>OX393556.1:31360617-32639432 GCA_947650365.1 Chamaelirium japonicum
AGCCGTCCGATCCTGGCGATCGAACGGCTGAAATCATTATCGCGGTTACTGTAGCGGCTACAGTAACCGCAAAATTGATTTCAGCCGCCCGATTCATCAGATCCAACGGACCGGATTCATCCGGACCAAAAAAGGCGCTGTTACTGTGGCCGCCACAGTAACAGCTGCCCGATCCGGTCCGGTGGAATTCGATCCGTTGGATCGACAAGATCGGGCAGCTGAACTAATTTGGGCGAGATATGGTGCACCAGAAATCGGATCAGCGGATAAGATTGTGCGACTGAGGCTATTGCTGACAATTTGGGCGGGATTAATGCACGGGAAATCGGATCAGCGGACACGTGGCTTCCATGCCGAGCCCCGGTGCAGCGTTGAGGCTGCACTTGAGGTCCAGGCTCCCCGTCCCCTATATATATATATATATATATATATATATATATATATATATATATATATATATATATATATATATATATATATATAGAATGCGGGGTATGACAGCCTATTTTTCCCTTTGAGCTGTCAGCTCCTATCCGTCCGATTCTTTTAATCTAACCATCCATTTCAATTTTGTTTTAAAACCATTTTAAAAAAAATAAAAATCCCATCCCCCTCCCGTCCCCCACGCGATCTCTCTCTTTCTCTCTCTCTCTCGATCGAGTGGCAACCCCGCCTCCCTGGCCGCCGCTGTGATCCAACCAACCACCGCTACAATCGGCCAGCCACCGCTGCTCTTTACCGACCACTTCTGCGCTCCGACCAGCCACCGCTGCTCTCTGTCGGCCACCCCTGTGCTCCGGCCGGCCACCCCTGCGCTCTGACGGTGCCGGAGGAGCTGGAAGGAGGTGTGACGGTGCCGGAGGAGCTAGAATGAGGCTGCGACAGCACCGGATCGCAGAGGGAAGGGGATGCGATCCGCCCCCAAACGACAGCCGGAGCCAGAGCCGGTCGGAGCGCAGGGTTGGCCGGCCGATTACAGCGGTGCAGCGGTGGCCGGGGAGGGGGGGTTCGCATTGGCCGGGGAGGGGGGGTTGCCGCTCGATAGAGAGAGAAAGAGAGACCGCGTGGGGGACAAGAAGGGGATTGAGTTTTTATTTTTTTAAAAATAGTTTTTAAACAAAATTGAAATGGATGGTTAGATTAAAAGAATCGGACGGATAGGAGCTGACAGCTCAAAGGGAAATATAGGCTGTCAGCTCATACCCCGTATTCTCTCTCTCTCTCACTCTCTCTCTCTCAGTATATATATATATATATATATATATATATATATATATATATATATATATATATATATAGAGAGAGAGAGAGAGAGAATAGGGAACATGGTCCTCTCGACCACCTAAGAACGGTGGTCCTCCCTTCAATTTGGGTGCCACATGGCACTTTTTAACCAAATTTCTTTTATGGATGGTCAATCCACTCTACTTAGATCAAGATTTAAAAAAAAAAATCTTAAAAAAAAACTTAAAACAACCCGATCAACGGCCGACAAATTTAACGGTAAACTGTAATGTGCAAATAGCCCTTGCTATGGTTAACTTAAAAATCCCACTTGACAAATTTTTTTTCAAATTTTTTTTCATAATCACTCTTAGGAGGGATGTACCCACCTTGACCAACCCCTAACCCCGGTTAAAAAGTGCAATGTGGCGCCCAAATTGAAGGGAGGACCACCGTGTTAGGTGGTCGGGAGGACCATGTTCTCTATTCTCATATATATATATATATATATATATATATATATATATATATATATATATATATATATATATATATATATATATATATATATATATATATATATATATATATATATATATATATATATATATATATATATATATATATATATATATATATATATATATATATATATATATATATATATATAGGGTCGGGATCGGATGACCCAACAAATTTTGACCCAGTAATAACCCAGCACCCTTTGATGCATCTAGAGGTTTTTTTTTTTTTGAGAACCCCTCCTAATGGAGGGAGGGTTTGGCGGACCCCAACCAGAAACCATTAAAACTAAGTCAGAATACTGTTACAAAAATATAGAGCCTCCTCCCCTAGTCTATCTTGCCAAGGGCTAATCCAGGTTTTGAAGAGGGAATACACCGACTACCGCAGCTTCTCCTGCCCTGCAGATTTAGCATTGAAAATCCGATTATTCCGCTCAAGCCAGATGACCCACACGATCGCCATTACCAACATATGCCACGGCTTCCGGATCCCCACTGGGATTCTTCTCCTTCTCCAAGAGCTCCAAAGGCCCCGCAGAGTCCTAGGGTGCGAGGATATCCCTGCCTTTCTTTCGAAGTGGTCCCACAGTTGTCTAGCAAAAGGATACCCAAGCAGCAGGTGCGACGCCGTCTCCTCCTCCGAGGCGTAAAAGGTACAGAAAGCATCCGATGCTTGGGGATGCTTCCTCCGTAATAAATTCGCCTTCGTCAGAATCTTGTTCCTCGAGGCCAGCAGGGAGAAAATCTGAACCTTCGAGGGCGCCTTCGTCCTCCAAATAACCTTCGACGGCCTGTGTCGCTGAAGCTGAGGAAGCAGGTGCTTGTAGAATGATCTAACGGAGAGGCCCCGGAAGAGGTGCAGTTCCACCAGACTTCATCCCGCATAGTCCTGAAAGAGGCCGCCTGCAGAATCAAGTAGAGATCCTGCAACTCCTACCGACTCTCTTGATCAAGCGGAGCCCCAAGCTTTACACTCCAACCGATAGAGCCATGCCTTCGACAAGCCTGGGATCGGACTAAAGCTCCCTTATTCCGGGCCAAGGAGAAAAGCGATGGAAAAAGCTGCTCCAATGGCCTAGTCCCAAGCCAAGTGTCTCTCCAAAATTTGATTTCCCTCCCATCACCTAAAGCAAGTGTAGTCGCCTCCCCGTAGAAGTCCTTGACCCTCAGTATGCCCCTCCAAAAATGGGAAATCCGGCCAGAAACTCTACCCCTCGGTGCAAAGAAGAGAACCTCTTGAAATATCTAGCCAGAATAACATCTCGTCAGGAGCCACCCGATCCATACTGCAGCCTCCACCACCATTTCCCCAATATCGAGATATTAAACCTGCGCAGGTCTAAAACTTCCAGCCCTCCCAACTTCTTCGGGAGACAAACGTGGTCCCATCTCATCAAATTGTAGCCTCCCGCATTGGCTCCCACACCATGCCAAAGGAAAGAGCGCCGAATTCTGTCGATCCTGTCAATCACCCAAGACGGCAGAAAATAGAAGGAAAGGTAGTATGAAGGGATCGAAGAGAGAACTGAGTTCACCAGCACTAGTCTGCCATCTGAGGACAAAAATCTACCCTTCCAACCCTCCAATCTCCTCTCAATCTTCAGAATCAACTGCTCCCAATCCTCCCGTCTCAGGGCCTTATCACTGATAGGCAGCCCCAAGTATTTCATTGGTAAGGTAGCCTCTTTACAGTTCAAAAGCCTGGCTAATCTGCTACTTTGCTTCCCCCGTGCCAATGTAATAAAGGTTGCTCTTCTAGAAGTTAATCTTCAGACCTGAAGTCAATTCCAGCCCGTAAAGGAGATCAATCTTGAGTGAGACCATCTGGAAAGGACAAGCCATGGCGAATAAGAGGGAGTCGTCCGCATAATGCAAATTCGAGGTTGTCCAACCGTGCTCGCCCACTCCCTTCACCAGACCTTCAGTATTCGTCTTACGAATCACAGCATCGAAAGCATCGACCATCAGAATAAAAAGATATGGGGATAGGGGGCAACTTTGCTTCAGGCCCTTGTACACCTTGATGTCCTTGCCCTGCTCCCTGTTGATAAGACAAGATAGCTTCGAGGAAACCAAAATCTCTCTTATCCAGCCCAACCAATTACTAGAAAAGCCCTTGGCCTCTAGTAGGTCTAGCAAAAAATCCCACCGGATCTGATCGAAAGCTCATTCGAAGTCAATCTTCAGCAAAACTGCTTCTTCTTCAGATTCGCGCAGGTGAAAGATTGTCTCGTGAGCCGCCGCCACACTATCGAGGATCAATCTCCCCTTGATGAATGTGGTTTGGGAGGGAGAGACTAGCACGGAGATGTTGTCCGCTAGCCTATTGGCTAGTACCTTCGTGACGATCTTGTAGAGGCAGTTCGACAGAGAGATCGGCCTGAAGTCCCGAATGGTCTCTGCAGCAGATTTCTTAGGGAGAAGGATTATCTAAGAGTGGTTTAGGTAGTGGAGACGCACCTTGCCCGAGAAGAAGTCACGCAAAAACCGACAGAGGTCACCCTTCAACATGTCCCAGTACTTCTGGTAGAACGCCATAAGGAAACCATCCGATCCCGGAGCCCCATCGCCTTTGGACTGGAAGACCGTCCTGCGGAATTCCTCGTCGCTAAACTCCGCGTCAATGCCCATGCCTCCCGGAAGTCTCTAAAAATCGACACCGATCCAATCAAACGAGATCCCAGTGGCTGCGTTATTCTCACGGAAAGAGCTCTTGAAAAAGGAAGTTGCTGCCTCCAGGATATCGGAAGTGGATGTCAACGATTGCTCCTCGTGCCACAGAAAAGTCAGAAAGTTCTTCCTCCTCCGAGCGTTAGCCACCTTATGGAAATAGGTGGTATTCGCATCTCCCAGCTTAACCCACTGCTCCTTCAAACGTTGCATCCACATCTCTTCCTCCCTCCGTAGGAGAAGGACTAGACTCTCATTCAGCTCTTTCAACTTTGCAGTCTCCCGAAGCGTAAGGTCGGTGGATTCTCCCTTCACTTCAAGAGCCTGAATCGCCGCCAAGGTAGAGGCCTTCTGCCGCAGAACATTACCAAAGTGTTCGCTGCTCCAGCACAAAAGCTTCCGCTTGATAAATCTGAGCTTGCTCGTCATGTTCAACACCGAGTTATCATGACTGCCTGCTTCCTTGTCACGCCCCAGAAATCTGAAGACTGATTCCTGGGGTGTGAGGTGAAAAAAAGGAAGAGGGTTTTGGTTATGGTTACTTAACTATGCCAATTTAGGGTTCTCACTGGGCTCCTTCTATATTCACACACATGTAGATGAAAGAAGAGGGAGAAACAAAAGAGGATAGTTTGAAACTTGAAAATATTTTTTTTTTCTTTCTCTCTCTCTCTCTCTCTCTCTCTCTCTCTCCTCTCTCATCTCTCTCTCTCTCCTCTCTTTCTCATCGCACGCGTGCCCTAAATATGCCTTTCTCTCTTCCCCCCCCCCCCCTCTCTTGATCACGCTTGCCCACGATCGGCCTGCCCATGATCATGTCTGCCCAATCTCTTTTGATTCCCCTCTCTCGCCTGTTGATACTTCTCTTTCTCTCTTGATTGTGACTCTCTATCACCGAAAGCAAAGGAGCACGAGAAGCACATTGTCGGGTGCAGGGGGAGGGGTATACCTCTTCCTCTCTTGATTAGGATCACTTTACTAAAACTCACACACCACTGTGCATAAGGTGCATAAATCCACTAGTCCACATTAGTGCTGTTGAGGTGACTCGGGTATGTAAATAAGATCTGCATACAGGATATATGAGTCACCATACACACTGATGTAGATTTGCAGTTGTCTCTAGGCTAGACACCTAGCATGAGAGACTGTATCACACTGACTTTCTCCTAGGGAGAGATGGCCTATCTCGGCCGTTGGTATGAGATACTAAGTCAAGATGTGTTAATGAATTTATTAAACAGAATCAAGAGAGGAAACTGGTCTTAATTACTATCATCCAAGACCAAAGGACCTCTACTACTAGTTGACTAGAACCACAATCCTAGGATGTATTGTGAACCTTAGGCCTGGTGTTCTCTACTTTGACCTACCAATCAGTGCGGTCTATGGCAGACCTAAACCTGGGTAGATTGGGTGGTTAGCATTAGGCACTAGGAAACGCAAGCAGTCCTTGGAATTCCATATCTCCTGAAAGGGGACTAAGTGTCTCATTAAGTGACTCTCATGAAGGGTTGATCACCAAGGCTGGCCAACCGCACTAATGCACCAGGGGGTGATCACAAAGCATTAAGAAGTTAAGACTCGATTGGATGAACTAACTTGAGAGGGACAGTCGGTACTAATCTCAGTTAGTTGCACAGATACCGGATTGGAAGGGTTCAAGTGCAACATAGTAGGGTAAAGGGTACTCGCATAATTACTAATAACCTTGGAGTGCAGCATTGTCTTAGTAGTGGTTGTAGACACTATTCACTGGTGTGGCCTTGGCCATGGTACCAATGGAAGCTAAGGTTATCAGGTTCCCGAAGATTCCAACTCCCAGCCACCTCCTATAGCCATGCGGACCTAACCCAATGTCGTTAGGGTTTACTGATAGTGGTTAACACCACAAAGACCTATGAAACTAGGGGCATAAAGATTAGGAGATATAGCTTAGGTTTACCTAAGCTGTTCCTCCCTTAGATCCTCTACAGAAGGAAAACCTAGTTTAACTAGGGTTCCTTAGTGGGACCCACCTGGTGGGTTCTAGGCTTTTAGAATAAAGACATGGATATTAATGTGTACAAATTAGTCATGTGTGATCCCTAGGTCATTCTAGGATCACTAGGACTTGACTAAGGTTGACTTTTCTTTGAAAAAGTCATAAGTGTCATTTAGGGCTAAGTTAGCCCTCGGACATTCTAGGAGAAGTCATCAGAGCCCAATCAAGTAGAATTTGATGACTTACCTAAAATATAGGAGGTGCCATAAGTGTTCGGGGATGGAGTGCTACTCCATCTCTCTCTCTGGTCAACATCCTAGTGGACACAGGAGATGGCCCCTGAGTGCAGGGGCAGCATTATCGTAATTATCCTAGGTGGATGTGGTGAGATAATTAATTATTATTTAATTAATTACTTTCTCTTGTTGGTTGCCTAGTTAGACTAGGAGAAGCCATGGTGCAAGTTAGGGTTTGACTGCAGTCAAATCGGGCTAACTAGTACGCAATCCTTTCTCAACTTAAGTTGGTGCCAGAACCCATGGGTGCCTCTTGGGTGTTATTGGCCGCGCCCTCTATGGGTGCTACCCATGAGAATTTTGGCCAAGGGATGAACCCTAGCTGAAATCCTCATATGGTAGCAATCATAAGTGGTTGAGGAGATAGAGATCCAAGGGATCTCAATACCCCCAAGTTAGGGATTCCCTTTTAGGGATTTCGATCAATAAACCAAACCCTAGTCGCCCCCCACCACCACCCCCCCCTGCCCATTCGAAGAAGCAAAAAACTGCCCCCCTCTCTCCTTGAGGGTTTCGATCAAGAGAGAAGAGAAGGAAAGAAAAGAGAAAGAGAAAAATAGAGAAGAAACAAGAGAAGGAAGAAGGTCTTCGTCCCTTCGGACTTGCATACTGCGGATCCGGATCGTCTTTATCGAGCATCATCACAAGGATTGTGAGGAAGGAGAAAACTCCCACAAGTCTACCATCGCCAGCTACGTGCGTGGGATAGGCATTGAATTGAGAAGGTTGCGAGATCGCATCTTTTGGCTTCATCTTCATCAACAGAACTACAACCTTAGGCATCAATAAGTTCTAAGAGATAACAATCTTGATACTCCATAGATGGTGTAATAATTAGTTTTTAATTATTATGTTGCCATGATAAATCATTATTAATTATTATCTTGCAATGGTAGAAATTTGGGATCAATCGGATTCAAAAAAATTTCGCATCCCGATTTTTTGCCGGATAATTTTTCGGCCCAATTTCTATAGGGCTTTTTATCCACCAAACTCTGGCCCACCACCGACCACGCTTCCGCCGAGGGACCCAACAATTGGTATCAAAGCCCGATTCATGCTAGATAATTTTCTTAAAATTATGATTTATATTGATTTACTAGTCCAAGTGAATTAATATTGCGAGTAACATATGCTTAATAATAGATGTTGCATGTTCTAATGAGATTAGATAGCTTGCGATGGTGTATCTATTTTTTGCATAATTATCATAGATGAGATCTATGTATTATTGTGGTTGCTTGCATATTGCATCATATGGCAAGATGGAGTCCCATGATCCCTAGTAATTTTTCATGTATTATGTGGTTTATTTGTTATGGCCATGTGTAAGGGGCGAGTGAAAACTCGGTTTCCCCAAGGCCTTGTCTTTATTCTTTTATAGATCTCTTGTATACCTCATATTAAAAGAGGTATAGGAAGGTATTATGTTTGATGGATCGATTGAAGTATGGAAGATTCTCGGAAGACGCGTCATCAACAGTGCAGTGAAGATGAACCATCAAAACTAAAAAAAGATCTTAGAAGAAGCAAGAGCAGAACCTTGGGAGTACAAGCACGAAGGGCAAGGCGATCAACTCGGGAAGAACTTAGAGTCTCTTTCAGATCAAGTTGGAGCACTGGTCAGGATCTTTGCTTTCTCTGGTTGCTTAGGGATCATGGGCAATGAGCATATTGCATTATGGATATTTAGTTATCTCTGTTGTATTTAACCAGCTAGAATGTACGCTTAGTTAGATAATTCACTTTGGACAATACTTAGAATTATCTTAATTTTATGATTGAGATTAGGAGAGGAAGTACATGGATGATACCATGTTAGACTATGGGATAGTCAGGCTTGGACAGTTGTCCAAGCGGAGTCTCTCTTGTATGACTAATCACAAAATTAGGATAATGTTTCTTTGCATAAGCATGATATGCTTATTGCTATCTTTACATGTGATGTTTACATGAGATGACAGTCAGTGACACGACCATGAGATGGAAGCGTGCCAGACACGCTTGCCATGAGATGGGATGTGCCACGAGGATGTGCTCAAATGGATCCATGTACTGGGTACGTTAGAAGAACCAAATATGTGGGTTGCGTCGATGAGCACACCACCACCGTGAGACGGTAGGACTTCGTACTCCACCATGATATGGATGGAGATCTCCACTATGAGATGGATGGAGATTTACAAACCATGCAATGAATACATGCCGCTCATGTATTCATGTGATGGGATTGTAAGGACCGGGTACAACCATGAGATGAGTTGCACACCTTCAATACCGATCAATACTCACCTTAAAAAGCTCTCTAATTAAACAATTGAGTGGGAGCGGGATTCTCATAAATAAGGTTTCAACGGCCTTCCATTGCCATTCCATGGTAAGCTAGGGAACGACCACCAAAGTGGAGAGAGAGAGAGAGAGAGAGAGAGAGAGAGAGAGAGAGAGAGAGAGAGAGAGAGAGAGAGGATATGGGGTATAGGATGGTGGCCTATTTTGACGAAATGGGCAATTAGCCACCCATTTGATATTCCTAGGAGTCTTAGAATGTGCTGATTTTTTATGAGCATAAGCACCTTACCTTATATAGCACACCCACAAAAAATCAACAGATTCTAAAACTTTTTGGGGCATCAAATGTAATATTTCAGATTAACGATTACAACGGAC
Source organism: Chamaelirium japonicum (assembly GCA_947650365.1). Taxonomy (NCBI): domain Eukaryota; kingdom Viridiplantae; phylum Streptophyta; class Magnoliopsida; order Liliales; family Melanthiaceae; genus Chamaelirium; species Chamaelirium japonicum. Next base: position 31,369,983 of record OX393556.1, read on the forward strand.
GTTTGATAAAACTTCTAATATTTGATGACCTTAGGAGTCTTATAATGTGCTGATTTTTTGTGGGTGTTCTATCTAAGATAAGATGCTTATGCTCACAAAAAATCAGCACATTCTAAAACTCCTAAAGACTTCAAATAGGTGGCTACCCAAAAATAGATTGGCAACTCATTTCGCATTTCCTCTCTCTCTCTCTCTCTCTCTCTCTCTCTCTCTCTCTCTATATATATATATATATATATATATATATATATATATATATATATATATATATATATATATATATATATATATATATATATATATATATATATATATATATATATATGGACGGGGAGCCTTTACCTCAGGTGCAGCGTGAACGCTGCACCGAAGCCGCTCCCCGCGCGCCAAGTGTCCAAAAAACCGACCGGATCGCCATTAAAAGCCCGGGACGAACTGCAGCCGTCCGATTCTTTTCGATCGGACGACAGATCCAACAGCCCGACATTAAAAGCACGGGATCGATCGCAGCCGTCTGATCGGTTTCCCCGGCCGTCCGATAGATTTAGCATGCAGAACAGATAATGTTTCTGTTTTGCTCAAGGTCCCTTCAGAAAAGAAGCGACAACTAGTCTCTTGTTGATACCCCCCTCCTAAATGACAAAATTCCCCTTAGTCCTTGATTCACATAGAAAAATAACAATTCAGTAAAAAGGAGTACGTAAAAATTCTTTAGAAATTGTGATTTTACTTTAGGAAAGAGTAACAATCTTTTCTCTTTGTAATAGTGATTTCACTGTAGCAAAAATTTGCAAAGTACTATAGCAAAGACTAACAATATACAAATTGTTCCTTTTTTGCTACAATGATCTGCGGATTGTTACTCTTGGCTATAATATTTTGCAAATTGTTTCTGTTTTTTTTTTTTTTTTTGAAACGTAAAAAGGATGTCATTAAGGACTAAAATAAGTACATGAGTGAATGCCTAAGGCGACTCCCTTAGTCAAACACAAACAAAGTGTTTCAACCAGCCTCATCTATATCTGTAATCAAATAGATCGGCTCTCTCATTGATATTGGTTAGCGTCAATTTCACCCTGCTAAAAATATCCAATAGATCTGTGCATATAGACTTCACGACTGACTCCTCGGATCTATCCATGCCTACAAAAATTCTTTTGTTCCTCCCTCCCCACAAGTGGTACGCAGTGCAGGCGAGGGACAACCTGACAACCTTGCTGTTAATGTGACCCGAACTTCCAATACTTTATAGTCTACAAATTGTTACCTGGAAAGCTTCAAGGTGGACCCAAGGGATTTTGCCCCTCTCGCATATATGTTTCCAAACATTCGAGCTGAAGTTGCATTGGAAGAACAAATGATCAACTGATTCCTCTTCCTTTCTGCATAATTTGCACTGGTTAGCAAGGTGATGACCCTTCTGCTTGAGTAGATCTAGTGTACTAACCCGATTCCATATGATTCTCCACAAGTGCACTGCCATTCTAGGGGGAGTAGGAGACCACCAAACCAATTTGGCCCACTCAACTAGCTGGCCTCGTTCCCGAGAAGCCTCCCAAGCCTCGACAAAGCTAAATGATCCAGATTTCAAATTCTTCCACCTCACCTTCCCAGCCTCTTCGGATCCAGGGACGATAGAGGGCTTCGAAATTTGCTCGAGCAAGTCCTTCATTCGTCTATTGATGGGTCAGGGCAACTCCCATCTCCCATTCGAAATAAAATCCCCAACTGTAGCATGATGCTGCCCTTGTTCCTGCATCGCAAGCGCGCCCACTATATCAAACGGGCTTCTTCCATTGATCCACGGATCCCACCAGAAGCTAAGCTGAGAGCCATCACTGATTGCATACTCCATCTGGTCCTTTAATATCATTCTGATATCCAATATATCTTTCCAAATATCTGAATGAGTGTTAGACCTAGCAGCTATCCAGAAATTATGCACTCCTAAATATCTTGATGACATCCATTGTGCCCAGAGTGATGGATCCTCTGTTGCAACTTTCCAACCCAACTTCATTCTGCTCGCCATGGATATATCTTTCAGCAATCTTATTCCCAGCCCTCCTTCGATTCTTGGTTTGCAGACTATGTTCCATTTCACATGAACACTCGAGGTTTGCCAAAGGAATTCCCTCATCATCCTCTCCACCGATCTCTGTACTGCAACTGGGATTGAGAAGGCGGCAGTCCAGTAGTACGAGAAACTCTGTAGGATTGTACTAATCAGCTCCATCCTACCTCCTATCAAAAGGCACTTCACCACCCAGCAGTCTATCATCCTAGATACCTTGTCTTCTAGTGGTTTAAATAGTACTTTGCTGATTTTATTGGACACCAATGGTAAACCCAGATATTTAACTGGAAGGTTCCCGATGCTAATACCAAAGCTACCAATCACCTCTGCAAAATTAGCACACGATTTAGACACAAAGGCTTTGCTTTTCTCTTTGCTCATCTTCAATCCAGATATGTCGCCGAATCTTGCCAGCATACTAGTTAGCTTCCTCACATGCTCCTTCACAGGTTTGATAAACAACTTCCTCACATGCTTCCTCACATGCTCCTTCACAGCTTCCTCAAATTGTTTCTTTTTGCTACAATGAAATAATAGTAGTTGCTAGAATGAAATGATTATAGTGGTTACAGTGAAAAATGATTTTAAAAAACTATTACATATTTTTTACTGAGTTGTTACTGTTTGGTATAGTAAAATTACTATAGCAGTCACTGTAGTGAAATCAATCTATTGTTACTCTTTTCTAGCGTATTGTTACTCTTTTATGTGATTTTTCCGTGCAGCTATATGTAGAGGTAAAATGGTTATTTTCCCAGCAGAAGTAGGGATGACAACAGTACTGTCTCGGTGTGATTTTGGGCAAAACCGAAACCACATCTCAACACCGAACTGTCACACTGAAATCGCACCGCACCACGACGAGGTACCATTATGTAAAACCGAACCGCACCATGCGGTGTGGTGTGGTGAGGTACACTGTGGTTTATCACTATTATAGCCTAAATGATGCGGTTTTGTTCAAAACCGAAACCACACCGCTACACCAAAACCAAAAACCGAAACCGCACCGCACCGCACCGTGATGGTTTTATATTTTGGCAAACCAACACTGCACCATCGGTGCAGTTTACCACGGTTTTTGACTTTTTGGTTTTAAACCACACCGTTGTCATTCCTAAACAGAAGGACCTAACCCTAATCATCTATTTATACGTCCTTATTGTTAAATAGTTAAATATAATCTGTTTCAAGGACCTAACACCAATTTGCCAAAAAAAAAAAGGAGCGGGAATTGGTAAAAACTCCTTTTAAAGAGATGCTTTTAACCCTAAAAACTTTAAAATGTTGTGAACGAAACTGTCCTTCATAGCATTTCAAAATTTTTTTAGGTATGCCATCGAACCAGTGAAACACCAAGCCATCGAACGACAGCACCGAACCACCGAACGCCGCCGCTAGAGCTGCTCTCTGTCACCGAACCACCAAACGCCACAATCGCCACTTGCCGTCACCAAACCATCAACGCCGCCACCGCTCGCCGCCGCCACCATACCAAACCAAACCTAACCTAACCCTGAGATCTAGAGGCTATGGGATGAATCCTAGACCTGAGATCTGTTGCTCGCCGAACATCACCGTCGTCGGAGCTGCTGGTCGTTGTCCCTGCCGCCTCTGCTGTAGCCGCTGCCCCCTCTACTCGGGAGAGAGGGGAGAAGAAACCAGAGGGATAGTTTTGGATTTACCAAGAAAGACAAGGACATTAGGCTAAATGAAACTATAAATTGTCAAGTTCACAAGATGGATATATTGTAAGGGACCTCTCACACATTAATCTTAAAAAAAAAAAAAAAAAAACGGCTTGCCGCCATGGAGTGAGGTCTGTGTGTTGTGCAGAAAAAGGAGAAACAAATCCATCTTGAAACTGCTCCCCTGCACAGTGTAACATGACTTCCAACGAAAACACGAACTTCTCCCTCCAACTCCCGGAACAGGTTCATATAGTAACGGCTAACTTTTCTTCACTATAAAGGAAAACATGCACCTCTCCCCATCTCTTAACAACAAACTATGAAGCTGTAGAGAATGGGGCCTCAACTCTCCCTTCTTGTGATTCTTGCACTGCTTTCAATGGCCTTGGCCATAGGAGATGCAGCTCAAGATGTGGCGCCGGGTAACTCAACCAGCTCCCCGTGGCTCGATAGGGTCACCCACCACCGGAGGAGGCGCGGGTGCCGGCTCCGGCCGTGGATTTGCCGCGACCGGATAGATCCCTTCCGCCGCCGGCTCTGCTGCAAGAATCGGTGTGTCGATGTGGGGTCCGACCCCAACAACTGCGGGCTGTGCCGCATCCGCTGCCCGTTCCAGTGGCAATGTTGCGGCGGCTTCTGCGCCGAAACCATGTGGAACCCCTTCCACTGCGGCGATTGCGTCACGCGGTGCCCCTTCGGGACTTTCTGCTCGTTCGGGCTTTGTGGATACGCCGCCAAGCGTATCCCTCCGTTGCCCGTACCGCTCCCGGCGGTGAGGCCCTCGCCACCACACCCTCAACCTCGGCCACTGGTAGGCAACGAACTCCGGCCGCCGAGGCCAGTGGAGGGTACTCAGGAGAATCCGATGATTGGTACTCCCGAATTGGATTGATATCAATACAATTGCTTATTAGTATCTTTCAACATGTTTTTGCTCTACTGCCTCTATCTTCTTTATCATGTGAGGGCCCTCTCATTGTTGCAAGCAATTGCATTCGACCAAAATAGATTGCTACGCCCACATCTCCCGAGGGCAATAGGCTGATGTTTCGTAATTGTGATCGATGCTTTTTTTTTATTTGGGGATAATGGGTGTTTAGTCCCATACAACAGATGGGGTTAACGAACATTTTTTTTTTTTTTTTGAAAGGTTGGGGTTAACGAACATGGCACTCATAAGATCTCATTAAGGGAAGGTTCCAAAATCAATCATTAATATTGATCTTGCCCCCCCCCTCCTTCTCCTCGCTCAATCAGCACCGGCCACAACGGCAGCGGTGAGTAGAAGCAGCTAGCAGCGGCGAGCAGCAGTGGGCTACGGTGGTGATCTACGGCGAGCCGAGCAGCAGCGGGCAGTGGCGACAAGCTGTGGCGAGGCGAGCAGCAACAGGTGGCAGTGTTTTTCGGGTTTAGGTTTTAAGAATAGGTATAGGGTTCATTCCCATAACCTATAGATTAGGTTTTAGGGTTTAGATTAGGTTTTAAGGTTCGGATTAGGTTTTGGATTAGGTCTAGGGTTCTTCCCATGGCCTGTAGATCTTAGGTTTTAGGTTTAGTTTAGAGATGATGGCATGCAAATGAAAATTTGATGTGTTTGAGGGACATTTTCGTCATCTGCCCTTAGGCTTAAACAAAACTCATGTTTTGGACAGATCACCAAGTCCCCCCTTTTTTTTGGGTTAATTAGTAGGTCTTTATTTAAGCTAAAGGATACAAGTTGTTAGGATATTAGCTAAAGTCCCTCTCGAAAGTCACGTTGTACAGCTAGTCCTTAACAAAAAAAGTTGAATTTTTTTTACCCTTAACTACCCCTCCAGCAAAGGTTATCCATTCATTTCCAGTAAGAGTATCCATCCGTCTTTGGCATAGTATCCATTCGCCGATTAACACTATACATGTAGCAATCGCTACAATGATTTCACTTAGCTACTACAACAAAAATACTGTAGCAAGAGTATACATTCATCTCCGGAAAGAGTATTCATTTGTCATCAACAAGAGTATATTCACCGGGTGACATTGTGCATGTTGTGGTTACTACAATGATTTCATTGTAGCAAGAGTATCCAATCGTCTTCAAAAAGAGTATCCATTCGGCTAATTGATACTCTTACTACAGTGAAATCACTGTAGTAGCTACAGTTAAATCATTGTAGCAACAAAACAATTTGCTAAATTGATACACTCACCAAATCGAATTGATACTCTTGCTATAGTGATTTCACTATAGCAGCTACAGTACGTGAAATCACTGTAGCAACCGCTACATGCACAGTGTCAACCAGTGAATGGATACTCTTTCTGGAGTTGAATGGATACTCTTTCTGTAGCACGTGAGGGGGTAAATAAGGAATAGGGACTTGTTGTATCATGCAATGATTGGGAGGGACTTGGTGCAATATTGAAACATTTTATGTCCTTTAGCTAATATAGCATATGCTAAAAGGACTTAACGCTAAGTTTCGGACATGGTCATGCAATGCGTTCCAAGAGCAATAATATGTTCTAACTAGTGTTGAGAGTCCTGGCCACAACCAACTAATGTGGCTATCACTGATTGAACCAAATCCCACTAGTAAGAATCTCAGTAGTGACATTTTGAATCTTATTTTGAAAGTCACTAGTGTCCTATCAAATATCACTAATGACATTTACTTATTATTAGTGGGATATTGTCCAATTAGTGAAAGCCACATTAGTTTGTTGAAGCCCAGGTGTCCTAGATCTCTTTCAAGACCTTAGATACATGCTTCTATGCCTAGTATACTTCAAAGACACAAGCCTCAGAAACCCTCAAGTTACTAGCAATGATCCAAGTGTTGGATGACACTTTGGATCATAGCATAGCCTTGCCCTCTCTTCTTTGTATGATCTCAGGGTATTAGAAGATACTCAAGAGGCCATGCAAAGGATGAGTGCACCCACATGGATATGGAACTAATGGATGGTTAGAGAGAGGAGGAGAAGGGGAAGAAAAGAGGAGATGGAATTCAAAAAGATGAACTCACTATACCTAAAACTCTCTTCTAATTTCTCACTAAACCCCAAATATTCATTAGTAGCTTAAGGGTGTAGGAGTGAGCTATTTATAGCCCAAGGGAGCCCTTAGGTGGATGGCTAAGACCAAAGAAAAAACCCTTATCTATAAGAGTCTATCTCAGCCAAGTAGTGTGCACGACCCTACAGTCGTGCGCACGACCAACACGTGTCAAAAGACAATTGGCAGAACCAACCGACTCAACCCTTTGAGTCTGATTAAAGTTGGATCGTGCACACGATTTTAAAGTCGTGCGCATGATTTTCCATGTGTCACCATGCCATTGGACCATCCCATGTGGGGGCTAAGGTGGACATCAAATAAAGTGTGGCCGACGCACGACTTTAGTCAGGCAAATACTCTTTTATGTCTTCCAGAGATTAAGGCAAATTCGTGCGCATGACACTCTTTTGTGCAGTCGTGCGCATAACTTTAGTCTTTCAGAGACTTTAGCCAGGCAGACACTCTTTTGTGCAGTCGTGCGCATGACTTTTGTCTGGCAAACAATACTAGACTGTCCACCATAGACTAAGGCATAGTCGTGCGCACGACTAGCCTACTATGCACTCACTAATTTTAGGACTTTGGTCCTTGCTCTGAACGAAGTGATCGAAAAAGTCTAACATGCCCATGTGGTCATTCCTAGCATAAAGATGCATATACATCTTGATTTTAAAGGCTTAGAAATAAACTTGGATGCATCGACTTAACTGACGAACAAATGATCGAAAAAGCGTGCAAGTGTGTGCGATAGCTAGTCATGCACTCTAAAAGCCTACACATCAGAGTAAAGTCTATATCCAAAAGGTTAGAAATGTACCTTCTATGCCTAAGCATGTGGGAAAGGAATGTAGGAGTGGATTTGGCCACATTAGTACTTCTTTATCGCAACTCAGCCAAACCTAACTCTACTCTTCTGATTTTAGCTATCACCTACTCACTACACCGGTAAAGTAGGTTTGTTTAAGTTGCTAAAAACTAATGGAAACATAAGAAGACCTAACAATGACCTCCAAAATAGAGATAAAGTTTATTTGCAGGCACATGCACTCCAACCATAAAAGCCTCCATATTGGATCGGTCCCGGATTCCGAATCTGAGGCGATCGACGAAAGGGGTTATGGGGTGATCGGCGATCGGCGTTCGGCTTGGATTGAGAGGGGATTTGAGGGAAGGATCCTTGGTTTGAGAGGGAGCTAATGAGCGAAAGAGATGGGGACCACCCTAGGGGTGGTTTGCCCCATGGTCCTCCGATGAGTCGCGATTTCTCAAGCAAATCATGTTTTCAGCACGATCTACCTTCCCCTTGGGCAAATCTTTTCAGGGCGCCTGAGGATTTGAGATAAAGGTGTCGAGTTACAAAGTAGATCAGATTGTGGCACCAGTGAATGGCATCCTCACCTTATCCCACCTGAGAGTTTGGCTAAGGCACGGAAAGAGTTGGAGTTTGCTCTGATTGCTAAGCTGCTAGGGAGAAGCACATCACTGAAATACCTTGGGCGTGTCTTGATGGCAAAGTGGACCAAGGAGGAGGAGGTCCAAATTATACCTCTAACCAACCGGTTCTTGATGTTTAAGTCTGCAAGTGAGGCAAACATGAAGAAAATCCTCACCGAAGGACCTTCGGTGATCAACGACCAAACCCTCGCTACTGAGCATTGGAGGCCGTAAAGCTCAAGTATGGATCTATTTCCCCTGCCTCTCTAGTGAGTACTAGAATAAGGACCTGCAGCTATTAGTGGTAGCGAATGCCGGATGTCCTCCCATTGAGGTGGATGCATGTACCTTCGACAAGGTGAGAGGTAAATTTGCAAGTGCTCGTGTCGAAATTGATTTGGGAAAATCTCTGTGCTTGGGGGTGGATATTGGGAATGATCAGAAGAAGAGATGGCAAAGGTTCATCTATGAGGGCCTCCCTAATATTTGTTATTGCTGTTATAGGCAGAATCATCGATCGGTAGTTGTCGGAATCCTAAGGCTACTGATACGTCGACGGTGGCAATGGAGGAGGGTGAGGGCCAGGTTATAGACACTACAAGAAATAGGGTCTTTACCGACGGACATTATTATCACCGTCGGTAATAATACACTTTTTACCGACGGTTACAATAATATCCGTCGGTATTATAACTTCAATTTTTTTAATTTTCTTTGCATATTTATACCGACGGTATATATATTTACCGTCGGTAATATAATTATTACCGACGGTTACATATAAACCGTCGGCAAAATGTCATCGTCGTGATATTTTACCGACGGTAATTGTATGTCCGTCGGTATAACCAATGTTACCGACAGCCATAATATCTCCGTCGGCAATATACCGACGGTAATAAAATGTCCGTCGGTAAAATTGTCCCGACGAAACTCAATGTAAAAACCGAGCCTCTGGAAAAAAATAGGAGGTTGAGTTTCGTCGTGCTATTTACCGACGGGCGTTAAAGTTCCGTCGGTATAACTAATTATACCGACGGTATTTATATGTCCGTCGGCACAATACCGACGGTAATTTAGCTTCCGTCGGTAAAATGTCCCGACGAAACTCAGGGTGCCAAACCGAGCCTCTGGAAAAAATTGAACTTGTGCTTTCGTCGGGATTATACCGACGGAATTTATATATCCGTCGATACAATACCGACGGTAATTAAATTTCCGTCGGTAAAATGTCCCGACGAAACTCAGGGTGCCAAACCGAGCCTCTGGAAAAAATTGAACTTGAATTTTTGTCGTGGAGTTTTACCGACGGATTGTTATTTACCGTCGGTAAAAAAATTAGTTTTACCGACGGAAGCTAAAATGTCCGTCGGCAAAAACCCTGTTATATAACCAAACAGTCGAGGTCTTCTTTGATTCTTCTGTTTCGATCTCTCCGGCGCGCGCCCCTCTCTCAATCTCTCTCTCTCTCTCACCGACCCGACCCCCCGGCGACCCCGTCCCCCTCCGGCAGCCCCGAGATCCCCTCCGGCCACCCATCCCCCTCTCGGCCACCCATCCCCCTCCCGACCTCCGCCCCTCCCCGGCCTCCCGGCCCTCTCTCTCTCTCCCCCGGCCTCCTCCCCCCCTCCCCGGCCTCCCTAGCCTTCCCTCTCTCTCTCTCTCTCTCTCTCTCTCTCTCTCTCTCTCTCTCTCTCTCTCTCTCTCTCTCTCTACTTCCTCCCCTCACCTGTCTCTCTCTCTCTCGATCCCTTGCACCTCCGGCCGGCCACCCATCACCTCCCTTGCACCTCCGGCCACCCCTCCGCTTTCTCGCGCCACCGACTGCGACACCAGTGCTCCTCCTCCTTCTCCAGGCCTGCCGACCATCGCTGGTGAGCTCCTCCTCCTCCTCCCTTTCCCCCTTCGGTTAATTTGTGGTAATATATATATTAACCTGTCGCATGTCAGTCAGACATAGTCCCGACTTCAAGCAATTATAGACAGTGACCCTAGCATCAACGTTAATTACCAAATCGGGTAAACCTTTTTATTTATTTTGTTTTTTGGTAGATTGAAGTGGGGAGGTCATCGCCGGACCTCCAAGAGGCGCCACATGCCCACACTAATAGACCGCCCACACTCAGCTCGAAGGTTTTTTCCGATTCCGCTCAACCCAATTGACGTGACAGCGTGCAACTGGTGGTGTAAAAGATTTAAATGTCACTAGTAGGTTTCAGCCACCAATTGTATGCTGTCAAGTTAATCATGCTGGCGGAATAGGAAAAACCTTAAGGCTGAATAGCATTTCTCTAATTCTTATGGCTCCATTTGTTAAGGGCTAAATATTTTGATAAGTACTTTGTCAAGTATTTTAGAATTATGTAATAAATGTTTCATTTGGCTTGAAGTACGTATCTACCATGGTGGTAAATATTAGGGATTTTTTTGTTCAAAATATTATTAATTTTTTAATTGAATAGTGGTTTATCAGAAGTATTTAACACACTAGTGCTCTAACAGCCATGTGACAGATTAATTAGTGTCGTAAAGTGGTGTCACGTTATTCGCCGAGTCGACTCGAAACTCGGCCGAGTCGACTCGACTCGGCTGAGTTTCGATCCGACTCGGTCCAAAACTCGAGTTTCGATCTGACTCGGTTGAGTTTCGATCCGACTCGAGTTTGTCGGGTTTTAGCCGAGTTGTCGTGTGTACTCGACTCATTAAGGTTTCGAGTCGAGTCGAGTTTTCGTGTTTTAAAACATTGAATTTTATCCTATCAAAACTGAATTGAATGGGGGAATGGGGGGCAAAATGTAGTTTTTAGACTAGGGTGAGCGTCGGTTTTGTCGGTCGGTTTCGGTGTGGGTTTTGTCGGTTATATTTTTTTCGGTTTACGAAAAATCAAAACCGAAATCGAAACCGAAACCGAAACCGAAATAGTCGGTTTTTGTCGGTTCGGTGTGATATGAGGTATGCTAAAGCCATAAATCTACTCGAGCGACAGAGAGAACCGTCAGACCCCAAGTGTTTACTTGATGAGGCTCCCTGACTTGTTGACTTACTGTCGCATAACTTTGGTGCTATGCCTAGCATTCGAACTATCAGCAGTTCAAATGCTGGCCAGCAACCCTAGGTTTACTATGTGACTAGTCTACTCATCATAATACACTCATCCATTAGGGATGTGGATGGCCTGTAGAAGTTTTGGTTCGGTGTTCCATACCCGGGAACCGAAACCGAAATTGTGCGGAGTCTTATAACATTGTTTGAAATTATATGTCAGGTGTTGTATAGCCAGATAGACGAAGATGTCTTCGATCGATAAGAGTTGGATGCGTAATTCGAATCGCATGAGCCAAGAGTACAGAGAAGGAGTCAGGAAATTTCTGGATTTTGCATTTGAGCGTCTTGCACCGCTTGATGGAAAAATTGTGTGTCCCTGTATAGACTGCGGAAGGGTGATTAGGAAGGTTCGAGAGGAATGTGAGGTTGATCTGGTAATGCGTGGCATTGACGTTACCTATACCCGTTGGTTCTCGCACGGTGAGGAGCTAGATGCAGTCCCCATGGCAGCTCACGGTGAAACTTCAAACACAGTGATCGCTGATGATAATATTAATACAGACGATGACGATGACATGCAGGGTATGATACATGATTTGCAAGGTGGAATAGGCACGGAAACACCGTCAGGTGATCAGCCCAATATCGAAGCGGACAAGTTCTACAGATTGCTTAAAGATGCCGAACAACCTCTATACCCGGGGTGTGAGAAGTTTTCAAAACTCTCTTTCACTGTAAAGCTTCTTCATTTGAAGTGCCTCAATGGTTGGAGTAATAAGTCATTTAATATGTTGGTAGAGTTGCTGAAAGAGGCTTTTCCTATGGGTGAGACAGTACCGAAATCATTCTACGAGGCGAAGAAGACAATTAAAGATCTCGGTCTGGGTTATGAGAAAATTGATGCATGCGTGAACGATTGTATGTTGTACCGGAAAGAGTACGAACATGCGCGGTCATGCCACATATGCGGAGCAACGAGATATAAAGAGACGGATGCCGAGTCTAGTACCAGTCGAAGGAAGAAAAATGTATCTGCAAAGGTTCTCCTATACTTCCCGCTCAGGGACAGGCTTCAGAGGTTGTTTATGTCATCGAAGACTGCTGAGCACATGAGGTGGCATGCACGAGAACGTACAGATGACGGGATTATGAGACATCCGGCCGACTCTCTGACGTGGAAAGATTTTGATCATACATATCCTGAATTCGCATGTGAAGTTCGCAACGTCAGGTTAGGGCTTGCTAGCGATGGCTTCAATCCCTTTGGGAATATGAGTGTGTCGTACAGCATTTGGCCAGTTGTCCTAGTTCCATACAATTTGCCTCCCTGGATGTGCTTAAAAAAGCCATACACAATGCTCTCCTTGCTCATTCCCGGACCCAGGTCGCCTGGTAATGATATTGACGTTTACTTGCAGCCGTTGATTGAGGAGTTGAACGAGTTATGGGAAGTTGGGGCCGATACGTATGATGCCTCGTTGCGCCAAAATTTTCGGATGCATGCGGCACTTCTATGGACCATCAACGATTTTCCTGCATATGCCAACTTATCCGGGTGGAGTACTAAAGGAAAATTGGCGTGCCCTACATGCAATAAGGAGACAGATTCATTACGATTGAAGAACGGAGGCAAGTTCTGTTATATGGGCCATCGAAGATTCCTTGTTGACGGCCATAAGTGGAGGCAGAACAAAAGAGCTTTCAACGGTAAGAAGGAACTTGCAAAGGCCCCGGAGCAGCTTTCGGGGGTAGAAGTCTTGTGCGAATTGGATCAGCTTGATGCCGTGGCACTTGGAAAAGGTAAAAAGAAGAGAACGCATGAAGATTCTACGCGTGAGCATAACTGGAAGAAGAAGAGTATTTTCTTTAAACTACCGTACTGGAGCAGCCTACTCTTGCGGCATAACTTGGATGTCATGCATATTGAGAAAAATGTGTGTGACAACATTATAGGAACACTGCTGAATCTCGACGGTAAGACGAAGGATAATCTTAAATCTCGTCTCGATCTTAAGGAGTTGGGCATCCGAAAATCACTTCATCCCCAAGAGATTGGGGATAAGTATGTGTTGCCAGTTGCATGCTACACCATGAGCTCACAGCAAAAGGCAGCCTTATGTGCATTCCTACGGTCTGTGAAAACGCCAGACGGTTATTCTTCGAATATCGCACGATGCGTGCAAGAGAACGGCCGGAAGTTGTCTGGATTAAAGAGCCACGATTGTCATGTTCTTATGCAGCGATTGTTATCTCTTGCTATACGTGGGAATTTAACCGAAGAGGTGTCCGGTCCGTTAATTGAGCTCAGCACTTTTTTCAGACAGTTGTGCTCGAATGTACTTAGAGTGGACCAACTTGAACAGATGGAGAGGGATATTGCGCTCACATTGTGCAAGTTAGAGATGATATTTCCACCTTCATTCTTTGATGTCATGGTGCATTTGACCGTTCACTTGGCAAATGAGGCCAAACTCGGCGGCCCAGTTCATTACCGGTGGATGTATTTTATCGAGAGGTAATCGTCTCGTCTCATTCGCACAATGTATTTGATCGTTCTTGATATATTCATACAAATATTTTTTTCTCAAATTAGGTACTTGCGAACATTGAAATCATATGTTCGTAATAAAAGTCGTCCGGAGGGATCAATTGCTGAAGGATACCTAGCAGAAGAATGTCTAACATTCTGCTCAAGATACCTACATGGTATAGACACGCGATTCAATCAACTTGAGCGGAACTATGACGGTGGTCCAATAGACTTCGATGGGGGTCTGTCTATATTTGCCGAAATGGGTAGACCTGTAGGAGGAGGCAAAACCCGTCGATTGTCTGTAGATGAGATTCAACAGGCACATATGTATGTGTTGCGCCAATGTGATGAAGTGTGGCCATTCATTGAGTAAGCATTTTACGATCATTTACTCATTCTTTCAGTCCATTCATTAAGTATATGTGCTAATTATAATCTAATTCATAACCGGTAAAACAGGAAGCATAAAGCCATCATTAATAATCGGGGTATTCGAAATGCTCCCCAAATTCATGATCGTGAATTCCCATCGTGGTTCGAGAAACACGTAAGTATTCACATCATTACTGAATTTCATTGACATCCATTACCGAACAATAATTATGTGTTCATATCATGAATGTCGTGTGGTTATTATAGGCACAGGAGCTGCACGACAACCACGATCCGCTGATGAATGAGGATCTCTGGCGCTTATCTTGTAGTCCTTTGCAAGACGCAATATCGTACGATGGTTATATCGTGAACGGTTATAGATTTCGGACGAAAGATAGTGAAAAATCACGAAGAACCCAAAATAGTGGGGTTGTCGTCAACGGTGAGCAAGAAGAATTAGAAAATATCGACTTCTACGGCGTCCTCAACGAGATTCTCGAGATTAAATTCCTTGGCCAAAATCGGATCGTATTATTCAAATGTGATTGGTATGATGTTAATAATCGCGGGACTGGTTATAATGTCGACATATACGGTTTTATCAGCATCAACACTGCCAAGAGATTGAATACCCAATATAAAGATCCATTCATTCTTGCCTCTCAAGCGCAACAGATATTTTATGCACCGGATAATACCTCTCCAGGTTGGCAAATTGTAGTCAGGTCACCACCCAGAGATTTTTACGACATGGGAGACAAGGATGCGGGGGTCGTCGATGATGATTTGGATGCATACCAGAATGATGAGATAATCATTGTCGACGCAGTGCACGACGAAAATGAAGATGTCGACAATATAAACTGGACAGCGAATGCAGATCAAATAATAGAAGAGGGAAGCGATGAGAGTGACAGAGATGAGACAGAAAATGACTAGACCGTATGTAAATCAAATTGTTTCATATTTAAATCATACTGTTTCACCGATTCATATGTAAATCATACCGTTTCATATGTAAATCATACCGTTTCACCGATTTACGATCCGACCGATTCACCGATTTAGAGTCTAAGAGTTGGAAAATCATAAGTTAGCGTGTTTCGGATATGAAATAGGTTTCGATTCGATCGGATCGTCATCGGATCGGCATCCGATAATTCGAAGTTGGAATTATTCCGTATTTCGGACTTGCGAGCGGGTTCTAATTGGATATTTGACCAATTTACGCTCCGATTCACCGATTTAGAGTCTAAGTGTTGGAAAATCATAAGTTAGCGTGTTTCGGATATGAAATAGGTTTGGATTCGATCCGATCGTCATCGGATCGGCATCCGATAATTCGAAGTTGGATTTATTCCGTATTTCGGACTTGCGAGCGGGTTCTAATTGGATATTTGACCAATTTACGCTCCGATTCACCGGTTTAGAGTCTAAGTGTTGGAAAATCATAAGTTAGCGTGTTTCGGATATGAAATAGGTTTGGATTCGATCCGATCGTCATCGGATCGGCATCCGGTAATTCGAAGTTGGAATTATTCCGTATTTCGGACTTGCGAGCGGGTTCTAATTGGATATTTGACCAATTTACGCTCCGATTCACCGATTTAGAGTCTAAGTGTTGGAAAATCATAAGTTAGCGTGTTTCGGATATGAAATAGGTTTGGATTCGATCCGATCGTCATCGGATCGGCATCCGATAATTCAAAGTTGGATTTATTCCGTATTTCGGACTTGCGAGCGGGTTCTAATTGGATATTTGACCAATTTACGCTCCGATTCACCGGTTTAGAGTCTAAGTGTTGGAAAATCATAAGTTAGCGTGTTTCGGATATGAAATAGGTTTGGATTCGATCCGATCGTCATCGGATCGGCATCCGGTAATTCGAAGTTGGAATTATTCCGTATTTCGGACTTGCGAGCGGGTTCTAATTGGATATTTGACCAATTTACGCTCCGATTCACCGGTTTAGAGTCTAAGTGTTGGAAAATCATAAGTTAGCATGTTTCGGATATGAAATAGGTTTGGATTCGATCCGATCGTCATCGGATCGGCATCCGGTAATTCGATGTTGGAATTATTCCGTATTTCAGACTTGCGAGCGGGTTCTAATTGGATATTTAACCAATTTACGCTCCGATTCACCGATTTAGAGTCTAAGTGTTGGAAAATCATAAGTTAGCGTGTTTCGGATATAAAATAGGTTTGGATTCGATCCGATCGTCATCGGATCGGCATCCGATAATTCGAACTTGGAATTATATTCCGTATTTCGGACTTCCGAGCGGGTTCTAATTGGATATTTGACCACTTTACGATCCGATTAACCGATTTAGAGTCTAACTGTTTCATATTGTTTCATATTGTTTCATATTGCGAGCGGGTTCATATTGTTTTATATTGTTTCATATGTAAATCATACTGTTTCATATATAAATCAAACTGTTTCATATTGTTTCATATGTAAATCTTAAATCTTACTGTTTCATATGTAAATTAAATTGTTTCAGATGGCATCACGGTCATATGTTCGTAGAGGCAGAGGCAGAGGCAGGGGTGGGGTAGCTCAGAGCGCTCCGGCTGCCACCCCAGGGTCCGAGGCTGAGCCGTCCGGATCTGGTAGTGCTGTTCCTCTCTCCACACCAGCTCCTGCTGTGGTCACAGCCTCCGGAGCTTCGAGCAGTGCTCAGCACTCGGCTGCAGCGTCTACGCCCACAGGTAATGTTTAGATCTAAAGTTTTATACATGTTGTAAATACTTCTTCAGTACTGATGTATATTTTATTTGCAGGGTCGACCAGGTACGTAGGCGACCGGGGCGTGACGACGGCCCGGCGCTTGTCGGCCTTACGCGAGCCGCTGTCCCTACAGTGGAGCGGCCATACCTTTGTGGGCGAGCACGCTTCTGACGCCGCCACGTGGGTCGGCATGATAGTACGGGAGGAGAGGAATGCCCCGATTGTGGGGTTAAGGGGGTGGAAGAACATTGATGCATCCTATAAGGAGAGGATGTATCAGCAGTTTTTGGTACGTTAGTTTCATTAAAGCATTTTAGAATAATATCGTACTTCTTTATAATTTGATTTGATAAAATGACTTGTTTCTAAATTGATTTTACAGGAGAAATTTAAATGGGAGAACATGGAAACCGACACCCATCGGGAGGACTTGTGGAAGACGATGGGTGAGCGGTACAGGGATTACCGTCACGAGCTCTACAAGCTCTACGGTTACTTGGTCGGCCAGCCGGCTGAGGAGGTACAGGCTGCGGCTGGGACGAGAGACGCGCCACCGCTACACATTCTACAGTTTTTGGTCGCTCACTGGGCCACCCCTAGCTTTCAGGTATAATTATAATTTTGTTGATTCGTACTTGTTTTAATGTTATACTAAAAATTTGTATTGATGTTTCAAAATTTAATCGATTGCACAGAATAAATCTGCTATAGGCAAGCAGAATAGAAGTGCCTCGACGACACCTGCTCCAGTGAAGGGGAGGACCTCCATGCCCCAGCTTGCCCAGCAGCTGGTAAATGATACAAACATTGTTATTATTTAAAGCTCTATACATGTTATATTAACTCGTCTATTTATTTTATATGTCCAACAGACACAGTCCTTGGGCCACGAGCCTAATAGGATTGACCTTTTTGAGGCCTCTAGGAGGCGGCGTATCGATGGGGCATTTCTGGACGACAGGGTTGCCTCGCAAGTGGTAAGTAATTAAATTACTGTTAATATATTCTTATACATATGCCATAAAATATCATTGAATATCATTGGTTGTTTTTATATAGGAGAGGATGCGACTTATGGTGACCCCGTCGGGCGAGGCCGGCTCCTCCTCCAGCTCAGTATCTGTCGACTCAGCGATGGATACTGTGCTGAGACCTGCCACGCACGGCCGTGTCCTCTGTACGGGCCTTGGAGTCACGCCCTCCTCCTACTTTGGACGAGAGGGTATGCACTCGAGGGCACGGGACACCCAGACCGGTGCTATCACTCAGCTGCAGTCTGCGCTAGACGCAGAGCGAGAGCAGAGGCAGGCCCTCGAGCAGAGGATGGAGGCGGAGCGAGAGCAGAGGCAGGCCCTCGAGCAGAGGGTTGAGGCGGAGAAGAAGGCCCTCGATGAGGAAAGAGAAGCTCGCAGGGAACTGGAGCGTAAATTTAATGAATTCATAAGCCGGTCTAGCGGTGGCTCATCCTCATGATCAGGTACTTACTAATCTTTATAATATTAGCAAAAAATATGAATCTTACTAATTTGAGTTTTGATCATATTATCACACTTATGATTTTCCAACACTTAGACTATAAATCGGTAAATCGAATCGTAAATGGTCACTCTCTCTCTCTCATGGTAATGATGTAGCCTCTGTTTTTCTTTTAAATACGGAATAATTCCAAGTTCGAATTACCGGATGCCGATCCGATGACGATCGGATCGAATCCAAACCTATTTCATATCCGAAACACGCTAACTTATGATTTTCCAACACTTAGACTCTAAACCGGGGAATCGGAGCGTAAATTGGTCAAATATCCAATTAGAACCCGCTCGCAAGTCCGAAATACGGAATAAATCCAACTTCGAATTATCGGATGCCGATCCGATGACGATCGGATCGAATCCAAACCTATTTCATATCCGAAACACGCTAACTTATGATTTTCCAACACTTAGACTCTAAATCGGTGAATCGAAGCGTAAATTGGTCAAATATCCAATTAGAACCCGCTCGCAAGTCCGAAATACGGAATAATTCCAAGTTCGAATTATCGGATGCCGAGCCGATGACGATCCGATCGAATCCAAACCTATTTTATATCCGAAACACGCTAACTTATGATTTTCCAACACTTAGACTCTAAATCGGTGAATCGGAGCGTAAATTGGTCAAATATCCAATTAGAACCCGCTCGCAAGTCCGAAATACGGAATAATTCCAAGTTCGAATTATCGGATGCCGAGCCGATGACGATCGGATCGAATCCAAACCTATTTTATATCCGAAACACGCTAACTTATGATTTTCCAACACTTAGACTCTAAATCGGTGAATCGGAGCGTAAATTGGTCAAATATCCAATTAGAACCCGCTCGCAAGTCCGAAATACGGAATAATTCCAAGTTCGAATTATCGGATGCCGAGCCGATGACGATCCGATCTAATCCAAACCTATTTTATATCCGAAACACGCTAACTTATGATTTTCCAACACTTAGACTCTAAATCGGTGAATCGGAGCGTAAATTGGTCAAATATCCAATTAGAACCCGCTCGCAAGTCCGAAATACGGAATAATTCCAACTTCGAATTACCGGATGCCGATCCGATGACGATCGGATCGAATCCAAACCTATTTCATATCCGAAACACGCTAACTTATGATTTTCCAACACTTAGACTCTAAATCGGTGAATCGGAGCGTAAATTGGTCAAATATCCAATTAGAACCCGCTCGCAAGTCCGAAATACGGAATAATTCCAAGTTCGAATTATCGGATGCCGAGCCGATGACGATCCGATCGAATCCAAACCTATTTTATATCCGAAACACGCTAACTTATGATTTTCCAACACTTAGACTCTAAATCGGTGAATCGGAGCGTAAATTGGTCAAATATCCAATTAGAACCCGCTCGCAAGTCCGAAATACGGAATAATTCCAACTTCGAATTACCGGATGCCGATCCGATGACGATCGGATCGAATCCAAACCTATTTCATATCCGAAACACGCTAACTTATGATTTTCCAACACTTAGACTATAAATCGGTGAATCGGAGCGTAAATTGGTCAAATATCCAATTAGAACCCACTCGCAAGTCCGAAATACAGAATAATTCCAAGTTCGAATTATCGGATGCCGAGCCGATGACGATCCGATCGAATCCAAACCTATTTTATATCCGAAAACTTATGATTTTCCAACACTTAGACTCTAAATCGGTGAATCGGAGCGTAAATTGGTCAAATATCCAATTAGAACCCACTCGCAAGTCCGAAATTCGGAATAATTCCAAGTTCGAATTATCGAATGCCGATCCGATGACGATCCGATCGAATCCAAACCTATTTTATATCCGAAACACGCTAACTTATGATTTTCCAACACTTAGACTCTAAATCGGTGAATCGGAGCGTAAATTGGTCAAATATCCAATTAGAACCCGCTCGCAAGTCCGAAATACGGAATAATTCCAACTTCGAATTACCGTATGCCGATCCGATGACGATCGGATCGAATCCAAACCTATTTCACATCCGAAACACGCTAACTTATGATTTTCCAACACTTAGACTCTAAATCGGTGAATCGGAGCGTAAATTGGTCAAATATCCAATTAGAACCCGCTCGCAAGTCCGAAATACGGAATAATTCCAAGTTCGAATTATCGGATGCCGAGCCGATGACGATCCGATCAAATCCAAACCTATTTTATATCCGAAACACGCTAACTTATGATTTTCCAACACTTAGACTCTAAATCGGTGAATCGGAGCGTAAATTGGTCAAATATCCAATTAGAACCCGCTCGCAAGTCCGAAATACGGAATAATTCCAAGTTCGAATTATCGGATGCCGAGCCGATGACGATCCGATCGAATCCAAACCTATTTTATATCCGAAACACGCTAACTTATGATTTTCCAACACTTAGACTCTAAATCGGTGAATCGGAGCGTAAATTGGTCAAATATCCAATTAGAACCCGCTCGCAAGTCCGAAATACGGAATAATTCCAACTTCGAATTACCGGATGCCGATCCGATGACGATCGGATCGAATCCAAACCTATTTCATATCCGAAACACGTTAACTTATGATTTTCCAACACTTAGACTCTAAATCGGTGAATCGGAGCGTAAATTGGTCAAATATCCAATTAGAACCCGCTCGCAAGTCCGAAATACGGAATAATTCCAAGTTCGAATTATCGGATGCCGAGCCGATGACGATCCGATCGAATCCAAACCTATTTTATATCCGAAACACGCTAACTTATGATTTTCCAACACTTAGACTCTAAATCGGTGAATCGGAGCGTAAATTGGTCAAATATCCAATTAGAACCCGCTCGCAAGTCCGAAATACGGAATAATTCCAACTTCGAATTACCGGATGCCGATCCGATGACGATCGGATCGAATCCAAACCTATTTCATATCCGAAACACGCTAACTTATGATTTTCCTACACTTAGACTCTAAATCGGTGAATCGGAGCGTAAATTGGTCAAATATCCAATTAGAACCCACTCGCAAGTCCGAAATACGGAATAATTCCAAGTTCGAATTATCGGATGCCGAGCCGATGACGATCCGATCGAATCCAAACCTATTTTATATCCGAAAACTTATGATTTTCCAACACTTAGACTCTAAATCGGTGAATCGGAGCGTAAATTGGTCAAATATCCAATTAGAACCCACTCGCAAGTCCGAAATTCGGAATAATTCCAAGTTCGAATTATCGAATGCCGATCCGATGACGATCCGATCGAATCCAAACCTATTTTATATCCGAAACACGCTAACTTATGATTTTCCAACACTTAGACTCTAAATCGGTGAATCGGAGCGTAAATTGGTCAAATATCCAATTAGAACCCGCTCGCAAGTCCGAAATACGGAATAATTCCAACTTCGAATTACCGGATGCCGATCCGATGACGATCGGATCGAATCCAAACCTATTTCACATCCGAAACACGCTAACTTATGATTTTCCAACACTTAGACTCTAAATCGGTGAATCGGAGCGTAAATTGGTCAAATATCCAATTAGAACCCGCTCGCAAGTCCGAAATACGGAATAATTCTAAGTTCGAATTATCGGATGCCGAGCCGATGACGATCCGATCGAATCCAAACCTATTTTATATCCGAAACACGCTAACTTATGATTTTCCAACACTTAGACTCTAAATCGGTGAATCGGAGCGTAAATTGGTCAAATATCCAATTAGAACCAGCTCGCAAGTCCAAAATACGGAATAATTCCAAGTTCGAATTATCGGATGCCGAGCCGATGACGATCCGATCGAATCCAAACCTATTTTATATCCGAAACACGCTAACTTATGATTTTCCAACACTTAGACTCTAAATCGGTGAATCGGAGCGTAAATTGGTCAAATATCCAATTAGAACCCGCTCGCAAGTCCGAAATACGGAATAATTCCAAGTTCGAATTATCGGATGCCGAGCCGATGACGATCCGATCGAATCCAAACCTATTTTATATCCGAAACACGCTAACTTATGATTTTCCAACACTTAGACTCTAAATCGGTGAATCGGAGCGTAAATTGGTCAAATATCCAATTAGAACCCGCTCGCAAGTCCGAAATACGGAATAATTCCAAGTTCGAATTATCGGATGCCGAGCCGATGACGATCCGATCGAATCCAAACCTATTTTATATCCGAAACACGCTAACTTATGATTTTCCAACACTTAGACTCTAAATCGGTGAATCGGAGCGTAAATTGGTCAAATATCCAATTAGAACCCGCTCGCAAGTCCGAAATACGGAATAATTCCAACTTCGAATTACCGGATGCCGATCCGATGACGATCGGATCGAATCCAAACCTATTTCATATCCGAAACACGCTAACTTATGATTTTCCAACACTTAGACTCTAAATCGGTGAATCGGAGCGTAAATTGGTCAAATATCCAATTAGAACCCGCTCGCAAGTCCGAAATACGGAATAATTCCAAGTTCGAATTATCGGATGCCGAGCCGATGACGATCCGATCGAATCCAAACCTATTTTATATCCGAAACACGCTAACTTATGATTTTCCAACACTTAGACTCTAAATCGGTGAATCGGAGCGTAAATTGGTCAAATATCCAATTAGAACCCGCTCGCAAGTCCGAAATACGGAATAATTCCAAGTTCGAATTATCGGATGCCGAGCCGATGACGATCCAATCGAATCCAAACCTATTTTATATCCGAAACACGCTAACTTATGATTTTCCAACACTTAGACTCTAAATCGGTGAATCGGAGCGTAAATTGGTCAAATATCCAATTAGAACCCGCTCGCAAGTCCGAAATACGGAATAATTCCAAGTTCGAATTATCGGATGCCGAGCCGATGACGATCCGATCGAATCCAAACCTATTTTATATCCGAAACACGCTAACTTATGATTTTCCAACACTTAGACTCTAAATCGGTGAATCGGAGCGTAAATTGGTCAAATATCCAATTAGAACCCGCTCGCAAGTCCGAAATACGGAATAATTCCAACTTCGAATTACCGGATGCCGATCCGATGACGATCGGATCGAATCCAAACCTATTTCATATCCGAAACACGCTAACTTATGATTTTCCAACACTTAAACTCTAAATCGGTGAATCAGAGCGTAAATTGGTCAAATATCCAATTAGAACCCGCTCGCAAGTCCGAAATACGGAATAATTCCAAGTTCGAATTATCGGATGCCGAGCCGATGACGATCCGATCGAATCCAAACCTATTTTATATCCGAAACACGCTAACTTATGATTTTCCCACACTTAGACTCTAAATCGGTGAATCGGAGCGTAAATTGGTCAAATATCTAATTAGAACCCGCTCGCAAGTCCGAAATACGGAATAATTCCAAGTTCGAATTATCGGATGCCGAGCCGATGACGATCCGATCGAATCCAAACCTATTTTATATCCGAAACACGCTAACTTATGATTTTCCAACACTTAGACTCTAAATCGGTGAATCGGAGCGTAAATTGGTCAAATATCCAATTAGAACCCGCTCACAAATCCGAAATTCGGAATAATTCCAAGTTCGAATTATCGAATGCCGATCCGATGACGATCCGATCGAATCCAAACCTAGCTATTTGATATCCGAAACACGCTAAGTTATGATTTTTCAACACTTAGACTCTAAATCGGTGAATCGGAGCGTAAATTGGTCAAATATCCAATTAGAACCCGCTCGCAAGTCTGAAATACGGAATAATTCCAAGTTCGAATTATCGGATGCCGATAATTCTACGATCGGATCGAATCCAAACCTATTTCAAAATCGAAACACGCTAACTTATCATTTTTTAACGCTTAGACTCAGTTATAAATATAAACCATTTTTTTAACAAATACATGTTAATTGCAGGAGCAGGGCGGCGTCAGGGGATCGATGAGAGCACCAGCGTTGGTGGTGGGCGGGCGTGGTTGAGATAGGGCGGCGTCAGGGGATCGATGAGAGCACCGGCGTTGGTGGCGGGCGGGGGTGGTTGAGATAGGACATGTATCATCTCTCAGTTCTGGATTGTGTAAATATTATTTTGTAATATATGGTTATTTTTTGTTCTTGTCTATAATTGTCGGCCGAGAACTGTGGTAATATTTGATAATTTGCTGTAATTTTTTATCAATTTAGGTAATATTTTATAAATTGTGGTAATATTTGATAAATTGTGGTAATATATTGTGGTATTGAATCACAGGAATTAAATAACATTATTTAGGTAAATTTATTAAAAAAAAAAAAATACTTATTACCGACGGAAATTAATTATTCCGTCGGTAATAATATTTTTATTTTTTTTAAATTATTAATGATTTGCCGACGGCATATAATATCCGTCGGTAATATATATAGTATTACCGACGGTTATATGAATTTGGTCGGTAATATATATATTATTACCGACGGGTAATATATATATGTGTCGGTAATATATATATTATTACCGACAGTATGAAATATACCCGTCGGTAAAATGGTTATATATTACCGACGGATTCTTATATTTCGTCGGCAATACTAAATTATATTAGTTTTAAATTGATTAAATATTACCGACGGCGTTAATATTACCGTCGGTATTAATTATTATTACCGACGGTAATATTTGGTCCGTCGTATTGTTTTCCCCGACGCCTTCTTTCCCGACAGCAAGCGACGGAAATATCTTCCGTCGCTATAGAATATTACCGACGAAATTTTAATATTACCGACGGATAGTGTCCGTCGGTAATAACTGTTTTTTTTGTAGTGAGAGGATGATTCTATTAGTGGGGAAAGCGATGAGGAGCCAGGACCGTGGATGCAAGTTGCCCGAAATTGGAAGAGAAACAAAGGTAAAGCATGCATTATTAGAGGTGCGGAGAAGGAAATCGGAGGGGATGGGGGTGAAAAACATGTGGAGTAATAAGTGGCGGACCCAGGATTTTTCTTCAGGAGGGGCATAATTATTAAAAAGTAACTACAGTCGCTGCCTCACAGTCGAAGACATCGGCAGGCGGCGTGACAACGTCCCCACCCTTCCTTCGATCGCGCAACAAAAGGCCTATTAAGATTTTGCCTCTAGTGGAGGAGAATTTCGATCCTCATGAGTCCATCGGAAATTTGGAACTATAATTGGCCGACTCGATCAGGGTGCATGCGTTGTAAATAATAGACCAGATTCTTTTTTCTTGTTTTTGCCAGGAGGGGGGGGGGGATTTCATACATACTCCCAAAAACCTATTAATAGGTCCTGATGCTCACTCAATTCTTATTCACTAAGGGCCATGGGATGAACTCTACGTGGATGCCACGTGTGCGGGAGGTGGCAGAAGGCGGTGGGTGTTGGTGGCCGGCAAACGGCGAGCCGGCCATGGGTCACCAATACAGGCGGCGATGACGGGTGGTGGCCGACAGGGGTGGTGGCCGACAGCGATGGGTGGCCCATGTGGCGGTGGGGGTGGGGGTCGGTGGCATGACAATGGATATTGACTGGCGGGGGATAGTGACCGGTGGGACAGTGGTGGCCACCTCCATGTGAAGTTGGCAACCAAAAATTTGCTAGAATTATTTTTTTGATAAATTACACTTTGTTCCCCCCGAAGTTTAACTCAAAAACATTTAACTCCCCTATAGTTAAAAAATAACATTTTGCCCCCCTTCAATTCAGCTTCGATTTGATAATTACCAAATGAGGAAATCAAGTAGTTGACAAAAGGAGTATTGTGCTAACATTTCAAACTTTAGGGAGTGATTTGGAACAAAATAAACTATAGGGGGGTTAAGTGTTTTTGAGTTAAACTTTAAGGCGGTAAGCGTAACTTACCTTGTTTTTTTCCCAAATTGAGGGGGGGCTTGAGCCCCCCCTAGGCCCAATGTAGGTCCGCCCCTGGGAGTAATGGCGGAGGGGGAAGGAGTCGAAGGACGGAGCACTTCATAGAGGACCGGACAAGTCAATGGTCACTTCATCAATCATCGTGCTAACATGACAGAGGATGATGAGCCCGAGGGGGGGGGCTCCCAGAGGTGAGGCCTTAACATGCCATGAGAGATGGTCAGAGGGAGAGAACATGATAGAAATTTCCATGATGGTCAAGACGAGTCGGATTGGGCCGGATTTGATTGGGTTGGGTCTGGTTGGTTCGGGTCGGCTCGGGTCGGGTTGACACGACCCATTTGATAAACGGATCAATCGGGTTATAAATACAAACCCGATCCCGACCCATTAAATAAACGGGTCAATTACCGTTTATGACCCGAACCCATTTAGGCCAAACCCAAACCCGCTAACTTCGGGTCGGGTTCGGGTTGGATTGGCGAGTCGGGTCAAGGATTGCCACCCCTAGTCCTATGGGACTCCCTCTCGGCTGTGTGCAGACTTAACCATCCTAGTATAGTCGGGGAGTTTAATGCTGTTCTCAACGCAGAGGACAAAAACGGTGGAGATCGACGGCTACTATGGATTGATCATTTCGCTTTGAGCACTTTTGGTTACTTAGAGCATCTCCAACGGCCTCCGAGCGGTGCTATGAAGGGTGACATGGCACATGGAAGGATTTTCACTGCTCCAACGGGCTTCAAGCGGATCTCTGAAGTCCTATGTGGCATGCCACGTAGGCCACGTGCGGCCCGGACCTCCGAAGCCCTCCACATACAACAGAGGTCCTTCGGAGCCTCCGAAGAAATAAAAAATTCTGTCTTTTATTAAAAACCCCCCGGATCTTTTATAAATTATTATATATATATATATATATATATATATATATATATATATATATATATATATATATATATATATATATATATATATATATATATATATATCAAAACATCTACTTTTCAACGGGTGTGGTGTAAATTTGAAGAGTTTGGATAACTTATAAATATATAGGGTGTTTGGTACAAAATGTCTCGGATATCCACTTCGGAGGCCGTTGGAGCTGAACCTCTCAACTAGGATACCTCTCAATGAGGTGGCAACAAAAAACGGGCCCCATGGTCTTAGGAGGTGCTCCTTGTTCGGAGCCCGTTGGAGATGCTCTTAGAGAGGATTGTAAGTCGATCGTAGCTGAGGCGTGGGATAAAGAGGGTACCAGTACCAACCATGGTCACATGGAGCGTAAACTCCTAGCGACTAAAGCGAGGACAACATCCTCTAGAGGATTGACAGCTCTGGTCAGCTGAGTAAGGGTGCAGCCGTTCGTCTCAATTCCTTACTGGCTGAGTATCACAACCTCCTTCATATAGAGGAAACTAACTGGTGTCCGAATTCGCGTATTGCGTGGCCCCAGGGTGGTGATCAGAACACTGCAGATTTCCACCGTACCACCTTTATTCGGAGGAGCAGTAATAGGATTCATTATGTAATGGATGATGATGGTCATACCCATTCCTCCCTTGATGATATTAGTCATGCTTTTGTGCACTACTTTAGGAATAAGTGGGTGTGGCCCTCTCTTACTAGTGGCGGGTCGGTCATTAGTGTTATTCCGCCTGCATGTTCTTCAACCGGATGATAATATTTGGCTTACCCGGTCGATTTTCTTTCCGGAAGTCAGGGAGATTGTCTTAAGTATGCCCCTAAACAAGGCTCCCGGCCCAGATGGATTCATTTGTGAATTCTTTTCATCCAATTGGGTGACCGTGGGAAAAGATGTGTTTTGTGCTGTCACTGATGTCTTCCGTTTGGGTTACATGACTCCAATCTAGGACACCTTTTGTGTCTTATCCCTAAGACGACAGAGGCCTCTAGGCTGGAGAATTATCAGCCAATTAGCCTTTGTAACGTCTTATATAAAATTGTGTCTAAGATCCTGGTCAATCGCCTCAAGCCATTTCTGCCTCGTCTTATTTCTAATGAGCAAGCTGCCTTTGTCAAGGGGAGGAACATCTTGGATAACATCCTCCTAGCTTAGGAAGCCTTTCATTCCATGGAGTACGTGAATATGGAGGCTGACGTGATGGCACTTAAGCTGGATATGGAGCAGGTGTATGATCGTATGGCCGGCCGTTCATCTATGAGGTCATGAGGAGGTTTGGGTTTAGCGATATGTGGATTAAGTGGGTGAGTGTCTGTATTGAGCACCCCACTTTTGCCGTACTTATCAATGGCTCGCCATCCACTTGGTTCCGTTCGAGGAGAGGCTTCTAATAAGGTGATCCATTGGCACCTTACCTCTTCATCCTAGGTGCTGAGGTGTTGAGTCGCAATCTAAAAATGGGCCAAAGATAAGGAAAAATCACTGGTGTGCGATTGGGTGTTGGGGCACAAACCGGTTGTCTCTCTCTATTTTGCAAATGACTGTCTTTTGTTTGTGAGGGTTAAACCCACCCAATTTGATGCCTTGACATCTATTACCAAAGTCTATTGTGAGGCTTTGGGGCAGAAGGTCAACCGGCCTGAACAAGTCGTCCATCACTTTTGGGAAGAAAGTCCATACCCGTGTGAGGTGTAACATCTCCAATTCTCTTGGCATTGTTGAAAATGTAGGACCCATCCGCTATTTGGGGATCCCAATATCTGGGAGGAGGATCCCATCAACTGTCAGGATTTGCACACTCGTGCTGGGAACTGGCCCAAATTCGCATACACACACACACACAAGGTACAACGGCTTTGAGGGAAGTTCAGCCCCCTGGTGTCCATGCTAGGAGTTGAACATGGAATTTCTCCAATAGGGAAGAGACGATGTACTACCGGGCCACGAGTCCATTGGTTTCTCCCTTGTACCGAACAAAAAGGCTAGGTCAGCTAGGTGGGCCCGAATGGTGGGGTTGGCCTACCCAAGGAATCGTAAGGACATTGGGTGGACCCACGTGCAAGTTCGGCCCACCTAATCGGCCGCGAACCAATGGCCCACCGACCCGATTATCGAGAATTATCTTGTAAACAATAACAAGCCATAACTCTCAAACCGTAAGTCTAATCCCTGCCTGGGACCTGCCATCGAATAGATCTTGGCGGCGTGGAACTAACAGTTTAGGTTTGGTCGGGTATCACTCATCTGATCGTCCTATATGATGGAAATGATAAAAACAAACATAGGGGTGCAACTCTTATACTGTGTGTCAGAAAAATCTCCAAAAATATCGGTTGGGAACATCTCAACGAGACGAACCAACTGATATAATTTCATGGGGTGTCAACTCCATATTTATCGTATTTGAAAATTATGACGAAACTATCTATTGTCATAACTTTTCATACAAACGTCTGTTTGGCGCACGGGATGCACCAAAGAAAAGGTATCGAAGATACGAACAAACGTATAGTAAAACAGTTCTAGGGTTTACGTAAAATGAAACCAAAAATGAAGAAAAATATAAAAGTCCGATAAAAGGGTAAATATATGTTAAAATATTTATATAGACATCATAATCTAGCTCATACTAGAATTAGGATCCTTGCTTTATTGGCACACAAAGGGATCACACACATTTTCATACAGTTATTACATCATTTATTCACAATTAAAAGAGAAAATAATTTAAGGTTCTTACAGACCATCTCCTAGGATTATTTGTGTACCCGGACAATAAAGAGCTCAGATCTTCAGAATTCTTCTCCAGAAGTGACCAATTGTTCTCGAGCTTCTGCTCCTCGACTGCATAAATGAGTATCTTTGGAAGTAGTGAACAAGAATGTTAGATACATAATTGACACATAAATGACCTACATAAAAGATCAATTTAAAAAATACGTAAAGTAACCCTTTTTTCTACCTTTTTTCTTTTATTTTTAAATGACAAGTATAACCAGTGAGATATCCCATTGTTCATTTTCATTTTCCGAAGTTGAACCGCCAACTCCGACATAGGCACCTCTGCCACGTCCACTTCCCCTCCTCCTCATTCTTCCCCGTCGTCGTTTCCAGCTCATCATCGTGCTGAAGTTTCTTGAGGTTCTTGGTAGGTAACTCGCTAGAATGACTCTCCAAATTGGTGTTTTCCTAACAGAATGACTACTGAGTCCCAACTCGTCCCTATAATTTCCTATAATTCAATTTTCTCCAATGTCTCATTTCTAACAATTTTATTGATATATAAATTTTTAAATTCATGAAACTTTATGATTGAAAAGAAAATATAAACAGTTTACTTCTTATGTAGTTATTGAACTGTATCATTTTTATTGTGTGATCATATTGATTGAAAATGAATCATGTGAAGTGAATAACTACAAAAACAATCACGACCCCACCATGATATAATCATACACTTCTTACCCAAGTTTGAAAGAAAATCAACACTCACAGGAAGCTCATGTTTAGTTATAATCATAATAAAAATATTCTGCAAATTTTTGAAAAGTTTGGAAATAAAACTTGCGAGCTAGCTTAAAGCCAGATAAATTATTCCCCCAATTATTCTAAGGTATGGACGTACGTGAATAAACACTAAATTATTCACAAATTACTCACGAAATTTACAATTAAATCATGAATTTATCTATTTTTATATAATAATAATTTTGTCATAATTATAAACTAGGGGCATCGTGATGTCCGTGTGTGAAGAAGGAGAAGTGGGGTATTAGGAAAGAGATATAGGTGAGCCTATCGTATAAACCCGTTCCCAACTTTAACCCCCAAAATTCTATAGTACTTAATATTTTCTCTTATATTAGGGGTAGCAGTCGGTATTATTGGGGGCAGCCATAGTATTGTTTGGTATTCTGGAATGGTCATACCTATATGACCTTCATGTCCTCATCGACGAGGGTGTACAAACCAAGGGGGGAACCGGACTCCCAACATCCTTCCCACCCAAAAACGCGGCAACCAATGGCAAGCCAATGGGCAGCGCTATTAGCATTCCGCGAAATCCATTGCACTGAAACCACCTCCAGGCGGTCCCAAGCCGACATGCAACACATAACCTGTGATCCGATATCCTCATTGCATCCCTTTCCAAACACCAGTGCATCCCGTGCTTTCGTAGCATCAGTAAACAACAAAACCTTACTAATTTGCCTCCTCCCAAGTTCCCCCATGGCCGTTTGAATAGCCCACAATTCGGCTTGCAACGGGGTTTCGACCTGACACCGAAAAGCCGCAGCCGCACACAACTGACTTGTTCGTGTAGTCAAACCCAAGCTCCACTTGCCACCTCATACGAAGTGCTAAACGATCCATCCGTCCACATAAGATAGTGGGCTCCCCGACAGAAGTCCATATTCCCCCTACCCCTGCACAGCACTATTCACAAACTGTTGTATCATCACTTTCCCTTGATACGCCATAGCATAACAATCCAACCCCAAGTTATCAAACAGTTTCCGATACCAGGCCTTCCATAGTAACCACATGTCCACCGCGATAACCTCCCTCGGTAGTGGAACTCGACTGCTCCTAACGTCCTTCAAACCCGTGCAAAGGAGGTCAATACTATAGAAGTCAATCCCTATACATCGTCGCACCTCCTTCCAAAACTCCATAGCCTTGTAACACTCCCAAAAAACATGCAGCAAGTTCTCATCCTGATATCCACACTACGGGCAACTACCATACCCCGCTCCGATCCGTTGTCTAAGCAAAGCCGCCGTCTGTAACGCCCCATGGAGAAGCTTCCACACAAAAAGATGAACCCGAGGAGAAACCCTCGGCGACCACAACCTGGTTTCTCTCCACACAGGCACCGCCCTCTCCCCTGTTGTACTACCCCCTCGCAAGTCTGCAATCATCCTCCTATACTTCGGGCTAATTCTAACCTTATCAGATTTCACCTCTTGTACAGTAACAACAAAGTATTACACAGCCACGAAGATGCCTTCCTCCCCTGCCAGGCTTGCCACGTCTCTAACAACAGCTGGTGTTGATCCCTGATCCACCTTGCCCCAAACTTGGTGTCAAATAAAAGATACCTTAGATTGGCTATATAAAACTGAGTTTGAAGATGAATGAACCTTGGTATCTGCAGGTCCCCCTGCGCTAGCCTCCTTCCCAATCGTCACCCGTGAAATGAGATGTAGTCGCCGTCTGGACTTATAACCGTCCCAAAAGAAACTTCTGCAAAGCTTATCCATTTGGTGCAGCACACCCATCGGAATGCCCCCATTTATCATCAAATGAATTGGCATGGCAGATAAAACAGCTTTAATCATAACGACCCTCCCCGCCTGTGATAACAGCTTAGCTTCCATACGACTTAGAACAAATTGGAAATGAGAATTAGATACCCTCTTACCATGAATCGGGGCAACGAGATGTATCCACGGCCCACTAGCCTCATCCATCTTCAAAGCTGACAAGATTCTCCTCTTCATAGTTGTCATGACCGAATGAGAGAATTTCACACTTAATTTACTCGGATTAACAGACAACCCGTGCTCTTCTGTACCATAGCAAAAACAACCCGTAGCCCCCAAGCATCTAACGTCGTCGCCCTTGAGGATAACAATAAATCATCCGCATAAGCTATCATAGTCACCGGTCGTGGATTTCTCTTGTAGAGAACCCATCCAGATCCCCACCCTCAAGCCATCTACTAACCTCCCATTGAAATACCTATGCCACCAATAGGAACAAATAAGGCAACAACGGGTCCCCTTGCCGCAATCCACAGCTCGGTCTAAACTCCTCTGTCTCCTCCCCATTGATTAATAAGCGCATGGTGGTAGTACAAACACACTGCATCATCCATTCGCACCATATTGGGTGGAAACCCATCTTGGTCAGAATCACCCCCAGTGCCTCCCATTCGACCCGATCATAGGCTTTATCCAGGTCAACCTTGATCGTCATACCCGCCCGCTGCTTAGGTGCCCTTTGAAGAGCATACAAGATCTCCTTCGCTAATAGAACGTTATCTCTGATCTTCCTCCCTGGAACGAATGCATGTTGCTCTTCGCTAACTAGCTTGGGTAATAATAACCTTAACATATTAGCCAAAATCTTTGAAATAAATTTATATCTTTGGTTGCATAGGTTAATCGGTCTATAGTCAAAAAGCCCCATTGGTGAGGATATCTTTGGAATCAAGATAACAGGGGTGTCATTCCATCCCATAGGCATGATTCCGGATCGAAAGAATTGTTGCACATCATGCACCACATCCTCCCCAACATACTCCCAGTATGCCTTATAGAATTCACCATTAAAGCCATCCGGACCTAGAGCTTTATTCGGGGAGGTTGCAAGCACCACCAGTGCAATCTCCCCCGGATTCGGGATTCTAATTAGGAACTCATTCATAGCATTATTGACACTTATCGGAAAGTCCTCTAGTAGCTCCAGTTCCACCTCCGAACTCCGGGTCCAACGGCCTTGAAAAAACTCCATCAACCGACTCTTGATGGTCTTCTGATCCGAGATCTCTTGCCCATTCACATGCAAGAACTTGATCCGATTCCGAGCCCTTCTCACTTTAGTGCTCAAGTGAAAGAACTTAGAATTACGATCTCCCTCCCTTAACCATTGCACCCTTGACTTCTGCGCCCAAATACTCTCCTGTTGGGCCAAAGTCCACTCCATCTGAGCCCTGATTTGGACTCTCTCTTCCTCCATCCACTTGGACCGATTCGCCTCCATCTGCCCCAATCTCTGCCAAAGTGCCACCACTAATTCATGGATATTCCTCAGCTCATGTTTATTCCAAAACGCAATGGTTCACCGGACAAAAGGCAAATTCTCTCCACAGCTCGCACCCTTAATCCCATTATTAAGGGTTGAAGGGTATTGTTTGGTTTGTGCAATCAGGGCCGAATGCTAGTGGTGGGACTTGGGCGGGTTGAAGGGTTTGCCCATGCCCAACCCGACCTACACACAACTAAACCCATTTTGTACGTGGAGCCTAGGGAATATGTTGATCTTTTTTTGTCCAAACTTGTCCCAGATTTTAACCAGTTTTGCCTATGTTTGTCCATCGTTTGGGTTGGGCAAGTCGGGTTCCGATCAGACCCGCCCAAGTCCCACCCCTACGGAACACACTTTTTATAATAGAGGTTTATTTATTCTTTAAAATTTATTAATTTAGTATAATATATTTAGGGTTTTGTTATGAAACGGTGGTTGCATCGGATATAGATGCCCACCGGATAAATACCCCTAGATTCATGGGATAGGAGATTTCCCCGTCTCTATCCCAACCTCCAATTATACCTATATATAGGGGGGTAAATGAATAATACAATAACGTTTTCTCTACACGTTATCAGCACGAGCTGAGAGCACGACCCGGCCGACCCCATCGAGAGAACGAGAGAAAGAGAAGAAGAGAGAACGAACGCTCCGAGCCCGGCACGAGAGAGAAGAGATCGGAGAGAGAGAGAGGAAGAGAAGAAGAGAGAGAGATCCAGTCCCGTGAGAACTCCGGCTCTCGTCCTCCCCGACTCCGGCTTCGATCACGTGAACAAGGTACGCCTGAACTCCGGCTCTCGTCCTCCCCGACCCATTAGACACTCGGCCGGCGATAGCAACACGCACGACCGGCGGCTGCACCAGCGTGCAACCCCGACGGCTACGGGCTGCACTCACCGGCAGCAGCGGCAGCGGGCTCCACCGGCGCGAGCGACTGCTGCGGGCTGCACTCTCCGGCGGCAGCGGCAGCGGGCTCCACCGGCACGAGCGGCGGCAGCGGGCTGCGCGAGCAGCCGGCTGCACCAGCGCCGGTCGCGCAAGCTGCGGCAGCGGGCGGGGTCGGCGACGGTTTAGGGTTTCCTATTTTTTTTGTGGGAGAAGATGAACAGTGTTCATCTATTGGGTTTTAATCTCTAAACCCGACTGCCTACTTGAACCCGACCCGACTGCATATAATACAGACCCGACTGTGATCTATATCAGACCCGACTGTGATCTATATCGGACCCGACTGCATTATGCAGATCTGACCCGTCCATTCTTATATGCACTCACATATATATGATTGCCTGTTTTGATATATACCATTCATTTCAATTCTGCTTCGTAAGTCCGATCTATAGCCAAATTGTTCGATCCATATATGGATCTTGGGTATCTGAAATATTCTGGACGCATCGGTACGATCAGATTTTATTATTTCATACACACTGTTTATGTATTTAACTGTTTAGCCCCTAAGGGACCAATTTGCAATATCGGTTTTACAAATAAGGACAGAATTGTCCTTAATTGTAACAGACTCTATACTGTATATTTATCTTGTGCATAATATGTTATTCTCTGCATTAGTTGTATTTAAGTAATTAGAACCTTTTAGAAAAGCTTGGCAAGGCGCATGACGGTTCCATAGAACCCGCTCTACCTTGGCAAGTGGTTTCTAAAGGGACCCTATTAATACCCAGTATTAATAGGCTTTGTACTTGATATGTCAAATTGTTTTCTATATTATGTCTCTACATACTCACATGTTGAATATGGTAATCATAGTAATTAATGTTAATATTCATTAAATCTTCAGATGTCGAACATTACAAAATTAGACTTCCATGCATTAAATGTCAATGGAAGCAATTTTCTGAATTGGCGAGTAGATAGTTTGCTACATCTACAAGCGAAGAACTTAGAGAAAGCTCTAGAAGAGAATAATGGATTGAAACCGGATGAAAAAGCTAAAGCACTCATCTTCCTTAGGCACCACATACACGAAGATCTAAAGAATGAATATATGAATATAGTAGATCCAGCAGATCTCTGGAAGGCACTCAAGGAACGCTACGATCACCAGAAGATGATCACTTTGCCAGCAGCAAAGAGCGAATTGATCACCCTCAGGTTCCAGGACTTCAAGACCGTGGCTGAGTTCAACTCGAAGTTACTCAACATCGTCAGCAAGCTGAAGCTCTGTGAGGAGAAAATAGATGATGCTCAGATGATCGATAAAACACTCTCTACCTTCCACCCAAATAACATTATTTTACAACAGCAATACAGGGGGATGAAGTACCAGAAGTACTCGAAACTCATAGAGGTTCTCCTGATCGCTGAAGAACATAATAACCTACTGGTAAAGAATCACAATTCTAGACCCACTGGATCATTGGCATTGCCA
Source organism: Chamaelirium japonicum (assembly GCA_947650365.1). Classification (NCBI taxonomy): domain Eukaryota; kingdom Viridiplantae; phylum Streptophyta; class Magnoliopsida; order Liliales; family Melanthiaceae; genus Chamaelirium; species Chamaelirium japonicum. Next base: position 31,406,417 of record OX393556.1, read on the forward strand.
GAAGCAAACGCCAATGATTTCTACCAAGGTAGAGGCAGAGGTAGAGGCAGAGGAAGGAGAGGTGGAAGACACGGCAGAGGAGGGCGCAATAACTACCCTGGAAGAGGTAGAAATCACCCTGGAAGAGGTGGACGTCAGAATCATCCTCGAAGAGATGATTATTATGGTCTTAGGAAGGACACACACTTTAAAAACAAGTGAATCGCTCCTCAGAATCCAGAAAAGAATAATCCCTCTAAACCTGAAGATAAGAGGGACATATGTTTTGAATGTGGAAAGGAAGGACACTGGTCCAGAAACTGCCGTGCTAGTAAACATGAGAAGAATAAGTATAAAAGTACAGGGGTACCTGCAGAGACAAATATGAATGAAGATAACAATGAGTGGCCTGAAGATTACCAGAAGCAGACCGATGCCCTGAAGACATCGTACCTGGAAAGTTCAGATTACTTTGATGAGTTAGACGATGGCACATTAAATCCCTGAATCTTGGGATCTCTGAAGACTTTAGTTTTTCTTTTATTTATTCCGTCAGACATTGCTAAGTAGTCTTTATTTCCTGTCAAACATTGCTAAGTAGTTTTTATTTCCAGTCAGACATTACTCAGTAGTTCTTATTCTGTCAGACATTGTTGAGTAATTTTTATATTCTATTGGATATTATCAATTCATATTATCGTTCTGGTGATTTTACTTAGAAATTGTGTTAGTAAGTTTTATCATTGATATTTCTCTTATGGTATTTATTGACTCATAACTTATCATTTAGGAACGATGACCAACTGCAAAGAGATTTGCCTGATAGATAGTGCAACAACACATACCATACTGAAACACAGAAAATTCTTTACAAATCTTGAATATAATTCACGTATGGTTACTACAGTGGCTGGCCCTACTGACATAGTTACAGGGTCCGGAAGAGCCCATATACTTTTACCTAATGGTACTCATTTGCTAATTAAGGATGCTCTCTACTCAGAAAATTCCAGAAGAAATTTACTGAGCTTCAAAGACATCCGAGCAAATGGATATCATTTAGAAACTACAAATGAAGGCAATCTAGAATACCTCTGCATCACATCTAAAAACGGAGAGCATATTTCAATACTAGAAAAATGCTCAACCCTATCTTTAGGGTTATACTTTACCCACATTGGGGTTATGGAGTCCTATGCCACTCACTTGAACCAGAAGTTCCCAAATCCTGAAGATTTGGTCCTTTGGCATGATAGATTAGGTCACCCAGGGTCAGGTATGTTTAGAAAGATCATTCATAATTCCTATGGTCATCCTCTTAACAATCGAAGTTTGACTTTTTCAAATGACCATTTTTGTGACCCTTGTTCCCAAGGGAAGTTAATCACTAGACCTTCTTTTAAGAAAATAGAGACAGAATCACCTACCTTCCTGCAGAGGGTTCAAGGTGATATCTGTGGTCCTATACACCCTCCTAGTGGTCCATTTAGATATTTTATGGTCCTAATAGATGCATCTACTAGATGGTCATACGTGAGCCTACTCTCTACTAGAAATTTAGCATTTGCTAGATTATTATCCCAGATTATCAAACTTAGAGCTAGTTTTCCTGATAACCCTATCAAATCTATCCGATTGGATAATGCAGCTGAATTCTCTTCTAAAATCTTCAATGACTTCTGCACATCCATCGGAATAGAAGTCGAACATTCTGTCCCCCATGTCCACACCCAGAATGGCCTTGCTGAAACTTTTATCAAGCGCTTGCAATTAATAGCTAGACCATTACTCTTACAATCCAGACTTCCAATTTCTGCATGGGGGCATGCTATCTTGCATGCTGCTAATCTTGTCAGACTAAGACCTACTTCATACCATATTTTTTCTCCTACACAACTTGTGTCAGGTATTTAGCCCAATATATCTCATCTTAGAAAGTTTGGATGTGCTGTGCATGTCCCTATTCCCCCTCCAAATAGATCTAAGATGGGTCCTCAACATAGATTGGGGATTTATATCGGTTTTGACTCACCTTCAATCATAAGATTCTTAGAACCCTTAACAGGTGATCTATTTACTGCTAGATTTGCAGATTGTCATTTCGATGAGACAGTCTTCCCGCCGTTAGGGGGAGATAAAGAAGTTTCTAGGCAACGACCTGTTCCTGAAGAACGGCGTGAATTATCGTGGAATACTTCCACTATGTCTCATCTAGATCCTAGATCTCCCCAATGTGAGGTAGAAGTAAAAAGGATTTTGCATTTACAAGATATCGCAAATCAATTACCTGATGCCTTCAATGATGCAACTAATGTAACTAAGTCGTTTGTTCCAGCCAAGAATGTACCTGCAAGAATTAATATTCCAACTCCCACTAATGAAACTGTTGCACGTCAGAAACGTGGCAGACCTATAGGTTCCAAAAAAATTCAGTTCCCCGGAAGAGGAAGTTGAATGAGAAATCATGCCCTAAAACTCCAGAAGAAGTTAAGGTTCCAGAAGAACCTGGTCATAATGCTCCAGAATAGATTATGGACCATATTTTTCCAGAAGAAAATATTTCCCAACGGCCAAATTTCCCTCAAACTCCTGAAGAGATCCCTGCAGTGATTATGGATAAGGTACCGGTACCAAATAATGAGAGCTCAATATTCCATATGAGGGGTGAAATTTGGGACCGAAAGGAAATAGTCATCGATGACATATTTGCATACAAAGTAGCTACTGAAATAACAAAGGGCGATGATGAAGATAATGAACCACGTAGTATTTATGAATGTCGACATAGAACTGATTGGCCAAAATAGAGAGAAGCTATTCAAGCTGAACTTGAATCTCTCAAGAAACGTGGAGTATTTGGACCTATAGTACAAACACCAAATAACGTAAACCCTGTAGGTTTCAAATGGGTGTTTGTATGAAAAAGAAATAAAAATAATGAAATCGCTAGATATAAGGCAAGGCTTGTAGCCCAGGGATTCCTGCAGAAACCCGGGATTGATTATGAAGAGACCTATTCCCCTGTTATGGATATAGTTACATTTAGATATCTCATTAGTCTCACAGTTTCTGAAAAACTAGAGATGAGGCTAATGGATGTCGTAACGGCATACCTATACGGGAACCTAGACACATATATTTATATGAAAATCCTAGAAGGATTCAAGTTGCCTGAAGCAACATCAAAAGTCCCAGAAGGATTCAAGTTGCCTGAAGCAACATCAAAGAGTGCGCACTCGATAAAGCTAAGACGAGCATTGTACGGCCTGAAGCAATCCGGAAGGATGTGGTACAATCGCCTTAGTGAATACTTGTCTAGGGAAGGTTATAAGAATGATCCCATATGCCCATGCGTTTTCATAAAGAAATCAGAAAATGGATTTACTATAATTGCAGTTTATGTGGATGACATAAACTTGATTGGGACTCCTGAAGAGCTCAAGAAAACTTCTGATTATCTAAAAAGGGAGTTTGAAATGAAAGAACTTGGTGATTCTAAGTTTTGTCTCGGCCTGCAGATCGAGCGTAACTCTAGTGGGATTTTAGTACATCAATCATTATATACTGAAAATTTGTTAAAGAAATTTAATATGGATAAATGTCACCCACTAAGCACTCTCATGGTAGTTAGACCTCTTGATATTCATAAAGATCCATTTAGACCTAAAGAGGAACATGAAACTATTCTTGGTTCTGAAAAACCGTATTTAAGTGCTATTGGTGCTTTATTGTATTTAGCTCAATGTACTAGACCAGATATATGTTTTTCTGTTAATCTATTGGCTAGATACAGTTCAGAACCGACTCTTAGGCATTGGAATGGAATAAAGCAAATATTTAGATATTTGCGAGGAACCACTGATATGGGATTATTTTATTCTTGTGGTACTCCTCACTTGATTGGTTATGCAGATTCAGGTTTTCTCTCTGACCCCCATAAGGGTCGATCCCAAACAGGGTATGTATTTTTGAATAACAATGCAGCTATTTCTTGGAGATCGACCAAACAAACACTTGTGGCTACATCATCGAACCATGCTGAAATATTAGCCCTGCATGAAGCAAGTAGAGAATGCGTATGGTTGAGGTCACTTGTGCAGCACATCAGAAGCAGTTGCCAGTTGGCTTCAGTTACCAAAGAGCCGACAGTTATCCACGAAGATAATGCCGCATGTATTGCTCAAATTCAAGCTGGCTTCATCAAGGGAGATCGAACAAAGCACATCTCACCAAAGTTTTTCTACACCCACGAACTTCAGAAGAAAAGGGAGATTGAAGTCAAGCAAGTACAGTCAAGCGACAATCTTGCGGATCTTTTCACCAAAGCTTTGCCCAAGTCTACTTTCCAGAAGATGGTGTACGGCATCGGACTGCGACGGCTCAATCACCAAACAAAATAATGTAATAAGGAGGAGATATAATCAGGAGGAGAGATGTAATAGTGATAATGTAATAGTTAGGCGGAGGGCATCCTGAAGATGCAAATTTATGCGCGCTGTACTCTTTTTCCTTTGGTAGGGTTTTTCCCACAGGGTTTTTCCATCAAAGGTTTTAACGAGGCAGCATTATGCGCACCCACCATAGTTCCTGAAGAACTAGTTCCTGAAGAACTAAGATTGTACTCTTTTTCCTTTGATAGGATTTTTCCCACTGGGTTTTTCCATCAAAGGTTTTAATGAGGCAATCATTGATAAATGGTGGTCATCTAAGGGGGAGTGTTATGAAACGGTGGTTGCATCGGATATAGATGCCCACCGGATAAATACCCCTAGATTCATGGGATAGGAGATTTCCCCGTCTCTATCCCAACCTCCAATTATGCCTATATATAGGGGGGTAAATGAATAATACAATAACGTTTTCTCAACAGGTTTTATGTTTTAAAACTTTTGACAAACTTTTTTTTTTTTTGTGAGAAGGGATCTCACAGCCACACAAGAACACAACTAAAACCTGCCACAAACGCGGACTTTTTTCGGAACCTGTTCTGAACTTTTCTTTTTTTCTCAAACTCCGAATTTTGTCCCCTATACGGATTTTGCCTGAAGTAACTCCGAATTGCTTCAATCTCGGGTCGACAAGGAGATGGCCCATTCAGGCTTAAATCTGTGCACGGGTCGGGCCAGATCTGAAACTCGGGTCCAAGGGTGAGGCCCGAGCCTGGCCATGTCGGGTTCGAGCCGGTTTTGGCCGTTGCAGGATGAGCCATGGTTTGGGCCTACTAGAGCATTTGTTATATAAAAAAATCCCGAAGGATTCAAAACCTTAACCTCCAAGGTTATAGCTAATGAACTTGGCTAATACATATGTAGAGGGCCGGGATCCAAGAACACGACATTTTGCCACTAAAATGGCCATGATTTATAGGGCATTGGATCGCCATAAAGTAGCGGTCATGACGCGAAGGGCTGTTAGGCACTCTATCAAGAGCATTCAATGCAATACATCAACTCAAACCAAGCCACATGAGAGAGAGAGAGAGAGAGAGAGAGAGAGAGAGAGTGTGTGTTAGAAGCGCTTCGAACGAATTTAGGTTTTTTAATAGATCGACAAGACTCATTGCAAATGAAAACTTTCTTTATAGTTTCCGTTGTTATCGAAGTATCAAACAACGAGGTGGGAACAAATATACATTTACCATCGGTATCGTATTGTCTGCAGGCATGAAGGCGGAAAAAATATATTACACCATAGGGATCATCTACCTCTTTCTTCAATTTTCTTTCACTCTGCTCATCTATCGCTCTCTTTGCTCAATGCCATAAATAGATATGTTCATCCCCCTCTATGCGTGGAGCATTTTTTGGTCATAATCGAGATCAAAGATTCTAGGTATACTACTTCCTTCTTTGAGAGCGTTTTCACACATATAATCTTGATTCTTAAAAGGTTGCACTCATAAAACTTGATATTAGTTAGGTTTGACAAAAATATCATTTATCATCAACGATAGAGGTTAATTTAGAATACGACTACGTTGCCACGAAGTACAATTAGGTAGCCACGAGGTATGGTCAGGAGATGCAACAAGGTGCGACCATGTGGGTATATGGCCCATGGTCGTACCACATCCCCTCAATATAGTCGTACTGGGTATAAGCTATGACCTTGTCGACACATGGTTGTATCTCGTGGCTACATGGTCATACTTTCTGGGTACCTTCTTGTGCCTTATTCTTATATTGTTGAATCTTGAGATCTTGTCATACTCTTGGTTTTTGTTTTTTGTTTTTTATTTTTTGTTTTGTAGCAGTACCATGTGGCCAAGAGGGGAGACAGGTCGGACCTTGTACACACATCGTCGCACCTCCTGGCCTCATGGACAGGAAGTATATTTCCTGACCGTAATCATACCTCCAGGCCACATTGTTGTATCTCCTTACTGAATGCTCGTATATTAAGTCCACATGATCGTATAATGTGGAATTTCTAGTCATATGATATTGCTCTATATTTGTGCCTCCTTGTCATATATTTTGTCCAATGTGTCTTAACTTGTGACCATCTTATTGTCTATTGCTAGTTTCTATCTCACTACATTTGAATGGAACCCGAGAACCCCAATGAATATATTCATCCTAGTGTCCCAGAGCAGAATGTTACGATCCGAATGGGAGTGGTTCTTCTGTTGATGAAGTCATTGCATAGACTCCAACCAGAAACATGAACATGTTGAATCCCCTAATTATAGGGATGTGTTTTAGTACAGTAGACGAAGCTTAAAGGTACTATGAAGAGTATGGTCGCCAACAAGGTTGTTGGATTCACACTGGAACCTCGAACAATGATCATTGGTGCTCAGACCGAGTGGTTAAAAAGAAGTTTGTCTGTTCCCATGAAGGCAATTAGAATCAAACTCAGAAAGAAAAGATTTTAAATAATAAAGCTGAGAAAGAGATTGTATGGTAGATCGTAAGTACGTGTGCGTACTAGGGGACAACTCTGGAGTAGTACAGAGATACATGTAGTCATCCCCTTACTGTATGTGAGCTCCGCTATATGGGTGTGATGTACCGAGACATATTGCGAGTTGACTAGTTGACTTTACTAGGGGCACCCTATGTGTTTATTAAGAACACCCCCAGTGTATAGTGAAAGCACTTAAGCACCCCACGTACACGTGCCACGCGAATTCTAATGCAAGGGGGTCAGCTAACTAGTGCTATGAGCGTATTTTGGAAAACCAAACTTCCACTATGAACTAAGAGGGTCTACTCCTATGTATTAGCAATAAGCATGGTCGGCCCCTCCCCTAGCTTGCAAGAGTTGTAAGAAAAATTATAGGGGAGGGGGCTTAATTCAAGGGTTTTGACTTTAAGGCGACATAATCCAACACGCAAGAGAAGAGAGAAATAAAGGGGGGGAGGGGGCGGCCCTACAACTTGCAAATGCCATCTAGGGGGCCAACCTCTATATAAGAGCAAGGGGAGAAAGAGGGGGATCAGCCTTGATGCTTGCCCTAGCCCCCTCTCTTCTTCTTCTCCTCTCTCTCTCTCTCTCTCTCTTTCTCTCTCTCTCTTTCTCTCTCTCTCGTGTGCACATTGGGTTCATACGAGCTGACAACTTCCTCGCGTGGTGATTCGTTGACAAAAATGGCTCATAGCATTGAGGCACTCAGAGATTCTTCGACGAGATTCTGTGCATTATGGGAGATCGGGTGAACTAGAAGGCGCTTCTTGTAATTTCCTGCTATCCAAAATTTACAAAGAAGATCCACGACATTTCTAATATTGCAGAAGATTTAGGGGTCCAAACGACCTCTGAATAGTTACAAAAGTTGCATATTGAAGTCCTCTAACCTTCAATCCAAATTTTAGCCCCATTAGAGTTCAGAATCAAAAGTTATGGCCATTGCGCCAAAAGCTACTCTGAAGAGATCCGATTCCATCTCCATCAATAAAGAAAAAAAATTATCGCGGTGAAAGAATCCGCACGGGGGTATGAGTTTTAACATTTAGATCTAATGTAGAGATAGAATATGCATACATTCTAGATTGTTCTTTTTGTTAGATCGATGTTAGAGGGTCGCGTAGTTGCCATGCTAGATTCATACATGCACGTGTAAATCATTTTGATAAAATTTTGATATGTAACGCACACCACCCACATTCTTTGGACCTAACTTTTGCTTCCCCTGTGGACCTCTATCATAGGATTATTTCCAATAGGGTTAGGGTTGGGGGTTTTAGTACTTGGGTTGGGCCCAAGTTGACTCCCAACTCGCCCGAGTTGTAGCACTAGCGCGTGCAAGGGGCAGCGACTATTGCAGCTCACGAACAATGGTGGGCTGCACGCATGAGATGTGGTGGCTTGTGCAGACTTGTGGTTGCAGTACGAATCGTGCAGCGATTGTTTTGATGAGTTAGGATTTTTTTTGAATCTATCGAGAAGAAGATGAACAGTTTTTCCTTTTGGGTTTTAAAATCCAACCCGCAAATACCTTTACCCATTTTTGTTTTGTTTAATTAGTTTAAAACCCAATTACAAACCCGGTTTTACTCCAAACCGTACCCGACCCGATCTATCACTTTTGTGATATGCCCGAAACTACATACCCGACCTGGTTTAATGGTAAACCCGATCAGACCTTAACCCGATCCATTAGCCACTTATGTGGCAGGACCAATCTGACTACATGTAGCAGACCCGACCCGACTAGTAAATATATTTTTACTGCTTATTTTATTCCTGATTGGTCTGGACCATCGGCTTTAGTTGTGTGATTGTGGACCTGAAATAGACCCGATCTAGATGATCCAAATATGGATCTTAAGTATTTGGGCCATTCCAGATGCATCGATTCAAACCAATTTTGCAAATTCGAACTGTTTTACATCATATTGCTGCTTACGAACATATAGTCGGTAGATATATTTCTTAATTAAAATGGTTAATTGGAGTTTATTTATTGGGCCGTTAATTTGAAGCGCATGGTTAACCCCCCTAGATATTTTAGAATTTGCTGATTTTTTGTGAGGATACTCATCTAACCATAGGTAGAACATTCACAAAAAAATCAACAAATTTGAAATTTTCTAAGTAGGTGAAACATGGTGGCCGTTGTATAAGACCGCTATATAAGGGCTGCTCTATACCATGACCCTATATATCTGGATTCGGTCAAGATTGTTTGGAGTAAACCTCGAACCCGATCCAAATCCGATCGAGTTTTAACTTTTGATCCCATACCTATCTCAAACCCAATTATGAGCACGCCAACCCCGTCCCAATAGGAACGATTCGGGTTGGGTTACCCGGTTAATTGCCATGCCTAGTGGCAATCATCCGGCGTCCCCAATGCGTTGTGCGGCAAGGCTTCCCCATCCAAGTTTTTTTGGGTGGTCTATTTGCACCCATGGAATTATTGATAGCACCCAAAAAAAAATTTAATATTTTATTTCTTGTTTATCCCCATTCTCTGTTAGCACAAAATTCGCAAACACCTTTATTGTCATAACTTGTGCGCTCAAAACACTCTCAGTTAGTGTTAAACCCTAGTGTCGTGGTTAGTGTCGAGCTATAACATACATGATAACCTCAAGTTCTACATGCGTCATTAATGACTCAAAGACTATCAGACATACCAACCCAAGGTACATGTGGTTTACTTACGTTTTGGGTTGTAGGACAATAGGGGCTTAAGTCAATCCCTATTTGCATATTATTGTAGTGTATCGAAGATTTTTCGATTCGCGTATTGCGCATCGATGTTTTCATATTGAAGCGTTTGTCCGAAATTTAGTTTCAAAATGTTTTCAACTTCGTGAGTTTACATATCTTTGATATTGTACACTTGATTTCTTGATTTCGGAATCATACGCTTTCAGAAATGATTCCTTGATTATTTTTTTCGAGTTTGTGACGTTTCATGTTTTCGACAAATTCGGACTTGACTCTCGATTTTTGGATTTTTGGGATTTACTACGTACACTTTTGCATGAGCCTCGAGTCACTAGTGAGGCCCAGTGCATATACAATCACATACATAGGTTTTTTTTTGAGAATCCCTCTCAGTGAGATGAGGGGGGGTTCGGCCTAGACCCCTACCGGTTTATTAAAATTAAAAGAAAGTACAGAGAATGCCTGAGAGGCACCGACACCCAAGGTGTACCCACTCCCAACACGGGCTACCAAAATAACCCTGCACAACAAGCAAGAAAAAACAAAAACCGTAAATCCTACGGCTTAGCAGCCCTTGATCTTTCCAAATCACGAAACTATGCAAGTATCCGTCCCGTGTCTTTCCCCTTGATGGAGAGGCCGGCAGCCGAAGCTAACTCAAGGATGGTTCTGTCCTCCAGCATGTTGAGGGGTAGGCTCAGATCCTCTCCATCAAGTTTAGACAATTGATCATGAAGATCCTGCATGAGGGGGATCCTAGGCAGTGGTGGTCGGCGGTGCATGACGGATTCAAGAGCTCGAGATTTGGCTCGAAGCGAAGCCCTGGCTTCAATCGTTTCCGACCCTCGATTAGCTAGCCTAGGACTGCGGCGAGCGAGTCCCCCCTCCTCTAAGCCTCCAACTTGGGAAACCCCATCATCCGGGGGTGGGGCCACTGCAGGAATCGAAAACCCATGGACCTCCAAACCGTTGCTGACTCCCAAGTTGTCTTCGCTGGTCTGCTGCTGCTCCTCGGCAACTAAACTTTCCACTACTAGCTCCAAGGTCGCATCCACAGCCTCCGAAACCCCCAAATCCAAATGGCGCTCACGACTAACTACAGAAGCAGCCACCCGATTACCATCCAAGGGCTCCTTCAAACCAGTCTCCAGATGGTCATCCTCTGTTCCCCTGCTGACCTCTTCAACCTGAACTGCATTAGCTGATGTCCCTTCAACACTGACAGCATTAACCACTCCGGTCACTCGGGGTGAGCCCAACTCAAAATGCCCCTCTTCTGGTTGCCCACTGTCGGCATCAGAATAACAAGTTTTATCAGCAATTGGCCCCATTGGGTCCCTCAAGGCCTCCCCTCCTCGAGGCTCGGTACTATGCTCCACGGGGAGGTCATCCCCTGCTTTCTTACCCTCAACTTCAGTAAGAGTCTCCACATCCATCCCGCGTCCGAGAGATCCCTCACAAGGGGAACTAGGCTCATTCTCAAGGACCGAGAACCGAGAGCCCGAGACTTGCAACCCTATCTTGTTGGTAGCTATCCTGTACTTAGTCTTGTGCCCACCACCTGCATCAATGGAGGAGACCAAATTAACCTCTGCCTCCCGGATCACTGGCGTTGCTCCACTAACGGGGGCCTTGGAAACTCCAGCTCCTCGATTCGCGCAATTTGCCCCCTATCAGGAGGAGCACTCGCTGAATGTGGCTTGCTGAAATTGCCAGACGCAACTCCCACAGGCCTCCAACCCCTCTCACCATCCTTGACACCCATCTTCCGGCTGGGTCCCTGATATTAGGAGCAGTCCTATTAATCGGAATTTTCTGTGTATTGCCACCACAAGCCGAGGTAGCATGCCCGAAAATCCTGCACTTCGCACAACTAGTCGGCTTCCACTCGTATATAACTTTCTGCATAAAGAGGACTTCCTCGTTTTCACCACGGCCCGGTACAACATTGGGCAATTCGTCGCCAAATTTGATCTCGACACAACATCTAGCATAGTTCCGTCGAGCACCTTGGGCCGTCTGACGGTCTCTCGTGAGGGGAACTCCAATCAATCTAGTCAAACGGCTAATACCTTCCTTGGACCACCAATCGATCGGTAGATCCGGCAATCTAATCCATATGGGAATTTTATCAAGCGGATCGCGATCATATTTTATATCCTTGTGCCACCTCTTCAAGACCACAAGTCGGCCCTCAAAGTACCAAGGGCCCTCTTCTAGCACTCTGGTGCGATCACTAGCCACCAAAAATTTGAATAAAAAAAGGCCATTCTCCCTCGAAAATATTTCCAACCCGCCCACCGGTTTCCATAGTTTATGCATCACTTCTTGGAACTTCGGAAAGAAGGGTCTTCTCCCCACAACATAGCCCACCAGTGTATGCTCCCAACCCCTCAAATTAGCTTCAATCTCACTTGAAGGCAAGATAGCATATTTAACTCCATTGCGCACTTCTGGCTCGACGAAGTGTAGTCGAAGATCCTCCGCCTCCAAGGATGATCCTCCACAAATGGCACTCCACGATTGCCGAATGATGGGTATAGCCTTGCAAGTTTCTGCTGCACCTTGATCTTTCTCTGAGGAAGGCCCCAAACCTGGTTCAGAAATATCAGCAAACATTTGATGTGCGCCAGACTCACCTACATCAACAACTGTAGCATCTCCGCCTTGTTCGTCCCCCAAGGCCATAGAACCCCCCAAGGTTGATTTGGGACTATGCGGAGAAAAAATTAGGGGAGGAAAATCCCCAAAATTTTCTAGATCTACGGACGGATCTAATCTAGCACTCATCGGATCCCCGTTAGCCCTCGGCCCGAAGGGGTAGACTTTGAAACAGCTCAGGCCTCACATTGCTAGCTTGTTTGTAATTCCCAGCTATCTAAGGGTTTCATATTGTTTAGTTTGAATCCCTTCTATTATTATTCTGAAATCCCTTAATATAAAACTGTGAAATTATTCTTTATAATTAGGTTGACGATAATGCAGGGTGTTTGGGGCTTGACCGGTGGCGATGGTATCGTCGAACAGGAAGAGGGTGGTGGTGGAAGGGCCGGTTTGCCGCGCATCAAGGGTTGTGGGGTGGCAATGGAAGGACTTCAGTAATAGCACAAAAACTGAAATGACGGACACGAACACGAACACGAACGCAAGGCCTTCGAGGATTAACATTTGATCACATACATAGGTTGCACTTAACGATCTCACAAGGTTCCACACTTTGAATTTTTCTAGTGTTGGAGAGACTTTGCATTGGCCCAAACCATTGTTTGGATCGTGTGGCATGTTGGTCCAAACAATGATTCGGCCCGTGAAGTCCGGATCCGAACAGTATCAAGCAGTCTGGACCAATCTAGTCTTCTAGCAACAGGTCGTCCGAACCATTGTTCAGACCCCTAAGGTTGGCCATCCAAACTCCTTAGGTCTGCAAGCTAGTAGTCCGAACAATGGTTCGGACCGCTTGTACACATATCGACTTGGCTTTAGGTTGCTTGCAGGGTTGGCCTGTTTTTAGCCCTAGAGAGTAGATTTTAGAGTATCTCTCCTATTCCTTTCATTGGAAATTCTTGGAGAGTGTAAAGGTTGAATGGGGATTTTCTTGAAGATACCCATTTTAGGTATTTGCAGGTTTCCCTCCATAGCGGCTCCTATCTGCAATGAGTCCTCCGTCGATTGAAGCTCAGATTTCTTCTTGTATGGTTTGGAGATTCAATCGAATGAGGTAAATGAGCTATCCACTTTTGTTTGCAAATCCCCTTCTTCATTTTTAGCTTTTTTAAGTTTTTTTTTTTTTTTTCTTTTGTGGGAGAACCCTATTTGGTGAGTAATATCTAATGAGAACCTCAATGGTGGGTATTATTCCTTGATGGGCAAAGGGAGTTGTACAACTGATCAGCACCGTGCGTGTGTTGATGTTCTTCTCTGACACCGCGTGTGCGCAGATGTTCTTCTCTACCGCGTGTGTGTGTAGACGTTTCGGAGAACGACGGCAGCTCTTCGCTGCGTCAGGAACAGTACACCGCTATCATAGAGAGAGAGAGAGAGATGGCGAGGTTGGGAAGAGCAGTGGCGAGGGCGTGGGCGAGGACGCAGTGGAATCCCTGCTCTATCCTTCCTCCCTCCTCTTCCTTCTGCACCGACGGCGATGGCCAGAGCTCCCGGGTCAAGATCTTTGATCGAGATCTCAAGAGGAAACAGGTCTCTCTCTCTCTCTCTCTCTCTCTCTCTCTCTCTCTCTCTCTCTTTCTCTCTCTCTCTCTCTCTCTCTCTCTCTCTCTCTCTCTCTACACCGGAACGCGCATCCTTATCCCTATCCATCAATTTGCTTGATATGCAGAGGGATCGAGCTGCGTGGTTGATGAGACGGAAGGACCAGTTCGTGGACTCGGTGGCGGAGAACCTTTTGGATCGCTTGGAGGTAAGCAATTGAGCTTCTTCGCCTCAATTTTCCTCTATCTCTTCGCTACAATGTTCTTGTTCTTGTTGTCTTTGATCTTAATGGATGCATTTCAATGAAACCAATATCTCAAGAATAGGTGTGCCATGACATCTCCAAGGGTAGATGATTGTTGGGGGGGGGGAATGCAAGTTCGAGATAGGGATTTGAAATTTCCACATCACAAACCAAATTGGGATGATGGTAAGTGTACAAGGAATGTGCTATTGGCCGACGGAGAATCGAGTAGCAATCAGAGAAAGAAAGAATGGTGGTTATTAGGTTATTGTTTGTATGACGCAAATTATTGGTCTACACCCACATCATCATGTGGATTCCTCCTTCTTACATACAATCTTATCATGACCAATAATTATGAAACTTGGCATCGGCGAATTTGGACTTCAGTCCCTATAAATAGGGACCTAAGAAGCACGGATACGGATACAGGATATGGGTATGACAAGAAACAGGTACGGCGATACGGCAAAATCCACAAAAGTAAAACACGGGTACGGCTAGGATATTGTTGAGATGCCTCGAAATTTATTGTTGAGATCCTTCGGAAACACTGAGTTCTGACTCCTTGCTCCTTTGTCCTTCGCTAGAAGTGTGATGCTTCTAGTAGTTATCCATTCTTGTCGTTGTAAATGTTGTTTTTTTCTGAACTTTTGTTAGTTCTCGTTAATTTATGCATCCATATTAGTTGATCCTATTTGATCTTAGCTTAGATTTGAACTAGTTTCATCTATAAGATTATATCTATTAGAAACCTCATATAATCCCTGCTAGAACCCATATTTTTTAGCTACAAAAATTAATTCAGCAAGCTCTTATTTTGATGGTTTCCCAACAAATCCTCGACATCTTAAAAATCCCTTTTAGATTTCAATAAATCCCTTCTAGATTACTTTTAGGAGATAATACAATTTACATCAAAATCAGTTCTAATTGCACTTTGCAAAATCAGTTCTCTGCTACACCAATTTGGTTATCAAAGCTCAAGGTTAGGTACCAACATGATGACTAGAAGCAGTGGAAATTTCTATATTCTCCATGAAGAAGCACAAAGAGATGAGATCCTCAACATGATCCTCCATAAATTGATGGACTAAGATTAGTGAGTCTCTTCCCTATAGATTCGAAGTGATCAAGGAGCTCCACCAGTCATTATCAGCCTATACAGGAGCACAATCACGAGGAAGGTGTGCACGTTGACAATGTTGATTTGCAGTAACTTGAACTGGACATTAGGCTAATGATGGGCATCTCTTGAGCCTCCATTAAGGAGCATGATGCAGCAGCAACCACCATTGATTCAATATGCTCACACTCAGGATCCACCTCTGCGAGGCTCTTTCTTCGACAGCATACACTAAACCTTGATGTATGATCGAACTAAAGAATGTGATTGGTTCGAGGACATCACGAGGAAGCTGTGAATCAAAGTTCCAGATTTCGTGAGAAAGCTTGGTCACAATGCTTTCCTCGATTGGCTAATGATGGAGGACTAGTTCATGTTGAGAATTGTGCCATGAAAGCCAATTAATTCTTGACATTAAACTGAGTTATTTTCATTAAAAGTCCTTTTCCGTACTTTGGGTACGTATATAATTCTGTATTATATCGCACTAAACATACTTAGGTGGGTGAGAGTCCAGAAGCTACAGTATTGGTGATATGGTGTGTAGAGTAATAGGTTGAGGCCCTTGAGGGTCATACACGAGATCTACATCACCAGTTCCTTGTTAGGATAAAACCTGTTGTGCATGTTGAATTTCTAATAACTGAGAATATCCTATTTAAGATGATGGTGTATAGAAATACTACAATTGAAGAGCCCTAGCTTAACCAATTGCGCATATTGTATTTTTATAGTTAATAGTCAATCTAGTAGGTTTTCATTGCTCTCCAACTGTTTCAATGTCTACGGGCATCCTTCTAGTAGCCGACTTCTTGAGATATGTTAGACCAAATTTATCTTCTTATTAAAACTTATCTTTTGGCTAGAGTTTGGTCGAACATTTCTAAATTCAAGGTTGAGCATGTGGCACATGGTTGCACTGAAAGGCTGGTGGTATGTATCTTCAAATATGCTGCTCTACTGGATCATGCTGAATAACTAAGTTCACTACTTCAACATATTATATTAAAAAGCATTTGCAAATTTACTAATTATGCAAGACAGTTCAGGTAGAACTTTTCAGATGACAAACTGACACCGATCCCAATTGTCCAGAATGCATGTCTTTCTAATTTACACCCAAGTGGTATGATAACGATTATTAGCCGGAATTTACGTCAAAGTTACTCAAATCTAGAAACCTTCAACGGAAGTCTGATAATTATTTTACTGCCTCTAACATCTTCATCACTATGTAAAAACAGCTCCAAAAATGTTTGCCTTTTGCAGGATTGCAAAAAAACCTTTCCTACTGCTCTATGTTTGGGGGGGTCCTCAGAGGCTGTCAGACGTTTATTACGCGGGCGTGGTGAGTTTTCCCAGTTATATGTGTTTTAATTTTATAGAGAAATGCTATTAGCCCAAAGGTTTTCCCGATTTCACCGGCCCGATTGACATGGCAGCGTGCAACTGGTGGCTGAAACCTACTAGGACATTTAAGTCTTTTACACCACCAGTTGCACGATGCCACATCAATCGGGCTGAGCGGAATCGGGAAAACCTTCGGGCTGAATAGCATTGCTCAATTTTATAATAGTGTGCTTTAGTGCATACTCAGCATGTTCTAGTCCTCATTCTGTGTGCAACATGCCTTGTTCTTACAATGCTTTCAGGTCATTCACAATTTCATCCATCAAGTTTTATCCTATGTCTGTGATTTGTTTCCCACTTTAGGCGGAATTCAAGATCAGGTCGGCTATGGAGCACAACTCAAATAAACAAGGCTCCAGAGAAGGATCTACTGAATTCAAACTAGCTGTTAATTTATGTCAACCATATATGAATTGGTTCCAAAGTCTTGTTCAATATAAATTGAGTTAATGTTCAAGAGGGGCCTACCATGAATCTTAGGAAACAAGTTGACAGACCTACCTTAATGGTTAGACGGTCTAACTTTATGCAACCTGGGAGCCAAGGTTCTCCAAAGTCTTGAAAGTGGCTAGCCATAGCGTAGAGGTTTCGACTAGGGAATTGCATTGCCTTTGAATCTTTGATATAAGCCAAAGATCCAAACTGACACACAACACTAAAAACTAATTTTTTCAAAGATTATTTATTTTTCCTTTTTCTTTACCATGACATTCTTATACTACATGTGGAAACACAACTGAATGATTGAAAAGTTGTTTTATCTTTTGGAAGAACTGTATTATTTAGCTGAAGGTTGTAAGTCATCAGAGATGATTAAATTTGTAATTGCCGGTCTGTGAATTAATTGATATAAAACTGATAGGGATGTTAGATGTAGGAATCGCTAGATTTTGTAATCGAACTCTTTCATGTTCTCTCTACTGCTGCTGCTGCGTTGTCACTTTGGACTCTGCACAACATAAGATTTACTGATACCTCTATGTAGTCCTGCTCATAGAGTCTAAATACAAATGACTATTAATTATTATGCTGATATACGAACTTTGCCTATTTAGATTCAGTTTATCAAGTATGAGCAGTTATGTTTCTCTGGCAAGTGTTGCTGCACACTTAAAGCTTTCAGCTTGATGTTTTTGGCTCCACTTACTCTCACGCAATATTTGTAGGCAGCAATGTACTCATTTAACTGCTATCGGTGCTTTAAGCTATCTTAGCCAGACTTCTGTATGTAATCGTACCTTTTTTTCTTATAAACTGGCATCCTTTTATGCTTGGGAACATGCCTTGATATGTGATAAACTATTCGATTTCGGTTTCTTAATCTGGATCCAATGTTTATTCACTGAATCCAAGGAGTTGACCGACTCGCTGATGTCAGGTGGTATTGAAAAGCTTATTATGATGGACATGTCATTTGACATGGTCAAGCTTTTAAAGGATTCAAACAGAAATATTCCTGACAACCTTGAGACTTTCTATGTGGTTGGAGATGAAGAGTTCCTTCCAATAAAAGAGAGGTATACATATTTTGCCTCCTTGCTGGAACCTATGTTGTAGACACTAGACACAGTTCGATTTTTGACATGGTCAAGCTTGTAAAGGATTCAAACAGAAATATTCTGACAAACTGGAGCCTCTGCTGATTACTGAACCTTTTCTCTTTCTGAAGCTCACTTGAACTGGTAATTAGTTGTCTGGGACTACACTGGACAAATGATCTTCCGGGAGCAATGATACAAGTATGCCCTCCCTGATCATAATTAATTTCTTTTTATTTTTTTTAATGTATAAATTTCTTATTAGTAGTGTTAATACTGGAATATGATTTCCAATAAATGGCAGTGTAGATTGGCGTTGAAGCCTGATGGTCTGTTTCTTGCAGCTATCCTTGGTGGAGAGACTTTAAAGTTATCATCTATCTATCTTTCTATCGCAAAACTATACAATTCTTAACTGTTAAATTGCCTGATTATTTGTCTTTTACTTTATAAATGGGATCGGACGACTAGAGAGCTGAGAATAGCATGCACTATTGCTCATATGGAACGTGAGGGAGGCATCAGTCCTCGGATATCTCCTCTGGCACAAGTATGTAACTCTTCTGGCTTGGCATTTTGGATCTGACATTATCTTTAGTTGCTGGATACCATCGTGATACAAACAGTCTGAAGATTTTATACATATATACTTAGAATTAGACTTCAATACACGTAACAGTTCGTATGATGCAATACATCCGGACAATGTTACCGGAGCCGGATCAGACATCGATCCGGACGTGGAACTAGATCACGAATCATGGGTTCAATCAACCGAGTCCACAAGTTGGACCGGTTCTATAATTAAATAAATAAATAAAATAATTTCAGAAAAATATGAAGTCGGGTTAACGAGGGAAACTATGGGAAAGAGAATGTGGGTGACTGGTGTTCATACCGTGACGTTGGACCCTCCTTCAACTTCAATTTCTGCTCGTGATGGCTGATCAAGTCCTTAGCTGTGGGCGCTGCCGATGGTCGACTGACAACTGCTAGCTGCGGATTGTGAACGTCACTGGTTGTGGGCTGTGGACTATGAACTTGCTCTGCGGGCAAACGTATTAAAGGGGAATAGACTCTCTCTTGCTCTCGACTCAGAGACCTTTCTCAGATTTTAGAGAAATAGGGCTGACCACATGAAGGGAAGATCAAAACATGTAAAAGACCATTTAGGCTATTTAGCCCATCTAAAAAAAATTTAAGTGACATGGAGGCACAAGAGTCTTTTCCCTCAATTATCAAAACTTGTTTTGTTCATGTTAATCGGCCAGGTCAAGCGTTCGATAGATGACATGGTCACCTAACTTTAGTAAGGTCAATAGCATAACCAATCCAATTCAGAACCTATATTGGTTGAGGGCCCAAATCACCAGTTCACAGGTTCAATCAGACAGTCCTATCCGAGTATGATTACACGGCACCCTAACATTGTCCTATTCCCATATGCTAGGGTTATATATGTTCCATTGTTTCCAAATGCTATAAAGATTGGAAGTGCATCAATTCACACGCATAATGATTTATATATCCATACCATTATCATCATCATCATCCAAGTCTTATCCCATGAAGATAGGTTCCACTATAAAAAAGATCGACAAAAATTTTCTGACCAATTGTCAAGTTGTCGTCAACTCTCTAAGATTGGTACCGAATACCTGACCATGGAAACTTGGAAAGAGAGGGGTAATGTAAGAAATAAGAAATCTAAAAAACTGGTTGGCAGGTAGAGAGACCTACTTTGTTGGTTATTTAACCAAGGAGCAACCCTCCGATGTAACCCTAGACTAGAAAGAGACAGAGGGTAGAATGGCAAGATTTAATATACGGCATTACATTCATCGTTGTGGAACAAATTATAAGCCAAAGAGCTGAATTGAAATAACATTCCCACACATAATAACTAATATGCACACATATATTTATATGTTATCAACTTCTCCACCAAAAAAATGATCAGAAGAATATATATTTATATGGAATCAAGATCCTTTTTTGCCTAAGGAATACACTTAGTCGATCCTTTTCTTATCGGTAAGATACTCCTGTAGGATCCATCCTTTTATTTCAGGATCATTCACATACCAATATTTAGATAAATAGGTTTTAGCAGCCAATCTTGGGAATGATGTTTCACTTTGGCTCTTTGACATAACTTTTTTGTATAGATGAATACATCCATGTATTATCCTGCCTTAAACCGTCTTTGTTTAGACTCTTTAATTGTTTAGGGGAATTTTGGAGGGTTGCTATCCGGTTGCATGAGCTTAATCTGCTTAACCAATAAGATAGGTCTCCCAACCTGCCAACTAGTCTTCTAGGTTTCTTGGTACTCTTTCTAAATTGTTTTCATTAGGTTTTCAGCACCAAGCTTAGAGGGTTTTCATGAGCTTGATAACTAGTCAGAAAATCTTTGTCAATCTTTTTGTGAATCCTTTGTAATTAGAGAGTTGTGCTCTAAAGTCAGATCCCATCGTAAGGGGTTTAGACTTGGCTTATGGTTGGATGTTGCAAGCTAATTCATGCCTAATAGATCTTATGGTTTTTCCGTGTTATCCTTGCACTGGTTTTCATTGTAGTTTAGTTGAAAGTAGGTCCTAGTTAGTGGTTGATTTTCATTCTTTAAAGATTTCTTATTGAAGCTAGTAGCATGTTCTCAGCTATGGGCCTATGGCCTATCTATAGATCCTGGATAACATGTTGGACAGGTTTGGAATCGGTACCACATAATTCCCACATAAAATATTCATTATGCATTCAGTTCACCTTCTATATTTGTTATTGTAATGCAATTTATCCCAGTCATCTGTGAACCGTACACATGGGTCTTTGTACAAGTTTGTTGCTTTGAGTTGCTTAAACCAGCGTTGGCATGATATACGCGATAGAAATGAGTTGTTTTCATGTATGAATCGGCATTCTATTGTGTTATAACATGTGTTCATATTGCATCCAGTTTGCCATCATTTGAACTTTTCATCATGGACAGATGTGGGCATTAATTGATGCGAACTAACACTTCTATCCACTTTACAGTTGGATTTTAGATATTTCACAAACTATCTGGTATTTGATCATTTTAAACCATAGTGGTGGAACAAAGGAAATAACCAGGTGCTAAGATAAGAGTAACATAGTGATCTTCTAATATTTGTGCTGTCTTGTTTAGGTCCGCGATGCAGGAAATCTTCTGACAAGGGCAGGTTTTGCGCTTCCAGGCGTCGATGTCGATGAATATACTGTCAGATATGATAGTGGTTAGCATCGCTTGAAAATACTTGAATTCGATCAGTTCCACAGTTCAGACTGCATGACATATATAGGACATTTTGGATCTACACTACAAGCTTTATGTTCATCATGTCAATTTATATCAAGAATGATTGTCATGAATGCATTTAACTGGATTTTTGAGAAAACATATAATCAGGCACATTGCTTTATAAGGTAGCTGGCATCTTTAGATCAGTAGGGTGATATTGGGCTTCTATTTTTTTATCTCCCAACTTGACTAAAACTCCACATTATAGCTTACGTGGCATGCTTTTGTCCATGGGAGCACATAAATCCACTGGCTGAGAGCCCAAAATTTGCTGTCAAAAACAAGAATGGTACCTAAAATAATTCCATTAATGATCTTCACACGTCATATACAACTTCCTACTGGTCTGTGTTCCCACCATTACCTGCTGATTTTAGAGTCCTGCTTCTATTAAACTTTTCTACCTTGCCAAGTAAGACCACCCTTATTCCATGTATATTCCACTCGGCTGTCGTGAAACTGTGCTTTGAACTTATCTTCGCTTCATCGTGCATTGCAGCAATCATTAATTTTTTTCCTTCTTAATCTACTCTTTATGGATCTGATGTAGCATTGGAGCTAATTGAACATCTGCGGTCGATGGGTGAGACAAATGCTCTTTTTCAAAGAAATAAAGTGAGCCAAATAGTGCTAATTTGCTTGCACATTTATTTGTTCTCAAGAAGAGTTCAAATACCCATTTGTCTCGGCTCCAACTTAACATATTATCGGTTCAGATCCTAAAGAGAGAGACGGCCTTGGCAACGGCCGCGGTGTACGAATCTATGTTCGGGGCGGAGGATGGATCTGTTCCAGCAACTTTTCAGGTTTGATATGAAGCCAAGTAACTGGTGCACATTTGACTATGCACCGAATTTACCAGCTTCTACGGTTTTGGTAATTGCAGGTTATTTACATGACAGGATGGAAGGATCATCCTTCGCAGCAGAAGGCCAAGAGGAGAGGCTCTGCCACTGTATCATTCAAGGACATCCAGAAACAGTTTAGTGGCGGCAGCTGATGTGTTTCATACAACTACCACCACCACCAACTCCACCTCGCCTTAGCCCCCTTGTTTGGTGTCGGCTGGCTAATGTGTTTCCATTACTTGCATCAATGGTGAGGGAATGAATTAAATTGGTTTCTCTTAATCCTTTCAATTCTCTAAGGCTGCTTTTTTTTTTTGGAATGGATTCTGCTATTCAACCAGGATTTTTCTTTACAGATAAATGTGGCTAGCGCCCTTTCGCCAGCAGGTAGAGGCTGTGCGGTTCACCGGTCCGGCCTGGGTGCAACGAATGTCGGGTTGTAAGCTGCATGATCAAACCGCTTGTACCAAGCCGGTTGGCCGCGTCGCACTTACCCCACACACTCTTAATTTATGATTGGTTAAGTTAAACATTTTCTTCATAGTATTATGATTGGTATATATAGGCCCATGTTATATATTCTTATGCTGCAAAGTTCAAGTTTAGCATGCTAAGTGGTGATTAAATCAACATGACTCAACCAAACATTGCTTCCTGTTCTTCATCCTTGCCTCGTATCCGGTTAAATGCCTTTCGATAAAGGAATTAACATTTAGATTTATGTTCTATGATCCTTCACAGGGAACTTGTATAAAACTACAAAGAGCATAAATTGAGGGGAGGCGGAGTCGAACCCAGAATCTCCTCACCCCAGCATTGCTTGCTTTGCCAACTCTCCTATCCCCTGATGGGTAAACCGGCGATGGTGGTCTTGGCCATGGTGGCAGTGGTGGTGGTGGCGACATTGCCCAAGGGCCTTCGCGATTACGAGGGGCGGTGGTGGTGGGTGGTGGCGGCGATGAGCGATGGTGATGATGCCAGTGGGTGCACCTTGGGGGGGGGGGGGGGGGGTTATAGTGCTACTACAGTAGAAACTATTTGTGCATTATCATCACCTGCTGAGAATGGGGGAAAGGACTTGGAAATGAAAGATGTTTCATGTTTTCCGCATACTTTCTTGAACTTACAACTAAAAGGTCCCCATAAATGAGAACCCTATAGAAAAGTCCGAAAGTTCAAGAAAGCTTGTGGAAAGCATGCGCACAATCTTGCCACGTGGAGGGGGAAGAAACGTCGCTGGCACTTGGCAGTGGTGAGCGCAATGTCGGCCCATACCCCGGCTTAAATAGAGCAAGAAGATATAACCGAGCAGGGCCGAAACCGACGGATAACCGGCTGCAGACCGGTACCGTAACTGAACATGATCCCGTAACTGAAAGATAGCCGGTACCACAACTGAATACGGACCCTCCCCGTCCTCAGACCAGCGTTTTGAAAACCGGACCGGACCGGACCGGGCGGTTCAACCGGTTTGAACCGGAACATGTTTTGGTTCGGTCTTTGAATAAACCGGTTTATATTTTAACCCAGGAATCAAACATTTCCATTGAAGAATTTAGTAGATCTCTATATAAAAAAATATATTTACATGCGGTTCAAACGGTTGAACCACCGGTTTGAACCGATTTGGACCAAACCGTATGCCTTTTCGGTTCGCCTTCCGATCAGGTTTTGAAAACACTGCCTCAGACCCGGATCCACGTCACACACACACACACGTGGGAGTGACATGTGAGTTCTTCCCTCGACGAAAGGGGGAAAATAGGTTATTGGCCTGGTTTTATTTACTCTCTCCCCCATGTTGGAGAGGTTCCCGGATCGACTCTCGGACACCATGGAGCGAACTTTCCCTCATGTCCACTGTGCCTTGTTTTTGTTTGTGCATGGCTGATGACAAGTCCATGGGACCCAATTTTGGAAAAAACCCGGTGAAACATTTTATTTGAACTCCAGCATCTCTAACCAATCCAATTTTAGGAAAAACTTTTCTCTGGTTTTTTAATCCCGAGACCACCCTCAACTGCCCTCGGTCAACGGAGGCGGAGGCACATGTGCAGGCGGCGGAGGTGTAGGCACAGGCGGAAATGCAGGCAGCCGGGAGCAAAGGTGAAGGAGGCGGAGGCAGCAGGTGCAAGCGGCGAAGGTGGCAACAGTGGCGGGGAGTTCGGGTTAGGTTTAGGTTTTTAAAATTTCGAGGTCTAGATGGCCTATAGATGTGTGTGTGTGTGTGTGTGTGTGTGTGTGTGTGTGTGTGTGTGTGTGTGTGTGTGTGTGTGTGTGTGTGTGTGTGTGTGTGTGTGTGTGTGTGTGTGTGTGTGTGTGTGTGTGTGTGTGTGTGTGTGTGTGTGTGTGTGTGTGTGTGTGTGTGTGAGGGGGGGGGGGGATTCAGTTAGGTTCGACGATGGCGATGACGACGACGGGGAGTTTGTTTAGGTCCGGCTGTGGCGGGGGCACCGGGTTGCGGCAAATCTAAATTTGAAAGAAGGTAAGGAGCATTTTCGTCCATACAAGTCTAAGCTAAAATGGAAAGGTCGTCTAGACTGCAGCTTGAAACCATCTCCTAAGATGGGCTTGCTAATTCCCCCAATTAATAAATAGGAGGTCTTGGCTCCCACCGTTTCCATCTTCGAACCACTTTGAGCCCTTGCTCTAGCCTCTTGTCCTCTAACCGCTTGGTCAGTCCAGTTACCCAAAAAAAAAGTAAATGACCAAGGAAAACAAAGTGCATAGTGATTACAAATAGGCCCACAATTGCGTATATTAAAATGTGGTGATCTTGTGGGCAAACTCAAGGCTGGTCAAGAAAAAATATTGGGGGACTTAGTGAGCCATTCCTGACAAAGAAATCGGTTTAGCCTAAGGATTTTGAAATGATGTGGACGAAAATGCCCTCCATAGCATTTCAAATTTTCTTTTGCCATGCTACCGAACCAGTGAATCCGTTGGAACCCGTCGGACCGTCGGAGCTGCTCGCCGCCACCGTACCAGAGTTGCTCATCACCACAAAACTGAACACCGTCGCCGAACCGAACCGAACCTAACCCTAACCATAAGATCTATAGCCTATGGGATGAACCCTAGACCTAGGGTCTTCAACCGAATGCCTCCACCGCCATTGGAGCTACTGACCGCTGCCGGAGCTGCTCGGAAGAGATGTAAAAATAAACCGAGAGAGGATAGTTTCGGATTTACTAAAAAAGACAGGGACCTTAGGCTAAATGAAACTTTAAAGCACCCTATTCAGGAGATGGATGTGTTGTCAAAGACCTCTCACACATTAACCCAAAAATATTTGCATTCATGTTGTTAGATGACTCTTTGTTTCGAACCTTTATGATAAAAAGAAATAGAAGAGTAGAGGATAGAATGGAGATATAAGTAAGAGGGGAGATGGGATAAGCAGAGAACAGAGGATATTTAGAAGAGAAAATCAAGATGGGATTCTTGGACAGCAAATACTTGCATTTATACTTACATTTCATTGATAACCCATTGGTTTACATACATTCAGTGGATGAGGTTTTACTTGGAATCGACACCATAGTAGAAGATTGGTCAATATTTTTGGGATTTACATCTCAACTGTAACATTTGCCCCAAACACACTAAATATTATCCGCTTTGTTCGTGCCCACACGAGAACTTCTCAGGAGGTCACACATATCCTTATACTACTCTCACCAGATCACGTTTAACTACGAAATTCTTATAAAATCCGTAGCGGCACACGATTTTAAAACGCGTCTTCTAAGTTTGAAAGGAAAAATTATATAAGTAGCTCAGGATCACATTCTCTAACTCCAGTCGATGTGATGCTAACTCGTGGCCTTGGACACCTTACCTCACCTTATCCATCTTGGCATCGCAGCCTCAAGAGTCTTGGCTATTAGCTATTTGATCTTGTCTATCACAATCCACCTCCTTTAAGGGCTATATATCCACGTGTAGGGTTAGACCCCCCCATTGCGAGAATAATCGACTCTGATACCATTTTGTAACATTTGCCCCAAATACACAAGATATTATCCGCTTTGTCCGTACCCGCACGAGGACTTCCCAGAAGATCACACATCCTTATATTACTTTCGCTCGAGCACACTTAACTACGGAATTCTTACGAAATCCGTAGCGGCGCACGGTTTTTAAACGTGTCTTCTAAGTTTGGGAGGAAAAAATATAAGCTCAGGATCTTCTTCTCTCCAGGCAATGTAGAGCTAACTCGTAGCCTTGGTCACCTCACCTCTCATCATCCATCTTAGCATCGAAACCTCAAGAGTCTTGGCTATTGGATCTTGGTCATCACAATCCCACCCCTCTTAAGGGGGTTAGTGTTAGAATTGGTGAGGTCTACAGCTCGTAAAAACCTATAGTTTAGCTATGTATGGTTGATAGTAGAGGATTGCATATTGGTACGTACCTTAGTACGTATTCTGATTATAGAACAGAGAGCCATGGCTACATAGTAATCCACTTGAGTGGGAGACTCAAGGGACTGGTCCCATGTAACCTAAATACGTTCGCAGCTCTGATTAGGGTTGGTCGCCCTATCAGGATAAGCTGTTGGGATGACAGAGCGTGGGTGTCTCCACCACGGTCATTACCAGGCACAGTGTCTGTGGCCGAACGGAACCAACACGGTGCACAGATCGGTGAGCAAACACCGGCGCACTAAACCGTGTTTCTCCTTAGGGTAAAACGGTTCTAAACCCTGAGAAGCCATGTCTGGTGGACTAACCAGTTGTGTGGTGCTTTGGCACACCAATGTGTGAGGATCTGGATGCAGTGATCCAAAACCACGGTGTACTGGGTTACCCGGCTGGCGTTGCATCAGCATGTCACTCCTGCAGGCTATCCATACCCCTAACGGGAGGTGCGTTCCTTGGTTTGACCTACGTTGTATTAAACCCTGGCCAGGTGGTCATCAGTTGGACTGGTGACGGATCCGGTTGCTCGGAAGAGTAATCGGAGGTACAATGTATGTGGTCAACCTGGAAGGAACTGAGTCATATGAGCACTCGAGTCTGACGGTATTCTCCACCGCTCGAGTCACATCAATGCACCAGATGGAGGGACAGCGAGTTTACCATACTAAGCGGAGAGTAGGGGTATAAGGGAGAACATAGTAAGTCCGGGGGAATTGGAGTGCAGCCTACATCGCACTCTGGGTGGCTACGCAGGTTAACTCGGACTCAGAGGATCGATGGTACACTCGGGTAGTATGTCGATCGAGTCGAAGTTGGAAGCCATGAACCCTGGTCCCTGAAGGTTCCACCTTATCGACATTATGTACGGTTCTCATACCATCTCCTCGAAACACAGGACGTAGTTAGAGTAAGCGAAAAATCCAAGCATACGCTCCGTGAGTGCTTTGCACTAGTGCACGGTAGATGCATAGCTACGTGTGTGCACTAAGGAGAAACCCTAGGTTAGTGTAGAGACGCATATAGCAATTCCTTGTCATAAGTGGACTTTGCCACATGGGTGCGATGCACCGGGACATGTTGCGAGTTGACTATTTGACTTCACTAGGGGCATCCTACGGGAACCTCAGAGAATAGTGAAATCACTGGTGCACTTCACTTATGTGTGTCTTGCAAAATCTCGTACACGAGGAACGGCCAACTAGTGACATAAGGGTGTTTTGGTCATACCATGCGTCACTATGTACTAGGGGGGCTGGCCCTAAGTGTTGAGAGACTGGTCAAGGCCGGCCCCAATGGTTTCAAGAGTTTGTTGCCTCCGATGAAAGGGCCGATCATGAGGCACAGAAAATGGGCTAGTTTTGACCGTTTTCAAAAACAAGGGAAAGGTTTGAATCAGTCAATCCTATCCGCACTAGGCTTATCCATAAGCCTAGGGCCAGCCCTATATAAAGGAAAGAGGAAAGGGGGGGCCAGCCTATGCATAAGGCAAGCCCTAGGGCCAGCCATGGGGAAACCCTAGCCGCCCCCTCTCCTCTCTTCGCATCTCCTCTCTCTCTCTCCCTCGCTTGCGCCATTGGATGGCGACTCATCTTCCTCGCGTAGTGTTTCGTAGAAGGAGAAGGCTCGTCATATAGAGGCACTCAGAGATCCTTCGACGAGGTGCCGTGCATCGTGTGAGATCGGGTAAACTAGAAGGCATCTTCCGTAACCTTTTGTTGTCTAGAATCTGCACAGAAAATCAATGTTGTTTTTATGATTTCGAGAACTACAGAAGTCCAAACGAGGTGGAACTTATTGCAAAAGTTGCGTCTCGAAGTTAGCTACCTGCAGTCCAAATTTCAGCCCAATCCGAGTTTGGAGCAGAAAGTTATGGCCATCGTACCGAAGCTATATCGAGCAGATCCGAGCCCGTCTCCATCGACAAAGAAGAAACTTGCCGCGGTGAAAGAATCTGCACGCAGGTATGATCTCTAACATATAGATCTAGCATAGATAGAACATGCATACATGCTAGATTGTTCTTTCGCGTTAGATCATCGTTAGGGGTTCGCGTAGTTGCCATGCTAGATTCATACACGCATACATAGATCGTTTCGATGAAAAATTTTGATATGTAAAGCACACCGCCTACGGTCCTCAGATATTCACTTTGCTTCCGCTGCAGGCCTCTGCCATGGATTTATTTCCAACAATTGGTATCAGATCACGCTAGTGGTATGTGTTTCATGTT
This sequence comes from Chamaelirium japonicum, assembly GCA_947650365.1. Classification (NCBI taxonomy): domain Eukaryota; kingdom Viridiplantae; phylum Streptophyta; class Magnoliopsida; order Liliales; family Melanthiaceae; genus Chamaelirium; species Chamaelirium japonicum. The sequence continues at coordinate 31,435,365 of OX393556.1, forward strand.
TTTTCATGAAATCGTCATGTGCACGCATGAATAGTATGTGCCGCCATCGGGGTTCTACAAGTAGATCATGCATAGTATATATATTGTATGTTCTATGATTGTTCTTGCAGGGTGCCGCTTCTAAAATTATTCTGGATATGTGATTGCTTGCTACCGGGGGTCAGACCCCGTGTTAGCAAATATGTCTGGATGTATTTTCTTCTGTGTGTGGATAGATTTTAGAGCCATAGTCGGGCAAGTGGTGGACGTTGACCACCCTTGATTCCCAGGCTTGTTGTTAGGCTTGTTTTCCTTTTCTTTCTAGGAAATTGTGTACGAGCGAGCACTTGCTCGAAGCGTACTAGAGCTTTTTCGGTTACAGATTGAAGAGGATGACTTGCCATGGAGATCCACCACCAGGAGGACGAGCGGAACCTTGGAGGATGATGGCGATCCGGCGAAGCGTACATGATGACGGCAAAGGGCAGAAAGTGTCAGGAGATCGTAAACAGAGGCTTGTACCGGATCGAGGAGCCTTGTGAAGGAGACAGAGAGCCTACGTTGTGCCAGTCAGGTTCAGGGGTCGGACCCTGAACTTGATTCAGTTGTGTGGTTGTTTCTTTCTACTGTTCTTTATATTTTTGCAGAGAACCCCGATGCGATAATTTAATTAGCTGTATTAGAGGGATGCCCTTTCCCCTCGGGTCCTAGCGACCTTATTAGGATAGGATTCCACTAGTGACGCCTATTATTTAATTGACCCTTGATGATAGTAAGAATTCCTTACATTTGGTTATGTCACCATTAGGTCAACACCCGATTAGTCGAGTGTACCTATTTAGCCAGCATCGAAACCTAGAATGAGTTGAAATTCTACTATGACATCATTCGTCAAATTTATAAGCGAGGCGCCATGGTAGTAGAAGACCTTTCCTATCAGTCTGACCTTAGGCTAGGCTCCAGAGCATTAGCGTGATAGCTAGGTTTGTAGAGCATCGATGTTCTTGGGATATATAATGTGATCCTTGAGTGGAGAAATCCACTTGAGGTAGGGACTATGATATTCCGAGATCGATTAATGCTAGGCGAAAGGCTTGAAACGCTAGTGGGAGCACGGTATGACCAGGGTCTAGTGTATAGGTTGTCGTGACCTTAGTGTACACTCATACTTGCATTAAATAACTCTCAACTATAATAAGGGATGTGTAAGAGGACTCGTCGAGATCCTCTGGCCTCCACAACCAACTACTCTATGTCAAGGTAGAAGGGTGTAGCTCGACACCCCCTAGGGTGAGGGTTATGTTTTTCCATGCCAGATAACTTAGCAGTCTCCTTTGGGATATGGTGGTTATGGGGTGAGGAGAGAAGGGCTTTTCATCCCACCCTAGTGGGGGCCGCATGAACTCCCGTGCCGTAATTGCTTAGGCTTGTTGGTAAGCATTCGAAGTGGACGTGAGGCATTCGTTGCTCAGACAATGGGGATCACGTGGCACTGGCCAAAAGGATAACCATGGTCCATCAAAGCCCTTAGTTTGTAGATTTGGATAGGGTCAAAGAAAGGCCCGTGTAAGCGGATTGACGCTGCATGATGCCCCCTAGGGCAGGTGTAGTCGATTCCGAGATCTTACATACATGGTTAATTAATCCATAGAGGTGTCTCCGCTGTGAGGGTAGCGCTGACATTTGGATATAATTAGCTTATTTTAAAAATCCATAAAATAAGTTTTCCTGCATTCATTTTCATTCAACCATATAGTTCCCCTATCCGCTATCCCATAAGAGAACCAGTTATCGGGTCTCTAACTACGTAGAACGGAAGCGCTATCTTTAGCTTATGCTTAGGGTAGTAAATGTACATTGGCTTGCAATCTAAATATCCCTATACTAGACCTAACGGGTCCAGATATCACTAGGGCACTAACTAGGGCATATGACGACTAGCGAGAGTCTAAGGAGATGTGCAAGTGCTATCTTATAGCAGACTTGTGGACAACTCTTTAGAAGCGAGTCAGAGATATGTCAGGTCTTCTCTAATAAAGTTTTACTTGCATAAGATATTTGGAAGGCGAAGTCGGTAGACTCATCGCTTACCTACCAAGATATTTATCGGTACCAAGATATCAGTGGGTATGCTTGTTTGGGAACACATACTTGAGTTCCAAATCGAACTAGATTCCAAAGATATGGTGCCAGATGACGAGGTGGTGGAAGACGTATGTCTTGCATCCTTGTCTGGAACCTTCGAAGGCATTATCAGAGACTTTAGCTTTAACAAGTTAGAGATGATAAACGCAGAACTTCTAAGGAGATTTTCAAGAGACAAAGGATGAGATCAAGATTAAAGGCAATGCCTTTAGTGCTTAACCTAGGTCTTCTTTAGAAAAACCTAAGGGAGTAACTTATCAGAGATCGAAAACTATTATAGTGCAGAAACTGGTGTGGACTCCTAAGTCTGGTAACGCTAAGGAAGGAAGTATTTCTGTTTTGGCGAATATAGGGGGTATTTGAAGATTGAGTATAGTCTCATGGTGTTAGGGGTAAAGTCGATATCTAGTAGCAGTTCTTCTGCTTCTTGGAATGTGGACTTCAGATCTACAGAGATTCAAGGAAAGCAAAAGGCTACCTTATAGTAAAGTGATCCTAACATAGGTACTGATGCTATAAGCCACTGCGGATACTGTCAGATATGTTATCTTAGTCTTTCCATAATAAGGATTTTGATATTTAGAGATATAGTTCTGTTTCGTCCTTGGTAAATGAAGTTATTACTTTTAGACAGTACCGTAGGTGTGTATTTTAACTGAATTGATAGCTTCATAGTTAGAGGAATAAATCAGAAAAATCTCTTTATATTTAATCCTAATTCGGAAATAGATTTCATGACAGCTACAGCATCTAATTGTAATTCATCTAAATCCTTCGGAGAGACTATCAAATTTGTGATCTCTCTGATTTAGATATTTTGCCTCAGATAAATTCAGAGGTAACAGAAGGCCGAGTTTCTGTTCACAGATTCATCGGAGATCCTTCTAACCTATGAGTATTATCTGGAAGGCAGAATAACTAAAAGGGCCACTAAGATATTGGAGTTAGTTAATTTTGACGTCTATGGTTCTAAGAGGGTCTAGACGATAGAAGACTCTTCGATTTAATCGAAAGAGAAGTCACTATCGGATGAGTTCCATAGGATCCTGAGGGAGCATGGGATTATCTCCTAGTTAAATACTCCAAAGATGACACGTCAGAATGAAGTCTCCGAGATAAGGAATCGGACTCTATTTGACATAGTCCGTAGTATGATGAATATTGCCAAGTGTACTAACCACCTTTTGGTGGGGTTGTACCTTAAAACAGTAGCTTATATCTGAAACTATCTCTCATCTAGATCAGTATCTCAGACCTATAGAGAGCTATAGTCTAAGCAAAAACTGACACTATATTGTCTCGAGATATAGGGTTGTCCTGCACTTGTGCAAAAGGATAAGAGGGATGAGATAGAGATGTAGTTCCAGGTATATCTGTTTATAAGTTACCCTAGTGAGGCATAAGATGGACTATTTTATGATCTTGAGGTTTGGAAGGTAATTGTTTCTACGAACACCATCTACCTAGACCAAAATTATATTATAGACCATAAGTTTATCAGTAAGGTAGTTCTGGGTGAACTACTGGGTATTGGTAGAGAGTGCGCATCTGAAAAACGTAGTGGGAGTAGATGATACAAAAACTAGTATACCAGACACTGTAGAAACAATTCACTTTTGTACCACTACCACATCGTCGTTGTGGGATCATCAGAGCTCCTGAAAGATACTATGGAGAAACTTCGATAGTTAATCCAGAGTTTCAGAAGGATGATCCCTAGAGCTACGAAAGGTAGTGGGAGCTTCTGATAGCTCAAACTAACAAAAGACTATGTAGGCAAATTTGCATCAATATCCCTTGGAAAAGTCTTAACACTTATAGCACTATCACCCTTCAGGGTGTGGAGGTGTATAAGAAGAGCACCCGGTTAAGACTTAAGTAGCTAGATTAGTTACCAAAGGAGAATGGATTGACTATGTCGAAACCATCTCACTGGTAGCTATACCAAAGTCTATTTCGTATCCTCTTAATCCATCACAGCCCATTATAGTTGGAAGATCTGGCTGATGGATGTCAAGACAGTTATTCCCTAATGGGAATTGGGAAAGGACATATGGATGATGTAGCCCCAGGGTTTGTGTCAGTAGGTTAGGAAGATATGGAATGCAAGTTGCAAAGGTCCATTTATAGACTGATGCAAGCATCCAAGTTGGAATATCTATTTTGACCAAGGAAATCCGCTAACACGGATTTGATCAGAATGAGGATAAACCAAGTTGGTACAAAAAAGGTGAAATAACTACAAAGGTGTATTTAGTACTTTACGTTAATGATATTCTACTGATTGAACATGACGTAAGAATATTATTTACGGTAAAGGTTTGTAGTCATCACAATTCGATGTGAAAGACCCTAGTGAGGCGAGTTATGCTCTGGGAATCAAGGTAACTCGAGATTACCAGAGCAAGATTCTCTTGCTATCACAGGCTACGCATGAAGATAAGATTCTAGCCAGATTCGTCTAACGGGGCTAGATATCTATTGCACAGCAGGATTCATGGGTCGGTTTCAGTCGAACCCGGGTCCAATCACTGGACTAAAGTGAAGGGTATACTCTGAAGTCCTCATCTAGTAAGGATTATGAGTTAGCTTGCACTTCACAGATCCTGATATCGATTGGACACACAGAGTTTGACGTAATTGTCAGATGTGCATTCCAGATAATCGATTTCAGAGATTATTTTTATCTTGGGATTAGAAGCGGTAGTTGGTAGAGTGTGAATCAAGAGTGCATCATAGACTCTACCACAGAGGCTTAGCACGTTGTTGTGTGCGAGGTAGTATATCAGGTGGTAAGGCTTAGGAAGTTCTTAGAGAACTTGGGATGCGTACCAGAGGCTCAGTTATCTGTTGTTGCAACAAAAGAGCGGTAAGCAAGGTCCAAGGAGACTAGGCACCACAATAAGGGGAAACCCATCAAGTACAAACTCCACTTGATCTGACAATTATAGGAGGAAATGCAAGTAGCGGTACTGAGGTGGAATCTATAGACAATATTGCCAATTCTTTTAGGGAATTCCTGCAAAGGCTTCTTGGCAGCATGTAGAAGCTACAGAGCTTAACATCGTTCTTCCTCGTTAGACCTAGTGGGAGATTGTTAGAATTGGTGAGGTCTACAGCTCGTAAAAGCCTATAGTTTAGCTATGTATGGTTGATAGTATAGGATTGCATATTGGTACGTACCTTAGTACGTGTTCTGATTATAGAACAGAGAGCCATGGCTATATGGTAATCCACTTGAGTAGGAGACTCAAGGGACTGGACCCATGTAACCTAAATACGTTCGCAGCTCTGATTAGGGTTGGTCGCCCTCTCAGGATAAGCTGTTGGGATGACAGAGCGTGGGTGTCTCCACCACGGTCATTACCAGGCACAATGTCTGTGGCCGAACGGAACCAACACGGTGCACAGATCGGTGAGCAGACACCGGTGCACTAAATCATGTTTCTGCTTAGGGTAAAACGGTCCTAAACCCTGAGGAGCCATGTCTGGTGGACTAACCAGTTGTGTGGTGCTTTGGCGCACCAATGTGTGAGGATCCGGATGCAGTGATCCAAAACCATGGTGTACTGGGTTACCCGGCTGGCGTTGCATCAGTATGTCACTCCTGCAGGCTATCCATACCCCTAACGGGAGGTGCGTTCCTTGGTTTGACCTATGTCGTATTAAACCCTGGCCAGGTAGTCATCAATTGGACTGGTGACGGATCCGGTTGCTCGGAAGAGTAATCGGAGGTACGATGTATGTGGTCAACCTGGAAGAAACCGAGTCATATGAGCACTCGAGTCTGACGGTATTCTTCATCGCTCGAGTTGCATCAATGCACCAGATGAAGGGACAGCGAGTTTACCATACTAAGCGGAGAGCAGGGGTATGAAGAAGAACATAGTAAGTCCGGGGGAATTGGAGTGCAACCTGCGTCGCACTCTGGGTGGCTACACAGGTTAACTCGGACTCAGAGGATCGATGGTACACTCAGGTAGTGTGTCGATCGAGTCTAAGTTGGAAGCCATGAACCCTGGTCCCTGAAGGTTCCACCTTATCGACATTTTGTACGGTTCTCATACCATCTCCTCGAAACACAGGACGTAGTTAGAGTAAGCGAAAAGTCCAAGCATACACTCCGTGAGTGCTTTACACTAGTGCACGGTAGATGCGTAGCTACGTGTGTGCACTAAGGAGAAACCCTAGGTTAGTGCAGAGACGTATGTAGCAATTCCTTGTCATAAGTGGACTTTGCCACATGGGTGCGATGCACCGGGACATGTTGCGAGTTGACTAGTTGACTTCACTAGGGGCACCCTACGGGAACCTCAGATAATAGTGAAATCACTGGTGCACTTCACTTATGTGTGCCTTGCAAAGTCTCGTACACGAGGAACGGCCAACTAGTGACATAAGGGTGTTTTGGTCATACCATGCGTCACTATGTACTAGGGGGGTCGGCCCTAAGTGTTGAGAGACTGGTCAAGGCCGGCCCCATTGCTTTCAGGAGATTGTTGCCTTCGATGAAAGGGCTGGTCATAAGGCACATAAAATGGGCTAGTTTTGACCGTTTTCAAAAACAAGGAAAAGATAGAGATAAAAGAAGAGATATATAGGGAAAGGTTTGAATCAATCAATCCTATCCGCACTAGGCTTATCCATAAGCCTAGGGCCGGCCCTATATAAAGGAAAGGGGAGAGGGGGGCCGGCCTATGCATTAGGCAAGCCCTAGGGCCGACCATGCAAGCCATGGGGAAACCCTAGCCGCCCCCTCTCCTCTCTTCTCATCTCCTCTCTCTCTCTCTCCCTCGCTTGCGCCATTGGATGGCGACTCATCTTTCTCGCATGGTGTTTCGTAGAAGGAGAAGACTCGTCGTATGGAGGCACTCAGAGATCCATCGATGAGGTGCCGTGCATCGTGTGAGATCGGGTGAACTAGAAGGCATCTCCCGCAACCTTTTGCTCTCCAGAATCTACACAGAAAATCAATATTGTTTCTGTGATTTCGGGAGCCACAAAAGTCCAAACGAGGTGAAACTTATTTCAAAAGTTGCGGCTCGAAGTTAACTACCTGCAGTCCATATTTCAGCCCAATCCGAGTTCGGAGCAGAAAGTTATGGCCATCGCACCGAAGCTATGTCGAGCAGATCCGAGCCCGTCTCCATCGACAAAGAAGAAACTTATCGCGGTGAAAGAATCTGCACGTATGTATGATCTCTAACATGTATATCTAGCATAGATAGAACATGCATACATGCTAAATTGTTCTTTCGCGTTAGATCGTCGTTAGGGGTTCGCGTTGTTGCCATGCTAGATTCATACACACATATGTAGATCATTTCGATGAAAAATTTTGATATGTAACGCACACCGCCTACGGTCCTCGGACCGTCACTTTGCTTCTGCTGCGGGCCTTTGCCATGGATTTATTTCCAACAGTTAGACCCCCCATTGTGAGGAGAACCGGTTTTGATACCATTTTGTAACATCCATCGCAAACACACAAGATATTATTCGCTTTGCCCATGCCTGCACGAGGATTTCCTAGAAGATCATCCATCCTTGTACTACTCTCGCCTGAGCACGCTTAACTACGGAGTTCTTTCGAAATCCATAACGACGCACAATTTTTAAGGTCGTCTTCTAAGTTTGGGACAGAAAATAATATAAGTAGCTCAGGATCTTCTTCTCTCCAGACAATGTGGGGCTAACTCATGGCCATTGACACCTCACCTCACCTCATTCATCTTGGCATCACAGCCTCAAGAGTCTTGGCTATTGGATCTTGGTCATCACATCAACAATACATTCTCCTCTTATAAACGAGCAAGGTCAATTGCTGCAAATATAGAATGGGGCTTGAACATTTGAACACTCAACCGAACACCGTCCTTAAGACCTCCAACAAAGCAACTAATCATGAAAGACTCATTTAACCCTTCAGTTCTGTTGGCCTAGACTTCGAATTGTGTTTGATACTTTGCATTATGGTGGTCTGCTTCAACTTTGTCAAATTTGATGTCGGGTCTTCAAACTCCGTCGGGCCAAACTGAAGCGCGAACAAAATCCTCCCATCCACCCAATGCCCCGGATCTCTGCATTCATCTGTACCATTGGAGCGCAAAAGAAATGAGCATTAATCTTTGATCATTTGGGCCGTGTTTGGTAGTCGGAAAGTGATGGGAAAGGGAGAGGATTCCCTCCGCTAAGTGATATTAGACGTGTTTGGTAGCAGGGAAAGTGAACAGGAATCAAAATACTTTTATACCTAAATTATCCCCATGTTAGTGTAATCGGGGGGAAAGTGAGTGGATTCTCTTTCCTCCCACTCCTAGGGGGAAAGACTATCCCCTCGGGAGGGGAAACACTTTCCTTTCCTTTAATGAAATTTTCCTGCTACCAAACACGGCCTTGGGGTTTGATGAAATAAGAAAAATTGTTCGACTCTATATACCCATCCGGTGGGATCTCCTCCTTCAAATATGGAAAAGTTAAGTCGAACAGATCTAGTTTGGATTTGTCAACCACCTCCTCTGGGTCCCAAGATACCATCACCCAAATGCACCGAACGATTTACAGAAGTTTCTCCTCATTCTGGAGCTCCTCCCGCCGTCAACTGGTCATACTTCATATCCATTGCAACTATCTTGTGACTCAGATCTTGTATGGATTGTTGGAGATTCACCATCATATTCCTATGTTCTTGCAATATCTCTTGGCGCATGGATACTTGATCTTGATGAGCAAAGACTTTCTTAATGGCCTCATCAAGCCTTGATAATCGAGCCTCATCTGCCATGAAACGGTGCTTTGAATTTATCTTCGCTTTATCGTGCATTGCGGCGATCATTAATATTTTTTTCCTTCTTAGTCTACTTTCTTTATGGATTTGATTGAGCATTGGAGCTACTTGAACATCTGCGGTCGATGGGTGAGACAAATGCAACACCTGCCGCCACACAGCAACACCGCACGCCGGTGGAAAACACCTCACGTCACACACCGGCGGGGAGGAAGAAAGGGAAAAACAAGAAACAATCATACCACCACAAAAAATAAAAAAAACCCAAAAAGAGAAAACCACCAGCAGCGCGCCCACGCCATCTGCTTCAATCCAGTCTGCTTCAATCCAGTCGCCATCTGGATCCGCTCCCGCTAAGCATAGGAGGGGATATGAGCCCCAACCTCGGAACAGCCACCGCCAGCGAGCCGGGATCCAGATCAACCACTCACACCCAATTCGACCGGAGATCCGCCACCCCGAGGACGTCGATGGCCTGCGAATCGTGCAAACGGAACCGTACCGCCTGTGGGTGCAAAAATTGTACCGGACCGGATCAGAGCGGCATGGGCCCGCACAACGGCCCAAGTGGGTAAGCCCGCCCGGGTGCATGGGCCCACTGTACGAGGCTCACAGATCAAGCCCTCCCCCTTATTGGGCCCGAACAACGGCCCAATAAGGGCCCAGCAAGGAGGCCCAGAACCGGTGCCATGTCATCATCGCCACATCATCACTGCCATATCGGGCACGTGCCTACGCTATAAAAGGATCCCCAAGGCATCCAGGAAAGAGGTTGGTCATTCGATCAGAGGAAGAGGGAGTCCAGATCCAGAGCAAGTGCAAGAGCTTACTTCTCTCCTCCTAGTTACTTTTCTTGTTGCTCCGTGCAACCCCCACTGTAAAAAGCTTCTCTCGGCCTGTCGAGAGAACGCTCAACCCTTTATATTCATATTATAGTGAAGATCAGGTGGCACCTCTCGCCCGGAGACGTAGGTCGTAAGACCGAACTTCGACAACAACTCCATGTGTCATCTCTCTCCTTCTCAACTTTATAATCTCTAACTCTACAAATAATCCAATTCAATCAAGGCTGTGGGATGGGATTCTCGATCAAGGCGGCTCGGAAATTTCCCCCCACAATCTTTACCCACACCTCTACCGACTCCTATTCAGCTTGTGGTGACGAGCCACAAGTCCTCCTCCAAATCAACCTCAACACCTTCATCACGCCGACATCAACACGCTCAATGGTGAAGGCCAGCACCAACCCACCAAAGGCGGGTGCTGATCGGACAATCGACGTGCTAATCGAAGAAGAACAAGAAGTCTCGGTTGCAACCAACCGAAGAAATGTTCGGGAACGACTGGGGCCGCAAGGAAGCCTTCCAGAAGGGCACACCGATCGGCGAGACCCATCATCCCCGAGGCATCGATCTGACAAAGAACACACTATTCAAGGGAGCAAGCCTCAGGCTACATACGAGATCTCGGCTGCTGATTTCCAGCTGCTAAATCTCCTCAAGAAGAATGCGGCCCTCGAGCAAGAGAGGAATTCCCTAAAGAAGGCGGCTGAAAGAGCAGGGGTTGTGGCCCACAACTCTCTAGCTACTGATGAAGACCAACCAAGGACTTGCCCAGCCGTGAGTCATCATCTTGAAGAACCACATGTGCCGCGTATCGAGATGCATCAGGTATCCACACAAGCACCAAGGCAAACGGTGTGGGATCGCCTCGACGTCAACGGTACGCCCAGCTATCTCGGAGAAGGATCACCTCAGTCAACTGGGTCTACTAGACATTCTATTCCTTCGAGCACGAAAGCAACAGATGCCCGCGAGCTGCTCAACCGACTAAGGCATACTGCCGACGTGGGACGCCGCTATCAAGACCGTAGGCAACTAATCACCTCGGTGGGGCCACTGCATCCCAAGGTTCTGGCAATACCATTTTCTATGGGTTGGCGAACACCGAACCTACCAAAGTTCAACTGCATCCGAGGAGACCCTGCTCTCCATATCCTAGCCTACAAGCAGGCCCTGACGCCCTACGAATATGAGAACCATGTTCTCTGTCGTATGTTTGCGGGAAGCCTCGAGGGACCTTCCCTCGACTGGTACTACACACTGCCTACCGGTACGGTGGCCACATTCAAATAGTTGGCTGAACTTTTCATGGACCATTATCGGCTAAACTTAAAGCCGAAAAAGAGGCTGGATACACTCTACCAGCTGAAGATGGGCTCCGACGAGTCTCTAAGGAGCTTCATGATGAGGTTTCATAATGAGCATTCTGAGCTCACCGGTCGCTCCTATAATGAGGAGGCCATCATGCTGGCATTCCAGAATGCTATCCGGCCAGAGCTCCACGTCTACACCAACTTCATCCGACATCCTCCCAATAACTTGGAAGCGATGTTCAAGCGCGTACAACGGGAGATAGAGGTGGAAGACAATCAGCGGGCCAGAAGACTACGCGAGCCCCGCGAGTCTCATGACTCCCGACATAAGAAAGATGATGAAGCTCCGAATGAAGCTCACTACAAGAAGTCTGCCCATGCCGCGTCCGACCAAAAGGTGTAGGCCAAAAGGTACAATGAAGATCCGAAAGCCCCTCCAGCAGAAAAGAGGCGAACTCCAAGGGAGCAAAGGGTGTTCACTGAGCTGAACATCTCCATTGAAGACATCTTCGCATACTTGCAGAACGAGCCCTTTTGCAAGTGGCCACAGCCTCTCCCTCCAAATTCCGACCAGGCGGAAGATACGACAGCCTACTGTGAGTTTCATCGCAGCCATGGCCACCCAACCTCTACATGTCGGAAGCTAAAGCATCACATCGAAGACCTGATCCAAGAAGGGCGGCTCGATGGCTACCTCACTAATAAGGAACCAGGTCGAGAGTAGGAGAGCCTACAGCAGTGGAGAAAAGAAAGTCAATGTAATACGTGGATGCATAATCGTAACGTCTGCGGGGCAACCTCTGAAAAAATGTAACTGCAACTTTGTTATATCAATAAAGTGTCTTTTTTTTTTCTCAAAATCAAATCTCTCGAAGTTCGATTCCGCCCATTCAAGTCGGAAGCTCGAAGGTAAGTCGGCTACGCCCTCTCAAGGCTAAAGACCGATAAAAAGGCTCCTGGCAACCCAGGTCAACCAAAGACCTTCGATTCCGCCCGTTCAAGTCGGAAGCTCGAAGGCAATTCGGCTACGTCCTCTCGAGGCTAAAGTCCGATAAAAAGGCTCCTGGCAACCCAGGTCAACCAAAGACCTTCGATTCCGCCCATTCAAGTCGGAAGCTCGAAGGCAATTCGGCTACGCCCTCTCGAGACTAAAAACCGGTAAAAAGGCTCCTGGCAACCCAGGTCAACCAAAGACCTTCGATTCCGCCCGTTCAAGTCGGAAGCTCGAAGGCAATTCGGCTACGCCCTCTCGAGGCTAAAGTCCGATAAAAAGGCTCCTCGCAACCCAGGTCAACCAAAGACATTCGATTCCGCCCATTCAAGTTGGAAGCTCGAAGGCAATTCGGCTACACCCTCTCAAGGCGAAAGTCAGATAAAAATGCTCCTGACAATCCAAGTCAAGCTAAATTATCAGCTATACTCATCCGAGGCGATGAGAATAAGTCCAAGGCAGGCGTCGTCGCTTTGACATGCACCAAGTTCAAGGAGACATCCTTGGCATTCGAAGACAAAGTCCGAGGCGACCAATGCCTCGGCACTCTACAAGCCCAAGGCCCGGTCCTTGACACACGAAGACAAAGTCCGAGGCGACCAACGCCTCAGCACTCTACAAGCCCAAGGCCCAGCCCTTGGCATTCGAAGACAAAGTCCGAGGCGACCAATGCCTCGGCACTCTACAAGCCCAAAGCCCAGCCCTTGGCATTCGAAGACAAAGTCCGAGGCGACCAATGCCTCGGCACTTTACAAGCCCAAGGCCCGGTCCTTGGCACACGAAGACAAAGTCCGAGGCGACCAACGTCTCGGCACTCTACAAGCCCAAGGCCCAACCCTTGGCATTCGAAGACAAAGTCCGAGGCGACCAATGCCTCGGCACTCTACAAGCCCAAGGCCCAGCCCTTGGCATTCGAAGACAAAGTCCGAGGCGACCAATGCCTCGGTACTCTACAAGCCCAAGGCCCGGTCCTTGGCACTCGAAGACAAAGTCTGAGGCGACCAACGCCTCGGCACTCTACAAGCCCAAGGCCCAGCCCTTGGCATTCGAAGACAAAGTCCGAGGCGACCAATGCCTCGGCACTCTACAAGCCCAAGGCCCAGCCCTTGGCATTCGAAGACAAAGTCCGAGGCGACTAATGCCTCGGCACTCTACAAGCCCAAGGCCTAGCCCTTGGCACTAGAAGATAAAGTCCGAGGTGACTAATGCCTCGGCACTCTACAAGCCCAAAGCCCAGTCCTTGGCACTTGAAGACAAAGTCCGAGGTGACCAATGCCTCGGCACTCTACAAACCCAAGGCCCAGCCCTTGGCACTCGAACACAAAGTCCGAGGTGACCAATGCCTCGGCAATCTATAAGCCCAAGGCCCTGCCCTTGGTACTCGAAGACATAGGCCGAGGCGACTAATGCCTCGGCACTCTACAAGCCCAAAGCCCAGCCCTTGGCATTCGAAGACAAATTTCGAAGCGTTGTCGCCGACGTATTGGCATTCGATCAAAAGTCCAAGCTTAGTCTTGTCACTCAGGTCCAAGCATCAGATTGTCACTGGCCATCACCTTTTTTTCGACGACTAACGGTTCCAAACCGGTCAGGGGGTGGTTGGTCTGACTCTGTCAGTGCGTGTCTCCACACTGGTGCAGTCGACGGTGGGTGACACGGGATAAAATGGTGCTTCCTTGATCCTGGCCAAGTCAACACCCTCACGTGACCGTAGTACCTGGTGAATACAGTAACCTGGTGCGGTAATACATTGGGTGAAGACCGGCTGGCCATCATGCGGCATCATCCTAGATTATCTCTAAGAAACCCCCTCAAATATAGCATTGTCCCTCGCCGACATCCCCGCGCACCAACGTTTCACCGAAAAAGTGTCGGTTTCAAATGGGGCTGAAATTCGAAAAATATACTATTTTCAATACCGACACTTTTTGGCCTCTTCTAGCAGCCCCAATAATAGGGTGTCGACATCAACCAGCAGCCCCCCCTCGGTTTCGCACAAAAACCGAGTGGGAAAGGGATGACGGCACACCATCAGCAACACGCCCCTCTGTTTCGTCAGAAAACCGAGAGGGGGTGTGTGTCGGCATCAACAAGCAACCCCCCCTCGGTTTCGCACAAAAACCGAGTGGGGGGGTGACGGCACACCCCTCGGTTTCGTTAGAAAACTGAGAGGGGGTGTGTATTGGCATCAACAAGCAACCCCCCCTCGGTTTCGCACAAAAACCGAGTGGGGAGGGGGTGACGACACACCATCAGCACACCCCTCGGTTTCGTCAGAAAATCGAGAGGGGGTATGTGTTGGCATCAACAAGCAGCCCCCCCTCGGTTTCGCACAAAAACCGAGTGGGGAAGGGACGACGGCACACCATCAGCAACACACCCCTCGGTTTCGTCAGAAAACTGAGAGGGGGTGTGTGTCGGCATCAACAAGCAACCCCCCTCGGTTTCGCACAAAAAACCGAGTGGGGAAGGGATGACGGCACACCATCAGCAACACGCCCCTCGGTTTCGTCAGAAAACCGAGAGGGGGTGTGTGTCGGCATCAACAAGCAACCCCCCCTCGGTTTCGCATAAAAACCGAGTGGGGGGGGGTGACGGCACACCCCTCGGTTTCGTCAGAAAACTGAGAGGGTGTGTGTGCTGGCATCAACAAGCAACCCCCCCTCGGTTTTGCATAAAAACCGAGTGGGGAGGGGGTGACGACACACCATCAGCACACCCCTCGGTTTCGTCAGAAAATCGAGAGGGGGTATGTGTTGGCATCAACAAGCAGCCCCCCCTCGGTTTCGCACAAAAACCGAGTGGGGAAGGGACGACGGCACACCATCAGCAACACACCCCTCGGTTTCGTCAGAAAACCGAGAGGGGGTGTGTGTCGGCATCAACAAGCAACCCCCCTCGGTTTCGCACAAAAAACCGAGTGGGAAGGGGGTGACAGCACACCATCAGCAGCCCACCCCTCGTTTTCGATAGAAAACCGAGAAGGGGGGGTGTACGGCATCAATATTAACCCACCCCTTGGTTTCGTCAGAAAACTGAGGGGGGGGGGGAGCTCGGCGTCATCCAAACTTATTAGTCAATCCAATTCAAGTGGCATTCGCACACAAGGATCAGCCAAAGACGAAGAGTTATTTTCCATTGGGTTGGTTGAATAGCATCTCCACCAAACCTATTGAGTTGGCTGTACAAACTTCACAAGCAAAATTCCTCCTTCTTATCTGGGGGTGGACTCGTGGTAACCGCCGCGTCATCGCTAGGGCCCGACTGCAGTCCCTAGTGAATACAGTAACTAGGTGCAATTGGGTGTCGAACAGAGATGGATGAGTTACCACGTATCGATGCCTCTCCAAGACGCGCGTAGGACACTCGGTCAATGCGTTCTTTAGAGTCATCTCTTTATGAAGGTGATTACCGGAAAAGTTACTCGTAAAGGTGTATGATGTTTCACGTCCACTTTGACTGGTTTTTCGGCGCCTACACAATGACACCTTATACACATTCAGCCGACACGTGTATGAAAAGTTATGGTTGTCAGAGGTTTTCGAGACATTTCCTCCTGAAGACCAACTTCGGAGAAGTTACACGGCAGTGACAGTCACACTGACACCTTCAACCTGGTTCCCTATGCGAACAACTCGCAGCAGGCCAAACACTACGCCTGAGAGAAGGACTCATGCCTCTCCTCGCGAGCATGGATACTTGGCAGCAGCGTGCGGGTCGGAACGGGGACAAGGGATTGGATGAGCCAAACCCCCCTTCGGGTGACGGCCCACGACGACCTGGGCAGGTGACGCAGTCCACCCGCCTATGCGCGAAAGCCATCAGCCGCTACGATGCGCTCACCGATGCGCCCGCCACCTATACCATCTCCTTCTACGCGGCCGAGGCCTACCTCCATCGTTTCCTCGACACGATCCAACTCCGATCCCCACGTGCGCTCTCTCGTCCCGGTGCTGGACCGGTCGACGGAGGGAGGGGGGACCCGACTCCCCCCCCCCTATGCGTCCTCTTCACGTGGCGTGACCCGAGACATGAAGTAAAGGGGGGACGAGGAAGGTGACTCTTCCCCCACACGCTCTCTCGTTCGAACCCTCTCTCTCACCGAGGGCTCTCTCTCGCACCCGCTCTCTCTCACGCGGACCCTCTCTCTCGCCGAGGGCTCTCTCTCGCCCCTGCTCTCTCTCACAGAAGACAGAAAGGAAGGAGAGAAAGGGAGACGCCTGCTCTCTCTCTCACGGAAGAGAAGGCGCCAGGGTGCAACCCGCAGTCCAGCGCGCGTGCCCACCTCCAACCCGGCCGGAACCCGCGCCCGAAGCCGCTGACCACCGCCTCCGCCCGCGCCCGGAGACGCACGTCGACCACCGCCTCCGCCCGCGTCCGGAGCCGCACGCCGACCACCACCTCCGCTCGCACCCGGCCGCCGCTGAGCCCCGCGCCACAGCCCGCGCACCGCACGCCGTTACCACCGCCTCCACCTGCGCCGCCCGGCTCTTTCTCGTACCCGCTCTCTCGCGTGGATCTCCCCCTCACGCTCGGCCTGGTAAGAAAAGAGAGAGAGCGGAAGCTGCCCTCTCACAGAACAAAAGAAAAGGAGAGAGAGAGAGAGAGAAAGGAAAGACAGAGAGAGATGCGTTGCTCTCTCACGCTCTCACGTGAATGGAATACAAAGAAAAGGAAAGAGAGAGAGAGAAAGGAAAGAGAGACAGAGAGAGAAAGGAAAGAGAGAGCGGGCTGCAATCTCACGTGAATGCAAGCCCGATTTGCATCCGAGCGGGGTCCGGGAGGGCTTGTACCATGGGACGGCTGTGATGCAGTCGGACTCAGATCTAATGCCCCTTCCGCTAAGAAGATAAGGAAAGAGAGAAGTAAAGAAAGGAAAGAGAGAAAGAAAGAAAAGGAAAAAAGAAAAAAAGCTGTTCTTTCACAAAAAGGGTCTCGGTACCCTCTCGGTATGCTCTCGGTACACTCTCGGTATGCTCTCGGTACCCTCTCGGTCGGAAAACACACTGCTTTTTCGGAAACACACCCTTGCAAAACCGAGACTTTTTGGCTTGCACCAAAAGGGTCTCGGTACCCTCTCGGTATGCTCTCGGTACCCTCTCGGTATCCACTCGGTCGAAAAACACACTGCTTTTTCGAAAACGCCCCCTTGCAAAACCGAGACTTTTGGCCCGCGCCAAAAGGGTCTCGGCATCGGCAGAAGGAGACTCTGTTAATGCGAACCGCGGCACTGACAGCCCTTGCCAACCACGCCAGGATCCTAAGGCGTTTGCACCTCGGAATCCCAGCCGACCCAGGGGTTCCTGACCCGACTGGGAGGGGGTAACTGTGGGTGCAAAAATTGTACCGGACCGGATCAGAGCGGCATGGGCCCGCACAACGGCCCAAGTGGGTAAGCCCGCCCGGGTGCATGGGCCCACTGTACGAGGCTCACAGATCAAGCCCTCCCCCTTATTGGGCCCGAACAACGGCCCAATAAGGGCCCAGCAAGGAGGCCCAGAACCGGTGCCACGTCATCATCGCCACATCATCACTGCCATATCGGGCACGTGCCTACGCTATAAAAGGATCCCCAAGGCATCCAGGAAAGAGGTTGGTCATTCGATCAGAGGAAGAGGGAGTCCAGATCCAGAGCAAGTGCAAGAGCTTACTTCTCTCCTCCTAGTTACTTTTCTTGTTGCTCCGTGCAACCCCCACTGTAAAAAGCTTCTCTCGGCTTGTCGAGAGAACGCTCAACCCTTTATATTCATATTATAGTGAAGATCAGGTGGCACCTCTCGCCCGGAGACGTAGGTCGTAAGACCGAACTTCGACAACAACTCCATGTGTCATCTCTCTCCTTCTCAACTTTATAATCTCTAACTCTACAAATAATCCAATTCAATCAAGGCTGTGGGGTGGGATTCTCGATCAAGGCGGCTCGGAAATTTCCCCCCACACCGCCCTAGATAGATGAGCACAAAACCCACAATTGCTGGGTGTCCCTATCTACAAGGGGGAGGAAGGGGAAGCAAATCCGCGCCCATGAAGAGCCACACCGTATCATTAAGGACATCCAGAAACAGTTTAGTGGGCGGCAGCTGATGCGCTTCATACAACCACCACCACGACCACCACCTCGCCTTAGTCCCCCTAGTTTGGGGTCGGCTGGCTATTTTTCCATTTTTTTTGGAAGGAAGGTGACTAATGTTCAAGCCTGCGTCAAATAATCCCTCTTCAGCTAAGACTGTTTCCTAATTAGGGTGAACCTTGTATGTGTGTCTGGTATGTTGTTTTTAATTATTCAAAATTTTTATTTCTTTTAATTAGTGATTTTCTAGAGTTTTTCCGAATTTTATTTCAATAATTGCATTTGCAATTCAACCAGAAAGTTTGGCAGCTTCTCTTTTTACAGATCGATGTGGTATCGAATCATAGCGACCTTTCATCTGCGGGTCGGAGTTGAGTGTGATTCACCGGTCCGTCTTAATTCATGATTGGTCAAGTTAACAATTTTCTTCGTAATATCATGATTGATATATAAAGCCCCATGTTTTATGTTTTTAGCCCGGTCTAAGCTTGGACTTGAGAAATCACACACCCCGTAGAAGAGAGAGAATGTGCCACCTAGAGAAGGATGAAACCTGACACGTGACGCGTCCAGTTGTTTGAGACTACTGCTTTAGTATATAGTTATTAGAGATGCCTTTTGATAAGGAAATAAACATCTCAACTTTTGTTTTAGAGTAAAATTACACTAACACCCTGTAGTTTTATTGATTATCAGATTCACCCACTCAAGCTTAAAACCCTACAAATGCCTCCCTATAGTTTTGATTCGTTACACAAACACCCCCTCAGAGGGGGGGGTAAAAGTGTTCCCTCAAAAGGAGATGTTTGTTATGTGTTTTCAAACTATATGGGGCTTACATAATCAGTCAAGCTACAGGTGCTTACATAATTTACAGTATCTACCCAAATATATATAGTATTATCAGAGACGGAATCAGGATTTTATATTGAGAGGGGCCAAACCATAATAATTTTATGTCGGAGAGCCAAAGTATGAATCAAATTTTTTTTGTGGGCTAATATTCAATATATTTACTATATGAAATTTTAATAAAAATAATTGAGGGGGGGCCATGGCCCCCCTTGGTCTATACATGGTTCCGTCCCTAAGTATTATACATGGTTGCAAAATACTCATTTTCATGCATATTCCTAATGCCCACGTTGTTGGTAGATCCTGATCCCAAACACAATATGTTTCATGCAAAAAAAATAAAAAAAGAAATGCTATTCAGCCCGAAGTTTCGTTCCAAATCCGCCGCCCGAAAGATGTGGCAGTATGCAAATGGTGGCACACTGCCATGTCTTTTGGGCCGGCAAATTCGGGACAAACCTTTGGGCTGAAATAGCATATCTCAAATAAAAATACACAACAAATCTCTCCCGAAAATAGAAGCCGAACCCACTCGGTAGGGTGGCAATGGGTCGTGTCGGATCGGGTTTGGGTCCTATATAGTTTAGGGTCGTGTCCAAAACCTCTGGACTCCCGGACCCGATTCGTTTAATTAATCGTGTCTTGACCCTAAACCCATATCCTATCCGTTTATAAACGGGTAGACCATATAGTATCCGTTTACCACACGGATCTATTCAACTGATCCAACCCGACTCGACCCGCTAGTACTACATACTATAATATTATCCTATATACTACAGTATTAGATTGCCGGTACACCCGACGCGACACGATCCATTGAATTTTAAACGGGTCTATTGTGTCTAGATCCGACCCATTTATTAAAATGGGTTAGTCTCATCGACCCGTTTACGACCCGAATCCGTTTAACCCAAAGCCAAACCGGCTGGTCCAAAATCGTCAGCCCTACTCGTGGGTAAACCGGCGATGGTGGTCTCAGCGGTGGCGGCGGTAGTGGTAGTGGACACATTCTGGCGGCAATAAGTGTTGACGGCGGTGGGTAGTGGCGGCAATGGACAACGGTGTTAGTGGCTGCGGTGCGCTGTCCCGGACGGCGCCCCGCACGGCTCAATAGAAACTATTTGTGCATCATCAACACCTGGTGGGATTGGGGGAGATGAAAGATGTTTCATGTTTTACGCATACTTTCTTGAACTTACAACTAAAAGGTCCCCATAAATGAGAACCCTATAGAAAAGTCCGAAAGTTCAAGAAAGCTTGTGGAAAGCATGCGCACAGTCTTGCCACGTGGAGGGGGATGAAACATCACTGGCACTTGGCAGTGGTGGGCGCAATGTCGGCCAATACGGCAATACCCCGGCTTAAATAGAGCAAGAAGATATAACTGAGCGGGCCGAAACTGACGGATAACCGTCTGAAGACCGGTACCGTAACTGAACAAGACCCCGTAACTGAAGGATAGCCGGTACCACAACGGAATCCGAAGAGTTCGTCCGCAACCCGGACCCACGTGACCCACACACGTGGGAGTGCAATGTGGGCAGAAACTAGAAAGGCACTTCTGACCACTAGGGGTGGCAATGGGTCGGGTCGGGTCGGGTCGAGACATACATATAAGGGCAAAACACCCAACCCGAACCGAACCCGTTTAATAAACGGGTCAAAAACTTAAACCCAAACCCGACCCGCCTAATAAACGGGTTGAGCCGACCCGACCCGTTTAACCCGTTTACTAAACGGGTCGGGTCGTGCCGGGTCAGTTTGGCTCGGGTTGGGTCAACAGAACCCATGTAACCTGTCGGGTTGGGTCAAGACAAGTCGGATTGGGCCGGGTTTGATCGGGTTGGCTCGGGTTGGCTCGGGTCGGGTCAGGTCGGGTTGACACGACCCATTTGTTAAACGGGTCAATCGGGTTATAAGGCCAAACCCGAACCCGACCCATTAAATAAACGGGTCAATCGGGTCGACCCGTTTATGACCCGAACCCGTTTAGGCCAAACCCAAACCCGCTAACTTCGGGTCGGGTTCGGGTCAGGTTGGCGGGTCGGGTCAAGAATTGCCACCCCTACTTACCACCACTAAAGAAGGAAAAAGCAAGCTCGCGCTCTCTCTCTATCATGTTGAAGACTTTCATGTTCGACTCCCTATATGGACACTGTGGAGCAATTTTTTGCTCGAGTCCGTTATGCTTTGTTTTTTTTTCAAAGATAAATAAAATTTTATTAAAACTAGAAAAATAAAAATTACAATTCACAGCTTAACTCCAGATAAGTAAACAGAAAGTAGAGGTAAAGTTCGAATAAGTGAGCAATACACACTCTCAGCAATGAGCCCACACTCTCAGAAAAAAGAACTCCACTATACTTCGCCTATGCTCAATCCACCTTGGGTCGAGATCGAAGTCCGGGTGCAAGGTCCTCCAGGCCAGTTCTTCTTGATCCGTTTACCTATAAAACGGATCCATTATGTGAAATACTATAATATTAAAAAGGCATAATATTTGGTGCTACTTAACTTTAAACTAAGGGCATAATTTTATACTACGTGTACTATCCATCTTTCTAATGTTATTTTGTAGTTGTGCTTTCTTTTGTTCCTTGACCATTAGGATAATGTTAGTCTTTTATTCTTTTATTTTTAAGCTATCTTTTTAGTAAAGTAACTTTTTTTGGGTGATGTATTTTCTAAATGTTAAGATCATACTCTTTATATTACAAAAACTAACACACATGCCACCTATAGTATCGGTTTTTTTTTAATCATCAAGGACCTCCGAAAGGAGCCACAGCCTGGCACAAGCAGAGAGACCACCGCACACCAGCTAGAAAAAACCAAAGAAAGAAAAGCAAGGCCACCACCAAGGGGGAGCACCTCCACCGGAGTACAAACCAAACAAAACCCCTAAGAGAGAGAGAGAGAGAGAGAGAGAGAGAGAGAGAGAGAGAGAGAGAGAGAGAGAGAGAGAGAGAGAGAGAGAGAGAGAGAGAGAGAGAGAGAGAGAGAGAGAGAGAGAGAGAGAGAGAGAGAGAGAGACCGCTCATCGACGGTGACAAACCATGCCACACCGGCCGGATGGTAACCCCTGCATAGAGGGAGGGAGATCCAAACAACAATCTAGGAAACAAAAAAAAAAAGGCAACTATCGCCACCATTGTGCCTCGAGTTGCCATCGATCACCACCATCAGGAGCCGCGCACCGACCAGAGGAGGGGACTGGACACCACCGACAGAGATCCTCACATCGGGGTTAGAAAATGACCATCCACATGCACCCGGCAACCCCGACGTGACAATAATAAAATATCGGCCGCCGAAGAAAGGAACCTATGAACAAAGTGATGGACAAGGATCCAGATCCCACCCCCAAAGCCCTCCGAACTAGGTCCTGATGTTCCGGAGCCACCAGCAGCGTCCGAGGAGGCCAAGAAAACAGCTCGCTGAAATCCTAACCCTAGGGGAAAAGGCTTTGGTACTCTGAGTCGAAAAGTACTATCATATATGTTAGGATAATACTGATTTTTAGCCTTAGTATTTTTTTTCACAATTTTTAGGCTTAGTATTTTGAACAATGCAACTTATTATACATAAATAACTTCAAAAAAACAAAAAAGTATTGAGACTTCCCTTCAGCCACAAGTGCCAAGGCCTTTGCACCTACATTCTATTTTGATTTTGTTTTTTAATGATTTTTTTTTACATATTCAGTTTCAAGTGCATTAGTAATTACCCAATACAAAGGTTAATTAACGATACCCCTCATATTTTTATTGATGCATTGCACGAGAAGTTAGATTTATTAGGCCTAATCCCACTCCCCTTATCGATGTTGGACTATTACCGGTGATCAACACCTCCCCTCAGCAAGGGTGGCAACACCCGAAGTGCTCCAAACGGCCAACCTGTTGAAGGGTGGAGAGCACATCGGATATATGAAGCGGTCCAATCCCCTACCCTTGCCAATGTGGAACTATTACTGATGGGCCATCTTGTCAGAGATACACGACACATGGCGTCCAATCACACTTAATCCTAAGATGCATGAAACAATTGCAGATGGGATCAACAAGTGAGTAGCCGATAATGGTATTGAGCGGTGGCGATTGGCGACAGTATCTATAATCGAGTGATGGTGAGCGACGATGAGTGACCAAAAAGAAGTAAATTGAGCTTATCTAAAACCTTATTGCATTAAATGTGAAATGTGGCTCTGTTAGGCCACCCAATCGATGCTTGGACGAAATATCTAGCGCCCGTCGATTCCTCCACACACAGTTGTCCCATAAGTGTGCTCACGGCTGAGTCAAACGCACTATCGCACACCTGTTGCTGCCTCGATCCCAATGTCTGTAGGCACCTCCTGTCGGTACCCATTTGTACCGCCGGCCTCCGCTGTCCGTCGACAGCCCAGCACACTGTTGATCGCAATTGTACCCACGACAATCCCCTGTGCAGCCACTGCTTTTGCGTGGCCATGTCTTTCTTCACGCTACACTCAGGTACTTGACGTCTGTCGACTGCCCACTGTTCAGTTTGACACACTACTGCACACCCGTTGCCGCCTCGGTCCCAATATCCGTCGGCACGTTCTGTCAGCACCCGTTGGTAACACCTCTATTGTCCGTCGATAATCCAGCACACTACTATCATGGTTTTTCTTTCTTTCATTGAAAATTAAGAAAGGAAAATTGAAAGGGCATTCGACATTCATCAAGTGCCAGAGCGTGGAGTGCAGGGAGACACAGCCACGCAAAAGCACTGGATGTATAGAGGATTGTAGCGGGTACAGTTGCAGTCATCAGTGTGCTGGACTGTCGACGGATAGCAAAGGTGGTACCAGCGGGTGCCGACAGGAGATACTGACGAATACCGAGACGGAAGCACTGATGGGTGCACGGCAGTGCGTCAGACTCTGTCGCGGGCATACCTACAGGACGACAGTGTGCGGAGGGCACTGACGGGCGCCATATGCACTGGCAGGTTCTTCCCAACCGGTAACCCAATCGGCTGCTTTTCCTTAATACCAAGAAACGAGGTAAGTAGATGATCAACTACTATGTGAGTGAATTGAATCTGATCTGGACCAGGAAAGTACACTTCCTTGAAGCACTTGCATTCAAGAGGGTTCATACCAAAACTACCCACAAAACGCTCAGACATCTTTTGAAGTCGCACCACCAGAGCTTTAAGATCGTCAGCACCAACAGCACCTACCCTCTTCAACTCTCACAACACCTTCGCAATAAACCTCGTCCTCTCATATTACCTTAGAGGTTGCAGCAACATCCTTCAAACCCCTCATTGCACCACCGGCTCTCGCTGCAACAGCACCATGGTCCGCCTCAACATTAACATCACCATGGCCTGCGGCACCACCAAAACTACCAACCCTTTGGACTGCATCATCACAACACACTTCCTCATCTTGGCTCCCCAGGATTTCAAAACGAGACCCACTTCCGTGACCCAGATCACTGACTGGTGAATGGGTTGAAACCTTGTTCTTGTTTGCCACATAAATCCATTGACTTGAGACCCGCTGATCAGGCAAAATGGAGGATGGTGCCCAAGGGGGAGGTCCCTCCTCCATACAAGGACTAATATGTTTCCCCCGTCAGTCTCCAAACAAAACTTTTCCACTTGTTTGAAATTTTCAGATGAATCACGCACTCATCTTCGTTGTGATCAAAAGGCTGACATGCTCTTCACCGCGAAGGTTTCCAATCATAAATAACAGGCTGAATGAATAGTAAAAAACCTTTGCTATCACGAGCTTCAACCTCCAAAGGATGGGAGGCGTCAACACATAATCTAGCGTAGCTCACCCTGGACAAATCAATGGTGGCTTGATCCATATATAGTGGTCTGCCAATGGTGCTGCCCATTCTGCTCAGAAGTTCTTCGGACCATAAGTCAACGAGAAGATTTGGAAAACAAACCAAGATGGGAATGTGGGTTAATAGGTTCCGCTCATAACTCATCCCTTCAGTCCATCCCTTAAGCACCAAAGGCCTACCAGCAATGTGCCACGGTCCTCCTTCCAAAACCCTGAGGAAGTCCGCTTCGAGTCCAAACCGGAATAAGAAAATGCCCTTCTCCCTAGAGAAGATCTCCAAAGTCCCTTTAGGCTTCCAAAGATTGCTTAGTCTCGTCTTAAGTTGCTGATAATAAGGTCGTCTGCCCAAAACATACCCAACTAGTGTTTGTGCCGACAAACTTTGATTTTTTTTCCACTTCCTCCAAAGGGCAAATAGCAACCTTTCTATTCCCAATCATTCTAGCCGGTATGTAGCGGCAGCACAGAGCTCCTATGAGGCGAGCCACCAACAGATTTATCGTCAAGAGGATTGCCCAAAGGGCCCCCCCCTGCTGTCCCTGACCAGAATGCACAGCATTGGACTCAACCCCAGCAATGTCAACCCTCTCAGTCATTTCCACAAACACTTGGTCTGCACTATTTGTCACTGCTTCAGCATATGAATGCCAGACATGGGTTCCAACAATCTCACCACCCAAACCCCTTGGAAAATTCATTTATCTCACCACGGTTACATCTCATGCTAGAAATTGCTCATTCATATCAGTCTTCAATAATTTCGATATATCCTTAAGGTACCCCTTTCCTTCATAAAACACATTAAGCTATGTCTCGTGGTACTATATCTGTTAAGATTCCCGTGCCGTCTCAAAACCGGTGATGAGAGGAAGGGGGCAACGGTATATGAAGACGGGGAACTCCCACCCCTTTACCGATGTGGGACTATTCTTAACAATATCATAAGCTTTTTCTAAGTCAATAACAACCACAAGAAAAAAATATCCAAGACAATGGATCTTGTGCCAATGCTCATATAAAGCCAAATTATGCATAAGATTTTCCTATATTCTTCCAAAAAAAAAAGGGTTAGTTTTCAATAACCAATACAATTTCATTTATTATCCAAAATGAAAGCACGGCTATTTAATTCTAGCGTCGATGAATTTGCTAATTATTTCATCGAAATGATATGTTCAGATGTACAGAAAGCTATCAAAAAATAGAATGCAGTAGACAAGACAGTTGATCATATCATTATTACCATGCAACCATGCCAATTATCTGAAAGCAAAAAGGGAAGGCACTGATGCAGCCAAGAGAAGGGCAGGGAACATGACATACAAATACAAATAGCTTTATCCAGTAAGATTCATTGAATTTTGGAGAAGATCTTTGATTTACAAGAAGACTGGTTGAAAAAGACCCCCATCTTTGTGGCTCACCATTAGCCCAACCCCCTCTCCCCTGGATATAAACATCCTGTTCAAAGGAAGAGGCAATTCACCCAAGTGTACAAACTAAGCAGCCGAAGCTGCGAAAAAAGTAGATAGGCCGACTCTGAACCACCACAAGCTTCTTTCGGGGATACATAGAACTCGTAGAATCTGATATTAGCTCCGATCGATGCATTCCGCTTCACGACTTGTCTTCATCTTCAAGGGGTCAGAATGAGCTTCTGAAGCCCATCGGCAGAGTGAGGATTCCGAACTGGGTCATTCTCCAAAGCTCTCCTTGGTCTTCGTCTTGTCGAGGCGTGCTTTGCGTACCGCCTGCTGGATTTGCCTCTCGTGCTCTTTGAGCATATCCTCGATGTTCCCCCATGGAGGCATCAAGGGTCCGGAGTAGTGGATTCTCTTGCTCTTGGCGCCAAAACCCTTAAAAGCCATTTTCAAAGCATGTGAATGATTCAGCAATACAACCCAATCGAAATGCGTGAAGGTTCTAAGCATGCTATATTTAAAGCTCCAATTGTTCAGGTATGAACAAAATTAAATAATGGGTCACTAAGGCTGTTCGATCATGTGTTGAAAGAAAGATGGTACCCTAATTGTAAAATTGTGTAATCCATAATGTAGTTTTCACTTAGGCAACTAATAAGTCCCTAAACGAGTTTAAGTGTTCGTAATTCTGTCATTACTAGCTGCTGAGCTATTGTAGGCCAAGTGGCCAACGAATCACAAGGTCTAATGCTTCAGCTAGCACTCGAAGAAGTATTTCCAATTCCGACGTCAATCTGAAAAGAAGAAAAATCAGAACTTACCAGCGTGGATTCCTTGCTTCCTATTGTCTCATCCTTCTTATGGGAAAGCATGTGCTTCTCTTGCTGTTCAGCAACATCGAGCCTATTGTTTGTGCCACTTCTTGCTGCCACTGGACCCTGAAAGTTGAACAAATCGGTACCCCCAGCTCGAAGCCTACATGATCTCTGCATCCTCAAATGTGAGACCCTTGGCACCCTCAAAGTAGTGGACGAATGGCTGGGAATCGTCTGAAGATCGGCCCCTGCCTTGTTATTCCATGATGGCCCGAATGAGGGGTGCATCGAAGTACCAGAATGAGAGTAGCCATAAGCCGGGGTTCCGGGAGGATCAATCGGAAAGCCAGACGCGCTATCCTCTTGTGGATTGTACTTCTCACTCGTGCTTTTGGGATTTGCGTGTACACGTCTCTTCTGGACCAAACATAGAACACCAAAAAATAGAACGGAGATTGAGTCATATATGAAATCACTGAACAAACAACATGGAACCCATTAAATCCTTCTCTACAAAAAAAGTGAATGAAAAAACAAGCACCTTGCAAGTTCAGTAATATCAATTTTGCACCATACTACAGAATGAAATGCTGTTAATGAATCTTATGATACCTGGTGTTCTGCATTGGCTTCTGGGACAGGCATCGCTTTGGATTCTCTCGAACCCCTCACGGATTTGGAATCCTGTCTCTTAATAGCTGCTGCCCTTTGCCTGTTGAATAAAATGCAAACAATATGATATCAAATTATTGAAAGGGCATATTGCAACAATCCAATCATCTTGACCCAGAAATTTCTTGGTCTAAAACAAGAGAAGAAAAACTACGTACCTACTGGCTTCTTCATTCCGAAGCATAGTATTATACTCCTTGCTTGGTGGATATCTAGGCAAACTTGAAGGATTGCAGGCGAGAGGCTTTGATGTGAAGAACTGAAACATATAACAGACCTTAGTGATCAAAATGCTGTGAATTGAGAGAGGAAAACATGTACGTACATCGAATCAGAAAACATGTACGTACATCGAATCAGAAAACATGTATGTATATAAAGAGAGAGAGAGAGAGAGAGAGAGAGAGAGAGAGAGTAACCCTTACAACAAGCACAAGTAGAACATTTATCATCATCATACATCTCAAAGGTACTGATATTTATAAAAAAAAAAATAATGGTATAGCAATAGGTCTATACAAAATAGCCCCTTTAGGATAGCATCATGCCTGACATTTACAAGATGCTAATGATCTGTAGGACTAGGTGATGGGGACCAAAACCTAGGCATTCACAACTTCCAAAGACAAATCAATCGGCACGTATCTTGAGGCACAATCGGGAATAAAATAATCATTTTTGGAATACCTATTTATTGTAATTTTAAAATTCAGTTATAGATAAGATTCGGTTAGAATACAATCTCTTAAGGTAGAAAAGAGGTTCCTTCGTTCTATGACATAATTTTTTGGCTTTCTCTGCAATCGTACATGCAACCCTAGAATTAATCCTTTAATTTATGTTGTCAGTTTGATATAGCATCCCACCATTACATGAACCTATGACCATTGCAATCAAACCATGTCGAGCCATATTATATTTTTTTCAAATCCTCTAAAGGCAATTAGGTCTTTTAATTAACTCAAGGTTAAACCTAATCTAACTTGGAAACTCTTACTGCCCACGGAGATTTTCGCATGACTCGGATGAGGGCATGTAGGATCTAGGCCTCCCTAATATTTAATTATCACCTATGATAGTTCCGAGTTAACCTGAAATTTTGAACTGTTATTCATCGTCGTTGCAGAATTTTATCTGAAAATTTAAAAATCCTTGAATAGGCTTTGTTCCTACGACTGTCCCGCATCACCGGGGAATAAAGGTCAGATGAAATGAAAATCTGTAATAAAAAATATATATCTTGTACCGCAGTTCCATACAGATAGAAACCAAAAATTGATAGCCAAGAGAAGATTATACTGAAAACAAATACTTGTCATGTGAATTACCCAAAAAAAATCAAAACTTACTTCACTTCGAAGGGCAGAAGCTGCCGTTCCCCGATCCGCTGGCTCTATTGCAAGTAGGGAATCCAGAAGAGCTAAAGTTGTTGAGGGTAACTCCCTAAATGTCTCACGAACACGGCGTGGGTATGGGTGTTGAGGTTTGAAAATTGTGGAATTTTGCAACTTTAATTTCCCCCAGTAATCCTCTGATGGTGATCCACAGAGCTTGAATACCTGATGCAACTGCTCCACCTACAAGAGGTTTAGTCACCACCATCAGGTGAGGAAGCCAGCTACATACAACTGTTGTCCTGGAATTAAAGATATGGACTATACCTCAGTTCTTCCGGGCATGATCGGCTTCCCAGCAAGCAACTCCGCAAGTATGCAACCAGTACTCCACATATCCACAGCTACATCATATTCTGTTGCACCCAACAAAAGCTCAGGCGGGCGGTACCACAACGTCACGACGCGGCTGGTCAATGGCTGCTTCTGATCGGGACTGAAAAACGTAGCCAGACCAAAGTCTGCTAGTTTGAGAATGCCATTCTCGTCAATCAGAAGATTCAAACCCTTGATGTCCCGATGCAAAATGCCACGGCTATGACAGTGATCGAGCCCACGAAGTATTTGTTGCATATAACACTTCACCTGAAATCCATAACAATGGTTTGGGAATGTGGATGTATGAACTAAAGAGTAGCTCCAGTTAAACATAATCTACTAGAACAATCACCTGTGACTCGGTGAACTTGAGGCCGGATGTCGCAGCAAGCCCAGCGAGATCGTGCTCCATGTATTCAAATACAAGATACAAGTTGCCTGACATTCGCGATGTAACTAAACCGTGGAGCCTCACTACATTTGGGTGATCGAGTCTACGCAGAATATGAATCTCCCTTGCCATAAATCGGACGCTTTCAGGATCCATATTAATAAATCGAACTTTCTTGAGTGCGACAATTTTTCCGGTTTCAAGATCACGGGCTCTGTACACGTTACTATAAGTTCCTTGTCCGATCTGCAAAGATAGTCGATAGTCGAAGAAAAATCGAAAGATTAGCGCCTAAACTCATTCACAAGGACCAGGACTAATCCAAATACATATACGATACTAAAACCAATCAAAATACATTGTATAAACAACAAAACCAATCAAAATACACAAGAGATTTTTGTTGGAAACATAGAATCTTCGACAAAGAGAAGAGTGACAATAACCTTACCTTGTCCAATTTCTGAAATGAATCTGCTCTTCGGGGCAACCACCCTTCTACCGCTTCCGCTGCCACGGATGTGAGCCAAGAGGGCCAACCCGCAGCCACATGTTCCCCCTTGAACCCATTCGGCACATCGACGATCACCAAACTGGCGTCTGCATCCTTGCCCATGTTGGAATCTCTCAAACAGGGCACCGCCCCATTCGCGCCGGCATCCACACTAGCCCTTCTCTGGTGTCCACCCACACTCCTCGTCCTATCAACAACCGCCGCTGCTTTCCTCTCCCCCTCGTCCCAGGACATCGTCGCAGGGGTGACCACGCTCTCTGGTGGCTTCGGCATCGGCCTGGGTCTGTCTCCATCGTTTCCGGGCACAGCATCGACATCGGGTACTACGGCCTCCTCTTTCTTCGATAAGGTGAACAGCCGGCTCAGGGACTTAATCAGGCCTTCCTCTTTCTCGTCATTCTCGTCTTCGCTGATCCCTTTGGAGCAGATGCAGCCCATTAGCACTCACCACCACCTCCCCTACCTCGAAATGCCGCCGAACGTGTCGACCGGAAACCTAGATGCATCAAAGCCAACAATGCAGAAGCCAACTCGCCCCAATCCTCCAAAGACTCAAGCTTTCCTCCAAACACCCTCCCTTAAATTCAAAATGCCATATGATGGGATTCCAACTCCAGAATTCTCGAGGACCCAAATCATGAACCGTGATGTTTCAATCAAAAACCCACCGCTGTGAGGCCGAAATTGAAGTAAGGTTACAGACCTCAACGAGAAAGCCGAATTTGTGTCAAGAACGCAATGGGAGACCCGAGGCAGCCGAAACCCAGACCAGAAATCGGCCGAGGATCGCCGGAGTCGGATCAAAATCACTCCTTGCCGCCGGAATTTCCGAAATAAGGGCCCTCACCGGCGATTTTTGTGGTGTGCATGATTTTTTTTTTTTTATGGCGTCTCTCTCTCTCTCTCTCTCTCTCTCTCTCTCTCTCTCTCTCCGGTCACTTCTGGAATTGAGAAAAGGAAATTACAACGACGATAAGAGAATGATAGCGGGGGCGGGTTTTGCGTACCAAAAAAATGCGGCGGGCCGATGGATTTCTTCGGGGGCTCGAACAGAGGTGGAAATTACTGTGATGACCCTCACTTGAGGTGGATTGCCTCATCCCTTCTGTCCAAAAGCAACCCCTATTACACCCACGGCCACCGCCAGATCTTCGAGTTCACCAGCGACGATGACGAAGGATGGCTAGTTGACTACTGCACCCGTCACTTTCGTCGGACGATTAGAGCCTAAGGATTACTTTGCTTTACTTTATTTTATTTTCAGTTATCGTCTACGGATGAACTAAGGTTTGGTTATTTCATGTTTAGTCACGTACTGGTTGGGTGTGGGGATAAATTGTAGTGCGCTTGGATCTTATATAAGATATCATAGGGCTTGTCTTTTATTATCAAATTATTAAGGAAAAAATTGTGATATTTGCATTGTCTCCCTCTAAAAGAAAGAATTGAGCGAGCAGCTCAGAGGCTAAAAGTCTCGATCCTTTGGTGTGAAACCGGGACTCTATGCATATTTTGAAATCAACTCCTAATGCATAGATTGATTCCTTCGGTATGACTCTAAGAACCTCGTCCCTATCTTACCATGTTTTTGCTATGCTAAACTAGAACACCAGGAGGCAGGTACCCTATTAGTCTACATCTAACACTTCTACACTTGAAACTTTATCTATTTGTTTCAATCATCTACATGTTGCTTCTATCCGAGTGTCTCTTGCTTTTGTTTGAGATGTCCGATCGATTCATCTTCTCGGGTAGTTGGTGTAATGTGATGTCATCTTGGTAATTCGATTGATTTTATTGATTTGATGTTTTTATGGAAAACTATAAACTTTGCAAAAAATAGTTTAAATTTAGTTCGTGTGTACTTAATTTATTCCCTAGATTAAGTGACTAGATTATCAGTACCTCTAACTCTAGAATTTGATGTATATAAATTAAAGCCTTATTCACGTCTACTTAACTCATCGTCTATATTAAGTGATTAGATTACAAGTGTTTTTAATACCTAATTCTTGATGTACCTATGATCGACACATATAAATTTTCTAATGCCCTTGGCTTTTATTGCTTGAGCTATAGTACCAAGTAGTCATACCCTAGATTTTTTAATTAATCTATAAGACTTAAATCAACTAATCTCAGGCATGGGAAAGAAGAATTCCTTGGTATAACATTTTCATACTCAAATAGTAAAAAAATCCAAGCCATTTTATTCATCACAACATTCGATTACATAGTATGGTTACATCAACAAAATAAAAGAAAATATAATAGTACTATTCTTCCATAAAGCCTTCAGAGAGTCGTGGGGTATCTTCGTAGAAGGGTTCATATAGCAAGTCCTTGCCCTTCAACTCCTTCGATACCTCCTCCACTATCTCCTCCATTCATGCAAAGGTTAGGCTTTGCAGCACATATATCTGTAGGGGAGTGAGTCTCAAAGAATTTCATTGACTCAATAGGTTCATAATACAACGGATTTTCTTCATATTCATATCGTACTTTAGAAACTAACAAATCATACTTTAGGCAGTTCATGGAACTATTGACCAACTCGAGACGACTTACCAGGTTGGTCTCTCCACCTGGAGCGTTCTAAAAAAGGCCCATACTTAGGGTTGCTTTTAGTCGAAGCAGGGCTAGCCCCAGACCCAATGTCACTTTTACCTGAAGTAGGGCTAGCCCCACACCCAATGTCACTTTTAGCTAAAGCAGGCTAGCCTCACACACAGACTCTTCAAGCAAGCCCCACACCTTAGCTAGTAAATCTTTCCACATATCAACTAATAATCTAGAATTATACATTTCAAAAAACATAAATGAATAAGGAAAGTTCCGGATCGACTCCTCTATCTAAGTGGTAGAATGGTGATGTGAATCCTAAAGTTGTATTTCTGGGAATTCCATAGAACATGTTAGGGCCTATTTATGAGACCTTAATTTAATTTATTTATTTTCATTGCAAAACTTGATGTAGAGTTATAGTTCGCTCCGCCACGAGTCTATGGCCGTAAATGGGACTCAATTTCGAGTTTACGAGTCCATGGCCGTAAACGGAACTCAATTCCGAATTTATTTTGCTCAAGATATGGTCAAAAAGGCCTTATAGTCTTAATTAAAAGGTTTTGGGTTGCTTCAACGAAAGGGACTGGGTTCCATTTAGTAAATAGCTATTTTTAGCTAGCCAGGATAGATATATACTAGGGGGACTACTTTGGTGAGACACCTCTAATCCTAATCCTCTCTATCTATATATATGTGATGAATAAACAAAAAACCCTCCCGTTTTCGTGAGAGCGTAGCCGTCATCCTGAGTGCATCCCTTCTCCCTCTCTCTCGTAACACGTTATCAGCACGAGCTCACCCACACACGACGACGGTGACTGCAACCGGCTTAAGCCCCTCTCTGACATCCTCCTCCTCCGCGGTCGGCGGCAGCCTCCCCTCTGCGTGCGACGGCAGCAAGCAGCGGCGACCCAGGTGCTCAACCACTCCTTCCTGCGCTCCGGCGACCCCGCGACTGAGTCACGGGACGAAAGATCGGCGAAGAACTTCGCGACACACAAGGTATACTCGAGACCCCCTCTCACATATCGTACCACCGTCGTAGCCTGAGAGACCACTTCGACCATGCCTTAACCGTCCGGCAGCTCTGCCGACGACCGTGACATTCACAAACGCGGACCGTGCAACGGCGGGCTTCGACGACGAGCCCAGCGGCTCTGTGCCCGATATCACCGGCAGCAGGATCCACCGCCCGACTACCGCTCGAGCGTCGGCAGAGGGTCGCGCGAGCATCGACTGCGCAAGCGTCGGCAGCAGATTGTGCGAGCGTCGGCTACGTGAGCGTCGGCTGCGCAAGCGTCGGCAGCAGACTGTGCGAGCGTCGGCTACGTGAGCGTCGGCTGCGCGAGCGCCGGTAGTGGGTCGCGCGAACAGCGCCTGCATGAGCGGCGCCAGCGGCCGGTGACGGTTAGGGTTTCCGTCTCTTTCGGAAGAGATGATGAACAGTTATCCTCTGTTTTTTTTTTGGGTTTTAAACCCGATTGAATAACAAACCCGACTCGACCCGAGCCCGACCCTAAATCCAGACCCGAGCCCGAGTCTGATTACAGACCCAGGCCGGAACCAAGATCAGGCCCAGACCCGAGTCCAAACCAGGCTCTAGCACATCCAGACCCGAGCCCATATTATTCTCTTTTTAATACCTATTTAATGTCTATTTTATCTGATCCGTTCATCTTATTTTTATAATTCTAAGCCCGATCTGGGGCCAATCTATTCGATCCATTTATAAATCTTAGCCTATTGGACCGTTCCGGACGCATCGGTACGATCAGATTTTTAAAACTTGAATTATTTAATATATTTTTTTTATGGACCATTGATTTAAGTTAATATGATCATGGACCTGATCTAAATGATCCGAATATAAACCTTGACTATTTAGACTATTCCGGATGCATCGGAACAGCTCGATTTCACAAACTCATATTGCTTTACATGATATCATTGTTTATAGACACATTTGATACATAATATTATTTGTTTATGAACATATGTCGACTAGTTACAATGATTACTCTTTAACCTCATCCATAGTCTGCGTGTGAATGGTTAGGACAATTAGTTCAATAACGGTTAGGATTTCGATGTTCCTAGAATCCGATAGTTTTTAATCTATCAATTGACTAGGCCCATATTCCGTCCCCAAATGTCTAACCTTGTAAATTTGGAGTTTGCTGCACGTGATGTCAACGGCAACAATTATTTAGCATGGAGACTAGATGTTAAGCTCCATCTACAATCAATCAAGCTAGATAAGGTAATTGTAAAGCCTACAGGCACATAAAGACTTAGTCCTGAAGATAAGGCTAAAGCGATAATCTTTCTGCGTCGTCACCTACATATAGACCTGAAGAACGAATACCTAACTGTTGAAGACCCCTTAGTTCTATGGGAATATCTACGAGATAGATATGATCATCAAAGGATTATCATCCTCCCAGCAGCGAGGAATGAATGGATAAACCTGCGCTACCAAGATTTTAGATCGAGCGCAGAGTATAATTCTGCAATGCTTAACATCGCGTCCCGACTTGAGCCATGTTAAAAGCCAATCACCCAGGGACAGATGATCGATAAAACTCTATCCACCTTCCATGCAACGAACATTCTACTGCAACAACAATACTGGGGGCGAAACTTTCAAAAGATATCAGATCTGATTTCGATACTCCTAGTTGCAGAGGAGAACAATAAAGTCCTTATGAAGAATCACAACTCTAGACCTACTGGATCATTAGCGTTTCCTGAAGTGCATGCCAGTGAAGGATACCACAGAGATAGAGGCAGAAGAAGGTTTGGAAGAGGTGGTCGTCATAACCACTCCAACAGAAGTGGCAGGGGCGACAAAGGTGGCAACCCCAGCAGAGAAGGCTACCGAGGTAAAGGCAGGCGTGGCCACTCCAGCAGAGGTGGACTCAATCCGTGTCAAAATACAAATTTCAAGAAGCAAAATAATAAGCTCTGGTACACAGAACAAGTGAAAGAAGAGCCTCCTTCTAATAAATGGCATATAGACACTTGCTTCAAGTGTGGGCGTGAAGACCATTGGTCTCGCAACTATCGTGCATCTAAGGAAGAGATGGCAAATTTTCAAGCAACACAGAAAGTTGAAGGTAACGCAATGTTTGAACTTGACAATGATGACCTCCTTGGAGATAAACTCAATGAGATTCACGATAAAACAAAGTTCACAACTTCTGATTTCTACAACGATAACTAGGGGGGGCAGAATACTTTTAGTGATAGACTGTTATCGTTTATTTTTATAAGAATAGCTGTTTGATTTCTAGTAGTTAATATTTAATTTGCTTGGTAGACTGTCATCGTTTATTTTTATCAGAACAGTTATTTGATATCTATTAGTTAATATTTTATTTGCTTGGTAGACTGTCATCGTTTATTTTTATCAGAACAGTTATTTGCTTTATTGTAGTCGATATTTCGTTTGTTTGGTATAATATATTTTAGATCTTCCATATTAATATAAGTATTTCTCATTTTCTATATATCTGAGTTGTCAGAACCTTATATCAAATAATATTTTACTTCTTTGTTAGGAAATGAAATCCAATGGAGATATGAATAGTAATAACCTTTGCCTGATAGACAGTGCCACTACTCATACGATACTTAAGGACCAGAAATACTTCTCAAGTATGAACTTTGGTTCAAATAAAATATCGACCATAGCGGCCTCGCTCAAATAATAGAAGGTACCGGTAAAGCACACCTACTATTACCTAATGGAACTCATATCTTTATACAATTTGTTTTATACTCTATTAACTCTAAAAGAAACTTACTCAGTTTTAGATATATAAGAGCAAATGGATATCATACAGAAACTTTAAGCGAGGGGACAATGAATTCTTATGTATAACATCTAGTGTTGGAAACCAAAAGTTTACTCTAAAGAAATTCTTCAATCTATCCTTAGGGATATACTTCACTCACATTGGGATTGTTGAGTCACATGCAAACATGAGCTACCAGCTCAGTACTAATTCAAGACAAATAGTAAGCCAGAAGCACCATAATCCTAGGATTTTTAAGATCGTCTAGGACATCCTAGGACAACAATGATGAAAAAGATCATAGAAAACTCTTGTAGTGTAATATCCACCCCAAACACACAAGATATTGTCTGCTTTGCCCGTGCTCGCACGAGAACTTCCCAGGAAGGTCACCCATCCTGGTACTACTCTCGTCCGAGCATGCTTAACTACGGAGTTCTTATAAAATCCGTAGCGACGCACGGTTTTAAAACGCGTCTCCTATGTTTGGGAGGGGAAATTATATAAGTAGCTCAGGATCTCCTTCTCTCCAGGCGATGTGGGGCTAACTCATGGCCTTGTACACCTCACCTTACCTCACCTCACCTCATCCATCTTGGCATCACAGCCTCAGGAGTCTTGGCTCTTGGCTATTGGCCTATTGGATCTTGGTCGTCACAATCCACCCCCCTTAGGGCTACACGTCCTCGTCTAGGGTTAAACCCCCCCATCCCGAGGAGAACCAGCTCTGATACCATTTTGTAACATCAGCCCCAAAAACTGACCCCATCCCTCACCTCTCTCGATCTCTCCCTCTCTCATCTGGCCTCCTCTCCCCTGCGATCGTCGGTGCGCGTGGCGACCGGAGTGCAGTTGGAACAGGAGAGGAGCAGCCGACCGGAAGGAAGCAGCCAGAGCCGAGCCCCTCGCACCAGGTTGGCCGCCTCCCCTCTTTTCCCCTGTTTTTTTTTTTTGTGGTTCCGTTGAGATCAGACCGACGACCCGCCAATCAGATCTATACCCTGTTTTTCCTCTTTTTCTGTGTGTACCCGACCAACCCCAACCCCTTGTGGTTCTCGACCTCGATGTGGCCATGGTTGTCGGTGGCTGACCTACCGATGAGTTGATCCATTGAATGTCGCCCCTCTTTCTCACCTTGCTGCGATGGTTGCCGACGGCCTCGTTATCGGCAGCCATGCAGCAGGTGGTACTAAACCCAGCTCAACAAGGCCCCATGGGCTGATAGCCACCTACCGCTTTGACCCCCTCGTATTCCTTCCATTGTGGTGGCTACCGTCGGCTTTGACGTCGACTGGCAGACAGTAGAAGCTAACCACCAGATGGCTTGGCAACAAGACGACCAAGACAACTAGTGCCTTGTCTTGGGGTTATTGTATTTCTTCGTCCTTTTAAAGAAGTTGTTGCTAGCATGGCATTAGCCCGATCACGGACCCTCATGGTGTCCGAAATAGGCTTGTGAGGTATGAATGACAATCATTGGCCCTTGAGACCTAGGTCGAGTTGATCGCAACCTGTCCTAAATCACGTTCGGTCAAATTGTAGCTGACCTACCAAATCAATTGCCTATGCAACTTTATTCAAATCCTAATACAAAGTCTTAGATTGTTTTACGGTGCAAGTTGGGTAAGGACAACCCGATCACGCACAATGCAATCCCATTAACCACATCGATTTTCGTGTCCATGACACGATGATAGCTATATCCAGTCCCCACACAAATAAATTTGAAATCCCCACTTTTAGCATATTAGTAACGTATGGATGCATGCAACTTACCAGTTCGTACCGGGACGATCCAACCGTGGACGGAGCAGAGGCCAGAGACGAGAGTTCGGGCACGTCGACTAGGTGACACAGCACACTTTCTTTAATAATTAATAATACCAATATAGAAATTAAGGGTAGGTGTCCATAGCGCTGCATGTGGGTCCTACCGGGCGTTGTCGCATGTGGTGGAGTGGACCCCCCCGCCTTGCATACGGAGTCGCGAGTACGGCGACGCATGCATAAAAAGTTAATAATTTAATAATAAATATTCTATTATTTGCATAGACACCATAGGTAGGTATTCCATTAAAATGAGTAAATAAACGATTAAAGAATTATCGGGGCCCACCCTCCTGAGAGGAGCATGGTAACCCTAGTAAATGGATTTTGGGCGAGTGCTTTATTATATTTAATTATGATGTTGGGTTGTGAGTGGATGCGAATTCCGAGGTAATCCATCTAATATGATTAATCACTGTATAGTTCATTCAATACCATGTGATGTGTTAATTGTTGAAAATCTACCTGGTTAGAGGGTAGGGACCCCGTGCGCGCAAGGGTCGTGAACCACCCTGCGCGTACAGCCAAAGTTAAGTAGGTTAGGGGTCACAGGCAAGGATTGTGGTAAAACCAATAGGTGGTGCTCTCGAGTAGGGATTGGCCTAGCAACTCTGTCCCGTGGAGTTAAAGTCCTCATAGTAAAGCAAGTTGGGCGGTAGAGCTCTACCGTGAAAGACGAAAAATCCCTTATGATTATCTGGGTGATTGGTGCATGGTGTTGGAGGATGCACGGCGAGAGAGTTGGCTCTCTACATCGAAATAAAAGGCCTGATAGTAATGCCCGACCGGGGGCAGGTTGAACAAATATCCGGGGTTCACATCTGAGTGTATGTGTTTATCTTTATTTGTATGACTGTTTACACGATGACCTAATGACAGTAGGATTTTCATATGAATGTAGAAATTGCATGAACACATAGGACGTGATTGAGAACATAGTTTGACAATTAGGTTAATTAGTAAATTATCTTAAAATACGAACATTGTTAATTATTAAAACTGTTAACTTGTCACTAGCCATTTATTTGGCTAATCTCCCAAATATATTTTTGGGGGCTACTCATTCCCACGAGTAGACTCTCCTGCAGAAACGGAGGCACAGGAGCAGCAATAGGAGTCCAGCAGTTAGTTTAGGGTAGCAGTTTGTCTTTCTATTATGTCAATCTTAGCATTCGATGTAATCGAACTGGATTGCAATAATAATTTTATTATTAGTTAGCTAGTCTAATAAGTGGTAATGTGCTAGCTGAACCTTTTGGGTAAGCCTCTCCTCAAGGCCCCAAGCATAGGTTAGATCACAATGTAAATATAAAAAGAATAATTGACCTAATTTGGCAAGCCAGTAGATAGGACCTCCAGACCGATGCACCGAGTGTTAGGGAGTGGCTAAGATACTTGGCTCGCCGTCAGAGGCTTGAGCCTCATGCTCCTTCAGATGATCTTCTTTCAATAAGTAGTGGCACCGTTAGGTCGCACATACTGAGAGGATATCCCTTTTGAAGGTCGAGCCTGATTTAATATTTATCCCTAATGATTTTCTAAATTGAATAAAAATATTTTTAAGTTTCAAAATATCATCTCTTGTTTCTTCCCCTTATTTCCTTTCCATGTGTGTAAGCGTAGAAGGAGCCCAGTGAGAATCCCAATCGACATAGTTAATTGATTTGATCCTAAAAACCATTTTTTCTCACCTCACACCCCATGAATCGATCTTCAGATTTCTGGGGCGTGACATATAGTCATCCCTTAGCACATTATCACATACCTAGTGAGTTAGTTTGTATCCCTTGCTCCCAAGGTAAACTTATTATCAGACCATCTTTTCTAAAAATTAAGTCTAAATTACCTTCTTTTCTTCATTGAATTCAGGACGATATATATGGACCAATTCACCCCTCTAGTGTACCTTTCAGATACTTTATAGTCTTAATAGATACATCAATTAGATGGTCCCATGTGTGCCTTTTATCGACTAGAAATGTTGCATTTGCCAAATTACTAGCATAAATAATACAGTTGAGAGCACATTTTCCTGACCAGACCATCAAATCTATTAAGCTAGATAATGCAGCAGAATTTACCTCTTAAGCCTTTGATAATTTTTGTCTATCACTAGGAATAGAGATTGAACATCCTCTATCTCATGTTCATAACCAGAATGGTTTAGCAGAATCCCTGATCAAGCGACTTCAAATGATTGCTAGACCCCTCCTAATGCATTCAAAATTACTTAATAGTCTTTGGGGCCATGCAATTTTTCATGCTGCATCTTTAATCAAAGTTAGACCAACTTCGTACCATAAGTTCTCTCCTGCATAATTAGTATCTAGGAATCAACCAAATATTTATCATCTTCGAAAATTTGGATGTGCAGTGTAAGTTTCTATTCCCCCACCAAAGAGAACTTAAATGGGTTCCCAACCAAGATTGGGAATTTATGTAGGGTTTGAGTCTCTTTCTATTCTCAAATATTTAGAACCCTTAACATGTAACATTTTTACCACAAGGTTTAC
This sequence comes from Chamaelirium japonicum, assembly GCA_947650365.1. Taxonomy (NCBI): domain Eukaryota; kingdom Viridiplantae; phylum Streptophyta; class Magnoliopsida; order Liliales; family Melanthiaceae; genus Chamaelirium; species Chamaelirium japonicum. The sequence goes on from OX393556.1 coordinate 31,476,410, forward strand.
GGATTGTCACTTCGATAAGACAGTTTTTCTGTCGTTAGGGGGAGATAAGGAAGATAATGAACGTCTCATCCAAGAGGAACGACGTGAATTATCATAAAATACTTCCTCTATATCTCATCTAGACTTCAGGACATCACAATGTGAGCACGAAGTTAAGAGAATAATACAGCAATCTATTACAAAAGAGTTACCAGATACATTCAATGATGCTGCAAAAGTAACTAAATCACACATACCAGCTATGAATGTACCTGCCAGGATTGATATCCCAAGTAAGAATAAGGCAGCAAATGAGTCTGACACACGCCAGAAGCGTGGCAGACCTATTGGCTCCCTAGAAGAGGATATTAAATAGCATATAACACCATACAGCTCTTAAAGAAGCTGATCCTGATATAAAATCTCCTAAAGAGAAGATTCATGACGGTCCGGAAGATGTCATGAATCAAAGATCCAATTTTCCCAAATTAAAGCATATCGCTCCGGCCAAGGTTATGCCCCAAATCCTAGAAGTGACTGGGAAAGAGGTACTAGTACCTAACAATGATAAGATATCTGTGTTTTACACATACTCAGGGGAAATATGGAATAGAAAAAAAAATAGTTATCGATGATATATTCTTATATGCTATGGCAAATGAGATAATAAAGGGTGATGATAATGACACTAAACCACGCACAATCCTAGAATATCGACAAAGTAAAGATTGGCCAAAATGGAATGATACAATTCAAACGGAACTGGATTTCCTACCAAGCGTGAAGTGTTTGGACCTATAATACAAATCCCAAAAGGAATAAACCCTGTAGGTTTCAGATAGGTGTTTGTTAGAAAAAGAAATGAAAAGAACGAGATCCAAAGATATAAAGCATGCTTAGTTGCTCAAGGATTCTCGCAGAGACCTGGATAGATTATGAAAAAACATATTCTCCAGTTATGGATACCATCACATTCATATATCTTATAAGTCTAGCTATCTCTGAAAGATTAAGCATGGGACTTATGGATGTAATGATAGCCTACCTATATGGTAGTCTAGATAGTGAAATATATATGAAAATCCCTGAAGGATTTGATTTACCAAACTTCAAATCTAGGAATACGTATTCAATTAGATTAAAACGAGCATTATACGGTCTGAAACAATCCGGAAGATTGTGGTACAATCGACTCAGTGAATATATGTCTAGGGAAGGCTATAAAAATAACCCTATATACCCATGCGTATTTATTAAGAAACATCATGATGGATTTACAATAACAGCAGTATATATAGATGATATAAATCTAATAGGATCTCCCAAAGAGATTGAGAAGACTATTGGCTATCTTAAAAAAGAGTTTGAAATGAAAGACCTAGGTGAGACAAAATTTTACCTCGGTCTGTAGATCAAACGCAACAAGGATGGGATCTTAGTCCATCAGACAAAATATACTAAAAATCTCTTGAAGATGTTTAATATGGATAAGTGTTATTCACTTAGTATACCCATGGTTGTAAGGTCTTTAAATATTAACAAAGACCCATACATGCCCAAAGTGGAAAATGAAGACGTCTTGGGTCCTAAAGTACCATATTTAAGTGCAATATGTATAATTCTTTATTTATCTCAATGCATTAGGTCTGATATTTTATTTTTTTGCTAATCTACTTGCTAGATATAGCTTTGCACCTATACGTAGATATTGGAATGGTATAAAGCATATATTTAGATACCCAAAAGGGACAATTGACCTTAGCTTATACTATTCATGTAAAAGGACTAATCTAGTTAGATATGTAGACTCTGGTTATTTATCTAATTCCTGCAAGGGAAAGTCACAAATAGGTTAGGTGTTTCTTAATAATAATACAACTATTTAATGGAAAACCATAAAACAAATACTAGTAGCAACGTCATCCAATTATTTAGAGATACTAGCGCTCCATGAGGCAAGTAGAGAATGTGTATGCCTACGATCGATAATTCAACACATCAGTGGAAGCTGTCAACTCCCATCAACTACGGATGAACCTACAGAAATTTACGAAGATAATATAACATGCAACGCTCAAATTCAAAGTGGCTTCATCAAAGGCGACAGGACCAAGCATATCTCTCCGAAATTTTTCTACACCCATGAACTCCAAGAGAAGAAGGAGATCATTATAAAGCAGGTGAAGTCAACTGAGAACTTAGCAGATAATTTCACCAAGGTGCCTCCAAAGTCTACATTCCAGAAGTTGGTGCATCAGATTAGTATGAGAAGACTTCTCCAACATGGCATATAAATATTATTTGAAATTGATGTATTAACAGGGTGGGAAGTAGTATCTTAATGTACATTGTACTCTTTTTCCTGCGATGAGGTTTTTCCCACAGGGTTTTCCCATTGAAAGCTTTTAATAAGGCAGTATAAGTCGCACCCACTAAGATTCCAGAAGAATCTGAGATTCCAGACGAATATGTTCCTGAAGAACGCATTGTACTCTTTTTCCTTCACTAAAGGTTTTGTCCCATTGGGTTTTCCTTAGTAAGGTTTTAACGAGGCAATGTTTTAAAATATGGGCATCCAAGGGGGAGTGTTATGGAATATGTGGCTGCCCACTTTGGTGGGACACCTCTAACCCTAATCCCTCTCTATCTATATATATGTGATGAATAAACAAGAGACACTCACGTTTTCGTGAGAGCGTAGCCGTCATCCCGAGTGCTTCCCTTCTCCCTCTCTCTCGTAACACTGTAAAAATATAGTTGCGTTTATAACTAGTCTGAGCCCACTGGAAAAGTTGGTTTAGCCCACAAAAGTTAGTTTAATTAAATGGGCTGAGCCCATTTATTTAAATGGCCAAGCCCAATAAGCCAAATGAGCTGGTTGAGCCCTTTAATCTAAATTGGGCTAAGCTTGACTATCATCGTGGTTGAACACAAAACCTTAATTGGGCTTAACCCAATACCTAATCTAAATGGGATGGGCCTGATTATCGTTTGGGGTGAAACCAAACTACCAAATGTGCTTGGCCCAATAGATGTGAAATAATAGCTCATCAGTGGCGAGCGGGCGTTGGAGGTGGTCGAGGGTGTTGGTCCAACAGTGGCGCACGACGGCTCCAGAGGGCGGCGCATTGCAGTGGGGGTGGCCAATGGTGAGGTAAACGGTGACGATGTTGACCAGAGGTCTGACGAGCGGTGACTGACGATAGTGGTCGAGGTCCGGTGGGTAGTGAGGTGGCTAGGGGTGACGGGTTCTCTCTTGGGACTTGTGAAGGAGGAGAGGGAACCTCCTCAATTTGAATTTGAAGGGTTAAGAGTTACAAAGAAGTTTAATTTAAATATTTTAATACACTTTTCAGTTTTTGGAGGGAAATCCTAATGACTCCCTTAGAGCATCTCCAATCGTCCGCCGTATCGCCATATATGGCAGACGGATGGCTCTAATCACTTGCTATATGAGCCTGCATAAATGCAGGGGAGAGGATTTGGCCGGCAAAAATGCAGGAATTCGAACCAAATAGCAGCCCATGCTATTTGGTCAACTTTCTAAAAATACCAAAATAGCCCTCCAAGAACTGCATGCATTAAATATAGTGACGAATATATCCTTTATAAAATTTATATATGAATATTTTAACTAAGTGTATTTATGAATTTACTAATCCATTTTTAACAAATTTGATACCGTTGGAAAGCTCTCATTGAGACTTTAGAAAAGAGACTAATATCTAATATTTTTTAAATTATTTTAAAATTCTTAAATATTATATTAATTACAAAATAGAGGGCCATGGTTGAAGGCTAACCAAAATAGAGAGCCTCCATTTTAGAATATTTTTTGAATATTCTCATTTGGCAATGGCAAAATCGAGGCTTTGGTTGGAGATGCTCTTATTACTTATTTCAATTTTGAATATCAAAAGCCACAACTATTATCGTTTTGAAAGAAAGAAAAGTTCCTTGTGATTTTAATATTATTTTGACTGGATTTAACCAGTAAGATGCTCTTAGCTTATTGGTTAGTAGGGGTGGCAATGGGTCGGTTCGGGTCGGGTTGAAACATATGTATAAGGGCAAAACACCCAACCCGAACCCGACCCGTTTAATAAACGGGTCAAAAACTTAACCCCAAACCCGACCCGTCTAATAAACAGGTTGACCCGACCCGACCCGTTTAACCCGTTTACTAAACGGGTCGGGTCGAGTCGGGTCGGGTTGGCTCGGGTTTGGTCAATAGAACCCATGTAAACCTGTCGGGTTGGGTCAAAACAAGTCGGATTGGGCCGGGTTTGATCGGGTTGGGTCGGGTTGGGTCAGGTTGGCTCGAGTTGGTTCGGGTTGGCTCGGGTCGGGTCGGGTTGACACGACCCATTTGTTAAACGGGTCAAGTCGGGTCAATCGGGTTATAAGTAGAAACCCGAACCCGACCCATTAAATAAACAGGTCGATCGGGTCGACCCGTTTATGACCCGAACCCGTTTAGGCCAAACCCAAACCCGCTAACTTCGGGTCGGGTTCGGGTCGGGTTGGCCGGTCGGGTCAAGAATTGCCACCCCTATTGGTTAGGTGTCCGGATTTAGTTGTCCAAGTCGAGGGTTCCATTTATAATTTTATTTACACTTTGTAATATTTTAATTAGATCAAAAGGTATATGTATATATATGAATTTTGATCAGGTCGATGAGCCCATTATGATGATTAAGAGTCAAAACTCCTAAGGCTGTGATGCCAAAATGGATGAGGTGAGGTGAGATGAGGTCCGGTGTACAAGGCCACGAGTTAGCCCCACATCGCCTGAAGAGAAGGAGATTCTGAGCTACTTATATAATTATTCCTCCCAAACATATAATACGTGCTTTAAAACCGTGCACCACTACAGATTTTCGTATGAACTCCGTAGTTAAGCATGCTCAAACGAGAGTAGTACTAGGATGGGTGAACCCCTGGAAAGTTCTCGTGCGGGCACAGGCAAAGCGGATAATATCTTGTGTGTTTGGGGCAGATGTTACAAAATGGATGAGGTGAGATGAGGTGAGTTGTACAAGGCCACGAGTTAGCCCCACATATCCTGGAGAGAATGAGATCATGGGCTACTTATATAATTTCTCCTCTCAAACATAAAAGACACGTTTTAAAATCGTGCGCCGCTACGGATTTCGTAAGAACTCCGTAGTTTCTTGGGGAGTTCTCGTACAGCCAAAGTGGACAGTATTTTGTGTGTTTGGGGCGGATGTTACAAAATGGTATCAAAGCCAATTCTCCTCACAATAGGGGGTCTAACACTACACGTGGATGTGTAGCCCTAAGGGGGGTTGGATTGTGACAACCAAGAGCCTAGACTCTTGAGGCTGTGATGCCAAGATGGATGAGGTGAGGTGAGGTGCGGTGTACAAGGCCACGAGTTAGCCCCACATCGCCTAGAGAGAAGGAGATCCTGAGCTACTTATATAATTTCTCCTCCCAAACATAGAAGACGCATTTTAAAACTGTGCGCCGCTACGAATTTCGTAAGAACTCCATAGTTAAGCGTGCTCGTGCGAGAGTAGTACAATGATGGGTGACCTCCCTGAGAAGTTCTCATACGGACAAAACTCATTGTATAATATGATCCGGCTATTCACAAGTAACTTAAATAAAAAGGCACGGATAAATTTAGCTCTTGATCAAGAGAGAAAATACAAACGGAGCTCTCTCTCATGTGTGTGAATACGGTTCTCTCATAAATCCTAATAAAAATCTACTATAATTATATTAAAAACCTACTATAAAGATGAAAAATACGTATTTGATGGTATTTAATGGACATTTGATGTTAATTAATATTTTTTAAAGGTTAATTAGTTCTCTCTCTCTCTCTCTCTCTCTCTCTCTCTCTCTCTCTCTCTCTCTCTCTCTCTAACAAGTGAATCACACCCCGAAGCCAGCCGCCGAAGGTAGCCGTCCGAATGCCGACAGGCACGTCACTGCCGAAGCAGCCGTTCGAGTGCCAACGGGCACGAGCATTTACTTATCCTACAGTATATGCCAGTACTCATAGGCCTTTCAATATATACACCTGGCCCAAATTAAGCCCACAATTTTTAGCATGGTATATGTCTAAATCTATTTTTTCTTCTCTTGATCAAACAATAAAATTATAAAATAGTATTGATTATGATAGATAGACATTAGAAGGATATATGGGAAGTAATGATCCTAAAATCCAAGACATTGATATCTGTAAAGTGCACGCTTTTAAAATTATGTATTCATTGAATATAAAAAATAAAAATAGGGGCTTCGGCTCGGGATTTGGGTCTGGTTAGTGGCTGTCCATATTCGACCCATGACATAGTCGGGTTTGAATTTGCAAGCCCAACCCGCCACACAAAGCCCAAGCTAACTCTGTCGAAACTAGGCCCAAATCGGATCCGGCCCGAGCCCATTATCGGCCCTAGGGGTGTTTCTTTTGCTAAGTTGGGTGTCCTATAACAACACAGGTGTGTCATGTAGGGGTGGCAATGGTCATATCGGGTCGGGTTCGTGTCGTGTCTAGTTTCGGGTCGTGTCTAAAACCCCTAGATCCGGATCCGACCCGTTTAGCTAATCATGTCTTGATCCTAAACCCGGACCCGATCCTCTTATAAACGGGTAGAACCGTTTACCACACGGATCTATTCAGTTGACCCGATCCGACCCAATCCGACTTGACCCAACCTGACCCGATAGACCCACTGGTACTACATATTATAATACCAGATTGTGGATAGACCCTACCCAACCTGACACGACCCGTTGAATTTTAAACGGGTCTTCCCGGATCTACCGTGTCCAGATCCTAAATCAGAACCTTACCCGTTTATTAAACGGGTCTATCGTGTCGACCCGTTTACAACCCGAACCCGTTTAACCCTGACCCAAACTCGCTAACTTCGTGTCGAGTCGTGTCGGATCTGCAGTGTCGGGTCCAAAATTGCCAGCCCTAGTTGAGTGTTCACCGGCGGCACTTCTTAGGCGGCTAGTGAGAAAGTCGTTGTTTTTTAAGTTCCGGAAAACAGACCACCCGAGGGCGTTTTGGTCATTCCGTACGGAACATGCGGAGTCGTTCGGACGTTCTCTCTCTCTCCTTCGCGTCTCCGGCCACCTACTCAACTGTAAACTCACCTCCCCAAGTTTGAGGCTCAGGTCCTTTTATATCAATCTCCAGTCCTCCGACCCCAGAAACCCTAATTCTATCCCGACCCATGACCATCTCCTTCCTGCCGTCGGCGCTCCTGGGGATGCTCCTCCACCGCCGGCCTCTGCTGCGCTACGCCGCCGCGTGGACGGCGCTCCTCACGGCGACGGTGGCCGTGGCGTCCTTCTCTCCGGAGGTCGCGTTCGTGTGGGCGACGTCCCCGGCCTCGGCCTTTGCGCGCGCGTGCGGGGCAGGAACCGTCAGGGTCCCGCTGGACGGACCGCCGGGGGAGGTGGTGTGCCTGCCGGCCCGGCTCTTCGGCCGGTCCAGGGCCGATCTCGTGGTGCCCCCCGTCTTCGCCGCCATGGTGGTCGCGGGATCTGCCGTCTTCATCCGAGCCATTGGATTGTGGGATTCGTCGGAGGGGGGTGATGATCGAGATCGCTGACCGTTTGATCGCGCAACCAGGTGGCGCGTAAGCTGCGCCGCTGCATCAGACGGTTATGAATGCCGTTGGATGAGGATCGGAGGTGTAATTTTACCTCAAAAAACGGCATCCAGACGGTAAATTATACTTTACCCCCCTAAAGTTTAGCTCAAAAACACATAGCCCTTTTAATTTACTTTGTTCCAAATTACTCCCTAAAGTTTGAAATGTTAGCACAATATCCCCTATTGTCAACTACTTAATTATGTCAAATTGTTTGATCAAAACAGAATTGAAGGAGGCAAAATGTAGTTTTTAAACTTTAGTGGGGCTAAGTGTTTTTGAGCTAAACTTCAGTGGGCAAATTGTAATTTACCCTTTGTTTATTTTGTTTTTTTCACTTGAGATGGAGAGGTGTACTGTTATGATTGCCGTTGGGTGAGGATCGGTGGGGTCATTTTGCTTCAATATTTGTCTCCAATTCCTTCTTGTGTCAAGAACTGGTACTAGGAGATTTTTTTTTTTTTAATCGGCGGGTGTCCCGAAATCTTTTGGGTAATGGACCTACTTCAGGCTCAAACTAATTCCCTACTCACTCCTGGGTAACTTAAGATCGAGGAGGAAAGAGTTGAACCCACAACCTCCTCACCCAAGCATCAGTTGCTTACCAACTCCCCTATCTTTGATGGGTTATTATTAAGGACTAGTAAGAAATACAGGCAATACCTGGATAGGCTGGATGAACTTGATACGTGCCACGTAGCACAAACAACATCACAGTCTTCTGAAAAGGTGTCCAACCTGGAGTCAAAGGAGTAGCCAGGAATTTATTTTGGGCTGGGCTGGACCGAAGGCATGGGGGTTAAGGGGGGCGGCAGCCCCCTGTTTATGCCGAAGGCGCTTGGGGGGGCTACAGGGGGCGGTAACTCCCCCCCTGGTCCTGTTCGGGGGCGAAGCCCATGATCCAAATTTTTTTGAACTCCTCAAAGTCTGACCCAAATTTTGGGACAAATCTTTTCAATTTTTTAGGTCGGGCAACAGTAACCGAGCTCGATGGCTGCTAAACACCGATCCCACCATTATCATAAAGCATCCATTCATAGAGTAGCAAATTCATTCACATATCAGTAAGAACAACATGATCAGAAAACAATAGGATCAAGGTAATACAATTGCATATTCATTCACATATCAAATAACCTAACATAAAATTCTAACTTTCATACAAAAAAAAAAACACAAAATTCTAGCTTATGTTCTATTTCTTTGCTGGTCATGGGTAAAAAGCACCATAAGATTGGAATTGGATCCTCCGATCAAAGTGGTGTTTAACTGTTTGGGAAAATTACCCCTTCTCGGCTTCTCTTGAGAGCTTTTAAAAGAAGCAATTTTAAAAAAAAAATAATTAAAATTAATCCCAGATTTATAATCTTTGGCTTTCAAGGAAAATAAAAATGGACTACCTCTGATTTTAAAACCACAGTCAGTCAGCCACGGATTTCTACGTGGAACCTCCTTTTTTAGGTTTTGGTTAGCAAATGCGGATCTCTGCATCGAGCACGCATCAGAGCGGTCGAAGATGATTACACGAAGCTTAGCCCCTTTCAGCTTCTTCTAATCAAACCAAAATCGCGGCAACACCATGCAAAGAAGAGGCAATCACAGAGAATTATACTCGGCAGAGAATTGGGGTCATGCTCGTCGCTCGAGATCTAGTCTGGCTCAAATCATCAACTTTTTTTTATTCACCCACGAGTCACGACTTGACTGGGCTGGGCTGAGGCTGGCTGGAGGGTTAGGCTGGGCTAGAGGGCTGTGGGTTTTGGATGGGGCGGGGGGCGGGCTACAACTCTTGAGAGACTATTCTCAAATCTCGGCCGGGCTGGATGGGGTGGGCTACAACTCTCGAGAGACTATTCTCAAATCTTGGCCAGGCTACAGCCCGGCCAAGCCCACTATTAGATCCGCCCATGCATGGAGTGATTGCGATTCATTCATCCGGATATGATTCAATTGTTAGAGAGAGAAAGTGAGATAATACTAATGATTTTTTTAATTAATTAAATGATCATTAAATATCATGCATGGGCATTTATCATGTTTATAGTAGGTTTTTAATAGGATTTATGAGAGAGAACTGTGTTCCCACATTGGAGAAAGATTATGGCTCTTCAAACGTAAGTATTATAAAACTAGTAAGAAACCCAAGCAACGCCCGAATGTCTTTGATGCATGCCATTTGGCAAAGACAATATTGCAACTGTTCCAATAAGTGTGAAATCTGAAATGAGTGTGATTCACTTGTTAGAGAGAGAGAGAGAGAGAGAGAGAGAGAGAGAGAGAGAGAGAGAGAGATTTCATCAATCATCTATAATTTCATTGAGTTCAAAAAACCATCATATTCATATCACACAAAAAAAAAATTGAGAGACCTCGACTTATAGGACTTTGGATTAGGATGATGATGCACCTTGGGATGGCGGACTAGTCGGGATCCAGAATGGCATGGACAGAAACTCCTTGAGAGGGTGTAGGCTAGGTAGTCAATGAGGCAAGCGAAGGGGAGGTGGTGGTGGATGCCGGATTGAAACCCATGTCCTCGCTCCCATTCTGCTCCAATGACATAACATATGTGTTTGCGAGCTGGGGTTTGGCTCGCCTTTACATTTCTCAAGATAGAGGTAGAGATAGATAAAGAGGGAGTGAGAGAACATATGCCATAAAACCTTCCATTCTAAAAACTACATTAAAACCCCGAAGCTTTTCATGCCTTCCATCCCTCTTAAAAATGACAGCTCCAGAAGACCTTTCATTAAACGAAACCATTAGACGTTGATTGCTTTCCTTATATATAGCCTTTTGATTAGTTGTGGAGCAATCTATATAACAAGGGACGGCGGTTTTGTGCTGACTAGACAAAAAGGAACCAAATGCTGACTAGACAAAAATGAACGGATAGATCTAATCGTCGTCTCTTGATCTAACCATAGAGTGGGGCTCATCCCTTTGCTTCTTCACAAGGGAAGTCCCTCAATTAATATAGAATTAATTGGCTCACAAAGAAGGCAACCCAATCACCCGAAATCCCTCACGAAAATCACTCTCAAATCTCAATTAATATAAAACTCTTTATAGTAAATTACACTTTGCCCCCTGAAGTTTAGCTTAAAAACACTAAACCCCCCTATAGCTATAAAACAACATTTTGCCCCCTTTAATTCAGTTTCTATCAGATAAAAATCACCAAACAAGGAAATTATGTAGTTGACAAAAGGGTGTATTGTGCTAACATTTCAAACTTTAGGAAGCGATTTGGAACAAAATAAACTACATGGGAGTTAAGTGTTTTTAGCAAAACTACAGAGGGGCAAAGTGTAATTTAACATAATCTTTATTAGCATCGAAGATATTTTGGTAAAATCCTATCGTCCACAAGGATTCTGGTGAATCTGGTGAAAAACCAAAATCTTCTAAGGACCCTTGGAATAAGACTAAGCAAGGCTAGCTCGATCACAAATTCATTAAGGCGGTCACCAAAGACGGCCCCATGTAAGACTAAGCAAGGCCAGCTCGATCACAAATTCATTAAGGCGGTCACCAAAGACGGCCCCATGTAAAACAGAAGCCTCCAAGATCCAAACCCAACTAAATAGTTTCAAGTCCCAAATGAAAAGAAGGCCTAGCACACTTAATTAGCCCAATCTCCCTTATACGTTACAACCTTTTAAGGCCCTATATAAAATAATAGGTTGTTTTACAAATCAACCCTCCAATCTTCTCTATTTACACATAAACCTCTATAAAAGTGATATTTCGATATAATCCCCTCAATTCATTCAAATATTATATATTAATAGGGCTGGCAATGGGTCGGGTTGGGTCGTGTTCGTGCCGTGTCCAAAACCCTTAAACTCGGACCTGACCCATTTAACTAATCGTGTCTAGATCCTAAACCCGTACCCAACCCAGTAAGACCCGTTTAAATATTTATTCTTTATTTATTTTTTTAATTTTATATTTTGTTGCAACTCTCCATCGTGGGTGTCCTGATCATAGCCATTCCTTGAACCCATCGCAACTGTGATCGGATGTTGGATACACCCGACCCGACTCGACCTATTGATTTGTAAACGGGTCTCAACGAGTCTTAAATGGGTCAGAGACAAAACCCGGACCCGACCCGTTTACTAAACAGGTTAGTCATGTCGACCTATTTACGACCAGAACCCATTTAACCCAGACCCGGACCCACTAATTTCGTGTCGAGTCATGTCGAGTCTACAGTGTCGAGTCCAAAATTGACAGTCCTACATATTAACGCATGCAGTTAGCTAACATCCAAAACGAGAGAATATTTTTGATTTCATCCTTAATTTTTTACCTAAACTCTGTAAATACCCATCCAATGTCAGAATTTTTTGGATTAGGCCTATGTTAGATTCGGGTTATATCTGTGTTTATTTTGGATTAAGTCCATGTTCAATAAAGATAGATCAATTTAAGTAATTAAACCATGGGTAAATCAGTTTTTTTTCCCTTTAAATTAATAAAATAATACTTTAAAGTATCTATTTTCTACATTGGTTGTCTTAAAGTATCAATTTTTTCATTGGTTCAATAATATTTTGTTCCTGACTTTTAACGTCCTAATCGGTTCGATGATGCCTATCCCTCCAACCATGTTGACACATTTTTTGACTTTTAATCATAACAATTAAATACTCTTTTAAACAGAAAAATCAATATGTTATGTTGTACTACAAAGGTCTTATAGGCATGCATGCATTCATGGTTTTCGAGAGCAAGATGGTATACCGTAAATGTCATGCTTCATGTCATAACATTCGATACTTTTTTTGAAACTGATTATGTTGTGCTGTATGTCGTAGCTCATGGTGAGTAAGTTTTTCCACGTTTAAAAGAGAAATATGCAACAAAAAGTTGGTTTGCGAGTGAAGATGTTGCTGCTCTTGAAGTGCTAACAGGTTGCTTTAGGAGTATGTGTATGTTGTTATTTCGTATTTTACAGAGAATCTTGCCTCCATGTGAAATTTGTGGATTTCATCCGAAGCCTTTATCAATACTCAGCAATGTGGTCTTCTGGCATACTCAGCAATGTGAGAAATTTTTGAAAATGCATTTAACCTTGACCAATTTGAACCCCGAACTAATTTTGATAAATAATGCCCGGGGGATGTATTGCCGTCGAAAGGCGGCCCGCTGATATAGTGACATGTGTGTTGCCACCGAAGACGGTCTGCTGCTTTGCCAATAGGTTTGTTGCCACCGAAGACGGTCTGCTGCTTTGCCAATAGGTTTGTTGCCACCGAAGACAACCCGAAGCGTTTGTCCCGAAAACTCAACCCTAATGGCGTGGCATCCAATCATAGCGTCCTTTGCCTGGCGATGGGGCTGAGTGAGATTCACTAGTCAATAACTGGTGGAACGGGCGGCTGTGATCAAACTTTATTTTAGTTCACCATTGGAGATAGAAGCTTGGAGACAAATATTTTTTTTTTTTACTGTGACATAGTGGCATTGATTGCATCTCTTCTAGGGGTGGCAATGGGTCGGGTTGGGTCGGGTTCGTGTCGTGTCTAGTTTCGTGTCGTGTCCAAACCGCCAAACCAGGACCCGACCCGTTTAACTGATCGTGTCTAGATACTAAATCCGTTCCCGACCGCTAATAAACGGGTAGACCCGATAAGACCCGGTAAGACCCGTTTACCAACCGGGTCTATTCAGTTGACCCGATCCGACCCAATCCGACTCGACTCGACCTAACCCGAAAGACCCGCTGGTATTATATATTATAGTATCGGATTGCGGGTAGACCCGACCCGACACGACCTGTTGAATACTAAACGGGTCTTCCCGGGTGTACCATGTCCAGATCCTAAACCTGGACCCGACCTGTTTATTAAACGGGTCTATCGTGTTGACCCGTTTACGACCCGAACCCGTTTAGCCCTGACCCAGACCCGCTAACTTCGTGTCGGGTCTGCCGTGTCGGGTTCGAAATTGCCAGCCCTATTCTCTTCATGTTATCTTCTATGGGGACCAATTCATGTTATTGTGCTGGCATTGATTTGCAATCCAAAACGACTACTAATAGGATTTGAAGGGATTCATAATTTTTTCCTTCAAGAGGAGCCCACGTATCACAACAGAGGAGAGAGCACCCTTTGCAATAGGTTCCACGAACCCTTCTTTAATGGGGCTCCACGTGTCACAACACAGGAGAGAGGCTTCCGTTTTAGTATATAGTATAGATATAGATAGATTAGATATCTTGAAAATATCTCTTATCGTTTTTAAAACCGGACCAGAGGTCGAACTAAAAAGGTTCCCGGACCGGCTCAAATCGGTTCAAACTGTTGGTTCGACCGATTGAACCAGGTTGTAGGCAAAAATCTAATCCATGCGGTTATCAATAATTGTGTGTGGTTTTGATGGCTAGTAGCTGTTGTTGAAGCTCTATAAAGTTGCAGTTCTTGGGTTCAAAGGTTGAGTAGGACTAATGTTTTTAACAATTTTTTTCTTTTAAAAACTGGTTCACCTTTGAGCCGATGGGTTCACGTTTAAAACGTGTTAGATACCCTCACACCCCAAAACCCGGGTTTTAAGAAGAGGTACACAGCGGTTATATTAAACGGGCGATGGATGTCTCCCTCACCGATGTGGGACTATCCGTTAACACTCCCTTTCACGCGGAGTACGTGTGACAAGGATCCTCCCACGCGGAGCACGCGTGGCAAGGCACAATCGGCAGTAAGCACCCGGAGCGGGAGCAGGAGCAGGAGACGGGTCAGCTCTGATAGACTTATACCATGTTAGATACCCTCACATCCCAAAACCCGGGTTTTAAAGGGAGGTCCACAGCGGGTAGACTAAGCGGGTGATGGGTGCCTCCCTCACTGATGTGGGACTATCCGTTAACAAAACGAAAATACTTCAGTCCCTGTCCAACCCGGTTCAATCGGGTGGGACAGTTTTCAAAACTCAATATAAGTGTCTCTCTATCTCCTTTGATTTATCCTCTGAACACCATATAACTTTACTCAACTCTCTATGAATCAACTACCTTCATCAAGTGATGTAGGACAGTTAAGAAGCTGAACAAAAAATATAATACAAACGTACCAAATGCCATACAAATCCAGCTGAGCCTGAGACTTGGATCACCACTGCTCGGCAAGCTGGGGAAATCTTTGCAGTAACCAGGTTACTCCCCTGATAAGAACCTGTATGCCCACATAAATGAAAAAGGTGTTCTGTTAGACCTTTAGAACCTGTTTTTTTATTTTTTTTCAGACCCACAAAGTAAAGGCTAGTAAATCGGATGTGGGCTGGTAAATTTCCCTAAACCATTAGTTCTGAACGACTGTTGAGATTAATTAGTAAAGTAAATCAGAAAGTAAATCTTGTTTTTTTTGCTAGACTTGGGTCATGATCGTGATTAACCACTTATCGTTCCACATATTAACAACCTAGATCGTGACAAACTACTTCACCAAGATTAGATTTCCGGGAAGAAAAAAAACACAAAAGGAGGATCTCATCGCAAAATCTCACGGTGGAGATTTGAACTGTGTCGCGGTGGAGATCCGATCGGTGTGACGGTGGAGATCCGGCAAGATTAGAGAAGGGAGCTGTAAAACTCTTCTCGTTCTCGTCGTGGAGGAAGAAACGGAGAATCTGTACACGCGATGGACGAGGAGTATCACGAGACCCTTTCTCAATCGTGCCGTTAGTGACGTGGTGTGGATCAACGCAACCTTCTACTGGTAAATCAAAAGTTTTACTTGGTTTCCTAGAGTAAAACTTTTTGGCTACTAGTAAACCTCCTACCATTTGCTTTATTACAACTTTTTATATCCAAACAGCAGCTAAGTAAAACTTTAACCCATTTACTTTACTACATAAGTTGTTGACCAAATACAACAGGCCCTTAAGTTGAAAAAGATGTTCCAGGATTAGATCTTGCGACCACCCGAGGGGGAAACAGTGGGGTTTACCACTACGATACAAACGTAGTTGTAGCCAGTGCCCTCTCGACGGTCAAGAAATGTACAATTGGCCCCATTATTTAGTGCGGTGTAGCTCACAACCGTCTGATATGTGGCTGTTTTGATCTGTGGGGTGCAGTGTCAGTGGAATAAATAATCAACCGCTGTGATCCACTTGGAAAGAGGGGGAAAAAAAACATGCAATGCATCATAAAGGAAGACCTGACCATACCAATGTCATCTCCCCAGGCTTAGCAGCAGGTTCCACGCAGTCTCGCCCATAGCTGGATCCCGAATTCATCATCAGAACACGGCATCATACAAAGGACAGTTGCACAATCAAAAACCGAACTTTGACAAAAACGGTGCAGCGATTCAATGGTAACGGATCAAGGAGCAGCATAAAAGAAGGCAGATGTTAATGATATCACGCATTACATCCTGTGAATGGAAAAACATAGAAATGCCATTCAGCCCGAAGGTTTGTCCCGAATTCGCCAGCCCGAAAGATGAGGCAGCGTGCAACTGGTGGCTGAAACCCACTAGCGATTTTAAAATCTTTAACAGCACCAGTTGCATGCTGCCACGTCTTTCGGGCCGGCGAATTCGGGACAAACCTTCGGGCTGAATAGCATTACTCAAACACAAATTAGATGGGTTATTAGTTTTTTTTTTTTTTGGAAGAACCACCGTAGTGGTCAGTACACCACCTGTTAGTTCGCCGGCACAAGATAGACCAAGGATCGAAACTCTCCACAAGAGCAAAAGAAATGTCATTGACTAACCAAATCTCTGTGAATGACCACAACATGGAATCTAAGTTCCATTGATCTTTTCATTTAGTCTCTTTTTCCCTTCTTTCAAGGGGGCTCTCAATATTTCATCGGCAATAACAAGTTGTGGTTTTCAGAGACATGCTGGTCTTAGGGAAGGTAACTTACACTATCTGTCTCTTGCCATCCAGTACCTCCAGGCGGTAGAAGCTGCAACCCTTGCTGAAGGGGAAAGGCCTGCCTTGCCAATCTGTTATTCCGATTAACTTTAATTTCACTACCCTAAAAAGAAAAACAAGATTTTTTAATGTTTTTAGTATATTCATTGTTAGAAAAGACAGACATACCCAAGTGCCAGGTAACCCCAACAGCTGATGTGTCCTCGCTGGAAATGTCGTCGATAACAAATTGAAGGTCTCGGCTTGTAGATTCCGTGAACTTCTTGAAGAACTCAAGAATAGCCTGCATCACAGAAATTCAAAATATATACATTAAGTATTACAATATGGTACGATAGTCCAAGTTAACTAAGGCAGCGATTGGCATGTCAGGTAAGTGAGCTTTTTAAGCCATTTAGCAGATGATAGATATTTGGGACGACTTTAGACAAAACATATGGGTAAAAAAAAGTCAACTCAATTCACTTTTCAAAACTTTTTTTTTTTTTGCATTTACTTTTCGAAAAACTAGAGGCTGAAAAGTAGAGGTTTCCACATTTTTGTTATTCTCGAAACTCACCTGCCCTGTTTACCAAATTACAGCCAGTACTTGTTAAAAACCCGACAACTGCTCTCTCTCTCTCCCTCCCTCCCACTCCGTACAATATATATATTTACTCCAACATTCTGTCCATACAATATATATTTACTCTACAAGTCTCTCTATGGCATTCTCCCGCAACAACATATACTCTCTCGGTACAACGATCTTTCTCCACAATTATCTTTAATGGGTCTTAATTAGCTTGTACTTTAGTCTTTATTAAATTTATGTGGGTTATGCATTGGATATAGTTATATTAAAATTTACATAGTCTAGTCGAGCCCCGCTAGCATAGTTGGTAAGATATCTCGCCCTTGGGCAAAAAGTCACGAGTTTGAATACCACTGGGCCACTTGTGCTACTAATTGGTAGGAACTATTGCCGGGCCACTAGTGTTGTTGTAAAGGTGTAGCCTTTGTCGGCGGATAGTTGGTGGTGATACTCGATCCTTGGTCGGGGGGCTGGCACCCGAGCTCTATCTTGTTCCAATAGTAGCAAGTAGCAATGCAAACACTTCTACAGAAAAAAAAAAAAGAAAAAGAAAAAAGAAAAGCTTTACATGGTTTAGAAGGATGGACAAAAATGCCCTTGTGAAAAGATCTATATAATAGGGGTAACAAACAGATTTTTAAGAATGTAGACCGTTACTTTACAGAGCAAGTATATGCCAAGCACACTTTCAGAAATAGAGCTAAAAAGTAGACATCTACGTTACATTTTGGCTCTATTCTTAAAATTCTTTTTTTTTAAAACTACACATGTCAATCAGGCACGAATACTCAAAAAGACGAAGGAAGATAATAAAAACAAAGTATGCACATAAGTACATAACATTCAAAGTGAGCACAATTCCTCTCAAACCAAATTCACTAAAAATGAGTAAATAAAAAATGCAAATACATTAAAAGCAATATATGCATATAATACTTAAAAGTGACCATTCCTCTAACCAATTTTAGTTCAAATGAGTTAAAATGATGCAGGTAAATATGCACTTATTCCGACATTTTTGAATGCTGAGAAAGTTTTATGGTTTACATACAACATAATATTAATCAGTAACATCAAGCAAGACATTTGTATTATATGTTTTATAATAGCGCTTTTTGCAAATCAACCCTACAAACTAGTTTAATTGTGTATTAACCCTTGGACACCTTATATTTGAGCATCGACCCTCCAAAATATATAAAGTTGTGCATATTCACCGCTCCAATTAGCAAAATCTCAAAAGGGTGAATATACGCGGAATATTCCTTTGTTGACTGGTAGGTACAAAAAGAGAGGACTGCCAAATGTACTGGACGAGCGTGGAAGGCTGGACGAGCATCAAGAGGAGACCGGAGTGGAGTTTATTGGAGATTTTGTCCTTTATATTAATTAGTATAAGTCTATGGACTTATACTAATTTCTGCCTTTATTAATAATATAAAAGAGAGTAGGGTTCTCAATGAACCCTAATCCAGTTTTGGTCACTTATTGTATCAGAGCCATCGCGTGCCTCCCCCTCTCTCGACCTCCACCGCACCCCACCTCTCTCTCTCTCTCTCTCTCTCTCTCTCTCTCTCTCTCTCTCTCTCTCTCTCTCTCTCTCCCATGGACTCCAAGGTAGCCCCTCTTTTTGGTTCCCAAGAGGGTTTTGCCCGACGCATTACTACCGTTCTTTTGGATAACAAGAATTTTCTTTCTTGGTCGAATTATGTTCGTGTCTATCTTACTGATCAGGGTAAGGTTGCCTGGCTTACTGGTGTCTCGAAACCTATCGAAGCTGTTGAGGTATTAAAGTGGACCACCGAAAATTTTCAGATTCTTGGCTGGCTTCAATGCTCCATGGAACCCAAGATCTATGAGCAGTTTATGCGGTATGACTCCGTTTCTGGTTTGTGGTCTACCCTCCAACGAACTTATGGACATACTCGGGTTGATACTCGGATCTACGCTGTCTACCGAGAGATCACTACCGCTACTCAAGGTGATCAATCAGCTCAGGAGTATTTCTCTTTTCTTCAAAATCGTTTTCTCGAAATCTCGGATCTAGAGCCCCTGAGTGTCTTCCAGGATCCTACTGTGGGACTTCGATCAAAGTTTGAGGTCGTCCGTGTTCAAATCATTGGGACGTCCCATCTACCAGATCTTCTTGATGCCTTCTCTCTTGTTGCTGACCAGGAGCGTCGCCTTCGTCTTATTGGTGCTCCGCAGGTGCTTGTCCCTCCTACCAATGATCTTCCGACTGAGCAGATGGCTCTTACTTTGGTTCCTGTCCTCAGGTCTCGCACAGTCGCGATCATGGAGGTCGCTTTATGTCTGATGGACGTGGCTTGCCTAGTGGCCGAGGATCTAATGGTCCTCCCGGTCCTTGTACCTATTGTGATAAACCGTTTCATGATCGCTCGAGATGCTTCCAACTGTACCCACACCTGCGTACTGCCTCCACACCTCCTCGTTCATCGACTGTTACTGCTGCAGACCTCTCTAGTTCATCAGTGCAGTCTTCTCCGCCTCCAGGTGTTTCGGATTTGAGCCGGTGGTGTCCTAGGTGCAGCATCTGATGAGTCAGCTTCAACATCTACAGACTTTTCAGCCTTCTCAGCCCTCAGCATCCATCGCTTCCTCCTCAGGTACTCCGTTCGCTTTCCAGGTTTCAGAGGTTGATCCTGGATCGACTCTGGGGCCACTGATCATATGACTAGTGAGCTAAGTCTCATTTCTCGTATTGAGCCTTCTCGTCAGCGAAACGTGTGTCTTGCTGATGGATCTGTTACTCCTATCTTCAGCAAAGGTACCGTGCCTCTTTCTTCTTCTATTTGTCTCGATTATGTTTTGCATATTCCTAAATTGGCCCTTAATCTACTGTATGTTAGCCGTTTGACTCATTCTCTACATTGTTCTGTAACATTCTTTCCTGATGGTTGTGTGTTTTAGGACCTGGCTTCAAGGAGGATTTTTGGCACAGGCTGTGAGAATGATAGACTGTACGTGCTAGATTGACCGCATGTTCCCCCACCTACTGATGCTACTGCTGCCTCTCTTGCTTGCTCCTCTTCTTCACAGACTGGTGTTCTGTGGCAGGCTCATTTGGTAATGCTAGTCCTCAAACTATGGCACATGTTTGTTCTGAATTTTCTTTTAGTCCTTTTCGTTGTGATGTGCGCGAACTTTATAAACACACACGTAGTTCTTATTCTCCTTCTACTAGTCAGTCATCTTCTGCTTTTGCATTGGTTCATTCTGATGTCTAGAGTCCATCTCCCATGACGTTTTATGATGGTTTTTGTTACTATGCTATCTTTATTGATGAATTTTCTCGTTGTTGTTGGGTTTATCCTATGAAACATAAGTCTGATATGTTTGCTATGTACTGTCAATTCTCTGCTATGATACTAGCTCAGTATGGTGCCGTGTTTGTATTCTTCGTTCTGATAATGGTGGTAAATATACTTCTCGTTCTTTTATTCTTTTCTTTCCGAACAGGGTACCCTTCATCAATTTTCCTGTCCTTATACACCTGAGCAGAATGGTGTGGCCGAGCGGAAGAATCGTCATTTGTTAAATGTTGTTAGGTGTGTTCTTCGCAGGATGTTGGTTCAGAAATCTTTCTGGAGTTCTGCTTTTCTTACTACCACTTATTTAATCAACTGTACTTCATCCCGTTCCCTTAATGGGTGCCCCCCATTTTAGGTTCTTCATCTTGACCAATCTCTCTTTCTTATTCCGTTGCGTGTCTTTGAGTGTGTGTTTTGTCCAGGACCGTAGTCCTTCTCAGTCCAAACTTGACAAGTCTATTCGGTGTATCTTTCTTGGTTACTCTTTTGGTGTCAAAGGCTATCGTTGCCTTGAACCCAATTCGCATCAGGTTTATCATTCTATGGATGTCACATTTCATGAGGATGAGTCCTATTTTCGAGTGTTGCCTTCACCTACCTTACTGTCTGCCCCTATGCCGTCTACTGCTGCTCGGCCTATGTCTGTATTTTCTACCCCCAGTATGTTGCCTTCTCGCCGGTCTATTACGCAGACATATCACCGATGAACACACCAGCCTTCGGTTGTCCAGCCTACTCCTCTTCCTGTGCCAGAGCCTTCTCCGGAGTCAGGTATACCTTCCTCTACTATCACTCCTCCTGCTCCTTCTGATGACTTGTCTATTGCTCTTCGCAAGGGCAAGCATAATTGGGTTACTGATCACCCTTTGGTAAGTGTGTCTCTTATCAGGGTCATTCCTATGCATATCATGCGTACCTTACCGCTACGAATTCTATTCGCATTCCACGTTCTACTACTGAGACTCTTCGTGATCCTGAGTGAGTCAAAGCTATGGATGCTGAGATGTCTGCCTTGCGTCAGGACACTTGATCGTTGGTTCTTCTACCCCCTAGGAAGCGTACTGTTGCTTTAAGTGGGTCTACACTGTTAAGTATCGCGTTGATGGATCTCTTGATCGCTACAAAGCCAAGACTGGTTGCTCGTGGTTTCAGCTAGTCTACCGGTGAGTTTGGTGATACCTTTGCGCCTGTTGCCGAGCTAACCAGTGTTCGTTTACTACTCTCTTTTGCTGCTAGCCACTCTTGGCCTCTTCATCAACTTGATATCAAGAATGTGTTTCTTCATGGTCACTTGGCATATAAGATTTATATAGATTCCCCTCCCAGGTATCATCTTCAGGGGGAGTATTCGGGCAATGTTTGTCGCTTGCTCAAGTCTCTCTACGACTTGAAGCAGTTTCCTCGGGCTTGGTTTGAGTGATTTAGTATTATGATTCTTCGAAACGGATTCACTCGGTGTCACGTTGATTCGACATGCTTCATCAATATCACTACAGAGGGTCGACGTGCTATTGTTCTGGTGTATGTTGATATTATTCTTACAGGAGATGATCCACTTGGGATTACTGTCGTCAAGACTACTCTTCAGGGCACTTCGAAGTAAAGGACCTTGGTCCCCTTTGTTACGTTCTGGGGATTAAGATAATTTGCTCTCGACAGGGTATCATTATCTCTCAGCGGAAGTATACCCTTGATCTACTTCGTGGCACTGCCCTTCTTGGGTGTAGATTAGTGAGTACACCAATGGATCCTAATCATCGTCTTCATGCAAAGTCTGGTGATCTTCCTGATCCTAGTTCCTATCAGCGTCTTGTTGGCCAATTGATCCATCTGATGCATACTCGCCCTGATATTAGCTTTGCGGTTAGTGTGGTTAGTCAGTTTATGCACGCTCCTCGCACATCACACATGGAGGCGGCTCTGAGGATTTTACGCTATATTAAAGTTGCTCCTGGACTTGGGCTTTTCTATAGGGCTTGGGATGGATAAGAGTTGGCTTGTTATACTGACTCAAATTATGCGGGTTCCCTTACAGATCGTCGCTCTACTTCTGGAGTTTGCACATTTTATGGTGCATCTCATTTCATGGAAAAGCAAAAAGCAGCATGTTGTCTCTCGTTCTTTTGCTGAGGCTGAATATCATGCTATGGCACAGGGGGCTACTGAGTTGATTTGGTTACACTCTCTTCTAGTAGAGCTTGGGTTTCCTACATCAGACTGTTCGCGCCTCTTCTGTGATAACCAATCAGCAATTATGCTTGCTTCCGACTATGTTCTTCATGAGAGAACAAAACATATAGAGGTTGATATTCACTTCCTCCGGGACCATGTTCGGTTTGGTACCATCAATCCAATGTTCGTTCCATCTACTGCCCAGATTGCTAATGTTTTTACTAAGGTTGTTGGACCTACTCGTCTTCTTTCTACTATATCCAAGCTGAGCATGTTTGATATCTTTGCTCCAGCTTGAGGGGGAGTATTGAAGATTTTATCCTTTATATTAATTAGTATAAGTCTATGGACTTAATTATAGTTTCTGCCTTTATTAATAAAATAAAAGATATTAGGGTTCTCAATGGTCTCTTCTGAGTTAACTAAGGTTATGGTACTCGAACTGAAAATGACTAAAATTAGCAGATGCAGGTGCCAAGTCACCCTTTGACCATGAGTAAAATGGTTATTTGGACTCGGTTATAAGCTCACTGTGTTCAAGCCACTTTCTGTTGACGGATAGTAATTGAGGGGTAAATATGAACAATTTTATATGTTTTGGAGGGTCTATATACAAATATAAGGCTTTTAGGAGTTAATACGTAATTAGACTAGTTTATAAAGGCCAATTTACAAAAGAAACCTTTATAATAAGCAATGTTTGTGCCCTAAATGAGAGAGAGCTTTTCTTTATGTGAAAATCATGCTGAGGAAAAATGGACAAATCCCATGTGGAATTAAGTCATAAACAATCGGACGGATGGATACTCAACTCTCAAGATGCAAGAAGTGACTTACTGTATCTGACAAGTTGCATAGTGCTAAAGGCATTATTCCACCTCTTGTAGTGAAAAGTTCTGGCGGAACCACCCTCAAGATACAAGCTAGATTTGGATAACGACTAGCGTACACATATTGGTGAATCAAGCCAAAACACTGGTACAAGACACAGCTCTTTAGAATACTTGGTGCAAGATCTGTCATGGATTGAGGATTAGGCCGAACCCGAAGCAGAATTTCCCAAAAAAGGTTCGGAATTTAGCAAAGTCGAATCAAACTTCATCTCAAACAAATTGTTGATCAAGATAGTACAACTAATGAATTATCCTCTCTTTTGACTTGTCTCAAACTAACTACAGATAGCATCATGATTCACGACACCAACACAAGCATTGTGTCTACATCTAAGCCTTTGTGCACTATGAATGGTATCGGACAGATGAAAGAGCTCCCAAGCTTTTGTCCACTGTTTCTACCCCGAGAGAGATTTCTCATGAGGCCAACCATACAAAAATTTCCTTCTTTATTTTTAGGAGCAAGCCCGGACCTGAATTGGGTTTGGTTTGACCAATGTTTTGAAAAGCGTTAGGCGGACCCAAGGCGGTGGGGGGTATCCAAGGCGGCGAGGCGGAAGGCGGGCGCCTTAAGATTGAGGCGCCCAAGTTAGCAAAAACCACTCATAACTTAGATTTTCCTTGATTCCTTTCATTGCAGGCTGAAGTTGACAGGCTTTACAGCAGTGTTGTGACCGACCGACTGCTATCAAGCTATGTGATACAAAAAAAAAAAAAAAGAGATGATCGGCCCTCAAAAAAGAGATGAACACTAGCTGCTGTTAATGCCCTCAAAAAAAAAAAAAAAAGAGATGATCGGCCCTCAACAAGAGAGAGAGAGAGAGAGAGAGGTTCTCTTCTAAAAAAAAAAGAGAGAGACTGTTGTTGTGATTACTGTCAATGCCCTCAAAAAAAAAAAAAAAGACATGAACGGCCCTCAAAAAAGAGATGAACACTAGCTGCTGTTAATGCCCTCATTGCCCTCAAAAAAAAAAGAAGAAAAAGAGATGATCGGCCCTCATTCCCTCAACAAGAGAGAGAGAGAGGGGTTCTCTTCTAAAAAAAAAAAGAGACTGTTGTTGACAGTTGTGACTGCTGTCAATGCCCTCAAAAAAAAAAAGAGACTGAGAGAGATGATCGGCCCTCAACAAGAGAGAGAGATAGAGAGAGAGAGAGAGACTTACCCGGCTCACCGGCGGCTGTGATCCAGCGTCACCCAGCAGTAGCTGCTGCTGTGATCTCCGGCGGCAGCTGCTGCTGTGATCTCTGGCGGCAGCTGCGCTGTGATCTCTGGCGGCGGCTGCTGCTGTGACTCCGGCGGCGGCTGCTGCTGTGATTTCCGGTGGTGGCTGCTGCTGTGATCTCCAGCCGGCTGCAGTCGGGGTTGAGAGAAACATGCATGCAGCTGCCAGCCCATCGTATTCCGTTCTGCAGGGTTATTAAAAAAAACCCTAAAACAGCCCATTTAAATGAGATATGGGGCCACACAAAATTCACCCGCCCGAACCCACTTAAGCGCCCGCCTGTGCACCCGCTTAAGCGGGCCCAGATCCGCTTAGGCGCCCGCCTGCACTTCAGCCGCCTATTGCACCGCCTATGTACTTTTGAAGCGCCTGGGCCGCCAAACCGCCTAGGCGGCCGCCTTAACTGCCTTTTAAAACAGTGGGTTTGACCAAGTTTTTTGCTAGCAAGTAGCAAACTTAATCCTTACAAATAAGGTTGTGGGATTTGCCGTCAAAAACCTTTATAGATAAATGAAAGATACTTAAACATTAAGCCATGCACTTAGGTTTGCAAGAAAATGCAAATGAAATATTAAATTATTTTGACAATTATATTTTGAAAAAACAAATCAAAATAACCAGTAATCCCTCAATGTTTCAAAATGGATCTTATTTCACAAATATATTATGCACATATGAAAGATGCCCGCATACTTGAAATCTTCACTTAGTGATCTTAACCGAACAGGCCCCAAACGCGAAATTTCACCTCATCTGATTCGGTTTTTTGATCCTATTCAACCTGATTTGGATCCAGTAGACCAAAACGGATTTGGACAAGGGCGAATCATACTCGATTTGGATGAATCAGACACGAATCAGCTTAAACAAACTGATTGGCTCAATCAAACTGAAAATTCTATGTTTTCGTATTTTTAAATATTTGTGGCTAAAATAGCCGAATCAGTTTGTTTTTTGTCCAGTCCGAACCCAAACCTGAATGCTCAAACCTTACTAACAAGCCCATTAATTTCCAATACCATCACCTAGAAACTCACTCCAAGCTATATCTTTCAAAATAAGATGTTCCTTATGGAACCTTGTAAAAGGTAAACTTGAAATGGTACAAGAGATTCAAAATTTATAGAAGACCTTCAAGTGAAACCTTGGTCTAAGTAAGACTTCTAATAAACCATGTTGGTGATTGTTGGTGCCCGAAAAAAGTCAATTGCTCGATTGTCTGCATGGCCACCCGAAGTCTGCCCACATGGAAAGACGGGGAGGGTGTCCAAGAGGCATAAGGCAAGAACGGGGTGGGTTGCCAGGAGGAGGTAGTAGACCACCAGCAGCTCGCCGGATGGAGGTAGTAGCATGTCTAGAGGAAGTAGGAGCTCGCCCGATGACGTCATGTTGTAGTGACCAGGAAGCCCGCCTGGAGGAAATAGGAGCTCGCCCGATAACACCCTGTGGTGTCATCATGTATCCCGCCCGGAGGAGAAGCAAGTTCACCTAATGACGTCATGCCGATGCCATCAGGTAACCCACAAGGAGAAGGTAGGAGCTCGCCCACGTGGCAGGTCGGAGTGCGTCAAAGAGGCATTAGGCAGGAACATGGTAAGTCTCTCGGAAGAGGTAATAGCCTGTTAGTAGAAGGTAGGAGCTTGCCCGATGACGTAATGCTGGA
The DNA here is from genome assembly GCA_947650365.1 of Chamaelirium japonicum. Lineage (NCBI taxonomy): Eukaryota > Viridiplantae > Streptophyta > Magnoliopsida > Liliales > Melanthiaceae > Chamaelirium > Chamaelirium japonicum. The sequence goes on from OX393556.1 coordinate 31,502,787, forward strand.
GTCACCAGGTAGCCGACCAAACGAGGATAACAACTCTCTTGGCATACGATACCAACCCCACCAGACAGTTCATCAAGGAGAAGAGAGCTCGAACAACGACACATCACCAAAATTTCCACCCTGGATCCGATGCGGCGGGCTTGTCCCATGGCAAACTCCAAGGACAGACCATCAACGACCTCCCAAACCTCGCGACAATCGGCGTTTTCCCAAACATGAATGGGACGGCACACAAGATCAAGAACATGTTTGTTGCCTAGTATCGTTCAGGTGTCAGATGGTGGGGCAAACGTCAGGCGACGGGATAGGTATCAGGCAATGTGCCCATAAAGCTGCCACGGACAATTTGTTGAACTCGCTATCAGAGCGCGACACATGGAGAAAGAGGGTGACGTGCTCTTCACTCCCCTAACGGCGACCGGTTCTCTGGATAACGACGGAATCGACTTGCGCCAATTAGAGATCAACAAGCAGTGAAGCAGAGACTCTCTGCTCCAGTCTGACGTTTCTACATCAACACTAGCGCGCCACATGAGGTTCTCTGGGCGACCTAGCGCCCTTGTAGGCTGCAGCACGCCGCCGCCCATACCCTACAGCGCCTAGAGTGCCCCTAGAGGTGACACTTTGCACCAGTCGCGCACCACCACCTAATCACCACGTGGCTGGACACGTGTCGACGTCTTCGCTTCCTGAGCTCCTATAAAAGCTCATTTGAGGCACTGTTCAGGGGGTTGGAAAATCGTTGTGAATCCCCCACTACATAGCTCTCCCTTGTCACTAGCACGATCTTCATTCTTCTTCGAAGTGCTTAGGCATTGAAGGATTCGTGCTCCATAAGGAGTCGGTCGTCGCTGATGTTTTTATTTCCTTGCAATATGTTACCTCCCTTCGCACGCTTCATGATGACGGAGAGTAAGATCAAGCTCCAAGGTGGCCTTACTCCGGTGGTGAACTTTGACCAACAAGAATCGAAGGAGGATAGGTGATTTTATCCCCGACAGTGACCACACTGTCCTCATTATAAACATACCTTGGGATAGTGCCCTGATAGAGCAGAATTCATTATGGCACTACTATGTTTCATTTTTTTATTCCCCACCATGTTTCATGTCCCTACGCTCACAACGGTCATCTAGTTCCCGATTTCACTAAAATATAAACATGTTATCGTGAGTCCATAACAAGGCCTTTACCCATGGGCAAAGGTGATCATGATTCATTCATAATTTGGTGTGCTGATAATTTGTAAGGCATGCAGTTTCCTCTCATGCTTCCACACCCTCCAAGTAAAGTATGTTGCCTCCAGGGACCCACTTATATGCTCAAGCGATGTCCTTGGCACAATTTTAAGTGTTCCTATTTTTCCATACTTGATGCAGGCTTTACCAAGAGTTACCATACTATGCTCCTATATCTGATGCTGATCAAATGTCAAAGCCATAATGTATTGTGCCAGTCCGGATTATCAATGTTGATAAGTGGTCTACCATCAAAGAAGCACTGACACTGGTACGGGGACATGGGTACGACACGACACGGGTTCGCCGACACGGCAAATCCTAAAAAAGAAGGACACGGGTACAGCGGGGACACGGAAAAATAAATTACTATTTTTAAATTTATATTATATGTGTGTTTGCAATTCATATATATTTCAATAACTGAAAAAACCTCATAGAAAACAACTAAAATAAAAATTTAATGCATACTGAATCGTTATCGTTAGTTACATCCAGCCCGATCGGTGAATCGCAAACAGCTCTAAATGGTATGGAAAATAATGGTTGTGTTTCAGTTTTGACTTCAACCTATCTGAAACCTTAGAGAATAAGATAAGTTAAAGCCAAACATAAATCGTAATTGTCCATCATAACCATCCTGACAAGTGAATCACACTCAGGCTCAAATGGCATGCAAAAGAACGACTGTTATTCAGTTTTCGCTTCAACCTATCTAATTCTCTGAGATTATAATCTCAGAGGATCAGATAGGTTGAAGCCAAAACTGAATCACCACAGCTTATAACCCGACCCTATATCGAACAATCCGTCAACTCGCAGTGTCCCGAGTGTCCGAGGAGTGTCCAGCGAGTGTCCGAGAAGTGTTCGACTGTGCCCGGCTCTCGGAAGCACATAGGACACGGCACATGCGTGTCCGGCGAGTGTCCGCAAGTGTCGGTGTCCGACACGTGTCCGATACGGGTACGAGAGGCCTGGGGAAGTGTCCATGCTTCCTAGTCTACCATTTACCCAATCTAAAGCAATAGCTCCAGCACATATTTTAAACCAAAGCATGTTGACTCTCTCAACAACTTTCAACACGAGATTGCCTCTTTACACTAAGGATACTTCCTGTGTGGCAAACATAAACCATCAATGATCACCAGGGATACACCGATACTTCGAAACAGGTGTCGTACTCGTATCGGATACTTCCCGATACTCCGATACGACCCGATACGGCGGGATACATATCCGATACGGCTAGGAAGTATCGGAATTTAAAAAAAAAAAAAAAAGATCCGATACGTCGGGGATTCGAGGCCGATACGCCGGGATACGTATGGATGGTAATATAGTCCAAAATCCAAAAATCCAACCCGAACTCGACCGAAACTTCGGATATGAGTCTAAATTCTATACATGAACACTTGTTTAATGATATCATTTAAATGTTTTGTTTTTTGGATGATGCATGTGACACTAACTTTGTATTTTATAATGGATGATGAATGTTAGCATTTTGTAATGGACGATGAATATGACACTTGTGTAATGTTGTTAGCGTTATTTTTTATAATGGATGAATGTGACACTTGCTTTAATTTTTGATTGTATTGGATGTAAATCATGTAATAAATGATGAGCACGATCATATTTAATTTTCAAACTATCCAATATTTATATTCTAGCACAAAATATTATATTTAATTATTAATATTATATGTATATATACATATATATATAATTACAAACGTATCCCTGCCGTACCGCGTATTCTAGTTTTTCAAAATTCCACGTATCGTCGTATCCGTATCCTCGTATCCGTATCCCCGTATCCGTATCAGTGTTTCCTAGATGATCACTGATAAATGAGTAATAAAAAAAGTGTAAGATTTGTCCCAATTATGGAAAATATGATGGAGAATTGAGATGGTATGTGCATGTACATTGCAGAAACAGAGGTAACACATTAAGAAGAGGATTTCAGATTATTGTGGATGGTCAAGAAAGAGGGGACACCTATTATCATATTGGTGGAAGTTGTTTCAAAAGATATGAAAAAGCTTGTACTGTGTTTGAACTTTGAAGGTAAGCCCTTAGCAAGAATGAATGACGAAGATGGATTCATAAAGCCTACCCCATGGGATAAGGCAAAATGTTTCTGGTTATAGTATGTGGCTGTTGAGAAGTTCACAAGCTGCTTGGTATGTAAGCAAGTGATAGTGTAGGGGGGTTTAGGTGTCTGATGAATGGCAACCAATCGGTGATGTTCTTCATTAGATTATGCAATAATGCTGAGTTCATTAGATTACAATAAATTGAATTGATAGCTTTATATGGGGAGGTTAGTTCCAAGTTTGCATCGGAAAATCTCTACTAATAAAGCAACGATGATTCATTTCCGTAAGCGCATAATTAAAAAAAATAAAAGAGGAATTCTCAGCCTGACCTTGCGACCAACAAAAGGCCGGGAGAAGACCAGATCCTCATAGACGCAGCCCTCTCCGATCAGGAGCTCCACGGATGCGAGATCTCGGCGATTGATCCCGTCGTAGAATCCCCGAACCACATCCGAAGCAGAAGAAATCTGAGGGGGGGCAATCGCAGGGATATCGGATTCAGCTGCGACCCGGCTAGCCGGAATGGTGACCCTCCGAACCGATGCCAGAAGAGAAGCAGCCGGAGCCGGGGAGCCGGAGGGTCTCCTCTTCAGATTTGCTGAAACCCCAGCTAGGGTTTTGGTAGGGTTTAGGGTTTCAAGGGTGCGGAAAGGGGGTCGAAGTGGGTAGCCTGAGGACCGGAGGGAGGGGGAGATCAACATTCTTAACCTCTTTCCCGCGGAGGGGTTTATTGGAGCTTTTCGAAAAAGTGGGTTCTGATTCTTCCGAAGATTAAGAGGCGAGGACGGTGTTCCACAAACCACTTGAGTGGTCCGGATTGACGCACGATCGCACGTACGGCTTAGGCTGCTTAGACTCATGTGAAAACCAGCCAAGATGGTCCGGACAAATTAGGATAGTTCGAACTGACACAAAAACATCTGAGCAGTTATTAGAATGTTTTTTATCAAGATGTCCGAACCATCATTCGAACGGCATCAGGACTTTGCCCGAACAACCATTCGGACGGCTCTGTCATGGATTGTGCACTTAGAGATTTCTAACTGAGAACAGCTGGTGATGCTGGTCCACCCACTCTAACTAATTCCAAACATCGATATGCACGAAACACGATAAAAATATGATCGATAAATCCGATGCATGCACAATCGATGAAATCATACAAGTGGGAAATCTAAATCCTTATTAGGTTTCAGGAGCATTGCCGCTTAACCCCCACCAGGTTGCGCTACCCCCTAAACCCCTGCGAGCTCACCGAGGAGCTTAACCCCTGCGTGTGTAGCGCACGAACCGAGGATACACAATACAACTTGGCTAGCCCTAATGTCTATATGGAGCAAATACATCAAGGGCTATCTAAAGTCACTAGGCCTTTTACCTTTGTCCTAAAAGAATGCCCTGATAGGCATGATGAAGTTTCAACATGGAGTTTTTCATATCTATCTTCTCTATGAAGCTTCATTTAGACTTGTTCTTTGACACTCAAGGAAAAGAACTCAATACGCACTTATGACTTGATAATTATAACACTTTGTCAAAGTTGACCAATTAGCCAAGGTTTGCCAAAACACATTAACAGCTCTAAATGTGCTAACATCCTCCACATTTTATGGTTGTTTTTATCTCTCGCCTTTGTGTCGAGTTTATATCTCGCATTTATGGTGGGTTTATCCGTGCTCCTGTGTAGCAATATTACAAGCAAGGTATGGTTCAGATATTGATCTATCTTGTGCTCTAAGCACCAACTAACAATGTACTGAATGTGAGGTACTTAAAAAAAAATAGAGATACACTTGATGGGGGAGGGTCATGCTCTACTTTATTCATCTCGGTGAGTTCAACTCCGTTATGGTTCATCCTTTGATATTCCTTTCCCTTGGTTCACTCCATCAAAGACCATCGTGCATCACATTCCCATCTCATGATGACATACTCCCCTACAAGTGTATCACACTTAGCCCAACCACAGTTCCATTAGACTGATGTATGTGATTCCAAATACATCAATAACCAAGTGAACGAGGTAAAGAACAAACCATAGAGAAGCCGGTTTTCCCTACCCCTTTTTTACAAGTATACCCTCTTACTTCATACACAACATGTCTCCCCTCCTTCGTACACCACCTGCCTCCCCTTCTTCATCTCATTCCCCACCGCTGGAGATGTTCCCTCTCATCTTCCTCATTCCTCCCCTTCCCCACCACCGGAGCCGCCACCACCTCTCCTTCACCTCCTCCTCAACACCTTCGAAGCTATTGTGGGGGAAATTTTCTGAGCCGCCTTGATCGGGAACCCCACCCCACAGCCTTGATTGAATGTGGATGGTGTGTGTGTGTGTAAGAGAGAGAGAGAGAGATTGAAGTTCAGTCTTACGACCTACGTCTCCTGGTGAGAGGTGCCACCTGATCTTCACTATAATTTGAATAAAGGAAGGGGTCAGCATTCTCTCAACAGGCCGAGAGAAGTTTCTTACAGGGGGGTTATGCGGAGCAACTAGAAGAGAACTAGAAGGAAGGAGAGAACACGGGCTCTAGATTTGGAATCTCCCTCTATACACTGATCAACTAACCAACCCCTTTTCTATAAGCCACATGTGTAGTTTTATAGCTGAAGTACATGTTGATATGGCAGTGATGAGGTGGCATCGGTCTTAAGCCTTCAAGTGGGCCGCTGTCTTGGTCTCCTAGCTGGGCCCATATTAGACCATTGTCCTGGACTAATAGGGGGGCAGGGGCTTGATTTTGCGGGCCCTGTAAAGTAGGTCCATGGGTCTGGCTTGACTTCTTGGGCCGCTGAGTGGGGCCCACATGCGTCTGGTTCCGGTACGGCATAATTTTTGCATCCACAGTTACCCCCTCCCAGTCAGGTAGGACCTCAGTGTCGGCTGGGATAGCCTGGTGCAAATGCCTTTGTAGCCTGGCACGGTTGGCTAGGCCATCTGAGTTGCGGTTCGTGTTAGCGAAGTCACGGCTTGAGTCATGAGCCAAGCCAACGCGTTCATGTAGGATTCTTGTACCGATCTTTTTTCCATATTTGCAATCCTCCTGCTAATTTGGTCGTGATTATGTACTTATTGGCACGAGCTGAAACGTCTCGGTTTTATAAGGGGGTGTTCCCTGAAACCAATATTTTTTTTTATTGAGGCTCCTTCTCTTGCTGTTGCTTGCTGCGGGCTGAAAAGTCTCGATTTTATAAGGGGGAGTGTTCCCTGAAAACCAATGAATTTTTTGATCGAGGCTCCTTCTCTTGCTGTTGCTTGCTGCAGGCTGAAAAGTCTCAGTTTTATAGGGGAGTGTTCCCTAAAAAAGCAGTATATTTTTCGACTGAGGCTTCTTCTTCTGTTGTTGCTTGTTGCGGGCTGAAAAGTCTCAATTTTATAAGGGGGTGTCCCCTGAAAACCAATGTATTTTTTGATGAAACCAATGAAGGGGGGCTGATGCTGATGCCGAACCCCCCCCCCCCCCTTCTCGGTTTTTTACGAAACCGAGGAGAGGTTGTTGTTGATGTCGACCCCCCCCCCCCCCCCCCTTTTAGTTTTTGATGAAATCGAAGGGGGGCTACGGTTGATGCCGCCCCCCCCCCCCCCCCCCCCTCCTCGTTTTTTTGTGAAACCGAGGGGGGGTGGTTGCTATTGAAAGTCGATCCCCCCCTCCTCTCGAATTTTTATGAAACCGAGGGGGGGGGGGGGGGGGGGGTCTTATATTTTGTTAAAAATTCAAGGGAGGCAAACTTATATAATTTTAAAATAATCCTAGCTAATACTACTATAATAAGAGGTTCTCTTTCGAATCTAGGGGGCGTGATCGCCTCCACACGCCCCCTGGATCCATCCCTGCCCCTATCCCCCTCTTGTCGGTTTTTTGTGAAACCGAGGGGTGGCTACTGTTGAAGCCGACCACCCCCCCCCCCTCTTGGTTCTCAAAAAACCGAAGGGGGGGGGGGGGGGGGGTACTATTGAAGTCGACCCCCCCCCCCCTCCTCTTGGTTTACCGAGAGGGGGGGCAGATATTGATGCCGACATGCACCCCTTCTCGATTTTTGACGAAACCGAGGGGGGCTGCTGTTGAATCCGACCCCCGCCCCCTCTCGGTTTTTTGCGAAACCGAGGTGGGACTACTGGTGATGCCACCCCCGCCCCCTCTCGGTTTTTTACAAAACTGAGAAGGGGGGATGCAGTTGATGCCGACACGCACCCCCCCTCTTGGTTTTTGACGAAGCAGAGAGGGGGGGGGGGGGCTACTGTTGAAGCCAAACCCCCCCCTCCCCCCTCTCGTTTTTTTTTGCAAAACCGGGGGGGGGGGGGGCTGCTGTTGATGCCGACACTCACCTCCCGTCTCAGTTTTTGACGAAACCGAGGGGGGGGGGGGGGGGTTCTGAACCCCCCCCCCCCCCCCTCGATATTTTGTGAAACTGTGTGTGTGTGTGGGGGGGGGGGGGGGGGGGGTAGGTGGGTGGGGGCGCTTTTGTCTTTTTTACGAAACCGAGGGGGCTGCTGTTGCTGCCGACTAGCTATCATAACCTCCCCCTTCTCTTTTCCCATCATCAGAGCCATCGTCAGTTCAATACCGAACATTATGTGCAATATATGATAGTTAACTGACGAATATTGCCCATCATGTTCAGTACTGGACTACCGAACATCCTGAATAATATTCATTAGCTAACTGTCGAACATAGTGTTGTTTAGAAGAATATCATGCTCAATAGTTAATTATCGAATGTTGTTCATCATGCATGTTCGGTATTCCACTACCAAATACCGAATTGCATGTTCGGTACGAGACTACCGAACATGATGGGCAGCGACTATGGCGATGAGAAAGGATAGTCTAGCGGCGATGGATGGAATGGGGAGGAAGGTGGAGGGGAAGAGGAGGCGATGGTGATTCCAAAGGTGGGAAAGGATGATGGGAAGGGGAGGAAGTGATGCCTCTGGCAGTGGGGAAGGAGGAGGGGAAGCTGGAAAGGAAGGGGAGGAAGGAGAGGGGAAGGCGCCGATGTCGGTGTTGAGTGCCTGAGATGCCAATGTCGGAGGTGTCAGCATCGAAAGTGGGTGGCAGAACCGCAGAGGTTTCGAGCATTAGGGCTCGGGCGTCGGATATGCTGGGTGAGGGATGGAGCGTGTAGTAGGGGTTGGGCCATGTAATTGGGGAAGTTGAGGGTGTACTTGTAAAAAAAAAAGGAGGTAAGGAAACATGGAAAACATGGTATGTTCATAGTTTTTGGGGTGTGAATAAAATTTCCCCAAAAAATATTGTTTCCGCAAAAAAGTTCTTATGTGGTTAGAGCTGAACTTTATATCACCGAGTCACACATGATTAACCGTTTTTTGAAATTTGTCACATATTTAAGGCACTCAACTCCTCTCCAGTAACAAAATCGGCCTGTAACCCAACACCCTGCAGTGCCTAATAAACAGTCACGATGCGTAAGGACACTTTGGTCACAAACATGTAGTTCACGCATCATCATCGGGTGGTCTGGGTAGGCCTGTCAAAAGGCGGGACCAGAGCTGGGTTGGGATCAAACCAGCCTTGACCCTTGGTTCTAAAGGGTCATACCCTAACCCTTCTGCGCTAGAAAATGGTAGGTCCTAACCTGACCGTTCGAAGGTCAGGGTTGAGCAAGGGCCATGGTGATGTCATTAAAGATAACGACATTGTCGTTCAAACCTTGCGAAGTTTAACAAATAGGAATTAAGCTAGCTCAACAAGTGGTATTTAAGCACTAGAGAGGTCATATATGATATTTTGGATATAGTCCCATGGGTTGGGCTTAATGATAAGGTCTAACCTAAATTAATAAATATTTTTTTGATTGATCCTAAATTGGTAAAGTTAATAATTTGTCTTTGGTACTACCATCAAACCCTCAAAACTTTATGAGCTTATATAGGGGTCAAACCTTGCCCGACCCTTATCTTTTTTTTATTGAGAAATCCCTCTTAGTGAATAAGGGAGGGTTCGGCCTACTAGTCCATTAAAAGAAGCAGAACATACACGCTATGCCTAAGAGACACAAAACACTCCAAAATGGAAACCCCGTCCAGCACTAACTAGCTCAATCAACCTAGAGATCCTGATAAGAAGAAAACAACATACCCCTAAGGCTCAAGACTCTGAGGCTCTCGAACTTTCCAACCCACGGATACAACCTAGAAGGATTTAGAACCCTCCACCTTTCTAACGAAGCTGACAGATGAAGCTAACTCGAGAATGGTGTGGTCTTCCAGCATATTAAGAGGTATGTTCTGCTCCTTTTCATTAAGGGGGCATAGTTGATATCGAAGATTCTGAAGAAGGGAATCTGATTTGTCTCGTCCCAATTGTTGAGGAGCCTCTACCGAAGTTGAGCATATTGGGAGTGCCCCGAACCTTATCACAAAGGACTTTTGGAAAATGGGCCGACCACCAAGCCCTAGGAGGGTAGGGCTTTGGAGGGCCGGCCTGGGCAGGGTACCCTATTTGAAGGGCTGCAGTTTTGGTTACGGGAGCAAAGTCGAGCACAATTGCTACAGCCTATCCCTCTGTAGAGAGAGAGAGAGAGAGAGAGAGAGAGAGAGAGAGAGAGAGAGAGAGAGAGAACTGATCTCGGATCGAATAGCTCTGCGTGGGGATTTACTGCTTAGCTCAATTGGGGTTTTGATTACTCATTTTATATGGGGGTGTTATGTTATTTAAGTAGGCTATTTTATTGGGTTTGGGAACTTTTTTTTTTTTTTTGTATATGGGGCCTGTTTACATGTTTTTGAGTTTTGAAAGCCTTCTATCTATATGGGGCCTTACATGGTTGAAAACTTTATGGCCTTATGGTCGAGCCGACTCTGCTGTCGATCTTTCCCCCTCCTGCTTTTGGAAGCTTTCGATCCGTTCTGATTTTATGTTTTTTGCATATTGACCCTAGATTCCAGTTTTGTTGCATATAAATCCCTAGAACCTTATATTTGCATATTGACCCTCTTAAACATAAAGTTGTGCATATTCACCCCTCCGATTAGCTACTGTCTCAAAAATCATGACTGGAGGAATGTGGAAGCCAAACTCCTGGCGTGAGTGGGTCGAAGAACTGGGATCCGGCAACAGGGCCCGACTAAGGGGTGGAATACTTATAGCTGGGGTGTGGGCCATTTGGAACGCACGTAACCACGAACTATTCAGAGGAATCAGGGAAGACCCCAAACAAGTGGCACGAAATGTCATCCTTAATCTTGAGGAATTCACACAAACTAACACATATTCTCATTCTATTACCCAGGAACTAGCGGTTTCAAATCATCAAGTCGAAGTCAAATGGGAACCACCAGTGGGGGAAGAGATCAAACTCAACTTTGATGGGGCTTGGACCGGCAAACTGGAGAAGGCGGGAGCGGGGTTCATCCTGCGGAACAGCAGTGGTGGTATCCTCTACACCGGGGAGTGCCCGTGCTACACTCACTCGGCTCTTGTGACAGAGGCCAGGGCGTTATGGGAAGGCATCAGATGTGTTGAAGACTCGGGGTGGAGGGGCCAGCTGTGGGTTGAAGGTGATGCAGATCAGATTATTCGGGCCTTGTGCACAAACGCCTCAGACCAACCTTTGGTGCAGGATTGCATCCGCAAAGTTAGGAAATTCAACACGTTCCGGGCAACCCATATATTCCGAGAGGGCAACCAAGCAGCTGACTTGCTGGCCAAAGGGGCTAGAGTTTTAACTAGGTCTTGTATTTCATCTAGTAGTTTTAGCCGGGAGGTCATTGACCTATGTAATAGAGACCTCATGGGACCCCCTTTTGTAAGATCTTAACTAGTCTAATTGGAGTACCAAAAAAAAAAAATCATGAATATGTCTAGAATATTCCCATGTTGATTATTAGGTATAACGTGGAGGCTGCTGGACATACAGGATGAGCGTGAAGGGGCATGACGAGCATGGAGGGGACATCGGAGTGTAATTAGGGTTAGACTACTCGTATAGAAAAGAACTGGAGTTAGGGTAAAATGATCAATTGGTCCTCAAGTTAGAAGCTTACTATGGTCAAGTTACTTTTAGTTGAGGTCAATATGCAAATATATGATCTTTAAAGGTTAATATACAATTATATTAGTTTGTTGTGGCCAATTTATCAAAGAAAAATTTTATTCTTATCTCAAAACTACTTCACATATCTGTTTTTTTCTAAAAAAAATCAATTCCCACCTCATACCCCCACCTGATTTTTTCCTCCCCTTCCAAACCGTGGAGTCGGTCACTCCACCTTGGGGTGGCAATGGGTCGTGTCGGGTTCATGTCGTGTTGTGTCCAAAACCCCTAGACCCGGACCCGACCCGTTTAACTAATCATGTCTAGATCCTAAACCCGTACCCGGGTAGACCCGATAAGACTCGGTAAGACCCGTTTACCACCCGGGTCTATTCAGTTGACCTGATCCGACCCAATCCGACTCGACCCGACCTAAAAGACCCACTGGTATTATATATTATAGTATCAGATTGCGGGTAGACCCGACCCGACCTAACACAACCCGTTGAATACTAAACAGGTTTTCCCGGGTCTACCATGTCCACACCCTAAACCTGGACCCGACCCGTTTATTAAACGGGTCTATCGTTTACGACCCGACCCCGTTTAGCCCTGACCCAGACCCGCTAACTTCGTGTCGGGTCCGAAATTGCCAGCCCTAACCCCACCACTTCCCCTCCTCTTCCTTCCCCATCACCGCACATCAGGCTTGATCCATGTTCGAGTCTACAAAAGAAGGCCCCACGGTACGGACGGCAGATCTACGAGACCGCAGAGAGATTTTGGGTGCGGCCGTAGGCACAGACATGTGCAGAACTTTTTGGGTAAGATTCCGTAAGGCGTCCCGTTACGACGGTGTCGGAGCTGATGCATCTACAGCCATTGATCAGGGGTAACGTCATTCACTTGTGAGGTACTTGGCTGCCATCGGACGGCTGTAGTAGATGCATCAATCCCGCCACCTTACGTTCGCCCGGATCATGGATCGAAACATTATTCTTTCCGTGGGGCTCGCGGCGGAGTTCACGTGGCCACTCTTTTTGTCTCCATGGTGGCCCTTATCTGACAGAAACTAAAGCCTTTTGGCTTTTGGGAAGTGATGGGAGTTTCTTTTAGATTAATTGGTGATCAGTCCTTGAAAGGCTTGACATCCCAATATTTCAACTAACGAAATGTTTTTGATTTTTTTTAAAAATTTAAAATATCCTTGACCACTCCTTCTCTTTATCTCTCCTCATGCATACGATCGGTGGCGATGAGACGGTAGCGGTGTGAGCAGCACAGACACGATGATCTGGAGTTACAGCTGGTCACCATCACGATAGTGGCGAGTTGCGACGATGAGAAGGAACATGATAGGAGGGATTAGGTTTGGTTAGGATTAAAAGTCCTAGATCTAGAATTTATCCCATCGTCCATAAATGTTGGGTTTAGGGTTAGGTTTAGATTGGTTTAGTGGTAGTGAGTAGCTTCGACAGCAGCGAGCGATGATTCGATTCGAAGGTTTACTAGTTCGGTGGCAGGCAAAAAAAAAATTAAATATTATAGAGGTAGTTTTGATTCATAGCATTTCAAATTTCTTTGACTTAATAGGTTTCTTTGTTTCACACATTTTTTCTTCTTTTTTTTTTTTGGAATTTTTTCACCTTACCGTACTTAACTTAATTTGCGTAGTTAAAGGCACCCCTCTGATCTTAATTTTTGAGTTTTAACCCCAAAAACCGTTTTTTCATTAGAAAAGGCCATGCGGGTTGGTGGTCAAGGACGGGTAAGACTAAAAATTTAACGCCAGAGGGGTTACTTTTTAATTAACTAAACTAACTGGGGGCAAGGTCAAAAACACCACTTTTTTTTTTATGGATAAAATAAAAAAGAGAAAGGATGCAGCCATCCATCCCGGTCCATTTAGCATCGGCGGCCGCATGTCTCTTTTGGTTGCACGTGAAACGATCCCCACCTGCTTTTTGGTGTTCTAATGCTGCCGCATCAAACCGACAAACAAGAAAATACCATTGTTACCCCTATTACAACTGGGCTACAACTCGGGTCGGGTTAGGCCGGATTGAGGTCAAGCTTAACCCAACCCAATCCAACCAGGGTTGCGAAAATCAAACTCTCAACCCTAACCCAATCCGATGAGCCCAACCCTAATCCCAGCATGAACAACCCAAATTGGCTTGGATTGGGCACTCCGAAAATGACACTATTTCAACTTGTTGTACACTGACATAGCATAAACTGATCGTGAAAGAAATGAGCATCAACCCCTCAACCGTATGTCAATCATCTTCGTCTTTGCATAAAATCGGATGGACAATGAAGCCAGGTGGCTGGTGAAATCCGTCGTTAGGATTATATGCCAGGTGAAATTTACCGATAAGATTATATATGATGGGTGAACCTTAAATTATCCCATCCAACCGCTTGGGTTCGGATTGCGTCAGCTTGAATCCAAGAACTCAAACCTAACTCAATCCAATCAAAGCTCTGGTTTGTATGATTAAAACAAAAGACAAATTACAAAATCCTCACCACATTTCACTTTGATCCCTCAAGTTTTTTTTTGAACAATTTGATTCCTGAATTATGTTTCATTTGCATTTAACCCCCTTTGTCAACTTTTTATCCCAAAAATATTCTTATCAATTTTCAATAAGATTCAAAATTATTTTTAAATATTTAACTTCTGCTTACTAAGACAAGGTTATTTTTAAAATAAAAGCTAACAAAGGGAGCTAAATGAAGACGGAGCATAGTTCAGGGATCAAGTTATCAAAAAAGGATTTTTTATAAATCAACCCATGTAATCTTCTCTATTTACATATAAACACTTGTAAAGCAATATTTACATATAAACCTCTTAAATCATCCAATATTTACATATCGACCCCTATAGTTAGTTGCGACCCCTACAGTTAGTTGGCATCCAAAATGAAGGAATATTTTCGAAACATTCCTTCGTTCAGTTGTTATTTCATTAATCTAAAAAAAATAACTGATTTACCTATGGTTTTAATTACTTAAATTGATATATCTTTATTTAACATAGACTTAATCCAAAACAAACACATATAAAACCTGAATCTAACTTGGATCTAATCCGAAGAATTCTCACATTTGAGGGGTATTTACAGGGTTTAGGTAAAATATTAAGAATAAAATTAAAAATATTCTCTCGTTTTGGATGTCAGTTAATTGCAAAGATCAATATGTCATGTTTGAATAAATTGAGGGGTTTATGTATAAATATCATTTAATAGAGGTTATATGTAAGTAGAGAAGATTGCAGGGGTTAATTTGTAAAAAACTCAAAAAAAAATTAAGAGACCAGTATGAAATGAGATGTATAGTTAAGGGTAGGTTTTTGTAATTTGTCAAAAAATAAAAAAAAAAACCAACCCAACCCTATCCAAACTAATAACCATTTACTACCCCTGAAATGGAAGAAGGTAGTTTGGGTAGCAAAAATGCTCCCCACCCGGACCCACCCGGCCGTTGTCCCTACCTCTCCGGTTTCATCCGCGTCCCACGTGCGAGGTAGTGAGACGTTTCACTCAAGTGGAAGCAACGGTCGCCTCTTTGTCTCTCTCTCTCTCTCTCCCCCGTTGCTTGGAAGGAAGTCTTTGAATCAAAGGCAAGAACATCCCGATCTCGCTGCCCAAAGGAAAAAACAGTGCGAATCCATGGCGCCGTGAGTCAGCGGAGGAGTGAAAAACAAACGAAAGAGATCGTCGTCCCGAAATCCCACACCAAGCCCAGAATAGTTTCGGCTGGTTGTCGCGTCGGTTGCTCGCTCGGTCGCTGTCAAAGCCAGAGGATCTCAACATAAACCCCCCCCCCCCCTCCCCTCCCTCCGAGCAGAGTATGGGTCCTTTGGTTTTATTTTTTCTAATTTTTTTTTAATTTATTCGCTGTCCTTTTAATCTTAAACCCTAACGAATTGCCGATCCGGACACCTTAGAATCTCATGGTCTCGTTCTCTCGTCTCTCCCCCCGTCTTAGATCCCGTCTCAACCGGCGTTTTGGATGCTCAGGTACAAAGATTCAAACCCCTCAAAAAACAATTTTTTTTAAAAAAACCTTATGATTTGGAATCTGGGTCACCGAGCATTGATTCTTTGATTCCCATTTCTTGTTTCTCTTTTCGCTTGCTGGGGATTTTCCCTCCTAATTGTATGGAATAATGGGATTGATTGCTATCTGTTCTGGAGGGGAATCTCGATTCTCGGAGTTAGGATGTACGGACGTGATTCCCCCCTTTCTTGATTCTTTGTTTTTCAGTTTAATTATTAACCCTTTCTTCGCGTTCTTGATTTATTTCCAAATTTTCGGAGTTCATATTTGTTGCTCAATCAGGACTTGTTAGTCTTTTGCCTAGTGCAGATATTCTTCCTCTGTACATAAGTCTCACATGAGCACACTATATATGTTGGCCCATTAGCCCTAATGAGAAGTAGATTACTTCTCCCCCAAAACCCTACCATCTTCTCTCTCTCTTTCTGCTAGGGATCATTGGTGGCATGGTATCAGAGTTAGGCTCGCCCCAGGAGCGTCACCTGATTGTGCCTTACCACTCGTGTCATGCGGTCGGTAATAGTACAAAATTGGTAAGGGGAGTGGGGTGGCCTCTCTTAATATACGCACAGTGCTCTCCTCCCTTTAAGAGGTCGGCTTTTTTGAGTACTCGGGTGTTGTACATATGGCTAACAAAGACTATTCTCTACCGTGATTATTCTGATCTAGTGATCTCGCTTTTGTGACTAGTGTAGTATTAAGTAGTTCAAGCCCCTTTATATAGCTGTGAAAGCATTCTTCTGAATTAAATTTTGACAACATAAACCTGTTCTTGATAATTTGCTCCTGTTTGACAACTAATGGATCTAACACCGTGGCTTTATCCTAGTAAAATGGAAGGGCAGCAATGGGATTATCCATAGCAGCAGGCTCTACCTCCTCGGATGTTTAATTCGGGTTTACGTGTAAATTAGTTGACACAAAATGGCAATGAATGTTGATCACGCTTATTATGGATGGGCACATGAGGAACCGTCTGATAGGGATGGGTTTCAGGTAATTCATCAATCCTTATATATATATATATATATATATATATATATATATATATATATATATATATATATGTCAATTCCTTAATTTTTTTGAAATTTGCATGGACGCGTTCTCTACATTATGTCATTATTTATTGAAATTTGCTGTTCTTACGATACTTCTATGACAGCTAGTATTCTTTTTTTATTTGTTCTGTAGGATTTGTCGAGATCATCATTTTATAATTACTTTATTGTCTGATTTGCAGGAAGTTTCGGCTTCCCAAATGCTTGATCACGGTTCCATATCTTTTGGAAGGTTTGCATTTGAGTCATTGTCATGGGAAAGAAGGTCGGTGTTTACTCACAATAAATCTCAAGAAGAATTGGAAAAATTTAAGTCTCCTGGTTTGGTTGCCCAAAAGAAGGCATATTTTGAAGAGTATTACAAGAGAATTCGAGCTCTGAAAGGTATGCAGGAGAACCAGCAAATGGAGATCACGTTGGATTATGGTGGTGATGGCAGTATTTCAAGTCAAACTGGAGAAGAAGATGAAACATCTGCACAGCATGGGAGTCTTGAAGGTGGAGCATCAAATGTCATTGGTGCTTGCTCGAAAGAAGCTTTGATTGAAATTACATTGGAGAAGCAACATATCGGTGGAGCTATTCAAACTACACACTTAGATTTGGAACCCACATCCTCCAATTTTGATTCATCAAGAAAAGGCTTGGAGGAGATTGAGCTGGAAAAGAACACTGGCTATGTTGTTCAGAAGCAACGATTGGACACTGAACTCACAGAACATGAATCATTGATAAAAAGCAAAGAAGATATTGAACAACATGACCTCAGTGAACTTGATGATAAAGGGCTTTCAAGGAAATATGGGAATTCAGAGTTACATATCGAGCAGGAAAAGAACTCTAACTATGCCGTTGAGATACAAAACAAGCACAGAGAATCCACAGTGCATGAATCATTGGTGAGAACAGAAGGGATTGAACAGCATGAATCCAAAGGGATTTCAAGGAAGTGTGACAATTTAGAGACAATGATTGAGCCTGAGGTAGCTTCCGAAGGGCCTCTATTATATCATGCAAAGTTTAAAGTGGTAGATTTGGAGCTTAAACCAGATAACAATATTGTATCAGAGAAAATCAAGCCAGCTAAGAAGGACCAATTGTCCTTTTCAAAGGTTAAGGTATGTTGAGTTTTGCATATAATTTTATGTGTTAGTTGAAAATGAGTTTAAAGCTGCATGGAAACTGAATGTGCTAACAATTTTAGGAACAAAAGTATAAACCTAAAGACTGAAAGGAAAAACAGGATGCTGCTGCCATCTCGGCTCTCATGTCTGACATCTGCTTCCAATGCATGTGTTTTGTGCGTGTTTGTGGATGAACATCGTGAATTCTTGATCCATAAGGATCATAGCTTTGTCTGCCAAAGTATTCTCCCCGATGTGGATATCATGAATCCGTGGGTTCCCCTTCACTTCGAAGCGTTCCTGTTCAATCAATGGCAGGATTGGGAATCACTTTAAGGTGTGTTGCGGGGTCAATTAGGGTTGCCTCCTCCCCCCTTCCTATTTACTCTAGGAGAAATGCTATTCAGCTTGAAGGTTTTCCCTATTCCGCTCAGCCCGATTGATGTGGTAGTTTACAGTCTGTGGTGTTAGATTCAACCACCACTTGTACACTGCCACGTCAATCTGGCTGAGCTGAATCAGGAAAACCTTCGGGCTGAATAACATCTCTTACTCTAGCTATGGATATTTTTGACGCTATTGTACTGTTAGCAAATGAGCAAAGACTTTTTGAACAGAATCAGGAACTGAGGCTGATAGATCTCTAATCTGCACTTCATGGATGACACTTCTATTATGTGAAGTGAAGGAGCAAGTGGCAGGAAGATCAATTTATACCCCCTGGAGTCAACAACAAGTATGGAGATCAATTTTTTGAAGTCTTCCTTATAGTACACTGGGCAGGATGTGAGCAGGGGCAACACGCGTGCCAAGATGCTCAACTGTAGATTTGGATCGTTGCCAATCAAATTATTAGGAGATGACGGGCATAGGGGTGGGACTACGATGAAGAGAAGGCCGAGGGGGGGTGGGGGTTGTGGTGGGAGGAGGAGGGCCAGGAGAGGGAGGGCTGCGGTGGAGGAGCGGTGGGGCGATGGGGGGTGGCAGGGGGTGCAAGAGGGGGCGGCGTGGGTTGCAGGGGGGGCAGGAGGGGGCGGCGGGGCTTCAGGAGGTGCAAGAAGAGACGACAGGTGCTGCAGGAGGTGCAGGAGGGGCGGCGGGGGCTTCAGGGGGTGCAGGAGGGGGCGACGAGGGTTGCAGAAGGGGGCGGCGGGGGCTTCAGGAGGTGTAGGGGGGGCTTCAGAAGGTACAGGAGGGGGCGGCGAGGCTGCCGGAGTGCTGGAGGGGCTGCCGACGGGGAGAATCGGGTGCTGGAGGGCTGCCGAAGGGGGGAATCGGGCTTCAGGGGGCTTCAGGGGGTGCAGGAGGGGACGACGAGGGTTGCAGAAGGGGGCGGCGGGGGCTTTAGGAGGTGTAAGGGGGGCTTCAGAAGGTACAGGAGGGGGCGGCGAGGTTGCCGGAGTGCTGGAGGGGTTGCTGACGGGGAGAATCGGGTGCTGGAGGGCTGCCGAAGGGGGGAATCGGGTGCAGGAGGGAGCTGGAGGGGCTGCCGGTGCGGGTGAGAAGGGAATAGGGTGCAGGAGGGGGCTTGAGGAGCTGCCGGAGTGCTGGAGACTGGAGAGGTTGCCGGAGGGGAGAATCGGGTGCTGGGGGGACTGCCGGAAGGGAAAATCGGGTTCTGGAGGGGCTGCCGGAAGGGAAAATCGGGTGCTGGAGGGGTTGCCGGAGGGGGTGCCAGGAGGAGGCTGGAGGGGCTGCCGGGGCGGGAGGAGCTGCCGAAAGGCCGGAGGAGGAGGAGGTGTAGGTCAGGTGGGGTGCAGGAAGGGAAGGCCGGAGGAGGAAGAGGCCGATGCCGAAGGAGTCGCCTTCACCGCGAAGAAACCCTAGAGCTCTGATACCATGTTAGGAGATGACGGCTAGGGTTTGGAGAGAATGGAGTTCATCTCATTGAGGGACTGAAACCCAATATATATATGTACATGTATACAAACACAACCCGACCCGACTATACATATAACCCGATCCATCTCTATACATTAACAGAAATGCCTGGGGTTGCTAGTGAACGACAAGAATTTGAGAAGGGATGAATGGTACAAGCTCATAGAAAAGGTGGACAACTGGCTGTTGGGTTCGAAGGAGGGGTGGCATATTTCGATTGGAGGAAGACTCATTTTGATCAACTTAGTTCTCTCCAACATTCCTTTGTACTATATTTCTTTTATTTTTTCTCTTGGTTCGTCAAGAGGATTGATAACATAAGGAGTAGGTTCTTATGGAAGGGTGCATATGGAATATCAGGATCGTATCATTTGGCCAATTGAAAGGTTGTTGGCAAATCTAAGGAACAAGGAGGTTTAGGTGTTGTCAATCTCAGAGTCCCCAATAAGGCCTTATTAGGCAAATGATGGTGGAGGTTACAGAATGATCAAGGTGACACATGGAGTCGAGTTATCATGGGTTGCTACTTCAGAAGATTCTCTGCTCTCCATACGTGCAATAAAATATCTGGGAATATATCATCATTCTAGAAAGGGATCATCAAAGTGGGTGAGGTTTATCGGCGTGGGAATAAGTTAGTGCTTGGCAATGGTAGCTCAATGCTATTTTGGGAAGGCATATGACTAGGCGAAGGATCTTTAAGAAATATTTTTATTGAGCTTTACAAGATTGCATGGAATTAGAAGGCCTCAGTCAAATCTCAAGGATGAATAGGAGGGATGACCATATGGGATGTGAAATTTCGGAGTGTGCTTCCACTCCATCTTTATGCAGAGCTTCAGGAGTTGATGGGTTTGCTCAGTGGAATCTTTCTCAAATATAAATCTAAGGTTTTAAATTTTGATTTCGTATCGGGTTTAGGTCCAAGCCGAAACTGAAATATCAACCAAAATTGGAAAATTATATTCACAATTTTGAAAACAAATTGACCGAAAATGGACCGCAATTTATAGTATCAGTTTCGGTTCCAAAAGCAGAACCTGAAATTTGACCCGAAATTGTTCAAAATTTGACCGAAATGACCAAAATTTATCGAAATTGGGTTTCACACCTTCCTTTCGTTCCGGTCTCGACCGAAACCAAAATATTTGACTGTAATTTCGATATCTAAGTCAATTTTAATCCATGTATAAATCAAACAGAGCAGCCTGGCGTTGTACATCATCCAATAGATTTTTGGTAAGCTCCTTTTATACATTTATTAATTTGGGAGGATTTGTTTGTCCAGTGGCGTCTGCAATTTGGAAAAAGGTGCGCTAAAGTTGAGGATTTTCATGTGGTTGGTGGTCCAAGATAAGCGTCTTAAAATAATAAATCTAAAGAAGAGGAATCACCCTAATATCCAAGATCACTCCCTCGTTCTCTGTGGCTCATGAAGAGAAATTATTGATCACCTGTTTATTCACTGTCCTTTTTGAAATGGTACTTATTAAGGGTAAATTGAATAACGGAGGAAATCACGGTTCGCTTCACTCTTTGGATGAAGTGGAGGTGGGGCGGTACCAAGAAGAAATGAAGGGATGCATATTACATTTTAGTTATAGGAATTTGCTGGACCAGTTAGAAGGGGAGAAGTGATCAGGTTTTTTGCAATAAGCCTTCTAGTGAGGACATTCTGAAGAGAATGGAGCTTAGAGTGAAGTCATGGAGGATTGTGCTTTAAGGAGAAGATGAGCACGCTCTAGATAACATCATTTTTATTTTTTTTAATTTTTGGGAGAGCCTCTCAGAGCTGCAACAAGTTTTATTTTTAGTCTAATTAATTGGTAGGGGTCAAGGACACCCCCCCTCCTCCTTAAATAAAGAGGGATTTCTATTAAAAAAAAGTTGTTGATTGTATTGATGAATTAAGTTAGTACCATTCGATGCGAAATTTCTAGGTATTGCTTTACATTAAATATGCTATCTTCGGCTGCTCGCTTGCCACAACCTCCTAATTTTTCAAAACTGATTATTCAAAACTATTCCAATTACGCAATTATACGATATAACCAAGGTTCAAAAATCGATTTCGACAACGATATCAACCAGGCCCAAAACCGATATATATATATATATATATATATATATATATATATATATATATATATATATATATATATATATATATATATATATATATATATCGAGAGAGAGAGAGAGAGAATACGGGGTATGAGCTGATAGCCTATTTGACAATTTGAGCTGTCAGTTCCTAGCCATCCGATTAAACCATCCATCCGTCTGATTTTTTAAAAAAAACACAGGTGTAACCCTTATCCTCCCCCCCTTCTCTCTCTCTCTCTCTCTCTCTCTCTCTCTGTGTCACTCTCGTGCTAAAACCCCAACCCCGGTGGCCCCTCCAGCGGCCACCCTCATCCCCTTTGGCAGCCACCCAGACCTCGGTGACCCCCTCAGGCCAGGCCTCCGACATGCGCGCTGAAACCCCAACCCCGGCGGCCCCCTCCAGCGGCCACCCTCATCCCCTCCAGCAGCCACCCAGACCTCGGCGACCCACTTCGGCAGACACCCCAACCCCGGTGACCCCCTAAGGCCACGCCTCCGACACGCGCTCTGAAACCCCGACCCCTGCAGCCAGGCCTCTGACGTCCACGGCTGAAATCTCCCCTCCCGTCCACCGGCAGGGGCTACGATCTCCTCCGACACCCACGGCTGCGATCTCCACTCTCGACCACCGGTGACGGTCACCAGCCCCGACCACCGGTGCTCCGACAGCCTTGCCCCCCCCCCCTTCAATGTCGATCGCAGCCCCCTCCTCTCCGGCGCCGATTACAGTCCCGATCTCTCCCAGAGGGGAAGGGGGCTGCCGGAGGTGGAGGGTGGTGGTCGGGGCTCCTGCAATAACTGCGATCAGGCTGGAGGTTGAGCGTCGGTGGTCAGGGCTAGTGCAACCCATCGTCGGCGAGTGATTGGGGCTGCGATCGACGCCGGTGGTCGGGGATCGTCGGTGCTCTGGGTTTCAGCGAGAAAGAGAAAGAGAGAGAGAGAGAGGGGTGAGGGTGGGTTACAGCTATGTTTTTTTAAAAAATAATGGACGGTCGGTGATTTAAATCGGATGGCTAGGAGGTGGCTGCTCAAATTGTGAAATAGGCTGTCAGCTCATACCCCGAATTCTATATATATATATATATATATATATATATATATATATATATATATATATATATATATATATATATATATATATATATATATATATATATATATATATATATGAGACTTGTTAGGTTGCGCTGTGTGCTGCCCGCGCTGGAAAATGCGCTGCCAATTCCCAGCCGTCCGATCGCGCGGATCGGGTGCGAAACACTGCGGAATCCCCGGCCCCGTCTGATCCTCCGCTGATCCAGTGCAGCGCACCGCACCGCCACCGCATCGCTCCCGCACCGCCACCGTCCGATCGTGCCCACCCGTCCAATCGAGCAGCCTCTACAGCTTTCGCTGTTATTGTAGCGGCTACAGTAACAGCGAAAACTGTTTCGGGCCGTTCGATCGAAAAGGTTGATGGGAATCGAGTGGCCAGTAACAGTTTTCGCTGTTACTGTAGCGGCTACAGTAACAGCGAAAACTGTTACTGGCCACTCGATCGAAACGGATTGATGGGAATCGGGTGGCCAGTAACAGTTTTCGTTGTTACTGTAGCCGCTACAGTAACAGCGAAAGCTGTAGAGGCCGCTCGATTGGACGGGCGGGCACGATCGGACGGTCTACTATGCGCGGGTTGCGGTGCGGTGCAGGCTGCTGTGCGAGGTGCGGGAGCGGGAACAGTTCCTGCCGTTTGATCCGATTGAATCGGATGGTCGTGGCTCCGCAGCGCATTTGTTCGCCGCAGCGCACAACGCATTTATGAGTGTGTGCCCATACCCAGCCTAGACCCAAATTAAAATTTCTGGTCCTGATCCAAATCTAGCCTAGGCCCAAGCCCAAACCCGGCCCAAATTATACCTGTATTTCTAGCGTGGTATATGCCTACATCCTACATCTTTTTTTTTCTTCTCTTGATCACACAATAAAAATAGAAAATAACATTTATTATGATATACATTAAAAAGGATATATGTGAAATAATGCTCCTGTAGTCTGAGGCATTGATATTAGTAATGTGGGCTCTTTTCAAATTATGTATTCATTGTATTTAAAAAATAAAAATAAACTATTTCGAACTTCGGTTCGGGGTTCGGGTCAGTTTTGTGGTTGTCCATACCCGACCCATAACATAGTCGGGCTTGAATGTTTGAGCCCAGCATGGCCCAAAGCTCAAGCTAACTCTGTCCAAACTAGGATCAAATCAGGCCCAACCCAGTAGGCCTCGGGCTGGCTCGAGCCCATTAACAGCCCTAATATATATATATATATATATATATATATATATATATATATATATATATATATATATATATATATATATATATATATATATATATATATATATATATATATATATATATATATATATATATATATATATATATATATATATAGGGAGACTAGGGTACGATCCACTAAAAACATATCTAAAAACGCACATTTCGTTAATATGGTGTAATACATATGTTACCATATTTGTTACACTTATTTCATTCAAATGTTACAGTTATTTTTCCTGATTTCTGTTTTGTTAAAACGTGTACAGAAATATATAAAAATAATTAAAACATTTGAATATTTTATAATAACATATGCAATGCATATTATAACATATATATTATATTATGTTGACATTTATACAGAAACAATTTGTTAAAATCTATACAGAAATCAGTAAAATAACAAATTAAAATATTCGAATCGAATGAGTTGTAACATATATAATGAATATGATAACATATATATATATATATATATATATATATATATATATATATATATATATATATATATATATATATATATATATATATATATATATATATATATATAGAGAGAGAGAGAGAGAGAGAGAGAGAGAGAGAGAGAGAGGGCTGTTACGTTGAGCTTTGAGCTATGGGTGGAGAAAATGAGCTACCCTCATTTTGATCCCCCTAGGAGTTTTGAAATTTGATGAAATTTAGTGAGGGTGTTATCTAGGATAAGATGATCATCCTCACCAATTTTCATCAAATTCTAAAACTTCTAGGGTCATCAAATGGTAGAATCATTATCTACCGTCCGCAGTCACCGTTAATTTTGCTTCCACCATTTGATGACCCTAGAAGTTTTGGAATTTGATAAAAATTGGTGAAGATGATCATCTTATCCTAGATAACACCCTCACCAAATTTCATCAAATTCCAAAACTCCTACGGGGATCAAAATGATGGCAGCTTATTTTCTCCACCCGTAGCTCACAGCTCACTGTAACATTTATATATATATATATATATATATATATATATATTACATTGTTTGACCATCCTAGAAGTTTTGGAATTTGATGAAATTTGGTGAGGGTGTTGTCTAGGGTAAGATGATCATCCTCACAAATTTTCATCAAATTCCAAAACTTCTAAGAGGGTCAAATGGTCGAAGCAAAATCTGCAAAATCTGCAGTCACCGTTAAAATCTGCAGATTTTGCTTCGACCATTTGACCCTCTTAGAAGTTTTGGAATTTGATGAAAATTTGTGAGGATGATCATCTTACCCTAGACAACACCCTCACCAAATTTCATCAAATTTCAAAACTTCTAGGATGGTCAAACAATGTATCAAAGCAGCAAAAAACACTGCTTTGATAGGCAGCATCCCATTCCTCATATATATATATATATATATATATATATATATAGGGAAATGAGTTCCTATGACATGTCATAGGGAGTACCCTATGACATATGGTGAGTTAGTAACCCTAGAATATTTAGAATGTTCTGAATTTTTATGAGGATGATCACCCTATCTTAGATAGGACTCCCGCAAAAAATCGCCTCATTCTAAAACTTCTAGAGGCATCAAATATGATTTTCAATTTAACGGTTAAAATGGATGGCCGATAAAGCTTCTAGCATTTGATGCCCCAACAAGTTTTAGAATGCTTTGATTTTTTGTGGACATTCTATCTAAGGTAAGATGATCACCCTCAAAAAAATTCAGCACATTCTAGCATTACTAATTCACCATATGTCATTGGGTACTCCCTATGACATGTCATAGGAACCCAGGCCTCATATATATATATATATATATATATATATATATATATATATATATATATATATATATATATATATATATATATATATATATATATGTGTGTGTGTGTGTGTGTGGGGGGGGGGGGGGGGGGGGGGAAGGGACACTGGACTTGAGGTGCAGCGTCGTAGCTGCACCTCAGGCATTGTTTTACCATCCTAAAAGTATTGGAATTTGATGAAATTTGGTGAGGGTGTTGTCTAGGGTAAGATGATCATCCCCACCAATTTTCATCAAATTTCAAAGCTTCTAGGGGGGTCAAATGGTCGAAGCAAAATCAGTCGTTCGCAGTCACCGACTCACCGTTAAAATCTGCAGATTTTGCTTCAACCATTTGACCTCCTTAGAAGTTTTGGAATTTGATGAAAATTGGTGAGGATGATCATCTTACCCTAGACAACACCTTCATCAAATTCCAAAACTTCTAGGGTGGTAAACAAGCGAGAGGTGCAACGTCGTTGCTGCATCTCGGGTGCAGGCATATATATATATATATATATACAGGATTGGGATCCAGAAACATGCTACTTTGCCACAGAGTTAGACACACATCATCCAAATCGTTAGATAGAGGTTTTAGAATTTATTGATTTTTTGTAAGGATGATCTTCTTACCTTAGATAGCACATCCATAAAAATCAGCACATTCTAAACCCTTTAGACTGATCAAATGTTCTCTTCAATTTAATGGTTTCGATAATGCCTTTTAGATTTGATGCACCTAAAGGGTTTAGAATGTGCTGATTTTTTATGGATGTGCTATCTAAGGGAAGACGATCATCCTTACAAAAAATCAAGAAATTTGAAACCTCTATCTAACGATTTGGATGATGTGTGTCTAACTCTGTGGCAAAGTAGCGTGTTTTTGCATCCCGATCTATATATATATATATATATATATATATATATATATATATATATATATATATATATATATATATATATATATATATATATATATATATAGGGGGGGGGGGGGGGCGGTTCTTAGGTGCGGTCCGCGTCCGCAGCCGTCCGATGCACCACATTGTGCATCCGATGCACGCAGCGGGTGCGTCGGACGGCTGCAGACACGGACCGCAGACCGCACCTAAGCATCCCCCTCTCCCTCCCTCTCTCTCTCTCTCTCTCTCTCTATATATATATATATATATATATATATATATATATATATATAGGGGAGGGATACTCTTACTCATATAGTTATCTATGATCCGGGCCGTCCATTAGATCCCGACATACGGTTCAGATTAGATGAGGAGTTAAAGCAATGGTGTCCGCATTAAATGCCCGTATTAAAAGCCCGCATTTAATGCGGACACCATTGCTTTAACATCCCATCTAATCCGAACCGTACGTCGGGATTTAATGGACGGCCCGAATCATAGGTAACTATATGAGTAAGAGGCCATGAGTAAGAGTATCCCTCCCCTATATATATATATATATATTGGGACTGGTATCTTTGACCAATGGGTCTTGCAAATTTGTTGGACCAGTGTCCCAGATGAACACCCTACAAGTTTCAAAATCTGTTGAAACTTGATGGGTGTGTTATCTTGGGGAAGGTGATCATCCTCACAAAAAATGAGCAAATTTTAAAACTTCTAGGGTCATCAAATGTGCTAAGCAAATTTAACAGTTACAGTGAACGATCGGTAAAGCTTCAAACATTTGATGAGCTTAAAAATTTTAGAATTTGCTGATTTTTTGTGATAATGAACACCTTACCCTAGATAACACAACCATCAGGTTTCAATATATATCATGAAATATCGCGAAATATTACATTTCGGTAACTAAAAAGACTGATAATTTTCGTATATTTTGCGAAATATATCTATTTTTTGAACCATGGTTGTACTTGTAACACACTTAGTGATGACTTTTGGGAACTAAATTCAGCATTCATCTCGCTGCTTGCAAACTCTTACGATTAGAGCTATCTCAATAGCAAACATTTGGTTGGCTTGTGATGTTCTGTTGACAAGCTTACAGTTTATGAAATAAATGTTACCTATTCTCTTTTTGTATGTTGGGTAATTAAATCATTGTTTTCATCTGATTTTTGTTGTCAGGGACCTGCTGCTTCAGTTAGAAATGGGTTGAATTTGGAATTCAAAAACCAGTCAGACACTAAGTCATTACAGGGATCAAAATATCCATCTCAAAAGAAGATTATCAAGACAAAGAACTGTGTTGGTTCAAGCAAAGCAACATCTGATGTAGTGTCAAGAAACTATAAGTCTACTTCGGTTGCTTCGAATAGACTCCTCACAGAAATACGCTCCAATATTACTATTCCTCGTCCATTTTCTTTTTCCACAGGGAGACAAACTACTATCCCTGATGGAATTAGAGATAGTGCACCTAGATTGAGTACCAAAACCTCATACAGGTTAGCATCATTGCTAAATCAACCAACGGATGTCATAAATGTGCAGGTGAGAAATTCATAATAATTGATTCTCCTGATCATATCATTGTTACATTTGATGTTTTATGTTGAAGCAATCACATCATTTTCTTCTTTCACCTGATTTTATCTGTTAGTGCCATCTAAAGCCATATTGCTTCTGGAAGTCCATGATAAAAATCTGTTTCTTTATTGTAGAATTTATTTTCAATAACACCTAGAAATTACTCAATTAGCTTATTAAGTCGAAACAAAGAATATGCTTGAGTTCTTTATAGTAGGAGGTTAGGAGCATTTCTTGTCACACCCCAAAATCAGATTAGCCGCTAAACAAGGTCCTAATCCAATTCCGGGGCTGATAATATGGTTTAGGGTTAAATGAGCTGAGTTAGTTAAGTTAAAGTTATGGTTAAGGATGATCAACCACCACTTGTACGCTGCCACGGCAATCTGCTTATGATTCCATAAATAAAGAGGATCATGGAGTTGAGTTGCTTTCCCTCTCTACCTCTCTTTCTGGTGGATTCCGGGTGATTGCCCTTCCTCCACTTTTCTTGGTGGATTCCAAGAGGCCTGGTGGGCTCTAGGTGATTCTCCTCTCTCTAGCTTCTATCTATATTTCTCTTTTGCCCATTCTATCTATTCTCCTCTCTATCTCTGGGTACTCTTACAGTCTTACGGAGTTTTGTTTATCAAGTTACACATTTACATAGGAAATTAACAAAAAGCAAAGAAAGTAACATATCTTGTCTTCTTTATCGGTTAGAGAAGAAAAGAAAAACAAGAAGAAGAAAAATGTCACCCTACTACTGTCGTTGCCCACATCAAGATCCACTATCGCCAAGCCTCTGTGATCACCTCTCGTTGCCGTACGATGCCTGTGTAGGCCGAGCTGATCAACAACAACCCTCGCTATTGTGGTAGTCACCTCGGACACCATCTACAAGGCTGTTGGTCACTTGGTTGCCCACATGCGTTGCCAACATGGTTCAAAATTTCTTAAAGTTTTGTGAAATATTACCATTTTTCTAACCCTTGAAAGTTGCAACCCTTAAGCCTTAAACCCTAAACCCAGACTAATTGCCTTCTCTAGTATTACTAAAATTGTTTTTTTGGAGTGTTAGACCTACCATACAACAACAATTTGGGGGGATCAATTCAATGAAAACCGCATCCAAACATTCGTTTGATAAGGTCAAAGCATTCTTTTCCAAAAGTTTTGAAAACAATAAATCTTAGAATTCTTTCAATTAATTTGTTTCTAGTTATTCAGTTGATAATATGGTGGTGTAAGAACTTCAAATTTATCATGATTCAAGATTTGATGTTCTTACACCAGAAATGGGGATAAGCCACTAAATATATTGGATATACCTTTAGAAAAATTAGAGGTTCTTAATAAAATTTAAAAAATTAGGTGTTAATACTGATGAAATCATTTGAATTTTGAATTTGTTGTAGATCTTAGACCATTATATTGATGCACAGCATGTATAGAAACACATGCTATATAGTGCTCCATACCTCTAGATAGTGTAAAAATTCGATTTAAGTATTCCAAAGTATGTAACTAAGCTTTATTTATGATTGTCCATAGTTTCGTTAAAAGATTCCATCATCTAACTAATATTTTTTTCATTTCTATAAATATGCAATATTTCTATATATTTGAAATATTTTCATGCAATATTTTAATATTTTGTAATGTCGAAATGTTGGTCAAAGTCGAAATTTCGAACCTTGATCAACAAGGGTCATCACTCATGTTGGCCAACACCACTCCACTCCCGGTCCGTGTCCCCAACGCACTGCGCGCCAATCGTACCAGCTAGGCAGCTACCGGTGTTAGCCTCCCTTGAACCATTATCCACGGCTACCACACCTCCACAACCACCTCTCCCTGATTTCCCTCTTCATCTCCCCTCTTTGATCTGAACCCCATCAATTCCCTTACCCTTTCCCCCATTGTCCCTTCTAAACCCTATCCATTAGGCACTCTTTTTGATAAAGATCTAAAGGCCACAATTCCGACGCTTTTTGATGTGCTGAAGCCACCCAATAGCAATTTTCCCTTTAAATCTTGTCCATTGAACACATTGATTTAAAACCCTACAACCCAGCAGACCTATTCCACTTGTTAGGAGTAAACCCGACCCGACTATACAGTAAACCCGACCCATTACATTACATTAACACTCCCCCTCAAACTCACGGTGGATCATGAACCGAGAGTTTGCCTAGAAAATGTCGGAAGCGAGCAGTCGTCAGTGGCTTCGTCAGAAAATCAGCAGTCTGCTCCGATGAGGGAATGAAAGGCAGGGAGATGATGTGATCGATAAACGCCTGGCGAACATAATGACAGTCAACTTCAATATGCTTTGTTCGCTCATGGAAGACCGGATTGCTAGCAATCTGAATAGCACTCCGGTTGTCACAGAAGAGAGGGGTCGGCCCGGACATCACCACTCCCAAGTCAAGCAGAAGACGTCGAAGCCAGACAATCTCGGCGGTGGTGGAAGCCATAGCCCTGTATTCGGCTTCGGTGCTGGAGCGAGCAACAGACTCCTGCTTCTTGCTGCGCCATGAAATCAGGGAGTCACCCAGAAACACACAGTATCCTGTAGTAGATCGACGAGTGTCTGCATCTCCTGCCCAATCTGCATCTGAGTAGGCGCGCAGTACCAACGGAGAGGTGGAGGGAAACAGGAGTGAACGGGTGATGGTGCCCCGGAGGTAGCGGATAATCCGCAGAACAGCTGCATAGTGTACTGACCGTGGAGCCTGAACAAACTGACTGACAATGCCAACAGCATGGGCAATGTCTGGCCGGGTCATGGTGAGATAGACAAGCATCCCAACCAACCTCTGGTAGCGGGAGACATCCTGGAGCGGCTCACCATCGGTAGCGAGAAGCTTCAAATTTAGCTCCATGGGTGTATCAGCAGTACGTGTGTCAGTGAGGGCAGCATCAGTAAGAATGTCGGAGATGTACTTCTGCTGGGAGACCAACAGACCACGAGCTGACCTGGCAATCTCAAGACCCAGAAAGTAGCGAAGAGAGCCCAGGTCTTTCATCTCAAACTGACTCTGGAGGTGCCGCTGGAGAGAAGCGATGGTGGCACTGTCATCCCCAGTGATGATCATATCATCCACGTAGAGGAGAAGGACTGCAATGCCCTGACTGGAGGAGCGAGTGAACAGGGCATAGTCGGAGTGACGCTCAACAAACCCGGCGGCCAGAACTGCACTGCGAAAGCGCTCAAACCAGGCACGAGGAGCCTGCTTGAGCCCATAGATGGCCCGGCGCAACCGACACACGTGTCCTGGAGGAACTGAAGTGCCCGGAGGAGGAGCCATGTAGACTTCCTCGGAGAGATCACCGTGAAGAAACGCATTGGTGACATCCATCTGATGGAGAGGCCACCCTCGAGCAGCTGCCACAGCTAAGAGGGTGCGCACAGTAGTCATCCGAGCAACTGGAGCAAACGTCTCCTCGTCGACCAAGGCGAGTAGGGCATCCTCGAGCCGAGGGAGGGGCTCACGGTGCAGGAGCTGGGCGGTTATGAGAGCAAAGTCTGGTCGAAGTGCTGCCAGAAACTGGTGCAGGTGGCCCTCGTCGAGGTAGCGCTGGAAGTCCCGGGAGCGGGGGCAGTCACACCGCTCCGGAATCAGTGAGTCCAGCTCATGCCAGTAGGCACTCATCTGACTGAAGAAGTCCTGAATGGTACGCTCCCCCTGACTGGCAGACTGCGAGTCGCAGATGAGCTGATGCCGGCGGGCGCCGCCGCGCGGGAGAAAACGGTCCCGGAGATACTCCCACATCGCGCGCGCAGTCGGAAGGCGGCCGATGGGAGCAAGGAGCGGACGAGCAACCGAGTCCAGGAGGTACGCCCGGATGGCCTGATCGTGGCGGCGCCACGTAAGAGCAGCAACGGTGACGGCCGTGGTAGCAGTCGCTGCAGAAGATGCAGCACTGCTGGTGACAGATGACGAGCCGGAGTAGTCAGTGGGAGGAGGATCCTCGCCGGTGACGTGACCCCACAGATCACGACTGGAGAGGGCGGCCTCGACGGTGAGGGACCAGTCAGGCCAGTCGCTGGCCGACGACAACTGAAACGCGACCGCCTTCAGCGGTGGAGAGATCGCAACGACAGACGGTGCGGCTGGAGAGGCCATGGAGGAGGCTGTAGGGCGTCAGGGGGTGTTGGGGGGGTGTCGGAAGGGGGGGGCAGGGGCTGTAGGGGGTTCGGGAGGGGGGGGGGTGGCTGTAGGGGGCCGGGAGGGGGGGGGGGCGGTGGCTGTAGAGAGCGCGGGAGGGGGTCGGGAGGGGGGGCAGGTGGCAGTAGGGGGTTCGGGAGGAGGGGGGGTGGCTGTAGGGGGCCGGGAGGGGGGGTGGCGGTGGCTGTAGAGAGCGCGGGAGGGGTCGGGAGGGAGGGCAGGTGCTGTAAGGGGTTCGGGAGGGGGGGGGCGGTGGCAGAAGGGGGTTCGGTTGGGGTCGGAGGGGAGGAAGGGGGGGCCGGAGGGGGCTGCCGATCAGGTAGAGGGGTCGGGAGAGGGGTGCAGCCGGCGGAGGAGATGCAGCCGGCGGAGGAGGTGCAGCCGGCGGGTAGGAGGGAGACCGGAGGAGGTGCAGCCGTCGCCCTAGAGCTCTGATACCATGTTAGGAGACGACGGCTAGGGTTTGGAGAGGAACAGAATAATTCCATTGAGGGGCTCAAGCCCAATATATATGTACAGTAAACCCGACCCGACTATACAGTAAACCCGACCCATTACATTACATTAACACCACTCAACCCATAACTTAAGTCAGCCGACCATCCAAAACAGACTGGCCGTTAAGGTTGATTAAGGCATAACTTAAGCGTTCCTTAGCCGAATTGGGCATTCATAGCATCGATTCCTCGACAAGCCGATTCCATCTAATACATCCATGCCTTATTTCAGAGACCTGGAAATTTTGGATTTGCTTTCCCTGGCCTGCATCAACTATGAGGGGTATGTTGAGGAATAATTATATTACAAGAAGTATATGAGCTGGAAGCCTGCACCAATTGAGGATGGAACTGTGAATACCAGATTTAGATGGTATAAGCAAACGGGGATCACATGCAACCCAATAAGGAGAGAGTCTCAGATTATTGTGGAGGGGTCATGACAGAGGGGAAAACTAGAATAACCTGGATGGAAATTTTTAAAAAGATATGAAAAGGCCTTCATTGACAACAAAGTTATCCTTCAGCGGGAGTCCTTGGCTACTACGGATTCATAAAACTGACCCCAAATAGATGGAGCTCATCTTGGTGGTTATGATTATTATTATGATAAGAATTTTAGTATTTCATGTTATGCTTCAGTTAGTTTAGGAGCCTTTTGCTTGTTTTTATTTCTTTTTTCTCTGCAATGTCATCACTATTTGAGTAAATATTGTGTCTCGGAATCAATTCATTCCTTTTTATTAAGAGGTTGCAAATGTTTCTTACAATATTTCTCCTTGCAATCAATCATTCCTGCTTCAATATGCTGTCCTGACTGTGGTAACTGCAGGGTATCTCAAAGGAAGCCATAGTCTGTGGTGTAAAAAGCAGAGGGTTACAAAATAGAAGGTTGGTTTTATTTGATAAGTTTAAATTGTTGTCAAAAAAGATGGGTTCTGAGCTTTCAGAGGCTCACTTTCTTTACGTCAAAAATTTTAGGGTCTCTGAAGGAGTGAGAAATATAGCTTTGACATTGAACAGCCAGTCGACAAGTCTTAAGGGTAGAGGTGCAATTGTCCCTGGACAACCAAAGGCAAGGTGTGTACCTGATAGCACAGAAACTGGTTAAATTTTGACTATGGCTCTAATAACTTCTTGATCCCATATTAGAATTATGTGCTAGTACCGTCTAATGCTAACATTACTTTAATTTAATTTAATTTATATAAAAAAAATTTTGAGAACCCCTCGGCGTCTCATCCGAGGGGAGGAGGGTTAAGGCAGCCCCCTTCCACTTATTAATTCGATGCTAGCGGGAATCGATCCCAGGTCTCAGGTACCAACCCCCCAAGACTTTACCAACTCACCTAGCTGGCACTTACCATTAATTTTATGGTTAACTCGAACTTTATGTCCTGTTTGATGCTAAAAATGATGAAAAATATGGTCTTTTTTTTCTTTTCTTTTCTTTAAGTATTATTGATGCTACTAGATTTTATAGATCTCTTGTCTATTAGTCTTCTGGCACTGAATAAATCTATATCCAAATCATAGTTACTACTTATTATCCCCACTTAAGAATTGCCTGAATATGATTCACCAGAACTAATTGTTGTTTGGTGCAAATGTAAGCAAGTAATGAAATCTGATTTTTTTTTTGTCCTTCTCATTTTGACTAGCGCTACTAGAATCTAAAGAACAGTTGTCTGGATGTCCAGGTCTGTTAACCTTCCTGCACGGAATCAGTCTAATCCCAATGTTTGCAGTGAATATAGATCCACTACTACTGTCAGAAATGATATACTGGAACAGGTAAAAGTAGCTTTCAAGAGTTATCGATCCTGTTTAACAATATTTTTGTTTTATGTGTCAATGCATAGTTTGGAAACCTGTCTATATAATAGTTTTATTAATATGCAGTATTAAATCGACAGAGGTGAATAACTTTCTATGGTCATATCTCATGTTATATGCTGTTCAGGATGTCATTGCATGCACAACTTGATGATAGGTTGCTATAATTGAACTCCATGCGGCAAAACATGTATTTTTTTTTATTTACTGTTGGTCTTGTAGAATCAATTCCTATAAGCTTGCAATAATTGCGCACATAATGTGAAATTTTCACATGAATTGCTTACCAAAAAGTTCATGATCAATTAGGGTTGTAAATTCCAAGTGGAATATAATTATATTTTGAGCTGTAAGATTTCTATTGATGAATAATTCCTATAAAGTTACATGATAAAGCTAATATATAGAAACCAGTATATTCTAAAGATTTTCCTATTGTCAGGTCCAAATTGATACATTTCCCAAACAATCTGCTACTTGAATGGAGTCAGATTATTTTATCTACATCTCGCTTGTCTATAATTTTTTGTTACTCTCTTTCTAATATGGAGAATGTGTCCTACAAAATTGGGTCCAGATTTAATTGAATTGCTTCTGCTGACATGAGACCACAAGGCAAGGATGGTGCTTTATCTTGCTCCACGATCCAAAGTGACAGCCAATATCTGAGTTTTATGCGATTTTAAGTTTTTTTTTTTGGTTTGAAGAATTAAGAAATTGCAAAATTATTTTAAAAATACTAAAAAGTAACCACCAATATTATTAGAATTCCTATGGGCAAAAGAAAACAATAAATATTTATTTATTTGATTATAAACAATTGGTAACATAATTTCATATATTCGATACAAGTAATAATGAAATAAAATACAAACTTTGGGATGCCTCCACCATTATCATCATTTTCCAAGTCATCATCAGTCTTCTCTGTCTTCAATGTATTGTCTTTTTCTATCTCCTTATCACCTGTCCTCATGAGGACCGCATCCACTGGTGTCGTTTCATCATCTTCTATAATCTATTAGCATTGCTATCCCATAGCTCTATATAGCCAACGTATTGCTGGTATTGGATCTAGCTGTGGCATCGCACCACTACTACTACTGTTGTACCTCAACCGTTTGCTTCTCTTCCTTCACCCTTCTCATTCTTCACCATATAGTTCCTTTTCAACTTGTGCCCAAATCAGTTGTTGTCATGGGCACTGTCTCATCCATATCCACTAGCCATGAAGGATATTCAGTTATATCTTTGAGCTGGATAGGATCATAGAGTCTCAGCTTCACCCCTCTTTTAATTTTTTTGAGGGACCTCGCGGTCAGTGCATTGCCTATTAGTGCTTAAGCACAAGATAGGCTAAGGCTCGAATCTTATGTTGTCTTTAATTTTGCCACACTGGAGCACATATAAACCATCCATAGAGAGTTGTTACAGTGAGCTGTGAGCTGCGGGTATTTTGAACTCAAAGAAGTTATGGAATTTGATGAAATTTGGTGAGGTTGTTGCCTAGGATAAGATGATCATCCTCACCAATTTTCATCAAATTCCAAAACTTCTAGGGGAGTCAAATGGTCGAAGCAATTTCTGCCGTCCGCAGTCACTGTTAAAATCTGCAGAAATTGCTTCGACCATTTGACTCCCCTAGAAGTTTTGGAATTTGATGAAAATTGGTGAGGATGATCATCTTATCCTAGGCAGCAACCTCACCAAATTTCATCAAATTCCATAACTTCTTGGGGGGTCAAAATACCCACAGCTCACTCCCCCCCCCCCCCCGGCAGTTCACAGCTCACTGTAACAGCCCTCACCATCCATATAGGCGAGAGATAGGCCCGCCACAAAGGTGGGAGGAAGTCCAACAGGATATGATCACAACCTTCCGGGTTGGGGCAGGTGCTTTGCCCCTCTTAATGAATGTGACTTTTGGTTATACTGCACGAATATTTAGTCATTGAGCTTCCTTAGCCCAAGGTGGTTCCTCTTCTTCCTATGTATCCTTTTAAATTTGAGACTATCATGAATTGGACAAGAGATGTTGGTCTTGAGCTTCCTTTGTTGGTGAAAGTATTGGTCTTGAGCGTCCCGTGGACTCGTATGGAGAGTAGAGTTGTCATCACCGTCACCCTGGTGGTAAATTCTAAGTGGGTAATACCTATAAGTGGTATAGTAATTATATATAGAATCAACATTATACAAGGATTTCGTATTTTTCTTTTCTGAGTTAAAGAATTCAAACTTTTTGTATTACTAATGATGTAGTTCTTCAGGGAAAAGAGGACATAAGGTTGAAGGAGGTTCGAAGAGCCGGTACAAAAATTGCTGTCCCTCCTCGGACTGCAACTCCAAGGGCGGCGGACAAAACGGTAAGCCTCACCCCCTTATATTTTAAATTCCGCTAATAATAATGGATCGTTAGATTGCGATTTCTATCCTCCACCTGGCACCTCCTCTTGCAGCAGGCAATCGACATTACACAACTTCATGCCTTAAGTATAGTCTCGTAATAATTTAGAACTCTGAAGTAGAATTAGACTCACTCTATGGTGGATTCGACAGGCAGTCCCGTCACGAACCGATCATCGGTCTCTCAACGGGAGGAACCCACGGATCGGCAGTTTGTCACACAACGGGACGAAGCCAAGGTACGCGTAAGCGTCCAATGCGCACATTATTTCTGTTTTCTTTTCTAAGGGATGTTACATTCTGGTTGTAATACAGGCAAGAAGTGCCGCGGTGGCGATAGCTGCTTCTAACCGCTCACAGTCATGCGGTGGCCATTACTAGTATATGATGCTGTACCGCGATCCCATCATCGGAGATCATCGTTCGTGCTCGTATAGAGCTGTCGGTGGGGAGCAATCAGGCGATCGAATCCCGTCGAGGAATCGTGTAGTGTGCAAAGCGGCGGGTTAATCTCCTGTCTACATGTGTTGTAAATTTGTGCTCTATCTTGATATCTAGGGCTTCATTCCTGCAGGAACCATGAATGGTCATGTAACCTCTACTTCAAAGTGGTCCTAACTTTCTGTTAATAATCGAAGACTGAAGGCTCCCACTTAGGGCTTCATTCTTTGCCTATCCTTTTCACCAAACGCATCTGTTATCAGGGACCACTTAGGGCTTCATTCATTGCCAGTCCTTTTCCCATCCTCCCCCCCCCCCCCCCTGTGGACCTAACCGAACCCCATCTCGCGCCACCATCTGCTTGCGCCTCCATTGTTCGCGGTCATGCCACCTTCTGATCTGACCTTTCTCTGCCATGGCTGATCGAGAGATGAGAGGAGGTGAGAGTGGTTTCGGGATTAAAAAAATAGGGAAGGGTTTGTTCTAATATTGGGTTGGTTAGAGGGGCTGAAGCTCAAATGAAAAGCTTCACTAGGCTTATCCTATTGTTGGGTTGGGTTAAACTGGTTCAGGTTGTAAACAGGTCAACATGACTAACCAGATTAGTAAATGGGTCGGGTCCGTGATTTGTCTCCAACTCGCCTGTTTAAAATTCAATGGGTCAGGCCTACCTTGCATCCGATCATAGTGTCATTTAGCCAGTTAGCCTGTCTCCGAGTTCAATGTGATTCACTGGTCTGCATTGGGTGCAACGGACGGTTGTGATCAGGACACTCACGGATTGAGAGTTGCAGCCAAATATAGAATAAAAAAATGATAGACTTAGACTCAAGTCCTTTTAGCAGATGCTATATTAGGTAAAGGACATGCAATGTTTCAATATCCCTCCCAAACATTGCATGCTACAACAAGTCCTTCGTCCTTATTAACCCCCTCACGTGCTACAGAAAGATTATCCATTCGTCTCCATAAAGAGTATCAATTAGCTGGTTAACATTGTTCATGTAGCGGTTGCTACAATGATTTAATTGTAGCTGCTATAGTGAAATCACTATAGTAAGAGTCAATTAGATTTGGTAAAAGTATCAATTTAGCGAATTGTTTGTTGCTATAGTGATGTCACTGTAGAAAGAGTATCAATTACTCGAGTGAATACTCTTTCTGAAGAAGAATGGATACTCTTGCTACAGTAAAATCACTGTAGCAACCACAACATGCACAGTATCACCTGGTGAAGAAAGACTCTTGTTGATGACGAATGGATACTCTTTCCGGAGACGAATGTATACTCTTGCTATAGTGTTTTCGTTGTAGTAGCTACAGTGAAATCACCGTAGCAATCGCTACATGTATAGTGTTAATTTGCAAATGGATACTCATGCCCAAGACAAAAGGATACTCTTATTGGAAACGAATGGATACTCTTGCTGGATATGTAGTTTTATAATTTAAAAGATTAAAAAAAAAAGTTAATATTTTCGATTGAGTTCTTGTTATACAAACGTATCCTTCGGGAGGGGCTTTAGCTAATATCCTAACAATTTGTATCCTTTAACTTAAATAAAGACCTGTGGAGGGATAAAAAACCTCCGAAGAATGGATATGTAAATGGATCTTAGTAGGTCTTAGCGGGTTTACCTCTTTTGGGTACAGGTTTAGGATCTAGACATGATTCGTTAAACGGGCTGGGTTTGGGTTTAGGGGTTCTGGGCACGACTCGAAATCAGATACGTGGCTAGGGTCCATGCCCTCCTACAGATTACGCTTCTGGTCAAGGACCTGAACTGCATGACTCCAGGCCCATCCTTTTTTTTTTTGCAAGTCCGGCCCATCCATTTTATGCCCGGTTCTGATCAACCTGCTGACACCTCCAATTTACTCCGTTGGCCCGGTTCTGATCCCCTCGCGACCAGTGTTTTGAAAACCGGACCGGACTGGGCGGTTCAACCGGTTTGAACCGGAACCAGAACCGGAACATGTTTTGGTTCGGTCTTTGAATAAACCGGTTTGTATTTTAACCCAGGAATCAAACATTTCCATTGAAGAATTTATTAGATCTCTATATAAAAAAATATATTTACATGCGGTTCAAACGGTTGAACCACCGGTTTGAACCGATTTGGACCAAACCGTATGCCTTTTCGGTTCGCCTTCCGATCAGGTTTTGAAAAC
Organism: Chamaelirium japonicum; assembly: GCA_947650365.1. Lineage (NCBI taxonomy): Eukaryota > Viridiplantae > Streptophyta > Magnoliopsida > Liliales > Melanthiaceae > Chamaelirium > Chamaelirium japonicum. Next base: position 31,542,477 of record OX393556.1, read on the forward strand.
ACTGCTCGCGACCGGCAACTGAGGGGTAGTTTCGTACCTTCGGTCTGTGTGCGGTGAACCAGGGATGGATCCGGGGGGAGCATGTGGGGGCGGCAATATCCAAAAAAGAACTCCTTATTATAATAGTATTAACTAGAATTATTTTAAAATTATATAAGTTCGACCCCCCCTGAATTTTTAATAAAATTTAAAACCCCGTCCTCTTAATTATATTTCTAACATTCGCCCCCCCAAGATTCGATTCTTGAATCCGTCCCTGCGGTGAAATATAAAAAACCACTCGGATCACCTCTGAGGAAGCTCGGAGAAGAAGATGAGACTAGAGCCAGTCAGTTGGTTAGGGGTGGCAATGGGTCGTGTCGTGTCGGGTTTGTGTCGTTTCCAAAACCCCTAGACTCGGACCCGACCCGTTTAACTAATCGTGTCTAGATCCTAAACCCGTACCCGACCCGCTAATAAACGGGTAGACCCGATAAGACCCGTTTATCACCCGGGTCTATTCAGTTGACCCAATCCGACTCCGACCTGACCCGAAAGACCCGTTGGTATTATATATTATAGTATAGGATTGCGGGTAGACGCAACCCGACCCGACACGACCCGACCCGTTGAATACTAAACGGGTCTTCCCGGGTCTACCCTGTCCAGACCCTAAACCCGGACCCGACCCGTTTATTAAACTGGTCTATCGTGTCCACCCGTTTACAACCCGAACCCGTTTAGCCCTGACCCAGACCCGCTAACTTTGTGTCGGGTCTGCCGTGTCGGGTCCGAAATTGCCAGGCCTACTGTTGGTCCATTTTTGTGTCCAGATGGAGGAAGAGAGAGAGAGAGAGAGAGAGGGAGGGAGGGAGGGAGGGAGACGGAGACTGTAACTGGCGTTGTCGAATCATCGAGACGGAATGGCGACGTTCGAGGAAACTCTGCCCAGCGATCCGAAGGGTGGAGGGAAGGTCTTCAAGACCAAGTGCGCTCATTGCCACACGGTGGAGGGAGCAGGTAGGGCTGGCAATTTCGGACCCGACACGGCAGACCCGACACGAAGTTAGCGGGTCTGGGTCAGGGCTAAACGGGTTCGGGTTGTAAACGGGTCAACACGATAGACCCATTTAATAAACAGGTCGGGTCCAGGTTTAGGGTCTGGACACGGTAGACCCGGGAAGAGCCGTTTAGTATTCAACGGGTTGTGTCGGGTCGGGTCTACCCGCAATCCGATACTATAATATATAATACCAGCAGGTCTTTCGGGTCAGGTCGGGTCGAGTCGGATTGGGTCAGATCGGGTCAACTGAATAGACCCGGATGGTAAAAGGGTCTTACTAGGTCTTACCGGGTCTACCCGTTTATTAGCGGGTCGGGTTCGGGTCTGGGGGTTTTGGACCCGACCCGACCCGACCCATTGCCACCGAAGCCGTTAACACAAAATAAAGAGAGATGCTACAAACGTTGCAGACTTAACTCGCAGCGGGTGGTAATGGAAGCATTAACATGCAACTGTTACTCTTTTGTAACGTACGCTCTTTACTTGCTAATAACCGACATATCCAAAACTATAACATATAAAAATAAATAAGGAGTTAAAGCCCAAAAGAGAACTTGAAGCCCGAAGCCCATTCGAGACCACGGCCCGTGCTCGACACGGTGCTCCCGCATGTGTGTGGTGGGTACATGCCTTGACTCTTGTGTTGCGACAAAGCCATAAGGGGAGTTTTCTTAAATACGCACATCTTGAACCCCCCCCCCCCGAAATGTGGGACTAAAGTTAAAATTAACACCGGTTCATTCACCAAATTAAAAAAAAATGACATTTTTATACCAATTACCCACAAGAATAAAATATTTAAAATCAATTCAAAATAAGTTGTCTAGAGTACTTGTGAAAAGTTATAAAGGCAGAAAGTGTATTTCGACTTGAACCTTTTCTTAGTGTAGATCTGCAGGATTTACAAGCTGCCCAATGAACTAAAGTTTTGAATTATTCAGCTTAAATATAACTCAAGTCAACATATCTTACTCACATCCTCAAAATAAACATCATAAAGTCTGATGCGGTTGTGCTCTTTATGACATGAGCTATCCCTAGTTTTCTCGAGTAATTTTTACATCCATGTGCTAACCTCAATCCTCATAGAAGCGATCACACTTTTACACTCATATATATGTTTTCAATTAGTAGTGCTTCGTATCTATGCATCCCACTAGAATTCTAGCTATACATAGCATAAAAGTCAACGACTAGGCTTCGCAACAATACAAACTGCACTACCACATCATAGGGATGAGTACTGGCACCCCCACAAGTCCCACTAATAAATTGTTGCCCATTAAATCTCGTTCTTGAGATCTCTAGTCATATTACTCATGTAGGTTGGGTTACCATTATCGGAAACATTTTAGTTTATATGCCCTAACCCAATCCCCCTCGATGTATTTAGAATTATCTCTCTAGCTAATCCCTTTGTTAAGAGATCTGCTAAGTTGTATTTTGACCTTATATAATTAATGACTTCTTTCAACATCTGTCACACAATGTTGTGTCTATGATGAATATGTTGTGTTTACGACGAAAATGTCGCGACTTTCTAATGTAAGAAGTGTTCCTGGTTCTCATTATAGTTGTTTGGCTCTCACAATGAATAAGGATCGCATGAATAGGTTTTAGCCATAATGGAATATCATAAGGAAGTTCCTTAGTCACTCACCCTCCTCACTAGCTTTAACTAGGTCTATGAATTTCGATTTCCATAGTGGATCGGGATATGCAGGTTTGCTTGGATGGCTTCCAACAAATTGTATATCCTCCAATGGTAAACACATACTCGCACATCCTCCAAAGGTAAACAAATACTCGCTAGTGGATTGGTTTTTGAAGAATCTGTAATCCAGTTAGCTTCGATGTACCACTCTAGGACAACGAGATAACTACCATAGAAAATGTTATGATCCCAGTTATATTTTAAGCATGGTTTTTAGTTTTGATTTCGATTCGCCCACTAGGATTGGTTTCGATCGGTTTTGAAGTTTCGGATGAGTTTCGTTGATTTTTTATTTAAAAAAGTAATTTAAAATTAATTTCCCTTTTATTATTATTTATTATTATTTATTATTTTTCTCTATATTTTCTATATTTTGTAATTATTTTCTATTTTTCTAACTATCTATATTTTTCCCCTATTTTTTATTTTTATTTTTTTAATTGATATAATATTTTACATATTGATATATATATATATATATATATATATATATATATATATATATATATATATATATATATATATATATATATATATATATATATATATATAATTTTATAACTTATAATGTATATCCTGATCACAGTCGTCCGTTGCACTCAGCCTTGACTAGCAGGAGAAAGGATGATGTGATTGGGTGCTATGTCATTCTAGTGACCATTCGGGATAAACCCTTAGGGTTGAAGAGTGGAACAGAGCTCGTGTCGATCTCCTCTCAAAATCCCATGAGTAGAGGAGAGCCGGTGAGGGGGAGGGGAGGGAGAGGCAAGACAGCGACTACTGCAATTGTTGACAACGACTATTGCGATCAGCGATGGTGGCGACCACGGTGATTGGAGGCAGAGGTGATCGAGCAGTGCCTGAGATCCAGGTAGGATTTTTTTCTTCTTCTCCTCTTCTTCATCTCCTTTGGACTGGCCAAAACCTGGAGGATCGGGGGTTGTTTCGGACTAGACCCGGCCACTGAACCAATCTGGTGAATCCGAATCAGTTTCAGATGATCATTCAAACCTTTATTTTAGGTACCACTCGGATTACAGCATCCCAATGCACCCCGTTGGTGTTAATAGTGTATCTGCAAAGTCTGCCTATCGCATAAGCAATATTAGGTCTCGTACAGTTAGTGATATATATGAGACTGTCAATTATCCTTGAATACTCAAGTTGTGATACACTTGATCCCATGTTTTCTACAGTTGTACTAATTGATCATATGACGTTCTGGTAGGACTATATTCATAACCTTTTGTGAATTTCTTTTATTTCTTGAAGTTAATGGGTAGTTAAATATCTGTGGTTACGCACTGCTGACATTGATGTAGCTCGACATTTCCGCGAAAATAGCTTGGAATGCATAGAAAATATACTTTTTATGTAAACAAATCCTGTTAATCTTGCATGTATGTGTGCATGATGCATAACCCTGCAGTTGTCTCTTTGGCTTTTTCATTGCACATGTTGTGTTTAGGGGTGTTCATCGGTTCGGGTTGACCCGCCGAACCGAACCGAACCGGTCAATTTGGTTCGGTTTGGATCGGATATTTTTTATCGTTCGGTTTGGTTCGGTTCCAAAAAATAAAAACCCGCTATGGTTGGTTCGGTTCTGCGTTGTGAGTTTTTTAACCCGAACCAACCCAACCTGAACCAATGGTAATATATCCTCAATAGTTATACAGTCTCACTAATATTGTACATTACATGGTGGTGACTCCAATTACCACCGTTCGGTGCATTCAACACTTTCAAGTGTTCAACGGTGTGATGAAACTGAAATGTGAAGGGTGTTGCTATTTGCACCCACATAATTACTAGCACCCTCAAATCCCAACTTATGAAATATCTCAAAGTGAAAAATTAAGATTGTTGCTAGTAATTCTATAGGAGCAAATAGCAGCACCCAAAGTTAAAAGGCTTAAAATGAAATCTGAACCAACTCAGCGGCTCAACCATTCACGCCTCACGGTGTGGTTATGAGCAATTTGAAAGGCCCACAAAACCGAACCAAACCAAACCGAACTTTTCCGGTTTGGTTTGGTTCGGTTTTTACCAAGGAATGGTTTGGTTCGGTTTCATTTTTTAGAGAACCGATCAACTTCGGTTCGGTTCCAAATTTATCAAAAAACCGAACCAACCCGAACCATGAACACCCCTAGTTGTGTTCCTCCTTTCTCTTTCTTGCAAGGTTTCCTCATCCCATCTTTTTGTATGGTGGAAGTGTGGCTGGCTAGTTAGTACTGAATTTGTATGTGCCTGTCTGTAGGTCCCAACTTGCATGTAGGGGTGGCAATGGGTCGGGTTCGTGTCGTGTCTAGTTTCGGGTCGTGTCCAAAACCCCTAGACCCGGACCCGACCTGTTTAACTAATCGTGTCTAAATCCTAAACATGTACCCGACCCGTTTATAAATGGGTAGACCCGATAAGCCCCGTCAGACCCATTTACCACACAAGTTTATTCAGTTGACCCGATCCGACTCGACCCGACCTAACCAGATAGACCCTCTGATACTATATATTACAATATCGGATTGCGGGTAGACCCAACCCGACACGACCCGTTGAATATTAAACGGGTCTTCCCGGGTCTACCGTATCCAGACCCTAAATCCGGACCCGACCCATTTATTAAACGGGTCTATCGTGTCGACCAGTTTACAACCGGAACCCGTTTAACCCTGACCCAGACCCGCTAACTTTGTATCGGGTCCGAAATTGCCAGCCCTACTTGCATAGCCTTTTTGGGAGGCAATCTGGTACTGCTCCCGGTTATTCTCACTCTGCTGCGAACAATAACATGGAGGTGATATGGAATGAATAAACTTTATACGAGTACGTTCATAATCCGAAGAAAGTATGTCCTTGTGGTTTTTTTTTTTTGGTAAGGCTGCAACTTGGGCTGGTTGGACCCAAGCCCAACTAGAGTTTCGGGCAGCTTTGGGTTGATGCATTTGAAGATTGGGTTAGGTTAGGGTTAATAAAAATACAACCCGAGTTGAATTCGGGTTAAGGGGTCGGGCGACCCGGCCCAATCCGAACCTGAGTACTCATGTTTATTTGCGAGTCTGTGATATACAGATAACTATCACATCCATTCTGAGTAATCATATGTCGAGGGGTCGCAATCACAGCCATCAGTTTCATCATGTCTCATATTATTTATTTGCTTCTTGTTTATCAAATAAAGACATTATTTGATGATCTAGTAAATTGCATGAATAGAGTTGATAAAAATACAACCCGAGTTAACTTTGGGTTAAGGGGTCGGGCGACCCGGCCCAATCCGAACCTGAGTACTCATGTTTGTTTGCGAGTCTGTGATATACAGATAACTATCACACCCATCCCGAGTAATCATATGTCGAGGGGTCGCAATCACATCCATCAGTTTCATCATGTCTCATATTATTTATTTGCTTCTTGTTTATCAAATAAAGACATTATTTGATGATCTAGTATATTGCATGAATAGAGTTGATAAAAATACAACCAGAGTTAAATTTGGATTAAGGGGTCGGGCGACCCGGCCCAATCCGAACCTGAGTACTCATGTTTGTTTGCGAGTTTGTGATATACAGATAACTATCACACCCATCCCGAGTAATCATATGTCGAGGGGTCGCACTCACAGCCATTAGTTTTATCATGTTTATCAAATAAAGACATTAGTTGATGATTTAGTAAATTGCATGAATATAGTTGATAAAAATACAACCCACGTTGAATTTGGGTTAAGGGGTCGGGCGACCCGGCCCAATCCGAACCTGAGTACTCATGTTTGTTTGCAAGTCTGTGATGTACAGATAACTATCACACCCATCCTAAGTAATCATATGTCGAGGGGTCGCAATCACAGCCATCAGTTTCATCATGTCTCATATTATTTATTTGTTTCTTGCTTATCAAATAAAGACATTATTTGATGATCTAGTAAATTGCATGAATAGAGTTGATAAAAATACAACCCGAGTTGAATTCGGGTTAAGGGGTCGGGCGACCCGGCCCAATCCGAACCTGAGTACTCATGTTTGTTTGCGAGTCTGTGATATACAGATAACTATCACACACATCCCGAGTAATCATATTTCAAGGGGTTGCAATCACAGCCATCAGTTTCATCATGTCTCATATTATTTATTTGCTTCTTGCTTATCAAATAAAGACATTATTTGATGATCTAGTAAATTGCATGAATAGAAATGCAACAAAAGTTGTACAGTAGTGTTAGCAAGTATAAGTTCTTTCAGTTTTTGATCTTCAAAGATCAAAATTTTGAACAAAGATTGAAAATAAGTATATCCAAACCCACACAACCCGATCCATCCTACCAACTTGGGCTAACCCAAGCTTGAAAATTTTTGCTTCGGTTGGAGGTTGGGTTAGGGTTCTCATGTGTTTTAACATATGAACCATCAAGCCTGCAGCTATGTCAGTTCTACTGAGCTGTATATGCTCAGTGCATTTTGTATGAATCTTTTTTTTTTTTCATTTTGTTTGGGTAAATTATAATTAGCTTATACACCTTCGTGTGCCCGTATGCGAACGCAGTATATTCCCGGTACAAAAATGGTATTCCCCGGCCTGAAAAACCCTAGAGACCCTGCTGATCTGATTGCGTACTGGAAGGAAGCAGCAACGAAGGAAGAATAAGCAATGGCGCCTCAAAATTCTTCGTATGCTTCGAATATTGCACCGAATTTCTTCTTCGGCATCAAGGCCCAAGCACTGCTTGTTAAAAGCATCAAGAACTTGAAAACTATTTCTTTCTTATTTTTCTGTTCTTTGTTTTCGTGCAGTTCCTTGGTTTGTATGTGGTAGAAATTAGTCAGTTTGGTACCCAGGTCTGTAAATCTTATGGTTGTAGTGTATGCACTTCAGTACTACATGCCCAATTTGTACTGAACCGAACACATTCTAGCCCTCCATTACCTTTTCCCTCAATCCTAACGGTGGAAGCATTATACTAGGGGCCATGGGATGTTTGGGAGACGCACCAACATCCGCTCGGCCGACATCTGACATCGTAACATCGGTGGAAGTCCAATGGACATTTTGCGAAATTTCAACGATTCTCGACCCACATTGAGATTATAATGTCGGTTGGAATCCAATGATATTGTGTGAAACTATCTGGTTTATAACTTAAGTGGGTGCCACCCTTAAGTTGTGTGTGCCCACCTAGTTTGACCGAGGGGAGGCCCACAAAGGATATATAGACAATATAGCCTAGACACCTAACCCATGTGGGACTAAACCCAAAAATTTTCCCCACACGAGACTAGGGCTGGACAAATCCCGAGGACCCCCCTCTCATGCGAATACCACAAGGCTAGGGCCGGATCGACTCTGACGAGCCCCCTCTAGTGCAGAACGCAAGGAGCACAATCTGGACCCCTCCTGAACCGAGTCTGGGTGGAACCTCGCACTGATACCACTGTTAGATACCCTCTCGCCCCAAAGCTGGGGTTGTAATGAGAGATTCACAGAGGGTATACGAAAACACCACCGCCCATCCCCCCTAAGCAATGTGGGCCCAACAATGTGTATGTAGGACATAAGATTCAGTCATTACAGGAAAGAAAAAAAAAAATCAAGATACCGTATTCATGTCGCGACAGTATTTCAAGGCAAGGATAGTTAAGGTTCTTGCGAATCGGGCGCCTTCCGTTCATCTTCTGTAAGCTACGAGGGCCGGGAATAGGTCACCGTCCTACTGCTGTGGTCGCCGAATAAGGCCTGGTATCTGCAGACGAGTTTATTGTCAGCTAACGCTTCATTATCAACATAACAAAACAATCTAGTTGGCATCCATGGTGCAAAAAACATGAGCAACTGATGTTCCATGGCAAGGAGGTCTATTCGAATTCCCAGGAAATGGGTAGGGCTGGCAATTTCGGACCCGACACGAAGTTAGCGGGTCAGGGTCAGGGCTAAACGGGTTCGGGTCGTAAACAGGTCAACACGATAGACCCGTTTAATAAACGGGTCGGGTCCGGGTTTAGGGTATGGACACGGTAGATCCGGGAAGACCCGTTTAAAACTCAACGGGTCGTGTCAGGTCGGGTCTACCCGCAATCCGATACTGTAATATATAGTATCAGCAGGTCTATCGGGTTAGGTCGGGTCGAGTCGGATCGGGTCAACTGAATAAACCCATGTGGTAAACGGGTCTTATCGGGTCTACCCGTTTATAAATGGGTCGGGTACGGGTTTAGGATCTAGACACGATTAGTTAAACAGGTCGAGTCCGGGTCTAGGGGTTTTGGACACGACTCGAAACTAGACACGACACGAACATGACCCGACCCATTGCCACCCCTAGAAAAGGGTGCACTCCCATATTCTTTCCATAAAACCGCCAGGTACCCAGCGAGCGATTTACAAATCTTCCCACACCTGGTTTTGTGTACAACTAGATGCTTTCACCGTGAGGATGGGGAAGGTACAGTGAGATTTACAAATCTTAGGTTTTGGTTGAGTGAGAAATGAAATCCCACAAAAGTAGGCTTTCATTTCCCAGGGAAGAAGCCCTTGTTTTTTTTTTCTTTTGGGTAGTCAAGTTACAACCTACTGGGACAACCGCATGAGTACCAACCCCCCGGCCAGGGTTCGAAACATGCCATCGCAACTGCATATTTTCCTATTAATGTGGCCACGCTTGCTCAACGACAGTGTTCGTGGCCCGTGGGATTAGAACTGAGGACCTGCGCCCAAAGGGTGCAACGTAACACCAACTTAGCAAACAGTTGGGAACATACAAGCCCTGTTATGGAAAGAACATGGGAATGGGCCCATTTCTGTGATTTCCAATTCCCAGGAAAAGAAATTGTGGAGTAAATCTAGAGCAAGTTCCTATACTTTGGAGGCTATATTGCAATAACCAGCTCGAGGAAGGGAAGAGAGAACTTCGTCTGACAAATGTTGTGATGGGCCTGTAAGAAATTAGGCCCCCAAATGTTTACCCTTCCAAGGACAGAATGAAGCAATGCCACCTAATTTTATCATCAACAAATTGGAGGCAGAAAAATTGTAGTCCATTCTGTAATCCACCTAGGGCACCAGGTCAAGTTTATAAGCCTATTGAAGGCCATCCCCGAATATCTATTAAAGGAAAGGAATCACCAGTTCAGGTGAAAACATTGCTCGCAAGGGTTCCACCTAAGGAGGAATACAAGTAGTGGGGTTCTCGTGGGCCTTTGACTAAGGCAATGAGGAAAATCAACTCCTGGTGGCCTCCAGCATCTCCGGAGAAGAGGCGGAGAAGGCGATATGGACACAAGAAGAGGGGAACACAAGAAGCTGATGGGAGGGCGCAAGAAGATGATTAAGTTTGAGTATTTAGCATAATGCTTTACCCTGCAAAGGGTTAATCAGTCCCAATTAATCTAAATGTGACTGTACGAGGCCACCGGCACATGACAAAGGTAACAAAAGTAACCCTAAGGCACAAGTAGTTGAATTTGAACTAACATAGGAGTTCGTGGACATTTTGGGGAAAACTGCATTATATTTCACAGAGTGATCCTCTCAATTATGAGAAAAGAATGGGAAAATGAACTAATTCAAATCTAACTTGGATTCTATATCTGGTTGTAAAATTCATCATCATCATTATAATCATAATCATTTGATCATGATCATCATCCAGGTCTTATCCCATCAAGATGGGGTTGGTTGATTATAAGGAAGGTTGACAATTTTTTCAAATGGTTGTCAACCTGATGTAGATTGATGCTAAAACCTGACCAATGCAACTTGGCAAGGGAGGGTCATGCCAAGAAACCTAAAAGGCCAGTTAGTGGGTAGGTAGACAGACATACCTTTAGTGGGTAGGTAGATCTAGCCTTGTTGGTCATGCAATTTAAGTTCATACAACCAGGTATCAACCGTCCAATTTTCATCTAAACTATGAAAGAGTCTAAATGACAAGGTTAGAAGGCAATATTTGATGTAGGGAATCACAATCATATCTGCGGCACAAATCATAAGCCAAAGGGATGAAATAAAACAACATTCCAAAATTAATTTCCAAAGTTGTCAAACTAAATATATATATATCACATAGTGTGGTGGTTCTGATAAGAAAAGCATGCAATAATGACCTAGCTTAAAACTTCAACTAGAGTTAGATAAGATGCAAACACGATACCTAATAGGATACTGCAAGCAACATACATTGCATTGACATAATCACCATAAACAAGACCCTTGGAACCTAACAAGATTTTAGCTTACGTCCTAATTACGTTTTTCATAACCAAACAAGTGCCTGTGGTCCCTAAAAATGTATGCTAGGTGCTAGTTAACCAACGGAATAATTGTGGACATCGAGTATATAGCTATCTGGCAAGTTTATAGAAAACATGAAGTCTAAGGAGGAAGAGATAGTCTAAACAAAAAATGACAAAAAAATAAATAAAAGATCGGATAGGTTGGTGTTTGATATATCAATTATAAGTAGATACTTTTCAAACGTCAATAAACTTTGTGCCAATAGACATGCAGTAGATTACAAACCTCAACTCCATGAGGGCCGATTCGATTGCGAGATATGAAATTCAATACATGTGTTGCAAATTCCTCGGGTACATCTTCCTGCAATATAAACATAACAGTAGTTCAAATTCCCAGAAATCAAGGTTATAGATATCAATTGCTTGTATGGGCATTCATCATATGCTCATTCTTTTATAAAACTGATATATCTGAGGGTTATGGCCTATTATAGGTATATGTTTGCACATTACCTTCCTTTAGTGAATTCATTGCACTATCAGAACTTCCAAATCTTGGTTCTTAAATTGCGTGACATCAAAGTTGGAGAGCATTTTCTTTGAAGCTCATGATGGAATAAAAGAACTATGACTATAGCTCATCCATGGTCAATCTCCATCTTCAGATGCAAGCACCTGATAAGTGATAACTTCCATGTGGCAATACCTTCGTAAACTAGCTAGTCGGACTACCCCCAAATTCTGCCAGTTTGATGTGATTTGTTCAGCTTCATGAGGCATAAAATCAGTAGGGAAGGCCATACTCAGGCCCTACTTGGGTGCAATTTGGCATTCCAAACAGCCCGTATATAGACTAGTAAGAATTTGAGTCAGTGCAGATGAGAAATTCTGGGAAATTATGACACATTTGGCTACTTTTTCACTTTATTTGGTTGGAGTTTATAGTTAGTTTAATTTTATTTACTGCATTTTATGGAAGATTTTTCTATAGGTATAGTTTCTATTTTTCAATTTTTAAAGGACTGTATAGTGTACCCTGACATCCCAAATATAAAAAGAGAGACCTCTTCCTCCTACATATCTACATGAACATCTTCAGTTCGATTGTGTTACCACAACCCTAGGGAGAGAGAGAGAGAGAGAGAGAGAGAGAGAGAGAGAGAGAGAGAGAGAGAGAGAGAGAGAGAGAGAGAGAGAGAGAGAGAGAGAGAGAGAGAGAGAGAGAGAGACGGCTAGGGTTTGGGAGAATGACGGGCAATTCTTATTAGGACAATAACCACGAATATATAGGTATCATAATGTGCAGGGAATAAGTCATGTACACCGAACTCATATGTATGACCTACAGTATACATTAACATTCCCCCTCAAACTCACGGTGAATCAAACACTGAGAGTTTGCTAATAAAGAACCAAAAACAAGGAGAGGGATGTGACTTTGTAAAAAAACCAACAATCTGCTCTGTGGAGGACACATAGGGCAGAGAGATGGTTCCAGCCTAGTATTGCTCTCTAGATAAGTAACAATTGAGTTCAATGTGCTTTGTCCGCTCATGAAACACCGGATTGCTGATAATCCGAATAGCACTCTTGTTGTCACAATTAAGATCTGTAGGTCCAGAAGTATCAACGCCACGATCCCGAAAAAAACGCCAAAGATGAACAACCTCCTTAGTAGTAGTGGCCATGACACGAAACTTGACATCAGTGCTGGAGAGGGAGATAACCTTCTACTTCTTGCTCTTCCATGAGATAAGAGATTCACCAAAAAACATGCAATATCCAGTAGTCGAACGACGAGTAGTCGGGTCACAGGTCCAGTCAACATTAGAATAGGCACGAAGAACCTTAAAAGAGGTCGAGGAGAAAAAGAACGACCTGGTTATAGTGCCTCGAAGGTACCAGAGAGCCCGTAGGAGAGCAGCATAGTAAGCCGAGTGAGGTGCATCTATAAACTGGCTAAGAATACTGACTGCATGAACAATATTCGGCCTGGTGATGCAAAGGTAGACTAGCTGACCAATTATCTCCCAGTATCGGGTAGGATCTGAGAGGGGCTCGCCACTCACCATTAGCAGGGCGTAACTTCACATGAAGCCCAAGAGGAGTGTCAACCGTACGATAGTCAGAAAGTGCAGCTCGACTAAGGATGTCAACCGTGTACTTCTGATGAGAAAGCAAAATCCCCCAAGCACCCCTAACAACCTTTAAGCCAAGAAAGTAACGCAGGGACCAAGAACTTTCATCTGAAATTGACTCTGGAGTTGTTGCTGAAGATAGGCTATGGCACCGAAGTCGTCACATGTAAGAATCATGTCATCGACATGACATAGAGAATGATGATGGCTCGGCCCTGGGTGAAAGTCCGCACGAATATAAAGTGATCCTGGAAGCTCTCCACAAAGCCGATCTCAGTAAGTGCACAATGAAAACGCTCAAACCAGGCACGAGGAGCCTGTTTGAGTCCATAGATAGCTCGACGGAGACGACAGACATGCTGAGACCAGGAGGAGACTGCATATAGACAACCTCAGAGAAATCATCATAAAAAAACGCATTCTTCATATCCATCTGAAGCAGAGGTCAACCTCTAGCAGCAGTAACAGTGATGAGGGTCCGAATGGTGGTCATTTGAGTCACCGGAACAAAAGTCTCATCATAATCGATCCCATACTCTTGGGTGAAACCTCGGACAACGAGACGGGCCTTGTACCGATCAAAGGAGTCATCGAGACGATGCCTGATCTTGAAGACCCACTTGCAGCTGATGAACTCAACACCAGCAGGCAGAAGGACAACCTCCATGTCTAAGTTTGCTTGAAGCCCTGAAACTCCTCAGTCATAGCCTGCTGCCACACAGGGTACTACAGTGCCTCCCTGTAAGATTAGGGCTCTCCGTCTATGTGAAGAGAAATAAAGTAAGCAAAGAACTAAGGTGAATAGGTAGTGACAGCAGCAAAACCAAAACGGTCAAGAGAGTAGCCAAAGTGGTCTGGGTGGCGGCGCTCGCACTGGGGGTAGCGAGGAGTGCTAGGATCCATATCCAGTATAGGCGGGCTGCTTGAAATAGACAGCATACAAGAGGAGTCACTGTCAGACAAAGGTGTGACATGCAACAGGTCAGGCTGACGATGATGAGAATACACATGAGGAAGAGAGAAACAGATGAAGTAGATGAAGGACCCAATGGAAAGGAGGGAGGCACAGGAGAAATGTCATCTGAGAAGGAAGATGAAGGACTCAAGCTAGGAGGGGCTACCATTGTAACATGAGGTAAGAGCTCAAGAGCAGGAGCGAGAGTAGTAGTTAGAGAAGAAGAAGAGAGTGTCGCAGGAGGAGCCTATCGAGACATTAAGAAAAGGGCTGTGGAGTCTTAAAGAAGGTAAGATCCTGAGACGCAGCAGGATAGTAGGGAACATCCTCGACAAAAGAAACATGTCGAGAGATACGAAGACGACGAGCCAATGGGTCATAGCCAAGGTTTAAAGTCACGGTATCGGTCGGCCCCGAACCGGTATGTACCGGCCGGTACGTACCGGTACCGGCCGATACGGACCGATACCGGTTATGAAAAAAACCCAAAAAACCCCAAAAAAAAAAAACTAACCTGTCGGTACCAGTCCGTACCGGCCTGAACCGGCCGATACGGACCGGTACGTACCGATACCAGCCGATACGGGCCAGGTATCGGGATCGGATGCAGTACCGGTCTCGAACCAGCCAAAACCGGTACGTACCGGTATCGGCCGAGATTTAAAACCTTGGTCATAGCAACGATACCCCTTGTGCTCAGAACTGATCCCCAAAAGCACACACTTAGTGGACCTAGCCAACAGCTTGTTACGCTCATGAAAGGAGGACAAAGCATGTGCACCCGAAAGCAAGGTTTAAAATCACGGTATCGGTCGCGGTATCGGTCGCCCTGAACCGGTATGTACCGGCCGGTACGTACCGCTACCGGCCGGTACGGACCGGTACCGGTTGAGAAAAAAAACCTTAAAAAAACCCAAAAAACCAAAAAAAAAAAAAATTAACATGTCCGTACCGGCCGTACCGGTCGGTACCGGCCTGAACCGGCCGATACAGACCGGTACGCACCGGTATCGGCCGATACGGGTCAGGTATCGGGATCGGATGCAGTACCGGTCTCGAACCGGCCAAAACCGGTACGTACCGGCCGGTACGTACCGGTATCGGCCGAGATTTAAAACCCTGCCCGAAAGTACGCAACAGGCTGTAATCGGGAGGGGTTCCATAGAGGCGCTCGTGAAGAGAAACACCAGAGAGGACTAAAGAAGGGGTGATGTTAATGAGGTTGACAGAAGTCAAAATGGCCTTTGCCCAAAAGGTGCGAGGGACGAACGAGGAGAGAAGCTGAGCATGAGCTGTTTCAAGGATGTGAAGTGTTTCCGCTCGGCATTCCCATTCTGCTCCTGAGTGTGAGGACAAGATTACTAAAAGAAAGTCCCATGGGACTGAAGATTAGAGCGCATAGTAGAGAAAGATATTCGCGGGCGCAATCATACCGGAAAGTTTTGATACGAGCATGGAACTAAGTATGGACCATGGCTGTGAAGGTTTGATAGACCTTAGGAATGTCAGATCGCTAACGAAGAAAATAAACCCATGTGAAATTCGAATAATCATCAATGAAGCAACATAGTAAAGATAATCATTCATAGAAGCTAAAGGTGCAGGATCCCAAATATCATAGTGCATTAAATCAAACGGACTATATGACTTCGACAAACTGAAAGAAAAAGAATTAGCTAAATGCTTAGCCAACTAACATTCCGTACAAAAAAAAAAAAAAAAACCTCGACCTAAAGCTCCAACTGGAAAAGACTTTTAAGCCAAGGTTCGGATACATGACCTAATCTCCTATACCACAGGTCGACATCAGAAGAGAGCATCATAGAAGACCAAAGAAGAGACATGTAAATGAAGATACTCCAGATGATATAGTCAACCCGCCCTACAAGTAGCACCGATCCTCTGTTCCGAGCGTGGATCCTACACAACACAAGAAGAGAGAAAAAGTGAATATTAGGCCAGAATCACACAGGATGCTAATAGAGGTTAAGTTTATGCAAAGTTAAGATGCATGCAAAACAAAAGGTAGAGAGAGAAGGCCAGTAGGGTCTGAGGCGGTAGTGATGGACCTAGTCTACGAGATGGCTAAAAGAGAGCCATCTACATTGTGGATCAGATGAATGCGGGAGGCAAGTGAGCATGCAGTAAGGATAGAGTGGTCAAGGGTCATGTGGTGAGAGGCCCCATAATCCATAATCCAAGGTGCAGAGGTACCCGAGGTGGCAGAAATAGCTGCTCAAAATGCATCTCTATACGCTGAAGGTGATCCGTTGTAGGAGTGTCAACAGTGGTGGCTCCAGCAATAGTAGCAGTGGGACGACCACGAGTAGGCATCCCGACACGCTTCTCTGGATGAAGCTACCAACAGAAGTCGACCGTGTGCCGCGGCTTCCCACAGTGGGTACATCTCCGAGTGTTAGGCGTGCCGGAGGAACGGAAGGGCCACGAGAGAGCGTAGTAGAAATAGTCTCGTAGGTGGAGCAGCAGCGAGAACACCCTAAAAAATGGAGGGTACAGAGGTCCAACGGGCTGTGACAGCACGGAGACAGATCTCCTCGGCAATAAACTCAGTTATAGCAGCATCAAGACGAGAAAGATGATCAGCTGTCCTGCGAGGGGAGAGAACTCTGGGCAAAGAGTCATCAGAAACTGACAGAGTTGTCGTCGTTCCCGAAAGAACTACAACTCGCACCAAGAGGCACTGACTCTGGACACCTACAGCAAAAGGGGCTCCAAATCCTGAAGCTCACACCAATAGCTGCGCATTAGGTTGTGAAACTGTTGAATAGTCTGCTCCCCCTCCTGAGTAGACTGGGCCTGAGACAGGAGTTGATACTCATGGGCCTCGCTTTGCTCCACAAAACGCTCCGTGAGATGAACCCAGAGCTCTGCCGCAGTAGCAAAGGTGACAAGGTCAACACGAAGCGAGCGGTCAACCGAGGCAATGAGAAACGTCCGGACACAACGGTCACAAAGGCTTCAGGTGTTAGATGTCTCTGCTCCAGAAGCAGCAGCAGGAGCAGGTGTAGAGCCGTCAAGATGCCCATACAGGGTTCGGCCATCCAGAACACTCTGGACGATGCCAGACTACGCAGTCCAATCAACAATTGTGATCAAGGTAAAGTCTGTAGAGACAGGGAGAAAATTCCTCGTCTGCTCAAATGACATCGTCGAGAACTGAACATGGATATCATTGAGGACTAATTTGAAGTTGTCATCGAGAGACGCAGAGACTCGATCGACAAAGGAGTACGCTACTTGTCGTGGGTAGCGGAGGCATTGTTCTAAAAGGCGGTCCGGGCGGCCGCCTAGGCGTTTTAGGGGGTTGGCCGCTCCGCTTCAGCAAAAAGCGGCACTGCAGGCGGGTTGAACAAAGGCGGGATCCGACCCGCCTAGGCGCCCGCCTAGGCGGGTAAAAGGCGGGCGCCTAGGCGGTCTCACTGTATGCAATTGCTTGAGGAATTTTTTTTTTTCTGTAATGAATTTTCTGTTTCTGCACCATATGCAATTGCTTGAGGAATTTTTTTTTCCAATGTATTGTGATGAAATGTTTAAGAAGCTCTTACGATTTTTTACTATATTGGTTCTTGTATGGTATGAGTTTGGATAGAATTTGGATAACAATATATGATTGGTTGGAATTTGGGTACATCACAATAAAGTTGGAGTACAACTGTATTATCTGGTATACTCAAATTAGAGGGACAATCGGGTATAGGTATTGAGGTAACCATACCTAAATACCCCTACCCACCCAATCCCCTCCTTCCTTTTCATAAAACTTTTATATTCAGATCGGTAGTTTTGATGTTTGCATATGTAAAACTTTCTAATATTGTTTTTTTATATAGAATTATGAATTTATATATATACATACATATAGAATATATATAATATATTTTATATAGGTGGGCGCCCGCCTAGTCGTCCGCCTTTCGCCTTGAAACCACTTGACCGCCCGTCTTCCGCCTTCCGCCTTCCGTTTTTAAAAACATTGAGCGGAGGGCCAGCAGTCGTGAAGGGCTGACAGACGCGAAAGGGCCGGCGGGTCTGTAGGAGGGCCAACAGGGCTGCAGGAGGACCGGTGGGTTGCAGGAGAGCCGGCGGGGCTGCAAGAGGGCCGGACGTAGGGCGGTGGGCTCGTCGCTGGCACAGGCAAGGTCACCGGATCGGGGAGGAAGGCAGCGGAAGGGAATGGCGAGTAGATTAGACCTGCTCTAATACCATGTTACCACAAACCCTAGGAGAGAGCGAGACGGCTAGGGTTTGGGAGATTGATGGTCAATTCTTATTAGGGCAATAACCACGAATATATAGACATCACACATATGTAGGGAATATGTCATGTACACCAAACTCATATGTATAACCTACAATATACATTAACATATTGAAAACATCTTTTACACCTTGAGGCATCCTCAGAAAAGAGGCCTGCATCAAAAGAGACAATAGTTAATGAGATAAATATGAACTGTATACAAAGAAAATTGGGCATGAAACGATATTTTCCAGACTGCCATCACTTGTTGCTCGGTGGAAGGAGATCAGAAAACTTAACGTAGATGGCAAACCAAAATAAATGTCAATACCATATCAACTTGCATGAGTGAAAGATACATGCTGCTTAATGCTCGAAATAAGTATCAACTTGGATAACAGCCAAGGATCATATCCTATGTCATGCCATTCCCATGACAGCCTGCTTGATCATGGTTTTCATTGGGGATGTGCAACATGACTGTTGCAGGTTGGGATCTGACCGATTAGACTGTTTAGGCCAAAAATATTACAAATCAGAAAAGATTAAAAAAACTGGGTCTAATTTGTCCAATTCAAGCTAAGCTGGATCCAAATCAGGGCATATTTCGCATTCGGGAGACGCTCTGATTCAGAACCGTTGAAATACAAACAGGTTCAAATTCAATCGAACCTTCGAACCCTGGCCAGGAACGGTGACATTCCTAATGCACTTGCACCTTAGTTCGAGTCACTGCAAGGTCAACTTTATTGCAGCCCCGCACCTAGCCCTGAGGTCGTCTAAGTAAACTACTTAAAAGTTATATTTGATTTGCCATCTAAATTAGGTATCTTATGTCAATCAATTGATTGGCAGTTTGCGATATTCCCAATTCTGCATTAATTTTTGTGGTGCATTTGTTATATCACTCGACCCATCTTAATAAAGCTTGGCAGAAATGCGCAAAGAAAAAGAGCACAAGATTGTGGTATGTTGGACTAGAACCAAATGGTTCACCAGGACTATTCACATGACAGAACAGCAAATCACTCCAGACTGTACAGCCACAAAGACTAATGAGAGTCTCATTGTCATTTTTGTTCACTGGGGAAATCTGGAAACCAGAAGGAAGATCTTGTGGGAAGAATTGACATCTCTAGGATCTTCCATTGCCACAAATAGCACCACAGTCAGATATGCTGAAGAGAGAGTGGGTGGTAGAAGGCCAAATTCCTCTACACTACATTACTACAAAGGTTCAATGACTTTTTTCTCCAGGGCTGATGGATCTGAACTCTAGTGGACATTGTCTTTCTTCGTCCAATAAGCAGGATGGAGGAAGAAGGATTATGGGCAGAATTGATAGAGCATTTGTGAACATTATGTGGCTTGATAAATATAATACTTCTGAGTTCTACGCCTCTTGTCTACCAGCAGGTGTTAGTGATCACTCCACTAATAATCAGATGGGAAGAAGCTTTAGATTGGGGACCCATACCCTAAAAATTCTCAACTTTCGGTGCCATAAAGAAGGGTTTAATGAGCTAGTAGAGTAAAGTGTGGCCGATCCATGTGGGATGTTATAAGCAATTTCAGGTGGTGTCCAAGCTAAAGTTGCCTAAAATAGACTTATTATTGGAACAAAAAAAACATTGGACCCTCACAGCTAAGAGTGGATGCTTGTATGAATAACGTTGCAGAGATACAAGGTTAAATCCAAATGAACCCTATGAACAATTCTTTGGCCGAGGAGGAAAACATTGCATCAAACAATTTGGAGGAAGCTATAGCAAATGAAGAGAGCTTCCTTCAGCAGAAAACGGGGAATATGAACCGTAAGTTCTTCCATGCCGTCTTCAAGAGAAAATGTAAATCATGTAACACAAACTTTATTTCTTCTATTGCGACAAGAACATGTGACACCTCCTATGAACCTTCTACCATTATACCATAAGAGGAGAGGCTCTCTTTCCTTGAGCAGCTTTATGTTGGAAATACTCTTGCCACACACTTCAAAGCTATGTTGTTCAAGAAAGTCCTAACACCTGAAGCAGCAGACCAGTTAAAGCAAATTATCTCTATAGCAAAATTGGACTATGCAGTTCAACACTCAGATGGCTATAAAGCTCTAGGCCCAGATAGATACGCTGCAGAGTTCTTCAAGAAGATCTGGAAGCTAGAAGGAAAGAGATTTGAGAAGCAGTCCAAAAAAAAAATTGAATCAGGGAAACTTCTTAACGAACTAAATCATACCTTTGTCACCTAGATCACAAAAGAAGCCAACACAAAGGAGTTTACAACATTAGGCCCAAATTCCTGTGTAATTGTATTTAGGAATTAGGAAGAAGGATCACTGATAGTATATTACATGCCCATGAGCTAGTGAGAGGATTTCAAGCTGCTAGAAGCCCCAAGAGAGCTTGTATCAAAATTGATCTAGTGAAAGCCTATGATACTATTAATAGGGCTTGCATTCTCCATGCTCTCAAATGTTTGAGGTTCCCCTCAGAGAGGCTAAGGTGGATAAAA
Source organism: Chamaelirium japonicum (assembly GCA_947650365.1). Lineage (NCBI taxonomy): Eukaryota > Viridiplantae > Streptophyta > Magnoliopsida > Liliales > Melanthiaceae > Chamaelirium > Chamaelirium japonicum. The sequence continues at coordinate 31,563,323 of OX393556.1, forward strand.
GAATGCATCACTACACGGTCTACACCTACCTTCTATATTCTTATTGATGGTTCCCCTTCGGGCTAAGAATCCACAGACTCATCCCCTGGTCTTTTCTCTCAACCAGCTCAACTGTAGGCCCTATCACATGATAATTTGGCATTATTTATGACTAACCAAAGATCACCATCATATTTAATCTCAGACCTTCATCAAAAATAAATTAAATTCCCCAAAAAACAAAAGAAAGACAAAAACTAGTATAAATTGAAGCAAAACCGTATTTTGTCATTTGTGATTAAAAATGCGACCAATTGAGTACCGTTGAAGCTTAAGTGCATCACTTTTCCATGTTCTGAACCTTCCAGACGCTTATAAACCTCCCTTTCAACCTTTTCTTTTTGGCTCTATGTTGCCTCCTCCTACCTTGTCTTCTTAAAAACTCATATTTTAAAGTTCTACTCTCATTTTTTTCAAGCATTTCCCAAGTCTTGTACTCTTGATGCATGTTCTAAGTGTTCTTCTAGCGGTGCTCCTCCGATACATCACCTGTGATGCATGTTTTGTCTCATTCAAAATGATGATCTTAAACCACGTTGTGTGACTACCATGCATGCATAGAACTTTCTTGTAACAATCAATCCTCATGAAGAACCTGGTCCCATCACAAGTAACTCGGCATCTGAGAGCTATGCACCAACGGGGAGGAGCTTCATGTTCTTCAATAGACTCATCTAGAATCTTATTTCCCACCTGTGGGAAGTGATATCATCAAGTTCAGCTTCAAGTGGACTCACAAAATCAACTCCATCTCTAGTGGCTCCAGTGAGTATCATTAAGCTTGTTTAGTTGCTTAGAGATTCATCCAGGAGCATTACTGGACCTAGTCTGGGTGGGAAGCAACATCATCAGGCTCAGCTTCAAGTGGACTCACAAAATCAACTCCATCTCTAATGGCTCCAGTGAGTATCATTAAGCTTGTTTAATTGATCACAGATTCATCCAGGAGAATTACTGGACCTAGTCTGTGGCAATATGACCACCTAATGTGCATCGATCATCATTTATGCTTCTATTGATTTGCCTCTTCACCAGATGTATATGAAGACTGTCTTTCCTCATGGTGATCTCGCTAAAGAGGTCTGCATGAAGTTGACTCTTGACCTTCCGCATTATCCTCTATTGTTTGTTGCATACATCATACAAGTATACAACCCATAGTTCAAATAAGCACAATGATCTAAAGCTTATCAACTATGAATCTTGTGATTGTCTACTGTCCCTGTGTTAAATTGATGTCACAACATATGTGCCGGCTTGATCAACAATTATGTCTCTCTGCTATGTGCACTGTTGATATCTGAAAGCTTGTTCATTCCCTTGATGGCAAGTGTCTTGAGGATCCTACAAACCATAATACTTGTGCATAGTTATATCCTAGCCAGAATTGTGCAAACACTATATATTCCTTGCTCTGTACAAGATGGGGTGCTTTTTACACTTTTTATACCCTTAGGGAACATTACACCATAACTCGTCCCTTTTGCCATGGTGTTGAAGCATTCTTCCATCAGGAATACTTATTAGATTATGATCCAATCAACTGGTATTACAATACTAGCTTTTGCATCTTCTTTGCTCATTCCCTCATCTCCTCAGTCTACTTCTCCAGCATTGAAGTTAGGAATCATGTGATGGCTCACACTGACATTGAGATTACTTGAATCATGTGCCTTATCCTCATTTTTACATCATATTAACTACTACCCAATCTACTGGTAGCAAGTGTTGCACAAAACAATCGGCCACTACATTGTCTACACCTGTATCCATACTCTTCCACTTCCATATATATAGGATTATAGCCTACTTGGCAGTCCACAAATTTCTTTAAAATGGTACCATGGTTTTTTAAAATTTACTGGCTGAATTCTTGTTTATGAATCTCCATGAGTTGGAGGACGGGGATAGAGATATGAATTATATGTACTTGCTCCTGTGAAAATAGTTTCATCATAGGTTTTTCATTTATAGTTGTGAGAGTTACATATGAGGGACTATGACCTATCTAAATGAATACTGAGCCATCACTTCTGAAAAAATATTTGTTGGATAACTAAAACTATCAGTGCTTGGTACTCATGTAAAAATTTGAAAATAATTGCAGTTAAGGGAGGAAATTAACCTGTATAGCATGTCCAGTGTGGCGGACAACCACCATTTGAAACTTGCCTTGCATTTGACCAATCGTAAGAGGTCTGTTGCAACAATGTGTAACAAAATTCTCAAGATTGTAGCACAACTTGACTAAAGCTTAAATAAATAAGAGAGAAGAATATAACATATATTGCCTTCATCAGATGAAAACATGCTCAATAGATCAACAGACACGAGAAAGTGTAAAGGACTGCAAATTGTGAATACATATGTGAATAAAAAAAACAAATATTAAAGTAGTATATGATTACTCATTACTTTTTTGGAGTTAAAATTTTATGAAAGTGCATATAATTTCCCTTGCTCAACATCAATGTTAATGTTGAATATGCATTTATAATGGTAAATGTGAAATTTCATTGCTGGATGTTTGGCTTCAGGCAATTTCTAGTCAGATTGAGAAGCATCCACATATAAAAAACTACACAGTCAATCATAGAATGAAAACTATTAGATCAAAAAATGCACATTTTCACTTTATGTAGCTAAGCTAGCCTTAGCATAAATAAATTGGCAAAAAGATATTGAAGAGAAAGATGTTTAGCATATAACAATGTGAAAGGCTGTCTTACTTTCTCTTAGGATAGACAGAAATAATTAATATTGTATTAAAAATAAGCATTCATGGACAACTCTGCCCTCATTACAGTTTAACATCTTGGAACACCAAAATCTCCCACAAAATACAAATTTTTGTTTGGACAGCTATCCAGAGAAGAATCCCATGATAGAAAACCTTGCTAACAGAGATTGATGTAAAGAAGTGCTCTCCTTCTAGTTTGATGTAAAACAACGTCATGGATACTGAATCTCTAGCATGACCCTTGTCCATGGTTGTCTCACCTACCCTTATCCAAATTTTAGAAAGCTTGGGAAACCATGTTGCATGGTATTTGTTAGGAGATACGAAAAGAAGGGGGAAAAGGTGTTATGGAATCATTCTTGTGAGTTGGAGGATATTTGGAGGTTTATACACCACAGTTTGCAATTTGGGTCTCTATTTTGAAGGTGAAAATAATGATTGGTGGCATCCTTTTCAAGGACACTTTGGTTGTTTTATCCCTCTTTTCATTGGTGATCGTTGTTCACTTGCCAAAGTGACTTCACTTTCGTTTTTCCTTCTCTCTGGTGATAAACTTATTTTATGGCTCTAAAAATATACTTCTAAACCTGAGAGCTTACATATTCATATCCCCCAAAAGAAGACATAAAATGCTAATAAAAACGTAAAATAACATATCCACTCATGATCTGGTAGGGGTCTAGGCCGAACCCCCCCTCATCCACTGAGAGGGTTTTCTCAAAAAAAAAAAAAACATATCCACTCATGATGCAATTGGTCAAGATAGACAGTTGATGCACCATATGACCGAAATAAACCGTTTAACAAAGTAATTGCACCTACATGGTAATTTCTTATGTCCATACAAATACTCTCACATATTTCTTTCTGCCTTCTAAATTAACCACGCAATTGATGGATGATAGGGCACCAAAAGAAATAACTATTGGTGCACGACGGAATAGAGGTCCTACAAAAGCATTATTCTCAATCTAGATGAAGAATTTAGGATATGAGAAGGTGCAGAATTATGGGGCAGCAGAGGGGGGTATTCATCTATGATACGGGGACACCTCTAATTGAGCCCTCGGAGCCGTGCCAACCCATGTCGACACGGATTCCCGTGTCCATCCGTGTTGACACGGCAAAATACCATCGCTCCATGTTATAAGCCGAACGTTGTGAGTCTCTCCCTTCTCCAATCGGGTGAACAAAGGGAAATGGTAGACCGTGTAGGAGTTGAATTCCGAAGGGGTAGTAATTTTCAATTTATATGAATTTCATAATTTTGTTGGGGTGTGTGTGTGTGTGTGTGTATACCCATGTATCTCTGTATCCATCTTTTATGATGTTGTCGTGTCCGTGTCAACACTCGACACCCGTGTCCGTGTCTACCTGGGATACACCGATACTTCAAAACAGGTGCCGTACCCGTATCGGATACTTCCCGATACTCCGATACGGCCCGATACGGCGGGATACGTATCCGATACGGCTACGAAGTATCGGAATTAAAAAAAACAAAAAAAAAAAATCCGATACGGCAGGGATACGGGCCCGATACGTCGGGGATACGGCCCGATACGCCGGGGATACGGCTCGATACGTCGGGGATACGGCCCGATACACCGGGGATACGGCTCGATACGTCGGGGATACGGCCCGATACGTCGGGGATACGTATTGGGTCTAAATATATAATATTATACATATATATTATATAGGATAAATTACACATAGACCCCCTGTATTATGAGCGATGATCACTTACACCCCCTATAGTTTGAAAACCCAAAACATAACCAGGAGGGGGTGCAAATGGTGTGTTTTTCAAAATAAAGGGGGGGATTTGTTGGGTTTTAAACATGAGGGGGTGTAAGTGATAATGGATCAAACCCATCTGGTGAATCGCACTAATTGGATGCCACGTCAACTGGTGTAACGGACGGATGTGATTTTTTTTCGGTTATAACTTAACCTCAGATCGCTCAGACTGAGATCCCGTGGCCGACCTTGTTGGAGAGCGAGAGAGGGGGAGCGACCAGGCGGCGACCACACCAACCAGGTGACGACGACGAGACGACGACCACATCGACCAGGCGACGACGACGAGGCGGCGACCACACCGACCAGGCGACGATGACCAGTGCTCAGGTTTTTTTTTTTCTTCTCTTCTCCTTTTCTTCTTTTTTGCTGGACGGACTGAGTTTCGCTCGGATTGTTAGGGTTTCGGCCGCCAAACCTTGCCGATTTCGGCCAAAATCCACCTTTCCGGTCTTCTGCTGGACGGATTGAAGGGCAAAGTTGCTTTTCTGGGTTTTAAATCCAAAGCCTCAAGTGAGTTTTGCTCGGATTGTTAGGGTTTCGGCCGCCGAAACCTTGCCGGATTTGGCCGAAACCCTAACAATTAGGCTAAAACCTAGGAAGCATGGACACTTCTCCAGGCCTCTCGTACCCGTGTCGGACACCGACACTCGTCGGACACTCGCCGGACACGCACCGGACACGCATGTGCCGTGTCTTACGTGCTTCCGGGAGCCGGACACGGTCGGACACTCACCGGACACTCCTTGGACACTCGGGACACTGCGGGTTGACGGACTGTTTGATATAGGGTCGGGTTATAAGCTATGGTGATTTAGTTTTGGCTTCAACCTATCTGATCCTTTGAGATTATAACCTCAGAGAATCAAATATGTTGAAGCCAAAATTGAATCGCAGCCATCCTTTTGCATGCTATTTGGGCCTGAGTGTGATTCACTTGTCAGGATGGTTATGATGGACGATTACGATTCAGGTTTGGCTTTAACTTATCTTATCCTCTGAGGTTTTAGATAGGTTGAAGTCAAAATTGAAGCACAACCATTATTTTCCATACCATTTAGAGCTGTCTGTGATTCACCAATCGGACTGGATGTAACTAACGATAGCGATTCGGTATGCATTAAATTTTCATTTTAGTTGTTTTCTATGAGGTTTTTTCGGTTATTGAAATATATATGAATTGCAAACACACATAAAATATAAATTTATTTTGCCGTGTCCCTGCCGTACCCGTGTCCTCCTTTTTTAGGATTTGCCGTGTCAGCGAACCCGTATTGTGTCGTACCCGTGTCCCCGTACCAGTGTCAGTGCTTCTTAGGCTAAAACCCACCTTGTCGGTCTTCTGCTGGACGGACTGAAGGCACAGTTATTTTTTTTGTTTTTTTTTCAAATCACATGATTGAAGGAATGATCGAAGGGTTTTTTTTTAAATCCAAAGCCTCGTGTGAGAATCGCTCGGATTGTTAGGGTTTTAGCCGCCGAAACCTTAACGGTTTCAACCAAAACCCTAACAATCTGACTGAAATCCACATTGCTGTTCTTCTGCTGGACGGATTGAAGGTACAATTGTTTTCAAACTATTTACTATTCATATTCTAGCACAAAAATGATTATATTTAATTATATATATATATATATATATAATTACAAACGTATCCTTGCCGTACCGCGTATCCTAGTTTTTTAAAAATCCACGTATTCCCGTATCCGTATCCCCGTATCCGTATCGGTGCTTCCTAGGTGTCTACAAATCATAGGTATTTTGGTAATTTGACATGGTTCAGGTTTTCACATTGACTTAAAATTTGGAGGGTAGGTAGATACGGATATGGAGACGATTGGGTTCAAATTTCTTCAAAAACTAACAGATGGTTGTAGATATATCAAGGTCAAATTAGATCCGGTCTGTAGGTTTCATATTTGAATCCGAATCCAAATTAAGGTCAATTCGATAAAATTGGGGCTTTTGCTATGGATGAAAAGTAGACTTCAATAGGGTTCTAACAAACTCAGTTTCATTGGATTTGGACAGGTTTTGACACAAATTCGTCGCTTGTTGCGATGGTTTCAGCAAACAAAAAAATTTAGCGAAGGTTTCGGGGAAAAACTCGGTTTCAGATTTTTCTTTGCCTTTTGATCTAGAAATTCACTTAAAAAAAGATAGGGGGGAAGAAGATAAAATAGGGGAGGGATAGAGATGGGGCGTCGCACCCCGATTTCACCGATATCGCACCGGCGGCTTCACGCCATGGGATTCTAGATATCACCAGTTGGGAACTTAAATTCAAGACCCCATCCCTCCCCAATTTTTACCCACCAGCTTTAGGAGCTTCTGGATATTCTTACTGACAAGCTTGATTAGAGGTTACTTAGCGATCATGCTCTTCAACTAACTTCTCAATTGAATCGTTTTATAATTTCATTAACTCAGGTGGCGTGGTTTGTTTGATAGCTTCAGCTCTCTGGAATTCTAAAGGCCCTTTGAAACTGAGGAGTGTCATGTGGCTGGTAATACAAGACAAGTTGTTGACTCGGATCAATCTCAAGAGGCAAAAGCATCCAAACATTTCTGACTGATCATGTATTCTTTGTGGTCATCATCAGGAGTATGCCAACCATCTGTTCTTACATTGCCCTTTATCTAATTGGATTTGTAAGTCAAATTAAGGATAAACAGTAGATAAGAGGGAAGCCTGGTTCTTTACATTCCATGTGGATCAAATGGAAGCGAACAGAATGAGAAAAAAATAGAGATCAGCATGGGATGCCCTTGTTATACTTGTTTGCAGGAGGATTTGGAAATATAGAAATAAGAGAATCTTCTGCAATAAGATCGGTGACAAGGAATAAATGTTGAAGTTAGCTGATATATGCCTCAGATCGTGGAAAACGGCTCTGCAAGGAGAGAAGGATGCTATTATGGATTATCTCCTTTGTACTGTTTTATTTTCCTCTCCTCCTTTATTGTACTCTCCTTCATTTTATCTAATAAATTGGGAGGGGTCTAGGCCGACCCCAAAAAAAAGACAAGAATTGTCAAAGTTATTTAACAGAGAAAGATATAAATATATAAAGCAGAAAAAAAAAATTCTAGTAAATTCAGCAAAAAAAATCTAATTCATGCACGAAATACTTGGATCTATCTAAGAAACTCTTTTTATAATTTGTGATACGAAATCTTTTATGATTCTATGTTCGAAAATGGATGCTCTCATGTAGTGGTTTAAGTTATCCTAGTAACCAAGTTAATTTTCAGAAAATTACAGTTACTAGGAAGAAAAGAAACATGAACCAAATTTCCTACTTATAAAAATCTTGTTCATAGGATAACACATATGACATGTTTTGCATCTAAATCCTCAGACATTGGTCCTAGTCCCCAGACCATAAGTGTGTATGATTCTATTTACCAAGTAATTCTTGTATTCTATTGCATGGTTCGATAAATTCAAAATTGACAAGTGTAACATTTGCTTATGTACATTGCTCTCCACAAAAAAACAACAGACAGTTCATTAAAATCACCAATTCAATAGTAAGATTATTGGGGAATAATAGTGATGGGGACATCGAGCAGCGCCCATGGCACGTGTACCAGCGCAGGAGGCGCCACCTGAGCCTATTGCTTTGATCGGGCATTCAAAACCATCAGCATTGTTTTTCTTTCTGCATTATGTTGTTTAGTCCCACCTCGATTTTTGGGGACTTTTGTTTGTTGTTGCAAGCCTTTATATAGGCTTGCCCTTTGTCTTTTGAGATCATGCTATGAATAATAAATTTCTGATTTCCTCTACATGTGTATTGAGAGAAACCAAGGTGAGGCGTGTGAAACCCTAGGTTTCACTAGTGTGTGAAACCCTAGTTGGACCCATCCTTTCCCATATCCCCCAGCACGTACAGCCGCTACCGCCCGTACCCTCTCTCCTCGCTCGCGATCCCTTCCCCGCGTGCGACCTCTCCCCTCCCCTGCCCTGCGACCCGACCCTAGGCCCGGCCCGACCCCACCTCCCTCCTCCCTGCTACCCGATCCCAGCCCCTACTCGCATCCCCACTCCCCCGCCCTCCTCTGTCCTGCGGCGGCCCGCGTGCAGCCCGACCCGACTCCCTTCCCCGCCGCCCGCGAGGTCCGACCCCCTCCTCCCTCCTCTCCTGTGCGCCCCAAACCCCGACCGACCCCTCCTTTCCTCCACCGCACCCAGGCCCGACCACGGCCCGGCCTCCCCTTCCCTGCAACGGTCCAGCCACCTCCCACCCTCTCTCCTCCCCACCCATTGCCGACAACCAACCCGACCCGACCCTCTGCCCTTACCCTCCCTTCCCTCTACAGCCAACCCGACCCGACCCGCTACCCTTCTCCCTCCCTTTCCCTCTACCACCAACCCGATCCCTCCCTCGTCCCGAGCCGTTCGCCCGATACAATCCATTATGCCCGCATGGCTGACCCGGACATCGATCACGGATTGATTGACGACAAGGATGGTTTCTCGACATTCGTTCCCCATTCCTTGACTTCCAGTTCAACGCCGACAAAAGCGTGGAAGAGTACGTAGAGCGCATCACCTACCTGGTCGCCAAGGACGCAGAAGCCCACCTCGAAATCACTGAGGATCATCAACGGTGGCACCCCGGCGCTCCCGTGCACCCCAACGCCTTGGTCCTACAGGCCCTTGCCTTGGCTCCACCACCGCTGGAGATCCCTGCACCCGTCCCGACACCGCCAGAGATTTCTGCTCCAGAGTCGACTCCACCTGAGGTTCTTGCACCAGCCCTGCCACCATCAGAGGTCCCTGAGGCTCCCCGCAATCCTCAGTAGGTATGTTTCCCTCCCGATGAGGTGCTTCCGATAAACACCAATAAATTGAATCTCTCGTCTTTTATTATTGCCGACTGCTGTCCACTTTCGTGAGGTTGAGTGTTCCACCTGCCCTGTAGAGTAGCTAATCTAAATATTGCGAGTGGGACTATTGACCGGTAATTTAAGCATTGTTTCTTTATCTCCTGAAATTGAAAGCGACCGGCCTCGTGCTAGTAGTTCCCAAAGCAAATACTCCATGTTATCTATTTGAATTAATTTTCCTGCTTGGGTATCATAAATAATAGTAAAGTCCTGTTTGCTCAATCAGTTATTGACCTCACCATCGCCTGCATTGTTTTGCATCAAATAGTCATAAAAGAATTGCCTTATAAGTATCCTTCAAGTCAAATTCTTTATGGTATTCAAAGAAAAAAAGAAAAAACATGACATGGCTCTCCTCTGTATGTGAACACTAGAAATAACCTGTCTAATCTGTCTGTTCCTGCTAACAGTAAGAGCTTTGGAACTGGACATGATAAGAACAGTTCTGAAAGGCCTTCATACCTGGAACATGTAAAGATGAGCCCAAGTGTATAAACATTAGTAACAGGAAGCAATGTAAACCAGGACATTAGAAAGACTAGAATTTTCAAAGATATTCTTATGCTCTAGATTTACCATCTAGATGACAGTCTCCAAATATTAGATCAAGACAAGTCATTATTATTTGCAGCCTCAGGTTCCTCTAAAATATATATTGCAGTATAACATCATACATATCATAGTGTAAGATCATTTATAAACCAACTTTTGTGTATCTTTAGGGGAGGTTAATTTTGAAGCAAAGAAGATTGTGCATGCAAGTTCAGTCCCCCACCCACTCTCTTCAACCAAGAGCTGTGTCTGCTTTTAGGTAGCATTTCTTCCTCTTCTCTAATTTCTTGTCTTTCATTATCTTGTTTTTTCATGTATATACCTCTATAAAAAAAAGACTCAGCAACAACCTGTATCACATCTCTTCTTCCCTTTTATCATCGCCTTCATTTTTCCTCTGTTCCTTGAATCCGTGTTTGTCCCTCCATTGCTAATCCCATGTTTTCTTAAAATAGGAATAATTAAACTCAGGATGCAATCTGCATTTTGTAGTTCTTACCCCATTTCCTTCATTTATATTTTACTTCGACATTCTTTAGGTCTGCACCTAGTAGGTGAAATCCACTACTTACATGCCGTCCCACCCACCTATTAAATTTTCTTTTGTGCTCCTACTTTTTAACTCATTTCCCCCTTTTATCCACAAATTATCCTTTTGTTAATTAGTTTACCTTGACAAAATTTACATGAGTTAACTTTATAAAATGTATTACTATTTAGTATGTCCTTCTACCAACCATCGTATCAATCATTATGGCCTGTATCGGGCCAAGCCTATCTGGTAGTGGTTTTGCATGAAACCTCTATACATGCAATTCCTAGCCACTCCCCTTACAAGATTATAAGGTTCTTGCTTCCTATACCTGCACCTCAATTGACTCTTGCTCTTTCTCAAACAAACACCTTAACGATATAAATTGTAGTGTGCGTAGTCCACAATATTGTCATTCTCAAGATATGGCTTGGTGAACCATTTCAAAATAAATAACTGATACAGGGGAGTTTTTTCCGTCTCGAAGTCTGAAATAACATTTGTTACTAGAAGTGATATTTTTACAGGTCAAACCAGATTTACAATTGTGGGTGCCCGAAAGGTCACCCACTCGATGTACATGTGGCTTCAGGAATGGGTGACACGTGGCGGGATGGACAGGGACATAAAATATCCTAAAACAAACATGGTTAAGACAAGCAAGGAGCTCGCTCGAAGGGGCATGTAGCTCGCCCTAGAACCATACATGATGAGCTCTCCCATGGCAACCATATAGGGATACCATTGGGTAGCCTGGTGGAGATGTCAGCTAGCACGGTGAGCTCGCTATTCTACAACCACACAGGGTTAGTTGTTGGGCACCCTGGTGGTGACGTATGTAGGGGGCTCGCTCAGGATCCAGGGGGCTCATCTAAAAGCATTGGCGGCAAACTCACTCTGCGGGAACCCCATGAGGCCAGCCGTTAGGCAATCAGGTGGTGACATCATCAGAAAACTTATCTAAAGATGCATTGTCACCATGACGTCACTAGGGAGCTCGTTCGATGTGTGACATCATCAAGGAGCTCAATCGATGTGTGACGTCATCAGGGGGCTCGCCCGGGGGTATGACGTCAACATGACGTCGCCAAGAAGCTCGCCCGAAGGGCCAAGCCACCTGCCCAGGAATGTCTTTGGCAAGCTCATCCCAGAACAATCTTCCAGGATTAGCCCATGGTCACCCTGGCAAGACTCACCACACTTAGTACTTTCCTAAGACAATATGGAGCAGAAGACAAGCAAGTGGACTCTCTTGTTGCCTAGCACAGATCTGGGGTCAAGCCCGGGGTAGGTGTCAAGCGACGCACCCACAGGACTGACACGACCATACCGCTGACTCCAAACGAGTGCGCGACACGTGGCGAAGGAGTGCGACATACTCTACTACCCCGAACAACTTCTAGACGTGGCCGATGCCAATCTACACACGTTAAGTCTTGAGGCATGGAGGTTCCCTGCTCCCTCCTGACATCTCTGCATCGCCCTTGGGATGACGCATGGGGATTCTCTAGGCAACTTGGCCTCTCTGCCGCAGTGCCACCCACTCCAGGCGGCGACCAAGTTGGCTCGAGAGGTGGTCGCCTTGCCTCGTCTGCACCAATTACGCATCGCCACCTGGCAGCCATGTAGTCGAACACGTGTTAACACTTTCAACATTCGGGATCCTATAAAAGCCAATAGTGGGCTCAGCTCAAAGGGTTCGAATCCTGTGAGACCTTTTACCCTAGCTTTTCCTTCCTACTAGATCATCATTCACCCATGTTGAGTGCTGACTTGGACATTGGAGGGTCGTTACTCCATAGGGAACCAATCGTTTCTAACCATTTTTTTGTCTCGCGGTTTGCCACAGCCCGCTCACCCCTTCCTATTGACAAAGAAGAAGACTGGAGTTGCTCAAATCGTCTCACGTCGGTGACAAACTCTCACTAGTGGAAGAGAGGACATTTTCCCCCGACATTTGGTACCTTATGTGGGATCTTGTCTGGTCTCTTCAAGGGTTCCCATGACCACAATGGTCTGCAATCCACGTCGGCGACCTTGTCGCCGACGCCCATGACATAGCGGAGTCTTTCCGCCAAGGTGCCCGAAGTGTGTCTCTACCTGCGGCTGATGAACTTGTGCCCCACTCTGGGGCAGAGCCCGCGGTGCGTCCAATGTTGTCGCCCCTTTCCGTCGGCAGGCCCCTATGAAGCCCTTCTTTAGAGAGATGCTGACCAACTAGCAAGCTATCGTGGAAGAGCTCGAACGCATTCGCCAAATTTACGAAGCTGAAGCCCGTTGGTTGGAGCCTTCCTGCGGCCTACACGGTCGCCTGGGGGGATCCGTAGAACGCTCCCACCGTTGTCAGCTCGCCGGTAGCCCGAGTGCCACCAGACATTGGGCTAGTCTAACGGCGCACGAAACCTCCCGAGTAGCCTCTTCGTCCACACAGCCAAAGCAAGCTGGGACTACTGCCCCTGCCCCAACCAAGGTACCAACTCCTATGATAAACGATGTTCCAGTCCTAGCGCACCCTAGTGCACAGCATGCTCGTCTCTGCTTTGAGTTTGTCGTACAGACACGTGGTACCCTGTGATCCAGCAATGCCGACAGCAGATCCAAGTCGAGGGCTAACCAAGTGGGGGCAATCTAGGCTTGGGCGAGTCTGACGCCGACTTCGTCGACCGAGACCACAATACTCATTATTGGTGCGAGGGTTGGCGCAAGCATGGAGGGCGCTCCTTGCTGTCCTCGGATCCCAGCAATGAAGGGGAGTCTTCGTGACAGACATGAAATCTCCCCAGTAGACGCACGGGACTGCCTCAGAGGCGAGTCAGAGCATTTTCGATAGATCCATTTGACATCATAGGCCCCCCGACCACATAAGAGATTGCTTGGGACCGATGCAACCTGGCGACGAACACTGCCCCGCCAACTGACCAGCTCACCAAGGGCCCATCGACGTCCTAGATGGGCTCGCTGCCTTAGGGGACGCTTCCCCCTTCACTGACCGGGTCCACGAGGGAAACTTCCCCCACCATTGGGTTCCCCAAGGTTCAAGATGTTTGAAGGATCACTATATCCGATTGACCGCATGCTCGCCTACTAAAAGCTCTTGTTTCTTCGGGACCAGGACCATGGCCTATGCAAAGCATTCTCGAGTAGTTTGACGAGCTTGGCCCTCAACTGGTTCCATAAGGTCCCATCCAGATCGCTACCGAGCTTCACCGTATTGTCCGTTCTTTTTCTCGAGTAGTATCATTGCAACCGACAGCCCCCGAAGAAGCATCAAGTCCCTATCCAGGTTTTCGATGGGGGGCCATGAATCTCTGAGGAGCTTCTCCATGAGATTCCAGGCCACCTACCTCACCTTGGAGGACGCAGCTCTCAATGGGGGGACTGTTCATTCGCTTAATGACAGCGAACGTCGCTGTTCACAAAATTATAGTCGACCTGAGGAGTGCAGTCGACATTCTGTTCCTCTCGGCCTTCAGGAGGATGGGGCTTTGGTGGGCCGACCTCTACCCCACTCAAACCACCTTGTGTGGGTTCACCGGGGAAGTTGCTTGAGTGGTAGACATCACTCTCTCCATGACCACAGAGCCGGATAATCGGTAGATCCGGTTCGCGGTCGTCGATGGGCAGCCCGCGTACAACTAGATCGCCCTTAGGTACACTAGATGAACATCATAGCCTCCCCGCTCCACCAAGTCCTGAAGTTCCCAGTGCCCACAGGGACAAGGGTCGTCCGGTGTGACGAGATAGCGGTGAGCAGTTACGAGCAGGACGCAATCTATCAGTATGCTGACACTTGACAACCACCCACCAAAGGTCGACCCAGTCAAGGCAACAAGGGTCGTCTCCCCGACTAAAAGGTTATCACCGGAGTATCAGCCAATAAACTCCCTGCCCAATCAAGCAACTAAAGGGCAGGTGGAAACACAAAGTAAAACAAACCAAGGCCCCTCACTCAGTCGGGCTGTAGGCGAGCTGGAGGAGCCAAACCTAGAGGGAGGGACCTCACAAACTCAACCCGATGGTGGGACGGGAGACTGCTTGGCAGATGAGGCAGGCCGCGTTCCAACCGTGAGCTCGGTTGCCCCCAAGGGAGGTGCGGACAAGTATGCAAGGTTGCCATACTCCGAGCGGCCGACTTGGGAGAACCCAGTAATCCAAATGTTACATATATAAGGTCGCACTTTACCGAGCAAAGACTCGGGAGACTGTGGCCTTCCTCGGGCAGAATCGAGATGTCTTCGCATGGAGCTTCTTCGATATGGCAGAAATCAATCCAAATGTTACCTATCACCGGCCCACATCTCTCAGGATGCGGTGCCGATGAGGCAAAAGATTAGCCACATGAAAGCAAGCAAGGTCATCGTCGTGTCCAACGAGCTGTCAAAACTAGAGCAAGCGGGGCTCATCAGAGAAGCTCACTTCTCCGAGTGGATCTCAAATATCGTCGTCGTTCCAAAGAAGAATGGTTCGGTCAAGGTGTGCATCGACTTCAACGACCTAAACATGGCGTGCCCAAAGGATGGCTTCCCCCTCCCAAGGATCAATAGGCTAGTGGATTCCACGATGGACTACGAGGTGTTGTACTTCAAGGACGGGGACTCAGGCTACAACCAAATCCCCTTGCACCTCGACTACCAAGAAAATACCATGTTCTACTCTGGAGTAGGCTACCAAAAGCTACACTACTACCGGGTAATGCCCTTCAGACTAAAGAACGTTGGGCGACCTACTAACGTCTCATCACGAAAATGCTCAAGGGTCAGGTCGGTCGCAACAGCTTAGGTCGATGACTTCCTTGCCAAGAGCCAAAAGCAAGGCAACCACCTCGGCGACCTGGACAAGATGTTTTGAACGTTGAGGAGCTATCTAGTGTGCCTTTGGAATAACCTCAGGGAAGTTCTTAGGCTACCTTATCACATAGCTCGAGGTATCGAGGTGAACCCATATCAAATCCTAGCCCTCACCAAGATACCCTCACGAAGGATGATGAAGGACCTTCAAACCCATAACGGGTGGATCACCGCCTTCAACCGCTTCATCTCAAAGTCCTCTGACGTAGGCCAGGCCCTCTTCGAAGAAGTTGTCTATCTACATGGAGTCACTAGGTCATTTACGTCTGATAAGGATCCTAAATTCTTAGTCATTTTTGGCGTACCCAGTGGTCCAAAGTTGGCACTAAACTTCAGTACAGTAGCACATATCATCCGCGGACTGATGGCCAAACTAAGTTTGTCAATCGTAGTCTAGGAGACATGTTGAGATGTTTGGCAAAGGAACAAATTAAACAATGGGACCTAATTCTTTCGCAAGCTGAATTTGCATATGATAGTTTCATTCATCAATCTCTTGGTAATTTACCTTTGAAATCATATATGGGCCACATTTTTTGAATCATTCTTCTCTACCGCTTGCAGGTAAACCAAGTACAGATGCAGATGAGTTCAAAAAGAATGTCAAGATTGTACATCTGAATGCACTTGAGAAACTCAAGGTAAGCTCTGCCAAGTACAAAGAGGATGCTAGTATTCATCGTCATGTTCAAACTTTTCAGATTGGCGACTGGGAACTGGTCTACTTCAGACGAAATAGGTTTCCTGCAAGTGCATACAGCAAGCTAAGCATGAGAAAATTTGGACCCTATCACATACTCAAAGCGCTGGGACCCAATGCATATCTACTGAAGCTGCCAGAGGACATACCGACATCACCTATCTTCAATGTGTCAGAAAACTTTGCTTACCATGAAGAGCGACCACCAGTAGATGCCACCTTGGTGCTTCTTTTTTCAAATGCACGGTGGGACGCTACAAAGCAGGTTGAGGAGGGGGTTTACATCACGGAGCTTTCCACCTGACGATGATTCTTCAGACACTTCTTGTCTATTGAGTGGGCAGGCTTCTTTCAGACTGCACTCAGGTGGACAAGTTAGAGCTACGACGACAGATACCGGATCTTCGACAAGAGATACAAGACGGCCATCGGCAAGAGTCGAATTCTTCTGAGGCCGAGGGAGTTGATGCATCCTGACTTGCATCCACGTTGTTACTTCCGCTTATCTTTATTTATGTCTTATTTAGACGCTACTTGTCTATTGAGTGGGCAGGCTTCTTTCAGACTGCACTCAGGTGGACAAGTTAGAGCTACG
Organism: Chamaelirium japonicum; assembly: GCA_947650365.1. Classification (NCBI taxonomy): domain Eukaryota; kingdom Viridiplantae; phylum Streptophyta; class Magnoliopsida; order Liliales; family Melanthiaceae; genus Chamaelirium; species Chamaelirium japonicum. The sequence continues at coordinate 31,580,028 of OX393556.1, forward strand.
ACGACAGATACCGGATCTTCGACAAGAGATACAAGACGGCCATTGGCAAGAGTCAAATTCTTCTGAGGACGAGGGAGTTGATGCATCCTGACTTGCATCCACGTTGTTACTTCCGCTTATCTTTATTTATGTCTTTATTTATTGCATAGTAACAGAGGATTGCAATCAGATTTTTAGAGTTCATTCTTTTATTTCAGCACTTAGAGACATTAAAACGGTTTTATTTGATGCCTAGATTGTGGGTGATGTTCACGATCACATTCGGGTGATATTTGGGCTCAATCTGAGTCAATCCGGGTGTGTTTTGATGAGTAAATATGATAAATAGGCTAGTAGGCAGAATGTGGACAACCGACGGTCTAGATTAGAACTTGATCTGATGGTTAATAAGCGATAACATAAATAATCATTGACTGGGCATCCGTTGGGCTTTAAAAATCAGCCCATTGGGCTTTTAAGATAAGCCCAAAAGAGGTTTTCCCTCATCCTGCCATCTCTATCCTCATGCTTCTACCCACATGGAACGCCCCCCTTTTCCCGATGTTTCACGCGGAAATAAACCCCTCCCGCACATCCTTTCTTTGCTCTCTCCCTCTTGTGTTGTTTCTTCTTTGTTTCCTTGTTTGTTCCTCCAATCCGAGGCCTTCATTGCTTCATTTTTGAATCCCCACCATCCATCATTAAATCCTAAAGCGATAAAAGACAAGAATGAGAAGATAAGGGGGATCCTTTTGCTGAATTTGATCGCCTATTTGTAAGAGCTTTCGGGAGAGACTCGTGTTCCCAACCCATTCCTGGACTCCATCTCAAGAAGCGTAGACGTCCGCCTCTGAGAGTGGTACCAGCTAGCAAACCAAAGGTTTTTGGCGACTCCAATCGACCGGCCTTGCTCCGCAAATGACTCCCTTGGATCTCCTTGCAACCCACGGCGGTTTGAGTATCTTCGACTCCATCTCTTCTTCATCTTTCCGCCCTTTTATCTTCTTTTCTCTAAAAAACTGCACTCTATATCTTTAATTTCAGCCATCCTACTAGTGTAGAAATTAGTATATTACCCTCCTCACCCTCTTGTACATGTCCAATCGTCCCTAGAACATCGTAGTCTAGTCAAAGATAGTCAGAAGTCCATATACATGCCACTATACTTTTATTTTCTCCATTATATACTTGTTGATTTTCTGCCTCTTTTGTGATGTAATTTTAGTTTTGTCGTTGAAATCATCCCTTTATTGTTGAATCTTAACTTCCGCTGAATATCAAGTGCATGTGCTAATTAGTTCTGATTTTGAAAATCTTTATTGTGCTGAATTCTGTGATATATTGCACTATTCTGATAACTATTTGCGTAGTTTGTTGGATTAAGAGTCGCCTAAGGCTTAAGATTGTAGGGGCCTTTTGGTGCCTACATCACTAGTCAAAATGGACGAAGGTTCAGCATATGGGAGGTCAGAATTTGGGGATCGAAGGAACAACCTTCCTCCCAGATTCAAGAAAACCAAAATATTAGGGAGATAGTGATAAATCCTTTCCCAAGAACTATTCCTAGGCCAAAAATGTGGGTTCAAATCACAAAATTGGGCAACCTCTATGGAAAATAGCAATCATATTACACTCTTCTACAGAGACCACACTTTAACTCCTAATGGTCTAGTTACATTAACGTTTCTTGATCAGCAAAACTTACCAGATTTAAGCAAATGCTTGTAGCATGAAGAGGTGATGATAATTAAATCTACAAAATAATAACAATAGATGAGCATATTCCACAGAATCCACACATTAGGCCTCATAAGCTAGCAGTGAAGGCCTAGTTATGGTCGCATAAAGTTGGAGAGGAACTGTTGGAGTCAATGCTGTATTATAGTGAGGTATTAATCCATGTATCTACGGTATCCATCCATGAGAAGACGCCGCACTAACACATGTACATGTGAAAAATATAGTGCACCTATATGATACAAGTAATCTGCAAACGCATACACGAGAATAAAACTCCAAAAGAACAACACAATGAACATGGATGGGCGATGATGCATGAAACAATAAAGAAATATTTCCATTGTGGATATAACATAAACACAGTTACAAAAAAAAAAACCAACCTTTAATTTAGTATTAAAAATATGCAAGACTATCATCATCATTTTGACTGCTTGAAGATTACTAAAAGAGTGAATGTACATAAATTCTTAATTCTTTATTAAATTCTTGGGAGTTCCCGGTTTGTCATCTTAAATTCTTTATTCCTAAAAGAGTGAAAGAAATGAGTTAGCAATAAACTTTTATTTCATTTTTTCTCAGACCATATATGGCTCTTGACAGTCTCGGCATTTCCAGCTAACAGGTTGTATCATATTTATCTCTAACATGGTTCCACAAGCAGCAAATTGAATCTGTAGCCGATTTGAGAATGCAAAGGGAAAAAATTTCACTAACATATAAATTCAGGTTTTTGGATCACAATCCAAAAGCCCTTAGAAATTAGGAAAGCATTGAAACATAAATAATACCACACATTACAAGTTTTAATTGAAAGTTAAGACAATCCTGGACCTACCAGCCTTTCCAATATCTTTCGGTTTCTTCAAGAGGAGCACGATAAATATAGCTGCAAGAGATAAAGTAAGAGACATACTTAATATACAAATTCTACATTGCATAAATAACTTCACAATGAACTCGCAATGTAAACATAGATTGACTGAAAAACAACCATTCGAGAGCAAAAAGTTGCCCTTTGATTACAAAACAGGTGAATGCTCACCAATTCTTTGAATCACTAAATTTCAGTGTTGATGGAACAGATATACGGGCAGATTCGATATTTCTTAGTGATCCTCCTTTGACAGTCCATTCAATCTGTAAAAATTTGCTAATCCCAATGTTTCACAATAATATATGTATATAATATTTACTAGTAGAACAAGATCAATACATAAATGATTATGCATGCCAAAATTCAAATAAATTTTCACAATGCTTTCATAGTGTCTAGTTATGTGAAACCAGCTGTCGTCGGTAAGAAGGATCAGAGACTGGTAACAAAAACCATATGCAGCCCAATAAGGATCGGTGTTTGGAGTAAGTTGACGCATCTAAACAGATAAGCTCAATGAGAACATCTAGACATGCTGCTTTTGTTCGCAAAAAGGGAACATACCCCAAGGATATCATAGATGTTGTTACTTTCACTTTTGTACAACTTGCCATATTTTTACTGCATTAAATTTAGATTTATCAACAAGCTATGGATGCTTAGTGGGAAAGTTATCACTACTAGTACTCACAAAAAAGTTGCACAAAATTGTTTAGTTAACCACCCCACTTAAATTTTGACATTTTTCTTATTTTATTCTGTGTAACAGCCTATAATATGTTGATTTTTCTATTACATGTTAATTAGCATGAGGCATGCATTAGAACTTGGATTCTCTTGAACCTAAAAACTAAAAGCTATTCAGTAATATGTTTAGTTGCTTATATTCAAAAGGCTACCTTTCAGTTCTATACATTCATGTGTCAATGTAAACATATAGCACGCTTATTAAGCTTTCTTTGTACATAAATATCATGTTTAAACTTCCTTTATTTGGTACCTGAATATCATGTTTATATTATTCTCGAAAGAAAAGCTCATGTTTAATTGCAAGTACAACAGAAGTGAATGTGTGCACCCATGTGCCGATGTAAATGTATATGCATAGGTACAGCCATGTACTTTAATCTCTTTTTTGAAAGCCCCATAACACCTTGTGCTTGTGTCCAACAAAGGCATCCCTCCTACTTTGCACATAGGCAACATTAAGTCCTACTCATAAAATTATCCAAACTAATAGAAAAATACTTCAATCGATCCTGAAAGTTCATCAAAAGTTCAAAGAAACATATCTTCTGAGTATTAAGCAGCGTTTGGAATTAATATTTTTTTGTAAAGATTCCATGAATTATTTTATATTTTGCAATTGCCTATTTATCGAGTATTATCTAACCCATTATTTGAACTTTTTCCCTTAATAATTAACCAATAATCCTGTAAGTGTGAGTCAAAGTTACAAGGAGGGTTTAACACAATGTTCCAGAATATTCTTCTCTCTCAATTAATCATGTTGAAGTTTTAGTAGACCCTTTTGATGCCTCTCTTAGCAGATGTTTCCTCTCATTAACACTCCTAAAATCAAGACATTCTCATCCTTGCACTTATTTATGCTTTTCCAATAACATCATCTTTCAAGATACAAAAAAATTCTTAAATATAAAAGTTAATGCTAGACCATCTCTAAAGCCTTATGTAGGTTGCTAGGTTCAACAGATCTCGCGGCTCTCGCCACAAGGGATAAGAAGGATTGTGTCCAAATCCACATAACACAGGTCCAATCTAGAACCTAGAGAAGATAAACCTAACTCAAAAAGAGAGGAAATCAATGATAAACGAACTTTGGTTTTCAATTGTCATCAACTTTCTTTTACATTCATAAGACCTTGTGCTTGTGTGTGAGAGAAATATACCAGAGAGTACTTGAGTAACAAGAAAAGAAAAGGTGACCAATTTCTAGCTATGATGCAAAAGGGGGAGAGAGAACTCAGTAATGGAGGAGTCATAGGTGAAAAGAGATATGTCACCCGTTTTCCTCCTTCCAACTACAATAGACTGGCATCCCCTACTTTTTGTCACTTAATGATGGGGCAAATAAGTTATGGCCTATTGTATCCGTTGACGTAACATCTATTCCCCACTATTAGATCTCCTTTTTTTAAAGCCCCTAATACTCAATAAAGCTATCATAAGGATTTAATTCAGAGAAAAATACAATACTAGGAACCCAAATAAATAAAAACTACATTTAAGACTAATCTGACCATATGGACTACGCCATAGATCGAGCCACTCACAAGGTAGGTTGGTCTCAACCAGGAAAGTGATATGTTATAATCAGAATTCAGGACAGATTTGGATATTTTCTTGGATATCTTTATAGGCTGCTACAAGGGATTAGAAGGGTTGTGTTCAAATCGACAAATATCCAAGGTCCAATCCAGAACCAAGAAAAGATAAAACTAACTACAAAAGAGAGAAAAACAAGGATAAAAGAACTTTAATTTCCAGTTGTGCTCAACTGTCTGTTACATTCACATGACCTCGTGCCGGTGTGTGCATGAGAAATATACCTTGACCATATGGACTACGCCTAGCCCATAGGTCGAGCCACTCAGTAGGTAGGTTGGTCTCAACCAGGAAAGTGGTATGTTATAATCTGAATTCAGGACATTTTAGGATATTGTTATGCATAGCATTGCATGCTGCTACAAGGGGTAAGAAAGGTTGTGTTCAAATCCCCAAATAACCAAGGTCCAATCCATAACCAAGAAAAGAAAAAAAAAATGAAAAGAAGAGTGGAAAACAAGGATAAAAGAACTTTAATTTCCAATCGTGATCGACTTTCCGTTACATTCATTTGATAATACCATCAGTGGCATATGTTTTTCTATGTTTATCTCTATGTTAAAAAAATAAATCAGCGATGAAATAGCACACAACTTTATATAAAGACTCAGAAGAAATAAGAGTTGCCCGAGCTCTTTTATTTCCACCATTCATCCACTTGATAATACCATCAGTGGCATATGTAGGCTCCTTCACTTTAATACAGGTGTCCATATAGTTAACTGCTTGCTAACAAGTTAACAACCATCATGATCAAAGAATCAATGGTGATTGTGCCTACTTGACTTTCTCCTTGATATTAGCCATTAAGGCAGCCAAACACCGCTCTCATCTTAATCATTAGAAGCCTATACTTTCTTTCTCAATGTGATCTCATCCATGCAATTGATCAGATCATCAGGCTAACATGCAGAGCATAAGCATACAGCTAGTATTAATAACTCCAATAAGCAAAATAACACCAAACTAAAACTATTAATGAAAGTAGATCTTATATTACATGCATTGCAAAGGTTGGAATTGGAAATAATAGGTATTGGATTGTATTGATGTGTCCATGTGCATTATAGCTTACAGATACGAGACACTGTCATACAATGATAACAACCAATACTAGGTCGATGCATATCCCCAAAGATATGTGCTTCGTGCCAGCGAGGCCTTGGCATGATACATACACGGTGTCCATGTAAAAGACTAATAATTTAAACTTGGACTAGGAAATATTGCTTTTATGCTTCTCAGTAAGGACTAAATAAGACAGATCACCACATCAGCATATGAAACTAAATTTTCCTATACTATGGCAATCACCACATCGGGGGGCCCTTCCACCTATGTATCTTATTGATATACTTCGACTTTTAAAAGCAAAGAATCGCCTTCTGAGTTCTAATAACAACTACAATGTCACCAGGATTTGATGATAGGTTCAATCTTAAATTTAAAAGAAATAATAGGAAACAGGTCGCATACCCAAGTCAACCACATAAATCTATCTCCACATATTTGAGTTATTCATGAGCCTAGTTATAAAAAATTAAAAAGATGCACCTCTTGAACAAAGAACCTGTGATTAGAGATCTAAAATCCAGGTTCAATGGTACATTTAAGAAATTCATCTATTGTCCAAGAATTTAATTGGCATGGAACATACTGCTTTTTCAATAGTGGGAAAATATTGCATTCTGCTTGATAGGATTTTCTGCATATGAACCAAAGATGCCATAGCTGTTCCCTGTTTTCCATGCAATTATCCACAGAACTAGCATTCAGCAAAGATAAGACAATAGCAACATATTGTGCGTACGTTTTAAGTTGTGAAATACACCTCAACAACATCAACAACAATAAGGCCATGAACATTAGGTATAACTTTCTTTGCAGCTACATGGACAGCAACAGAGCCTCCCATGCTGCAAAAATGCATAACAAAAAAAAATTATAGTCATCATTTAGTGATGATATCATCAAAGAGTCATCACAAATTTCGGAGAAGATGAAAGATGTGTGCATAATCAATTGAATTTATCAAGAGTGCTTCCCTATCTTAAATCTTAACTTGATGATGAAGAACATAAAAAGATCAAGAGTAGTCAGATGTCCTCCAGACTACAGAGGACAAGATGATTTACTTCATTGCGGTTTTGCTTCAATCCTATAAGATAGTTCTTCAGTAGCTAATTTTGCTTTATCTTGGGAGACAACAGTCACATTCCACCTAACTACTAAGCTGAAAGGTCAAATATATGGAATAGTGTTCCTCATTTGCTATGTTAGGACATTTAACAAAAGGATTAGGAATGCTTTTCAGAAGTAAGAATGGTCACTGATGGGGTTTGGAAGATTATCAACCACCTTTCATCTCATAGGCTCTGGAATTATTAGGAGAGAAATTTCCGGCAGGACTTTCTATGTTTTATTTCTTTCCCTTTGTTCTCTTTGTTTTGTCCATATTCTTATCATCTTGTTTAAAAATTAGGATGGCCACTACTACAACCGTGAGTATGAGCAATGGTAGAGACACATTAATGGCAACAATATGCCATCCAGTTAGAGCAGCAAATTCAAGAGGCTCGGCATCGCAAGTACAACCATCATAGTCAACCATCCAATGATGATACAGCACCTACCCGGAACCCATTTTGGTACTAGATTATGTTCAATGGTTGCATTGTATGTGCTTGTCTTGATAGTTTGTAGTTGTACTTTGAACAGCTATTCTACAGTCGTCGTCTATGCTATGGTCCTATGGATTCTACTTTCAGTTTCAGACTTTTAGTGACTTTGAGATTTTGTATGACATTGTACTTTGTACTTCATTTAGTGTTTAAATATAAATCCAAAGTCCTAGATATACATATTTATGTCAAAAAAAGGTTATCTTGAAGTTTTGCTGAAAAATTTCATCTTTTTCATATCAAATGAATAAACTTGATCTTTGGCTGAACAATGAAAATTTCCATCAAAATACACCAAAATTTGACTGAAAACCAACAAAACTCACCGTAATTTGTCTTTTCATTTTAGACTTTTTCTATCGACAAATTACCGAAAAACAAAAACTTTCCTTTTAGGCCGACCGAAATGGACACCGAAAACAACATTTAAAACCTTGGGTTTTGATAGTCGATTGGATACCAAATCCCTGCAAAGGGATATCTTGTCATGTGTCAACGCATGCAATACTTGAGATCTAAAGCCGAAGGCATTTGAAGCCACTTCAGGGGGGATCGGACCAAAGAATCAATGGACTTAAAAGGCGGTAGGGGAACACATTATAGGGAGGCAGCACCAATATAATAGGGCCCTTGGTGGTAAGTTTGCCAATCTTGTAAGTGTAAGATCTTAATAATGAGAAATCAGACTTTTTGTCCCATGCAAGTAAGCCATTGACCAAAGCGCGTAAATAGTGGGCCTTGTTATTCTACAATTGCTTTATATATATATATATATATATATATATATATATATATATATATATATATATATATGGGGAGAGGTACTCTTACTTATGGAATCTTACCTATGCAATTACACGCCGCCTTTTACCTACCCTTGGTGGGGATGCTATCAATGGCAAGTTGATCATCCCCACCAAAAATTATCAAATTCTATAACCTCGAGGGGAATCAAATATGTTATTCAAATTAACGGTTAAAATGAACGATCGATAAAGCTTCAAACATTTGATGCCCCTAGAGGTTATAGAATTTGATGATTTTTGGTGAGGATGATCAACTTGCCATAAATAGCATCCCAATCAAGTTTCATCAAATTTTGAAACCTTTAAGGTAGGCAAAAGGCGGTGTGTAATTGCATAGAGTATCCCTGCCATATATACATATATATATATATATATATAGGGTAGGCAAAAGGCGGTGTGTAATTGCATAGAGTATCCCTGCCATATATATATATATATATATATATATATATATATATATATATATATATATATATATATATATATATAGAGAGAGAGAGAGAGAGAGAGAGAAATGCTAAAATGCGGTGTGCGGTGCGTGCGGCGTCGCACCACAGCCGTCTGATGCACAGCTGCGTGCATCGCACGCACCGCACGCCGCACCCTAGCATGCCTCTATATATATATATATATATGGGGACGAGGAGCCTGGACCTCAGCTGCAGCGTTGATGCTGCACCCGGCTCGGCATGGATGCCACGTGTGTGCGCTGCCGGCACAGAAAAACCCACAGCGGATCGGATGCTAAAGCGGCCTAATATATGGTCGTCCGATCGCGCGGAATCGGACAGCGGATCGGATGCGAAACCGGCACCGCACCCTCGACCGTCTGATCCCCTGCGAACCCCGGCCGAAATCACCCCAACCGCCTGATCCCGTGCATCCATCCGTTTGTTCAATTCTCATCCGTTGGATCAATGGGAATCGAACGGTCCAAAACGATTTTCGCTGTTACTGTAGCGAATCGAATTAACACACAATTGACCCGGGTGATTCCCATCTGTTGGATCGATGGGAATCGAACGGACAAAAACGATTTTCGTTGTTACTGTAGCCGCTACAGTAACAGCGAAACTTTTTTGGTCCGTTCGATTCCCATCGATCCAACGGATGGGAATCGAACGAACGGATGGATGCACGGGATCAGGCGGTAGGGGTGATTTCGGCCGGGGTTCGTAGGGGATCAGACGGTCGAGGGTGCAGTGCTAGTTTCGCATCCGATCCGCTGTCCGATTCCGCGCGATCGGACGACCATAAATTAGGCCGATTTAGCATCCGATCCGCTGTGGGTTTTTCTGTTACGGCAGCGCACACACGTGGCATCCATGCCGAGCCGGGTGCAGCATCAACGCTGCACCTGAGGTCCAGGCTCCCCGTCCCCTATATATATATATATATATATATATATATATATATATATATATATATATATATATATATATATATATATATATATATATATATATAGAGAGAGAGAGAGAGAGAGAGATAGAGAGAGAGAGAAAGAGAGGGCAGGGACCCTGCACCCAGGTGTAGCAAAGAATGCTACACCCCAATGGTGTTTGATCACACTAGAAGTTTTAAAATTTGATAATTTTTGGTGGATGTGTTTTCTACGGTAAGGTGATTATCCTCACCAAAAATCATCAAATTCTAAAACTTCTAGGGCCATCAAATGTGCTAAGCAAAATTAACGGTTACAATTGACAGCCGATAAAGCTTCGAACATTTGATGACCCTAGAAGTTTTAGAATTTCCAGATTTTTGGTGAGGATGATTACCTTACTCGAGAGAACACATCCACCAAAAATCACCAAATTCTAAAACTTCTAGTATGATCAAACACCATTGGGGTGTAGCATTCTTTGCTAAACCCGGGTCTATGCTCCCTTTTCGCATACATATATATATATATATATATATATATATATATATATATATATATATATATATATATATATATATATATATATATATATATATATATATATATATATATATATATATATAAGGGGAGCGTGACTTTGTATGCCCATACATTAAAGGCTTCAATGTATGCTCCTCTATTACCATACATAGAGGTTTCCACATTTGCTAATTTTTTGTGGAGATGATATCTATGTTGAGATGATCATCCTCACAAAAAATCAGCAAGTTCTAAAACCTCTAAGTATTTCAAATAAGCTCATCAAATTAACGGTTGAAATGGACAGACGATACAACTTATATCATTTTGATACACCTAGAGGTTTTAGAATTTGCTGATTTTTGGTGAGGGTGATCATCTTGCTATAGATAGCATGTCTACCAAAAATCAATAATTCTGAAACATCTGGGTCCATCAAAATGTCGGAAGTTTTATCGGCCGTCCATTTCAACCGTTAATTTGATGAGCTTATTTGAAATGTTTAGAGGTTTCAGAACTTGCTGATTTTTTGTGAGGATGATCATATCAACATAGATATCATCTCCACAAAAAATTAGCAAATTTGGAAACCTCTATGTATGTTAATAGAGGAGCATACATTGAAGTCTTCAATGCATGGGCATACAAAGTCACGCTCCCCCAATGCATGGGCATCCAAAGTCACGCTCCCCTATATATATATATATATATATATATATATATATATATATATATATATATATATATATATATATATATATATATAGAGAGAGAGAGAGAGAGAGAAATGCTATAATGCGGCACTGCAGCCGTTTGATGCACCGCTGTGTGCATGCGATACACACAGTGCGTGCATCAGATGGCTGCGGTGCAGTGCCGCACATACCGCATTATAGCATGCCCATATATATATATATATATATATATATATATATATATATATATATATATATATATATATATATATATATATATATATATATATATAGAGAGAGAGAGAGAGAGAGAGAGAGGGCTGTTACAGTGATCTGCCGGGGGGGAAAGTGAGATGCGGGTATTTTGACCCCCAAAGAAGTTATGGAATTTGATGAAATTTGGTGAGGTTGTTGCCTAGGATAAGATGATCATCCTTACCAATTTTCATCAAATTCCAAAACTTCTAGGGAGGTCAAATGGTCGAAGCAATTTTAATGGTGACTGCGGACGGCAGAAATTGCTTCGACCATTTGACCCCCCTAGAAGTTTTGGAATTTGATGAAAATTGGTGAGGATGATCATCTTATCCTAGGCAACAACCTCACCAAATTTCATCAAATTCCATAACTTCTTGGGGGGTCAAAATACCCGCAGCTCACTTTCCCCCCCGGCAGCCCACAGCTCACTGTAACAGCCCTCTATATATATATATATATATATATATATATATATATATATATATATATATATATATATATATATATATATATATATATACGGGGAGGGATACTCTTACTAATGGAATCTTACTAATGAAAGTAACAAATCGCCTTTTACCTAACTTAGAGGTTTCAGAATTTGATGAAACTTGGTGGGGATGCTTTCTATGGCAAGTTGATCATCCTCACCAAAAATCATCAAATTCTATAACCTCTAAGGGCATCAAATATGTTATTCAAATTAACGGTTAAAATGAACGGTCGATAAAGCTTCTAACATTTGGTGCCCCTAGAGGTTATAGAATTTGATGATTTTTCGTGAGGATGATCAACTTGCCATAGAGAGCATCTCCACCAAGTTTCATCAAATTCTGAAACCTCCCTCCCCATAAAAGGCGATTTGTAACTTTCATTAGTAAGATTCCATTAGTAAGAGTATCCCTGCCCTATATATAAATATATATATATATAGATAATCCCTCAAGTGTGATCTTGTTGGTACGACCCTGATGAGTAACATATGCACTGGGAGTATTGCAACAGCCCATAGCGAGCAAACATATGTTAGTTGTGATGCATGCACCACCCAAACAATGCATCACAAGCATACAAATTAAATTCAACGGCCCACAGCGAGCCAACACATGTTAGTTGTGATGCATGCACCACCCAAACAATGCATCATAGTCAAACAAATTAACTCGGACGACCCACAGTGCTCGGATCGCACCAACAGGATCACACTAAAGAGGGGGCCTCTGTGTGTGTGTGTGTGTGTAAGAAAAGGGAGCCTAGACCTGAGGTGTAGCTTTGTTGCTACACCTCGAGTGTAGTTTACCACCCTAGAAGTTTTAGAATTTGGTGGTTTTTGGTGGATGTGTTCTCAAGAGTAAGGTGATCATCCTCACCAAAAATCAGTAAATTCTAAAACTTCTAGGGTCATCAAATGTTTGAACCTTTATCGACCGTTCATTGTAACCGTTAATTTTACCTAGCACATTTTATGACCCTAGAAGTTCTAGAATTTGTTGATTTTTAGTGAGGATGATCACCTTACCCTAGACAACAAATCCACCAAAAATCACCAAATTCTAAAACTTCTAGGGTGGTAAACAAGCGAGAGGTGCAACAACGATGCTACACCTCAGGTGTAGGGTCCCTGCCCCTCTCTCTCTCTCTCTCTCTCTCTCTCTCTCTCTATATATATATATATATATATATATATATAGAGAGAGAGAGAGAGAGAATACGAGGTATGAGCTGACAGCCCATTTGCAACTTTGGGCTGTCAGCTAACAGCCCTCCGATCCCCATCGCGAACCGTCCATTTTAAAAAAAAAAAATTTCGATTACAACTGTCAACCCTCTCTCTCGATCTCTCTCTCTCTCTCTCGATCTCCAGCAACCCGACGTCTCCTGCTCCGGCTCCGACCTCCAGCCCCCTCCGACCAGCAGCCCCGACCCGACCCTCGACGGTAGCCCTCCGACCAACAGCCCCCCGACCCTCGACCGGCAGCCCCCTCCGGTCGGGCCAGGTGCGATCCACGGTCAGAGGGGGGGCACCGGAGCAGGAGACAGCGTCGGCCAGCAGCACTGCGATCGGCCGCGCCGGAGCAGGAGACGGAGGTGGGGGTGCCGGAGGGCCGGAGGGCCGGAGGGGGGGCGCCGGAGCAGGAGACGGAGGTGGGGGTGCCGGAGGTGGGGGTTGGTGCGATCGGCCAGCCCCGGAGCAGGAGACGGAGGTGCCGGGGGGCCGGAGGGGGGGCGCTAGCGAGCCGGAGCAGTCGCCGGGCCGGAGGTGGTCGGGCTGGTGCTCGAGCTCGAGCTCGAGATTGAGAGAGAGAGAGAGAGAGCGAGAGAGAGAGAGAGAGAGAGAGTGTACAGCTGTTAAAAAACAGTTTTTTTAAAAAAAAAACGGACGGCAGATAAGGATCGGAGGGCTGTTAGCTGGCAGCCCAAACCAAGAAATGGGCTGCCAGCCTATACCCCGTTTTCTCTCTCTCTCTCTCTCTCTCTCTCTCTCTCTCTCTCTCTCTCTCTCTATATATATATATATATATATATATATATATATATATATATATATATATATATATATATATATATATATATATATATATATATATGTTAAGGCCGTTCGGGTTATCTACAACCATGCCATCCTCAAAATTGCACAGAGACAGCTTATCCATCTGATTTAATCGTACGGATCAAACACATTACGATATCCTCATATCCCTCAAGCCGTTCGATCTACCGATTTTGTGGGACTACTCACTGACAACCGTCCATATAGAGAGAGAAGCGATGATAAGAAAACACGTGACGTGCAAGGAGCCAGTTATATTGGGTTTCAAATGGGAAAGAAGTTTCCACCTATCATCTCTTAACCCCATCACATTCCTGAATAACCCGGCCCAATTAAAACCACCCAAAACAGCCAGCCGATCAAGGGGAAAATTTTCAGCACATCCTGCATACACTACAACCGCGGGTCCCACTGCAATTCAAGAGACATGGGGTAGCAGGCCCCAGCACATAGGGGTCGTGGCCCCCAACACTTGGAGCGTTCTGATAGGCTCTAGGCAATAATTGTAGCGTACACAGAATGTGCTGAAAATTTTCCCCCGATCCAAGGCGTGTCTCTCTCTAACCACATCATCCCCCCATGGCCCACCCGAATCTCTCTCCCAGTTTCTCTCTCTGCACTCTCTCTCTGCATCACCCCATTGTCCCCACCCCCACCCGATTCTCTATCTAAACCCCCCGACCCCTCTCCCCCCAGGTTTTCTCTCTCTATCTATCTATCTATCTATCTCTATCTCTATCTTACTCTGTTTTTTTTTAACCCCCCGACCCCTCCCTCCCCAGGTTCTCTCTCTCTCTATCTTTCTATCTTACTGTTTTTTTAACCCCCCAACCCCTCTCCCCCCAGGTTCTTTCTATCTCTCTTACTCTAATTTTTTTTTCAGCAGAAATTCCCGCCGGTACCACACACATACACACACCAGGTCCTCCCTAACCCGACCCTACCCCAGAGATCCCCAAGTTTCTCTCTCTCTCTCTCTCTCTCTCTCTCTCTCTCTCTCTATATATATATATATATATGCTATCTCTATCTCTTTAGGGTTTTTTTTGGCCGTCGAAGGTGATCGTCCAAATGCCGATAGACATGGGCATGCACTATGCCAAACAAGTTGAACAAGCTGCATTGGACATGCACTAGTATATATAGATTAGTCTATGCCTTTAAGGTGTAGCCACCTTAACGTGCTGTTAACTTACAATCATGCTTTGAAAGTTTTTTTTTTAGGATAATCACCTTCCCTTTGATATGCCACATGTCAAAAATCAGCACATTCTACGACCTCTAGGTGTATCAAATGTGCTCATTAATTCGACGGTTAAAATGAACGGTCAATAAAGCCGAGCACATTTGATGCACCTAGAGGTCTTAGAATGAGCTGATTTTTGACATGTGGCTTATCAAAGAAAAGGTGATCATCCTCAAAAAAAAATATTAAAAAAACTCCACGTGCCCGGTTGCACGTTAAGGTGGCCACAAGCACGCACTAGACTAACTAACTAACTAACTAACTATATATATATATATATATATATATATATATATATATATATATATATATATATATATATAGGGTTAGGATCCTGTGCCTTAAATTTTTGCCTTCGATTTTTATTTGATGCTCTAGATGGTTTAGAATGTGCTGATTTTTTGTGGATGTAATCATTCCACCTTGGATAGAACATCTACAAAAAATCAGCACATTTTAAAACTTCTAAGGGCATCAAACATATAATAAAAGTTAACGGATAAAAATGAACGGTGGATGAAGCTTGTAATAGTTGATGCCCCTAGAAGGTTTAGAATGTGCTGATTTTTTGTAGATGTTCTATCTAAGGTGGGATGATTACATCCACAAAAAATCAGTACATTCTAAACCCCCTACGGCATCAAATAACCTTGAAGGCAAAATTTTAAGGCACAGGATCTTGACCCATATATATATATATATATATATATATATATATATATATATATATATATATATATATATATATATATATATATATATATATATATATATATATGAAAAAACTAGTATGCGATCCACTAAAAACGCACCCTAAAAACGCACCTTTATAATGTTAAGATAGTGTAATACAGAGTCAGTCTATGGTGCAGCGGATTAATGTGAGGCTAACATGCGGCCAACTCTGGTGGGCATGTGTAGATTTTTTAAAAAAAAAAATTTAAGGGTGATCACCTACCCCTTGATGAGCCACATGTCAAAAATCAACTAATTCTAAGACCTATAGGTGCATCAAATGTGCTCGGCTTTATTGACCGTTCAAACGGTCAATAAAGCCGAGCACATTTGATGCACCTATAGGTCTTAGAATTAGTTGATTTTTGACATGTGGCTCATCAAGGGGGAGGTGATCACCCTCAAAAAAAAAAAAACTACAATGCGGCCATTAACTTGGCCGCACGTTATCCACTGCACCATAGACTGACTCATGTAATACATATGTTATCATATTCATTATATATGCTACACCTCATTCCTTTCAAATATTTTAATTTGTTATTTTACAGATTTATGTACAGGTTTTGACCAATTGTTTTTGTATAAATGTTAACATAATAGAATATATATATATATATATATATCAATGTTATTAAAACTGGACCGGACCAGCCGGTCCGGACCGGGAACCGGTAGAGAAACCGGTCCGGTTATGAACCAGTGTTGGAAAACGAACCGGTATTGAACCGTTGGGCCGAGCGGTTTTAGGTATAAACCGGACCGGACCGGGCGGTTTTAGGTATAAACGAACCGGTTTTTTTTTTTGGTGCACAAATGCTCTCTCTTTCTCTAGGTTTGACTGTGTTTGTTGGGCCAGTGAACCGGACCGGACCGGTACACAAACCGGTTCGTCTTTCGGTCCGGTTCTAACAACGTTGATATATATATATATATATATATATATATGTTGGGATACACTGATACTTCAAAATAGGTGTTGTACCCGTATCGGATACTTCCTAATACTCCGATACGGCAGAATACGTATCTGATACAGTGATACGGCTAGGAAGTATTGGAATTTTTAAAAAAAAATGATTTGATACACCGGGGATACGGAATCAATATGCCGGGATACGTATGGATGGCTATATAGTCCAAAATCCGACCCGAAACCGGCCGAAACTTCGGATATGAGTCTAAATTCCATACGTAACCATTAGCTTAATAATATCATTTATATGTTTTGTTTTTGGATGATGCATCATGCATGTGACACTTTGTATTTTGTAATGTATAATGAATGTTAGTGTTTTTTGCTAGTGTTTTGTAATGGACTATGAATGTGACACTTGCGTAATGCTGCTAGCGTTACTTTTTTGTAATGGATGAATGTGACATTAGCATTGTATTTTTTTGTTGTATTGGATGTAAATCATATAATGAATGAACATGGTCATATTTAATTTTAAGACTATTCGCTATTCATATTCTAACACAAAAAAAATATCTCTGTAGTCAAAGTGTCGCCTAGGCGTTTTGGACACCTAGGCGCCTAGGCGACCCCCTAGGCGGGAGGTTTTCTCTAGGCGGACGCCTAGGTCCGCCTAGACCGATTAGGACCACCTGGCGCCTAGGCACCCAGGCAGTTTTTTACTTGACCCAATTTGGAATTTTTCAAAAATTAAGTTGAACTAACCATAATTGAGTTGCATTAACTCAAAATTGAGTTAAATTAACTCAAATTCTTATGATAGGTTCATAAAAGAATTGGGGGTTTTTCAAAATTGAGTTGAATCAACTCAAATTCTTATGACAGGTTCATAAAAATTTGGGGGGTTTTCAAAATTGAGTTCAATTAACTCAAAATTGAGTTGCATTAACACAAATTCAGTTTAATAAACTCAAAATTGAGTTGAAGTAGTTCAAATTCTTATGATGGGTTCATAAGAATTTGGGGGTTTTCAAAATTGAGTTGAATTAACTCAAATTCTTATGTTGGGTTCATAAGTATTTGGGGGTTTTCAAAATTGAGTTGAATTAACTCAAAATTGACTTGCAGTAAATCAAACGGAGTTGAATAACTCAAATTGAGTTTAATTAACTCAAATCTTATGATTGGTTCAAAAGTATCTGGGGGGTTTTCAAATTTGAGTTGAATTAACTCAAAATTAAGTAAACTTAACTCAAATTTAGTAAAATTTACTCAAATTCTTATGATGGGTTCATAAGAAATTAGGGGTTTTTCAAAATTGAGTTGAATTAACTCAAAATTGAGTTGAATTTAAATATTTTTACTATATATAAAAAAATTTAAATATTTAATAATTCCTCATCACCTAGGCGCCGCTTCTCCTAGACAGGCCAAAACGCCTAGGCTATCTCTGTCGTACCGCATATCCTAGTTTTTCAAAAATCCACGTATCGTTCTATCCATATCCCTATATCCGTATCGGTGCTTCCTAGTATATATGTTATCATATAAATTACATATGTTATCATATCATATTCAAATGTTATAATTATTTTTACATATATCTGTACACGTTTTAACAAAACAGAAATCTGGAAAAAATAACTGTAAACATTTGAATGGAATAAGTATAACATATGTATTACAGCCTGTTAACAAAGGTGTGTTTTTAGTGGATCTCTCTCTCTCTCTCTCTCTCTCTCTCTCTCTCTCTCTATATATATATATATATATATATATATATATATATATGGGGCCCGGGAATGCTAAACTCGAGTTCATCATTCATATGGTGAACTCAAATGGAGAAGCTGCCACGTATCCTGAGAAAGTGCTCAACCCTTTTTTACTTTTTACTTTATGTCTTTTCAATGTTCAGCCCTCTTAAATGCATATCCCCTCTTACTTGCTTTATGTCTTTTCAATGGACACATGACGCAATATATATATATATATATATATATATATATATATATATATATATATATATATATATATATATATATATATAAACCTAAATTGATTAATCTAATATGAACATATTTTGAATGCTTATGTGGGTCCTATTTCTGGCATGTGAAATATTGATAAATGAGGTGGTTTTGCTATGCTTGAGATATTAATTAGTTTGCACAATATTCTGTTGTGTACGTGATCTTTGGTAATCTTCTTTTGTGGTAATGGGTTTAGTTCTAAATGCTTATGTGGTTCATATTTGTGGCATGTATAATATTGATAAATTATGTGGTTCCGCTATACTTAAATGTTAATTTGCACAAACGTGATTTTTGATAAACTCCTTGTGTGGTATTAGCTTAAGTTCTAAATTGGGGAAAACCTTAAAAAACTTATTCAAATTCCACCACCACCCAAACCCGTCGTGTTCCTGCTGCTAGGATCATCACCTGACCCATGTCCTGCACTTTATGTGCGCTTTCACCCAGCACTCGTATAATTTTACGAGAACAGCTTCAGTAGACAGTGTTTGAACAAATAAAATGTGCACGTTGAATTTATTAATATGTTTTAGAACAATCCAAGGTTTCTTTAAATTATTCTTCAACTATCAGGATTATAACAACAAAATGATTAGTGTAAGATATTTCTTCTGCAAATATAATGGCAGAACTATCTAAAAAAGAAGGAAAAGGGCTTGATGATATATTAGGCCTAGACTATATGTAAAATAGAAGAACAATGTTCTTTCACCTAGCTGTATAAACTTCATACGACCCATCTATCCAATGAGTAGCATGTAAGATATATCTTTGGCAAATAAAAGGGTAGAACAATCTATAAAAGATGGGAACGAGATAATGATATACTAGGCCTAGACTGTATGATAAATAGAACAGCAATCTTTCAGCTAACCGTATAAACTTTGCACTACTCATCTATCCCCAGGAATAAGAGTTGCACATAGCATTTCAAAGTAGGTCATGCGCAGGGTTGGAAACATAGGTACCAGCCAACAGATCCAAGCAAACATTTTTAACCATCAGAACAACTCAAATTCATGCATTATACAATAAAACAGTTCCAAGGAGCATATGCCAGTTCAATGAGATAAACATGAGGTGATAAAATTGTAATTAATCTATGGGCAAATTACAAAAACCTCCCCTAAACTATACGCCTCATTTCATATTGATCCCTCAACTTTTTTTTGAACAAGTTGATCCCTGAACTATGTTTCGTCTACATTTAGCCCATCGATTAACTTGTATTCCAAAAAAAACCTTGTCCTAGTATTAGTGTAGTTAAGGCGAGCCAAGATGCCCACCTGAAGCAAGAGACGAGGCGCCTGAATTGAGGTGGGAGCAGGTATATAAGTCGGAGCGAGACGCCCGCCTTACACCGTGAGGCGCTCGAGGTGCGAGGTGATGGAGGCGTCCGCCTCATTTAGTTGAGGGTTTAAGTTGAAGCCAAAAACTGAATCACACTCGTTGTTTTGCATGTCATTTGGGTCTGAGTGTGATTCACCGGTCGGGTTGGATATAAGTGTGTAACGGATGGTTGTGATTCAGTTTTGGCTTTAACCTATCTGACCATATTAGGTTATAACTACAGGATCATGTAGCCCGTGGTCTAAAAACTTCCATGCGACTAAGTGATCGGCCTGATCGAGTTTGTGAAGAAGGCAAAAGCCCAACAGCAACTTCACCACCGGCAGCTGTCATCCTCTCTCTCTCTTTCTTATGGATTCAATGGGGGTTGCACTGTGGTGGGTTTGTGAAGAAGGCAAGAGCTTGACGGCAATTTCTCCACTGTCGGCGGCTACAGTCCTCCGTTCAACTAGTTATTAAGATGAGGATGATATAGATTATAGAACTTGATGATGATGAGTTTTATTGATGTTTGATATATGATTATGCGAACTTGTTTCGACTAGTTATTTTATAATTTATCTATATATATTTTTAAATTTTTTGCACGCCTTATTTCAATCAGGCGCTCGCCACGCCTCTCGCGCCAATAAGGTTGAGTGCCTTGAGTCCGCCTTAACTCCTTGAGTACACTGCCTAGTAAGCACAAGTTAAATATCTTAAAATAATTTTGAGACTTCATAGAAATTGATTAGGGTATTGTAGGGGTAAAAAGTCGACGGAGGGGGCTAAATGCAGACGGAGCATAGTTTAAGGATCAAATTGTTCAAAAAATAATTTGAGGGACCAATATGAAATGAGGTGTATAGTTCATGGGAGTTTTTTGTCATTTGCCCTTAATTAACCATGCTAACTCTCGGAGGGAAAAACCTGTGGCCAACAAGTACAATTGCAGGTGGGGAATCTCCAAACATTGTCCTCAGAACAGCCAAAACATCACCGCTAAGAGTCTGCAAATTCAAATCAGTAACACTTCATACCAAACAGAATACTGTTCTCAATTAACATAACTTGAATAGATCAAATAGCTCAAATAAAAAAGAACAAAACAAAAAGCAAGAACCTAATAGAAAACTTGGTAAAATATATATACTTGTTCTTTTGATATATTTACACAAGTCGGAATTACGTACTTCAATAGACAAGTCCAGATCATTATCAGTGGATGACTTCCCATGCCCTCTCAGGTCCATGGCTACCAGCCAAGCCTTCTCCTTAATTTTACTTGCTGACAGTGCAAATGAAAGCCTGGTAAAATAAGAAGCTTTAATATCTCCATAAACTGTTACAGTGAAAATAACAAGAAAACATTACTAGAATACACGATGCTATCCAAAATGGTAAGTATTAGAATAATAATGTTAATGAGTTATTGCCTATTGGTGTGTATCCGCCATAGGTTAGCAATTAAAAAACACAATGATATAGATGGAAAGAAAGAGAAGAAGCATAACATTTGATCATGCTTGAGATGAGACTAAACACAACCCCAAAGAAGACAAGTTGATTCTAGGTTAACTTTTCAGATTTAGACATTAGATAATCAACAATTATTTGGTAAAGCTGCAATACACAGGGCATGGCATTGAACTCCTGACAAGCATAGTGTTTTATCGAAAGCTACCTTTCTATTTCAACATGAATTTGATTTGTGGCTCCTAATCATTTCCAGACGCATAAAGAGCTTCTCATCTGGAATGGTTTCCAGAAAGATTTGAAGCCATAACCTCCAAAAACCTGACAAGGAGACATGCCTACACATCATATATCTTTGACAACCATACATCACACGTGTCCAAGTTGCTAGGCTATGCAGCACTGTAGTAATAACTGTAATATAATGAGTAATTAATTGGATCAGCTGTCCAACACCCTACGTTAGTTACCATCAATCCTTAAATTAAACTAACATATCCTTCTAGAAGTGCCAATCCCTGACATGAAAATTAAATTAAACTAACAATAGCATGCAACTGTAGACATCAAAAAAAATTAAGCCCGGAAGACTCCAAATTTTGGCCAAGTCAGGAAGACTCCATATTTTAGCTAAATCTAGGAGACTCAGAATCTGAGTCTGGAAGGCACTGAATTTTGAATAAGTCTGGAAAACTCGAAACTTGACTAAGTCTAGAAGACTCCAAATTTTGGCTAAGTCTGGAAGACTCAAAATTTCACGAAGTCTAGAAGACTCCAACTTTGGTTAAGTCTGGAAGACTTAAAATTTTAACTAAGTTTGAAAGATTCAAGATTTTGGCCAAGCCTGGAAGGCTAGAAAAGTTTCTAACTCAGGAAAACCCTTAGATCAACTAAGTCTGGAAAACTTCCCTGATATCAAGGAAATTTTTCCCAATGTCAAGGAAATTTTCCCTAATGTCAATTATGCATGGGACTAGGAGACTCATGATTTTAGCTAAGTCTGGAAGAATAGAAAAAAAGTTTCTAAGACTCCGAGATCAACCAAATATGGAAAACCCCAAAATCAACTAAGTCTGGAAAATTGTTTCTAAGTCTGGAAAACTCTGAAATCAACTAAGTCTAAAAGGCTCAAAATTTTGGCTAAGTCTGGAAGACTAGAAAGAAAAAAAAATTAAGCCTGGCAAATTCGAAAAGAAAGAAGTAGCCAAGACCCAGGGCCGGCCAAGGAGGAAAAGGAGAGAAAAAGAAAGAAAGAAAAATTTGCTAAGTCTGGAAAATTTCCCTGATGTCAGGGAAATTTTTCCTTACATTGAAAAATTGACTAAGTCTGGAAGATAGAGACGTAGGTAAAGATATCCCAACGTCATCATCTAAAGGCTATCCTGAGTCAGTGACACTTAGAGATATGCACCATTCGATACACTGACATATAAGGCCGAAAAACAACCCAAGTGTAAGTTCCTACAAATGAGTTTACACTGGATCCAACAGGCTCACTCGATCCATCAAGTCAGAAAGGAGACCAGATCACGAGTCACCATCGTCGGGTTCAAATCACGATGAATCAACTCGGGTTCGACATCCTTATCTTTCTTTCCTTTTTCTTTCTATCCTCTTTCTTTCTTCTTCTTTTCTTTCCTTTTTTTCCTTCTTTTCTTTCTCTTTCTTTTCTTTCTTTTTCTTTCTTTTCCTCTAGTCGGCCCTGGTCATCACTGGGGCCAGGCCCTGGTAGTTGGGTTTGGGACTTTTCTTTTCTTTTTTCCATTTTCTTTCTTTCCTTTTTCTTTCTTTCCTTTCTTTCTTTCTTTTTTTTTCTCTCCTTTTTCTTTCTTTCTTTCTATCTCTTTCTTTCCCTCAAACCAACCCTGGTCATCAATATGGCTGACCGAATAGGCTGGCCACCCCATGTATTAGGGCCGAACACCCTAGGCTCGGAGACTTTTTCTTTCCTTCCTTTTTTTTTCTTCCCTTTTCTTTCTTTCCTTTATTCCTTTCTTTTCTTTCTTTCTTTCTTTTTTTCTCTTTATTTTCAATCTTTTTCTTTCTTTCTGTTTCTTTTCCTCTGGCCAGCCCTAGTAATTACCAGGGTCAATCAACCCTGATATTGGGGTCGGCCACCTCGTGTATTGGGGCCGACCACCCTGGGCTCTGGGAGTTTTATTTTCTTTCTTTTCTTCTTCCCTTTTCTTTCTTTCCTTTCCTTCTCTTTCTTCTCTTTCCTTCCTTCTTTCTCTCTTTCTTTTCCTCTGGCCGACCCCAGTCATTATTGGGCCGGCCAGCCCTGGTACTGCGGTCGGCCACCCATTTATTGGGGTCGGCCACCCTGGGCTCTAGGACTTTTTCTTTCTTTCTTCTACCCTTTTCTTTCTTTACTTTACTTCTTTCCTCCAGGCCAGCCCCGGTATCACTAAGGTCGACCGGACCTAGTACTGGGGCCGGCGACTCCATGCATCGGGGTCAGCTAGCCCATTTACTAGGTCGGTCACCCCATGCACAGGGGTCAGGCACCCCAGTGTTTGGTGTCGGTCTCGTGAGTCTCCATACTTGGCCAAAATTTGGATTCTGCCATACATAACAAATTGTGGAGTTTTGAAGTCTTTCAGACTTAGAAAATTTCTAGGTCTCCATACTTAGCCAAATTTGAGGTTTTCCAAACTTAGTCAAAATTTCTAAGACTTTGTAGGGATGATCGGATGAGGGGTCTCGGTCGGTACTAGGTACGAGGGGCCCCAGTTGGCCTCCTAAATTCACAAACTTAGTCAACTTTTTGGATCTTCCAGACTTGGTCAAATTCTGAGCCTCCCAGATTTAGCCATAATTTGAAGTCTTCGAAACTTAGCCAAAACAATGAGCCTTCCAGACATAGCCAAAATTTTCAGGTCTTCCAGACTTAGGCTCTTAGCCAAAATTTGGAGTCTTCTACACTTAGAAATTTTGATGTCTACAGCGGTAGAGGAGGGGACGCAACTGCATAGCAGCACAAGAGACAAAGAAGACGGAAACAAGAAAAAATAAGATGTGGCTTCAAAAGGAAAAGACAAGAAGAGGAAGATTCAGAGGAGAAGCAAAGGACGGGAAGAAGATCAAGAGAACATACCTCAAGGTTGGTTCTCTTCCGTTTTTTTCTATTTTCCTTTTTTTGTCGGTATCCAGTTTGCATATGTTTTTAAGTTTTATTTGCTTATATGTTTTAGAATGAAGCTTGTTACCTATGTTTTTTAGTAATATCGCAGAAAAAATTAAGGCTTACGCCTCATTACACCTAGAGGCTTACACCTCGTCTCATGAACCAAAAACACCTAAGGTACGCTTTCACTTTTTAAGACCATATGCATGAGACCCGAGAAATTTCCAAGGGAAAATATCAGAAGCTACACTCACAAAGCAAGAAACATGAAAAGAGATGAAGAAGCTTCCAAATGTTTATATTGTGGAGCTTCCTAAAGATCTAAACATTAATCCTACTTTCAAGGTTGGCGATATGACTGTGTATTATGGTCACCACGAAGATAAGAACTAGAGATGTAAGCGTTAATATTCCCGTATATGCAGAAACTCAAAGATTAAACTGACGATGTCCTAGAAGATCAAGTGGTCTAGACCAAAGGTAGTGGTTTCAAAAATTTCTAGTCAAATGGAAGGGCCATCCATCCCCGACTATTCATTGGACTATTCAAATAACTCCAGAACTTCATAAGAGATATCAAGCTCTTAACTCGCCGAAGCCAAGTTTTCTCAAGCTAGGGAGAATTGATGCATCACAAGTGTGTATCTGAAGAAGAGAATGAAGGGACAAAAGGGAAGGTTCCTTGGGAAAAAGAGGGGTAGTCGGCCAACACAAGGAGAGAAGAGGCCAACCATCCAAAGGAGCCAGAAGGGAGTCAACCTCTTGTTTTTATACTCACAATGAGTCAATCTCATGGGAACTCCAAATTCTTGTGGAAGTGCTCAATCGCAATTTATTTTGGACTTCAAAACCATGTAAACTGGCCAATTTCAGATGTACCATGAGTTTCAGTTGATTTGAACTCTAAGTTCAATTTAATTGGACACAAGAGTTCCCTGCGAGTGAAGAGGGATAACATCCTCTTCGACTAGAGGGATAGAAGGGTCGGCTGATTCAACTTGGATTGGTATTCTAATCCAACTGAAAAAGGGTACAGTAATAATGACAGTAGAATATTGATGTAATGTAAATAGGGGCCTTCAGCGACCAAATTTATTAATCAAACCTTTAGTTTTCCCTCTCTTATTTGTTGCATATCTCTGCTCCAATTTCCTAGGTGCAGTGCCTCAGAACTTCTTCGTATGATGCCTAGGAAACATTAAAATGTCCCTTGGTTCTATGCTAGAAGCGGAATGCTCCTAGTACTTATCCCTTCCCTTTTATTGATTCTAAGTTGCTTATTTCTGCAATGATGCATGCTGTCTTTATTTTTCTGCATTTATATTGGTTAATTCTCCTATTGCATTCTAGTTCCATCCATAAGCCTAGTTCAACTTCAAAGCCACAAATAATTAATCCAGAATTTCTGCTAAGATTTTAATTCCAGTAAGCCCATTTTTTAATATTTTCCCCTACAAATCCTAAAAAATATTGAGTCCAAAATTTCACACAATGTAAATCAAAATTATTATATATCCGAAGTATCCATCAGATGGCATCATTAGGATTGTCACAAAAGACACGTAACGCATCACAATTTTTCAATCAGATAAATTTAATCAACATAAACATTGTCACAATTAAGCTACAATCCGAAAAAGGAAATTATGTCGGATGCATATTTTGAAAGTACTGACTCAGTGGGAGAATGGCTAAAATGCAACTAGGAAAAGTAATAGAAGTTGAAACCCATACCAAAGTAATTAAAATTAAAAATATATTATACCATTGAGTAAAAGTAGAGTACTTCACAGCTTATGATAAGTTATATATGATGGACATTGAAAACTAAAGCCACATGTTATCTCCGATCAATGAATACTGAATAGCAAGTATTTTGGTTTATGGCTTAGTGATTATTATTAGGAGACTGATTAACAGCCAATTGAGTGAATTAATATCTGACCACATATAAATGGCCATACAGCAAGCAATTAGGAGACGGAAAGTCCATATGAAACTTTCTAGCTTATAGACGTTTAAGACGTACCCTGAATAACCACCACCGTGAAGACAGAAAACAACTGGTCCTTCAGATCCAGCGATGTAAATGTGGAAGACCTAAACAATGAACAGGTCCAGAGATCATGCTTTTCCAGTTTTTATGCCATCAAGGAGCCAAAACAAATAAATAATACTCACATCATTTGACCCTGGAATTATCACATCATCTTCTCTGTCGAAATAATCTGACCACTCCAGAGGTAAGTATTTTTGGAGTGAACCACTGCATGTCCATTCAAAAGTAAGGTTAAGTATCAATAGTGACAAACACGCAACCACGGCAGTTAACATTGATATACACATATGTGAGACCTAAACTAGTGATAGAATAATCATTAAATAAATATCTAGAAGTTTGAAAATTTTGTCCGAATAGTGGATTAGAAGTTCTTCGAGTTAAGAAAGAGTATGAGCGACCTAATTAACAAGATAAATGTCAACCATATCCATCAGTCTTTTACACATTAACAAGTTTTCCAAAGTTGTGGCCATTCCATTATCCCTAGTAGTATCCAGTCTTCAAAAATCCAAAACACGAACTCGACTCGAAATTCCACTAAATTGAGTAACTCGAAGACTCGAGTCGAAACATGACTTGGGCAACTCGATCATATATATATATATATATATATATATATATATATATATATATATATATATATATATATATATATATATATATATATATATATATATATATATGGTTGTAAAATCGAGTTCACCATTCAAATGGTGTAATTGAATGGAGAGGCTGCCATGTGTACATTAAAAGTCAATAATTGCGGCTAGGTGAATATGTATGTAAATATATATATATATATGGGGAGGGATACTCTTACTCATGGCCTCTTACTCATATAGTTACCTATGATCTGGGTCGTCCATTAGATCCCGACGTACGGTTCAGATTAGATGGAGAGTTAAAACAATGGTGTCCGCATTAAATGCTCGTATTAAAAGCCTGTATTAAAGGCCCGTATTTAATGCGGACACCATTGCTTTAACTCCCCATCTAGTCCGAACCGTACGTCGGGATCTAATGGACGGCCCAAATCATAGGTAACTATATGAGTAAGAGGCCATGAGTAAGAGTATCCCTCCCTCCCTATATATATATATATATATATATATATATATATATATATATATATATATATATATATATATATATATATATATATATATATATATATATATATATATATATATATATATATATATAGAGAGAGAGAGAGAGAGAGAGAGAAAGAGAGAGAGAGAAATGTTACAGTGAGCTGTGAGCTGCGGTTTTAGAAAGTGAGTTGAGAGGTATTTTCACCCCCCTAGAAGTTTTGGAATTTGATGAAATTTGGTGAGGGTGTTGTCTATGGTTAGATGATTATCCTCACCAATTTTCATCA
Source organism: Chamaelirium japonicum (assembly GCA_947650365.1). Classification (NCBI taxonomy): domain Eukaryota; kingdom Viridiplantae; phylum Streptophyta; class Magnoliopsida; order Liliales; family Melanthiaceae; genus Chamaelirium; species Chamaelirium japonicum. The sequence goes on from OX393556.1 coordinate 31,608,175, forward strand.
AATTCCAAAACTTCTAGGGAGCTCAAATGGTCGAAGCAAAATCTGCAGATTTTGACGGTGACTGCGGACAGCAAATTTTGCTTCAACCATTTGACCCCCCTAGAAGTTTTGGAATTTGATGAAAATTGGTGAGGATGATCATCTTACCCTAGACAACACCCTCACCAAATTTCATCAAATTCCAAAACTTTAGGGAAGTCAAAATACCCACAGCTCATTTTCTCCTACCACAGCTCACAGCTAAACATAACAGCCCTATATATATATATATATATATATATATATATATATATATATATATATATATATATATATATATGGGAAATGAGTTCCTATGACATGTCGTAGGGAGTACCCTATGACATATGGTGAGTTAGTAACCCTAGAATATTTAGAATGTTCTGAATTTTTATGAGGATGATCACCCTATATTAGATAGGACCCCCGCAAAAAATCGACTCATTCTAAAACTTCTAGAGGCATCAAATATGATTTTCAATTTAACGGTTAAAATGGATGGCCGATAAAGCTTCTAGCATTTGATGCCCCAACAAGTTTTAGAATGCTTTGATTTTTTATGGACATTCTATCTAAGTTAAGGTGATCATCCTCAAAAAAATTCAGCACATTCTAGCATTACTAATTCACCATATGTCATAGGGTACTCCCTATGACATGTCATAGGAACCCGGCCCTCTATATATATATATATATATATATATATATATATATATATATATATATATATATATATATATATAGAGAGAGAGAGAGAGAGAGAGAGAGAGAGAGGAATGATAAAATGCGGCGTGAGGTGTCGCACTGCAGCCGTCTGATGCACCCGCTGCGTGCGTGCAATGCATGTAGTGGTGCATCAGATGGCTGCGGTGCGGCACCGCACGCCGCATCCTAACACGCCCCTATATATATATATATATATATATATATATATATATATATATATATATATATATATATATATATATATATATATATATAGAGAGAGAGAGAGAGAGAGAGAGAGATATGGAGGAATGCAATATTGCAGTCTGACGTTTTGGAATAGATGCGATGTTGGTTTTCGGTCGTCCGATCAAGTATCATCGGACGGGTGTGCGAGCATTGCAGGCTAATTCTCGTCACGACTGGCCTTTGCTTCTTAAATCATGTCAACCATTGGATCTATTTTGATCCAAGGGCTTTTTCCTTTCTCTTAAAAGTTAAAACCCCATTGAGAAGACCCATAAGAGGCATTAGGGCATCACAAACAAATCTGAGCATCACTCCTTATCCTGTCGACCTCAGAAGCGATTCCTTCCACAAACGATCATCGACGCATGATCCCCCCCCCCCCACACACACACACACAGAGGAGTGAATCATTCTATCGGAACTCAAATCTCCATCTCCATCCTCCTCCCTTTCACTCCTCCACACGTTGTTCTGGTTTGTAGCGCAAGGGGAAAAAAATAGTAAATCACACTCATCCCTGGCCAGCCCTCCTCCTCCAGTGCCATAAAGCCTCATTGAATCCTACCAACCTGATTTTTAGGGTGAGTCTACCCGAAAACCAATCGATCTGGGTCAACTCGGGCAAGTTTCTGGTCGACTCACCAAGTTTTTAAACACTGGTATTATCAAATTAAAGTCCTTCCTATTCTCAGTTTGAAATTATATTTAGGTGTAAGGATTTAGATTGCGATGGAGCAACTCAAAATTATCAATAGTAACAAATAGAGAGATAAAAAAACTCAAATTTCTATGCCCCAGGTTTGTCAACAGTTTGAGAAATGTTTAATGATCAGCATAGGTATGAAATACACTATGCATTGTCGAGATTAGATACAAAAATAGAGAGAGAAAATAGGATACTATGGCATTGGTAGCATCATTTCAACTTTCAAACATGCTACCTGGTGCATAATTGCATAATAGGCCACCTAAAATACGAATCAGCACTGTTCATTATGACACATCATCTAAAAATCCCTCAAATGAAAAAGTAATAAGATGGGGCATTCTAAATTTTCTAACCTACAGATCAAGTAGTCATAATAATGAACAATGGGTATGCCACAATGGTTCAAAACCATGTTCCAAATCATCTAGATCATAAACACACACCATTCATTATAAATCTTAAGGAAATATGTGACTGATATGCATAATAATTCAGATTGGCAGCATTGGCCACACACAATCTTGCACTATGTTGCACTAGTAATGCCCGTGCCTGTCGGCACGCAAATGATTTCGAGGGCAATGCCAATATTTCGAGGAAGATGACTATTTCAAAGATAGACAAATTATTTTGAGGGAGGTGACACTATTTCAAGGGTGGAAATATTTCGAGTGAGGTGACAATATTTCGAGTGCGATAATAATATTTCGAGAGGTAACAATATTTATAGGGTGATATTAATATTTCGAGGCCACAAAAGATTTTGAAGGTGTTGCAAAAAGTTTCTAAAACAGTGACAATATTTTGACGGCGGTGATAATAGGAAAAAAAACTGATGCCAATTCTCAACTTAGGCAAAACCAACGCGAATAAATAGCTGAAAAACTTCCAGCTCTTCATTGAATTACCTATAATATAATACACGACCATTCCTGCTACAAAACAGTTCCACACAATTTAATCAATACAACTGTGTCAAATCTTATAATTATTTTTTCATCTATTTCCAACATGATTGATTGAACAACAAAAGCGATATGCATACATAAGAGGGCCTCACAATTTTTTGGTTGCAGCAAGATACTTGGTGTACGTGCCTAAGCTATTATCTTTCTGATCTTCCTCCTCGGTTTGATCGTGGAAATCCTGATTGCCTTTCCAGCCCGTCAAACCTTGGCCTCAATCTCAATATCTTCAGAATCAAGTAACTTCCAAAGTTTAGGGGCTGTTTTGCAAAGTTCCAAAGCTCAGGTCTAGTTGACTGTGGTCCTTTGAAGGGGCTTATTGATGGTTGCTACTTGCCTGACTTCACGTGCCGAACCAAAAAAAAAAAAGAAGCAACCTCTTCTCTCAAAATCCCCCCTTCGTCTCCCCCCCTCTCTCACACAGGCAGGTGCGGGTAGTGGCCGGATCCGGAACTCGAATGGCGTCGAGTGGGGCTAGGTGACGTCGGGCGCGGTCAGAAGACTTCCGGTACGGCGAATCGGAGCGAGGATCGGACGGCTGCGAGGTGGTTTGGGGCTGCAGTAGTGGTCCGATGGAGGTGGCTGCGCGGTGGCTGATGGGGTCGGGCGGGCCGGCGATGGGGCTAGAGCCTCTTCCCTTCTTCTCTGTCTTTCCTTTTTTTTTTCCAGATCTGAAGCAAGATGGGTGATGTGGTAGAGCAGCGACGGGTGATGGTGTCGGGGCCAGTGTCCGACCACGTCCACACCGATCGACGGGTCGGTTTGAGAGATAGAGAGAGAACCTGTATTGGGGTCGGGTCGGGTTGACAGAGAGAGGATCCTCGCAGTGTAGGGCCCCGGCGAGCAGCGGCGGTTGACGGTTTTGGGGGCCAATGTCCGGCCGCAGTGAGCGGCGGGTCGGGTTGAGAGAGATAGAGAGAGAACTTGGGGTAGGTTCGGGTTGATAGAGAGATAGAGGGAGAGGAACCTCGAAGTGTAGAGCGACGGCGAGCCGGAGAACCTCGCGGTGGTACAAATTGGTGGTGGGGACGTCGAGGTCGAAAGAGATCGATAGAGGGAAACGAACCTGAACCTGCCAAAAAGAAAAAAAAGAGAGAGAGAGAGAAAGAGAGAGAGAGAGAGAGAGAGAACCTAGCAGTGTATGGCGATGGCGAGCCGGAGAAGAGAGGGAGACGAACCGGGGGTTGGGGGGAAAGCGTGCAGCATGGGGGTTGGGATAACATGCAGCGATAAACTATAGTGCAGCGTGGGGGGAAGATCGTGTAGCGAGAGGTTGTTAGCATGGTGAGAGTTTTAAGGGATTTGAGGGGTTTCGGTTTTGATAGATCCGTGGGGTTTTTTTTATCCGTTTGATTTGAGAAGTGATTGAGTGTGTTTGACACATACAATTAGATCGGATGGACAACTTGTCTCCAAAAGTTGTCTCGTGTGATTTTGAGGATGGCAAGGTTGTAAATAATCCGAACTGCCCTAACATGTTATATAGATAGCCATTTGCATCTAGTGAATCCTTGATGCATAGATAGACCCGAAATCATGGTTTCTAATTATTAGGTATTCTGGGCAATCATGGTAACATGAACAGTGGATTTGTGATTTAGATGGCCCAGAATGCATTTTGCACCAATTGAAAGTAGAGAGACCATTTAAGATGACCTTGCTTGCTACCCCTATATGATCCATTATAAGGCCCATTAGGTTTGTCCAGCCTAATAGGACCCACCATTACAAGCTACCTCCTCAATGTCTAACACCCTTAGTTTAACTCATAGACCCTAAGAACATCCACCCTTTATTTCCCACAACCTAATCATCAAACCTCAAGCCTATAGCCCAAAATGAGAGACACATCAAACTATCCCATCTCGTAACTCACGTCCTAATTCAACTCATAAGTCATCCGTTGCATAAGCAGCATAACTTCCTTCTCAAAAACATCATCTGCTAGTAGACTTACAAACCTCCAATTGATAATTTGGCCATACTATTGGTCTAGCACATTGCACAGAAGATTTCACTCTTGAACTCACACTAGAGGCCCACAAGACCGAAATTCTTGGGCCCAGAGTAAATTAAACGTACTTATAGAAACTTGCATCCTCACTACCACTCAAACTCAACTTAAAGTCTTAAAGCATGTTTGACCCACACCATGAAGTTTCATGACTTAATTCAGATGAATAATCTCTCATAAAAATCTCTTTTGATTACTACGCAGTGTCACAGACTCACACCCAACACTAGAAGCAACCCCATGTGCCTCGAACAGCACCCTACCAAAGCAAAAAAATTACAACAACGCCTTCAACCCCAATTGACAAAAAAAAAATTGTAATATTGCATGTTATATCCTCGACCCGACCATGAAATCTACCATCTAGCCAACTTGACAGTATGATCATAGCAACTTGTCCACCCTAACACCAGCGCCAATTATGCTATTAGGTCATCCCAAATCTCCATTTGAGTTTTATGTTCAATACTTCATAATTGTTTGATAGAGTTTAACATAAGAATGCGCCTTCACAACGTTGAAGTCCTCCCAAACCTCCCATATAAATCATATCCAAAAATTTACAATATTGTTCCCTCAATATTTACCACAAACCAATCTACGCGTAAGTCATAACACCCTCTCCTTTTAACACCTATAAATACATAAGGACGACAGATACTACTTCAAAGTTCAAACCAATTGCCCTCCACTCCTCCAGGCTTCCAACTAATCATTCCCTCCACTTAAGGATTGACATATGCCCAAATTGCACCCAAAAAATTATCATCGACATTTACTTTTTGAAAGCCCCTTCTAATAATCACATATGCTCCCCACGAACCACACGATAACACTTAGGAACCATACACACTAAACTTTTAACCCACATATGCATTCCATTCCTAACTCACAAAAAGGCATGGAATGGTTGTCCTACCGTCCAACAAGCATAGTATTGAAGGCCTCCAAGATTCTGGTGATTTATATCCCATGACATGGAACATAAAAATAAGGTGGTATTCCTAAGTCCTAACCAAGGATTTAAGTGTTAATTAACATAATTTATATCGTTCAAACTATGGCATGCATACCGTGGGAATTTTAAGTGTCGGGTACTATGCATACATCATACAGGCTTCGGCATGGCATGTGTATCATGCAAACACATGACACGCAACAGCATGGATAGATATGCAATTTTGTCTACTAACACACATTTGGCGCCATAATGCACACCAGGTTTTCTTTCAATCGCTTGAAATCCTGGATGTTTTTATTTGCGCTCTAGTGACAAGACATGTCTTCAGTCATTAAACACAAAGTTGGTTCACCTATAAATCTAGCACCTGATATGATCATATTGCTCATGCTGATTATAATGATTAATATGCACTTAACATGTTCATTTATTTATTGAAACACTTCAACATGATCAAGTAATATTAATATCATTTGAAAAATAATTACATGCACATAAACATCATAATAAACATCGAGTTCATCACTGAGAGAAACATCATAAATGCATGCTTGTACACTGATAATGTGATACAGTCCATACAAAGGAAGTACAAGGATAGGTTAATCAAATCGATCATCACCCGTCCTCACTCTCTTCAAAGAGATACATTTGATCCTTGTGAGCTCGTATGAAATGAGCTCCATCTTGTGTGATATAAGAAAACATATCAAAAATTTCTCAATCTTCCACAACAGTGAACAAAACGTTATAGGATCTCAAAATGAAGAATTTCTTTAGAGACCAGTGGCATGCTGGTTTTATCTCCCTTGCCTCCCTCCCATGTGTTGTTTATGCTCTCTCCTCCCTCTAAGATATGATGCTTATACCAAAAACCTCGTGCATCACCTCATCTTTGTTTGTGGGTGGCAAGGTGCGGGTGTGGGTAATGGTGCAGTAGAACCCTAGAGCCAAAGGGCTATCCATTGTCCAATGATGTCAACTTTGTTGTGTTCAGCAAACCCCTGGCCATATCCAGAATCTCTCAAAGGACAAAAGGATATGCCTTAATTACTCGGACCAATGTGAGAAGTGATGCATGAGGTGCATCGTGCCTCAGTGATATGTCAATTGACATAAGATATGTGTGACTATCTTAACTCACGGCGTCCTCTCTTTCGTAGTTGCCAGTTCCCGTACGGGATCTTTTAGGCAAGAAAAACTCTAGAAAATGAAAAATTATAATAAAGCTTTTCAAATAAAAAATTCATTTTATAGTTAAATTTGATGAAAAATATATTAAATTAATCTTTTAGAAACAATTTCTTATAACTAGATGTAGTTACTTATTTTATCATGAAAAATATGCATGCCTAAATCTAATTGTATTTCAAACAAAACTTAATTTGTCTTTATTGACAAAATATTAAACTTATATTATAAATGCTTATAAATGCTAGTGGTTAGCACTTATTTGCTCAGCATATCTACAAAATTTACTCAAGTATGTTAATTTATTTAAAAATTGTTTTTTAGACTACTTGTAAATTTAAAAAAATATATAAAATAATATAAGTGCAAACTTACTATGGGTTGGGGAAGTGTTTATTGATGCGATTAATTTTTAAAACTCAGTTTTGTTTGTCTATGGCCATCTTAAAGTTATTTGATATATTGGAAATACTTGTTTAGTTCTTGTATATGATAGGCTATAGTTCCTTATTTCCGAAATTATTGTTTACAGTTCTGAAATTCACTTTTGTTTTTGAAATTCTACTCTTAAGGCTTTTAGAGAACCCTGCATGTACCAGTTTATTTTCTTCATCATATCATCTCATATAGGATAAATTTCTAAAGTTTTTGCTTGCTGCTATTTAATTTCATATACTTTCATTTGTTTTGCATTATATTGCATAGTAGAGCCCTCGGTTCGTTGTACTGCGTCAGTGAGCCTTTCCATTCCAATCTAACAAAGTTCATTTTAGCAGCATGCTCATCACTTTCAAACTTCATTCTATTTAATTTTAACGCACTCATTTTAATTTCCTTTATTTTCTATGCATTGTCTTTATTTGCATTCCTTTTGTGTCTTTTCCTTATTCATAGTCCTCAACATTGAGGTATTTGCCTTATTGCAGTGGCGGAGCCAGGAATTCACTCGAGTGGGGGCATAAATTCAAAAAGAGAAAGAGTTTTACCATACACCTTGCCTCTTTGTTTTTTTTTTTTTGGGGGGGGGTGGGGGGTGGGAGGGCGAGGAGGGACTCGAGTAATCGCTTGGCTGGGGGTAAGGAATAGACCGTCGTCTCTTACCGTGAGTTTCGGACAGAGGAGACACGAACGGAGGTATGAGAATCCGAGAATAACCGTACGGTGCAGCCCGTGTGCGACATAGCGATCTGCGAGCACTACAAGCCTGCAAGGTGCGGAGGTGGGACGAACCAGATGAATCAGTTATTTTAAAAAAAAATTACACTTCCCCACGCCCCCACCCACCCTTTTAGCTCAAAAACACTTAGCCTCCTTATAGTTTATGTTGTTTCAAATCGCTCCCTAAAGTTTGAAATGTTATCACAATACCCTTTTGTCTACTACTTAGTTTCCTCATTTGGTGATTTTTATCTTATCAAGACATAAATGATGGGGTAAAATGTAGTTCTTTACCTATAGAGGGGTTAAGTGTATTTGAGCTAAACGTTAGGGGGGCTAGTGTAAATTACTCTTTTTTAAATTTCACTGGGGGCACTTGCCCCCACTGGGCCTTAGCTGGCTCCGCCAGTGCCTTATTGGAGACTGGTTCCCAAAACGTCCAACAATTGTCCTGGTTTTGAAGTCAGAAATTTGACAAATACAGCCCATGTATAGACTGATTATAATAGTACTATCACATTTGGGATAACAACATTCTAACAACTGACAAATCAATCGAATTGTTTTATGATCGGCATGCTCACTCACATCACTATACAAAAGTTCAAGAATGGGTATGAAGTAACATTTGTGCAAACGGGGTAGTATATACAATACCAACACAATATCAGTAGGGCATATAATGCAAAAAATTAATCGGAACATAGTTTTTTCCGGATCAAACCGGGTCGATCAGATGTGTTGGACAAAAATTTGACACCCTAATTAAAGCCCAACTAAAAAGTGTTAGGCCAACCCAGCTGATAGTATGGTGCGAACAATCCTCATCTAAGCCTGGCCAATAATTAAAACATTAATAGCTTAAAATCTAATTGTCTGATAACATGAAACAAGAAAGGAATTTGTTCATAATTGAAAATGCAACATAATGAACTAATAATATTTCTGATTTGCTGCACAGCGAATAGTTTTTCTTGTTCTTCATGTAGATTCAAGATCGTCTACATCACCCTTCCATGCATTTATGAAATATGTTGGGACTAGGATATTAATTGTTGGTTATCTAGAAACTCGATCGGATCTTCAGGGCGCTATATTAATTGGGTGGAATGACCTCTGTTTGACCTTATTGGCTCTCAGCAAGGATAATACTCACAGTGCTTTTGCTTAACAAGTCTATTGATGTCAAGTTTCTAATCACCCCACTGAGTCACCGACTACAGGAAGAGACAAGACATGAGGGATGAGCTCAATACCAGCATGCGGTGTTTTCTAAGTCACTACGTTTTAGGAGGTGGCTCCAGTATTACCAGGTTCTCCTTTGAGAACCTAATGCCCAGAATAAAGAAAATGAATCCTCAAAAAGCTCTAGATTAGGGGTATGCTTCGAATCTTCCTCATCATAAATGCATCTTGAGCAATCCATATTCTCATTCAACGCCCAGCCAGCAAAACCTTAGCAGAAATCCTCGTCAACTAGAACTTCCATAAGAAAGCCTCCACACTCTTCGTTGCAGTTTGAGAGTCCAAATCCAATCCCACTCGATATGATATGCAACCTCCCTCGAAGGCCTTTGCAGTATATTTTCTACCCTTGTTAACGGAGTAGCATCTTGTCTGTGTTCCCCCACAAACCCTCGTATGTATCTGCTATCTCGTTATGGGATTTCCTTAATCTCGGCAGCAAAGGCATCACCCACTCATTTACTTTCCTCATTTTGTCAGAGCCATATTGGAGAAAGAAAAGCCTATATATTCAAGCACTTCCCTATTCATTACGTGCACGCACATCCTACAAATGCAATCAACCCACACCGGTGTACGAAAAAATCAACATATCGCAAAATATAAGGGAAATTGACAATGCCGAAATATCGGTCGAAATCAATTTGTTGGTCCTTGCCCCCACACATTTTAGTGCGCATAGCTTCCCGTCGACAAACTAGAACTCGAAGCCCTAGTCGAACGCCGATCTTCGCCATATGCGGTCCAACTTCATAATCTATTGTCTTCATATGGATTGCAACAATAAAGCTAGATATATTGGTGCTATGTGACAAAAGTAATTTATGAAGAAACCAGATTTTTTACACGGCATCAACCTTCACAATCCATGGGTTCTATCGCTTTTCAAGCATTTCATCATCACTAGCAGCGGCATTTCATCGATTCCACTCTAAGCATGTCCACAAACTAAATTCGATCCCTCGAAGTGAAATTGAACAGGATTCCAAGGAAATTAGATCGGGGAAACGGCGAGGAAAGGATGAGATTGAGCTTACTGGGACGCGGGACGGGGAGGGATCGAGCGCGGAGAGAAAGCAGAGGAGGGATCATCCTGAGGCTCGTCGGAGGACTCCTCGGGGAGGGCGGAGAGATTCGTGGGCTCCATTGGGATTTTCTTCGGTCGCTCGAGGCGGGATGTTTCCGAGATTCGACGACTGTGCCGCTTCCGAAGAGGATCGCTGAGGGTGAGGAGGCGCAGAGGGAGACGAGGTGACCTCAGGGGCACTCTGTGGGCGTTCACCGGCGCACCGGGCACCGGGCACCGGGCCGGGCGTGGGAAGCTCTATACAACCGCGGGGCCCACCGCCGTTCACTCAGAACTCAGAGCGTGCTGATAGATTCTGAGGGCAGTGGGCCCCGCGGTTGTATGGTACGCAGGATGTGATGGAAATTTTCCCGCGACGACCACGCGCCGAATTTTTGGGTTTGGACTGGGATCATGTGGACTCGTGGCCATGGGGACAGGTCGGCCATGGATCGTTACAAAGGTGTTGCTATTTGCGGAATTGCGCCTAGAAAAATACTGGAGAAACTTCGCCACAAGTCCTTTTAAAAAAACCGTTTTGAGTTAAAGCCCAATTAAAATATCAAAATTTTATAAAAAGGTTTTTTTTTTAAAGTAGCATTCTAAAAATAAAATATTATTTTAATAGCTATCTTTTAAAAATGGTCAATTGACAACTACGTGGTGGGGACTGGGGAGCGTCTCAAAGCTCCCGCCACACTATTTTTTTTTCGTCTGGCTGTCAAAATTAGGTAATTAGAATATAATTTTTATTAAATCTTAACCATTGCCTTTAGTTGAGCACAACTAAAAAAAATATATATTAAGTTTGTGGAACTAAGGCTGAAAATCATATTTGAAATATGTTTTTTAGAAACATATTTCAAATACCGACTTTAATATAAAGATCGAAAAAAATTAAGATTTTTAGTACTTTGCCTGAAAACCATATTTGAAATATGTTGTTTAAAATCCATATTCCAAATACCGACTTCAATGTAAAAACTGGAAGAAAAAAAAAGCTCTCCGAAGGTGAAGCAAAATCATAAACGAAAATAGAATCAATAGAAATTTTAAAACCAGAATCAATAGAAACTTTACACTAAATATGATGAAATTTACAAAAACAAAAGATCAAGTAGAATCACAAAGAAAACTTACAAAAAAAGTACGTCACCAAAATCTATTTTTATATTGAAGTCTATATTTGAAATATGGGTTTTAAACAATGTATCTCAAATATGATTTTCAACATTAGTTCTAAAAAATTAAATTTTTTCAGTTGTGCTCGACTAAAGGCAAGGATTAAGGTTTAATGAAAACCATTTTTCAATTACCGATTTTGATGGCCAGACGAAAAAAAAAACATAGCTGCCAATGTGACGGGAGCTTTGCGACGCTCCCCGCCACGTGGCTGTCAATTGGTCACTTTAGAAATTATTTTTGAAAGATAGCTATTAAAATAATATTTTATTTTTTAAATGCTACTTTGAAGAAAAAAAACCTTTGCAAAATACCTCTACATCAAGTCTCCCAACCACCGGTTTGACATTTTCAAACAATCAAAATGATAAAAATGGTGTATAAGATGTGGTCTAGGGCATGCAAAAACTTGGTTGATTAATAAATTGATTGATATTTTGCTTAATGGTGCGTATCTTTGTACGTGTTCTATGTACATGACTTAAATGAGCCATGGCTACATAGTAGTCTATTTGAGTGAGAGACTCAATGGATTGGTCCTATGAGCCTAAATAGTTCGTAACTTTGATTAGGGTTGGTCGCACTATCAGATTAAGCTTTTGAAATGATAATGCATGGGTTTCTCCACCATGGTCATTGTCAGGAATAATGTATGTAGCCGAACGGAACCAACACAGTGCACAGATCGTTGAGCAGACACCGATACACATAGCTGTGTTTTTGCTTAGGATAATCGGTCATAAATCCTGAGGAACCGTGACCGGTGGACTAACCAGTTGCGAGTAACTTTGGTTCACTAACTTGTGAGGGATCTAACCACGACCCAATACCATGGTGTGCTGGGTTATCGGGCTGACATTGTATCGGCACACCACTCCTACAGGTCATCCACATCCCTATCGGAAGGTGTGTTCCTTGGTCTGATATACACCGCACTAAACCTAGGCCTGGTGGTCAGAAGTTGAGCTGTTGACCAGATCCGATTGCTTGGCTAAACAACCGGAGGTGCATTGTAATAATCAACCTGGAAGGAACCTAGTCAAATGGTCACTCGAGTCTGACGGTGCTCTCCACCGCTCAAGTTGACACATGGCACCGAGTGGAGGGACATCGCATTACCAATGCTAAGCAAAAAACAGGGGTATGCGAGAGAGCGTAATAAGTCTATGATGATTGGAGTGCAGCCTGCGTCGCACTTTGGGTGGCCACGCAGGTTAATTGGGACCCAGAGGATTGATGGAGACACTTGCATAGTGTGTCAATCGGGCCCGGTTGAAAGCCAAGAATCCTAATCCCTAAAGGTTCCACCATATCCACAATCATGTCAGACTTTTACTTTCTTATAATCTTACTACATTATTAGAGTTGAAGAAAAGATGCCCTAACCACCATGCGTTCCGTTAGTGCATCGCACTGGAGCATGGAAGATGCGCAAGGCTAAGTGCATTCACTAAGGGTAACCCCATAGTGGTGTAAAGATGCATGACCTCGACTTTACATCGCAAAGGGTCAATTATGTGTGTGCACGTTGCACTAGAATTCAAGATAATCATTTAGTGACTTTTACTTAAGGGCACCCCAATGAATAGTAAAATCATTATTCATTGATCCACGGTATGATGATTTAGTGTGGATGAGTACCCTAATTGTTAGGGTGCAATATCGCATACGAATAAAGGACCATTTGTGCCCCTGCATAAGGTAGATGGCTACTAGATACATGAGGGGATTTTTGTCCAACCAAAATGTCCCACATGCCCTAATAGGCCGCCAACCTATTAGGGTTTGCGTAGGGAGTTGTCATCCCTGAAATTAAGGGATGAGGATTATTTGAATTTTCAAATATCCCTCCCCCTTGTTTTTAGGAACAAGATAAGGTAGGGAATCTTGGTGGCTATAAGGAGATAGGAGAGAGAGAGAGAGAGATAGAGAGAGAGAGAGAGAGATCAGTTAGAGAGAGATCAGTTAGAGAGAGAGGAAGATCGGCAAAAAAGGAGGGGGAGCACGGTTTCTGAGGCCCCCTCATGGTTTTCTCAGAGAAAAACCACCACCACCCCCCCCCCCCCCTCTCATATAATATGAGGCCCTAAGAAATAGGCCTAACTAACCACCCACTCTCTCATCTGTTCTCACGTTCTCTCTCGCAGAGACTCTCGGGTTTTTCTGAGAAACAGAGAAGTCCCTCACACACTCATTTTTCTTCTTCTTCTCTTGAGATTTGTGAGATCTAGTGAAGGAGAGGGCTAGCACTCTGAGGCACTCAAAGACTCGAGTGCTAGGGTATTGGCCTGATTGAGAGAGCGGGTGAACTCGAAGAAGCTCAAGCTCTTGGATACTTTCAACTTCATCAAATCCGAAGATTGACATCACGGTGCCAAATCCCGCACAGAGGTATAAATCATCTAAACCCCTAGGTCTATGATCTTGCATGCATAGTGAACATGTTAGATTCGGTAGAAGACCATAGGAGTACGATCTCGTTTTGTTCATCTATAGCGTAAATGTTAGATTTGGATGAAAATTTTAAATGTAGACTGCACACCGAATCGATCCTCGGGATTGGCTCTAACTTCCACTGGACCTCCGATTCCATCCCAACAAAAACTACCCTATCTTATTTACTACAGTATTATGCAGGTTTTTGCGACAATGATGTCATTGTAGCAAAAGAATTTTAAAGCAAAATTTATCAAAAAAATATATACTACAGTGATTTAACTAGTGTAGCAAAGAGTAACAATTTGCACTGCAAAGAGGAATAATATGCAACACCAAGAGTAACAATATGTGCATATTGTTACTCTTTGTTATAGTGATTTTCACTATAGCAATTTTTTTTAAAGAATAGGAATTTACAAAAAAAATAGTAAATTGATTTCACTGTAGCAAGGAGTGACAATTGATACAGTGATTTGTGTCAAACATCTGGATTCTATATGTTTTCCCTGTACAACAGCATATAGGGGTAAAACGAATACTTTAAATTAGTTACGGATAGGCTTTTTCACTAAACCGCAAATGGTGTTTGTCCTTTAGCTAGCACAGCATCCGCTGCAAGGACCTAACATACATTAACCCAAATTACTAACACCTCCAATATCTTTTTTTTTTTTTTGAGATCGTAAGTGTCTCGAAACCTTTTGGGCAATGGCCCACTTCAAGCTCAGAATAATCCCTCCGGGAGTGAAGCCCGACCCACTCAGAATTGCCCACTGCACTCCTTGATAAATCGAGGGTGGGAGAAGTCGAACACACAACTTCCTCACCCAAGCATCAATTGCTTGCCAACTCTTCTATCCCCTGGTGGGTAACACCCCCAATATCTTGCACACACCCCAGCCCAAATTTGTTTTTAACTATTGCCCTTATTTTGATAATGCACCGACATAAAAAAGGTTGGGGAAATGTGTGAGCGGTCCCTGACCAAGAAACCAATTAAGATAAAGGAATTTGAAATGTTGTGGACCAAAATGCACTCCACAACATTTCAAAATTTCTTTTTTATGCCACCGAACCTCCGAATTGAACCACCGCTCGCCGCCATCGAAGTTGCTCGCTGCCGCCGAACCGAACCTAAACCTAACCCTAAACCCAAGATCTATGGGCCATGGGATGAACCCTAAACCTAGGATTTCTTAACCTGGGACCGAACGGTAGCTGTTTCTTATTGCCGATGCTTGCCGTCGGCTCCTTGGTGGCAACGAGCAACTGCAACTTGTCAACATCGAGGTCATCAGGGTCGTCGAGGTCGACGGGGTCGTCGAGGTCAAGGTCTAGGTCGAGGCATCGCTGCTCTAGCCGCCGCCGCAGCTTGCGTGCTCGAGAGAGGGGAGAATAAGAAACGGGTTAGTTTTGGGTTTCTACAAAAGTTTAGGGATTTATTGTAAATTGAAATGTTTAGATGTCCTCTACATACGAAATTTGTTCTATCAAGGACTCATCACCAATTAACCCTAAAAGGTTTGCCCCCCCCCCCCCCCCCCCCCCTCGCTAGTCCGCCCGCCGTCGTTGTTACCTCATCCTCCTCACTCCGATCACCTTGCCGGTCCCATGCACCTCATTGTTGCCTCCTCCTCCTTCTTCATTGCCAATACGTAGGCCGACGTACTACCAACATGTAGCAATTTTCGGACTGCTATAGTATTTCAGGATGATACAATGTTTTGGTTTGCTACAGTGATTTCGGTCTACTACAGTGACCTCAGTTGTGTTTCGAGTTAGGGTTCACTGTTAGGGGTATAGAATTAGGGTTAAGTTTAGGGTTAAGGTTCATTGTTTAGGGTATAGATTTAGAGTTAGGGTTAGGGTTGGTTGGATAATAGAATGGTAGTTTTGTCATTTAAAGATGTGAAACAATCAACGGAGGGTATTGCTGTTATTGCATCTTTTGAGGAGGGACCTAAATCCATTTCACCAAACTGATATTTTACTAGGGACCTAACACAATCTTTTTTTTTTTTTGGAAAGAAACTGATGGTTGATTTATTAATGATTCAAACTGAAATCATTTATCTATTTGAAGTTGAGGTGTTTGTTGTCACTTGACAACCTCCCAATTCCACCGGTTTCTTCTAGGGGTGTCAACGGGTCGGGTCGGGTTCGTGTCGTGTCCAAAACCCCTAAAATCGGACCTGACCCGTTTAACTAATCGTGTCTAGATCCCAAACCGTACCCGACCCGCTAATAAACTGGTAGACCCGATAAGACCTGTTTACCACACAGGTCTATTCAGTTGACCCGATAGACCCGCTGGTACATATATTACAGTATCGGATTGCGGGTAGACCCGACCCGACACGACCCGTTGAATTTTAAATGGGTCTTCACAGGTCTACCGTATCCAGACCCTAAACCTGGACCCGACCCGTTTATTAAATGGGTCGATCGTGTCGACCCGTTTACAACCGAACCCGTTTAACCCTGACCCAGACCCACTAACTTCGTGTCGTGTCGGGTCTGCTGTGTCGGGTCCAAATTGCCAGCCCTAGTTTCTTCCATCTCTCTCTCTCCCCCCACAATGGGGATGTGATGTCGATGTGCGATCGGATCGAGTAGCACCCTAATTCCTCTTCCGGCGTCGATTTTCTTACCGGCTTCATATAGATGGTTGGATCTGGCCCCGATGCGAGGATCTCTGCCCGTGATTGTCCAAAACTTCTCCTCTAGTCGGTAAGCGGTTCCCGGCAAAGCGACAGCAGCACGTCGGAGGGCGGCAGATCCGTTGACAACTCCAACTTCTTAGCCGATCTGCGGGTTCTCGCCTCTTTTTTTGTTCTGGTTTTCTCTTTTTTGTGGTTTCATTTGCTGTGTTTTCCCTGGATATGGGGTTCTCGCCGGTGTGGCGGGATGGTTTACCGGTGTTGGTGGCCTCGCGCCGGCATGTGGCGCCTCCATGGGGGTCTTTTTGTGACCTCCACCTTGACAATACCAAAAAAAAAGACATGCATTCTCTTTTCTAAGAAATAAAACTTGGGGATTTAGTGATAGGTCCCTGGCAAAATACCGAGTCGCAGTCAGCAGTGAGAGCTCCACTAGATCAAGGAGGGAGAAAATCATGGAGAGGTTAGGACTTAGGAGTATGTTTCTTGGGGTGGAGTCAAAGGCAGGATTCGGACCGGATCTATAGGATAGATCCAGATTTGATCCGTTTATATTTTGAATTGGGTCGGATCGTTTTTAATCGAATCTTGGATCAAAATACTAATACCAAACACAGATTTCAATTACAATTTGATAAAAATAGTACGCACGACTATAGACGGTGAGTCCTCGTAGATACAGAATTCCAGGAACTAAAAAATTCATTAAACATGCTTAGGTTCAAAAACCAGTCTATAGCTGCAATTAGGAATTTCATCAACCATGAATTGCCTTTCAAAAAAAAAAAATCTGCGTTTCGCATTTCAAATATCCGATGGCTCACTTTAGAAGAGGCAAGCAGTCTCAGAGAAGGGCATCAGACAAGCAGAACTGCATTGATACAACCATCATTCTCTGGATTGTTTGTTACTTGAGCATATTTCCCTGCAAGCAACAACAAAGGCAACAGTTTCAGAAAAAAGGGGAAGGAAGAAGAAAGAATCAACATCAACTCTCGGCATCTCGACAATGCCCAGATTCTCACCCCACACTACTTTGCCTGCCGGTGTGACCAGACCAAGCTCACTCACATTGACCTGAAAATGTCGAACCCACATCAATCTGATATCCAATAAATTTCGAAGAAATATCCACAAGAGTTTATGAGAGAAAGAAAGAAGTCAGATTGCTAAAAAAATATAAAAAGTTATTGCGATGGAGAGCATGAGCAAGGCGACCTTGGGCCACGGTAAGTTTCTTCTCTCACGAAGAGTTCAGCAATTAAAAAGGCTGGAGTTACCTCGATAATGGTTCCCCTGGTCACCACACCCAGAGACGTGTACATCGGACCGTTTGGATTCTTCTTGATTGCGATAATTTCTAGGTTGAAGGTGCATTTCAATTCCGGGTGCGTCACATGAGCTTTTGAAAATCTCAAGCCCATTGGACGGATGAAGCGCTCATACTTCGGGGGTTTCCGGGTAAACCCATGCCCGACGAATGTGACTTTGGTGACCATTCTCTTCCATTGCTTCGCTGTGCAAACAAACAGAAAGCATCAGATATCTTCCCAATTGGGAGGGGCCACATGTTCCTAAAATGCCGAATATCATGCAAAAACTCAACCGAGAAGGATTTATCAGATAAGCGACAGATTTCCAAATAAAATTCTGAAGCTTCTTATATGCCTCAATGTTCATGTGTAACAAACTTCAGAAATTTGTGAACATGCCATAATACAAGTATATTGAGGCCCTAGTGTTCAGCAATGATGATATTTGTACGATATGAATTTTCTAAAGACAAACAAATCAATCAGTGGTTAGTAAATGTCAAAAGAAAACCATATGGATTTTGAGGATTCTACCATCCATATGTAGATTAATCAATACTCAGTCCAATCAAAGCTAGTGTTAGCACTGTTTTAAAACCCGATAAAACTCGGCCGAGTCGGACCGACTCGACCAGATTTTGAGTCGAGTTATTTGGTCGAGTCGACTCCGAGTTTCGATTTTTTGAAAAAAGGCAACGAGAGCTGCTAATATTAAACAGTGATAAATGGTAAACAAGGGATGCAGATATATTTGCATAGAAAGAAGCATGTCTCGGTTCTTAAGAGGTCAGTATTAATCTTATTGCCATTGCACCCTTGTCCATCTGTTTAACAATATCAACATACACACTTAATATCTACCTTCACACTAAGGCTTTTTCTCAAGGAAACAAAAACAAGATATTGGTTTTTTAAATGATGTTTTGAAACAGTGACGGGTTAAAACAAATTCTAATCCCAACTGCTCCAGATGAGCTCCACGAATTCTTCTCCACCATTAATTCCTATCTATGAAGCACCAATATTTCAACGGAGGAGCCGTGGCGGTGTTGAGCACAGTAGGACACAAATATGTCCCAGACATGGCGTGGCGGTTGAAAATGCAGAAAAAATGATCTTGGATCTCGCTCGCTCAAGCAAAAATAGGGGTGGTAATTGGTCGGGTTTGAGTCGGACCCTAGCCACCCAACCCCTACCCATTCGGGTATGGCAGTGTCCATACCCATTCAGGTAGAAGAGGATCCAAACCCGATCCATACCCAATCAGGTTTCTAGTATTGGTTCAGGTTTTGGGTATGGATTGAGTATAATTGTCTCTTTTTCTCCATCATATATGCAATTACTTGAGGAAAAAATCAAGATAACACAATGCAATGTTAAGAAGCTCTTTTGGTGTTTTATTAAGTATAAATTTGGATAAGGATATGAGTTCAGTTTTTGGGTATGGCAATGTCCATACCCATTCAGGTAGAAGAGGGTCCATACCCGATCCATACCCAATCGGGTTTCGGGTATTGGTTCAGGTTTTGGGTATGGATTGGGTATAATTTCGTCTTTTTTCTCCAACATATATGCAATTACTTGAGGAAAAAAAATCAAGGTAACACAATGCAATGTTAAGAAGCTCTTTTGCTTTTTTATTAGAGTATAAGTTTGGATAGAGATACGAGTTCGGTTAGAATTTGGGTATACGACAATGAGTTCAGAGTCGAATTGTATTATCTAGTATACACAAGTTACAGGGGCAATCAGGTTTCGGATATGGGTATTAAGGTACTGATACCCAAGGTACAAAATCTTGAGAAATTTCACGAAATATCTCGGTTTTCTCAGACCTCATCACGAAACTCCTATTGCGATATCAAACGAAATGGAAATCACGATAATATCGCAATATTTAGCACGATATATTTGTCGGTACGAAATATCGCAATATTTCGTAGAAATTTCGAGATATTTCGGAAAATATTGAGATATTTCGGGATTTTGGCACCGAAATGTTGAGACTGACTGGTTATAAAAAGGGACTAGGGGTTTCGTTCTCAGCAGCTTATTTATATATAATAAATAAGCTTATGTACATATAATAACTTAAAGTAAATGGTGAAAATAAAAATTAAGTAAGACGTGACTACTTGTTTCTTTTATTTTATCTTTATTTTATCCACTTTTAGATCATTGTTTTTGGTCTAGTTTCTATTCCATCAAACTCTAGTTTGTTAGCCTAGAACCCATGAACTTAGCCATCAACAGTCCATTACTATTGGGAATTATGCTACATATTTTTTTGAACAAGCCCTAGATCCATCTAGTTGATTCCTAAACCCTTTTGATTGCAAAACCATCTCATTCCAACATCCCTACACATTATACCTAACATCTTCAAGTTAGATCACAATTACAAACATTTTCACCATTCATAAGCAGATCGATCCCCTACCTTAGAGCACCATCCCTCAAAATCCTTCTAAATCTGTCACCCAAAATCCCTAGGTCTCCTGCGTCAGTTCGACAACCAAACTTTGTCTTTGAGTCCTACGTTAATATGCAAATTTCTATTCATTAGTTATATATGTTTTCTAAACTTTTGCATCTCATATCTTCATATGGCCTATGAGAGCATAGGATTATCAACGTAGCACGTTCGCCCTCTACCTATCATAAATCAGAGTTAAATCAATTAAAATGATCAGGAACAAATGGCAGATTAACCTATTTGTTTATTTAAAATGAAATTGAATTGACTTACCATAACCAAAAAAAATCACATTCATTTGGGGTAGTATGAACCTATCTTGGCCAGTAATTCCTGCTAACTACGTGTTACCTAAATCACCTCGCAGGAAATGAGAAGTTCCCAGCTGATTAGAGTAAAGATAGGTTTAACTAATAGAGGTGAAAGCTGATTTGATCAATAATTTAATTAATTTTTGAATATAATGCTTCTTTTGATGTGAAATTGTTTTAGAACGGGAGGACATGGAGGTGGAGTCTATGATAGCAACATATGCAACACTTCAGTTATACTTCTAGCCATATTATGTTAAAGTATTCAAATATGTATATCACCTGCTCGACATGCATTCATATACAAGGTCATTCTTGACATACAATTTTTTCATGTTGATTGTTAATGATTGGAGAAAAAGCTCTGCAATCACATATCCATCTACATATTGAATACAAAATTCTCCTCAAACCTTCTACACTTCTTAGTAGTACGTCAATTTAATGGATATGACATGACTAACCATATTTGTGACTAAAATTGTATCGAAGTGTTTCCTTGAATCCAAAATTGGATATGCATGTGTGGTGTTAACCATGCAAGAAGGCTTTAAGTGAATATATATGTATTAATGAAATGGGAACATTGGTAGCAGACCTTTAAAAATGCCGTAAGGTGAAATTAGGTTGATATTTAAAAGGTCATTAATGATGGTTTGACGAAGACTACAACAATAGTGGAATGGAGGGATTGAGAAGAATAAAAGTTAATGAGGTAGAAAATTTATGGTAAAACCCTTTTGGAAGTGTAAGGCGATGCAATTAAGTGTTGTATGGGATAAAAATAAGCAGAAGTATCAACGTTTTGAGTTAAATTTTACGGGCTGAGTATGTTTGGATGTGATGTGTTTTATGGAAGCAGTTAGGGTATAGTTTTGATGGAGGATTGTAGGAAGTTGATGGCAATGGGGTTCCAAGAGCATAGGAATTCAAAAACAACCTAGAGATTAATTGTACTTTGTGAGTGTAAATTAATATGAGAAGATGCCTAGTGCTCAAATTTATAGATGTGCTCACAGTTACAAACTTCGTTCATGTCCTGTTTGAAGAACAAACCACTTCTACATTGGCTTTAAGATATTGACTACAAACCTCACATATTTGTACTAAAAACTTGAAAAATGGAATAATCTTGAACAGATTGCCACGAAAGTAGTACTATACAACGATCCCGGACATGGTATTACAATTTTGGAATGAATCCTGAGCATGGGTTCAAGGTACACTCCCTCCCCAACCGACATTAATGCAAAAAAAATAAATAAATTGGTGTTCCAGTGCATGCATTTGTACATTTTGAACAAACTTTGAGCAGCATGAATAACCACCATTAATAAACCATATGGAACATCAATCGATACCAACATAACAAAAATAACTAACAAACACTTACTTTTCCGCTTGCCAGTACGAATAACTCGGAACATCTCATCTTCAGCCACGGGTCTGACCTGTAAAGAAATTTTACTTTCATAAGGATGTTCATGCAATCCCTTACAGGTGGGAAAGATATAATAAATAAGGCCCACAGAATAAGAACAGTGCCTTAATATATTGACATTTAAAATAGAACACCATGTAAATAAACTAAGACCACGTAAATAACCCACCCACCCACCCCAAAAAACAAAAATCATACTTTCGGTAAGGGGACATCCCATTTTCCAGCTTTTTCCTTCCTCTTTTGCTTAATAGTGTTGCTAAGAACCTGCATTAACCAAAACTAAAGCTAAAGACCCGTTGCACGTATCAAAAGTAGTATAGAAGTAAAATTGAAAAACCACATTAGAAGATAACGTGGACTCAGTAACCTTTGCACGAGTTGTTACGTCACGATCCAAAAGATACGCAGGAATAGCTCCATCCTCAACCTTTTCATCGACCTTCCGCCTATTTGTTGACTCCTCATGCATAGAAAGCCTGCAAACATAAAGACAAGATTTTGCCTAAGATAATGGAGATTACAGATATGGGTGAAAGAGGGTGGATATAGATATTATGGCTACAGGTGAAAGAGAGGGTGGATATATATTATTGCCAAAGCTGGTCCTGACCTAATGAAACACTTACACCCCTAAGTCCAAAGTGAGCAAAAAAACAACCTTGACAAATATATATGGGCTGAATTATACTTATGGGGTGAATTTCAGATTTACATACAAAACCGAGAAGCTCATTGTTACGAACCCCGTTTTTCCAAAAGCTCCCGAGCTGATGGAGATTGGGCTTGATAACTATTTAGGCACATAACATACCACCACGCTTCAGCGGCCGACGTCCTCATTGGCCCATCTATCAACACTGGCCCGATGGTAACCTATTTCCTTTTTGGACGGCTTTCACTCATCTACCAATATTTTAATGCAGCCTATAGGTTCCCCCTTCAGGGATTCAAACCTGGGATTGGCTCTGATACCAAATGTTCGAATCCGACCATTTTTCCAAAAGCTCCAGAGCTAATGGAGATTGGGCTCGATAACTATTTAGGCACATAACACTCATAGACAACGCAAAATACCTAATTTTTGCTAATATAAAAGCCACTCCTTGTACTCAAATTATCAGTTCGATCGAAATCGTGTGAGCAATCGAAGTATCATACAAGCAAAGGGGACTTACGTCTTCTTCATCAACGCCTTCTCCGCGTACCGTTTCTTCGTGAGGATTTTCCCCTTGATACCAAGAGTCTGCCGATATTTCCAAAACCAAACAAATGGTGAAATGGGTATCGTCCAAACAGCCAAAAAGGCCTCGAATGCATCCCTTACATGCCATTAGGGATTGCAGGCGGGAGAGATCAAAGGGGAGAACTTACATTTTGGGCCCTGGCGGATCGCTTGTGGACCTCGCGAGCCTCCTTCTTCCTCCGCCGCTCGAAGTGGTCCAGCCGGTAGCCATGGCGCTTCCGATGAAGGTCGATGTAATCCCCCTGAGGCTGCAAGGACACAGCGGAATGGATGGATCAGAAACCAAAGGGGACGAGAGGAAAACCGGTGAAAGCTGTTGATTTATAAGGGAAAACATCGGATCTACAGAGCCATCCCGGATTGAGGGACGAGAAGAGAAAGATTAAACCCTAGATCAAGAGCAACCAACCATGGCGGCGGCGGAGATGGAGGAGCCGGAAAAACTCTAGCTCCCGTCGTTGGCAGTTGGCAGTTGGCAGAGGGTCTAACGGTACCAACGGGCTCGTCCTGTTCTCTCTCTAAAGTCTCTAAAGTGGGAGAGATCCATGTTCGACCCCTGGTATGGACACCTTTGAGCGAACTTATCCTCAGAGGTTCACGGGATTATGGAATACTAAAGGGCTAATGTGTTTAAGATCCCTGGTGACACTCATGTTCGTTTCACCTAAGATACCTGGTCAACAAATCGTTGGGTGAGAAAGTCTCCAAATGACTAAAATGTCCTATTTCTCCAGCAAGCATCGGTGGCAAGGCTCGCAAGAGCATCGATGGCGGAGACGGCAGCTGGTGCGAGCAGCAGACCAAGCGTCGACGGTGGCAGCAAGCACTAGCAGCGCCATCAGAGGCGGCTCAAGTTGCAGCTGCCTGCCACCGTCGTCGTCTCCCCGACGGCGACGAGCAACAAAGACAACGTATGATGGGGGGCATAGGGGTTTTGTCTAGGTTTAGTATTCCTAGGTCTAGGGACTAGGGTTCATCCCATGGCCTATATATCTTAGGTTTTATGGTTAGATTTAGGTTTTCTAGGTCTAGGGTTCGGGTTTAGGTTCTATTTAGTTTTAAAGAGGAGGTCACTGATTGGAAAATTTGAAGTCTGTCAGGGGCACTATCATCCAAAGTGATTAGGTTCAGTTGTCAGTCCTTTAGTTAAAACCGATATGTTGTCACGGACTGTTTACTAAGTCCCCCAATAATAAATAGCAACTGCTATCTGCTTGCCCATTTTTGATCTCCTAACCTCGTTGAGCTCTTTCTCTAGCACCCAGTCCTCTGACCACCTAGCCAGTTCAAAAAAAATATAGACGGTTGTTGTTGTTGTTTGCACACACGAAATTACTAGGGACCCAAACTTGACACGGGCACATGAAACTTCCGCCCTAAGCACACAAGATTTGTCAGCTCTCCCCCGTGCTCGCACAAGGAGAGCCCAGGAGGTCACCCATCCCAATACTATACTCGTCTGAGTACGCTTAACTACAGAGTTCTTATGGGATCCATAGCAGCGCACAGTTTTAAAATGCGTCTTCTATGGTTGGTAGGAAAAATTATATAAGTAGATCATGATCTCTTTCTCTCCAGGCAATGTGGGGCTAACTCGTGGCTTTCGACATCTCACCTCACCTCATAATGTGCGAAGTGCTAATAACAACACCCTAAACGGCCTATGTTTTTAAAAATTGGGTCAAACCTTTTCACTCGGGCCTGATTGAATCGAACCTAGTGTCATTTTTGGTTTAGTTTGTATTGGACCAGGTATTGCTTAAACCCATGTGAACCGAGTGATTTATAGTGAACCAACATGTTAATTGTGTATGAGGCGGATATATACAACCTATGTATTTTTTAAAAGCAAACCCCTATGAAAGGCAACCATTAGATCTGGCAAACGAGTGGGTTAGAATGACTTAACCCTAACTCGTCTATTAAAGTTTTTCAACCCTAACCCACATGATCCTATTAATCTAAACTTACCCTACCCAAAAATAATTTAATGTTTCATCTAAAATTACTTATCATATACTCCAAACTTACATTACCTGTATGCAACCCGTGAGAGTCTCGGATTCAGTTTATGGACTCATGAATTCCAAATTGATGACTCGCATATCATTTCTTCGTCTTTTTTGTCGTTTATGCATTGTAAATAAAACCGTGGGATGGCTACGGAGGAATTGCATAGTACCACGTGCCCATGAGTCACGATTTTTTTTTTTTAATCCCGTAGCTCGCTTTGGCTATAGATGAGACAATACACACTTGTTACACTAGTTTGGCGAGTCAGGTGGGTCGGTTGACCATTTTTTGGACAGGTTAGCTAGTGCAAAACCTATGCTTTAGCGTTAGGTCCTTCCGTTTGGAATTGATTTTTTTTTCTTTTAATGTCTATTTTATCTCTACATGCAGTTTTATAGGAAAATCACATAGAAAATAATAATTTGGCAATAAAGAGTAACAATTCTTTGGAGTCACATTTCAATATAGTCGCTATAGTGGTTTTATTGTAGAAGTTACAATGACTGCCACGATGATCTCACGTACTGTAGCAAAGAGTAACAATCTGCAAAGTATTTTAGCAAAGAGTAACAATGTGCAAAGTAATGTAGCAGATACAATGATTTTACTGTAGCATCTACAGTACCTGCTACATTGAAATCATTGTAGTTGGGACAACGAAATGTGAGTTCATAAAGAATTGTTACTCTTTTTTACTAAATTGTAATTCTTCAATATGATTTTTGGTTTGAGGTGTATAGATGCACGACAATCGAACCCCATGTGTTATCATCCTATGACGATCAAAGATTAATCAATGGAATATGACAACAGGTTCATCGGGCAGACGGTACAGATGGCAGCAAAGCTGAGGGTACCTTTAGCCATGTACAAGGCTGAAGGTAGTGTCTTAATGTATCAAAGAGAATATCAGCGTAGGGGATAGACTCAGCCATCTTCAGTAGATTGTGGGTTTTAGCTATTTTGGCCTTATGAATATGGTAGAGGGTAATATGGGCCTATAGTCAAGGTATAGCATAACCTCAGCCGAATATGTTTTTATCGTATGAATTTGAAAATATAACCTATATAGCATGGGTGCATGGAAGTACCCGCAGGGCTGAGGTTGTAGATCCTCCATGGTACATATATATAGAGTAGTACACTGACCTTCAGTGTATGATAAATGTTTGGTCTATGGATCCAACTGAGGGTATTGTGGGCCTGTAGTATCAAGGCATAGCAAAGCCTCAATCGACAACATTTTTATCATATGCATCGAAAGGAAGAACCTATATAACACAAGTGTATGAAGGATTCATGGCTGAGGGTATAGCTCCATCATAACGCATACACATAGAGCAGTTATCTGACCTTCAACATATAATAAATGCTTGATTTATGGACATGAAGGATTATTAATACCTAAAAAGTGTGATTTTATAAATAAAATAATTATTCTGTTAGAAGGTTTTTACAAGAGAATCAACAATAATTATGTTACAAGGCTGTTGCAAGATAATCCTATCACAACAGAACGAGAAAAGTGGCAGTTACCGATGACAGCTATGATTATCAAATAAAGAAGTGACATGTCAGTTATAGTTGGTCTAACACGTCAGCATGACAAATATGGAAACATAATCACCTGGGAGTCAACCCTCGGTTTCTTTTTCCTTGCTTGTGTCTTGTGCGGGTAGATCATTGATGACTGAACGAGATCCGCCCGCATATGGTGTTGTGAATTTAATCAACACCAGAGCACCAAACATAGGTGTTTTGATGAAGATCCGATCACATGGATCCCCACCGAAAGTAGATCACCAAACCAGAAGGTTAATTGTAGCGCCCATGGTTTTATTATCTAATTATATCGCTAATTAATTTGTATGCTAATTGATCAATTAGTGATTTTATTTGAGAATCATGGATTTAAAGAATAAGAATAGTTATATTGGTCGTTTTGCTAGATTATATCGGTGCAAATTATCGGGCGGTTGCCCAACATTGGAATTGGCAACCGGTTGAAGAGATGACAATTGGGTGGTCAGATCATAACGAATCTCATGACATTAGAACCGCATCAGTGAGAGCTTTCCAACAAGTCCTTCTGAGCGGGAATCATACTTACGATTTCAAAATTTCACTCGATTCCATTTTTTTGGCATAGCGCGATTTGAACCAATATGACACCGAACTACACCCAGGTATAAATATATCCGGACCCACTCTCCTAGCTATGTTGTCTACTTCAAATAGGGCGGCCCAATTCGTTGGCATATTTGGATCACATTTAACGGGATCCATCACATCCCTTGAGTATCGGATCGTGTCGTTGATTTTCTTTCCTCCCGACCACTTGATCTCGCAATCGCCGTAACGCAGCCAAGAGACTTGAACAAGTTTCATAGTGCATCAAATGTACCCATCACATCCCTTGAGTATCGGATCGTGCCGTTGATTTTCTTTCCTCCCGACCACGTGATCTTGCAATCGCCGTAACACACCCAAGAGATTTGAACAAGTTTCATAGTGCATTAAATACACCCATGACTTTAGCCGTCAATCCTTTTCCAAGTTCACACCCACCAACTATTCTCTCTTTCCATTATTTAAAGAACCTTACCTTCTCAATGCATGCTTGTTCAAATTGTGTGTGTGTGTGTGTGAGAGAGAGAGAGAGAAAGAGAGAGAGAGCAGCACATAAGGAAAGTAGCAACACGAGCAGCCATCAAGGTGGGCATTGTTTCCCTTCTCTATTTCCATCTTACAAACATCACCACCATCCACTAGTCGGCTATGCCGCGAGTGCACCGCACACACCACCATAGCACCACCTCCAACCCATTTTGGATAACCCATTGCCAAGATGACACTGTCGCACTCCATGCAACACCCAACGACCACCAATTCCATCAAAACACCTAACTAACCACCGCATTCCCTTAACTCATAATCGGACCGGCGGGTTCGATAATTTCCGACGG
This sequence comes from Chamaelirium japonicum, assembly GCA_947650365.1. NCBI lineage: Eukaryota > Viridiplantae > Streptophyta > Magnoliopsida > Liliales > Melanthiaceae > Chamaelirium > Chamaelirium japonicum. The sequence continues at coordinate 31,636,503 of OX393556.1, forward strand.
CACTATGGATGGCCAATAGCCCCGGCATATGCCAGGAGTTGGGTGCCAGCCCATGGCTCTGGCCAAGGTCGCCAAACCCGAACCCCATAATTCCTCTTTGAAATATAAGAGAAGACAGTGGCCACATGCATGGCTTGGTTACCCCTTGATAGAACCATCTAATTTATCAATGTGTGCTCCTTTATTCATTCCACCTTTATTTTAACTAATTATAACCCTAGCCTTGTTTAATTTCACCCCTATCAATATTACACCCCTGCTTATATTATATGAGCACCACCCCATTTACTAGCTACTAAAAAGCACTTAGAGATATATTAGTCCAACCAAAACCAAATCGGAATTCCATGCTGAAAAACATGTTGTGCAATATTTTGCACATCCGTTTTCTGATTTGTACAAAAGCGAAGGCATTAGAAAGCGGGTTCCGAGCCTCACCACACCGTGTTGCCTTCAATCCTTGGATCTCCCTTGATTTTAAGAAGAGCAACTTTGACCCTTTGGTTATGCCGATCGCACCCAGAGCCACTAGCTCCTTGGAAACCTAAACCCCTGCACAGCTCTGTTAGGATTGATGTGTTCTAAGCTTGTAAAACTTTATGTTTTGGTCTAATAGAGATTGATAGTTATTAATATATATGAGATGCATATAGGTGCGTAACATAGTTACGTGTTCTTTAGAGAACAGAGAGCCATGGTAATATGGTAGTCCACTGAGTTGAAGACTAAGTGGATTGGTCCCGTATAACCTAAATAAGTTTGCAGCTATGATCAGGTTGGTCGCCTCATCATGATAAGCTGTTGGCGATGACAGTTCATGGGATGTCTTCACCATGGTCATCACCAGGCACAGTGTCTGTGGCTGAACGGAACTAACACGGTGTACAGATCAGTGAGCAGACACTGGTACACTAAGCCGTGTTTCTGCTTAGGGTAAAACGGTCCTAAACCCTAAGGAACCACGACTGATGGACTAACCAGTTGCGTGGTGCTTTGGCGCACCAATGTGTGAGGGTCCATATGCAGTGATCCAAAACCACGGTGTACTGGGTTACCCGGCTGGCGTTGCATTAGCGTGTCACTCCTGCAGGCCATCCACACCCCTGATGGGAGATGCGTTCCTTGGTGTAACTTACACTGTACCAAACCCAGGCATGGTGGTCATCAGTTTGACTGTTGACCGGGTTCGATTACTCGACGGGGTAATCAGAGGTACGATGTATAGGTCAACCTGGAAGGAACCAAGTCATATGATCGTTCGAGTCTGACGGTAGTCTTCACCGCTCGAAGTGAATCATGGCATCAAGTGGAGGGACAGCGAGTTTACCACTACTAAGCGGAGAGCAGGGGTATGATGGAGAACATAGTAAGTCTGGGTGAATTGGAGTGCAGCCTGCGTCGCACTCTGGGTGGATACGCAGGTTAACTCGAGCTCAGAGGATCGATGGTACACTCGGGTAGTGTGTCGATCGAGCTTGAGTTGGAAGCCATGAACCCCGGTCCCTGATGGTTCCACCTTATCAACATTATTGTACGGTTCTTGAACCGTCTCCTCGGAACACCATAAGCAGGAGGAAGAAAGAAGTATACGCTCCGTGTGTGCTTGGCACTAGAGCACGGTAGATGCGTAACTACATACGAGTACTAAGGGTTGAGCCCGAGACTATTGTGGAGTCGTATGTAGTAATCCCTAGCCATAAGTGAACTTCGCTACATAGGTGCGATGCACCGGGGTATGTTGCGAGTTGACTAGTTGACTTTGCTAGAGGCACCTTCCGGTGGCCTCAGTTAATAGTAAGTAACTAGTAGATATCACTTAAGTAATGGCCGCTAGGTATCGCACGCTAGAAATGGTCAAAATGAGGCGTCGGGGCGTTTTGGTAAAAACCTCACTCTGCCGGACCTCACTGTTGGCCGACCCTAGTGATGGGACACCTCACTAGGGCCGGCCCTATGATGTAGGGATGAGAATCCCTCATCTATAGGGCCGGCCATATGGATAGGGATGGGGCGATAAAAACGGTTAAGATCGAGCCCTAAAAAGTGGGAAAACGGATAAATACGCGGAGAGATAAAAAGGAGATAATGGAGAGATGAGATAAGGGGGTCATTATCCCCTTGGATCCTTATCCAAGGGGGGGTGGCCGGCCCTATAAAAGCACCTATGGGCGCCGGCCCCATGTGCTACAAAAACCGAACCCCCCCTCTCTCTCATCTCTCTAGTTCTCTCCCGATTCATCTCGCGTTTCCCGCTTGCTACTTCGTCTTCCTCGCGTGGAGTTCTGAAGAAGGAGAAGGGTCGTTCATCGGAGGCACTCAGAGATCCGAGAGCGACATTCCGTGCATCATGTGAGATCGGGTGAACAAGAAGGCAACACCTCCATTCGTACCGTCGGCATCTTCGTGAACGATCTTCCGTCTCCATCGACAAAGAAGACAATTCTCCACGGTTAAAAGATCCGTACGAAAGGTATGTGTAATCTAACATGTAGATCTAGCGAGCATTATGATTTGCATCCATGCTAGTTAATCATTACGCTAGATTACCGTTAGGGGTTTTCGATTCTCGTGCATACACATGCACACATATGTAGATTAGTTTCCATGAAAAGTTAAATAGTGTAACGTGCACCATGAACGGTCTTTCGACCGCCAAATCGCTTCCGCTGCGAGCCTCTGACCCGGATTAACTTCCAACAAGCTCGACTTCCTTGACCCTGATCTAGAGTCTTAAATAATTTTGTACTTATACATTTTCTTTTGCATGCATCGAATCAGTTTCAGAGTGCGAGTGCATCGATCGGAGTCCGTATTCTTTCACTTTAGGAGTACGGTACAGGAGACTCGCTACCCCGACCAAGGTGAGGGACACTCAACCTTTGCGACCCATGTCTGCTCATTACATTCATAATTATTAAGAAATAAGTTTTGGGGTTCGTGTTCACGATTATGCTCGTAATTTAATTGATCGATGTATATGTGGTATAATCTCCAAAAATCATGGCTACTATGTATATTAATTTGCTAAAAGGAAAACCTTTGAACTAGCATACATGAAATCATTTTACAGGACTTGTTGAGATATTATCTTATATATAAACTAACTTTAGTTGTGAAGAATATAAAAGGTTTTGAAAGATCCTAAATCACACGACCAGGGATGAATCTATATGGAGCACCTTAGTGTTATGGTATTAAATATTTGACCGGAAGCCCTGATTCAATCTTTCTTGTACCTGCTCTGGTGTTGAGGCAACGTCGTTGCCCGACTGGCTCTCGGTTTAGATCCGGGTGCACATCGTAGGTAAGTGAACCCCTAGATGTGTACAGACCGAATAAAGTAGGGAGGATCACGGGGTTAGGTCACTGGTGATTCCCGTAGGAAAATTAAGATGGAGTGACCTAATCCTGGGGTCATGATAGACCCCGAAGAAAGCAAGTTGGGCGAGAGTGCCCCGTGGTGAAAGACCAAGCTCCCTTTTGGCCACTAGGGTAGATTGTGCACGATGTGGTATCCCGTGTACCGAGAGGAATGGTTCCCCTGGTGCGAAAAAGGAATCCTTAGTAACGCGACCAAGTCGGGAGTTTCGGCTCAAACTTGGGGTTCACACTTGTTCTCCTTCTTTCCTTTCTCTATTTTCTTTTCCTCGTATCCCTACCCAGTTACTTGTGATTTTTAGTAGACTTAAACAAGCTTCTTATTCTTTGACTTACAGCTTTACAGTTGTACCTTACAGAGTTGGTGGTACATAGTTTCGTATAAAATTATTTACTGTAGTTCTTTAAAGATCTATTATATTATTGCATTTGATTTTAGGTGGTCGTGAGTTTCTTAGGTTGGTACTACTCACTGAGTTTATTTTATAAACTCATCCCTCGAGAAATCTTTTTTTTCAGGACCACAACAGTAAGAGTAAACCTTGGAGGAGTTGCTTATCGAGAGGCTACTTGCCGCTTAGAGTGGTAGCGTTTTAGTAGTTCTGTTATCAGTCATTGTAATAATGTACTTGGACATTGTAATAATTAGAATATAAATTCTGGTTGTGGTATTAGTTAGATAGATGCTCTGACAAATGCCATGTTAGGGCTCCCAGCTCTCCCCTTTTAAAATTTTGAAAGGGAAAAATTTAGAAGTTTTAAATATAAAATTTTGGAAATACCATTGGCAACCTTTTGAAGGTGCGCACCCATATATAATATGGAATTGAATCCATATTCGACCTTGGTCCCTCCTTGAGGACCTAAGCAATAGAATGATACTTCCTTGGAAGTCTAGTTCCTTTGAATGGATTATTGTTATCGACCCCCGTGAGTTTACTTGAGCGGACTCGCCGCTCTAAGATCTTTAAACCCTCAATTTTCACTTGACCCCTCACCCCCGGTCTTGGATGCAAATTTATGCTCTCCTGGGATCGGGGCGTGACATTAATTGTAAAAGATTTACCACGCCATACAAAACAACTATCAAAGATGAAAAATAACGATTATCCAAAGATGACTCCAAGATATAACATGGTTTACTCAAATCAGGACTAATTCAAAAACATGGGAGCATGATATATTTTATTACTCACATAATAGGCATGACTTACATGGATAACAAATAAGATAAAGACGTTGCAGGGATTCACCGACTTCCACAAAGAACCTTGATGATGAGGTGATCCACCAAGAATATCACTATTGTATAGAATATGACTCCACCCAACCTATTAACTGGATTAACTTGAATATGTCCCGACTTTGTTCACACATGATGAGGACCTAGTGGGTTATGGGCCCACTAACATCTTGGCATCCATTTAACAGTTGACCCAACTGGGTTTTGGCAAACTGTGTTGCTTTTCTAGGGTCACATGGTTCAACCTAACAGACAAGCCATGTCCATCAAGAGGATTGATTTTTTTTGTTATTGTTGTAATACTTAGTACTCCTGAGTTTAATTTCGCTAAGGGCAACCCATTTTTTTTCATTATTATTATAATATTGTTGCCAAAATAATTAAAAATTTGACATTTTTATCATGTTGCATAATTGTTTGTCGATGCTTATACTTGATTCGGCTTGAGTTGGACCGGAACATGGGTCCCAGATCCGAGCCCCGAGGCGACATGAACAAAGTCGATTGTTATTGTGGCTCTGTGTGTGCCTGTGTATTTGTGTGGTAATAATTCTTAATATGAATAATTAATGTAATTGTTATTTTAGCGGGTCTATCGAACCCAACAAGGTCCATGTGTCTTGTACTGTAGTGCAACACGGGTTCTAGTGCGGAATCACGCAAGGTGGTTATTAGGGGATATATAGAAACCCCTATGTGCAACACCTTATGTGACGACCAAGATCCAATAGACCAAGATCCAAGACTCCTGAGACTGGGATGCCAAGATGGATAAGGTAAGATGTACAAGGCCATGAGTTAGCCCCACATCACCTTGAGAGAAGGAGATCATGAGCTACTTATATAATTTCCCCTCCCAAACATATAAGATACGTTTTAAAAACCGTGCGCTGCTACGGATTTCGTAAGAACTCTGTAATTAAGCGTGCTCGGACAAGAGTAGTACTAGGATGGGTGACCACCCTGAAAAGTTCTCGTGCGGGCACGGGCAAAGCGGACAAAATCTTGTGTGTTTGGGGCGGATGTTACAAAATGGTATCAGAGCCTGTTCTCCCTGCAATGGGGGGGGTCACCCTAAGGGGGGTGGATTGTGATGACCAAGATCCAATAGGCCAATATCCAAAACTCCTGAGGCTGGGATGCCAAGATGGATGAGGTGAGGTGTACAAGGCCATGAGTTAGCCCCACAATCGCCTGGAGAAAAGGAGATCCTGAGCTACTTATATAATTTTCCTTCCCAAACATAAAAGACGCATTTTAAAAACCATGCACCGCTACGGATTTCGTAAGAACTCCGTAGTTAAGCGTGCTCGGGTGAGAGTAGTACTAGGATGGGTGACCACACTGGGAAGTTCTTGTGTGGGCACGGGCAAAGCGGACAAAATCTTGTGTGTTTGGGGCGGATGTTACACCTTAGATCCTCAATTATTTTATCGGGGTCAAACCAATCACCTAAGCAAAAACCCCTTACACCATCAAAACCAATTCAGCCAACCCCGTTCAACCAAAACCCCATCCCTAAGCTAGCTTCCCAACCAGGTCGTCCGATCCCAATCGGATGCACCCAACCCATCCTATCTCAACCCATTTTTCCCCTTCCCTTTTGAGCACCACTGCCCGATTGAAATTGGATGAGCACAAAACCCGCAAATATTTCCCCATCTCTATCTCCTTTTCCCTGTTTCCCCCTTTATCTCTCTCGATCTCGCCTTCTCTCATCCGAACTCAAACCCCAACCACCTTTTCTCTCTCTCTCTCTCTCTCTCTCTCTCTCTCTCTCTCTCTCTCTCTCCTTAATATCCCAACTCCCTCTCCCTCGTGATCCCCTCTATCTCTCTTGATCTCCACCCGATTCCCCCTTTATCTTTTCTAAACCCCCGCAGCCCCTTCCCCAATAAGAGAAACCCTAGACCCAGTCTGATCCCCTCCTCTCCGACCTCTCTCCTTGATCTCTCTCTCTCCCCCTCCCTGGTGGTCTATGCGTGCATCGCTGGAGAGGAGCTAAGAGGAGGAGCCACAGCCGAAGCTAACACCCCTTGACCGAGTCCGCCTCTCTTCCCCCTTTCTTTTTCTTTTTTTCTTTTCTGTGTGGATTCAACCAACCCAGCCCCTTGTGGCCTTCGCCCTTGATGCATCCATGGCAGCCGGCGAGGCCCGACCAGCTAGGCTAGGCCCCCAGCAGCATAGACCCGACCCCCCTATTTTCTCTTGCCCTTGTTGCGATGGTTACCTAGGGTCAGGCAACAGGTGGCTCCGACAACCTCGGTCGAGCATAACTTGTTGGAAATTAATCCATGGTCGAGTCTCGCAGCGGAAGCGATTTTGCGGTCGAAAGACCGTTCATGGTGCACGTTACACGATTTAAACTTTCATAGAAACTGATCTACATATGTGTGCATGTGTATGCACGAGAATTGAAAACCCCTAACGACAATCTAGCGTAATGATTAACTAGCATGCATGCAGATCATAATGCTCGCTAGATCTACATGGTAGATTACACATACCTTTCGTACGGATCTTTTAACCGCGGAGAATTGTCTTCTTTGTCGATAGAGACGGAAGATCGTTCGCGAAGATGCCGATGGTACGAATGGAGATGTTGCCTTCTTGTTCACCCGATCTCACACGATGCACGGAACGTCGCTCTCGGATCTCTGAGTGCCTCCGAAGAACGACCCTTCTCCTTCTTCAGAACTCCACGCGAGGAAGACGAAGTTGCAAGAGGGAAACGGGAGATGGATTCGGGAGAGAACTAGAGAGATGAGAGGGGAGGGGGTTCGGTTTTTGCAACCCTAGGGCCGGCCCCCTATAGCCCTTTATATAGGGCCAGTCTTTCCCCTTGGATAAGGATCTAAGGGGATAAAGACCTCCCACAATTATCTCCTTTTTATCTCTCATTGTATTTATCTGTTTTCCCACATTTTAGGGCTCGATCTTAACCGATTCTAGGCCCTATCCCTATCTATATGGCCGGCCCTATAGATGAGGGATTCTCATCCCTACAACATAGGGTCGGCCCTAGCAAGGTCTCCCACTGCTAGGGTCGTCCAACAGTGAGGTGCGACAGAGTGAGGTTTTTACCAAAATGCCCTGACGCCTCATTTTGACCATTTCTAGCGTGCGATACCTAGCGGCCATTACTTAAGTGATTTCTACTAGTTACCTACTATTAACTGAGGTCACCGAAGGGTGCCTCTAGTAAAGTCAACTAGTCAACTCGCAGCACATCCCGGTGCATCGCACCTGTGCAGCGAAGTTCACTTATGGCTAGGGATTACTACATGCGACTCTGTACTAGTCTCGGGCTCAACCCTTAGTACTCGTATGTAGTTACGCATCTGCCGTGCTCTAGTGCCAAGCACACACTGAGCGTATACTTCTTTCTTCCTCTTAATGCTAATGGTGTTCCGAGGAGATGGTTCAAGAACCGTACATAATGTTGATAAGGTGGAACCATCAGGGACCGGGGTTCATGGCTTCCAACTCAAGCTCGATCGACACACTACCCGAGTGTACCATCGATCCTCTGAGCTCGAGTTAACCTGCGTAGCCACCCAGAGTGCGACGCAGGCTGCACTCCAATTCACCCAGACTTACTATGTTCTCCATCATACCCCTGCTCTCCGCTTAGTAGTGGTAAACTTGTTGTCCCTCCACTTGATGCCATGATTCACTTCGAGCGGTGGAGACTATCGTCAGACTCGAATGATCATATAACTTGGTTCCTTCCAGGTTGACCTATACATCATACCTCTGATTACCCCGTCGAGTAATCGAACCCGGTCAACAGTCAAACTGGTGACCACCAGGCCTGGGTTTGGTACAGTGTAAGTCACACCAAGGAATGCACCTCCCTTCAGGGGTGTGGATGGCCTGCAGGAGTGACACGCTAATGCAACGCCAACCGGGTAACCCAGTACACCGTGGTTTTGGATCACTGCATACGGATCCTCACACATTGGTGCGCCAAAGCACCATCAACTGGTTAGTCCATCTGACGTGGTTCCTCAGGGTTTAGGACCGTTTTACCCTAAGCAGAAACACGGCTTAGTGTACCAGTGTCTGCTCACTGATATGTACACCGTGTTAGTTCCGTTCAGCCACAGACACTATGCCTGGTGATGACCATGGTGAAGACTTTCCATGAACTGTCATCGCCAACAGCTTATCATGATGAGGCGACCAACCTGATCATAGCTGCGAACTTATTTAGATTATATGGGACCAATCCACTCAGTCTTCAACTCAGTGGACTACCATATAACCATGGCTCTCTGTTCTTAAAAGAACACATAACTATGTTATGTACCAATATGCATCTCATATAATAATAACTATCAATTTTTATTAGACCAAAACATAAAGTTTTACAAGCTTAGAACACATCAATCCTAACACAACTCGGCGACCTGAACCAACCACAGGGCCAACCCCTTTTATTTTCTACCCTATTGTGGTTGCTGCCGTATGTGATGGCGCCGAGTTCGGTGACCAGGCAGTCAACGATGCCAGCCACTGACCAGCGCACTAATCCCCGACCCTTGACCTCTCTGCTATGTTGATCTAGCAACATGAGCCCAAATTTGAGATTAGGGGGCCTGATTTCATCGCATCCCGCCTACCTCAAAATTGATGATGTGATGCGGTTTCGACCGCCTAGGTAAGGTATGGTCATGGAATATCTTGTGTCGTGTGCGCACAAGACCGACTCCATGGTGGCGACGATGCACTACTTAGCGGCCTCAGTTGGCCACCGGTGCAATTCCTGTATGAACCCTTTATTTGATAGATCAAACCCGACCATGATTGGCTTTGTCGATTTCGCCATCTCAACCTGTGAATTTTCCCCTATGGTGTTTAACTACAACTGTGAAAATGAGTCGCATTGATCAAATCCTTTTTCTGACTTTTCGCCCAACTGATTTTCAGTCGACCCGGGATTCGACCCAATGTGACTATTTAGTTACCTCCGATCCGAGTTTGGACTCGGTAAGATCTGTAAATTCATCAGTATATTATTTTTCCTTATCCAAACCCTAGCCCTAGGTCGTCTCGGGCAGATGACGATTCGAACCCCCGACCTTGACCTGAATCCCTGCCTTAGTTACCTTTACTTAAATAAATAGAGTAGTGATATAGATTTGTGCAAATTGGCAGTTCATGACCGGGATGATCTGGTCATAGCTAGAACGGAGACCAATTGACGGAAGTTCGTGTGCATCGACCAGGTGACACAACATGATGTTTTTAATAATTAGCCTTGTTGTTATAGAACCTAAGAGCAGGTGTTCATGACAATGCATGCGAGTCCCGTCGAACTTGTCGCATGCAATCAAGTGTACTTCGCCATGCATGCAGAGTTGCGGGTCTAACAACGCTTGTATAAAATATTAAAATAATTACTATTGATTGCTTGGACACCGTAATTAGGCATTTCCTTAAATTGAACCAATAAACGATTAAATAATTATTCGGTCCCACCCTCCTAAGAGGAAGTGTGGTAACCTTAGTACATCGGTTATCGGGGAGTGCGGGCCAAATCGCTTTAAGAACAATGCAACCCTTAGTTGTAGTATTATTGTGGGTTACGAGAGTAGTGCGGAAGCAGGGGTAAACTATTGAAACCTTTAATCAACAAGTAGATCTTTTTGCAACTTCAGTATATGTATATAAGAATGATAAATTGATAGTTTACCTGGTTAAGAGGTAGGGACCCCGTGCACGTAAGGGCCATGAACCACCCTGCATGCAGAATCGAAAATAAGTAGGTTAGGGATCATGGGTAAGGGTTGTGATAAAACAAATAGGAGTAGCACTCGAGTAGGGATTGGCCAAGGAACTCTGCCCTATGATAGTTGAAGTTCCCATAGTAAAGCAAGTTGGGTGGTAAAGCTCCACCGTAAAAGATAGAAAACCCATTATGATCATTTGGGTATTTAGTACATGGTGTTAGTGGCTGCACGACGAGAGAGTTAGCCCTTTATATCGAAATAAAAGGCCATATAGTAATGCCCGATTGGGGGCAGGATGAACAAAACATTCGGGATTCACATTAGGGTATGTGTGTCATCTATTTGTGAATTAAGAATTGTATGAACTGTATACTCGATAACCTAGTGATAGTACAAATTGAATAAGAATGTAGTTATTGCATGGACACTTAGGACGTGTTTGAGAATATAGTTTGATAATTAGATTAATCAGTAAATTATCTTAAAAACATGAGCGTTGTTAATTATTAAAACTGTTAGCTAGTTACTAGACATGTTAATATGGCTAATTTATCAAATTTATTTTTGGGGGCTACTCATTTTCACAAGTAGACTCACTCATGGCCTGCATGTCTGGAGGCTCAGGAATAGCAATAGAAGTCCAGGGGCAGATTTAGAGTTGCAGCTTTGTCTTTCTTTTTAGTACGTTGGTCTCGTAGTATTTCCATTTTAGATAATGTAATTATGTTGGAATAAGAGTTTTTTTTAGTTTAATTAGCATTTTGTGGTTGTTAGTTGCAATGATCCAGCTGAATTTTATTGGGTAGGCCTCTCCTTAAGTCCCAAGTCTAGGATTGATTATGATAAAATATAAGTAAAAATGACCTAATTGATCAACCCCATAGATAGGACCACTAGACTGATGTGCCGAGTATTAGGGAGTGGGTGAGGCTTCTTGGTTCGCTGTCAAAGGCTTGAGCATCATGCTCAATTAGAGGGACCCCTGTCAACATATAGTAGCATCGACATGCCACACATTTTAAGAGGATAGCCCTTTGAAAGGTCGAATTTGACTTGAGAAGCTTTCCCTCTGTTGACAATCCCTATTTCTCTACTTTTTAATAAAATATTTTTCTAAAGTCAAATAAAAAAGATCCCATCTTGTTTCGCCCTCCTCCTTCCTTTCCATGTTGAGAGAGAAGAAAAAGCATGTGAGAACTCTAATTGGTATAGTTGATTGACCAAACCCAAACCCTTATTTTCTCCCACCTCACACCCTTGGGATTGATCTTCAGATTTTTGGGGTGTCACATTTACCTTGAAACACTGCTATTTATGTGGGGGAAAATCTTAGTGCCGACCCGAAGATTCTCGCAGCACCAGTCAATTGGAGTCGAAGTTGATGCTGAAGATCGTTGATCGATCTGTTGATTGAAGTCGAAGCTTTTTGATATGCAAACAGAGGAATGCAATCAGAGAGAGAGATTTTGACACAAGAGAAGTGATCTCGGAGTTCAGCCGAAGCCTACGTCTCCGTGCTATAGGGAGCAACCCGAATTCACTAACACTTATGTTGAAGTGACCTCGACAGGCCGAGTATCACTGAAAGCTCCCTGATCTCTTCGAAAGAGAGAAGAAGATCGAAGAGAGATGGTAGATCGGAGGTTAGAAATCCCAAAGCTCTGGTTCTGAAAGTCAGATCTCAGAGTGGAAATCAGATTTCCGGATCTTAGATTTCGATCCTTTTACATTCGAAGGCTCTGCTATTTATAGACATTCTGGGTGGCGAATGGCGGTTTTTGCTATCGTATCTGGGGATCCTTCAGGTAAAGTTGCGTCCTCGTGGGCCCACCAGGCAGGGCCGGTGGGTCCCGTGGTAGTCCTTGTGGGCCCACCAGGCAAGGCCGGTGGGTCCCGCTGTAGTCCTCGTGGGCCCACCAGGCAGGGCCAGTGGGTCCCGTGGTAGTCCTCGTGGGCCCACCAGGCAGGGCCGGTGGGTCCCGCTGTAGTCCTCGTGGGCCCACCAGGCAGGGCCGGTGGGTCCCGTGGTGGATTTATGCCAAAATTTGCACCCACAGTTACCCCCTCCAAGTTAGCTAGAGTGCATTCTGGCTGGCTTGGACTTGGTGCAAAAAATAGCAACTTCCTGTTTTGAAAAACGGACACGAAGAAACTTGTCGCATGTTAGAGAAAAAAGTGACTGATCGGTCAATTTGGACCGATCGGTCAAATTTGACCGATCGGTCAAATTTTGACCGATCGGTCAAATTTTGACCGATCGGTCAAAATTCAACCGGTCAAGAATCGGGTGATCGGTCAAAAAACAAGGTTTTTTGACCGATCCAGTAGTAATTTTGACCGATCAGCTGAAATTTGACCGATCGGTTAAATTTTGACCGATCGGTCACTTTTGACCGATCGGTCAAATTTTGACCGATCGGGCAAAATTCAACCGGTCAAGAATCGGGTGATCGGTCAAAAAACAGGGTTTTTTGACCGATCCAGTAGTAAATTTGACCGATCAAAATAACTTTCGCCGATCGGACATGTTTGTCCGATCGGTGAAAAATATCCGGTCAAGGTTCGAGTGATCGGCAAAAAACCTTGGTTTTTTGCCGGATCCAGTAGAAATTTGACCGATCAGATAACTTTCGCCGATCGGACATGTTTGTCCGATCGGTGAAAAATATCCGGTCAAGGTTCGAGTGATCGGCAAAAAACCTTGGTTTTTTGCCAGATCCAGTAGAAATTTGACCGATCAGATAACTTTCGCCGATCGGACATGTTTGTCCGATCGGTGAAAAATATCCGGTCAAGGTTCGAGTGATCGGCAAAAAACCTTGGGTTTTTGCCAGATCCAGTAGAAATTTGACCGATCAGATAACTTCCGCCGATCGGACATGTTTGTCCGATCGGTGAAAAAATATCCGGTCAAGGTTCGAGCGATCGGCAAAAAACCTTGGTTTTTTGCCAGATCCAGTAGAAATTTGACCGATCAAATAACTTTCGCCGATCGGACATGTTTGTCCGATCGGTGAAAAAATATCCGGTCAAGGTTCGAGTGATCGGCAAAAAACCTTGGTTTTTTGCCAGATCCAGTAGAAATTTGACCGATCAGATAACTTTCGCCGATCGGACATGTTTGTCCGATCGGTGAAAAAATATCCGATCAAGGTTCGAGGGATCAGCAAAAAACCTTGGTTATTTACCAGATCCAGTAGAAATTTGACCGATCAGATAACTTTCGCCGATCGGACATGTTTGTCCGATCGGTGAAAAAATATCCGGTCAAGGTTCGAGCGATCGGCAAAAAACCTTGGTTTTTTGCCAGATTCAGTAGAAATTTGACCGATCAGATAACTTTCGCCGATCGGACATGTTTGTCCGATCGGTGAAAAAATATCCGGTCAAGGTTCGAGCGATCGGCAAAAAACCTTGGTTTTTTGCCAGATCCAGTAGAAATTTGACCGATCAGATAACTTTCGCCGATCGGACATGTTTGTCCGATCGGTGAAAAAATATCCGGTCAAAGTTCGAGTGATCGGCAAAAAACCTTGGTTTTTTGCCAGATCCAGTAGAAATTTGACCGATCAGATAACTTTCGCCGATCGGTGAAAAAATATCCGGTCAAGGTTCGAGCGATCGGCAAAAAACCTTGGTTTTTTGCCAGATCCAGTAGAAATTTGACCGATCAAAGTAAAGTTTTGAACCTGCCCTTCAGAGAAGGTTTACTGCTCTGTTCTCCGATATTTTGGCAGAGTTTTGAACATTGATGGAGCTTGATTCTTCTTGTTTTGAATCCTTGGTTGGCTTGATGGTTGCTTTGAACCGGCGGTCCGGTTTACCCAGACCGGTGGCTTGCTTGGACCGTTGGTTCATGTGGACCGGTAGGTCCGACGTTTCGCCTGGTCGCGACTGTTCGCCTGGTTTTGCGCTTGCTACGGATGGATGCCACGTGTACCTACAAAAACACGCGATTTGATATGGTGAAGACACGTGTCTTCTCGATTTGCGCACCTGTTTTACCCTGGGTACAAAAGTTTTCACCGGCTGTCATTTCGCCTCACGCTTCTAAAATTTTTCGAAGTCCAGATCCTTGTTCTCCTGATTTCTGCTCTTGTTCTTGTTCTCGTTCGATCGGTCCAATGGCTTCATCTGGCAGTTCGAAGAAGTCCGGTACAGCTCCCTCGAAGAGAAAGGGGAAGGAAATTGTCGAGGTTCAATCTCCTCCGAGGGGCCGTGGCAAAGGCAAGGCTGCTCTCGCTGAACTTGGCCAACTGGGCAAGAGGCACCAAGGGGTAGGTTTCGCTTCGGCGCCATCAAGGCCAGAGTTCATTCCCAAAGTGAAGTTTGTTCTGGGTCCGCTCATGCCTCTGACAGAGGAGACAGAGTATATGTACAATACAGGCGGTGAGTTCACGGATACGAAGAGACAGAAATGGCAAGCACTGCTCTCTTTTTTCACAGAAGGGAAGGGGGCACAGCCTTCACTCCCTAGCATCCAGACGGCTTTCGGCATCGACAAGAAGACCGTCTTCACCAGTTTTGCCAGCAACGAGAAGGTCATGGGAACCATCGTGACCATCGGCCAAATGAACTGCGGCCTACGTCTGCCTCTGCCACCCTTCGCTGCCAGATTGCTAAATACTTCTGGCCTTTGCCCGGGACAAGTCACAGGGAATGCTTGGCGAATCATCTATGCATTCTGCCGGGTGGAATCGGATTTCCAGGAGGACTTGAGGGCCTGCTACTCCAGTATCCCGGAAGGTGAACCTGCCCGGATCGAGCTTGGATACTTCTTCTTCCATTACAGATGGGCTTACAGAAGGGACAGCCCATTCTATAATTTGACTGGAGTATCTCCACTGCGCCCGCTCACCGATACAGTCCCTTCGGACAAGTTGTACACGGACTGGCCTATTTCTGTATCTGGCGCCTGGACGTCCATGTCAGTGCCCGACACCCCCCGAGACAGCGTGCACGAGGCGGTGAAAATGTACAGTGAGGGAGGCGTCTTCGCCTGGAATTCTGAGAGGGCTGGAGCCATAGATAACTTGTTCCTCGAGCTAACCTGTGGAACCAGGTCGTGGAAACAGTTTTCTAACTGTCCTGTGAGATATGGCAAGGCCAATCTCCTCCACAGATCAAAGGACAGGTACGAGGACAACGAAGTCCTATACTCTGACTACGAGGAGGACCCTCAGTCGGGTAAGATCGTTCGAAAGATTCGGGCCGAGAAGAAGATCTACACTGCTAGGCGCCGATTGCCCACTTTTGACGAGAAACTGGTGCTCCAAAGAGGCCCAGTGAAGAAGAAGCGAAAAACTCTCGTCAAGCGTAAGGAAGATGAAGATGAAGGGAAGAAGAACGAAGAGGAAGAAGAAAAGAAGAAGAATGAAGAAGAAGAAGAGACAGAGAATGTCAGCCACGACATCAGTGGCAATGACGAAGACGAGGAAGGGGACGGCGAGGACGATCCGTCTTCTACCCCCTCCAGTGGGGATGGTGAGAATGGGGGTGGTGAGGAAGAAATTCCTCCCACCCCCACTGGTGGTGCAACGGGGGAGGACTCGATCCCTATTCCCATTGACGAGGTTAAAGCCCGTCAGATGGAGGAAATTCTCGACACAGAAGGCGACGGCAAAAAGGTGGTTCCCACCTACAAATTTGACGAATTGAAGAGGCCGATGCGCTTCAAAATTAAACTATCGAAGAGTGCTGGGGTTGGAAGCAACCCCACGCCTCTTGATCAAATCCCCCCCGACGCTCTTCGCATTGAGGGAGCAACAATGAGTGGGGGTGTAGAGGTTGAGCAACCCCCTCCCCCCTCTCACTCTCTGCTCAACGAGGTGGAGGCCATGGTGGCCGGGCTCATTCAGCCAGGCGGGTCGCAAGAAGAGAGAGCCTCACCTCCCAGGAATGCTTCCCCCCCTGCTAATTTGGAGAGGGGAAGTCGAGTGGGCGATGGGGCTCCTCAACCTCAACCAGCGCCAACCCCGATTCAGGAGAAATCGACTCCTCAGAGTGGCTCTGATCGTCGGAAGGGCAAAGAGCCGAGGGTCGAAACATCAGGTAATTGAACTTAACTTGCTTTGAATGTCTTGTCTCTGAAGTTCGAAAATAATCTAACACTTTGATTCCCTTTGATTGCAGGTGCGCCTGCTGGATTGACTCCAACAATAAAAAACTTGGGTGACGTTGATATCAACCGCCCCACTGCTGCGATCAGAAAACTCATCAACCTTCCGGGTGCCACTTTGGATGAAGCTTTCGATAGAATTAACCTGTTGGTAGGTGCATCTGCTTGATCAATCATTTGAATCGTATCTTTCTTCAGAATAATTCAACTCTTTTGTTCTTTTGCAGAACTCAGCACTTATGAATGTTGCAACCAAACTCTCCATGAGGGCGGGAGCAAAAGAAGCTGTAGCTGAAATAAATCAGTTGACCGCGGAGAGAGATGAGCTGAGAGAGCTCCTGACTTCGAAGAAAGCCTCTCTCAAAACCAAGATTGAGGAACTTCGCAAGGGAAAGCTGGAGATCAAGGGGCTGAAGGATCGATGTGAGGCACAGAGTCACGAGCTCGAATCCTTGAAGACTCGACTCTCCAAGGTTGAGGATGTGTCCTGTGGTCGCACCATCGAGATCCAAGAGCTGAAGCAACAACTTGCTACTCAGCACGCTGCCTTCACTGCCAGAGAGGAGACTTCCAAGAAGGCACTGGAGCATGCGCTGTCAGAGTGCAAGGTTTACAAGGAAACAGCAGAGAAGGCAGCAGAAGCGCTCAGGACTCATGTAGCTAGCGTCCGATCCTCCAAGGCATCAGTGGCGAGTAAAGCTCGTCCTGGATCTGAAGGGGAGAAGTCGCATGCGAAGAGTGTGGCCAAGCCCTGAGACTTTTCTTCTTCTTCGTTGTTGTACTTGTAAATTTTTGAAATGTAACAGCTCCTTGTATCTGACATATTTTGATGATAATAGAAGACATCTTTTTGGTATTTGAAACTTGCACTTCTTTTGAGTTGAATGTCTTTGAATGTTGAGTTCTGGAATGCTATTTGACATGATTGAGTATTCATACATTTGAACGTAAGTTGAATACGCATATACTTGAATGTAAGGGGTTGAGTCGCTACTCGATCACCCAAACTTGTAACTTTGAAAATTGAATTTGAATTCGAATAACATTTGAATGTAAGGGGTCGAGTCGCAACTCAAACTCCCAAACCTGTTAGACGATATCGAATTGATTGAAATTGGATATTGAATTTCGAAGGTCAGTTTAACATTCGCTAGTAAGGGGTCGAGTCGCAACTCTAACACCCAAACATGTTAAGACCTGGTAACTTGAAAATGGTCAGTTTTTAACATTTGTTAGTAAGGGGTTGGGTCGCAACCCTAACACCCAAACTTGTTAAAAGACCTGGTAATTTGAATATGGATAACTTAAAACTGCTTCAGGTAATTTGAATATGGATAACTTGAAACTGCTTCAGAATTTGGATTGAAAATCAGAACACTTGTACACTTGAACACTTGAAAGAGAGCTTTATTCATCACAGAATTTACATTATGGATAGAACAACTTGAGGTGTCTAGAATTCCAAGCTCGAGGCAATCTATCTCCTTCTGGTGTGATCAGTCTGTAAGAACCTTTGCCTCCAACTGACTCAATGATGTATGGTCCTTCCCAATTGGGAGCAAGCTTTCCACTGTGGTGCTCTTTGGTATTGTAGAAAACTGCTCTGAGAACTAAACTACCCACTGGGAACTGTCTCTTGTGGACTTTCTTGTCATAGGCTCTTTTGATCTTCTGTTGATACTGGGCTACACGAAGAGAAGCTTGATCTCGTAGTTCTTCAGAGAAGTCTAGATCATTGATCCGAAGTTCTTCATTGACTCCTTCTTCAACAGCTTTGGTCTTCAAAGTACTAGATATATTCTCTGTTGGGAGTATTGCTTCCGATCCATATGTTAGACGGAAGGGTGAGAACCCTGTTGATCTTCTCGGAGTTGTGCGATACCCCCACAGAACTTCAGGTAGGACTTGCTCCCACAATCCTTTCTTGTCGTTGAGTTTCTTCTTGAGTATATCAAGTATAGCTCTGTTTGAGGCTTCAGCTTAACCATTGCATTGAGGATATCTTGGAGTTGAATAGAATAACTTGATACCGTTGTTCAGACAGAACTCTCGGAATTTGTCTGAGTCAAATTGAGCTCCATTGTCAGCAACAAGAACTTGAGGTGTGCCGAACCTTGAGAAGATGTTGTGCCGAATGAATTTGATCACTTCGTCGTCAGTCTCTCGAAAGAGGGGCACAGCTTCAACCCATTTGGTGAAGTAATCAGTAGCCAGCAGTAGATATTTCTTCTTGCTCGGAGTTGGAGGGAAAGGACCCAAGAAATCTAACCCCCATTGATGGAAAGGCCAAGGACTTGATAATTGATGGAGTTCATCTGCAGGGAGATGAATAGCTCGAGCGTGCCGTTGACAAGGCTCGCACCTTTGAACGACTTGTTGAGCATCCCTTGCCATGGTTGGCCAGTAGTACCCTTGTAGCTTCGTCTTGGCTTCAAGGGATCTTCCTCCCGAATGATTTCCACAAGCTCCGGAGTGGATATCAATCAGGATTGCCTGTGCTTGTTCAGGACCAAGGCACTTGAGTAACATCCCGCTGTGAGATTTGAAATATAAATCTTCACCTTATAAAGTGTAGCATGGGAGCTTCCTTTGAAGCCTTCGGGCTTGATTTGGATCTTCTGGCATTTTGCCATGTTTGAAGAAGTCAAGAATTGGTCGTCTCCAATCTTCAAGCTGATCTCCATCCCCAGATCCTTTTGTAGTAGTAAGAATCTGTTGATCGGGGATGGTCTTGGGCACTTCTTGATAATCGATCTGTATTTGCCTTCCTCCGAGTGAGTCTCCAAGAACTGAGGCAGCATTAGCTAAGGCGTCTGCTTCTCGGTTCTCTACTCTGGGGATTTGAATGAATTCAGCGCTAGTAAAACGTTGTTGAAGACGTCGTACTAAGGCCAAGTAGAGTTGCATTCTTTCTTCTCGAGCTGTGTACTCTCCATTGATTTGCCTTATGATCAATTGGGAGTCGCTGTATATGATGATTCGATCTACCCCCAGAGATTCTGCCATTTCGAGTCCGGAAATGAGTGCTTCATATTCAGCTTCGTTGTTGGTGGCATTAAACCCAAGGAGAGTGGCCTTCTGGAGATGATCGAGTTCGGGGGATATTAAGACTATCCCAGTTCCCGAACCGATCGAACTTGATGCTCCATCAGTATAAAGCTTCCATGGAGGAGTTGCAGAAATAACTTCAAGACTTGGATCAATTTTTGTTGCAGGATTGATCGGAGGAGTATCCTCATCTTCCAAGCGCATGTCGACATCCTCTTCCCAAGTGATGGGGTCTTCAACTGGAAAGTCAGCTAGAAAATCAGCAATTGCTTGACCTTTGATGGAAGTGCGAGATTCGAATTGGATTCCCAGGGAGCTCATTTCGATTACCCATTTGGTCATTCGACCAGCTCGACCAGCTTTGTCAATGATATCTTTGAGCGAGTGTTCTGAAATGACAGTGATCTGGTGAGAGACGAAATATGGTTGGAGACGACGCGATGCAGTGAGTAAGGCCAGGATGACCTTCTCAGTTTTTGAGTAGCGAGTCTCAGCCGGAAGAAGAGTGTGGCTGATGTAGTAGACTGGATGTTCGATGCCTTCTCTTCTACTGACTAAGACCGCGCTGATTGCTTGATCGGTCACGGCAAGGTAGAGCCACAAGTCTTCTTTTGGAAGTGGAGCAGTCAGGATAGGAGCTTGCACCAGATATTTCTTGATGCTTTGAAATGCTTCTTCACAGGTTGGACTCCAGCCGGAGGTATCCGCCTTTCGTAGTTTGTCGAAGAGTGGCTTGCACTTGTCTGAGGACTTTGAGATGAATCGATTGAGTGCTGCTAACCTTCCAGTGAGACGTTGAACTTCTTTTCGATTTGTAGGTGAAGGCATATCGATGATGGCTCGAATTTGATCAGGATTGGCTTCAATACCTCTCCTGGTCACAAGATGACCCAGGAATTTGCCAGATTGAACTCCGAAGGCGCACTTGGCTGGATTGAGCTTCATTCGATACTTTCGAAGGACTTGGAAAGTTTCAGCTAGATCAGATAGATGCTTCCCTCTAGTGAAGCTCGTGGTAAGGAGATCATCTACATAGACTTCGACGTTGCGACCGATCTGATCTTCGAACATTTTCGTGACTAACCTTTGATAGGTGGAACCAGCATTTTTGAGGCCAAATGGCATGACATTGTAGCAGTAGAGACCTCGGCTAGTCACAAAACACGTTTTCTCTTGATCATCGGCGTGAAGAGGAATTTGATTGTACCCAGAGTACCCATCCATGAAAGACAATAGCTCGTGGCCAGCAGTGGCATCGACGAGTCTATCAATCCTTGGCATGGGGAATGGGTCCTTGGGACAAGCCTTGTTGAGATTGGTAAAGTCGATGCAGACTCTAACCTTTCCGTTCTTCTTCGGAACAGCCACAATGTTAGAGATCCAAGTAGGATACTCCACTTCTCGGATGAATCCGGCTGCGAGTAGCTTGGTAATTTCTTCTTGAACAGCAACTTGTAGCTCTGGTCGAATAGTGCGTGGCTTTTGCTTGACAGGTTTTATTTCTTCTTTGATTGCAAGTCGATGACAAGCATCCTCTGGATTGATCCCAGGTATGTCTTCGAAACACCAGGCGAAGACGTCGATGTTGGACTTGAGGAAGGATACCATGTCTTGCGCTTCTGCGTCGCTAAGACCGGTACCAATAAATGTTTATCGAGGGAGATCTCCACTGCCAATGTTGATCGGGACGATTTCTTCTATTGAAGGTGATGCTTCCCATTCGATTGGTGGAGGTTCGGTCAGCGGAATCTTCTTTGATTGCTATTTAGAAGAGGGACCAGCTTCATCTCGTGGCCGCTTTGGAGGAGCAATATTGATCTTTCGATCTGTTTTAGCAGCAGCAGCTTCACAAGATCTTCCAGCTTGCTGATCGCCTCGAATGCAGACGATGCCTTCTCCAGTTGCAAACTTGAGTAGTTGATGGTAAGAGGAGGAGATGGCATTGATCTGATGGAGGAATGGTCGCCCAAGAATGGCATTATAGCTAGACATTCCTTCGACGATTGCAAACCTCACCGAGACTCGAGTCTCTCGGCTGAGGTCGATGGTAAATCTGGATTCGCCCACTGTGATGCTTTGTTCACCATTGAAGCCGGTGATCACAGTCGGGACGACGTCGAGGCTTTGATACTTATGTCCTAGACGTTTGAAACAGTCTGAGAACATAATGTCAATGGAGCTTCCAGTGTCTATGAGGATTCGATTGACGGTGCTTCCGTCGATGATGAGTTTCAAGACCAGGGGGTCTCGATGGGGAGTGTGAACTCCTTGAAGATCGGTGTTGTTGAAGACTATGGATGGCCAAACCAGACCTTCGATGGGCTTCTCGATCTAGGTATCTTCTTTGTTTGCAGTAGATCGAACATGGAAGATGCGTCGAACCTGCCGATCGACTTCCTTCCCGGTCAAAGCTTGATTGTGCAAGGTTCCATGAATGCCAAAGACATTGGCATTCACAGAAATTGGTTGCCGGTTGGAAGAGATTTGATGTATCCAACACACTTCTTTCCCCTTGGCAGAGGTTCGACGTTGATCGTGCCCATTGTTGACGAATTCTTGAAGGTGGCCTTCTCGTAGTAAGTCTTCAAGATGGAATTTCAGCCGAAAACATCGATCGGTGGAATGGCCGTGACTTCGATGGAATTCACAGTAGACTGTTTTGTCTGCTGTGAATTTGGAATTTGGTTGAAGAGGATTGGGCCTCCGAAGATACTCGTCGTGTTGAATACGGTCGAGTATCTGCTCGACTGGCATGTTCCACTCGGTGAAAGTGGTCTTCGTTGGAGATCGACGCCCATCATTCTTTGATCTTTTGTTGGCCGGAGGGGCTGCTGCTTCAGTGTTGTGAGCCTTTGCAGCATATTTAGGTGCTTCTCTTTCAGCAGGCCTTCTCTTAGTTTCTCGCCCTTTTCGAGCGACTTGATCGTCTTCCACCTCAATCTCCCTCTGAATTCGATCGAACATAGCTCCCAGAGAAGGAGGGGGATTGCGGATGAAGTCGTTGTAGATGTGTAGATCGAAGCGGAGAGCGTTCTGGAAAGCCAACATGATGGCTTCATCATCCAGATGCCTTCCAGAGAGAGCAGCATGCTCGTTGCGAAACCTCCTCGTGAAGCTGCGGAGAGTCTCATCTGCACCCATCCTTAGTCGATATAGAGAGTCGAGCTTCTTCTCGGGTTTCAGGTTGAGCTGGTAATGCTGCACAAAGAGGTTAGCCAAAACACCGAACTGGGTAATGGACCCAGCTCGGAGATTGTGATACCAGTCGAGCGAAGGCTCATCGAGACTTCCCGCGAAGGTGCGGCAGAGCACGTTGTTTTCCTCTTCGTGTGGTGTTAGAGCTTGCTTGAAAGCAAGTATATGGAGGCTTGGATCTCCTCTAATACAGTTGAATTTGGGGAGGATAGGAGTTCTCCATCCTCTTGGAAAGGTGGTCTCGAAGAGACTTCGATGTAGTGGCCCGGCAGAGGAGTAACCGTCCCTACGACCATGTCCTCGACCTAGAGGTGGGTCAAGAGGCAAGATCGCAAGGTCTTGCTCTGGCATTGAAGTGTTTGCCGGTCGAAGTCGGTGTCGAAGGTCCGATCCAAGTCCACGTTGGAGTGGAATGGAAGGGGAGACTCTACTCTTTGAAGGAGCGCCTTTCATTTGGTGCTTCCTTGGCATGTTGAGCTTCGATGGTGCTCTTTTGTCGCAGTTACGACCAGATGAGGATTGGGAGGACTCGTCTTCAAGACGATCCCAGACGCTCTGCTTCCAAGGAGCAGCAGAGGGAGTTGGGTCGCGTCGAATCCTCTCGAGAGCATCAGTGCCCATTGACCTCCGTTGTTCGGAGTGAATTGAATGTCGAGGAGGATCAACCCTCCCACTTGCGGAGGGGATCGGAATAGCAATTCCAGCTTCGGAAGCTGCCTTCTTCAGAGCATCCCTCTCAGCAGTGAGGGTGGCGTTTTGCTTCGCCAATTGGAGTAGTTGGAAATCGATTGCAGAGATCTGGTAAGTCGATGGAGGATCTTCAGCAGGAGCAGGGACAGTCTGCCCAATTGATTGATGAGGATGAGGGGCGATCGGTCGATCGACTGATCTCCCGCTTCCTGAATGAACCCCCATCTCGGGGACAGCAAGGGGCTGCCCGAAATTGAGCCTTTGACTCATTGAACGAGTCTCAGGATGAGGTTGATGTTGAGTGTTACTTCCTTCTGGTTGACCCTGGTATTTGGTTCTCGCCATTCAGAGTGCGAAGGGTACAACGAGATTGCTGACGTCCGATCAGTTGTCTGATCATCCGAGGGGGCGAGGAAGTTTGGCTATTGATCTGGTAGTCGAAGTAGAGAGGACACGGCTTCTCGCTCGGATCCCACAGACGGCGCCAAACTGTGGGGGAAAATCTTAGTGCCGACCCGAAGATTCTCGCAGCACCAGTCAATTGGAGTCGAAGTTGATGCTGAAGATCGTTGATCGATCTGTTGATTGAAGTCGAAGCTTTTTGATATGCAAACAGAGGAATGCAATCAGAGAGAGAGATTTTGACACAAGAGAAGTGATCTCGGAGTTCAGCCGAAGCCTACGTCTCCGTGCTATAGGGAGCAACCCGAATTCACTAACACTTATGTTGAAGTGACCTCGACAGGCCGAGTATCACTGAAAGCTCCCTGATCTCTTCGAAAGAGAGAAGAAGATCGAAGAGAGATGGTAGATCGGAGGTTAGAAATCCCAAAGCTCTGGTTCTGAAAGTCAGATCTCAGAGTGGAAATCAGATTTCCGGATCTTAGATTTCGATCCTTTTACATTCGAAGGCTCTGCTATTTATAGACATTCTGGGTGGCGAATGGCGGTTTTTGCTATCGTATCTGGGGATCCTTCAGGTAAAGTTGCGTCCTCGTGGGCCCACCAGGCAGGGCCGGTGGGTCCCGTGGTAGTCCTTGTGGGCCCACCAGGCAGGGCCGGTGGGTCCCGCTGTAGTCCTCGTGGGCCCACCAGGCAGGGCCAGTGGGTCCCGTGGTAGTCCTCGTGGGCCCACCAGGCAGGGCCGGTGGGTCCCGCTGTAGTCCTCGTGGGCCCACCAGGCAGGGCCGGTGGGTCCCGTGGTGGATTTATGCCAAAATTTGCACCCACAATTTATACAACGGGACATACACGGTGATATAATTCTGATGTGGTAAACATCAGCTAGGTCGGTGCCTCAGCTAGTGCATCAAGAACTGGTAGATGCCCTCAATTATGTCGGTGTGTATGTCCCGTCACATGTTCAAATATCATTTTCCTTTACATGTCGTACCCTTATCAACGTGGCATGAACGAACCATAGTTGTTCGATAGCCGGCACCTCCACCCATTACTAGACGTTCAGTGATGAGAAGTTTCAAGATCCCAACCTTAAGGCGTCCATTCACTTTTCAATCCGACTCACTTGTCTGTCTAGCTAGTGGCTCTACCCTAACAGCCTGTTTGGTTCCATGTAGTTGGAAGTGACAAAGTCAACACTGCGGCATCTTGTCCGTCTAGTTCCTTATAGTTGAACAAAACCACAACAATTGTAACACCGGACCAATGTATTTACTATTGAGAAAAGTGACGAAAACAGTTCAGTTGGAAAATGTTGCCTTTTCCTGCGTGTTCCAACTGCAGCAGTTGTGTCCCCAATGAACTCTCGCGTTCAAACTACAATGAAGCAAACAACTTGTAAAGGCAAAGCTCCATTGGCTTTCCAACACGACTCACTTGTCTTTCTAGCAAGTGGTTCCAAGGTTATTCTTGCATGGAATGCGTGATTCACTCGAATCACTCCCCCCCTTCCCCTCAAGATTTGTTGCTTTTTTGTTTGGTACGCTCTCGTTGTCCAAGCGTACTCCAAATTATCCAAGCCTGACAATATGTCATGCCCCCACCTTATCCAGTGAACTGGGGTATAAGAAATGCTATTCATACCGATGGCTTTTACCAATTCATTTACACAGAAAGGACGTGGCATCCAATCACAATGTCCCTTTGCACGCTGCTTCGCGTTGAGTGCGAGTCACTGGTGGGGGCTAGGTGAAATGGACGAATGCGATCGTGACACGTCATTTTGTGTTAATGAATC
Organism: Chamaelirium japonicum; assembly: GCA_947650365.1. Taxonomy (NCBI): domain Eukaryota; kingdom Viridiplantae; phylum Streptophyta; class Magnoliopsida; order Liliales; family Melanthiaceae; genus Chamaelirium; species Chamaelirium japonicum. Next base: position 31,662,107 of record OX393556.1, read on the forward strand.
AGTAAGAGCTTCGGGGTATTTTTTGGGGTATAGATTGACGTGGTGAACAAGTCACTCACATCCATTAGATGCATGTGGGAATGGATTGTACTGTCACTTGGATGCAGCCACCTTCAATTTTTTCTGAAGGCATACGTGTTCTAGTTATGACTTTTAAAAAAATTTTACTTTGGTGATATCACTCATACAGTTTTTGCTCTAAGTGGTAATGTAATAGTGCATGCCCATGACTGTTGGCACTCGGACGGCTGCCTTCGGTACTACAGTGATGAATATCATAGGGATTTTTATTTTACTTTTTTAAAAGGGGATCAAGATTTTTTTTTCTTTCTAAAAAGGGGCAGTTTGAGCCACAAAATCTTAATGTGGCCTAGAAGAACGGAGGATCGCATGGGGATCGGGAATTTTTTTTTCTTCTAAAAAGGGACTGCTGGAGTGACGAAATCGAAGAGGGGGGGGGGAGGAGGAGGCAAAATCAGACGCCTCATGAGGGATGGGGAGCATTTTTGCTTGCCCGATTGATTTGTTGCACTTGCTTATTATGGCCCAAATGTGTTGAGCCCATTATGCCCACTTACTTATTATGCCCCAAAGCATTTATGCATGCCTCATTGATTTGTAACACGTGTTTATTATGGCTCAAATGTGGTGTGCCCATTATTCACACTTACTTATTATGGTCCAAAGCATTTATGCATGTCCGATTGACTTGTTGCACTTGCTTATTATGGCCCAAATGTGGCGTGCCCATTATGCCCGCTTACTCATTATGGTCCTAACGTGTCTCTCTCTCTCTCTCTCTCTCTCTCTCTCTCTCTCTCTCTCTCTCTCTCTCTCTTTCTCTCTCTCTCTCTCAACCCAATCACAACTGTTCATTTCCTTCCCCAACAAACTTAATCACAGCCATCCCTTTATTTTCCCTCTCCAATATCTACCGTAATTGATTGTTAGATCTATTTTGTTTCTTTTTGACGAGTTGTCTTTGTCCTAGTCATTCACAGACCACAGAAACATATATATATATATATATATATATATATATATATATATATATATATATATATATATATATATATATATATATATATATATATATATATATATATATATATATATATATATATATATATATATATATATATATATATATAAGGTATGAACACATGAAACAATGATAGGGGCATAAGGGCATATTGCTAATTTTTGTAGGGCCATAATGGAAAGTGCAAGAATGCACACTTCTTTCCTTGCTTTTGTTTTAATGACATAGGATCTAACTATGGGGTATATGTACACTATATATATGTCAAACTGTATTATATAGTATACACAAGTTAGAGGGGAGATTGGGTTTTAGGTTTTTGCTATAGGTATTAAGGTACCAATACCCATACGTGAAAGCTAATCAGGTAGAGTTCCTATATCCATACCACATCCAAACCTTGTAATTTGTACCCATACCAGTATCCGATATTTCGGGTCGGGGTTGGGTCACAGGTTAGAGGAGCAATCGGGTTTCGGATATGGGTATTGAGGTACCCATATCCATACCCGAAAGTTAATCGGGTACAGTTCTTATACTCATACCCTATCCAAACCTTGGGGTTTCGGATATGTGTACTAAGGTACACATACCTTACCCAAAAAGTTAATCGGGTTAAGCTCATATACCCATACCCTACCCAAACCTTGCAAATATGTACCCACTCCCGTACCGAGGTTTCGGATCGTGGTTGGGTCACAAGTTAGAGGGGCAAGCGGGTTTTGAGTTTCGGGTATGAATATTGAGGTGTTCATACTCATACCCAACCCAAACATTGGAGTTTCGGGACTGGGTATTGATGTACCCATACGCTACCCAAACCATAGGTATAGTGGATAGGGAAAAGGGCAAAATGTAAAACCAAAAGTAGGTTGATATTTGATATGATAAAATGATAAAAAATGGGATCCATATTACCTTTATAGCTATTGTTTTTTTAATGGATAAATAAGAATCCATGAATTAGTGGTAAAAGTGTAATAATCTTGGATGATATTTATAATTTGTGTAGGGATATAATGGGAAGGCCAAAAATATCATATTACAGTCCTAACCCTTGTTTTTTCCTTTTGTAATGACATAGGATTCAATTTAGAGGGGTATAAGTACTACGGACGAAGAGGGGCAAAATAGGGGGTATAAAAAAAGGATGGAAGATTGGAAGGTATGAAAGAATGCCTAAAAACAATTTTTAAAACCATGCTGCGAAATATTGTAATCATAAACGTCATTTATTTAAAAAATTTCTTCTTAAAAGACCAAGAAAAAAAAAAATCTCTTTTAATATTGCAATAATATATTTAGTTAATATATTTTGAAGTAAGGCATCTTTAGACCGTAGACCCGAGCTTAAAAAATCGGGTTATTTTGACTTTGCCCCCCAACCTTTGCCTTAAATTAGACTTTACCCCCCATATTTTTATTGATTAGACTTTACCCCCAAAACTAACTGTTTCCGTCAGCTCACACCTATAACTTTTATTCGTTTCCATCAGCTCACCCTTCCTTTTGGATGGAACTTTTTTTTCTTTTCCGTGACCAAAGAGTTAGTTTTAGGGGGTAAAGTCTAATTAATAGAACAATGAGGGGTAAATTCTAATTCAAGGCAAAGTTTGGGGGGCAAAGTCAAAATAACCCTAAAAAATCAAACACCTATTGAGAGAGAGAGAGAGAGATTAACAATCATTAGAGAGAGAGAGAAAGAGAGAGATTAAGAATCATGTCCCAAAGTATCTAGACGAGAGGTTTTGTCCGCTACTGTGATAGATGAGTCCGACACGAGGATGCACTTCGTTGCCCCTCACGATCGTGCTGCTGACTTCGCATCGCACGGCCCGTGCTCGCTACCGGTCATTTTCTTTACAGTGGAGCGGAGCTCGCGGCAGAGACAAAGCCAAGCCAACCACCGACAGCTCCGGGCCGGCACGAGAGGTCTCGGCCCTCAATGGCTAGCCTAACTCTTCATTTACCAACTTGACGTGGCACGATCACACCCGTTCGTTGCACACAATCCCGACCGACCACAATGATTGACTGCCTGGCACCAAACAAGTTGCTGTATAACGTCACTCTTAATCTGGGAGTTCGAATCTTTATGCTAAAATAGAACAAAGACAAAGGATAGCACCGAACCGATGTGAAAGCAACTTCCGGAAGGCTCTTTTAAGATTAATGTGGACGTCTCAGTTGGTGGAAAGAATACAGCATGTGACTTTATCATCAGAGATTTCTTAGGCCACCCAATCTGATTTACTGGTAAAATCCTCCATGCTTGCTCGCCGATGAAAGCGGAGGCTTTAGTAATGGTAGAAGGTATTAAGTTTTGCTTATAACTCAGAATCAACTACGTAGTGTTGGAAGGAGACAACCTTTTAGTGATTACGCTCTTGTTGGAGAACGACACCCCTCCTCTCTGGAAGATCCATAACTCAATTATGGAATGCATGAGACTCTCATAGCTGTTTGCATTTTGCGATTACTCCCATGTGACTAGGGAATGCAACCAGGCAACCCATGTGCTTGCGTCTCATGCGCTTCATTTTAATATTAATTTCTCTCTTTGTTCATCCCCTGGTTGTATACCACCTCTTTTCGAAGAGGTGCTATGTAAGGACTCTACTGAATATCTTAATGAATGCTCCACCATTTCATAGATATCCCCTCCTTTCTACTCGGACCCACTGGCTCTGGACAACCCGTTGGGATTGGTACCCAGTGTCGGGGTAGAAAGTGGATGATACATATGGAGGGGTTGGTTTCTTTTTGCAAAAAGAAAATCTTTCTGCTAAAGCTTTTAACTTAGTCGCCCTAACCATGGATATCATGGTTTGGAGTCGGCATTCGACACCTGTTATTTCCGTCCGATTGAATTGTTTCGGATTGTTGAGAGCTACATGCCACAGTTGCCACCGATAGAACCCCATGGGGCTCACCAGGGTGATTGAGCGGGTTGGGATAGATGTAGTTGGCTGGACCCCAAACCACAATGATTTCATGATTGGAAGGGACTATTTTAAGCCATTCGATCTTCTGTGTACCAAACTTGCAAAAATAGATAAATACCTTTTGCATACCATACAACCGTGGGGCCCATTACCCCAGCTATACCCACGCTATGGGTGCTGGGAGCCACTACTCCATGTGCTGGAGCTCGCTACCCCCATGTCTTTTTGAATCGCAGTGGGCCCCGCGGTCGTATGATTTTTCGGGCGGAATCCGGCCAATGCGGGCCACGTGGCACTAACATCATCTCAGTGGTATGGCTGAGTGCGATTCATGGGTGTACGCCTGCCATCAGATCCTACCGTGTATCGCACTAAGCCACAACTATGTGTTGCCAAGTGCCACCTGGCGTGCATCGGTTGGCTATCATTTTCAATTGTAGGTTGCTGGTAACGTAGGAGATTCCAACTCTTAATTTGGACATTACGCTTGATGTCCTCCAGCCTACCATACACGAATGCGAATTTAATAAAATAAAAACGGATTTTCTCAGATGGCTCCTTGACAATTTTTCTTATTACTGATATCATCCATAAAAATTTTATAAATAAGCCTTCATATGTTCTGATATTTACTAACCCCCCTACCTTGCCTTTTCACCCTTGAATTAAATAAATAAAACTTAAAATATTTTTTTTTTCAAATTTAATATTTTTAAAACAAATATTTAATTCAATAGCATTTGACCTAAAGTATTTAGCTTCCTAACGTCCTGACCGCCACATGGCATGGTAACACCGTAAAGTGAGTCATAGTTTTTTTTCCTGCTTTTCCAGAGAACTCGTTATTCGAGTTATCGCTTTTAATCCTTATTTTTTTGATACCGGGTTTAAAACTAGAAACCAACCCACGTTTTCCACACTTAGCCTAATTTGCGTAGTGTTTTTTCAGTTAAACATGATGTCCAGAATTTCGAATTTAAAATTGATAACCCGGATATCGAGTTCTCCAGAGAATCAAAACAAAAAATATTGTGCGGCTCACTTTACCACACTAACGTGCCACATGGCGGTCAGAATGTTAGGAGGCTAAATACTTTCGGTCAAACACTCTTAAATTAAATATTTGTTTTTAAAACATTATTTTGAAAAAAAACTCTAAAATATGAGGGGCGAAAAGGTCACGAAGGAGTGTTTTGATAAATTTCATAATGAGGAGATGTTATATATAAATATGTTAGAGTTAGTGGGTTATCTATAATATAAATATTAGTTAGGGGGTTATATACAAAAATTCTAAATAAATTTCATTCCTAGCACTCACACGAAGTACCACACTCCGGCTCTCCAAGCGTTTAGGAAGTCTCTCCCTCTCATTCGCAGGTATGGATACCTGAATCCTTCTTCTTTTGGTATCGAAGCCTTCAACGTCATCTATGATAGATCATCTACCGAGATTTTTAGGTGAAATCTAGATTCTTTCTGCTTTGATTCTAACTTGATCGTTGTCGGATCTGGAATCAGTGAGTTCTTGTTCAAGGACGATCTAGGAGATCTCATAAGAACTTTGAAATCCGCAATGCACTGTGGATTTACAGAAAGTATATCGGATTATTATTATTTTTATCTTTTAATCTATGTCTAAAGCTGATGATGATGTAGGAAACTTGGAATGCCTCATCTCACATGGAATCTTGTGGATAAACTGTATGATTTGGAGCAGGTGATTTGTGGTAGGAACTATGATCACTTTCTTGATAAAAAATCATTATCTGATCAGCATCTTGATTTTTCGAAGAGCAATTGACAAGTGGGATCTGGATCTTGGGAAGGTCAACCTTATGAGGTTTCAGCATTGTAGGTGTTGATTGGCTAATATAATTCAGCTGAGTGGAAAATTCTATTGTCGAATACGACGAATAGTGAATACATGAGCAGAATAACCACTATTGATCCCTACAAAATCCTATAGAAGAGCGAAAGATGGACACAACAAGAATCAATTTTGTAGTGTAAGTTGTTTCCATTATGCAATCGCCCAACACATTTTCGAGCGTTTTCTTTATGCAATCGACCGAGACCGGCCTTTGGTTTCTATGTATTCTTTACCTTATGAAAAGAATTACAATTCATGTACTTGTCTTTTCATCCTGCTGAATATACTTGCCAAGCTTGCTCTTTAAACTTTTGCAAACCTTTTAATCCTATGCAAATGCCTCTAATTTTCTTCCAATTATCAACACATTTTTTCTTTAAATCTCATTAAAATTCCTTGCACTTATCTTTAAACCCCTTTTCCAACACTGCCTTTACTTTCTATGCACTTACTTTTGCCTACTCATTTGCTCTTAGGCCCTATAAAAGACCTTTTAATTATTGCATTGGAACCTTGCTGGAAGTTGGTTCCCAAAGCTTCCACTAATTGCCAGAATTAGAAATCGGAATCGGGATCAATCCTTATGCATTTTGACTGATCATTCTACGTTTCTACCATCCTCACATTTAAGATGACAATCTTCGAACAACCGATAGATTCGTCAAATTGTTTTATCTCTTGCATGCCCGCACACGGACACTCTACACATTCCCAACAATTTCCCCAAAGGCAAAGCCATGAAAACCGATGATGATCAATCGTGGGTTGATGTGTCGTTAGTCTATCTTGAGTATGCTTTCTGATGCACCGCCTGAGGAACAACTAGGTGAGCGTGGAAGAATTAGGAAGATGAATTCGGCCCTAATTAAGTAGACCAGAAGAGTCTTACATTGTCATCAGCTTGGGAGGCAAGACCAAGATCGACAAAAGCAATAGATCAATGATCTTATCCCTAAAAACCAAGCCCGTACCCAATCCCAGGCCAGAATTAGCCACAAAAGGCTAAGTATGTGTTCATTGGCTATATCAACCAAAGTTAGACAGGGTGGTGCACCTACGATGGAACCTTCCCTGTCTTCAAATGGATTACCGACCATCACAAGTTGATCGAGACTAAAATTCAGGTGGGATTCAAGGAATGCTTAATATGGTTATTTATCTATTTTATGAGATATGAAGGCCTTACTGGATTAATGGGGTACACCAATTGATGAACAAGTCGAAAGGGCTATTCAAATGGCAAAGACGTATGCTGGTCATGGATCTCTATCATACCCAAGACTAATTGATATTGACCAATAGTGACTGAATCGATAGACAGACCTGTTGGCAATGGCTAAAAGGTCTAGAGCTAACATAATAATCTGACCGATCAACTTCAATGACTAAAAGGTCTAGAGCTAACATAATTTTCTAGATGCCCAACTTTGTCACTTTCTTATTACAATAGCTTATTGACCAACGATACAGTCGAAGTGCCTGCCTGCTTGAAAATAATCAGAATTATGATTCGGGTGACTAAAAGTTTGAGTTTTTAGTCAGAGATTGGCAAAAGAAAACATTTTTCATTAAACATAGTGACCAATTGAACACTATGATTGAAAGGGGAAATTACAAGTTATCACAAATTAAAAAATCAATTCTTGAGCCTTCCCACATGGAGAAAATTCTTCCCATTGTATCTTTTATGATTTCTTTGTTACTTTCCAAAAAGAAAGGCCATTGAGGGTGTGATTAGTTGAGTTGATGATAGTTTTTTACAACAATCCTCTTCTTCGACGATGAAACTACCTCAGAGAGAGAAAATGTTATTGAGAATGTTATAGAGAGGCAATGTTGTAAAGAGAGATTGTTGTAAAACAAAAATTGTTGTAGAGAGAGAATATATATTGTAAGGAGAAGATTTTGCAAAGAGAATTTGGAGAGAGGGTGTTATGGAGATATAATGTATTTGTAGAGAGAGAAAATTATAAAGAGAGAAAAGGTTATAGATAGAGAGAATGTCGTAGAGAGAGATATATGTTGTAGAGTGAGAAAATAGTGTACAAATAGAAAGATATAGAGAAAAGTATTATAGAGAGAATTTATAAACAAAAAATATTATACAGAGAGAATATTGTAGAAGAGAATGCTTTCGAATGCACACTAAGTAACAAGAACAACAATCGTTTTTAGTTTCTGTTTTTGAAAACATTATAACAAGATTTTTTTGTTTATGCTGTTTTAAATTTTTTTACTTTCAGTTAAAAAAAACAGAAACAAGTTGACAAACATGATTTCACTTCCACTTTTCCATTTTTATATTTTTAAAAAGAAAAAAAGGAAAAAAGAAGATGCCAAACAGACCCTTGGTGTTTTATAGCTGCTACAAAATTATATGCATGCTGTATTTTCTAAGAATATTCGACCAATGGGCACGTGCATTGTGGAGCAAGAATCTATTGTCAACAAATCTTTTGAAAATTAGTTACTGTTTTGTTACTTTTGTATAGCAGTTTGCAAACTATTTGCATGACCTATATTCTAAGTGCAACACTGGTGCCGACCAACTGCTTTTATCAATGAGGGTGAATGATTTTATCATTGCATGCTTACTTGATTGCATTGCTGCCTTTACTAGTTTTCCTACTTGAATCGGTGAGTTGCAATTAATACTCCAGTTTTCCTTCCTTTTTAATGTAGTGGTTGATGGTTGTAGCCTGACGTTGACTGGCTCGAGATGTTTCAAAATGGACATGATAGAGATGAGGACCCTTTGGTAAGCCTTCCTGATTGTATAGATATGATTAAATGTAGGGAAAGTACAGTGCCCACACTTACCACACAATATACTTTTAGTTTAATTCTAATGTAATTACTTGGACCCCAACTGCAACATGCTGCAAAATCTTGCTTTCTGCTACCAGTTACCAAATGCTTACCTATGTACCTGTTGCAATGTCAAAATTAATTTTGAATGGCAATGCCACCTATCTATTGCATTGTTATGATCTAGGTTCATACATAAAAATGAAACAAATCCTTCAACCTGTTCAACCATTCTGCCTATTATTAGTTTAAAGTCCTATTTATGTAATTAAGGATACAAGGTGTTCATCGTAGTTTAGAGTCCTATTTATATAATTAAGGATACAAGGTGACCATCGTACTGCTCTTTGCAAACTTGGAAAATGCACATATGTGTACACTTAAAACCTTTAAACTGCATAAAAAAGAGTCCTACATAGCATGGTTATTAAGAATGATATTTTCACCCAACATGAAGTCTCTGATATATTTAAGTTTGATACAGAAATTTGTGGCATCATCTTGAAATTTGTTAGAATGAGATCATGATTCATTGGCAGCGACAACTATCATATTGTGATTATTGTACAACTTTTTATGCAAACTTATTATTTATTTAGTAGTGGGATCTTCACCTTAGATAATATAGATATACAGTGATTATCATATACGTTAACTGATCTCGATAAGATCATTTGTTTATTCTCTTTCTTCTTTCTTTTCTAGTTAATTACATATAACATCCAACGAAGTGCATCTGTTCCTATGATTTAAATGACAAATTGCATTCAGCTGCTGATTTTCATTTTTCAAAATCTCGATTCATATAGTCATAACTACTTAATCTCAGCATGCTTTTGAAAATAAGCACCAGAACAAGATATAAGTAGATGGAGAATAGGCTGAGGTAGTTACTTTATTTCGATATTTAAACTCATCACTATCTTGCATAACTGTTTTCAGGTCGATCTTTAGCTCACATGCAAACCCCATCCTAGTTTCGGTCTGTTTAGTGAATTGACTCGAACTGATTGTTATGTATGCAATTATTAACATAAATCCATATCTTATTCCTTTTCTTTTATTATTAGCCCTTTTCAGATAAATTCGAAATTAAGCCCATCGATTTCAACGTATTAGCGGCAACTGATTGTAAATTTTGCTTATTTCCTTCATGGAACCTTCTCGGTATAGAGTTGCGCTTTATAGATGATCCCACGATATTTGGAAAAAGACTGGTTGTTGTAGCATATCAAGGTTCAATGGCATTCATAAGAAGATTATAAATGAACGGCACAAAGGGATTGATAAGGCTGAACCTGATGCATTGCGAAAGGAACTTTGAAAGCCTTTATGATCATCATCATCCAAGTCTTACCCCATTAAGATATGGTCGATTATGGAGCACGATTCCAATTAAGAAGATTCTAAAAAAAGTGGCTACAATTTTCAGATAGACAATCAACTTGATGTTAACCCTCTAAGTTTGGTGCTGAAATTGTGACAAAAGCAACTATGCGAGAGAAAGGCTCTCCATGAAATCTAGAAGACCGAATGGTGGGTTGGTAGACCTACCTTACTGCTTATGCAGTTAAAGCTCTGCAACTACAGAATATAACCCTCCAAGATTCCCCCTAAACTAGGAAATAGTCTAGACGAAGAGGGTTGAAGGCAAGACTTGAAATAGGGAATTGGATTCTTGTGGCACAAATTATATGCCAAAGAGGGGAAGCAAACAAAACATTTCCAAATTTTTTATCCTTATACAACATTAATTATTTAGCTACTATCTTGTATATTATGTTGAATATTTGTTGATGTTGATGTTTATAGCTTGCCTTGGTGAGTTCATTTATGACATGACTATATTTTCTGTTCTAGGTCAATCAGGATTCTTGGCAACCTGCCTCATTAGCATGGCATCGGAAATTAAGTGATCAGGGACATGAACCACCTGTATTTACTCTAACTCTACGAGAGAAGCTTCAAATGGTACCTTTATTACTCTAGATGATGTTTGATACTATTTTGTTAATAAGCTTTTATAGTACATACATTGGTTGTAACTTGTAAGTCCTTCAGGAGTGATTCTTGGACAAGATAAGTTTATTCACATTGAATTAAAGTTTACAAGTACTGTATAACTTAAATGAACTGTAAAGAGTCACAGACTCACAATGATCATCACATAGAAGAAAAAGAAGAGAGAAGAGAATGATTATTTCATCCTTGCACCAAAATATTACCCCATGGCAACATGAGTTGGAACTGTAAGCTAATATTCATCCATAAAGGAAATTCTCTCTCATCCCAATTTGAAAGTATATACTGATATTGAGGAATGTTCGAGAGACTTGGTCACAAATCCGCAAACTGATTTGCTTGTCTTTACACAAGGAGTACATATCTAGTATCTACTTATCTTTCACTTTTTCTAATGAAGTGATAATCTGCCTCTATGTTTTTTGTTTGCTCAAAAAACACATAATTGCTTGTGAGGAGAGTAGCAACGCAACCTTTTCATCAAACCACTAGCACCAAAATCCATCTCCTCCATTTATTTCCTTAGCCATATGATCTCACTTGCCGTAAGTGCCATAACTTTCTATTTGACTTCTGTGGTAGACCAGTAACAACACCTTACTTTTAGTCTTTAAAGTTGCTAAGTTGAATGAAAGGCAATATTTGATGGTTGATCGCCTAGCAGAAGGAGAACATGCGCAATTAATATATGAAAAGTCTCCTTTGCTTAGTTATCTTGTCGTTTTATAGATGCTACCTACACTGGTAGCACCCTTGAGACCCCAGCAATATACTAAATGCTATGTCCGAATTTGAAGACTGAAGAGAGACCATAAACTAATTACATGACTACGTCATCCGATGTAAGCCTAGGAAATAAGGTTCATCAATTAGGGATGTTGGATTCAAAGGTTTAGAGTAAGAAGGATTTTGAGGAAAACATTACTTGCTGTCCAGAACTTCTGCTGAATTTTTTCAGGCTTGATAAAGAGAACAAGAATTTTTGATCAAGTATATTACTGGAGGCTAGAGTTGGGTAATATGCTCTTGCTGAATTAAATATGCTCTTCTATAATTCAATCTCATCAAAGTTCAGATAATTTACTGCAATATATAAGAGAAAACAATGTTCTTATTGTATAAAGGAGAAAAGAGGTGGAAGAGACATCAGACTAAACACATCTGCTGCAGACTGCTACTGTGTCAGGCTGTCAGCACCATTTTTCTATAAAGCTCAAAGCCTATTATTGTTGTTCATAGAAATCGATGTAGGGGATCTTGAATTTTAATTGTTAAAAATATTGTATTTTTCTTTAGCTTTCATTAGTATTCAGTTTTACGCCAATCAAACGGCTTAATCAAAAGTTATTAGTCTTTATATTTTGTGCTAATCTAGGGACGGGGGATGTCGCACCCGGTTTAATGACTTGGGTTAGCCCGGTTCATTAAGTCGTAATGATTCGTTTTCATTAATAGCCATCGGATCGCATAGGTAAACCGATGGTTGGGATGAAAGGGGCCAAAAAGAGGCTTCTCAAACCTTAGCAGTCACACATCCTTTCGTAACCGTAATCTTATAAAAAGGAATCAAAATTTAATGTGACATAGATCATATTTTATAAAAGAAAACCCTAGAAAGAGAACCATATCTTTGTCTACCTCTGGTTCATTGATCATCCGGCTTCTACCTTGAATTCTTCTTGATCATCTTCTACCTCTACTGACATTTTCCTATTCTATCTCCCCTTCAAGTGCATATATTTGCATTTGAATCGACCCTTGTTTGAAATCATCTTACTTCTTATCCCACTCTTCCACGCCGAACTTCTACCCCATCCGCCACTTCATCCCGGTTACGATTCGGCGAGGATTCGGGCACCATGACATTGACCGAGACATGAGATGATCACAAATCATATCACATCAATCATTGTTCACTTTATCGGGGCCTCTTTTATTGTAACTCTTCACCTCATTCTCGGTTTGCCTTTGATGATCCTTTTATTTTCTTGCAATAACTACTTCTTCTTGGATGTTTAGTTTAAATCATTTCTGTGATTAATCCTATTTAATGCAAGGTTGATCGTCTGAAAGTCTACTTTTTAGTTCTTGCATATGTTTATGATTAGGTACTTGTTTGGGTGGCAAACATACATTGTAGTGTTGCTGAAATTAAATTTAAATAAGCTGTAAATATCTCTTTTGTTTTAAATTTTAGCAAGTACTCCTCTAATTTAATCGGGCATCATATCTATAATAACCATAGTTGTTTGGCATACATCACTAGCACACACACGTGGTTGCATCAACATCTCAAACCTCAATTCGATCACACCTAACCTCATCTGATATTTTCATGTATATTCAATTATGGAGCCCAATTCAACTCAAACTCAAAGAAAATATCTGAAAAAGACGAATTGACAATTAGGTTGATGATTGAGATATAGATGTAGAGCTGTCTATGCTTTTCTTTTCAAAAAGATCTGGGCATGGATCGAGGAACTCGTTGCACATGAGAGTGGTCACAAACTCCACCTTTGGTTTTCTTTTTTTGCTCCAAATGCCTAAGTTACCCTGGTGACTTGTTGTGTAACTTAGATGATATTTTGTAGGCCACTAAATTCAAACTAAAGCCTTAAATCTTGCCTTCATTGAAGATTCTAGAGAGCTTAACAAAATAATGGAAGACCAAAGTCCATTGAATTAGACCTTTGCTTCACCTTTTTACGATTCAGTTTCTTCCAATTAATAGTCCAATTTTGCTCTTGATGCTCTGAAGCACCCTTATGCATCAATCATTTATGTTGTGCATCCTCGAGCTTGTCGCTGAATACTTTTCGTTCCATCTCGGATACAATCCATAAATGTGTTTGTATATGCAAGTCATATCTCTTATGTCATGGTACTGAAATTAATTATTTGGCACATCAATCTTTTCTTTCTAATTATTACACATGTTTTCTGCATGAAGTCAAGTTGTAATTTTCATCTAATTGTTCAATCAATTATCGTATTCATCTATTCTTAATTTTTTGTATTACATCTACTTGTTTGCTGATATCTGTTAATGCCTGCACAATTTCAGCGTTCACTTTATCAGCAGAATTTCTACAATATTTAACATTCAGCAGCATATCCATCCCATCGTCATTCAAATTCCTTCCCTTATAGTCATCATTAAAGCCTGACTTTTGCCCGCGGCCAGATTTGTGGACCGCAAAGGGGATTTTGTTTGATTAAAAATTTCAAAGCCTCAATTTCCTCAAATCCTTCCCCAATCATACTCTCGGAACCCTTTAGATACAAAGCTTCTTTTGGCCTGTTTGTTGAGTTTTATGACCTGGAATGTTTACACAAAGCTTTCGAAATACCTCATGTCTTGGTCAAATCAATAGGGCTGGATCACACGATATTGATTTATAGCTCAACATATTGTGCCTTGCCAATCCAACACATATTATATGGGCCATATTGACCTACAAAGATTGGTTAATCCTCTGGCACAATCGATACCATATGGGTTTTATGGTACATACTAACACTGCAAGCCTTGTTCAAAAAAATATTTAAGGAGGCATAATGAGCACAAATATACTGTATTTTTCCATGGCTAGTCTAAGACTTGACATGGAGGACTTTATGATTTACTAGGAAAGAGGGACTGGAGTTATGCTAATTGGATTTAAACATGCCTAAAGAACTATTTAATCCTTTCAGTTAAATAGATCTGTATCATCATACCTGGTTTCGAGTTGCAGAGTCCATGTGCAGTCTGTGCAGATACCATAACCATTAGTCCATAACGATCAAGCGTTGTCCCATCTACAGTCCGTGTGGTTGTATGCATTTAAATAGGTGCTAAATGTTAAAGTCACGGCTTCAGAATACTGTGTTTTTTCTTAAGTATGATATATATTTGACTTAATCTCTCTCTCTTGTTTATTAGTTTTTTCTTTCATTTATCTGGTTTATGGCAGGCTTACTTAGGTATTCAACTAGGACGGCACATAGTAGAAGAGACTGCAAATGGAAGGGTGTGCTTTCTTAAAACACAATCTTCTTTTTGTTTATTTTGTTCCCAACATTTTGACAAGTTTCATCATATCCTCATTTGTTCCTCTTTGTTGTTTAACACTTTTTCTTCCACTAAATCCATTTTTAGGCTGTAGTTATTGATCCTATGAAAACCGCCATCACTACATCTTGTCAAGGTGTTCCTCTGGGCGGCATTGGGTAGGCCTTCTGTTTTCTACCACAACATATGTTTTTAATACAATAATTTAGTTGCCACCAATCCACCATTATTTGCATAATGGAAAATATGTGGATTTTACTTTAATAACATATTATAAGTAATTGATATCATTTTAGTAAGGAGTTCTGTTTGCAACTTCCCATAGTAAATTGATCTTTCAATGGACACTCTTGAAGTGAATCGAGCTGTTTTCTTACATGCTAATGCTCTATATGCTTGACCACTACGACATGTCTAGGTACCAAACACTGATGCGTGGGGTGATTATCTACAGTCAAAATAGGTTCTAGCAACATCACTATGTATTTGGATGTATATATGTTCATGTTATACATAACTTGAATTTATGCAGTACTAAATTAATATCAAGGGCCAGCATGGTTCTTACTAAAATACAGCTCCTATGACCAAGAGCTGAATCACATACAAGCTATGAAGTTTTATTTTTCATGAGGCAAAAACGCAATTGAACCACAAGAGGAATATGTTTCGTGGATGCAATTGATCCATCAAAGTCTAAATCCGTATGGAGTCTACGGACCCTAATTTCAATGCTAGTTAATTTCATAGCAACTTTCCTACTTGCTGTTACGTACGTTTTATGTTTTTAATGCAATATGTTTTATTAATCTGGCGTCTTAAATACAACAAAAAATAGAAGAACGCATTGGATCCTTTGGCGTTTGGTTTCTTTGATTTAGGATTTATCTATGTTTAAAAGTTGGTTCTTTTTTGGGTCTAGAAGAGTTCAGAATGGGAGTAAACCTGGGCAATGATTGATGATAATGATAAGTTCAAAAGAATCCTAGAGATATAATATGACTATATGAGTGCCAATATGTTTCTGATAGCTATTTATTCTTATTGACAACTGTGGGTGCGGAAAAGATGGTTCGTCTTTATTGTTCCTCACGAGATTACAGCCGCTCCCGGGTCTCGGGGGTGGTGAGTCGGGACGGTGAAGTTGTTATTAGGAGATTATTGGAGAGATCCTCTGGAAGGTCCCTTTGATCCTCGTCTCCACGGATCTTCGTGTGAGACTCCGGAGGGGTTGCCCAAGACAGAGGTCTTTACAAGGTTTTGGGGTTTCTTGAGAGACTAAGGAGTCTCAGCCGTTACTTTTGTCCCTTCCGTCCGTCGAGCTTTTGTCGGCTAGGGGGCTTTTGGCGTCATTCCTTGGTTTTTGTGTCTCCTTTGGCTCTTGCTATACTTCGACATCTTTGATAGTCGGTTTTCGGTGTTGATCTTGCTTTCAGTGTCTGGCTTTGGCTTTACTTTGGTGTGACTATGGCGTTGGCTTTGTTTTGGCGTTTGCGGTTGAACATAGACGAAGAGAGGCTTGTGGTGCTTTAGTTATTCCGGGCTTTGTGCCGTGTTGGAGAGAACGTGCGTTGATTTGCTCGTCGTCCTTCGTAGTTCGTTGGCTTTGGCACGTGCGTTGCTTTGGTGCGGGTTTTGCTTTTGCTTTGTTTGGGCTTTGGCGGCTTTTGATTCGTCTCCGGCTTGATCTTCACTTCTAGCTTCCTCCTTGGATGCCGCTCCCGGGTCCTCCGTCACACCGTGTGCTGCGAGTGCGTCTCGGGCCCTTTTCCTTGGTCTACCTTGATCTACGCAATTGAACTAGAGCCTCCCCGGATCACCAACAAGAAGATCTGATACCAATTGTTGTTGCGATCCGAGGCCCTCGCGCAGCGGAACACGACTTGCGTAGTACCACCACGGTGGAGACGACCATCGACAAGACCGAGCAATAGAATAAACAAGCAGAATACCCAAGAAGTTTTGGCAACGACCGATCAATGGATTTACTAGTATGGGGAAAACCCGAGTACAAGAACAATTGTCTCTAACCAATCCCTCATACACCCGCAAAGAGATCCCCCTAAGAAGAATAGATCCCGCAGCCTTACACCCCAGAAGACAAGAAGAAACCCTTCCCAAAACCCTCCGGTCTCCAATGGTTTCTTCTCCCTTGATGACGGCTACCTTCTAAATCCTAACCCGGGATACTTATGTGCCACCATGATCTTCCTTTCTTCATCCTTAGGGGTTCGTTTATAGCCCCAAGTTCGTGCAAGACCTAGGAGAGAAGATAGAAACAAACCCCTACAAGTTATCTTGAAAACTCACGAAAAACCACAACAGAAAACGCGTCTCGCGCATGCCTATCCGGTGCATGACGCCCTGGGCGCTAGAATTGGTGTTCTGGGCGCCAATTTCCTGCGCACGGGATTGGTCGCCTCGGGTTGGCACCCAGGGCGCCAGGCCCCTTTTTCGCTCCGTCTTCGCTCTGTAGCCACTCCATCTTTCGCCATCCTTCGCGCATGAACCTTGGATATGTTGAGGGCTTGTTTTAAGCCAACATCCTCAACAGGAAGTGCTAGAGCTGAAGAACATGAAGAACGATGAACAAAAGAACACATGTCCCAGCCAACAACGGGTGAAGTCCGGAAGGATCGAAAAACACTGCAAGTCTCTCTCTTCAACATTCAAACACCAAAGCCAAAGCAAAGTAGAAGCCAAGCCGAACCAAAGCCAAAGCAGAATCGAAGTTAAAGCTAAAGATGAAATAAAGAGGAAGCAAAGCAAGTGCCATAGCCTAAGAAAACAGAGAGCGACGAGCGAAATGACGCAGCTCCTAGCCGATAATGCGCGATGCCCGGAAGGACCGACAGACACCGCAAGTCTCTTTTCAACGTTCAAGTGCTAAAGCCTAAGCAGCGCGGAAGTCAAGTCAAAGCAAAGGGTCAAATGTGATCGCTCCCATGATCCCTAATCTCACTCAACCGCGCTCCCGACTCCAGAGCCGTGGCTTGTAATCTCGTACGGTTGAAGCAGAACAAGAATGACACGTTATCGCCGCGTCGCTTTTTTGTGCATACAGATTTCTGGCACGTCCGATGGGACGATCATTTCCTTTCATCCCTCCATTTCCATAAGTCTCGGGAATCTTCTTCTTTGAAGTCTTCTTCGATCCGTTTAAAGGATTTGCCAAGTTTGTTCAAGACACTCAAGTGCTACCATGGCCGGAAAGGCAACAACGTAATGTTTGCCTCGCTTGTTGTCGAGCCTACACCGCTCCAATCAGGTTTTATGGAGATCCAGTTGGGGGTCGATACCGCACCATCAGGAGAAGCCCTTCCTCTCCTCCACGTCTATACTAGACGTGAGAGGACCACCATGACCTTCATACCCGAAGGAGGCACCGAAGGAGCTCGCCAAGCCGCAAAAGATGTTACGACGCAAGAGGGAGCAAGCCTCAACCAGGGTGGCCAGGTCACTCAAAACACCAGGGCTGACCAGATAGGGTCCCGAAGCCAGCCGACTCCAACACCATGGCCGGCAAACCCCGTGCTCCACGCGCAAGATGCACATACGCACCATGGAGGAGGGGAGACGCTGTGATACAACTACGTATCTGATTATGACTTCGAGGCTCCCAGAACTCCATTGCCCATCGCTTGCTTCTTAAAGCGTCACTACCATTATCAACATGTTGCTGCTTACTCTTGAACATTTGTTGTATATCAAATTGTTAAATGCCGACTGAGTACCTAAAATTAGCATAGGGGGAACATCCATTCAAAAGATATACAGTACTGACAGTAGTACTTGACCTTTTATAGTAGATTAAAGGCAATTTAGAAATGACCACTTATTTGGTTGATGAAAATGATAAAGGGTGTATCCTTTTTTGGTGACAGTAACTAGAGATCCTTGAGTAACAATCCATAATCTATTGATTTACAAACAAAAATCAAGTAAACAATTGGTTTGTTCTAGTATTTTGATGAATAATGTGAAATGTTTTAACTTTGCCGACATTAGCGTAAATCAATTTCTCCTGTCTATTTATAATATCTTATTATAGCAAACCCTTTGTTACAGTAGTGTTACAATAATTGGGTTTTTTTTTCTTTCCTTAATGGGATTGTTTTTTTTTCCCTCTCCAAGAGCTCTTCCAGTTTCGGTTTACCATGGCATAAGGAGAAGGCCTGCATGCCCGGGGAGGAAGTAATTGGGTGTGTGATTCACCTATTGGGTGCTGCCATCGGATGGCTGTGATATCGGCCGACTTCTAATCCAGACGATTCATGAGTCCTGTCTGTTAGTTGTTCTTGGGCCTCGTACGAGGGTACGACTTGTATATCATAAATATAAAATTAATGTTACTTTTGTGGCCTCGGTGCTAGAAAACTTGCAATATTATGTATTTGGCTGTTGCCATTGATTTACGCTTAGGCTGTGTTCTTTTCATGGGAATTGGAACTCCCAGGAAATGGGCTCATTTCCATATTTCCATAGAATCACCAAGTACCTAGGGATTTTCAAATCTTCCCACATCTGGTTTCTTATAGAGGTACATGCTTTCACCATGAGGATGGGGGAGCTTCAATGGAAATTTCAGCTCTTAAGTATTTTGTTGATAAATGAAATCCCACAAAAGTGGTCCTTCATATTGTAGGGAACAAGCTAACGCACAATCCGTGTTATGTAAAAAAATGGGAATGTGCCTATTTCCTGGGACTCCCTCCCAGGAAAAGAACAGCATCATGGAATTTGCATTTCTTGCTTGTCTTAGCAACTCTATATAAAGCAATGCAGCTACTTTCTCTTTTAACATTCTTAGTAATATCTGCATTGTGATAGCTGATTTAATCTCTTATGATTCTTTGTTCATTAAAGTTGTATAGTACTGATATTTCTTGAGTTCGTACCATTCTTCTTATCCTTCCCTTATGGTTGAAACTTAAACTTTCAGTGCAGGAAGCATTGGAAGAAGCTACAGAGGTGATTTTCGACGATGGCAGTTGTTCCCTGGAGTTTGTGAAAATAAACCTGTCTTAGCGAATCAATTTTCTGTAAGTCTGATAATTACCTATAAAGATCCACATGACAATTGAGAGTGAACAAATTTTTAAAGTGGATTGCTTAGCATTTTGAGCCAAAGTTGTTCAACATTATTTATAGTTCTAGTTTTATCATTATTTACTGAAAATTTTAAGTTTTATCAAGAGCATCTTGTTCAACATTTCAATATTTGAGATTAATATATATTTGTCGTGTGTATGTACATGTATTGTACGATCTTATACTATACTTGCAGCCTTGTAGGTAATAGTTTAATGTACTTGTGTCTTATACTATGCTTAGAGCTCATTCAATCCTGTCAAGTTCTAGTTACCTGTTGTTAGTTATGTTCCCAGAAAGCTTTCGATTTTTAAGAAGACCTTTCCAGTTTGTTCATCGTGCCAAGTAGTCTCACCTTTACTTTGTAATCACCAACGTAGCCTCTATGATGGGAACATCATGAAGATAAGTCATCGAAGGAGTCATCGGAGCTGAGTTCTAACTTCTAAGGGCACTGATAGATTCAGAGCAGTGGATTTGGTTAGCAGATTACTCTTCGTTTTTTATTGAGTCTTATTTCATGTAAATGGTTCGATGGGACCATGTTTTAGTTATTTGGGTTCAATGGGTGCATGTAATGGGTGCACACAATAATTATGTGAGAGGGTTTATCAAGGTGCCCTCATTTAATATCCGACTTAAGTGTGGATTTATGAAGGAAGCCCAAGAAATCCCCAAAAGGGACACCGACCTCTTAATAGCCACACGTGAATAGTACCTGTACGACTTCTTTCGTCCGTACGGTGATCCCCCTCCCATTATCTCTGTCTTTGTCTCAAACTTTCTTTAAGTTTCTCTCTTTTGTAAGCCGGCCTTTTGGAGTACGCTGAGACATTTGTACATAAACAATGCATTAGGTCAGGAAAAAGGAGTCATGATCAATTAAAGTTGCCCCTCTCCTAATCTCTCTTCTAGAGAGAGTTCCCATGTCGACCGTGGGTTTTCGTCCTTCTTCCATCTCTCATGGGCACTAGCAGGATCCTACCCTAAACCCTAGGGTTCTCAATGGTTATTGGCGTCATCACCCATCAACAGGTGGTCACATATATAATCCTGCCCCAAACCCGAGGGTACTCAATGGCTCCTAGCATCATCTCCCCTCAGTTGGTGGTGTCTCCTCAGTCCACAAGCGCAACCGGTTTCCTCTAGTCTATAACAATGCGATCCAGAATGGTAGGTGGAGGGAGGTCCCACAAATAGACATGGGTGATCGTGTTCCGATATTTCGCCATAATAGGGGACCCCACTCAATCTCCCACTCCGGCGATCGAGGCGTTCCGGCCGTCAGGAGAGGGCAGGTGGCCAATGCTTTTAAAGGAGGTGTCAGCAACACTTCAGCTTCCGAGGTCTCCATCATGGCTCTTGGGCAACTCATCTCCTTAAAGGAAGTATCCTTTAGTGGGCTCTTCTCCAACCACTTCAGAGGTGAAGGTTGCCAAGAGACTCCATGTCCCTTTCAGGAAGGGGGCCTGCTTTTAGTGCGGAGAAGCGGGTCATCGAAGGTTGTTGTGCCGGAACGCGATGGTCTGCTGGATTTGTAGGGGGTAGGTCACTCCTCAAATCAATGTCGCCTGTGAGTCATCATGGCTTCTTTTTTGGCCACAATCTTTTTTCCATCTTCCTCCACGTGCATTCCACCTTTGTCACTATCCCTCGTTCCTCCAACTCCAATGCTATTACGGACAAGCTCAGCTCATGTGCTTTAGCCAAGGTCTCCGGAGGGACCCCCATTCCATTCGAACTGCCCTTCACCTTGAAACATTTATGGGATTCGAAGTGGGAGTGGCGCTCGTTGACTCTAGCTCTTAGAGAATTCTTGGTTGAGTTCCCCACGGAGTATGCTAGGCACTCGATTGTCGGTCGTGTCCTCTTCGATATAGGTCCCTACTCCATCTCCCTTCAGTGCATGGACCCCCTCTTATAGATTTATAGGCATTCATATTTTTTTTGAAGTTTGGCTCTTTGTCTTTGGCGTTCCCATCACCTGCCGAAACTACTCTTTTTTGACCTGTGCCTTAGCTGCCTTCGGCGAAGTCTTTTCCGTTGACAATGACCTTCTCTCCATCGACAACCTGCAAGAAGCCGTTGTCACCTTCCGGACCTCCAACCCTTCAGCCACTCCGTCAGTGGTGGACGCTCCGTCTGGTGATTTTTTTTCTCTATAAGTTAGGTGTTAGGGTTTTTGATCCGTTCATTCAACCATCGTCTTTGTCTCTAAGGTCCTCTTCCCAATCTTACCACTGCTCCGACAACTCCGTCTCCAGCCTACTATTGCTTCATCCGCTCGATTGGTTCGCTCCAACGGTTCACCGAGAGGCTCTCCAAGCCAGCGACTCATCTTGGACCGGACCAACGGTAATGATTATGGTAATCGTGACGCTTTCGCTCCGATGATTGATTGTGATTTCCATCCTGCTCGTCATGTTCGACGTTTGCATTTCGAAATTCTAATTTTGGTGTGATGGCTGATGTTGTTGATGCTAGATCTTGACATATGGTAATCTTTGCTTTTGCATAAATTGATAAGTTCAAGATTGAAAACCACTTGTTTTGTTGCCCTCTTTAAATTTTTCTGCATTATATTGATATAAACGATCCCGTTGAGACTGAAAGGCATTAAAGAGGATCATACTTGTAGCGTGCATCTTTGGTGCCTACATCAACTTCACAAAAGTAAAGTGGTAGAATGAGAATGGATCACCTTGTTTGAATCCCCTATTAGATATGATAAATCTCATAGTGACCTTTGATAAAAAAATAGGTAAAGAGATGCATGCTTTGCTCCAGTTAACCCACATGTCATTTAAACCAAGGCTAACACAAAAGTACGGGAGTAAATCTGTGTTCGCTGTATCAGAAGCTTTGACGTTATATAATTCAATGAAAGCCAATGATTTGAGGTGAAAATCCCTCACCATCTCATGAGCAATAAGGATGGTATCTAATATTATTCATTTATTCTATCTTTGATCAAAGCGTGTTGATTCAAGGAAATAGGCTCCCCAATCAACACTTGAAAATTATTAGAATCTATACAAAAGTTTGAGATACAATTGATGCATTTGTAATTTTAGGATTAAAAATGATCAAGGAGTGATTTACCTATGCCCGGAGCTTGGTTGTGGTAAAAATTAATGGTTTGCTACCTCTAAATATCATCCTTAATCGTGCGTAAGGAATTTTGAAGAAATGGTTAGTGAACCATCCGGCCCCCTGTGCTGTATGACTATTTGACGTATGGGCAACACAGTCAAATCTTTCTGAATAAATACCTTCAAGTTCACTACTTGACCGTTTCAATTTGAATAATTTGGAGAAAACATTGATAGCTTCCTCCTTCACTGCCGTCTACCTCTTCAGAGATATCCCCATTCTCCAGGGTGATTACAGCAATGGCATTCTCATTGAATTTAGCCCTAAAATTTGCATGAAAGGTCTTTGGATTTGATCCCCCTGCTTAAGCCAAAATATTGTATATATTTGCATGAAAAAACTTTCTTCTTTCTCGAAACGGAGAAGATCCTTTAACTATTCTAAGTTTCTTAATCGCAATAAAGATTTGGATAATATTACATATAAACAATATACATGGTGTCAAAGCAAGCCTAAGTCTCAACTTTTGCTTGATCTTCTGTTTGGATAAAAGTTTGAACCAAGTTCAGATTAAGATTAGTTTCTGGTTCTTTTAATTTTTGTTACTCTGTTTCAGAGCAACTTTAAGACTGATCCTCTTCTGCTTGATCTTCTATTCTTTGTTTCTGTTTGGTGAAAAGATTTGTCGCAAGTTGGATTAAAATTTATTTCCATTTCTTTCCATTTTTTTTAAATTTTTCACAAGGTCTAAGAGATCTGTGGTAGATCTTACCGGTCGTTGTTGAAGTCTTCCCTTTGCGATGGGACACATCAGTTGGCTGCAACGAGGGGTACTGCTGTCCTGGACATATTCGAGTGAAATTCAAGATATTTGAAATTCTAAACAATTTCATAAAGACTACTTTAGGTTGTGACTGCATGTTAAAGTGGTCTAGGATTTTTGCATTATACTCAATTACTTGGCATTCTGGATTTTTAAAAATTCTGTACAACCAAATACCATAACCTTTCAAAATCTGGTGACTTATGTTGACAAGT
Source organism: Chamaelirium japonicum (assembly GCA_947650365.1). NCBI lineage: Eukaryota > Viridiplantae > Streptophyta > Magnoliopsida > Liliales > Melanthiaceae > Chamaelirium > Chamaelirium japonicum. The sequence goes on from OX393556.1 coordinate 31,686,076, forward strand.
TTGTCAAATTTCTGATAAGTTGGAGGCAAAAAATATGAAGGATCTATAACAGCCTGTCTATGTAGGGATTCCAATAAGAAAATAGGCTTGAATTCAACCTATACACCTATTATGGGACTTGAACAAATCCAATATCGGGACCCCTATATTACCTATGATGCCAAGCCTATACCCAACACCAAACTATTAGGTATAATTTTGGAAAAACTAGGGCCGGTTTGACCCATTTTGGAAAAACTTAAGCCCAAGCCAAACCCTAGGATTCCTACGGTTTTTCTCTATACATTTGATACAAAAATCATTAAAAGACTGTAGAGAAAAACCTGAGAGATGAAGACTGAAATAGGTTTTGAACCTCCTCTCCTATCTCCTTGCGTTCTGCATATAGTCCAAACTTCTAGGACTCTCTCAAAGCTTGCTCATAATGTCCTTATATACCTTTCAAAATTATTAACAACATACCTTGAACTAACCGACCAAGACTGACCTAAAATAAAACTTATGGTTTGCCGACTGGGTAAGATGATCGATCATCTTGAGCAAATGTTCGACCATCTACTTCTGCAATTCGACCGATGATCGATCATCTAGGTTTGATAATCTCAGAGTGTTCTATCCAGTTCTGACTGTAGGGGATGATTGATAGATGATCGATCATCTAACTACCTACTGTTAGGTTTTTTGTCTAAAGCTGACGGATATAAATGATGGATCATCAACTGAAGATTGCGAGTATTTCCAGACGTTTCATTTTGGAACCGTTTGTAAACCCAAACGAAACCAAACTCGTGCAACGAATCAAGACCATTTTTAAAACACCATTCACGCTCAGTAATCATAAAAAAAGTGTCCGTCAAATCATTTAACACATATCAAAATAAATCATTCGAAATACACAAATATGCACAGAAAGATGCTTACAATGAGTGGAATGCATAATCGATGTGCCTTGGGCTATCTAGGGTTTCTATGTCAAGCTACCTGTCCCCAAGGTGGAAGACTATTTAGGAATGCACTTGAAGTAGCTTCTTTGAGACTTTCATCTCACTTGAGCCCTTGAAGGATTTTTTTTTAGAGGAATTCCTCTCCAAGGTGGAGAGGATGGGGTTAAGCGATACCCCAAGCTATTATTAATAAGGTATAAGCCTAAAGGATCTTGAGCTCTTGAAGTTGTTAATTTTTACAATGGTCTTCACCAAAAGAGTTCATCCAGCTTAAGCTGATCGGGTCTCCTTTACAAGATCTCTCAGTACAAACTTATCTACGCACATACACCGACATTTGCACACATTTACATTGGCCCGGAGTTGGCCAGCACTAAGTACTCAACAAAAAATGGGCTATTTATGTTATAAGGAAAGCACTTTCTTGGTTTCCTTGTACATCAAAAACGAGGATTTGAAATTTAAAAGAACAAGGCGCTAGCAAGATTAGAGGTTAACTAATTTGGACTCATCGTAAATGATGTAACACCTTCTTGTGGCTGGCCAAGGACATTTGTTTCTTGGCCAGTTGGAGCTATCCCCTAATCAATGAATAAACTACAGAGAAGGGACACAACACACAAGGACTGTAACCCCAACTCTCTTCCTTTTCTCTTCTCTCTTCTTCTTTTTTACTCCTTTTGCCTCTTTTTTCTGCCGCTAACAATTGTTGGTTTCACACTTCATATATAGGGGAGTCTTTAAGGCTATTCTTATTATTTGGTCAATACCATATTATCTTTGAGGCAGTATTTATCAGCAAGCAGTGTGAATTATGGATAAGGATGCATTCCTGGTTTTAGATAACAAAAAATCACATCAAATATTTGATCAAAACCAGTAAAGTTTTGCTGGAACTCAGGTTACTTTTGGATGCTATCATGCTTAGGTTGTCAAATTCCACAATGCTTGCACAAATTACCCCAGATATGACATGATTTACAGATAGCAGGATACAATCATCAAATGCAAAAGAGGAATTGAGCAGTGAAGGCTTAAATTCATTAAATCATGCTGTAAAACTCTAATGGTTTAGGCCTAAGAGGCTTGGTATCATGTTATATGGGGAATAAGAGCTGGGTAAACGCATAAAATGCATCCTTTCGGTAATTGGGGTATTTCTAATATATGCACATGGCCCATTAGTGGAGGACACTATATAGCAGTAGGTGTATCATATGTATAAAGAATCAAAAGAATACATAACCTGAACATGTAGGTAGTATATCGATTTAGACACTGCACTTTTGAATTATAGTTTTTTCTATTTGAATTCCTCTGAATTCTGTAATTTTATTTTTCTTTCTTCAAAGATAGTGCCATTATCTAAGGAATTAGACTGTTGGCAATGTTAACGCTGCAATGGATTTTGTGTATTATATCATTTTCTGCGTCGCCCAGTACCTAGTACCTACACATTTTTGGCAGAAGAGGAGAAATGTCCGATACACTTGGTTAAATTTCATTCTTGATGACTGTGCAAATATTTTTAATGACAAAACTATGTCTGAATTTCTCAGTATGATAGGATTGCATTTCATTGGGTAGGTTTTCATTTCACGCTCAGATGGTAAACAATATTCTACAGTACTATCCCCAGAGAACCCAGAAATGCTCAAGTAAGCAAATTTTGGCCATTTTGTGTCTAACTTATTTATGATATAAATGTAATAATTTCAAATACTCATCAAGACACTTCGTTATCTTAGTTTAAGATCCATGTTCTAATTTTTGAAGTTTGTGGTATGCAGAGGAAATACCAATACAGGGATTGGAGCTTGGGACTGGAATTTCAATGGACAAAACTCCACATATCATGCTTTGTATCCAAGATCGTGGACTGTATATGATGGTATTTTGAGCGAGGAATTGGCTCTTGGATTATTTCATAGTCATTTATACCGGGCACTTGCTTCATTTTCGTTATATCTTATTATGTAGGGGAACCTGACCCAGATCTTAAAATAATATGCCGTCAGATCTCACCAATTATTCCCCACAATTATCAGCAGAGCAGCTTTCCTGTAACAGTATTTACATTCACGGTAATAAAAACACCTTTAGGTAACTTCTGCTTTCAGTGTTATAGATTACGTTCAAATAATTGATTGGATTTTTTCTTCGAACCTGGTTTACGATCATCCCAGCTAATCAATTTGGGGAAGACTGCTGCAAAAGTAACTTTGCTTTTCACTTGGGCTGTAAGTTCAGAAGCACAAACCATTTCCCTGTATTTTGACTTCTTTTGGAGAATATCCAAATGTGCACCTGTGGTATTCAATCCTAGGGAATTCCAGATATCCTATTTCTATATTGGATCTTCAACACTCCTATTTATATCAGGGCTTTTATCAGAAAGAAATTTATCCTTCATTTCTCTTTCTTTACTGATGCAGAATTCTGTTGGTGGAAACTCTGAGTATTCTGGATATCATTGCAATTCCAAAATGCTGTAAGAATAAAAGCCCCAAATTACTAGAGCTAGATCAATTTCTTAAGTATCAGTTCTTTCAAGGGGTTTTGGAATATTGGCATCCTGTTATCCATAGAACCCTATGTTTCGATTGCTAAGATTATACTAAGATGCATGCTCATTCCTTCAGAGAAAAAGATGGTGTGCATGGAGTACGACTACATCACAGGTAAGTTCAAGTTCCAAATTACTTGACCCGAATCGGACAATCCAATAATAGCACATGTTTCAAACTTAAGACTTGGAGAAATCAGATTAGATTTGTCTATATAATAAAGGTGTACTCAAATTTTCTCTTTAAATGTAGAACTGCAAATGGGCAGTCTCCAGTCACATTTGCAATAGCAGCACAAGAAACAGATGATGTTCATGTCTCCGAATGTCCTTACTTCATGATATCTGGAAACTCTGAGACACTCACTGCAAGGGACATGTGGCATGGAATAAAAAAGGTTGAGTAATTTATGATTCTGTTCACTTCTTCCATGATATTGAAAGTATTCCTCTAGTTTTCCTTTTCCTTTTCTTATCAAAGCATTCTGAGGGGGTTCTAATTAAGTGACATGAATCCAGCTGCTTTGATGAAATTGGTAACTTATATTTTTCCACTTCCAATTTTCTCATAAAATATGGCGATTTTCCTCTAGGTCATGATCTTCTTATGTTGGTGCTTTATCTCGAGCTTTGTGCTCGTTATCCTGTAATTTTACTTTTATATTTGTAATTGAAAACCAGGTTGTACTTTGATCGTACACCTTAGTGTTATTCTTAAGTCAAATAAAATTTATTTATGTGAATTATTAAAAGAACCCAGTGGTTTAAATTTTAGCTGCATGCATTTCTGTATTTCATGTTATACAAGTCACATGTTTGGAATGATGACAGTATGTTTAGATTGAATATTGGTATTAACTGTACATGGATTGCGCATTTAAAGGATTTTCATGAAATCTATATACATGTTTCCTGTGGTGCTCGCTTATGATGGTGTTTCTCCTTTGTATATTTGACATAGTACCTGAATAAGATCTAATATTCACTCCAATGCACTGTTTTCATGTATCATGGTTCAAAGCATATCATTGTCATTTGAGGAGGTGAAAAGCTTCAAAAGTGTATTAAAATAGACCTGATCAACTATTAATGAATTACATTGTTGGTACAATCACCATGATGGCTTCTTCATCGTTATTCACACGCTAATTTTTTTTCTTCCATAATTCAAAATTTCTAGAATCCAACAATTTCACAGTAAATTATGTCAAAAAACAGATAAAATAGGTTTGGATCAGGACTTTGTTTCGCCATCTCGAGTTAGCCTTTTGGTGGTGTTGAATCATAAGATCAATATATGTTCCTATTTGTTCTCTTCCTCTCTATTTTGGGAATAGTGATTACTATTATTTTGATTTGGGGAAGCTTCTTAATCAAGGTGCTTTATGGCTTGAGTTCATGTCAAGAGGTTGAAAGTCCACTCCTATTGTGTTGAAATTTAATTGCTTATTTCTTTTTATTTAATTCTAAACAATTGTTCTTCTATCCTCTGGACACTATTCAAATCCAAACGTACATGAATTAGTGTAGGAATTTTTTGATTGCCTCTGTACCACACCTTGAGCTCCGTTTTTTTATTTATCTCTTTTATACTACTATCTTAGGGATAAAATTTTGGGATTTGGTGGTGTTTCCACTTTCCAACACCACAATTTGCTTTGTTTCATGCCAAAGACAACTGCAATACCTTTTTATGATTTGATTTTTGGTATAACCTTACCTTGGTTAAGTTTCTTACAACTAAAATATATCATGGTTGAAAGCGTTGTAGTCGATATATGAATGTAAAGGTCTTTCTATAGTTTATTTATTTGCTAGTTTATATATATATATATATATATATATATATATATATATATATATATATATATATATATATAGGCATGCTAGGGTGCGGCGTGCGGTGCGTGTGGCGCCGCACCGCAGCCGTCTGATGCACCGCTGCGGTGCGTGCGATGCACGCAGTGGTGCATCAGACGTTTGCGGTGCGACGCCGCACGCCGCATTTTAGCATTTCTCTCTCTCTCTCTCTTTATATATATATATATATATTTGTTTTTACAAGTTAAATACAAACTCCTCATGATTCGGTTTGTTATGACCTATTTATGTACTGACTCCTAATGATAAGTTTTATTGAAATTGAAGTTTTATAGTTTGTTTTCTGATTCTCCACACCTTATACATGATGAATTCCATGCTTACATCTAGCTTCTTTAACTCGAGGATTTTCATGAATAATCACATTAACGTAATTGAAGGAGTTTTAAGGGTTGATAGTTTAGTTAGGATTGCATAATGGTACGTGCATAAGCACATGTTCTGATTACAGAACAAGAAGCCTTGGCTATGTGGTAATCCACTTGAGTAAGAGACTCAATGGACTGGTCCCATGTAAGTCTAAATCGTTCGCAGCTCTGATTAGGTTGGTCGCCTAATCATGATAAGCTGTTGGGATGACAGAGCGTGGGTGTCTCCTCTACGGTCATTACCAGGCAGAATGTCTGTGACCGAACGAAATCAATACGGTGCACAGATCGGTGAGCAGACACCGGTGCACTAAGTCGTGTTTCTGCTTAGGGTAAACAATCTTTAACCCTGAGGAACCATAGCTGGTGGACAACCTGTGGTGTGTAACTTTGGTGCACCAACGTGTGAGGGATCCACCTGTGACCTAATACCACGGTGTACTGAGGTACTCGGCTGGCGTTGCATCGGCACGCCACTCTTATAGGCTGCAGGCCATCCATATCCCTATCGGGAGGTGCGTTCCTTGGTCTGACAAACATCGTACTAAACTCAGGCCTGGTTGTCAATAGTTTGACTGTTGATCGGATCCGGTTACTTGACCAATGCGACCGGAGGTGCGTTGTGATGAGTCAACCTAGAAGGAACCTAATCAGATGATCATTCGAGTCTGATGGTGCTCTCCACCGCTCGAGTTGAGTCATGGCACCAAGTGGAGGAACATCATACTACCAATCTAAGTTGAGAGCAAGGGTATGTGAGAGAGTATAATAAGTCTGGGTGAATTGGAGTGTAGCCTGCGTCGCACTCTGGGTGACTATGCAAGTTAATCGGGCTCAGAGGACTAATGGTACACTTGGGTAGTGTGTTAGTCGAGTCCGGTTGGAAGCCATGAACCCCAGTTCCTTAAGGTTCCACCTTATTTACAATATGTTTGGATCTATTACCTTTCAACTATGTCCTGAAACCCTGAATAGGAAGCATGTATTGCCGAAACCCTAATTTTCCTACATTCCATGTATGCGTGGCTCTAGAACATGGTAGATATGTAGGCTAGTATATTTACTAGGGATACCCTAGAGTAGTTAGATAACTAGGGGCACCCCAGAGTAGTAAAAAGACATACTATGTACACCCCCTTCCCTTATGGACCCCACTCCATGTGTGCATGGCACAAGAGTATGGTAGAAGTCGTCTAGTGAGTTTTACTAGGGGCACCCTAGGTTTTTACTAGAGTTTTACGAGCTGTCGACCACACCAAATCTAACATCAAGTAATTGAGGAGAACAAAAGAGGATATGAGAGTGTCAAAGTGCAAATTAGTTAGGTTACTGTTTAAGATCAATTTCTTTTCTTAAATTTGAAGGTAGTTATTGTGACATTTAATGTTTGCCGAAAAGGTTAAGATCAATACTTCAGCTAACGTATTTGTTCCTGGTAGTTAGTTGTATACCATGTTGGATTCTGATTATAATTACTAATATCATCTTTGACCAAACCTACTACGCTAATGATACATAGCTTGATCTGATTACATATGGCCTTATTCCATATCAGGTCGTGGCTCTGACCTGAACCTTACTAAAACTTGGGTCAGGCATCTTGACCATACCCTACCCGAACTGTAAACCGCATGTCCCAATCAGGCTCACATGTGGTCACGGGAGATTAAAATTTTTATATCTAACTTGAATTCGACACATACATAAAACTATACCAAATCCCTGACCATTGCAGGATTAGTTAGGTTATCACATGGGAGATTGGGGTGGAATTGAGTCAATTGACTAGAAATGAGACCAAGATTCTGAAGTGGTTGCAAAACTTTTGGTAGATAAGTTCCAGATATAGTATGACTAATATGCCAAGAGCAACCCTTAAAAAAAATATGCCAAGAGTGTTACAAATAATACTTTTTAATGTATCGAATTTGTTATCGGATATTGATGAATGTGATTTTTCAGACCAGTCGGGGACAATTGCATGCATATATTGCCCCAGCCCTTTTCAATTCATATGTGATTTGTTCGTGCGTGCCTTATTTTTAACACACAAGTTTGTTTGCATTTATGTGCTCCACTTATTCCACTAAGAAATCAACTTGCTTTCTTAGTTTTCAATAGGAATTTAATAACAATATATCTTATTCTAATAGCATGGATCCTTTGACCACCTTGGTTCCATCAACACATCCATGCTCTCCGAACCAGGATCATCGATTGGAGCAGCGGTTGCAGCTTCTGTGACTCTTCCTTCTCAAGCTGTCCGTAGTGTTACATTTTCTTTGGCATGGGCTTGCCCTGAAGTAAAGTTTCCTAGTGGAAAGATCTATCATAGGCAAGTGGATTATCCCATTTTAAACAATTTCAGTAGCATAAGTTTTGTGCTGATTCAACCTATTACAACAGGCGCTATACCAAATTTCATGGCACTGATGGAGATGCTGCGGAAAGTCTTGCACAAGCTGGTATAATTGGTAATTGTCTGAGCACATTGATACCACATACTTAGTGATTTTCTACTCTTATTGAAAGGAATCCTAGTTAATGTAAGCACTTATTTTGATGTTTCTGATAGTGAATTTTGCTTAACTTTCTCTATCAGAAAATAGTATTTGTTTGAGTTGAAGATGATATATTCCTCGTAAACATGGTGGAGCTAGGGGTCAAGAGTGTGCTGGATGCCACAATATATATATATATATATATATATATATATATATATATATATATATATATATATATATATATATATATATATATATATATATATATATATGAGGAATGGGATGCTGCCTATCAAAACAGCATTTTTTGCTGCTTTGAGACATTGTTTGACCATCCTAGAAGTTTTGGAATTTGATGAAATTTGGTGAGGGTGTTGTCTAGGGTAAGATGATCATCCTCACAAATTTTCATCAAATTCCAAAACTTCTAGGGGGTTCAAATGGTCGAAGCAAAATCAGTCGTCTGCAGTCACCGTTAAAATCTGCAGCATTTTGCTTCGACCATTTGACCCTCTTAGAAGTTTTGGAATTTGATGAAAATTTGTGAGGATGATCATCTTACCCTAGACAACACCCTCACCAAATTTCATCAAATTCCAAAACTTCTAGGATGGTCAAACAATGTCTCAAAGCAGCAAAAATGCTGTTTTGATAGGCAGCATCCCATTCCTCTATATGAGTCTCTCTCTCTCTCTCTCTCTATATATATATATATATATATATATATATATATATATATATATATATATATATATATATATATATATATATATATATATATATATATATATATATAACATGGCACGTCGGTTTTGTGCTGACTAGACAAAATGAAAACTGACTAGGACAAGCTGACTGGACAAAAATGAATCGAATAGATCTAACCATTCATTCAAAAATAGGGATAATTTTGGTATTAACTAAATTGTTTAGACGTTTCCCAAAACATATGAGAGAGAGAGAGAGAGAGCGCGCGCTGATCTTGGCCGATCCCCATTTTTCCAAAACAGACGAGAGAGAGATAGAGAGCGCTGATCTTGGCCGATCCCCATTCCCCCTAAATCACGCACCCCCCATCTCTTTCCTTCCATACCGAGAGAGAGAGAGAGAGAGAGAGAGAGAGAGAGAGAGAGAGAGAGAGAGAGAGAGAGAGATGCCCGTCTCCGCCCGCACCCTCAACCATGCACGCTGCCTTGCCGGGGGGCGAACCTTGAGTGCAGACCCCGAGCTCAGCCCCGCATGGCAGACGAAGCACCCCACGCTCCGGTGGCACAGGATGTGCTGTTGCGGCACCCACCCTCGCTGATCTCACCGGATAAGATCTCGGGATCAACTCGAAGCTGCTGATCTCACCGGAGATCTAGATCTGAGTCTCGGAAAAACGCTCAAGATCTAGATCTCAGGATCTCCCCAGAATTACTGATCTTGCTGGAGATAAAAGCTCACGATGAAGACTATTCGATGACGACGATCTCCAATCTGGATCGCGATGAAGACTATCCGATGACGACGATCTCTTCAATCTGGATCCGAGCAAATAAACATGCAACAACACCTGTTCAATCTGGATCGAGAGAGAGTGAGAGAGTGAATCTCAACTCCTTGATCTTTTTTTTTCTCTCGGAGCTCTGTGGTCTTCATTATCGCCAAATGTTACGTGTCCATTCATGTTCTTATAAAAAAAAAGAGTAATGCTATTTGAACAAACTGGTTTGACAATATCATTGACAAACCCAAACCCATGGAGTGGTGGTGAGGCCCAGGGTCTTGATTGTCAATGAGGATGTTAAAACAAATTTATTCAAATTCAAATTGCATCACTGCATGTGTAAAAGTGTGGGAGAGGAATTCTGATCTGATGAGATTCTGATTTTATTCGGGGCTACTGACTGGAGGAGATTTGAACTCCTAATCACATTAGTAGTAGGAGTAAAGAATAGTTGAAAAATTAAAAGGGGTTGACGTTAATGCTCGATAGGGATTTTTTTTCTTGCTATAGTGCCATGTTTCCTTCAACGACACGGTTGCATATCTCGGTTTTCTTACTCATATAGATAGTTTTGATTTTGTCGAGAGACAAAGAAAAGGAGAGATTTTCAATCAACGACACGGTTGCATAATCGGCCAATAAGTAATGTGGTACTAATGGCATCATAGCCGTCGAAGGCAGTCGTCAGAGTGTCGACATACTTTCTTCCAGTCTTTTGAGTCGGGCCTTTGTTGTTCAGCAGTTGATTGTGTGGGCGTCGCGATCTAATGTGGGTGTCCCCCACCAAAAATGTTTTGCTGCCGAAGGCAGGCGCGATGGGCGCCGAAGGTAGGCATTCGAGTGCTGACAAATGTGGGCATCGCAACAGGATGTGGGCGTCGTCGAACGAATTTTGACGCCCCCACCAAATTCAAATTGTTTGACCGCCAAAGACGGTCGTCCGAGTACTGATAGGCACAGACATTACTATCTACTATAGCATGTGAAGGATGGGAGATAGTTTGGGAAGATAAGTGGTGGCTTAGATTCATTTGGAGGGGAGGATAAACATGGCAAGGGTTAGGATTTAAAGAAAGGAAAACATAAATTGAGAGGGAGGGAAACAAATTTGAAATTCTAATTCTATTGTCAAATGACGGAAATGACAAAGGGTTGAATTCCACTGTCGTCGGTTCGACTTCGTACCCATCGAGGCAACCTGGAGGGAAGGGGATTCTGAGTTAAAACCTCACCGCAATCGTTAGTTTGCATGCCAGTCAGGCTGAGTGGGGTCGGCAGCCGTCAGGGTTCTGTTGTCACCCTCGAAATATTATTGCCACCCTCGAATTATTAGACCTCTTAATAATATTGTTCCCTCTCTTGAAGTATTCTGTTGCCACTCTTGAAATATTATGAACCCCCCTTGAAATAATATCATTGCCAACGATTTAGTATTGCAGCCCTCGAAATATTGCTGCCACGCTCTAAATATTATCATCGCCCTCAAAATATTTTTGTAGCTCTCGATATCTTTTTCGTGCCCTTGGGCACAGGATTTTTACTATATATCTATACAACATGCCACGTCGGTTTTGTGCTGACTAGACAAAATGGAAGCTGACTAGCACAAGCTGATTGGACAAAAATGAACCGAATAGATCTAACCATTCATTCAAAAATCAACGCACGACATCTATTTCCCCGTCAACCAACTCCTTTCCTAACCATTTAAACTGCACTAAACCCCTAAAATCCCGGCCCATTTAAACCTGACCGTTTATCCCGTGATTGTTGTTCGCATCAACGACTATAAACCTGCCTGTTAAAATTTTGGCCGCCACAAAGCATCGAGTCGATCTCAAGGAATTCGTTCGTATAGAGACAACTGTCATTGATCAATTATAGGGGGAGGGGGAGTTGGTCGCGCCAAAGGCGCCCGCTTCGTGCCAATCGACACGGGCGAGGAAATGGGTGTCTCTATGAATGCCGGTGCTGCCGTCGAAAGTGTTTTGTTGCCGAAGGAGTTCAGGTGTGTTACCACTGAAGGCAGCCCGCTGCACTGCCGATAGATGTGTTGCCGCCGAAGACGGCCCGTTGCAGTGCCGACAGGCACGGGCATGCACTAGTATATATATATATTAGTACCTTTTTCTTTCCACTATTGGATATTTGAAGGAAAAATATAGGAAATTCACAATTATTCTTGATCTAAGCTTGATATGAAATTGCAATATGAAAGTTGGTAAAGGATCCTAATAAGGGTCCTAGGTGTTGTCTGTTATATGTAGATCAGGGATCTAAAATGATTTTTGGTCAAAATTAGAATTAGAGGTGGGACTTTCGATAAAACATGGCTGATAGAAGTGAAATGTGGCTCCAGATTCTTTGTCTATTTGAAGGTATTAGATAAGTTTTCTATGGATTTTAAGTGTCTAGTGGAACTACTTGATTGTCTACGCATGAACTTAAAAGAATTATCTTATTTGAGATGCAAAAATTCAAGGAAACTATCAAAAAATCAGAAACACCAAACTTACAAGACAAAAATATAAGAAAGAGAAGTATAGGGGGATTGGCACCTCTAGTGAATGAACTAAGGAATTGGGATCTTCGCTTTCCATGCCATTGCACCATAAATTTGCAGCAAAATATGATACAATTCATTTAAGGACCACTTCGCTGAATATTGCATAAAGAAATGATAAACAAAAGCCTTTCGTTTCAGCAAGCAAGCCCCTATCTTTCGTTGTTGATTATATATGAATGGGATATGCTCTCATTATTTTTGTGTGCATACCATTCTTAATAATTTGTATCGTAACACTTATGTATATGTGTGCGCGTGTGTGTGTGTGTTGTGTGCGTGTGTGTGTGTGTGATCACATGAAGGTAGTAAACTGGCTTATATGTTGAACATTTTGTCTTAGTAGAGTGTTCATTTCATCTTAATGCATAGGTGTTATGTAACAATGAGTGTACAGGTTGTGTAAGAGACTATCCTAACTGATTCCACATAGGCCACATTTTCTAGTCAATTGTCTTTTTATCTGTTGCTCTTTTTGGGTTTTTGTTACTTTTTACATTTTCTAGTCGTGCTTTTCACATGCAGTTCCTTTTTGTGTTTGATACTATTCTTTTACAAAGGGCTACTGATTTTTCATCAATGAAGTCACCCGAAAATGTCTGCAATGTGCATAGAATAGCTGGGTTGTCCCTTGCATATTGTAGTCACTTTGATGGTGTGAACAGATTACTTCGGAAACACACCATACAATGTGTGCCTTCTTTTATATTATAAATTATCACATTCAGAATGCCTTCTTTTTTTTTTATCAGTGTATAATTTAAATTGTCGTTTTTTTTCATTGGTTCATATCAATAGATCATTGACGTCTAATGTACTAATACTGCAATTTACTCTGGATATTTTTCCAACATCCAAAGGACAGAAATATTCACTTTAAGTTACAGTCGTTTACGTTTACTGATTACTTTCCAGATAAGTCATTTCCTATCTTTTGCTTCTAAACAATAGAGCATCGGCTTTGGGAATCACAAATTGAAGAATGGCAAAGGCCTATTCTGCAAGACAAGACGTTTCCAGAATGGTATGGCCAGAATAACGAAGTAGTTAGCTTGCCGTATACTGTGCAACTTATTGAAGGTTCTTTACAGGTACCCTGTCACTCTTTTCAATGAGCTCTACTATCTTAATGCCGGAGGAACAATTTGGACAGGTATTTGATATCTCATATAATTGGTTAGGGAATACGCTTTGCTTGGTGAAGATAAGCTCATTATGTCTTTCAACAGATGGGTTACCACCAATACAGAGTTTAGCAGCCATTGAGGAAAGGAAATTCTCCCTTGATATGTCAGACATAGACTGTGAAAACGTGAGTAGAATCACCGCACAAAACAATACTGCAGTTGATATCCTTGACAGGATGGTATCAACACTTGATAAGATCCATGCTCCAATTGCATCAAATTCTGCCTTTGGAACATCATTGCTTCAAGGAGAAGAGAATATTGGCCAGTTTCTTTATCTTGAAGGGATCGAGTATTACATGTGGAATACATATGATGTTCACTTCTACTCATCATTCGCGCTGATCTTGCTATTTCCAAAACTTGAGCTCAGCATTCAGAGAGACTTTGCAGCGGCAGTAATGATGCACGACCCTGAGAAGGTGCGTTGCCTACATGATGGCAAATGGGTTTCAAGAAAGGTTCTTGGTGCAATTCCTCATGATCTTGGATTACTTGATCCATGGTTCAAAGTTAATGCTTATACTCTTTACAATACGGACAGGTGGAAAGATTTGAATCCCAAATTTGTTCTGCAAGTTTATAGAGACACAATAGCCACTGGTGACAAATCCTTTGCGCGAGCTGTTTGGCCTGCAGTCTACATGGCAATGGCATATATGGATCAATTTGATAAGGATAGGGATGAGATGATTGAAAATGAAGGGTTTCCTGATCAGACCTATGATGTGTGGTCTGTTACTGGTGTGAGTGCATACAGCGGGGGACTTTGGGTGGCTGCTCTGCAGGCTGCTTCGGCCATGGCACATGAAGTTGGTGATAAAGCTTCTGAAGAACTTTTTTGGATTAAATTTCAAAAGGCAAAATCTGTTTATGGGAAATTGTGGAATGGTTCTTATTTTGATTATGATAATAGTGGTTCCAAGACAAGCTCATCTATTCAGGCTGATCAATTGGCTGGGCAATGGTATTTTCTGATAGATTAGATATACTTTTTTTTCTATCTTGTTTGACCATGCTACTAATTTCATCTTGAATTTTTGAAGCAAATGAATGCCTATTTATTCTCTATGAGATTTTTTCTTCCACTTTTAATATGTTTTTCTGATTATTTGGTGTTCCACTTTATATTTAAGTATCTGAATTATGAGAAAAAAAGTTAAATGATTTATGATTGTCGTCTGATTTGATTCTCTATTGTTTTGAGCGACTGTTGTTATAGCGGATGTGTCTCATTGCATACTTTCCTTGTCGCACATTTCTATCTTGACTTTTTATTCACATTTTCTCTTAGTTGTGTATTTTGCTTTCCCATCGCTCTTCAACTGTTCCGAATGTGTGGGTTGCATCAGTTACACTTTTCTTTCAATATAACGTAGCAAGCGGCATGTCATGTTGCACTGAGGTAACTCAGTTATTCGCCATCTGTCAGGTATGCAAGAGCATGTGGTCTTTTCCCAATTGTTGATGTGGAGAAAGCACAAAGTGCACTCGATAAAGTATACTGTTTTAATGTCATGAAGTATAAGGGTGGGAAGCGAGGAGCAGTTAATGGGATGAGACCAGATGGCAGTGTTGACATGTCTGCAATGCAGTCGAGAGAAATATGGCCTGGCGTAACATATGCTGTTGCCGCTGCTATGATCCAAGAAGGCATGGTAGAAACCGGATTTAAAACTGCACAAGGAATCTATGAAGCTGCTTGGTCCCAAGAAGGACTCGGGTGAGTTGTGTTCTATTCTTTACTCCTGCTGCAAAAATGATGTCTAACTATCAAGTTGGTTGCATGTTAAGTGATAGGTGTACAAAGCATGATGCTCCTACCAGTCTGATTAGTTGTCTGTTCAATATAAAATTTCTATGATTACAATGCTAATATTTCCGCAGATTTTCACATCAATCAAGTACAATGTGTATGAGAATACTGATTTTGAATCATTATCGGATAGAGATTATATGGAATGCTAGTAGGAAGCGCAAAAATGAGTCATCTATAGAAGAAGATGCTCATCCGTAAAGTTTATCCAGATGATCCCCAATATTGGATGTCTGTTTCTAGTCAAGACCTTTCTCCTACATATATGACATGGATGTTACGGTCTTCGGTTACCAAAAACTCCGATTTTTTGAACAAGTCTCGATTAAAACGCGACTTATTTATTAAACGTTCACTACGCAACTCTTTCCTGATTTTTTGAAAAAGTAGCGATTCAATCTCAATTTACGTGTTTTAATCCCGATTAATTGTATTTTAATACCGTCATGTATTGCTCAAAAAAACCTATTGTAATATTTGCATAAATATGGTCAAAATTCTACTATTTGTTTTCCGACTTTTTTCTAATTTTTCTGACTTTTACCCTAGCCGATTTTTTTTCTGACTTCCGACTTGGTAATTATTGTTGCATGCACGACTTTTATGGTAATGATCTTCATAAGTCAATCTCCCTATAGTCGACGCTGCAATAATTGTACAAGACTCAGGTAATGATGGCTATCATACTATTTAGTACCCTTAAAAGCGATGCTTATCGATATCTGATTCAAATGGCAGGTACAATTTTCAAACCCCCGAGTCTTGGAACACCGACGATCAATACAGGTCCCTCTGCTACATGCGCCCCCTGGCCATATGGGCGATGCAGTGGGCATTGGCGCCACCAAAGCTCTACAAGGAGCTGGGGAATGGCGCAGAAGGGGATACCCCTATCTCGCAACTTGCATCGTTCTCCAAGGTTGCGAGGCTTCTCAAATTGCCAGAAGAGGAAGTTTCTAAAAGCTATCTCCGGGTAATCTGCGAGATCACTTGGAGTAGATTGAAGTGGAGATTTAGAACTCTTCGAGCATCTTGATTGAGCCGCCGACGTGTATAACTCTGGGACGTCCGATGTTTGTGCTGTATTTTCCATTGATGATTGCCTACCCACTCCCTTCAATGTAAGGAGGGACCTTGGAGAGTATAATATTGCACTAAATAAGTCCCCCACATCTCTGTTTTTTTTTAAAAAAAAAAGATTTGGGATGAATTATGGAGCGAGGAGAGCTTAGCGGGGGACCTACCCGCACGTGGAGACAGGCATCAATGAACGGGTGCGGTGGGGGCTACTTGGGAGACCCTTCCGGATAGGGATGGCAACGGGTCGGGTTGGCCCTATCCTGAACACTCTTCTCGTTATATTTTATCCCGTCCCATACCCGTTTTAAACCTGCATCGGATTTTGAGGGTAATTTTTAAACCCGCCCCAATTAGTATTGGAAAAACCCGTGCCTGCCCCGCCTCGTTTATGCATTGCGGGTCAGGTCGAATCGGGTTGGGTAGAATCGGCTTTATAAAAAACTGCATATTTAGCTTCTTTAGCCCATCTAATCACAGCTCTACATAAGAAAGAGTACAAAGCAAATGTTATTATGATCACACAGTTATAATTACAAGTCAATTTATTATATGATCTTGAGAACCAACATATCAAAGAATCTTTAAGATATATGAATATATGATAGGTTATATACCCGGGTTTGGTCAGGGCGGGTTGGAGTAAAACTCGAACACGATCCAAACCCGATCAGGTTTTTAAATTCAAATCCCAAACCCAATTTTTAGCATCCCAAACGTGTCCCAATCGGGTCGGGTCGGGTCGGGTAGCCCGGTAAACCTGGATAATTACCATCCTTACTTCTGGAGCGGGCCTAGCTCTGTTCCCATGTGACAACACCCGAGTGCTCCAAAAGATCGAACTCTTAAAGAGAGGAGAGCATAGCGGGTATATTGTGGGGGAAAATTCTTCGTGCCGATCCGAAGATTTCACCTCACCAGTCAATTGAAGTTGAGTTGACGATCTTTGATTGATCTTCCAACTGGAGGGTAGGTTTGAAAGTCGATGCCTTAGTGATTTGAGTTATCACTTTCGATATGCAAACAGAGAGAGATGTAATCAGAGAGAAGGTTGACACAAAGTATGATCTCGAAGTTCAGCCGAAGCCTACGTCTCCGTGCTATAGGTAGCAACCCGAATTCACTAACTCTTTTCTCGGAGTGACCTCGACAGGCCGAGTGTCACTAATCTCCTTGAAAAGATCGGAGAGGGGAGGATGGCCTCTACCCATGATTGTTGCAATTTGAGGATGTTGGAGAAGGGCTGTTGGAATTGAAGATTGGTTAAAATTGAAGATTGGTATTAGAAACCAATCGTAGCCATCCATCATTGCTAGATAGAAACATGACCATTTGTTCACCCAAACGCAGCATGACCATTTGTTCACCCAACCGCAGCAATCGCACTCCAAACCGATCAGCACGCCACCTGATCGTCCGATCAACAGATCGGTTTCGATTGGCCGATCGGGTGCAAATCGCCGATCGGGAGGAGGTTGCCGATTGGGAGGAGGTCTCCGATCGGGCGAAGATCGCCGATCGGGTGCAGATCACCGATCGGGAGAAGGTCGCCGATCGGGTGCAAATCACCGATCGGACAAAAACAACCGGTTGGGATTTGGTCGATCGGTCGGAAACACGTGTTTGGCACCAGATCAATAGGTTTTTGGCCGATTGGGTGGACGAAAGGCTGTTGTCGGAGGGGTGAGACTGGCCGCCGATCGGTCACTGACCGCCGATCGGGCAAATTTGACCGATGGGACAAATTCGACCGATCGGAAGCACCGATCGGGTGATTTTGTACTAAGTCGGTAGAAAAACACCTCCTGGCGACCGATTGCTGAAACCTCGACCGGTTGGTTTTGCCCGATCGGTCGCTGACAGCCGATCTGCGACGGAGTTGTCGTTGTCGGTGAAGGTGGGAGATGCTGCAGCTGTGCCCGATCTGGTGCGTATTGCTGATCGGAACCGAGGGCGGCGTAGAGGTGGCCGCTGCCAGATCTGTGACCTGCAGCCGCTCGGAGGGGAGGAGAGAGAGTGCTCGTGCTTCTAGGACGCCAGAGAAGAGAAAGGGTTCTGCAGTCACGGGGCCGGAGGATCACAAGCTTCATTGTGACTGCTCAAACTCTACTGTGCAGTCATGGGTTGTGACTTCACGAGAGGGCTGCTCTAACTTTACTGTGCAGTCACGGGTTGTGACTTCACGAGAGGGCTGCTCTTGATCTGGGTTGACGGGACGACAATGCATGGCTTTGCCACCTCCACGTGATGTGGAGTGCTGGTGGGCTCTCAGATTGATGGGACCATTCTTTGGGGGCCACGGGATGAGCTCTAGGTGGACCATGTAAAGTTGGTAGCTGCTGCAGGCCAAATTAATGATTATGAGATCAAATCATGACCCTTGATGTTGTTCTGATGGGGAGATGAAAGTAATGGATATTGGGAGTATGATGTTTGTTCTCGCAGCAAGTTGAATTGGGTGGCTAATAGCTTAATGCCTGTGAGTGGATGCTCCCGTTCTCTTCAAGTTTGAGAGGTTCCCCATGTAATGAAAGTGTGTAGTCTTGTCCATTGCTTGCGAGCATGATTCGAGCAAGGTCGTCTTTAATTGGTGAGTACCAGTGTGATGGTGTTTATCAAGCATCAAACGTGCGGGAAGACATAAGCAACCCCCGCTCAAATGTCAACCGATTGGATTCTGCTAACGGGTAACAATCTAGGGTATTGATGGATTTGTTGTACTTTGAAGAAGTGGCGGCGAGTTTTGACTGATCAGTCGTGACGATCAGTTATTGTCAAAAGGTTGACGGTAGTCGGAAGATTAACCATCGATCGACCATTTGTAGCACTGAACGTCATGTTGTGATCGTAAGCCCTCTCACAGTAGTTGGTGCCTGCTAACTTAGGAAAGCAATTGAATGTTTGGGTGTTCTGAATAGAATTCGAATGTCTTGCTACTGAATAGTGTTGAGGCCACGAGCGAAGACTTCGATTGAATGCCGAGACTCAAGTCTCGGACTTTGCTGCCTCGTGCCAAGGTTGCAAGCTTGGACTTTCGATCAAATGCCAAGATGTCGGTCTCGGACTTTGCTGCCAAATACTAGGACTAAGTTTGGACTTTGTTCAAATGCTGCGGTTCATGCCTCAGACTTTGCCCTTGAATGGTTGATGAGTCTTCATCTGTAAGTTTTTGAACCTTCAGGCACTTGGTAGTGCCAAAAGTTGTTGGAGGATTGTTTCTCCCATCTCCCCAGTTGACAGAAGTTGGGCCACAACGTTCTCTCAACTAAGTTTGGAGCGTGGAGCACATGTTTTTGTATGTTGATAGACCAGGGCTAGTTGTTGTGATGGTCTGCCTTTGGATACGGAACGCAATACCTTTGCACACTAGTAGGTTGGGGCGAACACCTCAACAACCATCCTAGTTGCAGGGTACTACGTATGTACCTTGGTCAATTGGCTTTTGAATCTTAGGACGATCCGCAACGCCCGAAGATGTTTGAGGGTTGGCCATCTCTAATCCCTCGGTCGTTGAAAGTCGGGTCGCAACATGAACATTCCAACTAGTTTCAGGGCACCGAGCACATGCCTTTGCATGTTGATAGACCGGGACGAGTCACGATGGTCATGTCAACAGTGGGCATGGAACATGCGCCTTTGTCTGCCTTCGGGGTACGGAACGTAATGTCTTTGCTCACTAGTAGGTTGGGGCGAACGCCTCGACAACCATACTAGCTGCAGGACACTAGGCACATACCTTTGTCAATCGGCTTTTGAATCTTAAGACGATCTGCAACGTCAGAAGATGTTTGACGGTTGGCCGGAAGATCACGTGACTTCTGGGCAATAGTCGTCTCGTCGTTGATGCTGGCTATGAAAGATTGTAGATTCACCCCCTCATCGGTGGTGGCCTTCCAGAACACGTCTTCCCTGAGCATGAGAGCGCGCAATGCTCTCTTTTATGAGTGTAAAAGAGTGGTAGAAGTCTTCTATAGTGACTTGGTAAGTTGAGGGATGTTTTGCCTCTGGAGTGATGTTGGTTGAATGCTGCAGAACGCGCTGGATCTTGATCTTTATGTCGAGATGTGTTTGGGCTGAGAGCTTAGGCTTTGCTAGGGTGCCGAGAGCAGTTCTCGGATTTTGGACTTGCTGAGTGCCGAGGCGATGTTCACCTCGGACTTTGTCTGCGAGCACCGGAGCTCTCTCTCCAAGTTCGTTAGGTGCCAAGACGGTGCAGAGCACCTCAAACTTTTAATTCGAGTGTCGAGGCTTCTCCTTGGACTTTGCCGCATGCCGAGGCAGCGAAGGTGCCTCAGACCATGTATTTGAGTGTCAAGGCAATAAACTCGGACTTTTTGCCTGTCGAGGTGGGGAAACCAGACTCGAAATTTGTCTTTGAATACCGAGGCTACCTCCTCGGGCTGAGTTAATGTCGATGTCTTGGGATTTGTAGGGTGTCGAGGAGGCGAAGCCTGCCTCGGACTGTCTTCGAATGTTAAGGCTGTCTCCTTGGGATTGTTTGAATGATGAAGGTTAGAATTTGGAGTATTTAGCATAGTGCCTTTGTATGGGTTGGACTTAGGCGAAGCACCATTTCAGTCAAACCTACGTTGGGGCACGTAGCTTTGTACTGTTGCAGGTTGGTCGGTCGTGTCGCAACGCGAACCGATCTAACTGAAGTGAGGCACGGGCGCATGTGTCCTTACGTGACAACGGGAGCATGTGCAACACTAATGATTCAGAGTACTCAGCGTAGTGCTCTTGTATCGGTCGACTTAGCCGAAGCGCCGTTTCAGTCGAACCTACGTCTCAGGCATGTAGCTTTGTACCGTTGTATATTAGTCGGCATGTCGCAATGCAAACCGATCTAAATGTAGTGAGGCACGGGTGCATGTGTCCTTACGTGACAACGGAAGCGTGTGCAACACCAATGATTCGGAGTACTCAGCATAGTGCCCTTGTATCGGTTGACTTAGGCGAAGCGCCGTTTCAGTCGAACCTACGTCTCAGGCACGTAGCTTTGTACTGTTGCAGTTTGATCAACCTTGGAGTATTGGTTGGATAAAATTTGAAATGAAATTTGAAGAGGCAGTGACCGCTCCGAACTATGTCTTCGAGTGCCAAGACTATCTCCTTGGACTTTGTCGCATATCGATGCGGCGAGTGCGCTTCGGACTTTGCATTCAAGTGCCAAGGCTGTCCCTTGGGCTTCGCCGAATGCCGAGGCAGTGAGTGCGCCTCGGACTTTGCATTCGAGTGCCAAGGCTATCTTCTTGGGCTTCATTGAATGCCGAGGCAGTGAGTGTGCCTCGAACTTTGCATTTGAGTGCCAAGACTGTCTCCTTGGGCTTCGCCGAAGGCCGAGGCAGCGAGTGCGTCTCGGACTTTGCATTCGAGTGCCAAGGCTGTCTCCTTGGGCTTCGCCGAATGCCGAGGCAGCGAGTGCGCCTCGGACTTTGCATTCGAGTGCCAAGGTTGTCTTCTTGGGCTTCACCGAATACCGAGGTGGTGAGTGTGCCTCGGACTTTGCATTCGAGTGCCAAGGCTGTCTCCTTGGGCTTCGCCGAATGCCGAGGCAGCGAGTGCGCCTCGGACTTTGCATTCGAGTGCCAAGGTTGTCTTCTTGGGCTTCACCGAATATCGAGGTGGTGAGTGTGCCTCGGACTTTGCATTCGAGTGCCAAGGCTGTCTCCTTGGGCTTCGCCGAATACCGAGGCAGCGAGTGTGCCTCGGACTTTGCATTCGAGTGCCAAGGCTGTCTCCTTGGGCTTCACCGAATGCCGAGGCAGTGAGTGCGCCTCAGACTTTGCATTCGAGTGCCAAGGCTGTCTCCTTGGGCTTCGCCGAATATCGAGGCAGCGAGTGCGCCTCAGACTTTGCATTCGAGTGCCAAGGCTGTCTCCTTGGGCTTCGCCGAATGTCAAGGCAATGAGTGCGCCTCGAACTTTGCATTCGAGTGCCAAGGCTATCTCCTTGGGCTTCGCCGAATGCTGAGGCAGCAAGTGCGCCTCAGACTTTGCTTTCGAGTACCAAGGCTGTCTCCTTGGGCTTCGCCGAATGCCGAGGCAGCGAGTGCGCCTCGGACTTTGCATTCGAGTGCCAAGGCTGTCTCCTTGGGCTTCACCGAATGCCGAGGCAGTGAGTGCACCTCAGACTTTGCATTCGAGTGCCAAGGCTGTCTCCTTGGGCTTCGCCGAATGCCGAGGCGATGAGTGTGCCTCGGACTTCTTGGATAAATAACATATACCTTTGCCTATCACCTCGTTGTAGTCTTCAGGTGAGCCCTTTCATTTCGAACATCACCCCTAATATAGGGATTGGAGAGAGTCAGAATTGAAAAGCTTAGGATATCGATAGGAGTTGCCGACGATAGATTGTCTAGAAAGAGTGAGTTGTTGGATTGAAGTTGAGCCGCCGACTCATTGAGCGAGTCTCAGGTCGAAACTGATGTCGTTGTGAGTAACTTCTCTCTGGATGATCCTGATAGAGTCTTCGCCATTTAGTGAAAGCGGAGGAAGCAACCAGATCGCTCGTGTCCAATCGATTGTCCGCTCAATCGAGGGAGCTGAGAAGTATGACTTTGAAGATCAGTTGTCTGCTCAACCGATCCGATGTTGTCGTCGAGCGCACTGAGCTTTTCGAACGAATCCCACAGACGACGCCAAACTGTGGGGGAAAATTCTTCGTGCTGATCCAAAGATTTCACCTCACCAGTCAATTGAAGTTGAGTTGACGATCTTTGATTGATCTTCCAACTGGAGGGTAGGTTTGAAAGTCGATGCCTTAGTGATTTGAGTTATCACTTTCTATATGCAAACAGAGAGAGATGCAATCAGAGAGAAGGTTGACACAAAGTGTGATCTCGAAGTTCAGCCGAAGCCTACGTCTCAGTGCTATTGGTAGCAACCCGAATTCACTAACTCTTTTCTCGGAGTGACCTCGACAGGCCGAGTGTCACTAATCTCCTTGAAAAGAATATCGAATGGATTGGAATATCGAAAGGTAAAGATTTCAGAGCTCTGGGTTTTTGGGTTCTGGTTTTTAGAATTCGATCCTTTTATATTTGAAGGCTTTGCTATTTATAGGAAACTTTGGAAGGCAATCTGGGGTAAATGGCGGTTTTTGCCGTTGTATCTGGGGATCCTCCAGGCAGGGCCGGTGGGTCCCGTTGTCGTCTCTATGGACCCCCCAGGCAGGGCTGGTGGGTCCCGTGGTAGTATCCGTGGGCCCCCCAGGCAGGGCTGATGGGTCCCGCGGTAGTCTCCGTGGACCCCCCAGGCAGGGCTGGTGGGTCCCGCAGTAGTCTCCGTGGACCCCCCAGGCAGGGCTGGTGGGTCTCGCAGTAGTCTCTGTGGACCCCCCATGCAGGGTTGGGGGGTCCCGTGGGGTGTGAAGTACTTTGCCAAAATTTGCACCGACATATATGAAGATAATGATCTCCGCTTCTGTTATTGATGTGGGACTAATCGTTCAACATAGACAATGGACCCTCTTTGGGCTGTAAGGCCTCTTTTTGCGTGTTATAATCGTGCGGGGAGTTGGCCTATGAAGCCCGAAGGAGTTTGAGTTTTACGCCGCGGAGGCTAGGCCTCTCTCTCATCAATATCTTGCATGTTTTGTGATGGAAACTCCAGGAATTTCCGGCGTGAATTCTGCTATGGATGTTTTAATCGTTGCACTATTCTCCCCCTCTTGGTGAGGTCTAAGTCACGCTATAGCAGCATGAGGTGAGATGGGGTTATCCTTTTTTTGTGAAGGAGGTGGGTATACTCTTAACATGATTGTGGCAGATCTATGACCGTCCATTTTGTCGGGGCACGGCACTCAATCTACCGTTGAGATGCATTTTGGCAAATTTGAATTTAAGGTACCGGTTCATAAAATTGAATTTCTAAAAATTGTACCTTGAAGTTTGGAATTTTTTTTTGCTGCGTGGGGATTTCGCTGCAAACGCTGAATGAGGCATATGGACCGTTCTCTAATATGCAGGAGAAAAGGGAGCAATCTGATTGTATGTAAAAATGGTTTGAGCGCAGTGCACGGGTCGTGGCTATGTGTAAAATATAATCGGACGGCTATCTATTCTTCCATCTACGGTCTAGATGTCTCACTCAGCATCTGCCGCAAAACCCCCATGAAGCAATTTTTTTTCATTGAAATTCTCTTGTGGGTTCTGATGGTGCCAAAAAATATCACCGGCTCGTTGTTCACGTGGCAGCAGCAGAGCTAGACACGACGAGACGATAGAAGTCCTTGGGGAGATCGCCTTTGTCTTTGGGTACACCATGGGCGACCCCGGGTGACCAAAGAAGCAGCCCCCCCCGGATGAGCTCGAGATTCAAAGCCAACCCCGATTTCGGGTAAGCAACATTGTAGCCTAAATAGGACTTGGAGTTCAAAGAACACTCTCAGCGAAGTAGGCCTTCGCACTCACGATCAGCTCGCATGCGGAAGAGGTCGCCTGTGGTTGGCGCCTACAGCTCGCCCGGAGTTTACCCTGACTGCATGTGATCAGCTCGCACACGGAAGAGGTCGCCCGTGGCTGACGCTCGCAGCTTGCCTGGAGCTTACCTTGACTGCACTCGATTAGCTCGCACGTGGAAGAGGTCGCCTGTGGCTGACGCCCATAGCTCGCCCGGAGCTTACCCTGACCGCATGCTATCAGCTCGCACGCAGAAGAGGTCGCCTGTGGCTGGCGCCCACAGCTCGCCCGGAGCTTACCCTGACTGTATGCGATCAGCTCGCATGCAGAAGAGGTCGCCCGTGGTTGGCGCCTACATCTCTCCCGGAAGCTCGTCTTGACCGCACGCGATCGGCTCGCACGTGGAAGAGGTCACCCCTGGCTAACTCCCTCTTATAGTAGCGGATCGCCGCATTCCTTAGACAGAGCCGCATCTTCCACGAGGCCTCATTCATGAAGTACTGCGAGTCAAAACTCTCCACGCAGCTCGCCAGCTAGAAAGCGTATCCCGGTTGCCGCCAGTAGCCCTCCGAAACCCCAGCTCTAGCTCGCTCGCATAGAGATCGCCCAGACCGCACGCGATCAGCTAGCACGCAGACAGATCACCTCTTGCTAATAGAAAGCTTAGAAGGATATCCACGAACACCCACAGCTCGCCCAGGAGCTCACCCGATCATGTAACA
The DNA here is from genome assembly GCA_947650365.1 of Chamaelirium japonicum. Classification (NCBI taxonomy): domain Eukaryota; kingdom Viridiplantae; phylum Streptophyta; class Magnoliopsida; order Liliales; family Melanthiaceae; genus Chamaelirium; species Chamaelirium japonicum. The sequence goes on from OX393556.1 coordinate 31,711,594, forward strand.
GCGAAGAGTTCACCTTCTTTACTATAAAAGTTGCCTACCCTAAGGCGATACCAAATTGACAAATGTCATCACCCTTGTGGAACTACATGGACAACTGTGAGCCACATGAGCTGGCTAGAGTTGGTCTAGAACACCACAGACGGGAGCCTTCTAGAATGTCCACCTGGCGCAGACAAGACCGGTGTGTCCCCCCCCCCGTCACCACCTGGCAAGCTAAATGACAAAGGCCATTAAGGGCCCATGTGGGTTGGCACGTGAAGGTGTAGAAGGTACGGAAAAGAGCGACCACGTGTCAGACTCTAGCGGTCTGCAAAAGTTCTATGAAGGTACGACCCCCGGTTCCAAAGTACAGGTTTGAAACTCGGAAACCCAAACATTTTTCTACTTCTAAACCTCCTCCCTTTCGAACTATAATTGACTTGAGCATCGGAGGATCTACGCTCCTCACGGAGCCAGCCGTTCTTACGTTTTCCTTGTCTTGCAGGTCGAGCACCCGAACCAACAAAATTTCCCCCCAATATTTGGCGCTGTCTGTGGGATCTTTCGACTGGTTGTTGTGAGAACGCCCATGACCACGTGGTCAAAAGCTGTGCTTTCGTAGGAGCCCTGATGGCGCCTTCCATGTGGGGACAGAGATGGGTGAAGGCTCGTGTCGAATCTGCACGAAGTGGGGCGCCAGCTCAAACTACCCAACCCCTTGCCCTGTTCAGTGACCAGCTCCTCATAGAGATGTTGGCCACCCAGAGGGCAATGATGGATGAACTGACTTGGCTGCGCCAGGTTCCCGCGACGAGCGGAAGAATTGATCTCCCTTCCCTTGGGCTCGAGCCACGGAGGAGAGGATCAGCGAGTCAATCCCGGTAGCCAAGAGTGTCGGCAGGGGCCGCTCCCCCTACGCGACCTCCTCTAATCCTAGCATCGTATCAACCTACGTTGGCGCCCACGTAGCGGGATTCCTAGCAGGAGCCCCCCGTGGGAGGCGTAGTTGCGAACAAGACAAGAGAGTCGGATCTTGGGCGACTCCAGCGACTTATTACCCAGCGTTCCAGCAACGAGTCGACTCCGCCCCCCCTCACCAGTGAAGCCGAAGTGCAAGATCTGACGAGTCAAAAGCGAGGTTTCGAGGGAGCGATTGCCAGGACATCGCCCCCGAGCACCTCCGCAGTGATGGTGTGGACCGGCCTAGAGGAAGCGTGCATGACCGCTTAGGGCCTGCGTAGCCACTTTTGGGAAAATTGCCCCGAGCACTGGCAGCTACCTAGCATGCCTATCGACCTCTTAGAAGATCTCACCGCTTGTGGAGGGAGCTCGCTCTTCACGAGCGAAGTGCACCAGGGGGGTTTCCCTTAGCACTGGACCCTGCCAAAGTTCGTGATATTCGATGGGTCACAAGATCCCGTGGACCACCTCTTGACCTACTGGAAGTTGTTGTTTTTCCGAGACTAGGACCACGTTCTATGTTGAGCGTTCCCGAGCATCTTGATCGGTTCAACCTTGAACTGGTTCCACAAGTTACCCTCCCATTCCATTCCCAACTTCATCACTTTATCTGGGCTATTCTCAGAACAGTACCGCTGTAACCGATAACTGCCTAAGAGGATTGAATCATTGTTCATCCTAACTATGGGAGCTCGGGAGACCCTTCGATGCTTCTCAACGTGGTTTCGCAGCGCCTACCTCGCCCTCGAGGACTCAGTCGGACAGGATCAGACAGCCGTGAGTGCCTTCAGGAGTGCACTCCCCGAGGAAAGTAAGCTGCACGAAGCCCTCGTCATCTCCGACACCCGCACGATGGTCGAGCTCTTCGCCCAGGTCCTGCAACACATCAAACTCGAAGATGTGGTGCTCGACCGAAAGAAAAAGATGGTTGAGCAATGACCCCTCCCGCTTCGCGGCCTCTCGTCGTTAAAGCATTGGAGTGGCACGAGGTGCCCCCTGCAGTGCTGGTTGCCGCACCTCTAGCAGCGCCAGCTCTGACACCCTTGGTGGCACCAATTGTGGCGGCCAAAAGACCAGTAAACTGGCGCCTACCTCCCGGCCCTGGAGAGCGGGATTTCACCATAATGACCCTCTCTCCCGGACAAATCCTGCACTAGGTCCGGAATGAGCCATTTGTCCAATACCCTCCTCCCCTTCAGCAGGGTAAGCCCGGCTCCACCGACAACACCAGGCGATGCTCGTTTTATATAGGCGTCGGACATCACACCAACCGATGCCGAGCTCTGAGAAATCATTTGGAGGACCTCATTGGGCTGGGTCATATGGACCAGCTCATCTTGCAATCGTGACGATTCGAGGTTGTCCCTACACGCATCCCAAGAGAAGGAGATCGACTGGGACCAGCAGAGCCCCTACTATCACTACCTCCCCCGGACAGGCCGTCGATCTGCCATACCATTGTCGGACACCTGGGCGAGTTGAGGTCGAGCAACGAGGTACGACGACAAGTAAGAGAGGTGGAGCAAACACAAAAGATACATTTTATATCGCTACTACCTACTTTACTTCAAACCTCTTGACTGGGAGCCCGCGACTTCGTGTGGTTCTCAGAGATGATATGGCCGGGTCACATCCTTTTCCTATTGGCTTTCCAACGGATGGGGCTGCAACATGCCGATCTGACTCCAACAATGGGCTCACTGAGCGGCTTCACAAGGAAAGTAGCTAAAGTCGTTGGGGAGATTACCTTAACCGTGACAGCGGTCCCAGAAGTTCGGCAAATCTGGATCACTGTAGTGGACGGGCAGTTCGCCTTCAATGCCATCCTTGGGCGACCTTGGCTTAGGCAGATGAATGCGGTGTCCTCGCCCAATCATCAAGCCCTCAAATTTTCCGTTCCGATAGGAGCCATGGTCTTACGAGGTGATCAGGTCGCCACCACCAAGTGCGAGTAGGACGTCTGCCACCTCACCACCGTTGGCACTTCAGAGGCCAAGAGACCGGCACCCTCTTAGCAGTTAGCTGCTTCTTTGCGTAGCTTCCCGACAATCCAAAGGCAGGGACTCTCCGACCTTGCGTGACACCCACTTCACCCCCGCGGTTCGCCAGCACGGGTGGAAGCGGCGTTTGTCAAGAGCATGGTGCAAGCGATCACCCTGTGGATACTGCAAAGAGGAAATCCCCTGTTACCGAGCCCTTCCAATATATTGACATCGGAGATGATGGGATTCCAATGATTACCCACCTTGGGACATCATTAACCAATACTGAAATCATCCACTTAATAGTTTTCCTCAAAGATTACTGGGACATGTTCGCATGGAGCTTCACCGACATGCCCGGGATCGATCCCCAGGTTGCCTGCCATCGTTTACACACTTTACATGACTTCCCTCCAGTCAAGCAGAAAGCTCGGTATATTCCGGCTGCTAAGGCAGCCGTGGTTGCGGAGAAAGTGGAAAAGCTGGAGCGAGATAGCTTCATTCGTGAAGTTCATTTTTCTGAGTGGATCTCCAACATCGTGGCGGTACCAAAGAAGAGCAGAGCCGTTCGAGTGTGTATAGACTTCTCCGACCTCAACAAAGCTTGCCCGAAGGAAGGATTCCCTTTTTGCAGAATCGGGGCCCTAGTAGACGCCGCCATCGGATTTCGGGCTCTCTTGTTCATGGATGGGTACTTTGGATATAACCAGATACCTCTTCACCCCGACGATCAAGAGAAGATCACTTTCTATTCCGGAGCGGGGTACCAGAAGTTGTTCTGCTACCAGGTGATGCCGTTCGGGCTCAAGAACGTTGGAGCGACCTACCAAAGGATAGTCACCCACATATTCAAAAATCAGATCGACAAGAGTGTCGAGGTCTATGTAGATGACCTCTTGGTGAAGAGTCGGGAATGAGAAGGGCATGTTGCCGACCACAAAGAAGTGTTCAATGTGTTGAGAAAATTCAAGATGAAGCTTAATCCAGCGAAGTGTGCATTTAGAGTGACCTCTGGTAAGTTCCTAGGGTACCTGGTTACCCATTGAGGGATCAACGCTGACCCCAAACAAATCAGAGTGCTCATCGAGATGCCCTTGCCGAGGACGTGGAAAGAAGTCCAGATGTTAAGCGGATGGATCGCGACACTGGGTCGCTTTATCACGAAATCTTCCGACAGTTGTCGTCCCTTGTTTGAGCTGCTCCAAAAAGGAGCTGCCATCCGTTGGGATAAGAAATACGAGCTCGCATTTCAGAAGATCAAGGATTATCTAGCCTATCCTCCCATTTAGGCGGCACCCAGAATGGGAGACGAGCTCAACGCCTATCTCTCTGTAACCAAACATGCGGTGAGCAAAGTCCTCGTGTTGGAGGAGGCGAAGCTAGAGAAGCTCGTGTACTTCGTAAGTCATACCATGCTCCCTGTCGAGCTCCGGTATCGACCAATTGATAAAGTCGCCCTGGTTTTGGTCTTAACTGCAAGAAGCTCCATCCTTACTTCTTGGCACATCCTATTAAAGTCATCACCAAGCATCCCTTGAAGAGCGCGCTCTCGAAACCTACGATTGCTAGAAGGCTCTACCGCTGGTCCACTGAGCTCGCCGCTTACGGATTAGAGTACATCCCGTGAACCGCGGTCAAAGGATAAGCTCTTGCTGATTTTTTGGCAGACTTCCTACCTGAAGAGCCAATCCCGCTGCGAGAAGATGAGCCAACGGAAGCCACCCTGGGAAGACGAGGTTCCTTGAGGAGCCTTGCGATCGCTGCCAGATCAAATTGACTGTCGCGGGAGATTGGAAGCTCTTTGTCAACGGCACGTCCAACGTCTTCGGAGTAGGAATTAGAGTCGTGCTAATCGTCAAAGAGGTAATCCTCGAAAAATCCGTTCGGCTAGATTTTGCAGCTACGAACAACGAGGCAGAATACGAAGTGCTATTGGCTCGCCTGGAGCTCACTAGTGACGTTGGCGTGAGAAAGCTTGAAGTCTTCAGTGACTCTTAGCTAATCATTTGCCAAGTCAACAGCGACTACGCCTCCCGGGATGCACTAATGGCAAGCTATATCGATCTCGTGAAGGACATGGCTGCGAAATTTAGAAAAATTTCATTTGAGCAAATTTTCTGATCCGATAACAAGCGAGCTGACGCTCTTGCTAACACTGCCTCCCTGCTCAGAGATCTCGAAATCCGCCAGATAGTGATCAAAGTGCAAGATCACCCCCGAATCCAACTTGGTGAGAGTGCAGTAAATCAAATCTCGTCCGAGGTACTCCATGTCGGTTAGACATCGCCAATCGGTCGCTACCTTCGAGGAGGCGAGCTCCTCGACGACAGGGAAGAAGCTCGATGAATAGAGAAGAGTGTCGGCCGGTACCTTATATGTTGGTACCGCCTTTTCAGAAAATCCTTCGGTGGTCCCAACCTTAGGTGCGTAGAGCCCCCTGAGGCCGAAGAAGTGCTAGACCGCCTTCACTTCGGAGAGTTCGGCAACCATTCTGGTGGGAGGTCTCTAGCCGGGAAGGTAAGGAGACAGGGGTTTTGGTGGCCCACCCTTGCTCAAGAAGCTGTCAAGATCGTGCAGAAGTGCCTTCAATATCAAAAGCATGCCATAGTTAACCACTTGCCCACAGAAGAACTGCACCATCTGGTAAGCCCCTGGCCTTTCCAACAGTGGGGGCTCGACATAGTTAGACCTTTTTATGTATATACACAACAAAAGAAATTCATCTTGGTCACCACGGACTACTTCACCAAATGGGTGAAAGCAATACCGCTGGCCAAGATCGGAGAGAAACAAGTGAAAGACTTCTTGTGGAAGAACATTTTTTGCAGATTCGACCTGCCATATATACTCATCACGGATAATGAGCGCTAGTTCGACAACCACTTGATCAAAAGCTTTTGTGCCGAGCATGGGGTCGATCTAAGATTTTCCTCTCCAAGGTATCCCCAGAGCAACGGGCAAGCCGAAGCAACTAATCGGGTAATCCTGGACAACCTCAAGAAGAGGTTGGAAGGAAAAAAGGGGCTTTGGAGAAAAAGCTCGACGGAGTAATATGGGCTTATCGAACCACTCCGCGTCGCTCAACGAATGAGTCGCCTTTCAGCCTCACCTACAGCTGCAAAGCCGTCTTACCGTAGAAGCGAAGGTACCTTCGGAAAGTATGCTTATTGTGGACGAGGTCGATAATGACGACCTACTCGTCGACTCCCTTGACCAACTCGAAGAACGGAAAGAGCTCGCGAATCTACATCTCGCCAGCTGTAGACAAGAAATGAAGAGCTCGATCCTACGACAGAGAGTCCGCCATCGGGCGTTCAGATATGGCGATCTCGTAATGCGAAAGGTGTTCGCTAACACGCAAGAGCCCAACACTGGAAAGCTCGCAGCGAACTGGGAATGCCCCTATATAGTACATGACACGGAAGGATCAGGTGCCTATAGGTTGATGAACACGGATGGCAATCTCCTAGAGTGACCTTGGAATGTCATCCATCTTCGGAGGTATTATCCTTAATGCGTAGGCTCCCTCTTGTAGATTATTTTTGTGGAATAAAGGGTATTTTGAGCTGAGTGAATGGTTTTTTTTAATGCTCACTACTGATCTAAAGAATCAGCTTGCACGCGGCCAGCTCGCACACAGCTTCCATAGAGGATCAGCTCGCACGCAGCTTCTATAAATGATCAGCTAGCATGCGGTCAGCTCGCACGCAGCTTCCATAGAGGAACAGCTTGCACGCGATCAACCCACATGCAACTTCCTCAAAGAACAATCCGCCGACGTATGGACTTAAAGCAAGACCGGGGTTCTCAGTGGCCGTCCCGAACGACCTTGAGATCGCCGGGGTAGTCCGCTACCTAGGAGACTTTAAACATGACCGGGGTCCTTCGCATTCACATGCCATGATAGGAAGTACCCCAGGGTAATCTAAGGGGACCTGAACCGACGACCACCCTTTAAAGCGACCCGAAAATTTCTTGGTAACCCCTTGAAGCTCGGGATTGGTGAGATCACAAAGAGAAGTGCGAAAGCCGCCGATGGCCGAGCTGAGGGCATGTCCAGTTATCAGGGTTGCAGAGGGAACTTAACCGGGAAGGGGGCAGCTAGCTCTTAATTTATTTTTCAAAATAGAAATATTGACTCCTTGGGCTCTGGAAGTTTTGAATTATTAGATTTATGTTTTATTGATTTCCCGAGCTCAAGGATCAGATTGTATTTTATCGAGCATGTGTGCTTCCCACTTGCATACTGCTGTATTTTTAATTTTTTTACGTAATTTAGCTGTCTCGCTCGGGGTAGGGCCCTCGAGACCGCTGAACGATCTCACAAGCAAACTCAAATAAACAACCAATACACAACAAAAATAAAGGCAACTGAAGATTCATTACATCAAAAGTTATTTACAAAGAAAAGGGGCACCGAGCTCAGGGTTTGCTTGTGTCCACCCCGCTATCGTTCTTCCGACGCTTCTTCTTCGACCTCTCGGCCTTGTATCTTTCTACAGCATCAGTTGCACCCTTCTGAAGGAGCTCGTCCAATTGTGCCTGGAGGCGGATTTGTTGGGCTTGCAAACCTCGGGAATGCATCTCCTACATCGCGGCGACTCCGGCCTTCATGGCGATCGCCTCGCTCCGCAGTTGGGTGGCTTCTGCTTGCGTCGCCTCCTTCACCTTTCTAGCTTCTTGAAGCTCGGCGGTTGATTGGGTGCGAGCTTCCTTGGTTGATGCCAGCACGGATGTCAGGGTGGCAACCAGCTGACGCAGCTGATCCACTCGTCGGACTGATCCGCCTGGCGGAGTCGGTGGATGTGCTCGTCTATTTGGTGCTTGGAGCCCAGGAGGGAGTCGTCGAATAGAGCGACGAGAATTCCCCTAGACGCGGTGGCCTCCTCGACGAGGGCCTGATTCCTCTTCTCCACCTGCGAAAGTCAAGTAAGCAATCAGAGAGTAAAGTTGGGAAAAATAAAGAAGACCAGAGTGTTACCTCGACGAGCTTATTGAAGATCGCCTCGAATGGAGATTTGGCGAAGATATTACGGCCAAAGATCTCACGGAGGTAATGAGGAGCCCTGGCCACCTCACCTAAGGAGAGAGAGGTCCTAGAAGCCCCTTGTTCACTGGAGCCTGCGACAGGAGGAATGGAAGCCGCAACCTCTGCGATTGTCGGGACCGGGGGAGGAACCTTTGAGGTGCAACCTTCCCCGCCTTCCGGTCAGGGGCTGCCTGATTCCCCTCCCATCAGATCGTAATTCCGAGCCCGAGGCCTCAGAGCCTGACCTCAAAGACTTGGATCTGATGGGCCCCAAGTGGGAGCCTTGTAGACTAAGTCCCCCAGGTCCCCTAGAGGATTGGCGACCTCGAGGGTACCCGCGTTTGCGAAGGGCGGGGACTTTGGGGGCAAGGAAACCTTTGCGCCCGAGAGGACAGACCCCTCGAAGGGCGGGGGGGGGGGGGGGGGGGGGAATGATCGGACCTGAGGTGGCAATGGAGACCGGTTGGGTGGGCTTTTCCTTCTTCGAGCTTAGGTCAACATCAGACCCTAACCCCGCTTCCCGCATGGCGGCCTTCTTCTTCTCTGCGAGCACCCGGGCGAAAGCCTCCTGAGCGAGGCGGACGGAGTCGTCTTGCCCCTCTGCAGCGCGGGGAGTGGGCCGAGCGATCTTCCTCTTTTCCTTCCCCTTCTCTATTTTGGGAGTCATCACTGCAACAAAAAGAAGCGTTGAGAGATTGCTGGGGAAATCCCGCATCAAGACCTGTGCCATTGGAGACCCCCCTTTCGCCATGGAAAACATTAGTTTGACACGAGGATTGTCGGGCTTAACCATGATAACTTTTCATCATGGTATGGAAGCCTCTGGAGCGGGGCTCGCGGTAGCAACGATGGTGGAGGTAGCAGGAGGAAGGACAAGAGGAGCATAAAGCTGACCTGGGGCGAAGACGCTGACCGAAGAAGGCGGCGGCGGAATGTTCTCGGCCTTGTTGAGTATCTCTAGGGTGTCGGCATCGGCAAAGTGGATAGGAGAGGCCCGTTTTTTGTCTGCTTTCTTCCACGGGTTGTCCCCTGAGGTCCTGGCACCCTGGACCCTCTTGCCTGCTCCAATTTTGCGGGGAACAGAGACCTTCTTCTTCCGGACCACCTTTTGCCTTGTAGAAACGGCCCTCGTCTTGGTGTCCCTCAGCTAGAACGCGAAGTCTGGCTCAATAATATTCTCAGGAGTCCGCCCTCCCAAGAAGTCTAAGATCGCAGCATCAAGAGACTGTTCCCTTGAGGCCGCAATGCACTTTCTCGCCTCGGTCCGGTAGAGGTCGATCTCTTTGAAGACGGATGTCGACGGCCTGCCTGGATGAGAGGGGATGCTCGTCTGTTGCCCTTGCAAATTTTCGGTGACCACGAACGGGTACTCTTTCAAGTACCTATCCTTCTTCTCGATACAGGAAAATGGGAGCACTTCACCGGGGTGTCCAGCGATGTAGAAAATGCTGCAGCCGACCTCATTGTATGTGGAGCCCGCCTTGAGAAACCACTTCTTCAGGATATAGGAGAGAGGGATCTTCACATTGAGGGCATCTTCGAGCCGAGAGAGCCCGTATAGGATCCCCCAAGAGTTGCCCGTACAGGATCCCCCAGGAGTGGCTCAGGGAGAGCCTGAGCCCGGACCACAGCAAGCCTACTAAGACAATGGTCCCAGTGGATGGTCTCCCCGAGCGAGGCATGGGGGTTAGTAGAAGCTGGGAAGGGATGTTGGCGGTGTCGTGCAAACTCTCCGGAACGGGCTCACCACCTGCGTCTTTAAACCAGACCACTGCGGGCTCGCTCTGTGGAACAAAGACTTCCTCTTCCTAAGAGCGGTCGACCTCGCCTTGATCGTCCGGAGGGACCATGGAGATGGGGACAGCGGCGACGGGCTCGCCATGGGAGGTCGCCACATTGGAGATGGGAGCGGAAGAAGTCGCCATTAGAATATGGAGGAGAGCGGGGCGATCTGAAGGGGAGAGCTCTTTTCGCAGTAAAGGTGAGTAAAGGCCCTCACCCACCCCCTCTTTATAGGCTTAGTAAAGGCAGTCAAAGCGATCGACATTTAATGCGGAGCTCGACACGCGAGGTGGCGCAACAGCGACCGACGGGACAATCCCCTCTCTCCTGATTTGGGATTGACATGTGTCCCTGTGTGTGTCTTCTCGCGTGCACTGATAGCAGCGACGCCAGCAACGTCCCTTATGGCAGATGTGCACCTGATCTCTAAACCAATCTGTATGTGACACGTGTCGCGATGTCGTACAAAGCCATTAAATATCGCATGATGATGTCTGGCACTTCATGTCTCGATCCCATGCTTCATTGATGAGATGATACGGGCAGAGATCCAGATCTTCATGGTTTCCAAAGTCGACGGCGACCTGGCCTGCGGAAGGAATCATTGATTAGCTCCCAGACGACAATTCTAAATGCTCGCCCATCTGGGAAGGGGTAATGATGGTGCCAAAAAATATCACCGGCTCATCGTTCATGTGGCAACAACAGAGGAGGACACGACGAGACGACAGAAGTCCTTGGGGAGATCGCCTTTGTCTTTGGGTACACCATGGGCGACCCCCGGGTGACCAAAGAAGCAGCCCCTCGGATGAGCTCGAGATTTAAAACCAACCCCGATTTTGGGTAAGCAGCATTATAGCTGAAATATGACATGGAGTTCAAAGAACACTCCCAGTGAAGTCGACCTCCGCCCTCGCGATTAGCTCGCATGCGGAAGAGGTCGTCCGTGGCTGGCGCCCACTGCTCGCCCGGAAGCTCATCCTGACCGCACGCGGAATAGGTCACCCATGGCTAACTTCCTCTTACAGTAGCGGATCGCTGCGTCCCTTGGACAGAGCAACATCTTCCATGAGGCCTCATTCATGAGGTACTGTGAGTCAAAGCTCTCCACGCAGCTCGCCAGCTGGAAAGAGTATCCCGGTCGCCGCCAGTAGCCCGCCGAAACTCCAACTCTAGCTCACCCGCAGAGAGATCACCCAGACAACACGCAATCAGCTCGCACGCAAAAAGGTCACCTCTTGCTAACAGAAAGCTTAGAAGGATATCCACGAACACCCACAACTCGCCCAAGAGCTCACCCGATCATGTAACAGCGAAGGAGTTCGCCTTCTTGCCCACAAAGGTCACCTACAGTAAGGCGGTACCAAATCGACAGATGTCACCACCCCCGTGGAATTATGTGGACAACTGCTAGCCATATGAGCTGGCTAGAGTCAATCTAGAACACCCCAGACGGGAGCGTTCCAGAATGTCCACCTAGCACGGACAAGACCGGTGCGTCCCCCCTGCCACCGCATGGCAGGATAAACGACAAAAGTCATTAAGGGCCCATATGGGCTGGCACGTGAAAGTGTAGAAGGTGCGAGAAAGAGCGGCTATGTGTCAGACTATGGTTGTCTGCAAAAGGTCTATAAAGGTACGACCCCCGGCTCTAAAGTACAGGTTCGAAACTCGAAAACCCTGATATTTTCCTACTTCTAAACCTCCTTCCTTTCGAACCATCACTGACTTGAGCGTCGAAGGGTCTACTCTCCTCACGGAGCCAGTCGTTCTTACGTTTTCCTTGTCTTGCAGGTCAAGCACCCGAGCTAGCAAAATTTTCCCCCGACAGGTTCTTTGGCACATCCTCACGGGTCCACCTGTCTTAAAGAAAATGGTTAGTGGGTCAAGAGAGGTCTTGCTCTTCGAGCACTCCCTGCCACACTATCTTCCTCTACGAAGCCATGGAAGTGGAAGAGAACACACTTTATGAAGTATCCATGGGAGTCGAACATACTCTCTTCCTCTTCGAGCACTCCCTGCTAGCATTGGACGAGCTTCCAATCGATGCGACGATTGCGTCGTCCATGATGTCACCGCAGGTTGCCCACAGACTGATCATGCAAGGTCGTCACGCAGTCACTGGACGAGTTCCTAGTATCATGCTGACAAAAATATTACAATGGCGGTCGGAAGCTGCTGAGGGCATTAGAGAAGGAAACCAACACTGTCGATGGATACCAACCGATATTGTATTTCATTGTCATGTGATCACTGTCACTGGCGTGATGTGTTGTTTTTGACGAGGAGGAGTACAAATGAGGACGCAGATGAGGATGAGGATGAGGATGAGGATGAGGATGAAGAAAGAGGGGGGGTGCCAACGATGGCTACAACGGTACGAGGATATGACTAATTTATTGGGGGTGCGGCGGGTGCCGTCAATAGAACATGACCCACGTAAATGGGCTGAGTACTAATCAAAATGGGGTGGCAACGTAGGTTACGTTGATGCACACTCGATCTGAAAAGACCAGCAACAAAGCACACTGACTCTCCAGCCCGGAGCTCTCCAACGGACGGCCATGGACGAACCCTCCGAGAGCGCCCTGATTTCGAAACCCGACGGGAAAGAGCGTGCTTCCACGGCGGCGCCGCCGGTTGCGGGGGACGAGGTGTTGGGTTTCCGGATCGATCAAAGGGTCCACATGATCGGCAACCCGCGGAGGATCGGGACGGTGCGGTACGTCGGGACCGTGGAAGGACATCCCGGGCCATGGGTGGGCGTCGACTGGGACGACGGAGAGGGGAAGCACGACGGCTCCGTCGATGGGATTAGGTACTTCTCGGCAAGGGGCGAGAGGTCGGGGTCGCTCGTCCGCCCCAAGAGCCTGAGCGCCGGGATCACCCTCTTGGAGGCACTCCGTCTCCGGTACCGAGGAGAAGATTCCACCAAGGAAGAGGAAGGTGAATATATTTTCAAAGCCTGGATTTCTCTTTGTTTGGAACGATTTCTCTCTATGTTTTTTTGATCAAAATTGGATCTCTGTAGAGGCTGACTTGCATATGACGTGCTTGTAGAAATGCTCATGTGAATGGATGCATTTCTTTAAAGCAATGCCAGTTGGGAAAAGTGAATTAAATTAAAACACCTAAGAGTAAAGGATATAAAAAAACTAAAATAGAATACAATTGATATCTATGGTTGTTTGGATGCATAAAGGTTGAAGAAAATTGTGATCATTGCATTAATTTTGGTTTGGGTTTTATTCATTCATTTTCTCCAAGTTGGCCTGTGCGATTTATTGGGCTCCAATAACATGTGCTAACCTAACGGATGCATGTGTAGAACTTTCTAGGGGATGAGCAATTATGAGAAGCAAAGACGAGTGCAAGTAGTTAGGAATATTGCCTTTAAAATAAAGAAGAGATGATGACCACTTGGGAGTTGAGAAACTCCCGGGGCTAGGGCACTCTGACGAAAAAGGAGGAGTCGCCTTTAAAGGTTTTTAACAACTAATTTGGCTCAATATCATGCAACAGACCAGTCATAGGTTTTTCAGTTTATGCAATATTTATGGATCTACTGAAGCCACTCAATGATTATTTGTCAAAAAATTTAGTCATAAGGCTTAATATATAATTATCAATGGATGTCTTTAAAGGCTCAAAGAAAGATTAAAAAGAACAAACCCGAATGGAAGCCGTTAGAGGAATCAGGAGACAATCTAGACGAATCAAGGGTTGAAAAGTCAATGGAATGAGCCTGTGGAAGTGACGAATACGAGCGAAGGCAGCAGGGGCTGCTGGTCGGTGGCTGGTTGGATGATGTTGATCCCAGATTGCAAGGAAAAGAGAGGAAAGAGGGGGGGGGGGGGATGCGTTCGTTGTCGATGTCGTCGTTGCCTTTCTGGTTGAGGAAGATGACAATGTTGATGATCAAGATCAAGCACAAGAATTTAATGAAGATTCGGTTGAAGATCGAGATCTCTCTCCTCAATGGATTCTCAAAACCGTAAGCAAAGCTCTCTTTTTTTTTTCTTCTTTCGTTCATAATGAGAAACGATGCCTACAAGACATATAAATAGAGCACTCGTCAAAACCTAATGATTAATGGGCTACGAAACAAATAAGAGGCCCATTATAGTTGGTTTTACATAATGCCGAATTCTAGCCTGTTTAATATCTAAAAATATATTAATAAATAACTAAACTTAAAGCAATAAAGAAAGGGGACCAATAGAGACTGGCCTAACAACTAAACAACATCTCCAAGCCATAGCACAAATGTATGGGCTGTTGTCCTTCTCATCCATGAGTATACACACGTCATATCTGGTCGAACCATGTCAGTGTCCCCTCCAACCTTTGATACCAAAATTGATCGCAAAGGGACCATCTTTTGCTAGAGATTCTTAAAATTAGATTGGTCAAGGACACTATTAGTATGGCTAGGATGTGGTAAAAAAAAAATATCTAAACAAGTAGAAACCGTAAATTCAGTTCCTTTTTTATTGTAGATCACATCTCTTCGTAAGAAAATTGCTGTTCCGATCTATGGTTAGACATGCTAGGTTGAAATAATTCTTTTCATTTCAGCCTTTAATTCCTTTTACTATCTTATTATCTGTTGGCCATAAAAGTTGATGCAAGGTGGTGGATAACAAACATTTGCAAGGAATATGGAGATGTATAGAATGATTTGATTAAGATGTATAAGTGCAATTTAAATTCAGTCAGCAGCTTGGGTTTGTAGGTACTTATGTTTGTTAATTGGCACTTGGCGTACACAAAGAGAGAAGTATGCTTGAAAATTTTCTTGTATCTTCCATTGATGCAAACATCTAGGTAGTAACCCCCTGTGCTCTCCATGTTTGGGCTATGTTGTTTTTGTTTGGAGTTTGTATGTTGGTTTCATAGGTATGATGGTGCACATGGAGATAAATATTGCCACTAATCTTTCTCTATCTTCTTTTGTTGCAAACACCTATGTAGTACCCGTATCTCTTGGACTACCACTAGAATAAGAATTGCAGTTCTTCAATGTGATTATAGGTAACTAGACAATTATTCATCATATGCTGTATTGAATTAATAATGAAAAAGACATAATAAAAATTTCAGCAATTCAATATCTTAAACATCCAAAAACACTTTTGGTAGATGGTACAATGTCATGTTTATGATAAATTCACATATTTGGATTTCTTTATGATAAGATTCATAAATGTAGCTTGTTTTTCCTATTATGCAGATTTGTATTCCTACTCCTATTTGGTATTAAATTTAACTCTTCTTTACATAATTTTTTGGCATATAATGAAACTTATCACATTCTTGCATTAATATTATAATTTCTCTTGTTATGCAGATGAAATGTATGTACTTTCGACAAGCAAGAAGCGTGTCTCCATACAACTTGTGGGGAAACATAAAGTTCAAGAGAAGTTAAATCATTTTGAAGAATTGCTTTCTGTATCAGTTTCTTATTTGGGAGTTAGCTCAAGTGGATCTTCGTATGACATCAAAAGAGTTGTCCCGAGTAAATTCTCTTTGCACTAAGGTTTTCGTTCTTATCTGTGGGTGGTTGTTTTTTTTACTACAATATAGTATTTGGGAAACAAAATCGCTAAAGGAATATTGTTTTTCATTATATTGTTAACTTTCATATCACCAAGGTCCAATTAACATTGTTTTATACTATTATGTTTTTCCAGCATATGTGCGTGTTCCTTCTTATACAAGATAGGTCCCTCTTTGTACCATTGACAAGGTCAAAGTGGTAGAGGGAATTACCAAAGATCAATCTAAATATGATTACTTAACCGAATAAAGAATAAAAAGATTCCTAGCCTATTTTTGGACAAATAAGTTCTTGAATCCGAAGTGGGTCATGTACTCTCAATGTGTTTTATGGGAGGAGGTGAGATGTTTGTTGGGTTTAACAAGCTTTGGGAGGCAAGGATATGTGAAGGTGATAAAATGATGATGTGATAGTAATGATAGATAAGATGATGAACAACTCATCAACAAAAAAAATGTAAGAACCATCAAACCACTAGGATATTGTTATTGACCCAAATCATAAGGTTCAATCTATGTAGAAGGTACGAAGTGACATGTAGGAATTGTATTGGTTTAATAATAGCTAATGGAAAAGTGGTCATTGTGACATTTTCTCACCAAGCACTCTTAAAAAAAATCAACCAAAAAGTACTTCACCTAATTTTCTTAAAACAAGAATACTAGATAGAGTAAGAAGCAACAAAAAAGGACCAGATTGGAGATTATGTAAGCATTGGAATATCCGGTCTTGGCTTTGAGAATTGTGCAGGAACCTCTCTACACAGTCCTCGGATCTGCAGTCACACTTCTTAAAAGAACTTTTGCCTCCCGCTGGTGATGGAGCATCCAACCTGCAAAAAGCTTAAGGCGTTCGGTTAGACCAAAGGCCCTCCAACACTCAAGTTAGTAAGAGCTAGAGAGAACTCAAATGCTCATACCTGTTATCCTAGGGGTTACTTACGGTGAATCAACACCGTCTCTTGTCGTGCCACAATCCCTTGGGACGTGGCAGACGTTACAGATTGGGCTGGCTTATGTTCCCAGTCGAGTGTCAAGTTCAGCTTCCCGGGCCCCATATATATATATATATATATATATATATATATATATATATATATATATATATATATATATATATATATATATATATATATATATATATATATATATATACCCACGTGTCTTCGTATCCATCTTTTATGACGTTGCTGTGTCCAACTCCCATGTCCGCATTGACACTCGACACCCGTGTCTGTGTCTATAGATCATAGCTTTACCGCATTACATGTGCATCTTGTAGTTCACAATTTATGTTCATTTTCATTGTCATTAATAGATATATTTTTTTATTTCAGATCTTAAGGAGCTTGATCTGACAGGAAATCTGCTTTCAAAATGGCAAGTATGTTTTGGTTTCGGAACATTATTACCTGCTCTATAGTTTGCAACTTTGCTTGTTACGAACATGTAACCAAGGGGGAAATGAAAATACATGGTTTTCTAGAATATAGTTTTTAGCAAGGGTACTTGTAATTTGGTTCCTCTTTCTAAAGTTGGTAGATATTAATGCCTTCTATCTGTACATTCATATTATAACAATAATATTTTGTAATAGAAGTCAGTAATTAATTCTCCAAACCATATGGATTCTATGGAATTTGAAAGTTTGCAGGTTTGGCTTAAAGCTGCAAAAGAGGCATTGCATTTCTTCTGGGCAATGTCAATTGTGGATGAAGTTTATCTGTGACCCTGCTAGGCTGCTAATACTAATTAACTAATCCCAAGCATCATAATCTTGTTAGAAGTTAGAACAAGGACTGAAGACTATCACCTGGTGGGTTTCGCTTGAACAAAAGTATTCTTGACTCCCTTAATAATTCTGCAGTGACTGTATTTACAGTCTTGAAGAAATTTTTGGATGCTTTTAATATAGATGATTATAGATAGTCATTCAGATATTCCCTTAATTAGAGTAACAATATAAGATGACCTGTGATCCTTGTTTCTGTCATGAAGTTCGAAACCTTGCATCAAAGAGACTTGGATTTGCAAGATAAATGCTTCCAATGTATTTCCTCTTTTGAAGTAACCCAAATAAATATATTTTTAATAGCAAAATAGCCATAGATCAAAGCTTATGATGAACTTTAAATCACATATTAACCAAGACATCATATCCTATCTATGGAGCGACTCGATGGATTAAAATATGGCGTGTCAATGTTCGAGAACATTTTTTTTTATCAACCATGTAAACTTCAAAACTAAGTTTGAAAGACTCTAAACTTGGGTAAGTCTAGAAGTTTCCATATTTTGGCTAACTTTGGAAGACCCAAAAATTTGGCCGAGTCTGGGAAACTAGGAGGCCAACCAGGGCCTCTCGGCCCTAGTACAAAGACCAGTCGTCCCTGATCCTTTGTTGGCCAAGGGAAAGAAAGATGAAAAGAAAGTAAGAAAGACGAGAAAGAAAAAAAGAAAGAAAGAAGAAGGAAATTTGATAAAGTTTGGAAGACTCCCAAGTTGGCGAGAACTCAAGCTCGACTCTTCTAAGTTGGCGAGAAGGTATCTTTGGTTTGACCCAGCCTCGGTGCTACCCCAACCCCGGTAGTCCTTAAAGTAACTACCTATCAAGAAGACTATGTCTGCTAACTACATCGAGGTCGAGATGGCGGACAACTCTTCAGAGGCGTAGGTGGAGTCTACTGATGCAAAGTTCACTTCTACAAGCAATGCCTAGCCTGCAACCAAGTATGCCAAAAGACGACATCGACGAGTACGACGTCGGGCTATGCGCAGGGGGCAAGCGAAGATCTCACAATGATCCTATCCTATATATCAAAATCCAAAATCCAAGAGAGCTTAAGTATTCCAAAGGTTGAACTAGTTAGTTGTCAAACTCGAGATTGTCCTCGCAGCTTTGGCATGACAATCAATGTTTGATCGCTCGAGTCCAGTCACCGCTTCTTTGCAACCACTCACTAGGTATCATCAACGACAATTGTAGAATGCCAACCTCACAAATATCATCAATGACGACCTAGAGGCAATTTCACTAAATCTCAAAGTTCAACTTTGATGCCTATCCACTACGACTACTACTATTCAAGTGTTTGCACCTACCACCACTTTATGCAGATCGGCTTTCCTCGCTACTTGTTCGCCTTCATCTAATCATCTCTATAGTAACTCTCCCTCGGCCCAATCCCAACCAGTAAAGACTCCAAATTTAACTAAGTCAAATTTGCCAAGTCTGGAAAGACTCAGAAATTTGGCCAAGTCTGGGAGACTTAGGAGGCCAACCTCCACCCTGGCCAAGGTCTCTTGGCCCTGGCTAAGTTTTGAAGATACAAAAATTTAGCTAAGTGTAGTCCAATCAGGTCAGTTGTCCTCGGTGCCCTATGTGTCTGGCCAGGGGAAAGAATAAAGAAAGAACAAAAAGAAGAAAGAAAAGGAAAAGGAAGAAGATGCGGATGAAGAAAAGAAAGACGAGGAAGAAAAGAGCTCACATTTCGACTCCGATTTCGTCTGAAAAATCCTAGGAAAACCTCTTCAAGTTGAGCAAAAGCATCGACAAATACAAGCCTATGCTTGCACCAGCAAGTCCAAGCGATCCAACAAGTCAATCAAGAGAGATTGGATCGTGAATGTCGAGTTCGAGTCTCAATAAGTAGGGTTGAGTTTGACCCAATTCTAGTGTACAAGGGATTGCAAACATCAAAAGGACGGTTCATCAAAGGAAGTTATAACCACCGAAGGAAGTTACAACCACCCAGTGAGTTATTGAAGAAAATAACTTTTTTGAGAAGTTGCACAAATCACCTAGGGAGTTATTGAAGAGAATAACTTCTCCGTGAAGTTACTCAAACCACCCAGGGAGTTATCATAAGGAGTAATTTTCCCGAGGAGTTGCGAAAAACTACCCAGAGGCGGTTATTGTTGGGAATAACTTCTTTTTAGAGTTATGATGACTCCTCAACCATTTGCTCCCCTATAAAAAAGAGAGCAAGGAAAAAAAAAGAAGGAAAAGTGATTTTTGGTTGTGACTAATACACGTGAGCCACCTCGAGAGCCAAAGCACTTGAACATCCATTTATCTTCACTCCGTTCACGATGTAGAGGGTTCGGATAAAATGAAGAATCAAACCCTACACCAATCTCCAGTTCTAGTGAAGAAACTCGAATATTAAGGAGAGAAGCAACACTACTCCAGTCGATGAAGCGCGAAGCCTGGAAAGATCAAGCACCTCAGGTTTCTTCTTCTTCAAACCTCAAATCCTTGTAAACTCTTTGGAAATCCGACTCTTAGACAAATCTCAACATATGAGATTGAGGATTAGAGGATAAAGATGATTTTCCCCACATTTTCTGATACTTTTGTACTTCGATCACTCGAGCGGATCTTTTAATTTGTTGAGCAAAATTTTATTTTAACAAGCCCCTAACCTTACATCAAACCCTTGACATAGTGGTGTATTCCTGGTTAAGGACCAAAACAACTTTGGACAAGAAAAAGCTCTTGCTATGAAACCAGAAGTTATTTAGCAGTTAAGTGGGCCTACTTTTGTTGATTATTCTATTTAGTTTATGCAATTGAGCAACCCTATTCTTCTAGACTAGGAAAGGGTTCAACCGAAGAATAGGGAAGGATGCAATGGTTGGACATAAGGAGCTTACTCATCTCTGAAACAGAAATTACTAGCCAAAGAGCCAAACTAAACTAAAATTTCCAATATATCTCAAATGAACTTTTAAATGAATTCACACTAAACACCAAGCACAAATTGCTAACATGATCAGAACTACTTGAAACTATATACAGAACATATGGACTTGCAACCATATCACTTCTTGATATCAAACTCTTTATTATGCAATAAGGTACTAATCATTATAATTCCAAAATTTATAGCTTAGGGGCATATTAAGTGATGGTGGGAGTACAAAGGAACAACTCTACTAAGAAAACTATGTTAAAAGAATTTTAATCTCTATTTTAATGTATAAAGGAGTATGAATTTTGTAGTGTTAGTTAGCACATGGAAATGTAAATCTAAAGCATAAGAGAATAAGGAACATGATTTAAAACTAGGCATAATGGGCTACAAACTGTATATTGTACGAAGTAAATACCTAGATAAGATGCATCTTTTATAGAGTGTTGAAAAGTGCGGCAGTGGAACTTATTCATCGAGCCAAATATTTGTCAAGCTGTTTGGATGCAGTAACTCTAATGTAAAACACCAATTAAACAATAGCCAATTTATGAGTAGGTGAATGTGCTCTTTCTTGTGGAGGATACCTTTTCCTTTGGATGGCCCCATATCTACTACTTGGCATAGTATGACATTATTGGCTTTATGATGCAAACAAAGATGCGATGTTGCTAACTAATATGCAATGCTTGCCCAATATTAACTTGAAAATATTTCTAACAGATATTATAAGCTGAGATCAAGATAACTAACAATAATTTCAGATTCAACAATCAATTTCAGCAGTATATAATAGGTTTTCACAAGACGACAATGGTCTTTGCTTCAAATATTAACAGAGAACATGTAGGCATGCCAGACTAGCAAATTCAGAATTTAATAAGACGATCGCAACAATAAATAACAAAGAAATTCAATAGACAATAGGCAAGATTTATCAAACTAACTAGATCCAATAAAGAAATTAACTATGGATGCAAACTATTAGGCTAAAGCTAACTAAGGCAATGAAAGGAATAGGCCAAGGGATGAAAAGGAACGATTACTGCCATGAAGATATGCCTCTAAATCTGTGGAAGTACGCTGGTGGATACTCGATGCCTCCGAATGTGAGCCAATAGGCCCAATACGTGCCAATTGGATGAAAGGTGGTGGAGAGGGGGAAGATGAACGGAAGAATAAGTTTTGAAGCAAGATCGAGGGGGATCTAGAAGAAAAGAAGCATTCTAACGACGATTCGTTCGTTAGAATCCGATGAAAGAAGGTGTGGGAGGTGAGAAACACGATGAAAAAGAAGAAAATATCAAGAAATAATGATCGGAATAGGAGGACAAGGAATCAAGGTTCTCACCTCTAGGGTTTTCAGTTTTCTTCACCAAAAATCTGATTTTCCTCTCAGCAGATTGCATTCTTTTATATGAAAGGGGACTCTAGGGTTTGCGTAATAGCTGTAGGATGAAGCTAAGATGACCATAGGATGTTACGGCATTAATGGAAAGACAAAAGACATTTAAAATAATGCCAAATAAGTCTCAAAACTCAAAGAACGAGAGAAAGGGAGAGAGGGGGTCGCGAACCCGCGGGAGGGCTGCCTTGGGATGCGTGTCGGCGGGTAGAAAGAGAGGCGTGGGTATGGGGAGGAGTGGTATGGGTTTGGGTTGGGTTTTGAGGCGCCTTAAACCCAATTAATTTGCATCCATTCACTATTTCTAGATTAGATCATAGTCTTCTATTATTTTTATTAATTCTGAAATAACATAAGTCAAATCGCCTCGTGAGTCGTGTCGAACACTAGTCCGAGTCCAACTAGCCTAAACAAAGAAACTAACATAACTAGAGATCCAACAGTCGGATCTGAACGAAATAAAAACCAAAACTATCTGTCTCAACAAGGAGAATACAAAGATGTAAAGATCGGGTCCATCACATGCACCAATAAAAACTGAAATGATGAAAACGCCCTCATCTATGAAAAATCTGTGTAGGCGTGCATCGACGACTGCATCACTTTATATAGAAACATCATCATGAGCAACAACAACGACCAAGTCTTATCCCATCAAGATGGGCTCAACTACATAGAACAACTCTAAGTTAAAAGGTTCCACGTGAGATTAGTAAGAAGATTATTAAGAATTTTCCTACTGGTTGTCAACCTGGCATCCATTCTCTAAGTTGGTGATAAAAATTTGACCGAGACAATTTGGTAATAGTGGGTTCAGTCAGGGACCTGCCATGAAACTTAAAAGTCCAGTTTGCAGCAAGGAGACCTTCTGTGTTGGTTACACAGTTCAAGATCATGCAATCAAGGAGAAAACCTCCAAGGTCGCCTGTATCAGAAAAGAGTCTAGAGGAAGGGGGTCAAAAGTATAGTATTTTGATATGGGGAATTGCATACATCTCTATGGCATAAATTTTAAGCCAAAGAGTTGAAGTGAAACGACATTCACAAATAAGTTGCATTAAGTATTTTCACTTTATTGTAGGTCATATGGAAAATTTGAAGCTTGTTTTGCAACAATGCTTTTATATTATAATGTAGAGTCATTTTCTTGATTATTTCAAGTTTCAACAATCATCTGGTGAGAGCACATTGTGATGTGGTTATATGCCAGGTTATATGTTGAGGCAGAACATGTTGTAGTAATTTGCAGCTACTTTACCAATTTACTAGGTCTGTGAATTGTCATAGAGAAGTACATTTTGGACATATGAACTGTGTTATTTTCTTTCAGGATGTTGGTTCCATTTGTGAAGCTTTACCAGCACTTGACGCTCTCAATCTAACAAACAATTTGATGGAATGTTATACAACTGAGCTTCTTTCACTTAAAAACATTCGCATTCTGGTCCTGAATAACTGTGGTATATCATGGAAACAGGTGGGCCTCTATAGTTTTCCATATAATTATTCTAATCTTTACCTTTTTCCATAATGCCAACTCTGTGATTTGGTTGGAAACAGGTTGAAAAACTTAAACAGTCGCTTCCTGCAGTTGAAGAGCTCCATCTAATGGCAAATAAGTTAAGAACAATAACGGTTAGTCCTGAGATCCCATACTCCAGTTATACTTCATTGTCGACCTTTGGAATTGCACATTACTAACATAGTTACTCAACATGGTGTAGTATTGTCTTCCTGGCTACTTTGTTATCTGTGCTTGTATTCTAATGATAATAAAGTGCATAGTTAGTGGGCACCTTCCCCCTTTGGCTATTTCTTTGAATCTGTTATCTGGTGATTGCACCCACAGCTCCATAGTTGTGGAACCTCTAAAATGAGCCCTGAAGCTAATTGTGCAACTCCAGATTGGGTATTCAGCTAATTGCAGCCATTAGCATATAAATCTCAGTAAATGAACAAATTAAGCTTTAATCATCATGGGTTTGAGTTCCCTGTCAAAGGAGGTACAATATTACAATGTTTGATATTGTTATGTATGTGTTATCAGTAATGCGGAAATGTAACATAAAATGCATTCTTGATTGTTTTAGGTTTTGATTATGTTATCCGTGATTTACCCAACCAAACACGAAACTAACTGGAATTTTATGTTTTTATGTAGTCTTCACCTTCTGTTCCTGTGGCAAATTTTGTTCAAGTATTCAATACGTTGTGTCTTTTAAATTTGGAAGACAACTGCATTGATGCGTGGGAAGAAATTTTGAAGCTTTCATTTTTGAGAAGGTAAGATGATGGCCGGTAATTAAAATGCCAGGAACTACTTTTTATGCTAATTGTTGAACAAGCTATAACAAAATTTTGGTTTCAGCTTGCAGCAACTTCATTTGAACAAGAACAACTTGAAGAACATATACTACCCTGATACAGGGCCAGAATTACCTAACAGTTGGGAATTTCTAGATAGATATTTTAAGCCTTTCGAGAACTTGCAATGCCTTCTACTAGGTAACTTTCAGGGACAAAGTTTATCTACATTTATTGGACTTTAAGATGTATGTTTAAGGCCTTTGTACTGTATAGTGCATTTTTACATCTTTTTTATGAGGGCTCATGTTATGTTGATATAAACAACCACTAACAAGTAACATTACTCAGGATGTAACGACATCGATGACTTGGCATCTGTTGATTCACTGAACCTTTTCCCTAACTTGATGGTGAGCTATTTTTCTGTAATAATGCTAAGATCCAAAGCTTTTTAACTTCGAGCGAGGCTTGACCGTAAGCAACAGCACTACTAATTTATCATTTTAAAGCATTTTTGTATGTAGAGAATAATACAGGTGCATATGTTGTTTTTATAGGAAAATATGTTTATTTTCTTCTAAATGCTTAAAAAATAAAGATGCAGCGTAGCCGTTCACACTTGCTTAGACCATAAATTTCTGGACATCTTACTAGTTTGACCTTTCACATTAAAGAGATTGAAGCAGCTGTACAGAAGTGGGGAATCAACATCATTGGTCAAATCTACTAGACAATACATGTACACAAGTTAAAAGTTACATTGGTACAAGCTTGCTAGTAGAAACTGTACAGCCTCAACACACTATGGCAATCTGGGATCTCGTTTTTGCATAATGATACATGTATGAACGCTAGGATGCACGTGTATTTTTATTTTGTTGTGTTTGTAAAAACATATTCGAGCTCATTATTCAAGGCCTGACTTTTTCATATGGATAATTGAGATTATATGGTGCCAATTCTAGGTTTGGCAAAAAATTTCCATGGGGATATATATATATATATATATATATATATATATATATATATATATATATATATATATATATATATATATATATATATATATATATATATATATATATATATATATATATATATATAGTAGTGATACATTGCGGCCGGTAGCGTGCGGCACCCCCTTCCGGGGTATTTTTGGAATTTTTTTTTTTTGGGATACCCACCCTTGGATAGCACACACACAAAATTTCAGCTCGATCCCAGACCTGTAGGCCGTCCAAATGTGTTGATCAAAATGACGATAAAAATGAACGACCGATAAAAGTCGATCACATTTGGACGGCCTACAGGCCTTGGATTGAGCTGAAATTTTTTGTGTGCTATCCAAGGGTGGGTGATCAAATCCCCAAAAAAAAATTTCCAAAAATATCCCGGAAGGGGGTGGTCGCACGTTACCCGCAATGTATCACTTCTCTCTCTCTCTCTCTCTCTATATATATATATATATATATATAATCTTATAGCAACTGCTAAAGCAAATCAGTGAGGCAATGTCAAAGGATCATTACTGTTTGTGTAGAAGAAGGGAAAAGAGTGGCAAATCCTTTACGAGTGCAGAAACAGTGTCCTCCGAACCTTACCTATATATATATATATATATATATATATATATATATATATATATATATATATATATATATATATATATATATATATATATATATAGGGAAAAGGGATGCTGGACCTGAGGTGCAGCGTCATTGCTGCACCTCAGGCATTGTTTGATCATCTTAAAAGTTTTGGAATTTGATGAAATTTGGTGAGGGTGTTGTCTAGGCTCTTTAGGGTAAGATGATCATCCTCACCAATTTTCATCAAATTCCAAAACTTCTAGGGAGTTCAAATGGTCGAAGCAAAATCAGCCGTCCATAGTCACCATTAAAATATGCAGATTTTTCTTCGACCATTTGACCCCCCTATAAGTTTTGGAATTTGATGAAAATTGGTGAGGATGATCATCTTACCCTAGACAACACCCTCACTAAATTTCATCAAATTCCAAAACTTGTAGAGGGGTAAACAAGCGAGAGGTGCAGCAACGATGCTACACCTCGGGTGCAGTAAATATATATATATATATATATATATATATATATATATATATATATATATATATATATATATATATATATATATATATATATATATATATATATATATATATATATATATATATATATATCAGTACGGTTCAATTGCACGTCGTCGGGCATGTTTATCTTGCCCGACAAAAAAATTTGAGGGACCTAGACGTTTTATAATTTGCTATTTTTTGCTGAGGATGATCATTATGCCATATATAGGACCTTTACAAAAAATCAGTAAATTACAAAATCTCTAGGTCCCTCAAAGGTGTTCTTCATTATTGACCGTCTATTTTAACCGTTAAATTGAATAGCATATTTGAGGGACCTAGAGGTTTTATAATTTGCTAATTTTTGGTGGAGGTCCTATCTATGGAAAGATGATCATCTTCACCAAAAATCAACAAATTATAAAACCTCTAGATCCCTCAAATTTTTTTGTTGGGCAAGATAAGCATGCCCGACGTCGGGCAATTGAACCATACTAATATATATATATATATATATATATATATATATATATATATATATAGATAAAGAGAGAGAGAGAGAGAGAGAGAGAGAGAGAGAGAGAGAGAGAGAGAGGGTTGTTACAGTGAGCTGTGAGCTGCCGGGGGGGGGGGGGGGGGGAAGTGAGCTGCAGGTATTTTGACCCCCCAAGAAGTTATGGAATTTTATGAAATTTGGTGAGGTTGTTGCCTAGGATAAGATGATCATACTCACCAATTTTCATTAAATTCCAAAACTTCTAGGGGGGTCAAATGGTCGAAGCAATTTATGCAGATTTTAACGTTGACTGCGGATGGTAGAAATTGCTTCGACCATTTGACCCCCCTAGAAGTTTTAGAATTTGTTGAAAATTGGTGAGGATGATCATCTTATCCTAGGCAACAACCTCACCAAATTTCATCAAATTCCATAACTTCTTGGGGGGTCAAAATACCCGCAGCTCACTTTCCCGGGCGGCAGCTCACAGCTCACCTGTGACAGCTCTCTCTCTCTCTCTTTATATATATATATATATATATATAGGTCAGGTTCGGAGGACACTGTTTTTGCATTTGGTTTTTTACACTGATTTTCAAATCATTAGATAAAGGTTTCATATGCTGTTGATTTTTTGTGGGCATAGTCATTTTGTCTTAGATATCACATCCACAAAAAATCAGCACATTCTAAAACCTCTAGACTTATTAAATATGCTCTTCAAATTAACGATTAAAATGGACGGTGTATAAAGCCTTGGTCAGGATCGGGGGACATTGTTTTTGCACTCAAATTTGTACACCGATTTTCAAATCATTAGATGGAGGTTTCAGAATTTGTTGATTTTTTGTGAGCATAATCATCTTATCTTAGATTGCACGTCCACAAAAAATTAGCACATTCTAAAGCTTCTAAGTACTTCAAATCTAAAAGGCTTTATACACCGTCCATTTTAAACGTTAATTTGAAGAGCATATTTAATAAGTCTAGAGGTTTTAGAATATGCTGATTTTTTGTGGATGTGATATCTAAGACAAGATGATTATGCCTACAAAAAATCAACAGCTTATGAAACCTCTATCTAATGATTTGAAAATTGGTGTAAAAAACCGAGTGCAAAAATAGTGTCCTCCGAACCTGACACACACACACACACACACACACACACACATATATATATATATATATATATATATATATATATATAATCTTATAGCAACCGCTAAAGCAAAATCAGTGAGGCAATGTCAAAGGATCATTACTGTTTGTGTAGAAGAAGGGAAAAAAGTGGCAAATCCTTTATTTACATGCATCTCTTATCCTATGCACTAAATATAATATTAGGCATGTTAGTTTCATATATATATATATATATATATATAATTATATAATTATATAATTTAATGGGTCCCCCAACGTGTCCGTGTCCTGATTTTTTGAAAAATTTGTCTCCGCGTGTCCGTGCTTCTTAGTACAATGGAG
Source organism: Chamaelirium japonicum (assembly GCA_947650365.1). Classification (NCBI taxonomy): domain Eukaryota; kingdom Viridiplantae; phylum Streptophyta; class Magnoliopsida; order Liliales; family Melanthiaceae; genus Chamaelirium; species Chamaelirium japonicum. The sequence goes on from OX393556.1 coordinate 31,739,367, forward strand.
CACCGCAACATATGGATGTTAGCGAGCAAACATATGTTAGTTGTGATGCATGCATCACCTAAACAATGCATCACAGTCATACAAATTTAATCCAATGGCCAACAGTGAGTCAACATATGTTAGCTGTGATGCATGCACCGCCCAAACAATGTATCACAACCATACAAATTAAATCGAACGACCCATAGTACTCTGATCACACCAACTGGGTCACACCAACAGGATCGCACTAGAGGGGGCCTCTCTCTCTCTCTCTATATATATATATATATATATATATATAGAATAGTGATACATTGTGGCCGGGTAACATGCGGCTTAACGTGCGGCCACCCCCTTCAGGGGTATTTTCAGAATTTTTTTTTTTGGGGATTGATCACCCACCCTTGGATTGGACACACAAAAAATTTCAGCCCGATCCAAGACTTGTAAGCCGTCCAAATGTGTTGATCTTTTATCGGTCGTTCATTTTTTTTTACCATTTTGATCAACACATTTGGACGGCCTACAGGTCTTGGATCGGGCTGAAATTTTTTGTGTGTCCAATCCAAGGGTAGGTGATCAATCCCCAAAAAAAAAAATTCTGAAAATACCCCCGATGGGGGTGCCGCACGTTAAGGCTGCACGTTATCGGCTGCAATGTATCACTACTCTCTCTCTCTCTCTCTCTATATATATATATATATATATATATATATATATATATATATATATATATATATATATATATATATATATATATATATATATATATATATATAGTAGTTATACATTGCGGCCGGGGTTAGTGTGCGGCTTCCGTGCGGCCGGCCGGGGTGTGTATGGGCCGTCCGATCAACCGATCGGGATTCAACCCCCCACCGACTGCAGCTGTTACTGTGGCGGGCACAGTAACAGCGATTTCGGTGGGGGGGTTGAACCTTGGCCGTGTGATCGTCGTGAATCGAACGGCCCAAATCCGTTCCGCCCCGGTTTTGGTGGTCCGGATGAACCCCGGCCGTCCGATCGGGTTGATCGGACGACCCGTACACACCCCGGTCACAGTAACAGCTGCGGTCGGTGGGGGGGTTGAATCCCGATCGTTGGATCGGTTGATCGGACGGCCCGGCCCGTACACACCCCGGCCGGCCGCACGGAAGCCGCACACTAACCCCGGCCGCAATGTATCACTACTCTCTCTCTCTCTCTCTCTCTCTCTCTCTCTCTCTATATATATATATATATATATATATATATATATATATATATATATATATATATATATATATATAGAGAGAGAGAGAGAGAGAGAGAGAGAGAGAGAGAGAGAGAGAGGGCTGTTACGTTGAGCAGTGAGCTGTGGTAGGAGAAAATGAACTGCGGGTATTTTGATCCCCCTAAATTTTTTGGAATTTGATGAAATTTGGTGAGGGTGGTTTTTAGAGTAAGATGATCATCCTCACCAATTTTCATCAAATTCCAAAACTTCTAGGGGGGTCAAATGGTCGAAGCAAAATCTGCAGATTTTAACGGTGACTGCGCTGCGGATGGCAGATTTTGCTTCGACCATTTGACCCCTAGAAGTTTTGGAATTTGATGAAAATTGGTGAGGATGATCATCTTACCCTAGACGACACCCTCACCAAATTTCATCAAATTCCAAAACTCATAGGGGGGGTAAAATATCTGCAGCTCACTTTCTAAACCGGCAGTTCACAACTCACTGTAACATTCGTCTCTCTCTTTCTCTCTTTATATATATATATATATATATATATATATATATATATATATATATATATATATATATATATGTTAGAAATACGAGCTGAGTAAATAAAAAATCTGAATATATTTGCCACAGAACAAAATTTTTGTGACAAACAATAGAATCACATTTTGTTTTACTATGACTGTAGGTAACATGCTCATTACCAGTTTCTATCCTGATAACACTTGGCAATTTTTTGAAGGACATCAGGCTTTCTGAGAATCCTATAGTTGATCCAGCCAAAGGTGGAGTCCCAAGGTTCGTTCTTGTTGCACGTCTAGCAAAGGTCAAAATATTAAATGGGAGTGAGGTACCATCATATTGTGAGCTTCAAACTTATAGAGTAGTCGTTTTTTTGGAAATGATAGCGGTTGAATGATTTGTCCTATATGTGCTACAATTTAGGTAAGCTCACGTGAACGAAAGGATTCGGAAATTCGGTGAGTTGATCTTTTTATTGCTTCTTTGGAGTTCCATCAGTTCGCTGCAAATGTGTATGTATTTAGTCAATATAATTTTGCAACTTTGCCGTTAAACTTTGTATTTTGGTGACATTCGTGTATTAATAATTTTCATAATCATGTTACCAATTTGTACTGGAATATGACAAATTTATTTTGGATGTATTGGTGTGCTCACTACGTCTTGGGTATGGATTCAGATAGCATAATGGAAAATATCATGAATATATGGTTGTGTCAGCTCACGATTCATACAAGTAACCAACAATCAACACTCCTGTTAAGCTTAGGTAGATATATATCTGAAACGTTTAATAATAGCAGAAGTGAACAGCTTGTGATATTTGCATTATCTATCGACATGGATTCTTTTATAGCCTTTGGTATTGGAAATATGATTTTTTTCGACATCGAACAGGTTACATCCCATAGTGTATTTTCCTTATACTGATGGACCTTTTTAAGGATAACCTAGAGATCTAAGGCACCACTTTATGGATCGTTTGTGTTCCTTTCCTTGTGTTGGAGATAGCTTGTGTAGTGCTGTGTCATAAGATGCATAAGTAGTCCATATTGGCTTGGTGACATAGTGATTCAGAATTAGTTCACCAAGGAAACTTCATAATCATGGAAAATTCTGAAAAACTGTCATGATTTAAGTAATTGAGAGAAAAATAGTTTAAGAATAGCGAAACATCTGCAATAAAACCCCAAAAGTAGTTCGACTGATTCGCAAAAATTATACCAAAATCAATAAACCACACCTTATAAATATGTTGGAATTTCAGTAAAACATGTACTTATTATGGTAGGATAGAATTGTTTAAATAGAATGTGATAAGAAACTTAAGAATGGTTGGAATATGTTAAATTATTCAGATAATAGGAATGAGGTATGTCGTGATGTATTTTGGTTCTTTGTATGAATCTATATAGTTTATAATCTATATATGCGCATAGACTGGATAGTGCCTTTTCACTATAGCTTTCATTTATTAGATACCACCTATTGAGAGAGAGAGAGAGAGAGAGAGAGAGAGAGAGAGAGAGAGAGAGAGAGAGAGAGAGAGAGAGAGAGAGAGAGAGAGAGAGAGAGAGAGAGAGAGAGAGGGAGAGGGGGAGGGGGAGGGGGAGGGAGAGGGGGAGGGGGAGGGGGGAGGGGGAGGGGGAGGGGAAGGGAGAGGTTGAATATTTTCTTTTTATGATTTGCAAGGTTGGTTTGAGTAGAGAGAATTGGGTTTTTAGGATAGGTAGGTCGTATTGGGTAGAAAAAGAGAATTAGTGGTGTATCTCAAGCATTAACATAAGAAGGAAGTAGGTCAAGGAGCTTACCTCGTTTGCCAAGAACCAATGGCCTTCTAGTTATTCAGGAGAACAAGGCCATAAAATTCGGAGTCCTTTTTTGAGTGAACTGGTGCAAAAGTAGTAGTCCTAGTTTGAGTGAAGTTGGGAGTTCTAGCTTCAGTTGAGGATTCTAGAATTTTTGTTTTGGTTTCCTATTTGTTGTAATTTTCTATCATGTTTTTTTTGTAATTTTCTTAAAGTGAATAGGAGTTTTATTCTAGTAGGGCCGTGTTCAAAAGAGTTCTAGTTTAGTAATATATTGGATGAAGGAGTGCTAATACATATCAACGAGTGAGTACTCATACTCATCTCGACGAGGGATGCTGATGCTTATCAGCAATGGAGTTAAAAGGCTGGTTTCCTGTGTACTATTAATACAGCTTATGGGCACCATATTTCATCAATCATAAGCTAGAGTTTGTCTTTTATTTGTTGCATTGTTTCTTTGCGATTGCCTTGATGAGATGCCTCGATTCCATGGTGATGCCGTGAAATATAAGGTGCAGTGTCTTAGTGTCTACTAGAAGGGAGACGCATTTTGTTTGATTTGTCTTTTCGTCTCTAACTTGTGCAGATAATACAGTTTGACATATATATAGCATACATATACCCCATATTTGGATCCTATGTCATTAAAACAAAAGCAAGGAATTGCTGCATTCTTGCAATTCCCATTGTGGCCCTACAAAAATTACCAATATACCCTTATGCACCTATCATTATTTCATGTGTCCATACCCTATACTAAAATGACTTTTTAATTTGTGTACGTGTAAAAGGGTCCATAGATTAGCAACTGTTGCACGTGCAACGAACGTGCCCAATTGGGCACTAGTTCTGTTATATGAGGCACGTAGATTACTCTTTTGTCTTTACCTGGCATCTCTGTACTGTTGTGTATATGCAACTGTTCTCTCTTGCAACTTACAATAAAGCAATCCAACTGCTCTAGAAGTTCTTTCACTGAAAAAGAGTTTTAGGTTCGGATAACATCTAACCCTGCAGCATTTGCAGATATGTCCGTCTTGTTATGGCCAAGATCCAAACTGATAATCGAGAGGAGATCAATCGGCTTCACCCTAGGTAACCTTAATTTTGTTACCAGCTTGTGTTTTGCTCCAGATTTTTCAGTAACAATCTTAGCATATTTATCATTAAATGCATAGAGAGGCTTTGTTGCCCGAGGAAAAGTTCCAAGGGGTTGAACTTTGTTTCCCGTCATAGAACACAATTTTCTTTTATTAGTTCGTGTTGATGCATTCTCAGCCGTGCATTATTTGGATCATTTGAGCTAAAATATGTGTTGCATTGATCAAAGATCAGTTTGACAGTGTTTCAAATCACCTGGCCAGAAGTTAAGGGTTGAGAATCTGTTTGATATGGTGAAGTTAATAATGCAATATTCGTGTACCATACAAATGCCATGGGTAGATTATGGAATTTGAATGTGGTTGGTGCATACAAAGTTATGCTAAGAAATTAAGAGTGACTAACTAAAAGGCTTGAGAAGTAGGGAGGGATTTGAGGGAGAGGGAGTGAGGGGACTGTATCTAACTGAACAATCGAAGCCTTATCTTAAGGAAATGAAGGCAGTATCATCCAGGTCATTGCATTATAGGCTCTTAGCCTACCACCAATATAGCATGCCAAATCACACCATTGGCATGTTAGACATGCATCCATTTATTCTCATATTTATCTTATTGTAGGCAAACCACTGCAAATTCATGATACCATGGCAATGCATTAATATGTACTCTTACCGATTAAAAATTTCTTCTTGCAGATATGCAGAGCTCAAGGCATTGCATGGTATTGAGGATGAGAAGCGATCAAGTGTAATAGTAGGCCCTCAGAAAATGGCATCTGGGCTTCTTTGTACAAATCTAAACATCATAGGAAGTAACGTTTCCATAGTGATTATCTTCATTCTGCTAAAAGTTTTCGTTTCTTTCTAGGTATCACCTTGAAATGTGTGGGAGCTTCCATTGGAGAGAAGCTTCCCTTAACAAAAAAATTGCCGCCAACCACTACTGTACGTATACGTTTCCGGATCCCTGAGTGCGTCTGAAGTTCTTTAGTTCAGTACTTGCTGATTTTTTTGAAATGAAGGGAACCCCAACATATTACAGTGAGTTTTTCATTGAACTAACCTATGAATAAAGTAACCTCTAGGATAACAGGGCAAATATTGAGTATGACATACAGTGCACCTTTATATTATAGTAATTTCGTATGGGTCCGTTGATCCAAATATGGTGTCATATCTGTGAATAAGGTAACCTCCATAATAACAGGACAGATATAGAGTATAACCTAACAGTGCACCTTTATGTTAAAAGTCCTTTTTTATGGGTCTTTTGATTCCATTGCTCTTGCTTTTTTTTGGGCAAATTACAAAAGCCACCCCTCAACTATACACCTTATTTCATAATGGTCCCTCAACCTTTTTTTTTAACAACTTGATCGTTGAACTATGCTCCATCTGCATTTAGCCTCCTTTGTCAATTTTTATTCGAAAAATACCCTTGACCTAGTAAGCATAAGTTAAATTTTCTAAAACAATTTTGAGTCTTATTGGAAATTGATAAGGGTATTTTCGGGATAAAAAGTTGGCAGAGGGGGATAAATGCCGTGGGAGCATAGTTCAAGGATCAAATTGTTCAAATAAAAAGTTGAGGGACCAATATGAAATGCGGTGCATAGTTCAGGGGAGGTTTTGTAATTTGCCCCGTTTCTTTTTATTAAAAATTGCTCTTGCTTTAAAAAAGTATCTTTGGATATTCAGTGTAACAAATTCATTTTACAGCTCAAGTTTGTTTGTTGAGATGACATAATGCATCCCTATAGTTATACAATCGAGTCCTCCATCCCTTGTGTCTCATCTCTCACTTCATTAGGTCTAATGAATACCTGTTGTCATATTTATCTTTGATTTAATAGATCTTCAAAAGCTTAGTGTATTTTATTTCGGCTTTGGACCATTGCTCCATTTCGCATGTTAAGTTAGTATACTTGTGTTCTTAACCTCTATGCCCATCCTTGAATATGTAACCAACCTTTACTAGAAGTGCTACTCTGATTTAGGGCTTAAGTGGTTTTCCGGATTTGTCTCTTGACCATGATGAATTGCTTCATGAAATGACTTCCTCATAACACCTTTATTTTCACCATATAGTGGGACGCACAAGGTATGCACAATATGTGGAAAAATGAACCAGATTAATTGTTTGGTGAGACCTCTAGCTGACATGGACATTGGACACATCAAGGGAGTGTACCAAAAGAAGTGTTGCGTGAATTGATGAATAATTTCAATTGTTCTTTGCATAATTTCATAATTTTGGTGATATCTATATGTTGAATAGTATATCTATTTTGTCACCCTTTTCTTCTAATTGGCACAGACAAGTGTGGTTTATTTAACTAGTCCCCGACTCCCCATTCAGAATACATTTCTCAGTTTTTAGGCAACTTTTGTTTTGAATTGTAGCAGCTTCAAGCATCCTTCCGTTCCACGTTTTCTTGTACTCCATCTAGTCATAATGTAATGAACAAAGAGTGGATTTATTCTTTGTTGATTTCTGTTACTTGTATAACTTTGTTATGGTTCCAATTTTGGTAGCTATAGTTGTGGGCTAAGTAACTATTGTACTTCATCAAAAGAAAGACTTTAGTTCTATATGGCATCTTCTGTTTCTTTAGTGCAGATACTCTTACAATCTTCCTTTATCACTTTGTCGGAAAATAGTTTCCATCCATGGAATTTTGAAATTTTTGCTATTCCAAGGAAGATTAACTTGCTGATTGGATGGTTAGCTAGAAATATAAATGGAATTATCATATGTGTAGTGCTGAAGTCTTGGTGAAGTACCTCTTGATTGGATGGTAGGGATCGTAGTTTGGCTTGATTTCCTGAATATCTGGACTTTACATAAGCACGTGCTAAAAATGCTGACATGGACCAAACAGGACTTCATTGGTTTGAGCTTTATGTGATTCCTTATATACTTATAGTTCTATTTGTCGAGGATCCAAGGCTTTAAGCTGATTAGCCATTAAATTGCATTAGATTGGTTCTTTATGAATACCAGAATTATCTACTTTTTCTCAGAATCTAGTAAGGATTTGGATTCTGGGTTTTTTAAAGCTGACTAGCCATTAAATTGCAGTAGGTTGGTTTTTTATGTATATCAGAAGCTATCTACTTGATCCGAGAATCTAGAAAGTAATTGAATTTTGGGTTTTTGCTCTCCTGCCCTGGAATTTTGCTAGCCCTAGATGCAACAATACTTCTCTTTTTTGTTCTTTCTTTTGTCCGTATTTGATGTAAGCTGTTGTCACTCAGACATACATGCGTGCATGTATGAATAATCGTAATCAACAAATATAATCTCAACTATGAATAATCATAATCAACAAATATAATCTCAACTATTCGATGCCAATTTTTGATAACTATATTGAAGTCTCTACTCTTGTCAGCTCTGGCTTCTCTCCAGACCTCCCTTAGAAGACATAATCGCTTCTCCTTATTTTGGTACTACTTCAGTCTTTGTTTTTAATGTCATGTCATCTAAGCCATTCCTCCATAATTTCAAATATTAATACTCCCGAGTCTCTTAAATATATTTTTTCTTCAACCTATAATTTTAATTCTAACACACATTCAACTCAACATTATTATTTGTGTGCTTGGACCCACTACATGTTATTGTTTTAGTTGGTGACCCAATAAACTGCCTAACATTGTGAGCTATGTGACATTGGTTCCACTGTAATTTTTTTTCTGTAAGTTGGTTTATCACAAATGTTGAGATTCAGGAATAACACATCCTAGAAGCAAATCTGCCACTTAATGCAACCTGCTTGAATGCTTCTAATACGCCGTAATCTAGATCTCCATTCATTCCTAATACCCATATCAATTCCCAATATCAAATCCCGCCTTCTACCCTCTTCAGCTGCTCTGTAATTGCACAAGCTTAACTAATAACTAGGTTTCCCTACCTGCCAATTGGACTTATAGGTTATATTGGCTGGCAGGCTCTCTCTAGCCAAGTTGCCTTTTGTCTGGTTTTCTTCACCAATCTTAGAGAGCTGTCAGGTGGGCAGCCGGATTGAATATTCTTGTCAATCTTTTCTGAATTAGAGTTGTGCAATATAGTGGATCCTTTTTAATGGAATAAGTCTGGAATGATGATAGTGATGATATCTCTTCATTCATCTCTGTAATCAATGTTTAAAAAGGCGTTCGAGGCTTACGCCTCAAGGCCCCCCTCGAGGCGAGGCGGTCCTGTGTTGCCTCGAGGTGTACGCCTTAGTAGCCACATATAAAAAGCCTACACCTCTGCATCAAGGGGCATACGCCTCTTATTCCAGGCCTGAAACATAGAGCGGGGAGGGGTTAAAACCAACGTTTGGTGTGGGGGGCACAAAGGGTTTGTATGTAAATCGTCCCCATGGACTCTTTTTTCACCCATTGAAACCTCCTAAACCTTTTAGATCTTTTTAGGTTTTGAAATCCCCTTATCTCCAAAAACCCAAAATCAAGATCTAGTGCTCATTTCTTTTCCAATTTTGATTCCGAAGTTGTATTCTTCTTCTTTGTGGATTGTCTACCAACTACAAGTGAGAGATAAATATTTGTTTCAAGTTTAGAGGTATGGATCATGATACTGTATATTCTACTAGGTTTTTCTATGTTTTTTTATTTGTATTTTACCATTCTCATGTATTTGTATCATTTTTTGTTTGTTTTTGAATCTAGACAATGTTAGTCCTATATTTGTATTTTATTGTTTGTTATTACTTGTTAGTTGCTACTTTAATTATTATCTTGAATATTAAAGAATTAAGCGTGTTTGAGTAATTTGACTTTCTATTTTGTTATTAGATTGCTCAATAGAGTCCTCAATCGTGTCATATAGGATATTTTCTAACACATTGTGATATATTATGCACATCTAGTTTAATTATTGTTACACATTCAATAATAGTATTTATTCTGATTTTTTTATTTTTTTAACTTTTTTTTTACTAAAGCGCCTCGAAAAAATTCGAGGCTTACGCCTTGATGAGCCTTGAGGCTTACAACACGCGATCTAGTGCTCACCTCTCCAGAAGAAAAACGCCTCGATACGCCTATCGCTTTTTTAAACATTGTCTGTAATCATAGTTACCAAGTCAGAAAACAGGAAAAAAAGGGCAAGGGAAAAAATCGGAAAGATACGATGAAAACGGAAAATCCGGGAAAAAAACGTGAAAACATCAGAAAAAACAAAAAAATCTTTAAAATTATACCAAGTATGTATATATGTCATTTTCCAACATTCAGTAATCAAAAGTTCAAAACATATAGCATATGCGTTTATTAAGTATGAACAAAATAAAATCCGAACCCAATTTAAACTCGGACCAAATCCGACATGTTTTATACGTGTTTTTCCTGTTTTAAACCCGTATAAAACACGTACGGACGTTTTTTTTTGAAAAAAACGAGTTTTTTTTCATTTTTGCTACGACTTCGGATCGATACACGTTTTTTTCAAAAAAACGTCTGTTTTGGTAACTATGTCTGTAATGCCTGCTTGTGCTATTTTGGATATGGATTTAATTTCCTATTTGCATCCTCAGGTTGGCAAGCTAAAGGTCCTTTGTGAGAGCTTCTTTAACCTAAAAGGGATAAGGCCGAGATTGTTTATTCAAGAAGAGGTATGTTTTTCAGGTATTTAGTTTGTATAATTAAAATGGGGCATTATGCTTCTGTTTATCAATGACATGATCATTTGCACACTCTGGCATCAAGTAGGATTTGTAGATATATACACACTGGCCAGGCATTATGGTAGCATGTATCTGATGGATGCCTTCTTTAGTATATATTAGCTTGCTATACATTGTTGGTCCATTCCATAACAGTTTAAGCTTTTGGGTGAAAAGGTTACTAAACAGGGTATCAGAGCACTAGTTTCTTAGGGGTCTTGGGTTCAAATCTTGTTACCTCCAATTGTTTATTCCAAAATTGCCCCATTTGTTTAATTCTCCATGTGCGGGAGAGGTCCGCACTTGAGAGAAGGGGGGGGGGGGGGGGGGGGTAACTTGATGTACATTGTTGGTCCATTTCCTAACAGCTTAAGATTTTGGGTGAAATAGTTACTTAGTAGATATCATAAACAATCATGCTCTTGGATCATATGGATTTTGTCATTTGATAAGTAAGGTGGGTCCTTTACCAGGAACTCAAAGTTCGGTAGTATATTTGTCAACTGCTTCTGGGTCCAAAACCAAGATTGGAAAGCATGAGGAATAAGTATATTGAAGGAAGTGAGGAGTTGCACAATTAATGACAAATGATGGGAAATAGATTAAGATAGTATGAACAGGGAAGAGCTGATGGACAAATCTGATTAGAGGGGCCCTTAGATTCCTAGAGGGTTCAAGAAAGTGAAGGGGTGACCTAAATAACATTGATGGAAGTTGTTAAAAATGATATAAAAGACTTGGAGAGAGAGAGAGAGAGAGAGAGAGAGACCCTAACAGGAATGACCGGTGAAGAAAGATTTATAAAGCCGACCCATACCCAAGCGACTTTCGTCTAAAATATGGTCCCAACTCAGAGAATGTCTTTTTGTGTGGGTCATACTAGTGCACACAAGCGTGTGTTTGTGGTGGTGTTGGTGGGTTGTGTTTGTCTGTTTGTGATGGGCAAGGAAGACATTGTCTATTGTCCCTTGTGTTTTTATCTCTTATAGTAGATAGCTACTTTTTATATATATATATATATATATATATATATATATATATATATATATATATATATATATATATATATATATATATATATAGAGAGAGAGAGAGAGAGAGAGAGAGAGAGAGAGAGAGAGAGAGAGAGAGGGCCGATCCAGTGAGAAACTCCTTATTTGCGAAACCTTGTGCGAAACCCCCCTAGAGGTTTTAGAATTTGATGAAACTTGGTAGGCATGTTACCTATGCAATGTTGATCATCCTCACAAAATTTCATCAAATTCTAAAACCGCTAGGGCATCAAATGTTAGAAAATTTACTGACCGTTCATAAAAACCGTTAATTTGATTATCTAATTTGATGCCCGTAGAGGTTTTAGAATTTGATGAAATTTTGTGAGGATGATCAACATGGCATGGGTAGTATGCCTACCAAATTTCATCAAATTCTAAGACCTCTAAGGGGGTTTTGCACAAGGTTTCGCAAATAAGGGGTTTCTCACTGGATCGGCCCTCATATATATATATATATATATATATATATTCTATAATGCGGCATGCGATAAGTGCGGCACCTCACCGTAGCCGTCTGATGCACCGCTGCGTGCATGCGATGCACGCAGCGCGTGCATCAGACGGCTGCGGTGCGGTGCCGCACGTACCACATGCCGCATTATAACATGCCTCTCTCTCTCTCTCTCTATATATATATATATATATATATATATATATATAGAGAGAGAGAGAGAGAGAGAGAGAGAGAGAGAGGAATGCTTAGGTGCGATCCGCGGTTCGCAGCCATCCGATGCACGCGACAGGTTCATCGGACGACTGCGGATCGCACGGACCGCAGACTGCACCTAAACATTCATATATATATATATATATATATATATATATATATATATATATATATATATATATAAAACAAAAGAAAGTTTCTCACCTGCCTTAACTTTATGCTGAGCACGACATGATAGTTGCCTGAATTTCTGCCGGGTTCATTACAGGGGTCCCCGTTGCCAGAATTGCTCGATGACGACATGGCTCCTTTGGTGGATCTTGGAGTCAGCACTGGAGCAACCATTCTGGTTGACGAAGAAAGTTAGCTTCCAAGGTAGGATAACTAACTTTTCGGCATGGTCGCCAGAAACAAAATATTCTAATAAACAACTAAACCCACTCAACATTGACTCCTTGTTATTATTCTCTCCTTCCCAACCTGTTCGCAGAGGTTGCGCTAGTAGCAGCCAAGGTGAGCAACGGCTGCGTTCGAGATGTGATCGATGGTTCTGTTTGCATTTCTTGGGCTCGAGGCAACAACCAACTATTCCGATCCAGAAGCCGCCAATGGAAGAGGAATGCTCCGAGATTGCACAATCAAAGGCTTATCGGTCACTGAGTGAGACAAGTTCAAATTATGTATTGCAGAGTGGTGTTTGATTTCTTCCCCAATGGCCAGTAATCTGTAACAATCTTATTGAGAGTTTATTACTGAGAGCTATTTGAAAATTAACCACTAAGGCTTTAAGCTTTGGATTATGTTTTGTTTCAGGTGGTAATCTGTGACAATCATGATAATTAATAGGAGGGCTTGAACTTTTGACATCCTTCCAGCAGGTGCATCATACGTGTGCGGAGACGGGATGAGGGTGGAACTGCGGTTAAATCTTGGTGGTCAAGGCGGCTCTCGGGTGGTTTGTAGGTTGCTGGTTAAGTTATAGGGTTTCCTCCTTGCACTGCAGGAGTGATGGCGACCTGATGATTGATGTGGCGTTGGCTTATATGGCGATGATGTGGTCAAGGACGGACGGATTCCATGGCTATCTATTATAACATGGGAAGGATGGGAGATAGTTTGGGGAGATAAGTGGCATGTTTACATGGGGGAATAACGATGGCTAGGATGTATTTCAAGGGTTATGATGAAATAAATATATGATTTTTTTTTTTTTTTGGGGGGGGGGGGGTGGGTTGTAAAAAAAAATCTTATATTTTATAAATAATAAGCGTTCATCTACACATGGGGTTTATCACATATGAGGTTTAAAAAAGGATAGTTGCACTTAAATTCATCTTCTCATGCTTTCATGAGTTCCAAGAAATGAAAAATACTTCCCAGCCACCCTTCTTTCCATCCAGCTAATCACAGTCGTCTGATTAACCTAGTAAAACAGGAGAGAGAGAGAGAGAGAGAGAGAGAGAGAGAGAGAGAGAGAGAGAGTTGTAACATTAGAGAAAGAGATGGGAGAGAGCTCTACCTATCATGCTAACTCCATTAACTATAAACAGACTCCGTTTCCATTCAAACTTGATTGCACCCAATTTTTCTCTCCCACTGGAGAGAGAGAGAGAGAGAGAGAGAGAGAGAGAGAGAGAGAGAGAGCCCTACCCACCATCTCCATGACCTATAAATAGACTTTGTTTCCTATCAAACATGAATGGATCCCATTTTCTCTCTCCCATTGGAGACAGTGATGGATGAGAGAGAGACCCTACCCATCGTACTATTAACATGTAAACAGACCTGTTTCTATCAAACTTGAATGCACTAATTTTTTTGGATCACACCCCGCTTCCATTTCGAAAATACCCTTATCCCATCCACCTCACCCCCTTGAATACACCTTACATTAAACCAACTGATAAAGTGCCATGTGGAGCTAAAGGCATTAGGGTTGCTATATTTTGACTAAACCGGTTGGTTTGGTTCTAATTTTTGTGGACCCGACTAAATTTGGGTTGGTTCCGGGTTGGGGCTCGGGTAGACCCGACCCAACCCGAGAGCTGAATCCATATATATTAGGCCACATATATATGTCACGGGTTGGACTTTTGGGCTATACCACAATAGCAACTGAGTAAACAATAATTACCAAGAGAACTCAACGGGTTGCTAAATCCTAAAGTCCAACGTGGACCTCGGGAAATAGCCAATGGCCATTAAGTTTTTAGACCAACTACCAACCCGAGAACCGACCTGAACCAACCCGACCTTAGTATGGGTTGGGTTGGTTTGGGTCTATGCCCAAGTCAGATTGGTTCGGATTTCAATATGGTAGAACCGAACTAGTTCGATTTAGTTCCGGCTTGGCTCAAACTCAAACCAACCCGACCCAAGTTGCACCCCTCTCACAATTATTGTGCCAAATTTGACATGGATCCGCACCCAATTCCATCTTACTCTTTGAGGGGTGCAAACCCACATTTGTGTTCAATGTGTTCAATAAGGACTATGGGCAATGCTGTTCAGACAAACATCGGACACAAGGTCGGCGTTCACTGAACGATCGATGCACGCTGGTCGCTGCATCGGCGTGTGTCCTGTTTCGTGTGTCCCCGATGGTATTCAAGCATCATTTCCCCATAAGAAAAGTCAAATCCAAGCTAGCAGTTATATCCAACAATAGTCGGGTTTGGATTCAGATCCAAATCCATTGTCAAATTAACAATCATACTATGCATGAATATTGTGGATCCATTGTAAGAGGTGAACCCAATCGTACCCAATCTCTTTCATATTAGATTTTTGTATATAGCCCCTTGGCAACTAGACTATTGCATATTAACTCCTGAAAAGTTTATATTGGATTTGAACAAGGGTAAATTATAAGAAACCCATGACCTATATCCAAAATTCACTTTGCCCCCTGAACTTTAATATGCATCACAATACCCCCGAACTATCTAGGGGCACTCCATTAACAAAAAAACATAAATTACTATTTTATCCTTTGTACTATCCTACATAAAACCCCCTTCAACTATTAATAACAATGTAATTTAGTCCCTCTAACTAAAAAAATCCTACCGTAATCTCTCTCTCTCTCTCTCTCTCTCATCCCATCCATCTCTTTCTCTCTTTCTATTATCCCATGCAATGATCTGTCTCTCCTCATTTGTTGGCTAATTCTTTCATCATACCCTTCTCTCTCATTCCACCTATCCCTCTCATCTTCTTTATCAGTGGGTGAGATAATAAATGAGAAAGGAGGTTATTGGGATGGCAAGAAGATGGGGTATGAAAGAGAGACTCACCCATCAAGAGGGGAGGAGAGAGATAGATTGATAGAGAGAGAAATCAATGCATGGGATGATAGAGAAATAAAGAGATATGTGGGATAAGAAAGATATGTGAGAGATGTGACAGAGATGAGAATTTTGAGTGGAAAGAGAGGGACATGAAAGAGATAGGTTAGGTGAAATAGAGGGATTAATAATATGAGAAATTATGGGATGAGACACATTCATCAAGAGAGCGATGGAGAGAGAAAGCACTTGGATATGGTTTAGTGGGAGAAAGAGCACCCGGAGATCATGTAGAGGGAGAGCACCAGGATCTGGTGTATTAAATTCATACACACAATGGTAAAAATAGCATTGTAACTATTTAAAAGTGATATGTGATGGTTAGGTGACCGTTTACCATTTTCTTAACAAACATGACACTGACAGAAGGACGCAAAGTTAAAAAAAAATCATAGTTCAGGGAGTATTTTGATGTGTTTTACACTTCAAGGGGGTAAAGTGAATTTCGACTATAGTTCAAGAGGATTTCTTGTAATGTACCCTTTCAACTATATAAAGCTAATGGGCTTGAGTCCAGACATATCCATAAACAGAACCATACCCGACCCGATAACTCCTTGAATCTATTTTCTACTATCTAAATCCAAAATTTCTAACACCAAATATATTGCATTTTTTTTTCTTTCAGATTTCGGTAGATGGGAGTGTTTGTTTAAATGCATAAGCCAGGAACAATATTGGCAATTTTTATCCACCATACTCCACTACATAAATGGCTATCACCTCATACCATGATCGGAGATCAAATCGCGTCCGTTCATCCCAAAGTATCATGTCACAAAGCGCATGAGCCACACTCACGAGTCACGAAGTCACACGGTTTGTGTCCGATCCATGGAATAGTCACCTCGCAGGGTTAACAACTTGAGATCGGCTCTCTGCGCGGAGTTCATCAGTTTCTGAGGCCAACAGTTTGCATTTGCATTCAGTGTCAGAAGAGAGAACTGGTGGTGGCTTTTTAGAGCTCCGACCACAGAGCCTGCCGCGACATTAATCTGAAAACAAGAAACGAAGATAAGGTAGAGAATTACTTCAGAGAAAATTAATCTGAAAATAACAAAAATATTAAATTCGACGATAAAATTAGCAGAAAACATGATAATTGTGTGATAATATTCCTATCGCCCTAAGTACATTGTTTTATAGTTGAGTAGAAACGACGAGGATAATTATGTCCTTCACGGGCACAGCCATGTAAACAACGAATAGTCAGTCGAGAATTAACTAGGGCACAATCGCTCCAAATCAAACTCTGCTGATTTTAAGTACAAACCCGTGAGCTCGGATCTTTCGTGTTCTTATATATACCCAGATGGTAGAGAGGAGACCTTGGAAAATTGGAAATAATTTACAGCCCTCTAGACAAAACTGAGATGGCGGTTTGACTACCAAGCCAATGCCTGATGCATTAAGCAAGATTTCACCATCATGGTGGATAAATAGCACTTAATGGGTTAGAAATCTCGCGTTTCCACTCCTACGTTATGTATAAAACTTGTCATAGTTGCTACGAAAGGACGAGCCGGTGTTCTATATTTCGCTCGAGGATTTTGATGGAAGTGTTGGATTTCAATGGCATAGATCCATGTGGTAATGGAAAGTCATTAAATTGTTGACCATATATGATTAAAAAAGGTAGAAATTTTGAATAATTACATAGACAACCATCTTGATCCAACAAAAAATCACCATGACAACTGGAAGCCTTCAACGATTGCGAGAAAAAAGGCTCAGAAATTGGAAGATGAAATGAGTTGCTATAATAAAAAGGTCGAGGGTGGGGATAAGAATACAGAGAATAAGAAACTTTACATTGTCAGTTGAGAAAAAGTGCACAATATAAAGAAGAGACAGAATTCACTGGATTGGAAACAGAGAATAAGAGACAGGAATGACAAGGAGGGCTCAGTGGTTGGTTGTCGGGGAGAATTCACGGATTGGAAACTGACCCGATACGCGATTTGAGTACAGGAACGTTGACATGATTACCAAGCTGCTTGAACCAATCAGTAATGTATACAGCCCATGAAATTAAATTAATCAAGTCAGGGCCTATATTGACAAAACATCTTGTGTTATAAATTATTTCTAACACCATCTCCATGATTACATGGTGAAGCTTTATATCGTACCACTAACTAATTCCAGCCAATTCGTCGGCAACCTCCTATTATCTAAAAAGTTCAAAAAGAAATAATGATAAAGAGAAAGAAAAAAAGACCACTTCTATTGTATAACAAACTCCCACTTACAAGCGAGTTGAGTACTACATATATAAGAATTCGATAACAATAACAGATAGAATATCTCTCTCTCTCTCTCTCTCTCTCTCTCTCTCTCTAACAATGCACTTGCAACTTCTTAAAAAAGTAACAATATTCACTTCTCGCTCCCTACCTCCCTCCGTCCCTTCTTCTCTTCCCCCTCTTCCTTGTCCTTTTACGAGATGACCATAACTTTCAACTCATAAAAAAGAAGAAAAAAGTTACAAAAGGAAGAAAAAAAATGTCTCTCTAGCCACTAAATGGTCTTTTAAATGTTATACAAGGCTTCTCTCTCTGTAGTCCAAAATTGCATTTGTCAGGATCTGGCCAACAATTCAGAATGGGATGACCTCACACTTCAGGTTGGTCCCCACTTCATAATGGGTTGACGTTAGGTTGGGGTTGGTTTAAAACATTATTACACTTTGATGGACCATACCGTGATCCATCAAACCAACCATTTAGATTGGGTGTTAACCTGATATGGCAAACAACCATATTATTAACATTGAGTAACAATAAGATCATAAGAGAGAACCTTCTCTAAATAAATGTGAATGCAAGAAACCCAAAAATAGACCGTTCATACATAAACTTACCAACCATTAGAATCATGACTAGAATGGACTAATTGCAGATGCTTCTAGAGCCAAACAAGTAACAATCAAAGGTTGGCAAGAGGTCAAATATCCATATAATCCCCGACCATCCTTTTTTTCTTCCAAAAAAATCCAGAAATTTATTCTTACTGAAGTTCCATATCCCCTAAAATTTCTTCGTCAAGAAAAATGCTAAACATGCATAAAATATGATGTTGAACATACGTTCATTGTAGCTCTATCACGGTATCACCTAATAGAAATTATTTCAAGTGAACAGGTATGCAACAAATAATGACACGCATACATGTTCCCTAGCTAAACAAAGGGCATAAACATGCCCAATCCCTCCCTAGGAGGAGACAGTCGGAAAAGAGCAAATTAAAAAGCTATATGAAAATTGCAATACGTATACCAATCGGGTGGAATACAAAGTAATTATTTATAGACAAAAAGACTCATATAAAATACAGGTTGCCTCCTCCTTGTTGCATAGGCCATCGAAAATCAACAACTGATCATCATCCACAGGACGAGAAGAATCTATCAAACTGCCCAATGCTGATATGATATTCCATAAGCGTTGACACTTTGGCATGTGGATTGAATGGTTGGAATTAAGTAGATGAGCATTTAAAATTCTCTAGGAACAGAAGGGTGTACTCCCCATTTGTTTTATTTTTCCTACATGTGATTAGCTAAGGCAACTTGTGGGCCTGATCTAATCATAGGTGGATGGCAAGGTATGAACGATATCTATGTATACTATATAGTGTATACTTGATTTGGCTATTTTGCTTATATGTAGAACACTCATGTGCATCTCAAGCAAGTCATGTGCTATAATTTAGTATCGCCAACAAGTAGAATTAAATGCTTGAACAATTGATGAAATCAAGAAAGGGGGGTTCATCATACATGTAAAGCATGGATATAAACCTATCAAACCAAACACTAAACGACCAGACCAAGCTCTAATTACTAGTGCACAAGATAGAACTTCCTCTCTATCCTAACAAGGTCGCAGATTTTAAAGTCTAAACTCCCATATTCACAAAGCGTACTGATATAGTGTCAGGTGATATATATTGTATAATGGTGCTAATTGGGATGAGCTTGAATGAACTTTCCCTTATTCAAACCCAACTCAGTCCATAAAGGGGGCTCAACAGTTGGTTCATGTTTAAAGATTGCTCAATTTAAACTGTTCGATCTTGGCGGTGTTGAGCCATGGAAACAGTGGAGCACACCAAAAGCAAGCAAGCCAACTATTCAGAGAAGACAAGGGTACATCGGTTTTCTTTTACGTAATGCACCAAACAACAGGGATACATCCACAAGACCTAGTCCAGCAACAACATTCATTTTCTCACACGTAATCAATATTACAACTCACCTCAAGAACATGGGTGTTCTTCCAGAAGAATGCCTCACCCGACCTTCACGGTCCACTGTCCATCGACGATCCCTTATCATACACCATGGCCAATGCTCCAACGACAGATGCTCGTGTGCACAGCACTTCCGAACTATCGCCCATCGATGACGCTTTGCACTTGCGCTTGTCGGCTCGGGTGCCTACACGTCCTTTTGCACCACAGGCTTACCCACGATTGTGCTCTCCATCATTACTATGCCCGTCAATGCCTGCACACCTTGCTACACCACAGGTGTGCCTACGATTGTGCTCTCCGTCAGCACCATACCTGTCGGCACCTCTGCACCCTGCTGCACCACAGGTGTACCCGTGGAAGTGCTCACCACCATCACGGGTCTCATCTGTTGTACCGCAGGTGTGCCCTCGAATGTGCTCACTGTTCTAACATCCACCCCAAACACACAAGATATTGTCTGTTTTGCTCGTGCCTGCATAAGGACTTCTCTAGAGGTCACCCATGCTAGTACTACTCTCGCCCGAACACTCTTAACTACGGAGTTATGGGATCCGTAGTGGCGCACGGTTTTAAAACGCATCTTCTATGCTTGAGAGGAGAAATTATATAAGTAGCTCAAGATTTCATTTTCTTCAGGTGATGTGGGGCTAATTCGTGGCCTTGGACACCTCACCCCACCTATCTTGACATCACAACCTCAGAAGTCTTGGCTATTAGATCTTGATCGTCCGAATTTACCCCCCTTAAGGGCCACACGTCCACGTGTAGGGTTAGACCATCTCCATCACGAGAAAAACCGACTATGATATTATTTTGTAACATCCGCCCCAAACACACAAGATATTGTCCACTTTGCCTGTGCCGGCATATGGACTTCCTAGGAGGTCACCCATCCTAGTACTACTCTCGTCACGAGCATGTTTAACTACAGAGTTCTTACGGGATCCATAGCGGCGCACGGTTTTAAACGTGTCTTCTATATTTGGGAGGAAAAATTATATAAGTAGCTCATGATCTCCTTATTTCCATGCGATGTGGGGATAACTGGTGGCCTTGGATACCTCACCTCACCCATCTTTGCATACAACCTTAGGAGTCTTGGCTATTGGATCTTGGTCGTCACAACCACCGTCACTTTGGCCGTCGACACCTTCACACTCTGTTGCACGGCAGGTGTGCTCGCGTCTGTGCTCACCACCGTCACCATGCCCACCGCTGCCCCCACACCCTGCTGCAGTACAGGTGTGCTAGGAGGTACGTTCGCGCCCGTCAGTGACTCCGCATCCTGCTGCACCGTGGGTGTGCCCCTGGTTGTGTTTGTCATCGTCACCATGCCCATCAACATCTCCGTACGTCGCCATCAACGACTCTGCATTTGGTGCCTATGGACACCTCTATACCATCACCCATAGGTGCCTCCATCAGCCCACCAGCCGGTGACTTCATCAGCTTGCTCGTCAGCTTCTAGAACAATCAGTTGGTGACTCTAAAATCGTGCCTCGCACTATGCGCTCGACTCCACGATACTTCATCCAATAATGACCCATCATATGTGTTTGATGCCTCACAACCCAGCACCTCGACTGACACCCATTAGCGACCAAGTACGCCCCTGGGACTAGAGATGTGTGGCGTGCACCTAGGTGCACACCATGTTGGTACCGTTGTTCCGAGCAGCTCTTGTTCTGGTCTCCGTGTGTGCTCTTCGTAATCATTCCCCCACAATCTGGCTCTCCACACGGTGCCTCAACACGATGACGCAGCTTGTTGAACCTAAGCCATCAAGTCACTCCCTGCGATCCTGCACTCCGCTCAACACACCACCGGCATCAACCTCTGTGGTCATAAGCAAGGTACAAAATCTCGCGAAATTTCGCGAAATATTACGAAATATCTCGGTTTTCTCAGACCTCGACACGAAATGCCTACTGTGATATCGAACGAAATTGAAATCACGATAATATTGCGATATATTTGTCTCCATTTACTTTAAGTGATTATATGTAAATAAGTAAATACCCCCTCATTTGATTTCAATAAAAATATCAAAAAAAATCAAAAACCAAGTGAATCAAAAAGTAGGTTTTCAGTTTTAGTAGGAGAAAACAGTTTTTTCGATTTTTCATAAAATTTGTATGTTGAGAAAAGTGATTAAATCAACTTATTTTTAGCTCAAAAAATTCCACAAGATATAGAACTACAAGTACATCTAGAAAACCATGGTCCGTCAAAGAAATTTTTGAATGTATAAAAACTTTTCTTTATAAAAACTTATTTTTTCAGACTTAGAAAAAAAACAGTATTTTGCATTTCAGTATAATTTTTGCACGATTTCAAACTTGTACAACTTTCTTGTTTTAAGTCCGTTTTCAAAATCGTTTGAAGCATTATTTTAACAATCAACTAATCTTTATTTTGGAAATATTTTTATCCACAAAAAAGATTAAAAACCATTTTAAAAACATAGATCAAAACATGACCAAATAAGACTGCACAAGACACGCAGACTCAATTGCAGAATGCATGCTTTGTGATACTCTACACCCGTAGATAGGGTATAATTATTATCTGAGTGTTTTAAATTGTGTATATATACTTGGTTTATGACTATGTAGAGATTCACTGAAAAATTCCATTAAAAAATCAATATTTTCATCATTTCTATAAAATCACAATATTTCCACACTATCGAAATATTTCCACGAAATATTTTCATATCCAGAGGGATTGAAATATTGACCGAAATGGAAATTTCGAACCTTGTTCGTAAGCACCCGGGTAAAACCCATGCCTAGATGACCATCAAGCATCCACGCCCTCCCTGAGACTCTTGGTGATCTCTCTCTACTCATGAGTAGACGTTCGATTGGGGATCCTCTATGTATCTTATCATGAGGATGTTTTTGCTGTATAAATAGTCAGGTGTTGACTCATCTCCAAGTTATAGGCGGTGAGAGTCTGTGTCTATATGGGTAGGGAGTCTTGGGACTCCATTAAGTCTATCCGATCAATGGGATTTAGTCCCACATGGGATGGATAGTTCCAATAGGCGGCTCGGTTTCATCTCATGAAGCCTGAGTTCGACTTCTTTGGGCTCAAATTCCCAACGAGTCAAATTTGAACACACGCTCAAGCTTGAGTTCAAGCTCATCTAAATCTTGGTTCAAGCTTCATTTTACTGTGTTGGGTCTCGAGATATGAGATTGTATGCGATGTCACAAATAAAAATATTAATATATTTTATTATAAATTATTTATACATATAAATCAACAACTAAATTGGCCTTAAGAACCTATCTCGAAATCCAAATCAAAACTCAACAAAATAAGAACAAGCCTTTTCCTTGCCTTGACCCTCGGACGATCATGAATCAATGCAAAGCAATCAATGTGTTGTATAGAAAATGTTAATCAAGATGCCCAAGGCCAAAAAGATGTAAATAAAAACAAAAACTTATAATAAGCTAAATCATCTATGAACAAATTATTGATGAAGAGAATGACTACATCAAATCATACACAACAAAGCTCTGATGGATGATGAGTTTTTGAAAATTAGACCATGTTTCTTTTCCCATGCTCAGAGTCAGAGCCTATATAAAATGCAAAAGGAGCATTATAACTTGGACCAGGCACAGGCTCAACTGGTACCGAGATCGAGCCTAGAGCAACCAAAGTCGAGGCCCATGTGGAGGCCATCTCTCTCTCTCTCTCTCTCTCTCTCTCTCTAAAGAGCATGGAATATCGGGTTTGGTGGAGTGGAGACCATCCGGTTCATTAAAATTTGTAGAAAAATAAACGCAGCGCAATTGCATGGACTGGAAGCCAAAAACGCTGAATCAGAGTTCAATGGAAGAGGCCATACCGATTGCGAAGCAATCTTCAACAGGTTTCTGGCGATGGGTAAGATGCAAAACCTGGAGATGCATCCAACAAAAAGGCATTTCAGATGCATTTAGAGAGAGAGAGAGAGAGAGAGAGAGAGAGAGAGAGAGAGAGAGAGGATGATCATATCTCACATTCCTCTGCCGCCGGCTAACGCCTCAGCCGAAGGATCTTTCCACTCATCGAAGCTGTTAAGAAATTTTCAATCTCTTGTGATGTGAACGAAACAAAAGAATTGAGAGAGGGAAGGGAGAGGGAGAGGGTTACTACATCCAACCGTAGCGCCGGTCGAATAGAAGGCGCTTCGGCGGCCGTGGCGTCGGCCTCGTCGGTTCCGGTGGGCGAGCATCCATGGCCATGCTGAGGCTGTGTGCTTCGGGGGATTGGGGATGAGAAGCGGTGGGTGCATGGGTCGGTGGAAGCTTCTACTAAAGATGCTTCTACATGTCCGCACCCGCTGTTTCTGCATGGCACCCCCATTCCATTGGCCCCGGACATATTTTAGATGGATATGTGATGGCACCCTCATAAATCCCAAAATGCTCTTATCCCTAACATCGAGCCATCCGACACCCTTCCCATCCACCTGCACCTGCTACCGCTACCCTCCTCCTTTGTCAACATCCTTCCTCCCCCTCCTCTAGGGTTGACAATTTTGGACCCGATACAGCAGACCCGACACAAAGTTAGCGGGTCTGGGTCAGAGCTAAACAGGTTCGGGTCGTAAACGGATCGATACGATAGACCCGTTTAATAAACGGGTCGGGTCTGGACACGGATGACCTAAGAAGATCCGTTTAAAATTCAACGGGTCATGTCGGGTCGGGTCGGGTCTACCCGTAATCCGATACTGTAATATATAGTAGCAGCGGGTCTGTCGGGTCAGGTCGGATCGAGTCGGACTGGGTCGGATCAGGTCAACTGAATAGAACCATGTGGTAAATGGGTCTAACGGGTCTTATCAGGTCTACCCATTTATAAACGGGTCGGGTACGAGTTTAGGATCTAGACACGATTAGTTAAACGGGATTGGGTCCGGGTCTAGGGGTTTTGGACACGACCCAAAACTAGACACGACACGATCCGTTGCCACCCCTACCCTCCTCCATGCAACCCACCATCGTGCCTCCTCCCTCCTCATGCTATTTCCTCATCCACCTCTGTTTTCTTCTTCTCCCTCCTTCCTCCCTTTTCTCCCTCCTTTTTCCTCCTCCTCCTCCTCACAGAAACCCTAAGCACCTATAAACATCTCAGTGGATTCCCATCGATAGTATCGATGGAGTAGCCACATGCATTATCTTTTCAATGTCAGTGGGTGGCCATCGGGCATTGAGTCATTGACACAGTAATGTCGATGACTATCTTGCCACATTATCGGCAAGCCAGCCATCGACACATTTACAGTGTTAGGGTGTTGACGTGGAGAAGAAGAGGGAGGTGAACAAGGAGGGAAGAGGAGGTGTGGCGATGGAAGAGGCAGGTGCGATGGCAAAAAAGGGGACGGAGGGGGGTGGGGTTGTTGGAAATAATTTTGCTTGCTAAACGGATATTACAAATGTGGGGTTTCTCAAATGCAATATGGATGATAAATTTTGGTTTCGAATATAACTTTTGCCAAATGAAAGAATGAAAATATTAGGCAATGAAATTGTAAATGAATCATAGCTAGTGAAGGATCCAATATGAGACTTTTGTAGCAGAGTATGAATATGATAAAACTATACATAAGCAAATAATACTATTAACATTCTAGTCATTTAAGAAGATGAAGAGTTAAGAGGATGGCCTGGGGTCGAAGCACGCCTTGGCGCTGTCCTAGAAATCCAATTGCCCCCCACGTGCGGGTCTCGTGGCAAGGAAGACTAGAGATACGACGAACCCCCCGGATGACCACCTTTCCTTCTTGTTGGCACGCCTCGGAGAAGGCACACGAACACCGCACTATCGCCTTCAGGAGTCCAGCAAAAAGCTTAAAGAAAATTAGAAATGGAGATTTTTGGAGCAGAGTTTCAAGAGCAAAAGATGATGAAAAAGTGTGTCTTTAGCCATGGGTTTTGGGCCCATTTTATAGCCCACCAAGGGGTGTGATGGCTGCCCATTATTTTGGGCTTTAAAATCCAAGCCATAATGGGTTTGAATGTGACCGTTATAGCCGTTACACAAAGGTTTGAATGTGTGCAACGGCTATACCGTTACAAAAGGTTTTAAAACACAATAAAAAATAAATATAAAAATAAAAAGTTAACAATCCCCCACATGTTTTAAAAACATTAAATCTTTAAAAATCTTTAAAAAATTTTTAAAAAAATTGCTGGTCTCCTTGTACTATGAGTTCGGTAAAGGTACCTCTCGGTTTGAACCTTTACTTAGTGAAAATTGTTTTGGTATGTGGTACCTTTAGTAGACTATGTCTTTGAACTTAGGACCATGATTCAGACTTCAACAAGTGTCACACACAGTATGGCTATGTTAATGTTCTAAACGGGTAGAACTATTAATGTGTGCATTCGAGATCAACCCTAATCTCATAGTCGCGGCCTCATGACCACACATATTGGTGATTCCTGAAAGAGTACGAGCAAGGAGGCACTCTGTCTCAAGGATCTTAGAATCATTTAAGAGTTTTGAACTCATCCTACCCTTGCTTTTATGAGCACTGACGCCATAGGGATAGGAGTAGGTAAAATCAGTGCTCCTCATAGTCACCAATACGGCTTGTTTCTACCCATTGAACCTCCGTGAGGTTGGGTTGCCACCGTGGTGATCTTTCTTATGGGCTTAATCCCATCCCCCTCGACGCTTCTAGAACCACTGTTCTAGACAACCCCTTTGTGAGCTGATCAACAATATTCTTCTCAGACCTCACAAAATTTAGGGTAATTATTTGGTATTTTAGTTTATACCTTAATGATTTATGTCGTACTTTTAAGTGTCGATTCATTTTTATATTTGTATTTTCTTGTTTGTATTTATCAATTGTTGACTTACAATCGCAATGAATAGATATAGCTGGTATAAGTCTCTCTCCTATGGGTATATCAGCTATAAGGTCTCTTAACCACTCGGCTTCTATACTCGTGGTATCTAGGGTTATCATTTCAGATTCCATTGTGCTCCTAACCATTACTGTCTGCTTGGTGGACTTCCAAGAGACAGTTGCACCTCCTAATAGGAAGACAAAACCGGTTGTAGATTTTACATCCAGGTTGTCACTGCTCCAATTAGTATCAGTATAGCCTTCTAAGACGGCTGGATAACCACTAAATTTAAGGCCATAGGTTAGTGTGCCCTTAAGATATTTCGTTACTCTTTCTAGGGCATTCCAATGACTTTTATCTGGATTGTGTGTGTATTCACTTAGATGACTTACTGTATAAGCTATATCGGGTCTAGTATAGTTAGCTAAATATCCTAACGATCCAATTATTTGTGCATATTCCTTTTGTAACGCAGGTAAACCTGTGTTTTTCTTAAGATGGATATTAGGATCATAAGGGGTGGATACTGAAGTACAATCAAAGTAAAAATATTTCCTAAGGATCTTCTCAGTATAGTGATATTGAGTTAGTGTGATACTATCATCATTTCTAATGATTTTTGTGTTTAGTATCACATCTGCTTGACCTAAATCCTTCATATCAAAATTTTGGGACAGGAAATGTTTTACTTCATTTACTGCTTGAATGTTATATCCAAAGATCAGGATATCATCCACATACAAATAGAGAATGATGATGCCATTATTACTAACCTTATGGTATACACATTCATCAGTTTTGTTTATTTCAAAACCGTCGGATGTGATGACTTCATCAAACTTCATATGCCATTGTTTGGGTGCTTGTTTTAGGCCATATAGAGATCTAATCAATTTATACACCTTAGATTCTTGACCTGAAACTATAAACCCCTCAGGTTGATCCATATAGATTTCCTCATCTAAGTCTCCATTTAAGAAAGCGGTTTTTACATCCATTTGGTGAATTACCAGCTTATTTATGGATGCTAATGCAATAAGGACTCTAATGGTAGTGATCCTAGCTACAGGAGCATACACATCAAAGTAGTCTATTCCAGGTTTTTGGGTAAATCCTTTGGCTACTAACCTAGCCTTGAATTTCTCTACCGATCCATCGGGTCTAAGATTCTTTTTGAAGATCCACTTACATCCAATGGTTTTACAACCTGGAGGTAGGTTTACTAATTCCCAAGTTTGATTTTGGACAATGGATTGCATCTCGTTATTTATAGCTTCTTTCCAGAAAGGAGAATCGAATGACTTCATTGCATCTGCATAGTTAATTGGTGTATCTTCTACTAGAAGAGCATAGAAGTCATCAAAGATCTTTTCTGTCCTAGCTCTAGAGCTTCTCCTAGGTTCAGTGGGAATGCTATCCTCAATTGGTCTTTTGTTTCTAGAGCACGATGCTATGTTAGTGTCGTTCGATCTAGGTTCTGTTCCAATTCTAGTCCTAAAAGGAAAGATGTCTTCAAAATAGGTAGCATCTCTAGCTTCCATTATTGTATTATTAGTAATTTCACTAATCTGAGAGTTAAAAACAAAAATCGGTTAGCATTGCTATCTGATGCATAGCCTATGAAAATGGCATCTATGGTTTTTGGACCGATCTTTTTCTTTTTATTTTCAGGGATCTTGACTTTCGCCAAATACCCCCAGACTTTAAGATAATCCAAAGTGGGTTTTCTATTCTTCAACATTTCATAAGGGGTGAGGTTATTCTTTTTAGAGGGAATTCTGTTAAGTATGAAACATGCTATTACTAGTGCTTCTCCCTACAAGTTTTCAGGTGCTCCTGAGCAAATTAGCATATCATTAACCATGTCTATAAGGGTTCTATTCTTACGTTCAGCTACTCCGTTGGATTGGGGGGTATAGGGAGTTGTGACTTCATGAATTATATCGTGTTCTTCACAGAACTCGGTTAACTCATGAGAGGTATACTCTCCACCTCGATCGGATCTAAGTATTTTTAAGGTCTTATCTCTTTGGTTTTCAGCCTCAGCTTTATAGACCTTAAATTTACTTAGTACCTCATCATTGGTTTTTATGAGGTATAGGTAACAGTATTTTGATAGATCATCTATGAATGTGACAAAATATCTATTACCTCCTCTAGTAGTTCTTCCTGAGTCGCATACATCACTATGAACTAATTCGAGGATTTCAGAGTCTCTCTATCGATTGTTCTAAAGGGTTTCTTAGCTTGTTTTGCTTCTACACAGGTTTCACACTTATCGAGGTTTTGGATATCTGCTTTAGGTATTAGATTTAGGCTCATCAGTCTCTTGATGGAGTTGTAATTCACATGACCTAGTCTAGCATGCCAGATAGGTAGAGATTCAACATTTAGTACAGAAAGACTTTTATTATTTTCGAAAGGAATACAAACATTTAGCTTAAATAAGCCATCACTCATAAATCATTTCCCAATAAAAGACACTCCTTTTGTGATTACAACTTTATTCGATTCAAACACGAGTTTATAACCGTATTGAACTAGAAGAGAATCGCTAACAAGGTTGCGTCTAATCTCTGGAACGTGATGAACTCCGTGTAGGGTTATGATCTTGTTCGATGTAAGCTTCAAGTTGACTTGACCCGTTCCCAATACACGAGCTTCGGCATTATTTTCCATGGTCACAGCTCCTCCACCTGAGACCTGATAAGTGGAGAACCAAGAGCGATCAGAACATACATGAATGTTAGCTCCGGTATCAATCCACTAGTCAAGTGCTTGCAAAGTCAAGTTTACTTCTGGAATAGAGACAACTGACCTGAAAGCATTCTCAGATGAGGTGACCATATTTACTTGGGAAGGAGGTTGTGGTCCGTTCTTCCTAGGTTGAGAAAGTCCAGTCTTCTTGTAGAAGCAGTCCGATGCCATATGGTTGGTTCGACCACATACGTTGCAGTAGCGTACTCCTTCTGCTGGCTTCTTCTGGAATTTGGGGTTTTTGGTGAAAGGCTTCTTGTGGAATGGTTTATTTGGTTTGGAATAAAAGGACTTGGTTTTCTTATGGTGTTTTGGTTTTGATTCTATATTGTTTACCTTGGTTTGGACTCGGAAAGAGATTTTTCACTAAGTCTATGTTGTTCTTCTATCCTAATGGAATTGAAGACTTGGGTTAGAGATAGTTCTCCTTGGGAATGATTTAGTTTTCTAGCAAAGTCAGACCAGGATAATGGGAGTTTATCTATCAAGCAAGCTATCTGGAAGTTTTCATCTAGGGTTGATCCGTTATCCTTGAGATAATGGACTAGATTCTCAAACTTGTGAATTTGTTCATTCATCGGTTTAGAATCATTCATTTTAAACTTGTTAAAATCAGCTGTTTTGTAGCGTTTGATCCCAGCATCATCTAGGCCGTACTTAGAATTTAGGGTATCCCAAAGTTCTTTGGCATCTTTTGAGGTATAGTAGATGTCATATAACCTATCGGAAAGGGATCCTAGGATACGGTGGTGACAAATATATTATATTTCCTCAGGAGTCCTAGATGTGGAAGTAGAATCAGAGCCATCTGGGTTGGATGATCCACTACTGGTTTGGGCATGTTTGTCTATAGGGTTGGACTCATTTCCTGATTCGGTGGTGCTATCACTTATTGCAGACATAAGTCCAAGCAAGGACAACCAGAATCTCATCTGGTTTTGCCAACGCTAGAAATTAGCCCCATCGAATTTCTCAGGCTTCGCACTAAGGTACTTAGTTCTAGGGGAAGTCATTTTTAGGGTAAGGGAGTTAAGGCTGGAATGAAACAAACTTTGTGTCAGAACAATATTGTGCACTATTTTCTACGTGAACCAAATTTATCTTCTTTTGTATAATAGTTGATCACCTGAGTATCGCTAGATTTGACTTTGGAAGTCCAAATGAGTTCTCCAAAGTATGACAGCCAGATCAGCTCCAGATGGGTGGTGGAGCACTTGGCTCGCTTAAATACCAGTCCGTCTTAAGCACATATGCCTTTTTGACAAGCTTTTTCTAGACACTGTCTAACTAAGGATGATTCACCGGAATTCTTTAAGTCACTTCTTCGTGAGAGACCCAAGTATAAATGAAAAAAAATAATTAAAGATTTTTTTTTAAATTATCAAAATCTCTAGATTATAGGGATAACAGACTAGTCACACATACACGAATGTATGTGCCGAGCTCTCCCTACTAGAGTCTTGATTTTGTTTAGATGATGTGTTTGATTAGCTTTTTTTTTAATTATAAAATATTAAATTTTAATTATGTGTAGTAAAATAAATTTTCACTTACACTAATGTCGTATTATCTATATTATACTAATGATCAAGCAATTTCTAATAAATCAATATGCTAACAATACAATTTAAGCTAACTATACTATTATATTATTAGCAAGATCTAATGCTAAGCAAATATTAATAATAATGCTTTAGATTAGATCAAAGGTTAATACTAAATCATTAAACCGAATATTAATATGGGTATGCCAATAATTAAATATTTGCAATATATAGAGATTTGTAAGAAATAAATTAACCTAATTTTTAAATCTAAAAATATTTTAAGCCAACAATTAACAACACAATTGGATTTCTAGATTGTTGGAAATAATTTTGCTTGCTAAACGGATATTACAAATGTGGGGTTTCTCAAATGCAATATGGATGATAAATTTCGGTTTTGAATATAACTTTTGCCAAATGAAAGAATGAAAATATTAGGCAATGAAATTATAAATGAATCCTAGCTAGTGAAGGATCCAAAATGAGACTTTTGTAGCGGAGTATGAATATGATAAAACTATACATAAGCAAATAATACTAGTAACATTCTAGTAATTTAAGAAGATGAAGAGTTAAGAGGATGGCCTGGGGTCGAAGCACGCCTTGGCGCTGTCCTAGAAATCCAATTGCCCCCCACATGCGGGTCTCGTGGCAAGGAAGACTAGAGATACGACGAACCTCCCGGATGACCACCTTTCCTTCTCGTTGGCACGCCTCGGAGAAGGCACACGAACACCACACTATCGCCTTCAGGAGTCCAGCAAAAAGTTTAAAGAAAATTGGAAATGGAGATTTTTGGAGCAGAGTTTCAAGAGCAAAAGATGATGAAAAAGTGTGTCTTTAGCCATGGGTTTTGGGCCCATTTTATAGCCCACCAAGGGGTGTGATGGCTGCCCATTATTTTGGGCTTTAAAATCCAAGCCATAATGGGTTTGAATGTGACCGTTATAGCCGTTGCACAAAGGTTTGAATGTGTGCAACGGCTATACCATTACAAAAGGTTTTAAAACACAATAAAAAATAAATATAAAAATAAAAAGTTAACAGGGGTGGCATCATGCAGAAAAGGACCTTGGCGTGTGTCTTGCGAAGAATTTGCCGACCCCCTACCGAGGGCCGATCGAGAGTGTCTACCGACCCCCTACCAAGGGCCGACTGTTGAGCCTGCCAATCCCCTGCCAAGGGCTGGCCAGAAGTCTGTCAGTCAACCCCTGGCTGGGGTCGACTGTTGTGCCTGACAACCCCTTACTAAGGGCCATCCGGGTGCGCATCTGTTGACCCGCTGTCCGGGGTCGATCATTGCGCTTGTCGATCGACCCCCTGCCAAGGGCTGACCACGTGCGCGTCTACCCACCTGCTATCTGGGGCCGACTGTTGCGCCTGTCGATGGCCGGCCAGATACGTGCTTGCCGATTAGCTGTCCGGGGCCGATCGTTGCGCCTGCTGACCCCCCTGCCAAGGGCTGGCCAGAATGATGCTCGGGTCATTCTATCGGAGGGGCCGACTGAAGGGATGAAGGGCCAACAGGGCAGGGCCTTAGGCTTGTAGAGTGTCGAGGCATTGGTCTCCTCGGACTTTATCTGCGAGTGCCAAAGGCATGGCCTTGGGCTTGTAGAGTGCTGAGGCATTAGTCGCCTCGGACTTTTGTCTTTGAGTGGTAAGCGTAGGGCCTTGGGATTGTAGAGTGCCGAGGCATTGGTCACCTCAGACTTTGTCTTTGAGTGCCAAGGGCAGGGCCTTGGGCTTGTTGAGTGCCGAGGAGTTAGTTGCCTCGGACTTTGTCTTCGAGTGCCATGGGCAGGGCCTTGGGCTTGTAGTGTGTCGAGGCGTTGGTCGCCTCGAACTTTGTCTTCTAATGCCAAGGGCAGGGCCTTGGACTTGTAGAGTGCCGAGGTGTTGGTCGCCTCGGACTTTGTCTTCGAGTGCCAATGGCAGAGCCTTGGGCTTGTAGAGTGCCAAGACGTTGGTCGCCTCGGACTTTGTCTTCGAATGTCAAGGGCAAGGCCTTAGGCTTGAAGAGTGCCAAGGTGTTGGTCACCTCGGACTTTGTCATTGAGTGCCAAGGGTAGGGCCTTGGGCATGTTGAGTGCCGAGACATTGGTCACCTCGGACTTTATCTTCGAGTGCCAAGGGTAGGGCCTTGGGCTTATTCTCATTGCCTCGGATAAGTATAATTGACAACTTAGATTGACCTGGATTGTCAGGAGCTTTTTTATCCTATTTTTTCTTCGAGTTTCTGACTTGAATGGACGGAGTCGAAGTCTTTCGTTGACTTGGGTTGCCAAGAGCCTTTTCATCGGACCTTAGCCTCGAGAGGGCATAGTCTATTTTACTTCGAGCTTTCACCTTGAATGGGTGGAATCGAAGTCTTTAGTTGACCTGGATTGCCAGGAGCCTTTTCATCGGACTATAGCCTCGAGAGGTCGTAACTGATTTTGCTTCGAGCTTTCGACTTGAATGGGAGGAATCGAAGCCTTTGATTGACCTGGGTTGCTAGGAGCCTTTTTATCGGACTTTAGCCTCGAGAGGGCGTAGCTGATTTTGTTTCAAGTTTCTGACTTGAATGGGCAGAATCAAAGTCTTTGGTTGACCTGGGTTGCCAGGAGCCTTTTTATCGGACTTTAGCATTGGAAGGACGTACCCGATTTTGCTTCAAGCTTCCGACTTGAACTAGCGGAATCGAAGGTTTAGTTTGACCTGGGTTACCAGGAGCCTTTTTTTATCAAACTTTAGCCTTGAAAAGGTGTAGCCATATTTCTTCGAGCTTCCGACTTGAACTAGGGGAATCGAAGACTTAGTTTGACATGAGTTGCCAAGAGCCTTTTTATCGGACTTTATCCTTGAAAGGGCGTAGCCGATGTTGCTTTGAGCTTCCGACTTGAACTAGCGAAATCAAAGGCTTAATTTGACCTGGGTTGCAAAGAGCCTCTTTATTGGACTTTAGCCTTGAATGGGCATAGCCGATGCTGCTTCGAGCTTCCGATTTGAACTGGCGAAATCGAATACTTAGTTTGACCTGGGTTGGCAGGAGCCTTTTTATTGGACTTTAGCCATAAAAGGGCGTAGCCAATGTTGCTTCAAGCTTCCGACTTGAACTGACGGAATCGAAGGCTTAGTTTGACCTAGGTTGCTAGGAGCCTTTTTATCGGAATTTAGTCTTGAAAGGGCATAGCCGATGTTGCTTCAAGCTTCCGACTTAAACTGGAGGAATCGAAGGCTTAGTTTGACCTGGTTGCTAGGAGTCTTTTTATCGGACTTTAGCCTTGAAAGGGCATAGCCGATGTTACTTTGAGCTTCCGACTTGAACGGGCGGAATCAAAGGCTTAGAGCATCTCCAACGGCCTCCGAACTAGGAGCACCTCCTAAGGACCGTGGGGCCCATTTTGGCAGCCACCTCATGAAAATTTCCTAGTTGAGAGGAGATCGGCTCCAACAGCCTCCGAACTGTGATATCCTAGCCAATTTTACATCAAACACCCCTTATATTTATAATTTATCCAAACCCTCCAATTTTACACCAAACCCCTCCTAACTTAATTTTATTTGCAAGAATAGTGGGAGAGTGAAGAATGGTGTGTATAAGGGGGTGTTTATAGATTTTTTTTAAAAAAATAGTATTTTTTAGAATTTTTGCATGCATTATTGTATATATATATATATATATATATATATATATATATATATATATATATATATATATATATTTATAAAAAATGAGGAGGTTTTTTGTACAAAAATATATTATTTAATTTGTTCGGAGGCTCTGAAGGAACTCTGTTGTTTTTGGATCCGTTCGGAGGTCTTGAGTACACGTGGTCTACGTGGCACGCCACGTAGGTCTTCAGAGTTCTCTTCGGAGCCGGTTGGAGCAGCGTCTGATAAATCGGAGTGCCACGTCGTCCTTCGGAGATCCCTTTGGAGGCCGTTGGAGATGCTCTTATGTTGACCTGGGTTGCCAAGTGCCTTTTTATCGGACTTTAGCCTTGAAAGTACATAACCGATTTTGCTTCGAGCGTCCGACTTGAATTGGCAGAATCGAAGTCTTGGGTTGACTTGGGTTTCTAGGAGCCTTTAGGTCTCTTGAATGGGTTGAATTAAATTTCAAGAGATTTAAACTTTGATGGTCAGTCTGTAGGGATCTTTGTTGCCTCTGTACTTTATGACCATGCCCCCCCCTCCAGATGGAGCAAATTTGCCGCTGGCGACTTCCTTTGTTTTTGGAAAAACAGCTCTGAGTACCTGGTCTTTTTTGTTAAGTTCTCTTCTTTTGTCCCTTCTATCATATGCCCTCCTAATTTTTGTTTATAATTGGTCATATCTGCTACTGCCCTTGAAAGGGCGTAACCGATTTTGCTTCGAGCTTCCGACT
This sequence comes from Chamaelirium japonicum, assembly GCA_947650365.1. Lineage (NCBI taxonomy): Eukaryota > Viridiplantae > Streptophyta > Magnoliopsida > Liliales > Melanthiaceae > Chamaelirium > Chamaelirium japonicum. The sequence goes on from OX393556.1 coordinate 31,774,549, forward strand.
TGAACGGGCGGAATCGAAGTCTTTTGCTGACTTGGGTTGCCAAGAGCCTTTAGGTGCCTTGAACGGGCAGAATAGAATTTCAAGTAACTATAATTTCGAGAAAAAGAGGTATTTTATTGATAAACCAAATTCACAGTTATAATTTTCAGAGGTTACTCGACAGATATTGTGAACTCTCTTTTCCAGGTGTTCAATCTCTTCGCCGGAGGTTGCTTGCTAATGCTACTATACGTGAACACAATTTGCTTTTGTATCCACGTATTATGTTGACTCCCTTTCTTTATTGATGCTGCCTTTTCTTCTCTCGGCCTGGTTCCTTGTTAGTGAGGTAGCCATCGAGTCGCCCTTCTTGGATTAGGTCTTCGATGTGATGTTTTATCTTTCGGCAGTTGGAGGTTGGGTGTCCATGACTACGATGAAATTCGTAATAGACAGTCGTGTCTTTCGTCTAATCCGAGTTCGGAGGGAGAGGCTGCGGCCTTTTGCAGAAGGGCTCGTTCTATAAGTAGGCAAAGATGTCTTCAATCGAGGTATTCCGCTCAGTGAACACCCTTTTGTCTCTCAGAGTTTGCCTCTTCCCTACTGTAGAGGCCCTCGGATCTTTATTGTGTCTTTTCGTCGATACCTTTTGGTCGGACACGGCGTTGGCAGACTTCTTGTATTAACGTTTATTTTGACCTTCGTCAGCCTTCTTGTGTCAAGAGTTGTGAGACTCGCATGGATCGCGTAGTCTTCTAGCCTGCTGATTATCTTCGACCTCTATCTCTCGTTGTACGCATCTGAACATTGCCTCCAAGGAGCTGGGAGGATGCCAGATAAAGTCAGTGTAGACATGGAGTTCCGACCAGATAGCATTCTGGAATACTAGCATGATGGCCTCCCAATTATGGGACCGGCCGGTGAGCTCAGAATGATCATTGTGGAATCTCGTTGTGAAGCTTCTCAGGGATTCATCAAAGCTCATCTTCAGTCGGTAGTGAGTATTCATCTTTTTCTCCGGCTTCAGGTTCAGCCAGTAGTGGTCCATGAAGAGCTCTGTAAACTCTTTGAATATAGCTACCGCATTGATAGGCAACATGTGGTACCAGTCGAGGGCAGGTCCCTCGAGGCGTCCTAAGAACATGGCAGAGAACATGGTTCTCATACTTGTATGGTGTCATGGCCTGCTTGAAGGCGAGAATGTGGAGAGCAGGGTCTCCCTTGATGCAGTTAAACTTTGGCAAGCTTGGTATTCGCCAACCCTTAGGAAATGGGGTTGCAAGCACCTCAAGACACAGAGGCCCTGCCGAGGTGATTAGTTGCTTACAGTTTTGATGGCGACATCCCACGTCGTTGGTACGCCTTAGTCTGTTGAGTAGATCACGGACATAGGTTGCTTTTAGGCTCGAGTGAATAGGACATCCAGTGGACCCCGTTGATTTTGGTGACCTTTCTCAGTGATGGCTCGATGCACCGTCGATATCGAGGCGATCCCACACAGTTTGCCTTGGTGCTTGCGTAGATACTTGACGCCTCTAGATACACCGTCCATGCGGTTCTTCTAGATGATGACTCATGGCTGAGCGAGTCCTTGGTGGTTCTTCATTAGCGGTGGGAGCATTGTAGACCACAACCCCTGCTCTCTCAGCTGCTTTCTTCAGGGAATCCCTTTCTTGCTTAAGGGCTACGTTATTCTTAAAGAGATTCAGTAGCTGAAAGTCAGCAGCCGAGATTTGGTACGTAGCCGGAGCCTCGTTTCATTGGACATTGTGCTCTTTGATAGATCGAAGACTCGGGGACGGTGGATCCCGTCGATTGCTGCGGCCTTCCGGATAGCTGCCTTGCTGCCCCATCCGCTCATGAACATGTCTTCGATTGGTTGCCACAGAGACTTCATGCTCGTCTTCGATAAGTGCGTCATTCATCAGATCAATACTCGCCTTCAAAGGGTTGGTACTAGCCTTCATCATGCATTGATATCGGCATGATGAAGAAGTTGAAGTAGACTTGAAGGAGGACTTGTGGCTTGCCACCACAAGTTGAGTATGAGTCGGTAGAGGTGTGAGTAAGAGCTCTAACAATGTCCCACAAACGGCACCAAAGATTATGCGGGAAATTTTCATGCCGTTTTGATCAGAGACTTCGCTCCACAATTCTTGATTGAATTGAATGATTTGGAGAGATAGAGATTAGAATATATAGAGAGAGATGACACATAGAGTTGATGTCGAAGTTCGATCTTGTGACTTATGTCTCCGGGAGAGAGGTGCCATCTGATCTCCACTATAATATGAGTAAATAAGGCCAGGTGAGCGTTCTCTCGACAGGCCAAGAGAAGCTTCGTACAATGAGGTTGCACGGAGTAACTAGAAGAGGACTCAAAGGAAGAAGATAGAGCTCTGGCTCGGGCTCTAGGATCCTCTCTTTCTCTGATTGAATGACCGACCCACCCCTTTTCTGAAAGCCATAGGGGTCCTTTTATAGCTGAGGTAGCATTGATCCTTTTATAGCTTCGATATGATAGTGATGACATGGCTGTGTTGACGTAGCACTGATCCTGGACCTGGCTTGCCTACTTGGGCCGTTGTGTGGGCCCATGTGGGTCTGGTCCGCGACAATATTTGTACCCACAAAGTTAACGTTAGAGCCACGCCAAAGCAAAATCCAGAGCCAGACGCCAAAAGCAAGATTGATGCCGTAAACCGACATTCAAGGACGCCGAGGTCTAGCAAGAGCTAAAGAAGATGCGAATACCGAGGAACAACGCCAAAATCCCTCTAGTCGATGAAAGCTCAAAGCACAAAAGGAACAAAAGCAATGGTGAAGACTCCTTAGCCTCTTAAGATAACCGAACTTCTGTAAAGACCAATGCCCTGGGCAACCCCTCTAGAGTCTTATACAAAAAACCATGGAGATATAGATCAAAGGGACCCTCTAGAGGATCTCTCCCACAATCTCCTGATAAATCTTCACTGTCCCGACTCACCACTCCCGAGACCCGGGAGTGGCTGTAATCTCATGAGCACAATAAAGATGAACCATCTTTTTCCCTGTCCATAGGCCTATAGGCTCAAACATCGACGAGATGGGTTAGGGTATCGATGAAAACAAGTAGAAGAGGAAGGAGGGAGGTGGAGAGTGATGATAATTAAGGAAGAATAAGAGGAGGGAGGAGGGAGGTGGAGAGTGATGATAATTAAGGAAGAATAAGAGGAGGGAGGAGGAGGTCGATGGCGATGGTGATGGTAGCGGGGTGGATGGTGACGAGGGTTAGGCTAGCTGGAGGTAAATGGTGAGGGTATTTTGGGGATAAATTTTATTCTTATTGGGTTTTTTTTAAGTGGGTGCGAAGATAGTTTTGGTGGGTTCAAAAAGAATCTTTTCCTTCGAATGGGCATCTCTCTTTGCCCACATTACAATAGGTGTGCAGAGGAACCTGATCGAGAATGGTAATCATGGCATCTTAAATGTCCTGAAGCTACAGATGTATGGCGGAGATGCTCCTAAACTCTGCAAACTAATTAACTGGTTATTTCTTTCAATTTTGATTTTTGCAAGGCGTCTAATCCTTGTATTTTCAGTCGGTCGTAGATAGCTTTGTATAGCTGTATTACCAAAAGAAAGATAAAATTATAAAGAAGTTCTTACCCAAATTGACAACAAACTCTGATGTATTGCTCAAATTGACCCACTTTATTTTAGCACTACTTCTCTAACCTCCATCACATTGCGAAGCTTTGTTGCACCCTTTCTCAAAGACTGTTGGGAGTTTAATTGTTTCCCCCGTTGATTCATTGGAGATTGTTGGAAACCCCACCACTTGCATTCCTCCTTACCGTGCAACCCTCGTTGGAAGGCAACATGTGTAGTTTGCTCTCCACATTGGTTTGCTAGAAGCTGTCGGGAGTTTGCCTTCCTTGTTGCTTCAGAGGTCATCGATCAAGAGGTTGTCAAGAGTTTTCTATCTCTATTATTTTGCCGTAGATCGCCAGAAATCCTACCACTTGTGTACTTATCATGGAACCCTCATTAATGTTCATCAGGAGTTTCCTTTCCCTGTTGCTTCACTAGAGTCATCGGGAACCTCACCATTGGCATTCAAGCACAGGACCTATTACTCTGATAGGCCTCTCTTCCTCAAAAAAATCTTGGTATAACACATCCGACATTATATGTTGATTCATCCCCCAAGAAAATAGTCGATCGAAATAAAAAATCAACAACTTCTTGAAATGACTAAATTGACATTCTTACAAATCAAATATTTATTTCTTGGTTACACATCTACTAAAAATGGTTAAAAATGTTATAATCGAAGTACAAACTTTTTCTATCTCTTTAGGTGCTAATTTTGATTATAATGAATCAATTTTTTCGTCATCGGAGATTATTAATAATTTGGAAGGAAAACATGTAGGGGTTCGAATCGAGTGTTGTTGACCGGGTTAAGCGTCCTCGCTTCAAACTTATTGACCTAGATCAGTTCTTTTGTTTGTTGTTTTGTTTTTTATTTTTATTTTTTGAGATATTTTGGATTGGGCTTTGTTGTCATAGTAGAATATAAGGAAATGACTCCTACTAGATAATACGAGGATTAATCTAAGTAATCTAATCATATCTTTCTATCTCTTTAGGTGCTAATTTTGATTACAATGAATCATTTTTTTCGTCATCGGAGATTATTAATAATTTGGAAGGAAAACATGTAGGGGTTCTAATTGAGCGTTGTTGACCGGGTTAAGCGTCCTCGCTTCAAACCTATTGACCTAGATCAGTTCTTTTGTTTGTTGTTTGTTGTTTGTTGTTTTGTTTTTTATTTTTTATTTTTTGAGAAATTTTGGATTGGGCTTTGTTGTCATAGTAGAATATAAGGAAATGACTCTTACTAGATATATAATACGAGGATTAATCTAAGTAATCTGATCATATCTAATGCGGTTAGAAATTAGACCTCTTCTCCTCATGATGGGTAGGATTTCTTAGGAAAGATAAGCGACTACTTGTTGCTTATTGAATAGGGGTAACATCCTTCCTCTTGCTCTCACGCCTTTGGTCCCTATCAATTTGGCCAAAGAATGAGAGAAAATACTTGCAACTGTATATAAATCTCGAAGAAATTATGGGGGGTGTTTGGCATGAAAAACTATTTTGCTTAAACATTGTCCAGAAGAGGGTAATGCCGTTAATTATTATTTTCAATGTAATCTTGTGTTTGGCGTTCCGATTAGCATAGAAATGGATGGAGAGATAAAATATCATTCCGAAATCTTCATTCCACTGGAACATAAAAGTGTCCATTAATTTGAAATATGGAATTGTGGAAAAAAACGGATGGTTCCGGAACGATGCATGCTGAACACCCCCTAAGCTTTCTCCAACTAGAACATCGAAGGCATATTTACTTTCTCATGAGCTATATGATTTATGGTATTTCAATTACATGATTAAGTATGAGACACAACATAATTGGATGCCCGAGCTTGATTTATAATTATAACTCATGCATGAAACCCAAACAATAAATCAATGTCTTACATGATATTGTGTCTATTTTTGAAAAATGTCAAGCTGCAATTGTGGCTGCATCCCAGTGATAAATCCGATGTTTCCCTCTCAGGAGGTTGCAAGATTGGATCCCAAGTTTCTCCTACACTTGTGGTTGCTACAAGCTTCGAACCATAGTCTTTCTTGTGCGTGTACACTAACAGGTGCTACCCTAGCTGAACAAGTATGTGCAAATCAAGAAGAAAAAAGTACAGTTCACTGCATAAAATAATTTTGAATAAGGAACGTTGGGAACATGAACTGTACTAATTTCAGAGTTGAGCTTGTTAAGTTGCCTAAAGACAAGAACATGGGTTGCATTTTACTTTATAACGACAAATACAAGTCAACCTTTAAAAAAAAAAAAATACAAGTCATAGTTTTGGAGTGCAAGGCCAAGTCCTATTGAAAGAAACAAAGCCTACAAAGCCAAGTTTTCTTCCAAACAAAATTTTGGAGTCAAATTTTTTTTTTTCTCCTTTGGAAAAAACAAATGATTTAGAATAATAGAAATCCTCGAACTATTATTGTTAATTTGGACTAACCACTTTATAAAATGCATTTTTTTCGTGACGGTCTTGAAGAATAATTGGATATGAACTGCCCTAAAGAAGAAAAACTACTATAGTACTATATATGAAGAAAAAAAAACATATATTGCTTTAAGAAAAGTGTCTTATATACTTAGAATTATTAAGTTGCGGTAATGGAAGGAGTTGAGCCGCAAATTAAGTGGCCGGGTCTTTTACTTGGTCAAGCTTGAGCAATGCTTATTTTATGCCAATTCAACCCCCAGCCGAGTAGGGTAGAGCTAGGGTTTCCATTGAAGTTAGCCTTACTCAAACCGAAGGATTGAAATGTCCAAATAGAAATAGAACCATAGGAACAATTTGGCGAGTGTCTTCCAATTTCACCATGAAGTGCTTTTTCTCAAAGTAGCCAACAAAACCAAGGTCTATAAAACAAACAAGATTGACATGATCCTATTATTTATCCCGTACCGCAAGTTGGCGGGTCCAATGCATCTAGCGACGACAGTCAGGGCTAAACATCATTCATCTATTGAGGGTGCTTACCATCGGACGACATAGATATAACGGGCCAGGCTCCTAGCCACCTTAGGGCACCTGAAGCGATCAATTCTCAAACTAAACTTTATAAAGCAATGCTATTCTGCCAACCCGTTTTACCAACTTTTAGTTGCCAATTTGATGTAGCACCGGATCCTAGCAGTCCATTTACCTGACAGTTGGGGCTAAATGCGATACGTCGATCGGGGCTAGGTGCCATGGATGGTTGTGATTGTACCATGTCAAGTTGGCAAAGCGGGTTGGTAGAATAGCATTTTCAACATTTATAAATGATTATTAGCTTCATAATTTAAGTTTTTTTTTAGGACTATCAAAAGATTTTTGTTTTGGAATATAATCGAAAGACTAAGCCCAATTAGAGAGCATTTGGGCTGCGTCCAAAGAGACTAACCACAGTCCCCACATGCATCGTCTCGAACCTCGCATGGGTCGGCCGTCGGACGTTGCCGACCGTTGGGTGAGGTACGTACGTACCTCCCATCGCAACCCGCATTGTTTATCCAAGTTGGTGATTCACGAATCGTTCCCCGATGAATTGGCCGAGCCCGATAGAATCGCCGAGGAATTGGACATCCCGTCACTGACGACGGCGAGTAATGGGCGTCACGTCGCAGTCATGACGTTCACACAGTCCGTCCGGATCTGCTTCTGGATACCGAAAACGTGGACGGCGTGTGGCTTTGCTGACGTGGCCGATGACCCAGGAGTAGGGTGGCAACGGGTCGTGTCGTGTCGGGTTCGTGTCCTGTCCAAAACCCCTAGACCCGGACCCGGACCCGGACCCGACCCGTTTAAGTAACCGTGTCTAGATTCTAAACCCGTACCTGACCCGTTTATAAACGGTTAGACCCGATAAGACCCATTAGACCCGTTTATCACATGGGTCTATTCGGTTGACCCGATCCGACCTAGTCCAACTCGACCCGATCTGACCCGATAGACTCATTGGTACATCATATTACAGTATCGGATTACGGGTAGACCCGACACAACCCGTTGAATTTTAAACGGGTCTTTCCGGGTCTACCATGTCCAGACCCTAAATCCGGACCTGACCCGTTTATTAAACAGGTCTATTGTGTCGACCCGTTTACGACCCGAACCCATTTTGTCATGACCAGGCCCGCTGACTTCGTCTGGGTCCGAAATTGCCAGCCCTATCCAGGAGTGAGAGTTGGATCGAAAAATGTCCCAACTTCGTGGGTCCCCCGTGGCTGCATCGACGGGATGGGTGCGATGTATTCGTGGACCCCATCTGTATCGGACGGCTGTGAATACTGTTTTTGACCACATAGGCATATGAAACGAGTTTGGAAAATGCTTTCAAGCCGTCCTATTTTCCAACCCGTGACATCTGATCACAGCCGTCCGTTTGCAACGAGCCCCAACAAGCGATTTGGGCCCAGCCACAAAGGTAAATAAATGCCGACGTCAAGTTGGCAATGGAGAGTTAACAAAAACTTACCTTAAAAAAATAAATAAATGGGGCAGAATCGGTTGGTGGCAAAATGGCATTGCTCACTCTAGGGCTGGTAATTTCGGACCAGACACAGCAGACCCGACATGAAGTTAGCGGGTCTGGGTCAGGGCTAAACGGTTCGGGTCATAAACAGGTCGACACAATATATCCATTTAATAAATGGGTCGGGTCTGGGTTTAGGGTACGGACACGGTAGATCAAAAAAGACCCGTTTAAAATTCAACGGATCGGGTCGGGTCGGATCGAGTCTACCCATAATCCTATACTGTAATATGATGTACCAGCTGGTCTATCGGGTCAGATCGGGTCGAGTCAGACTGGGTCTGATCGGGTCAACTGAATAGACTCGTGTGGAAAATGGGTCTAACGGGATCCCCATGGCTGCATCGAAGGGATGAGTGCAATACATCCGTCGGCCCCACCTGTATTGTATCGGATGGTTGTGAATACCGTTTCACCACATAAACATACGAGGTCGTCCATCGTGGCGCCTAGGTTGACAATTAACAGGTCGGACCCGAGCCCAAAGGAAACCCAGAGACATTGAGGTATGGGAGGGTCCATGCCCAACCCATACCCTTTAGGCTTGGGTTCTGGTTCAAGTTCTTGGTATGTATCGGGTACGATTTTATGTTTTATTTGCAGTAAATGATTTTTCTTAACTTATAATTTAAGATTTGATTCCGGATGACTTTTTAATTGACACAATTCTCGGTATACAATGTTTAAAATCTTCACATCTATAGAATATTGGCAAAACGGTATTGTGCTGACTAGGATAAAAAAAATCCTCTTAGTCGTATGATTTTATGTAAATATCGCAGTCGCCTGTTGACCTAAATTGGCTGGCTACCTAATAAATGACACCAAATCTCTAATTATAGCAACCCAAAATCAAGTAAGTAATAAATGCAGGAATCCCTTTCTCCATCCAAATTCTCTTAATTAGTCGTCCGATTTTATGTAAATATCGCAGTCGTCTGCTGACCCAAATTGGCTGGCTACCTAATAAATGACACCATATCCTCAATTATAGCAACCCAAAATCAAGTAGGTAATAAATGCAGGAATTCCTTTCTCCATCCAAATCGGTTCTTTCGATTTCGAACCAAGCTGCCCCTTTCTCCTGTGGGTGAATACGGTCTCTCTCGTAAATCATATTAAAAACATAATATAAAGATATTAAAAACCTACTATAAAGATGATAAATGTTGTGATCTGAGGTCCTCATGCAGCGGAACACGACTGGTGCAGAAACACCATAGTGGAGACTACCACCGACAAGACCGATCGAATAAAAGAAACACAAGCAATCAACTAAGAAAGTAATACGACAATCATCAATCAATGGATTCACTAGTTTGGGGAAACCCGAGTACACTTTTGTCTGTCTCTCATATACCCACAAAGAGATACCCCCCAAAAAGAATAGATCCCGCAGCCCTCTCACACTGAAGATAAGGAGAAACCCTTCCTGAAACCCTCCGGTCTTCAATGGATTCCTCTCACTCTCCCTTGATGACAACTACCTTCTTAACTCTCTCATGGGTTGCTCTTGTACCTCCATGATACTCTAGGTTAGCCTTCGGACCTTCTATTTATAGACATACATTCGTATCCGACTTGAAGAATGAATCCCACGAGAAAACGCAGACCGAACCGCCTCACCAGTGTGCTACCATACTAAGTCGTGCACACTACTTGGGGAGGTCGTGCACATGACTTGTTTCGTTTTCTCGTCTGATTTTTCTGCCGATGCCAGTTGTGCGCACGACATTTTATAGTCGTGTGCACGACCCTTTTTGGCAGACAAATCTTGGAGTTGTATGTGGCTTGTTTGGAGCCACATCTACTTTGATCAACAATCTCCACCTTCCAACAAGACATGAGCACCTCCTCGAACATGAACTCCATCGTTTTATTTCATGAACCATCTTCTGATCATCGTCATGGCCTTTTCCCCCGTACCGAGAGCCCAAGCACCGAACTTGGCAATTTTCCAAGTCTTTCGACTTGGCCCACCTCCTAATCATCTTTGCCTTTGAGCGTGCTTCACTTGCAATCTTGTTCTTCATTGAACGTCGTGCACGAACTGCCACTCTCCCGGCTAATAGGCCTCCACCTGAGACCCTCCTTCATGATCATAGATGTTCCTACCCCCCACCTTAAACCACAGCCTTTGCTTTGCCTGCAGTGCTTCCCACACCCATCGCTCCCAACCTATCGTCCGTCGGCCAATACTCGAACATATTTTGCACCCTACTGCATCGCATGTATGCCCTTGGCACGCTGCTGTGTCTGCCACCATTACGACCATCATCGCCTTTTTTTCACCATTCGTCGATAACCATCGCACCCTGCTAGACTTCAGGTGTGCTCGCGGTCGTGCCTGCTGTCACCGCACCCGTTGGTGATCCGCACCAGTTCTCGTTGGCACCTCCACCAATCACTCGTCGGCAACCCACATCAGTCTGCTCGTTAGTGGCTAAACATGATACCGTCCGGCAACTCCCGTGCCATCGAGGTGCTCCCCCTCGATCCAGGCACCCACTTGTACGTACCATGTCATTATAACTTACCCGTCGTGATCCATCGAGCCAAGAAGTAGGTGTCGAGACCGCACCCTCCTCCCGACTTCACCTCCGGTGTCTTGAATCGCTCTAAGGGAAAAGATGCTTAATCGTAACCTCTCACTCAAAGTTTCCTCCGAAGACCCGAACCACTCAGAGAGTATTGATCGAACCTTGCCTCTCCCTCTCGTGCCTTTCGGCTAGAGCGCCGACCGTCAAAGCAACAAGCCTCCCGGGGGGGAGGTGCTATACCACAACCCCCCAAGCCTTCGACTTCCTTCTTGGGCCCACTTCCGGGTTCCTCTATCGCACCGCATGTCGCGCGTGTGCTGTTGTGATTTTAAATTGTTATACCGCAAGTGCACGGCATCTATCTGATAGACAGTGGCAAATACGGGTCGATCCCACAGAGACTTGGATGAAAACTAATTAAAGGAAAGTTAAAGCTAATTAATTTTATATCTTAGTTTAAAAAGGTTGATTTTTTTGTGAAATTGTTTTATAACGGGAAATACGGAACGCAAAACTGAAAGCTAATTAAGATTGAGGGTGTAGTCTATATGGATGGATATTCTAAGCTCTAGAATCCGCACAAGTAGCGATCTAAACTATACTTTTAGATGATTTTCAAGATGTTCACGGAGATACGAAGTCAATCTATCTCCGTGGATGATATTCAATGGAGCACTATTATGATCACGAATGTAGTGATCTTCCTCGCTTTAATGGAATAAGCCAGAAATAATTCTCCGTAAAATTCGGAGTAATAACAGAAGCTAACACTATGTAATGATTCTCCGTAAAACTACTCGTAATGACGAAGAATAAAACTATGCGATAAACCTCTGTAGAACCCTGATAATAACGGAGAATAAAGCTAACTTATTACGGAAATTTTAATCAAGCATGAATGAGCAAAGATCACTTTATTTTCATTAAACGCACTAAAATATAAAAATCAAATAAGAGCATGGTTTAGATACGACTACAAGGCTTCATCGAGAACTTAGAACGGTGGTTTAGCCTCGCATGGCCATGTGGTCGTTGATGGCGGATATTCCTTTGCAGATGACGAACCCGGCGATGATTGCGACGTGCGACGATGATGACGCGGCTCGGCTTGGAGACGGTTGCGTGGTGATGGCCGTGGCTTCGAGATGCGTAGTCCGGGTCCGTAGATGCTGGGGTGTGGCCCGGGTGATGGTGAAGATGAAGATGGTGGGCGGTGTAAGGTTATGAGGGCTCCTCCGGTGGTGATGAAGATGGGGATGAGAGATGCGGGTTGTAGATGGTCCGTCGCTCCTTGGGTTGGGATGATATTAAATAGAGAGAGGTCCGGACGTTCATGTGGCTGTAGGGTAGAGATAAGGTGGGCTCAAAAAAATGGACGGGTATGATCTTGTGATGGAAGTCGATCACAAGAGGTGATCTTGGATGAATCGGAGGAGATCTAGAGAGAGAGAGTCGGCAGATAAGGCAAGGGAGAGAGAGAAGTTCGTATAAGAGAGATAGATGATCGGTTTTAGAGAGATAAATGGGGCATGATTTGTTGAAAAGATGGACGGTGTGATGGGAGTCCAGGATGATCGCGAGGGGCTGCGGGACTGTGATGAGGAGATAGAGAGAGAGACGGTAGAGAGATAGAGGGAACGGGAGAGAGAAAGAGTTAGAGAGAGAGAATCCAGGAAATAAAGAGAAGAGTCCGGAGCTCTGATGGGATCCGGTTTGCATGGGATTCTAGAGAGAGAAATCCGGAGTGAGATAGCGAGACGTTCGGTAGAGGCTGTTATGGAAGGAGAGAGAAACGGGAGAGAGATGAGTGCCTGGTTTGTAGGAGGAGAGAGAGGCGCGATCGGGAGAAGAGAGAAGAGAGTTCGGTGGGATCCGATGTGCTGGAGGGCTGCATGCCATCGGACGGCTGGGATTTTTGGAGAGGAGAGAGAGAAAGCTGGGCCGGAGCTGATGCACGTGATGTAGAGGTGGAACGGGTGGCTGGAATTTGGACTCCGGATGGCCCATGCATGCATTGTTGGTGGATGTGGTGAGGGGTTTGGAGGCACGCCGGTCGGTTAGGGAATGGACGGCCAGGATTTGGATGCAATAGCTAGCGGGCTGTGATGGATCTCGATGGGGTGAGGTGCGGATCAAGTGGTGCTGGCCGGGTAGGTTGGGTCCGAGAGGGATTCGTGTGCGATATACTAAGGGACCTAGGTGATGCACTGCTACGATGGGCTTTGTAGTTGGAATAAGGTGCAGAGTGAAAACAACTAAATTAAAGATGGAAATAGAAGATGAAAAGGAAACAAAAAGAAAGAGAAAGAAAGATAGGAAGAGAACGACAGGCCGGCTTTGGTCACCATCATTTGAACTCATCATCAAAACCCTCATCGCTCATTTGCATTCATGTAGTCACCTTCTGGTTCGAGTCATGCGCTGCAACGGCTTGTTGAATTCGTCCCTCGTCCGAATCATCGCAGTTATCCGTTTTCCACCGTTGTTCTTCAGACAGGCCTCCAAACAAGCTGTACAGTCTCCATCAGATCACCGTGAGAATATCCACGGCTTGGGCATGAAGTCCTTGAGCTGATTGCATCGAAAACCGGATAAATTCCCTGAAAAACACACATGAAATGACACTCATCAGATTCAAATGCGATTATCGATAAAAGGATAATTTGGACTTTCGGGCTCTATATTTTTCATGCATGCAATGTATGAGAGCGAACCAATATGCCGTTGGGTTCGTATGAAAGTCTACTAAGCAGTGGTGCAAAGATAATTATGCAGTTTACGTGTAGTATGAAAGTTTTACGTAGCAAACTGATGATATATGCATAATACTAAAAGGATAATTCGCACAAATTAGCCGCTCAACACGTGCCTCGGCTCCCTTTCTTGGTCTAACTAGAGCCCCTCGGGATCCCTAATAAGAAGCTCTGATATAAATTTGTTGGTATCACCCCGAACCTTAGCTCTAATACCAATTTGTTCGATCAGAGGCACACATACAGAAACACCACGGTGGAGGCTACCACTGATAAGATCGATCAAATAGAAAAATCACAAGCAGTCACCCAAGAAAGTACTACGTACGACAATCACTGATCAATGGATTTACTTGTCACGCCCCATACTCTGAGTAGTCCCAGAATTGAATAGAACAGCTCAGAATAGGGAACGTGAAGGGTGGTAAATTTTTTTTTTTAATTATACTAAGTAAATTCCATAGACATAAAGGAGATAGCAATGACAACACGAGCTAAATCAAAAACTACAAAAACTCAGATTCCAGAGAACTAATTGCTATCCAACAAAATAATACAAGTTTCAATAAAATTGCTCCAAGCATGGTCCACTACTAGCGGAAGAAAGAAAACGAGGGAAATGTCAAGTGTTCTTGACTGCTTATTGACGCTCCAGCACACTCACACTGCTGCACCGGCACCGACTGCTACCGAACTGAAGATCTACTGCGGCTACTAACCTGCACCCAAATATGGGTGTCAATCGCAGTGATAACCCACGGTTAATAGAAGATATTTATCTACTTTTAACTGTCAAAGATAAGTTGATAATTTACCAGATGACTAATCGACTTTTAAGCCCAATAATTCTTACATCTCACTAAAATATATAAAACTATAAGTTATTTAGAAATATAAATTATTCGGTTAACCAAATTGGTTAGCTTATTAAATGGACCGTCGGTTTTGTCCCTGAAGACCGCAGACCGACAACACGTTACAAAAGGGGTGATTTTCACACCGGTTCACCCAAACACCTCCTTGGTCCTACACCGGCCCAAGTAACCGCTTTCCCTAGTTGGCCAAACTAAGATTTTCCCGTCTCTCACGGAGGAGCACCGAGCCCAGCTTGCTAACTTTTCTTCGGTCACCACTAGGTGGCTTCCAGGAAGATGGTATCCCCTGTTCAATTTAGGTTAACTCATTTATGTATTATTCCAGTTATGCCCCTCCCGTCAAGATAAAACGACGAGGGAAGGATACCATGTCCCTTGCCAAATAACTATAGGGGTCCATCTCCTACAGCTATTGGCTTTCTACTAATATTAAACCTCTACCTATGTCCTAACAATTAAAGACTGGTGAGTTAACACTCGATTCTACTTATGGCTTGTATAAATAAAAATAATCGAACAATTTAAAGAGAAGGTTTTGGGTAGTGTAGGCCCTAGCATGCTTCTATGTTTTGGTTACATAACAGGGTTCAAGATAGTGGTAGATCCATATTACAATTCAAAACTTAGATTGAAACACAATTTAAACATCTTATGTTTTGAAACTTATAACATGAATTTGTCCACCACTAGTTACAATGAAAATTTATTAAATAGCATATCATAAAAATCGGCTTGTCATTATCTATAAGATGAAAAGAATATTTGAATTCTATGCTAATCAGATACAAAATATAGATGATACAATATTATGCTAAAAAAAAAATATTTAATATATATAACTTATTAACCGATGAGTGATAATCCCGTGAAGGAAATCACCTGGATTAAGGATCGGAAACTCCTCGGCTCGATCGAAAGGAACCGATGCAACGATTACGATTGGGACTTTGGGTGTTGAGACGAAGGTCTGTCTATATAGAAAATGATGGTGTTCACGATATTAGCTTTGATTTAAACTAAGTTAGGAGTGTAAAAAAAATTACCTAAGGAAATCAAAGATGAAAGTCGGCTTGATCAATGTGGAATACCCGAGAGTTGTGACGATGCTATCAATCCAACAATCAAAAGGGAAAAATTTCTGATAAGAGGGTGTGGCTGCACTTTCACCTTGGGGGCACACAAATAAGAGAAAAAGGGGAAGGATGGCTAGATCATTCGTTCAATAGAGATGAGAAGAGGAGATAAGGATAACAAATTTTTGAGAGGTTAGAGAAAAGGAGGGGAGAGATCACAACAGAATTTTTTTTGTTTAAAAAAATAGGGCCGGTTGATTCCCGAGTGAAGAGGAGGGCTCGGGATAGGTAAAGGTTGAGAGAGAGAGAAAAAGGTTGACAAAAAGGCTTTGGTTTAGGGTTGTCCATCACAGATCGGATGGAGGGCTGATTCCTCTCTATATTGGGTCTGTTCTGTGAACAGTAACCCCGCGGTTACTGTTCACGGGTACTATTTCCCTTTTTTTTTTTTTTTGTTTGTTTAATTGATATAAATAAATATACTAAAAATTAGGAAAAA
This sequence comes from Chamaelirium japonicum, assembly GCA_947650365.1. Lineage (NCBI taxonomy): Eukaryota > Viridiplantae > Streptophyta > Magnoliopsida > Liliales > Melanthiaceae > Chamaelirium > Chamaelirium japonicum. Next base: position 31,790,425 of record OX393556.1, read on the forward strand.
CTTTATATATGAAAGTTACTCAGAAAAATTTCCCGGATCCATCCGAGCCATCGGATCGAGATTTTGAAAATGTTTTAAAATAGTTGCTGAATATAATAATATTATTTTATTTATAAAAGAAATGCAAATTGTAGGACCATGTTTGACAAATCAAACACCGTCCGATTCTCCCGATTTCAGAGTCGATGGGTTTGGACTCAAATAGGGAATTACTATATGTTTCCAGCTACTTCCGAAATCCCAAACTTCATCGGAAACCCGGATCAAAACCATAAATTGTGGATTTTAATACAATTGTACAGATACAAAATAAATTGACAGGAATCGATCAAAAGAGCGGTACTGAGTAGTAACCAACCATATGCAAGTTAACCTAAAGAAAGACCACAGTTGGTTGTTCGGTAAACACACTAAAGCTTCACTCGACAACTTGACACGGTAAACTAAAAAGGAAAACACCCTATAACCAATTATTTAATAAAGAAAAGATTATGGGTCGTTACATCATACCTCCCTAAAAGGAATTTCGCCCCCGAAATTCACCCGTCGATGATATCTGAAAACAAACTCGGGTACTGCGACCGTATCTCTGACTCCAACTCCCAAGTGGCCTCACTCTCTGAGTGATGCTGCCACAACACCTTGACCATAGGGATGGTCTTAGTGCGCAAAACCCTCTCCTCAGAAGCCAAGATACGGATAGGAAGCTCCTCAAAAGAAGCATCGTGACTAAGCTGGAGATCTCGCCATTCTAGAACATGGGAAGGATCCGGCTCGTACTTCCTGAGCATCGAAACGTGGAAGACATCGTGCACTCTGGAGAGCTGTGGTGGCAAGGCCAGGCGGTACGCCACTGTCCCCACCTTCTCTAGGATCTCAAAAGGCCCAACGAACCTCGGGGATAACTTCCCACGCTTCCCGAAACGAAAGATGCCCTTCTGCGGAGAGACTCGTAGGAAGACTTGACCTCCAACCTCGAACTCCAATGGGCGCCTATGAACGTCGGCATAGCTCTTCTGCCTGCTTTGAGCTACCTTCAGTTGTTCCTTGATCACCCGAATTTTTTCTGTAGTCTGTCGCACAATCTCTGGCCCAAGCAAACTACTCTCGCCAACTTCAGTCCAACAAGTGGGGGACCGACAAGGTCGCCCATAGAGGGCCTCAAAGGGTGCCATGCCTATACTCGACTGAAAACTATTATTATAAGCAAATTCCACCAGTGGCAAGTGACTCTCCCAACTACCTCTGAAATCAAGCACGCACGCCCTGAGCATATCTTCGAGAATCTGAATCGTCCTCTCAGACTGCCCATCGGTTTGAGGGTGGAATGCTGTACTGAGACAAAGTTTTGTTCCCAAAGCATGTTGCAGGCTCTTCCAGAATTGAGACTCGAACCTTCCATCCCGATCTGAAACTATGGAGACTGGGGTTCCATGCAGCTTGACAATCTCCTTTACGTATAACGTGGCAAGATCGTGAAGAGAAGTCGTGGTGTGGACCGGCAAGAAATGTGCTGACTTAGTCAACCGGTCGACCACCACCCAAACAGAGTCGTGGTGGTTCCGTGTCAGTGGAAGACCTGACACCAAATCCATGGTCACATGCTCCCATTTCCACTCTGCTACAGGTAAAGACTGCAATAGACCTGCGGGCCTCTGGTGCTCGGCCTTCACCTGTTGACAGGTAAGGCACCTAGCGACAAATTTGGCGACATCCACCTTCATGCCTCTCCACCAGTACTGTCTCCGTAGATCACGGTACATCTTGGTGTTACCCGGATGCACTGTGAACTTAGACTTGTGCGCCTCCTCCAAAACCTCGGCCCTGAGCTCCGGCTTATCGGGAAGGCACAGTCTACCCTGGAAGCGAAGACCACCATCAACCCCTACTGCATAGCTCTCTACTGATTCTCCTGCTGACACTCTGGCACGGATATCCTCCAACTGCTGATCCTCTCTCTGCTCCGAGATCACCCTACGCACCAAGCTGGGCTGAGCTCGAATACTACAAAGGAGGGTACGGCTCGGCTCTTTCCACACAACCAGCCCAAACTCAGCTATGGTCACTATATACTCCGCCCGTTCCACAGACAAACGGGCCAACACACTGCGAGACTTCCGGCTCAAAGCATCTGCAACCACATTCGCCTTGCCCGGATGATAAGAAAGAGAGAAGTCGAAGTCCTTCAACACTTCGACCCAACGTCGCTGTCTCATGTTGAGGTCCTTCTGAGTACTGATAAAATGTAGACTTTGATGGTCACACAGTATCTCAAAAGTCTCCCCATAAAGGTAATGGCGCCAAATCTTTAGTGCAAAGACCACGGCTGCTAGCTCTAAGTCATGAGTCGGATAATTCTGCTCATGTGTCTTTAGCTGCCTGGACGCATAAGCAACAACCTTTCCCTCTTGCATCAGCACGCACCCCAATCCAGACAAGGAGGCATCTGTGTAGACGACATAGCCTATTCCACTGACTGGAATGGTAAGCACTGGCGCAGAGGTCAACCTCTTCTTTAACTCTTGGAAAGATAGTTCACACTTCTCGCTCCACTCAAACCTGACCCCTTTCTTGGTCAATCGAGTAAGAGGAGATGCCAAGCTAGAGAAATCCTTCACGAATCGGCGGTAATAACCAGCAAGACCTAAGAAGCTACGGATCTCAAACACAGACTTCGGTTGTTCCCAATCAAGTACTGCCTCAACCTTAGTGGGATCCACAGACACACCGTCTTTAGAGATGACGTGTCCAAGGAACTTTACCTCGGAAAGCCAAAACTCACACTTGCTCCTCTTAGCAAATAGTTGGTGCTGTCTGAGAGTCTCTAGGGCCACTCTCAAGTGCTCCTCATGCTCCTCTCTGGTCTTGGAATAGATTAAAACATCATCAACGAACACTACGATGAATTGATCCAGGTATGGTCGGAATACCCTGTTCATCAGATCCATGAATGCTGCTGGAGCATTCGTTAGTCCAAAAGGCATAACCAGGAACTCGAAGTGACCATACCTAGTACGAAAAGCAGTCTTGGAAATATCAGACTCTTTCATCCGGAGTTGATGATAGCCTGACCGAAGATCAATCTTCGAGAAGTATTGCGCTCCCTTCAACTGATCAAAAAGGTCATCAATACGAGGTAGCTGGTACTTGTTCTTCACAGTGACACTATTCAATCTCCGATAATCTATGCACAAGCGCTTCGAACCATCCTTCTTCTGAGCAAAAAGAACAGGGGCTCCCCAAGGAGACGAACTAGGACGGATGAAGCCTTTTGCCTGAAGATCCTCTAACTGAGCCTTTAGCTCTACCAATTCAATTGGTGCCATCCGGTAGGGTGCAATGGAGATCGGGGAAGATCCTGGCACTAACTCGATGGTAAAGTCGATTTCCCTCCATGGAGGTAAGCCTGGTAAGTCCTCCGGAAAAACATCAAGGTACTCAGAAACCACTGGAATCAGCTCCGTCGAGGGTACTTCATCTACTCCATCGGACAAACGAGCTAAACAACTAAGACTGGACCAGTCCTTCGGAGCTGGGTAGCAGAAGGACATCCGATCACCCTGGAAGACTATCTCTGCTCCGCTAGTTGGCCTAAGGATCACTTTCTTGGAGAAACAATTCATGATTGCATGATAGGACGCAAGCCAGTCCATACCAAGCAATACATCGAACTCTCCCATATCCAAAACAATCAATTCTGCCACTAGCTCGTGATCCCCAATCTGAACAGTGCACCGACGACAAACCCTATCTGTCTTGGTGCTAATTTTCATAGGAGAAATGACTGACAGGGTAAAACCTAGGGGCTCCGACTCCAAACCCAAAGTAGAGACAAAACCAGGTGATATAAAGGACTGCGTAGATCCAGGATCAAGTAATACATGCGCTAAAGTACCAAAGATCAAGATGGTACCTTCAATGACTGCGTTTGAGGCACTAGGATCCTGCTGATCCACCAAGGCAAAGGCTCTCCCCTGACGTTGTTGAGCTCCACTACCAGGCTTAGCTACTCCCTGTTGCTGCTGCCCCCTAGGAGACTGGGCACTAGCCTGTTGAGGTGGAGGGGGAAGCCTGAACTGCTGAGGAGGGGGAGGCAGGTACATCTGCTGCTGAGGAGGCAAACGCTGCCGCAAGAAGGGAATAACACATACAAGTGTCAAAAACAAATGTGTTGATAACTAGATGAGAGTAAAAATATATCTGCCAAACTCACCGCTTGTTGGCGATTGCGAGGAACTAAAGGGCACTTGTCCCTCAGATGGTCAGGCGAACCGCAAGCATAGCAGTTGCGTTGATCAGATCTGACTGGATGGGGACCTTTGAACTGTTGTTGTGGCTTGCCTCCTGAGTGTTTATGCTTCTTAGAAGGGCGCTGAGAAGAGGAGCTACTACGAGACCCATTCTTCTCCAGGACCTTCTTGCTATCCTCTAACTGTCGCTCCACAAGCAAGGCTCGCTCCACCAAGTCACTGTAGACTCGGAGCTTGTGAGCGGTGAGGCGACCCTGGATGCCGTGCCTTAGTCCAAACTCGAACTTCTTCGCCTTCTCCGCCTCAGTAGAGATCAACTGAGGAGCAAAGCGTGAGAGTTCGGTGAACTTTGCCTCATACTGAGCCACCGACATACTTCCCTGGATCAGCTGTGCAAACTCGGCTACCATTCTATCCCGAACAGACTCCGGAAAGTATTTCTCTAGAAAGAGTTGCTCGAACTCATCCCACGAGTATGGAGGCTGGTCGGCTGCTCGCGACCTCTTCAAGGCCTTCCACCAAAAGCTGGCCTCACCCTCAAAAGTGAAGGTGGCCAGGGTGACACGATCTGCTACTGGAGTCTTTAGCACCCCTAGAACCTCCTGAATACGATCCAACCATTTCTCTGCTACCATTGGATCTGGCTCACCTCGAAAAATCAGGGGTTTAAGCCCCTGGAAATCCTTCATTAGTCGGCCCATCCTACCGGCCTCAGTTCCCTGTCCCGTCGGGGTCGATGTCTGTTGCTGCTGGTGTTGCATGGCTTCAGCTAGGCTATGTATAGCCCTCATCATCCCAGCAAGGTCCTCATGGCCTGGTTGAGGTTCATTGGACTGTGGGGTCTGGCGACCACCAGAAGTAGAAGCGGAACCTTTACGACGAGACATCTTTCTGAAAGGAAAGAATGAATAGATAAGCATGATTAAACAGGAAATCCTAGACTTAAGAGAAGAAACCCTAGGACCATGAACTTGCTCTGATACCAAATGTCACGCCCCATACTCTGAGTAGTCCCAGAATTGAATAGAACAGCTCAGAATAGGGAACGTGAAGGGTGGTAAATTTTTTTTTTTAATTATACTAAGTAAATTCCATAGACATAAAGGAGATAGCAATGACAACACGAGCTAAATCAAAAACTACAAAAACTCAGATTCCAGAGAACTAATTGCTATCCAACAAAATAATACAAGTTTCAATAAAATTGCTCCAAGCATGGTCCACTACTAGCGGAAGAAAGAAAACGAGGGAAATGTCAAGTGTTCTTGACTGCTTATTGACGCTCCAGCACACTCACACTGCTGCACCGGCACCGACTGCTACCGAACTGAAGATCTACTGCGGCTACTAACCTGCACCCAAATATGGGTGTCAATCGCAGTGATAACCCACGGTTAATAGAAGATATTTATCTACTTTTAACTGTCAAAGATAAGTTGATAATTTACCAGATGACTAATCGACTTTTAAGCCCAATAATTCTTACATCTCACTAAAATATATAAAACTATAAGTTATTTAGAAATATAAATTATTCGGTTAACCAAATTGGTTAGCTTATTAAATGGACCGTCGGTTTTGTCCCTGAAGACCGCAGACCGACAACACGTTACAAAAGGGGTGATTTTCACACCGGTTCACCCAAACACCTCCTTGGTCCTACACCGGCCCAAGTAACCGCTTTCCCTAGTTGGCCAAACTAAGATTTTCCCGTCTCTCACGGAGGAGCACCGAGCCCAGCTTGCTAATTTTTCTTCGGTCACCACTAGGTGGCTTCCAGGAAGATGGTATCCCCTGTTCAATTTAGGTTAACTCATTTATGTATTATTCCAGTTATGCCCCTCCCGTCAAGATAAAACGACGAGGGAAGGATACCATGTCCCTTGCCAAATAACTATAGGGGTCCATCTCCTACAGCTATTGGCTTTCTACTAATATTAAACCTCTACCTATGTCCTAACAATTAAAGACTGGTGAGTTAACACTCGATTCTACTTATGGCTTGTATAAATAAAAATAATCGAACAATTTAAAGAGAAGGTTTTGGGTAGTGTAGGCCCTAGCATGCTTCTATGTTTTGGTTACATAACAGGGTTCAAGATAGTGGTAGATCCATATTACAATTCAAAACTTAGATTGAAACACAATTTAAACATCTTATGTTTTGAAACTTATAACATGAATTTGTCCACCACTAGTTACAATGAAAATTTATTAAATAGCATATCATAAAAATCGGCTTGTCATTATCTATAAGATGAAAAGAATATTTGAATTCTATGCTAATCAGATACAAAATATAGATGATACAATATTATGCTAAAAAAAAAATATTTAATATATATAACTTATTAACCGATGAGTGATAATCCCGTGAAGGAAATCACCTGGATTAAGGATCGGAAACTCCTCGGCTCGATCGAAAGGAACCGATGCAACGATTACGATTGGGACTTTGGGTGTTGAGACGAAGGTCTGTCTATATAGAAAATGATGGTGTTCACGATATTAGCTTTGATTTAAACTAAGTTAGGAGTGTAAAAAAAATTACCTAAGGAAATCAAAGATGAAAGTCGGCTTGATCAATGTGGAATACCCGAGAGTTGTGACGATGCTATCAATCCAACAATCAAAAGGGAAAAATTTCTGATAAGAGGGTGTGGCTGCACTTTCACCTTGGGGGCACACAAATAAGAGAAAAAGGGGAAGGATGGCTAGATCATTCGTTCAATAGAGATGAGAAGAGGAGATAAGGATAACAAATTTTTGAGAGGTTAGAGAAAAGGAGGGGAGAGATCACAACAGAATTTTTTTTGTTTAAAAAAATAGGGCCGGTTGATTCCCGAGTGAAGAGGAGGGCTCGGGATAGGTAAAGGTTGAGAGAGAGAGAAAAAGGTTGACAAAAAGGCTTTGGTTTAGGGTCGTCCATCACAGATCGGATGGAGGGCTGATTCCTCTCTATATTGGGTCTGTTCTGTGAACAGTAACCCCGCGGTTACTGTTCACGGGTACTATTTCCTTTTTTTTTTTTTTTTGTTTGTTTAATTGATATAAATAAATATACTAAAAATTAGGAAAAACTTTATATATGAAAGTTACTCAGAAAAATTTCCCGGATCCATCCGAGCCATCGGATCGAGATTTTAAAAATGTTTTAAAATAGTTGCTGAATATAATAATATTATTTTATTTATAAAAGAAATGCAAATTGTAGGACCATGTTTGACAAATCAAACACCGTCCGATTCTCCCGATTTCAGAGTCGATGGGTTTGGACTCAAATAGGGAATTACTATATGTTTCCAGCTACTTCCGAAATCCCAAACTTCATCGGAAACCCGGATCAAAACCATAAATTGTGGATTTTAATACAATTGTACAGATACAAAATAAATTGACAGGAATCGATCAAAAGAGCGGTACTGAGTAGTAACCAACCATATGCAAGTTAACCTAAAGAAAGACCACAGTTGGTTGTTCGGTAAACACACTAAAGCTTCACTCGACAACTTGACACGGTAAACTAAAAAGGAAAACACCCTATAACCAATTATTTAATAAAGAAAAGATTATGGGTCGTTACATTACTAGTATGAGGAAATCCGAGTAAACATTTGTTTGTCTCTCACCAATCCCTCATACACCTATAAAGAGATACCCCCCAAAGAGAATAGATCCCGCATCCCTCTCACCCCGAAGACAAGAAGAAACCTGCCTTCCTGAAACCCTTCGGTCTCCAATGGATCCATCTCCCTCTCCCTTAATGACAGCTACCTTCTAAACTCTCTAATGGGTTACTTTTGTGCCTCCATGATACCCTAGGTTCGTCCTAGGACCTCCTATTTATAGGCATACATTAGTATCTAACTTGAAGAATGAATCCCAGGAGAAAACGTAGACCGAAACGTCTCACCAACGTGCTGTCATACTAAGTCATGTGCATGACCTATCTCGTTTTCTCGCCCGATTTTTCTGCCGATGGTAGTCATGCGCATGACCTGAGATAGTCGTGCGCATGACCCTTCTAACAGACTTGTTCATTCGCCTCTTATGCGCGCGCTGCCTTCCGCCGTTCATTCGCGCACGAACCTTGGAGCTGTATGTAACTTGTTTGGAACTACATCTTCAATAATAAATATGTATTCAATGACATTGAATGTCTATTTGATGTTAATTAGTATTTTTTTAAAAGGTTAATTAGTGCTCTTTCTCTCTTTAACAAGTGAATCACATCCCGAAGTTAGCTGCGGTCGTCAAAGGCAGCCATCCGAGTACCGATCGATACAAGCATTTACTAGTAATTCACACCATACAATGATAAAAAAATAAAGCACAAAAATTATGTATTCTAATCCAAATTTTATACTGTGTTCGAAAATTAATGGGGTTAAGTTCTCTACCCATACATTGTTTGAATCCTATTTGGACACAAAAATTAATTTTTTTATTTAAATTTGGATAAATTGGTGGTAGGTTATTAAAATATGTCGTATTTATCGACCAATGATTTTGTTTGAAAAATATTCATTTTAGCCATATATATATATATATATATATATATATATATATATATATATATATATATATAGAGGAAACGGGAAATGAGCTGCCAGCCCATTTTGACGAAATAGGCAGCCACCTATTTGAAGTCCTTAGAAGTTTTAGAATGTGCTGATTTTTTGTGAGCATAAGCACTTTATCCTAGATAGAACACCTACAAAAAATCAGCACATTCTAAGACTCCTAGGGGCTTCAAATGTTAGGAGTTTTATCGAACGTCCGTTGTTACCGTTAATCTGAAATGTAACATTTGATGCCCCTAAAAGTTTTAGAATGTGCTGATTTTTTGTTGGTGTGCTATCTAAGGTAAGATGCATATGCTCACAAAAAATCAGCACATTCTAAGACTTCTAAGGGTGTCAAATGGGCGGCTGCTCATTTCGTCGAAATAGGCCGCCAGCCTATACCCCGTATCCTATATATATATATATATATATATATATATATATATATATATATATATATATATATATATATATATATATATATATATATATATATATATATATATATATATATATATATATATATATATATATATATATATATATATATATATATATATATATATATATAGAGAAGTGTTAGGTTGCGCTGCGCGCTGCGGGGAGGAAATGCGCTGCGAAAGCGTGGCCGTCCGATCGGATTTGATCGGACGGCAGCCCGAAATCCCGCTCCCGGCATACCGCATAAGCCCTGACCGTCTGATCTGTGCCCGGTAGCCGTCTGATCCCGTGCAATACACCCCGCCCGGCGAGAAATCAGCCGGTTCGATTCCCATCCGTTGGATCGATGGGAATCGAACGGACTGAATTGATTTTCGCTGTTACTGTAGCGGCTACAGTAACAGCGAAAAAATTTCAGACCGTTGGATTCCCATCGATCCAACGGATGGGAATCCAATTAACACATAAGTGGGTTGGGTGATTCCCACCCGTTGGATCGATGGGAATCCAACGGGCTGAAATGTTTTTCGCTGTTACTGTAGCCGCTACAGTAACAGCGAAAATCAATTCAGTCCGTTCGATTCCCATCGATCCAACGGATGGGAATCGAACAGACCGAAATCTCGCCGGGCGGGCTGCATTTCACGGAATCAGACGGCTGCAGGGATGCGATCAGATGGCTACGGCTTAACAGAGAGGTCGGGAGCGGGATTTCTGCCTGCCATCCGATCAAATCCGATCGGACGGCCAGCAATCCGCAGCGCGTTTTCACCCCCCGCAGCGCACAGCGCAACGTAACAGCCCTCTCTATATATATATATATATATATATATATATATATATATATATATATATATATATATATATATATATATATATATATATATATATGGGTCGGGATCGGCTGACCCAGCAATAATCCAGCACCTTTTGATGAACCTAGAGATTTTAGAATTTGATGAAAATTGGTAGGCATGCTCTCTATGGTATGTTGATCATCCTCACAAAAAATCAGTCCATTCTAAAACCTCTAGGTGCATCAAATGTGCTCTTCAAATCAACGGTTAAAATTGACAGTCAGAAACCGTTGATTTGAAAAGCGCATTTGATGCACCTATAGGTTTTAGAATGGGCTGATTTTTTGTGAGGATGATCAACATACCATAGAGAGCATGCCTACCAATTTTTATCAAATTCTAAAACCTCTAGGTTCATCAAAGGATGCTGGGTTATTGCTGGGTCAAAAATTTGCTGGGTCATCCGATCCTGACCCTATATATATATATATATAAATAAAAGAAAATCATATAAAGTACAATAATTTCCTACGGTGAATATCAAGTTTGCTATTCGGTCGGGTTGAGTCTGATTTGTGCAGTGGGAGGCTGTGATGGGATGCCACATCAGGATGGACCAATCTGGATGGACAATAGGATGGCTGAATATCATTTTCCAGGCCCGGGCCGGTGGTCAGATCGTTGATTCCGGTGCCTGCGTCGCAAACCCGTTGACGCACTCCCTTCACCATTAATTAAGAGAGAGAAAATAAACTAATTAATTAATTAAGAGAAATAAAATGAAACACTGCTAGTTCAACATAAACGGGACAAACACGCAGACACCGTGCGAGGTGGGTGACATCGGCCAGCTCTCATAGGCACTGAACGGTGGCCGATGCACCCCATATCTGCAATATGCTACGTGAATGTCCTCTTGTATGTTTACTTTGCAAGGCTGTGACAAGTGTATCTTCAAAGATTCGAATCTTCTACTGTTTTAGCAACCTACGGTCGAAAACTATAACCAGCCGATGCATGCCATGTGGCAATAACGGTATCGCAGCCATCAAACTGAGTGTGATTCACATGTCGTGTATGATGCCATAGGGTCACACCATAAATCACATTTAGCCACAACAGATGCGATACCGTCAGTAACACGTGGCGCGCATCGGCCGACTACCGTTTCCAACCGTAGGTTGATGGAACCTTAGAAGATTAAGACTCGCCTTCATAAATGACAATAAATGATTTTTCACTAGCTCAGACTGAATGATACACATGTACCACTTTTGCATGAAGTCCTCGAATTTGCTTCCTTTTTTTTTATGGACAGGCCAGGCGATCAGAGGACAGGGCAGCTCAAAGAGATCCAGAGATCAAAACGAAAAACACAGCATAAATTCTATTTTTATTAATTTTTATAATCCCATAAATATGATATCATTGGTTAGGATTCACACACACACACAAACGATACAAGAGCAGCTTGAGGGAAAGTTCATTCCATGGTGTCCATACAAGGGGTCGAAGAGGGATCCTCTCCAACAAGGAAGAGAGGAAGTACCACTCAGACAAGAGATCGTTGCTAAGTCCATGCAATTAGAGAGCAAAAAATTGTTTCTCGTATTTGTTTATTTTTTTTGTTATATAAGGCCCGTATGCATGGGAGACTAACTAACTAAACATTCCTTTGTGTAGTATTTATAATTGGCCAAATTAGACATAGACCCCTGTAGTTTGATCGATTATCACTTTCGCCCCCTCATGTTTAAAACCCTATAAATGCCCTAGTTTCCATTTCCTTGCATAAACACCCCCTCTAAAGGGGGTAAAAGCTAGTGATATCTTCTTCAAGCTATGAGGGGGGGCCCTTTGTAGGGTTTTAAATATATGTGTGTGTGTGTGTGTGTGTGTGTGTGGGGGGGGGGGGGGGGGGGGGGGGGGGGGGAGGAGATCATAATCAACCCAACTACAGAGGATGTTTATGAGTAATTTATCCTTTATAAATTAAGATAATTTTAAATCCAAGAAATAGGGGACATTAGTGAGCAGTCCCTATAACAAGTTCTGCTTAAGGTTAAGGATGACTAATGTTTGTCGTTAGCGTTAAGTCCCTCTAGACCGTTATTTGTTGTGCATGGAAGAATACTTTATACATAACCACGACAGGTGCATCTCACCCATGCCCTTTCTTATATTTAATCTGACTGATTAATTTTTTCCATCTCCAGAGATCTAATATGAAATTAGACTTGCTCGCATCCTAATTACAAGTTGAAACATATTATTAGGACCGATCACTAAGTCTCTCAAAAAAATCAAACGAAGATTTGAAAAAAAAAAAAAACAAGTTTGAATATTTGAGAAGTACTCTACACATGCATGATGAAATTAATTGCTTGTGTTTATCAGCGCACGTCGTCGTGATAATGCATAACTCCAAATGCATGATAACTAAAGTCATCTACATAATATTAAACAATGCAATTATAATGCATAACTCGAAATTGATTAGTAATATAGAATATGCAAGAATAAAGTACGTATTGGTTGAACTGAGTCAAACATAAATGACTACAATGCTACTAATCCTCAATACAAACCAATCAATGCAACATCTCGGCTAAAATAAGGGATTTCTGGATATGATTTGGGAGGCAAAAAATATATCTTGGTTCGATTAATTAGAATATATGATGTATGTATTTGTTCAAACATCATCCTTTTGCATGTCTTTGTGTTTAGAGGGCTATCTAAATGTTAAAAATATCAAAAAAAATTAACATTAAAAAAAATGATACAAATACAAATCTCTTCTATCTGAAGTAAAAATTTACAAAGCAACAAGGAATATCCAAACGTTACAAAGCTACATTGCTCTTATGACCAAGATGCTTATGTTGTAAGTCTAGTGAAAAATGTTTCTCATTATATCACTATTACTTCTATTTAATATGTAATTACTATAACCCTTCATCTTGCGATTCTTGCCACAACAATTGACCCTTTAGCGAGTTTCCAACATTCTATTTATTTATCTTAAATAGTCAAATAAAAACATACACTTTCTCTTTCCATAATCATAATTTTTTTTAGTAAATGTTAGTCCCTCTAATATTACACCTTTCTTACGTACTATCTATATAATAAAGCATGGTTTTCAGACAAAGAGGGGGCTTTGATTGATTTGGATAAGTGATAAAGAAGGGTTAGGATTTATTCTCTCTCCTCCATCCCATTGCTTTTTAATGATACATGCGAACCTACTCATTGATTTAACAACAAATGTGCCTATTGTTTTTTAATATTGCATATATGCACCCATTGATCCCTCCTTTCTGTCAAGCTAGCACACACGGGCGCACGCGCGTGGGCTCTCTCTCTCTCTCTCTCTCTCTCTCTCTCTCTCTCTCTCTCTCTCTCTCATGTGGGGACGATTTGTCGGAGGCGGAGGTAGTACCGACATGCATGAGTTTTTCTAGTATTATAGAATTAAATAAAGAATATTGACTTTGAGGTTTATATGCTTCGTTGCAGATATTACATATTGCAATATACAAGAAGGTATATGCTTTTAAATTTCTATGTTAAGTAGTAAGAACCGAAGATACGTAAGAGAGTTCACAATTGACAACCCCAACTTACTCTAAGTGACTAACCTCTTGGAGGGAAGAGTGCATAGCGGGGTATATAAGCACACTACATCTGCTTCCATTACTGAAGTGGGACTAAATGCACCAACATTCATGAGTACATATCAATCTTCAACGATCGAATACCCAACACAACATATATTGCTTCATAAAGTGAGCACTTCTTCAAGAGCGAATGTTGTACAAAAATGTTACTAGATTGCTAGAGATAGTGTGGATATGTTGTACAAAAATGTTACTAGATTGCTAGAGATAGTGTGGATGTGTTATTTTGAGAGATGTGCGTGTATGCGTGATACTCTACGTCCATATTTGAGTACATAGGAAAGTAATATTTTATGTTTGATCTCTATATTTAAAGAAAGTCGTAGGGTTTGATATAAGGAAAATAATTAAATAAGGTGTCCGGTATGTAAAGTGGCAGGCCCTAATTCATCACAGTTGTCCGATGCTAGACAACACGACAAGTGAATGACACTCAGCCCAAACTGATGGTTGTTGATGAATAAGTCCAACGATGCAAGTCACGGTGACACCTTATGAAATCACTACTCTTGATATAAAGAGTGATCGAGTACAATATCAATTACCACCCTTACAAGATCAAAATTAACAATCTTTAAAAATTTTCAAATCTTATTCTTGTTCTTGCATAACCCCTCCTAGGGCTGGTAATTTCGGACCCGACATGATACACCCGACACGAAATTAGCAGGTCTGGGTCAGGGCTAAACAGGTTCGGGTTGTAAACAGGTCGACACGATAGACCCGTTTAATAAATGGGTCGGGTCCGGGTTTAAGGTCTACACACGGTAGACCCGAGAAGACCCGTTTAAACTTCACTGGGTCGTGTCGGGTCAGGTCTACCCGCAATCCGATACTATAATATATAGTATCGGCGGGTCTATCGGGTATTGTCGGGTTGAGTCGGATCGGGTCCACTGAATAAACCCGTGTGGTAAACGGGTCTAACGGGTCTTATCGGATCTATCCGTTTATAAACGGATCGGATCCGGGTCTGGGTCTAGGGGTTTTGGACACGACCCGAACCCGACCCGACCTGACCAATTGCCACCCCTAACCCCTCCTATCAATCACTCAGGGTTTATACTATAATATTGTAAGCTACACACCAAGTCGATCACTTCCACGACATCATCAAAGAGTGACCCAGTCACTCACCCAATCAAGCACAACAACAACCCAGTCCACTCGTAGTTGTTGGATCCGATGATGATCCGAAACACGCCAGCTCCAAAAACCCATCGGGGGATTCCTCGCCGAGGAAATCGCCGCTCTTTGCCATCCCCGGCACGCGACCGATTCCCCCGCTCGCCCTGCCCTGCCCTGCCCTGCCGACCACTTCCCCTCGGCATTGAAGTCTTCGATCCGTTCCCTCCCTCACACAAACTGTCGGATTTCACGAACGAGTCAAACATAATTAATTAACTCAATCGTCTCATGCAGTGGAGACACGTGAAGCCTTTCCCTCTCACAAAGGACTCCTTCATCCCCCCCCCCCCCCCCCGTCCCCCTCTTTATAAAGAGAGAGCCAACTCCAACCCCTCATCCCTCCTAAGAATCCATTGGTCCACTTCAAGGGCTCTTTTAGAGGCTCCCAACCATTGAAGGAATCAAAGAGGGAGAAGACCCAGAAGAGATGATTGATCAAGTTGATCAGTTCTTATGGTCCCTAACCTCTCTCCTCATGCACCTCTTCCAAGCTCTTAGAAAGTCCATCTCCATGGCTCTTTGCTCCAACCCCTCCACCCACGGCCCCCCTCCACCTCCTCTCTCTTGGAAGAGGCTCGCCGAGCCGCACGTCTCAGCTCGCAAGCGCCCGAAGGAGGCTTCGGAGGATGCGGGACCGAATGGCTCCGTTCTTGCGGCGGAGGGATTCCCGCGATCGGATTTCACATCGGAGAGTCGGGAATTTGTTCCGAAAGGATTAGCTTTCGAAAAGGATGCCCACCCACAAGAGAATCTCTACTCGGAGAGCTACACGCAACATTTTCCGCTTTCTAGGCCTCGAGAGATCGATTCGATGCGAGAGAATGACGACGATAAGGAAGCGCGAGAGCGCGCCATGGTTCGGATGCTAGGACCGGATTCGATGTCGACGGGCATGGTGGGCGGAGGAAAGGCGGCGGCGGGGTCGCGTAAGCTGAGGAAGAGGCCGGCCAGGATAGTCATACCTGCAGACTCATGCATTGGATCGGGTTTCGGCGAGGCGGGTAAGGGGAAGGAATCGGCGGTGAAGGAGTTGGAGGTCGAGGGGAGCAATTACTGTCTGGTGAGTAGGAAAGGAAGCAGGCATGTGATGGAAGATGGCCATGGGGCTATAACCAACATCCATGGAGATCCTCAACAGGTAATTAAAGGCCAAAGTAATTACAATGCACATCATTGGTAGTGTGATTCAAATCTCATATAAATTTGTTATAAAATCTTCGATTCACCGACTTAGCTTCATGTTTGGATCTCATTCAGGCGTTCTTCGGAGTGTTCGACGGGCATGGGGGGCGAGCAGCGGTGGACTTCGTCTCCGAGAAGCTTGGGACGAATATCATAAGGGCTCTTTCGGAGGTGGAGGAGGAGGAGGAGGACCAATCGGAGCTCGCGATTAGGGCAGGCTACTTGGCCACGGATAGAGAATTCCTTAATCAGGTATATATGTTGCCAACTGCTGAGTACAAAGTACATACATTTTGAAATCTTCAGCTGGCCTTACTTTAAGGGTTTTTTTGTGGGACTTGTTAAAATTATCTTAATAATTAATTAACAATTAACCATCAATTCTATGAGTCGATTTGATCCAGTCCTTATCGGCAGGCCCTCCCTCTAGAAGGATGAGGGAGGCGGGGTTCGGCCTTGACCCCTACTGGTTTATTAAAAAATAAATAAAGGTTACAAAAGAGAAGGGTACGATTTTCGGGGACCCAAAAATAAAAAAAGCGCTCTGTCTTTTCCTTGTAGCGTCACCTTTCACGTCTTTAAGCAAACCCCTATTCTATAGAGGACTAAATTTGTCTGATTCTGAGACCCGTTGAAGATCCGGTGGTTCCGCTCCTTTTGGATTGCCCAACTAAGTGCAATGACTATGATGTCTAAATTAAATGCTTCCACATAGCCTTAGAGATTCTCCGACTCCTCCATTTTGTCGGAGGGTTTCTCCCTAATCATGCTCCATAAGCCATTGGAGAAGGGGCAATTAATGAACTATAAGTCACTAATGGCGGGGATCATCGGTTATCATCGGTGTGTTCCGTTAGTTCTAAGGATATAACTCTAATTGGTCGATCGCTAGATTTCTATACATAATAATCAATTAAACCATCATAGTTTTGACTACAATTATTTCTAGGATTAGGCTTAACAGTCACTGTTTTTAATTGTTCATCTGCAGGGTGTAAGCAGTGGAGCTTGTGCAGCTACTGTGGTTCTGAAGAATGGGGAGTTGCATGCCTCGAATGTCGGCGACTGTCGAGTGGTTATGAGTCGGAAGGGAGTAGCTACCGCCCTTACACGAGATCACAACGCTGGACGGGAGGACGAACGGGCTCGGATCGAGCGCTCGGTAAGCTCTATCCATGTTATCTCCTGTCCAAATTCAATGCCCATCACTCTCTTAACTTGGTCTCATATATGTTCGATCGGTGATCAAATCGCAGGGGGGATATGTGACTTGTCACAACGGAATATGGCGAGTCCAGGACTCGTTGGCCGTATCGAGGGCGATCGGGGACACGAACATAAAGGAGTGGGTTACCTCCGAGCCCGAGACTACTAAGCTCCGCCTAACCCCGGATTGCGAGTTCCTGATAATGGCATCTGATGGCTTGTGGGATAAGGTAATGCATAGATCTAATCTATGTCCTTTTCGCTGCCTGCGCACGGCTGAATGTTTCGATGGAATTCATCGCTGATTGTCTGAATTTGGATCGGCTAGGTCTCGAATCAGGAGGCGGTGGATGCGGTTTCAAGGCACAAGAACTCCATGAAGTCATGCAAAGAACTTGTGGACATGGCTTGCAAGAGGGGCACCAGGGATGATGTAACAGTTATGGTGGTGGACCTTCACAGATTTGTACAGTTGGGAAGCTAGAGAAGCTTCTAGAAGTTTGATTATAGCTTGGGATCATGGTCATCACTAGAAAGAACAGAGGGGGAATGAGAGCTTCTTCTATGCTTGTAACAATAGCATGCTCCAACCCAATGAAGATGCTGATCACTAAACAAGTCTCCTTTGAAGGAAGATTAGCAGATGATTGGCACTTAGGCACGCTGATCGAGGAGCCGTTTCGTCGGAAAGTTTAACCATGGATTGGCCTATGAGCCACATTGTTGCAATAGATAGAAGGATTTCTAAGTACAGATTTTGCACAAGAGAATATGTGAGAGACACCAAGACATGTAAATATTCACTTGTTGAGCTCAGCATTGTTTCTTTGCTTTGCCCACAAATATTTTCTTGATTTATATCATGACTATGAGGTGACACTAGTGGGGAAAGGATTTCTCTTGTATTGATCTATGGATTTAAACTCTTAAGGAATTGAAGAGTACTTAACCATTAAAAGGGTATATAATTAAGTTTCATATATGGTTGAATTTGGGTGAGATGACAATATCTTACATGATTTATTAGAACCCATTGATTTGCACTTTGCTTTCTCAATATATTTAATATTTGTCAATGTAAAGTAACCATATCACCCAAAAGCTTAAGATGTTAGGGATTGGGCCAATAATACATATCAAGCTATACTCATCGAGTGCGGCCCTCTACCGCACATGGGGAATTAAACAAATTGGTGTAGTTAATACTGAAATAAACAAATGGAGGTAACAAAATTTGAACCCAGTACCTCTTAGAAATTAAAAAGAGCTCTAATTCGGAAGTAACCATGTCACCCAAAAGCGTAAGTTGTTAGGGAATGGGACAACAATGTATATCCTAATATATTGCCAATAATGATACCAATGCTAAAAATATTATACAAGGCAAAGACTATACTAGTGTAAGTGTATAAAAACAAATCAATCCTGGCTGGACATGTGGTCCCATCATATGAAGACGTGGAAATATTATGAGGAATGACAAGGTAGAGTTGCAGAGTACCAAACTAAGGAATGACCTGAATAGGGATCACTACAAAAAAGACTATAATTAGCGACGGACAAAATATGCCGGTAATAAATAAATACCGTCGGTAAAAAGTTATGCCGATGGACATAATTTCCGTCGCCGTCCGTCAGAAAAGATGGCATCGGAAAATAAACAGCGACGATTTATAGTTTCCGTTGATAATAAATATTATTACCGACGGACTATTATCCCTAGTCGGTAATGTATAAAAAAATTAAAAAAATATTAAATACTATTTTCAACTGTAGGTAGTATCTCGTTGGTATATATAATTTTATTATCGACAGTCAGAGAAAAACCCTGTCAGTATACGATATATAAAAACCGACGGATATATGATGACCGTCGGTAATAATATATATAAATACTAATGGATGTATTACTACCGTGAGTGTGTGTGTGTGTGTGTGTGTGTGTGTGTGTGTGTGTATTACCGATGGTTATTTTATACTGTCGGATAATATTTATTTATATAACATTTAATAAATTTGTTTTTACCGACGGACAACATAATGTCCATTAGTAATAAAAGTTTAATTTTTTTAAAAAAATAAGCTAAAAGATGGCTATTTAATTCATGTCATAACACATTATATTACCATAATACACAGCACCGGACAATCACATATAATAATTCACTAAAATATATCACAAATTAATATTTTTCCAAAATATTGATCATTAGAACCATTAGCAAAGTGAGGATCTTAGCTATGTCTTCCTGCGAAAGAGAGTGCATGGGAAGCTAAATCTATAAAACATATGATCAGAACGAGAACCACAGCTGAGCCTCCCTGAGGAAGGGCATAGATCGAGCTTATCCCTTGGAGTAGTTGATGAAGTTAAGTTCACGAGACAAGACACAGAACTATTATATATGCTTCAAGAGGCACTGCATGGTTCAGAAGGATTGATCTCTTGGGGAATAACTAAGAGTGCTAAACAACGTCCACCATTCCTTGTTGGCATTTAGCAATGTCAATTGAAATGAACTATATATGCCAACTAATCTCCACACAAGAACTGATTGGAGCTAAGTACATCCCACTAACGTTTTGGAGCTATTAGTGTATCTTGGCACAACTTAATTGACCTTTGGTCAACTCAAACAAATTGATGTAGGTATTGAGTTGTAACTGCAGTCTAGAGCCCTAGTCCTAGGGTTTTAGAGAACAAATCCAAGGTGAATCTTATAAAAAGACACAGATGAAAGACTCCATGATCAGTTTCATCATGCTCATCAGAACATCCCATAAGACAAAAGGCAAAGGACTTAGTATGTGCCTTTAGCTAGCCTTTGATGCATTGGTACAAAGACCTTGTGCTCCATACTTGCATGTCGATCAAGCTCCATCGTGAGGTCGTGGGGTTCCAGGGGGTGGTGCGTCCTGGTGAGGGGTTTGGAGGCACACATGCATGATTTCCTCGAATGTACATTCATATGTTTTCATTGATTATATTTTTTTTGGGTTTCATATACTTCGAGTTATGTTGAGAACCCCTTAGAGCTAGGATAGAGCATTAAAATCTGCAAAGTGCTGTAAGGGTCTAAGTCACCTACAATGATGTGCACCCTAGTTGATGGCTTTTATTGTCTCAATTGATCTTTACTACTGATGGTCCAAATCTAACAGCTTTTAATGGGGACTTACCCTATAGAAGAGTAACCCCTAGAGCTTTCAAAGGGTAGGGCTAGGACTGGGGGGTAACCTGGCCTTACCTCTTAGGCCCTTGGAGAGCAGGATTTACAAGGGACAGATTGGATTTCCTCTCTAAAGGACTGTGATAGGACTAATTATAAGGAGAACCATGATGGATTCCAAAGTCTTGCCACGAGAAAGACGTTGATCTTCGTCTACATAATGATTGCCATGGGATCAAGATCGAGCCACCTCCTCCGCGAAACCCATTGATTAAAATTTGGATGTTTGTGAGTCACTAGATTGGTGGCCCCACCACGTTCCAAATGGACACGTGCATTTGATTCATCTTACGACTATAGTAACAAAGTTCGGATTCGATGCTTACTCGGCAGGGGTCAGATTGGTATGATTCGGGTAAATTTCGAAAATATTCATGAAAAAATTCAGAGAAAATTCGATGATGCCTTTAAGTAATAAAATAGATGTATACTCCACATAAGTCACAAGTTCACGATCATTCAACAAATAGTATAAGTAATATTTAAAGCATGCATCAAAATTATGTAAAAGTTAACATATAGCATAATCAAAGTTTATATATATAGTGATCGAAGTTCATATTTAAACCATACTTATCTAGTACCAAATGTCAAACTATAATTTAAAAATCAAAACTTAATCTTTTTCAATATCATCAAAGTTATCGGACTCTAAATTGTGAGTTTCATCTCCTTCTTCTTATTCTTCATCAACTAACTCATCTTGTTTAGGAAGCATATTGATGTGCTCCAAATAGATAGGCTTCACAGTATCCTCCTCGGTCGCAGTAGTTTTTTTCAAATGTTTGTTTATTCTCATGAAGACTAAATCATTAAGCGTCTTCGGTTCTAATCTATTTATTTTCTTCATATGAGTCACTCAAATGCACTCCAGTTTCTTTCACAAGCTGATGCACTGCATGGTTGGCTTATAACTTTATTGTTACTTTATAAATTTTTGCAAATTTGTCAACTATTACTGATGATCGCCACCAATCACCTTCATATAATATAAAAAATTAAAAAGATGTTATTTGTAATATTATAAATAAACAAGAATAATAAAAATATTAAAAATGCGTCTTATTTGGATGTTTGGAATGAATTGTTAACTTTGCATGCGATAAAAATATGTTGGACTTTAAAGTTATGAATCCGTGATTTGATTGCTAAATGCATGCCTCCTTTTCAGCTTGAGTGTTGAACATCTTGCGAATGATTTCTAATATCCCTTCATCGGTGTACATATCATGCTTTATATATTTCTCATAATATAGGTGTTGATTAAGAAGAGCTGCGAGAGCACGAATATGATGATACATATTGCGAGTCCATCTATTATCAATTATCTTCCAATAAATTGGTATTTCTGGTGCACTCTGTCATAATGTTTTGTTATTGCCTTCTGTGCTCGATCCATAGCCTCATACATATACCCTAAAGTTGTCCTTTCACTGTCTATCTTTCTCAATACCCTCACAAGCTAGCGGCTCAATCACCTCTCTCATCCTCTAAAAAATAGTATTTTGTATAATATCAGTATTTTTTTTCGACTATACTCTTTATTTGTGGCAAATGTCATTCACTCATTGGATGCAACCATAAAATGTAGAGCTTATTTTTCTTTTATTATAGATTTTAACAATTAAAAATTAGTTGCAAAATGAGTCGTTGCTGGCTGTTTCAACTCCTTCCCTTTTGTATGCACTCTCATGCAGTGCAACACCTGTATAAGCTAGTAGATTTTTTTTTTCTTTGCTTTCTCAATCGTCTGCCTCATCTTCAGCATTTTTATATCAATGTCCTAAAGTATTAAATCCAAACAATGTGCAACACAATTTGTTTTAAAAATATAGGGTATCATTTCTTCAAAAATATGACCTACAGCCATGTAATGTAAAACATTGTCTGTTATAATCTGAACAACGTGTTCCCTTCCTATATGCTTACCGATACCTTGAGTGATAAAATCAACAAGAAATTTTGCATTTTTAATTTTCCCTCGGTTGATTTTGAATATAGAAAAATAATATCTTTGATTGATGATGCCAACAAATTGAGATGATTTTCGTTCCTCATGTCTCTTCATCCGTCAACATTATCGTGCAACATGTTTCAGCCCAAGACTCTCACTTCTTTCACATAAACCATTACCTCATCTTTCAAGTTCTGTAGTAGCTTGGTTCTTATGGTTTTTTTGCTAGGTGGTATATAACCTGAACCATGATTGGCTACAACAATCATTGCAACTAAAAACTCTGGTGTCCTTGCAACGTTGAAGGCAATATTATTCACAACAAAATATTTTGCGATTACCAAATTAGTAAATTTTCCTTCTTTCTAAGATAATTTTTAATAGTACTCTTAGTTCTTCCTTCAATACTCCTTGATGCACATGTACTCAGTGACTGAAAACTGGACACGGCCATCTGTAGAAGATATATTTTTAGTTCCTCTTGATGTTACATTCTACCTCTCTTCTTTCATACTTTCTCACATAAACCTCGGACAAATTATTGTACTGAATCTGGGGATGCCTTGCAAAGCTTTATATCATGTCCGGATATCATTCGCAGATAAAATTTTAACTTGGTCACTGAACAAAAAAACTCTTCATTATAATGTTTGCATCTTATTTTGCTCCCCGATACAATCTTTTCAACATTATCCCAAATTTTTTCCTTTTTTCTAGCCATTCTATAGAAGAAAAAAAAACTCAACAAACAAGAAAGAAATATTTACAGTCTAGTAACGAATTAGAGGGCAAATTAAGAAAAAAAATGTGCATGAATCATGAGTAAACTGACACGAGCCACACAACCCACATCAATTTTTGGCAAATCACGAATTGTATCCCATCTTTCATTAATTATTAGCTAAAAGACCTCATGTGATTCTGCAAATCTGTGACCCTATCAAGACTCAATCATCATCAAGTCCATTCCCCCGGGCCCAATTCACAAATAACAATTCACAATTAATAAAAATGGAAGCAACTTCATTCGATCTTTGCAAACAAAAATAAATAAATGAATCCATTCTCCCAAAATCACAAATCGCATATTCACAATTCACAATCATAGATAGCAATAAGCCTACAAAACCTTATTACTTGAGAGTCTGATAAAGGGAGTCTATAAGATTAAGAGAGAGAGAGAGAGAGAGAGAGAGAGAGAGAGAGAGAGAGAGAGAGAGAGAGAGAGAGAGAGAGAGAAAGATCACTTTTGCCTGTGGGGGTGGTGGCGGTGACTGGTGACTCGTGAGCACCGAATTGTGCGTGGAAATAATCATGGATGAAGATGAACTTCGTCGTGCAATCAAGATCCTCGACGAGCGGCGCCCCACAACGACACGAGTCACAACTGGCAGAGTCGTAAACCCTAGAAGGAAAACTGCATGCGAAGTGAAGCGAAGGCGTGGGCATACGAGTCGATCGAACAATCGAGGAGCGACGTGTTGAGCGCCTTTGATCTGGTTTAGAATGGCTACTCGAGGTCGAGGGTCGCCGGAGGGGAGGTAGAAATCATATCGCAATCCCTAGAAGCCGAAGGGGAGACAGAGATCATATCGCAAGCATGGAGATGAAGCGGCTATCCAGGCCAAAAATAAAAAAAAAATCATTACCGAACCAAAATGATCAGCGACTAAATCGGCATCGCCGAGTTTTCTACAAATCGACAAACTTAGCGTTTGGTCGCCGATTAAATCGACATACATTCTCAAGGCGAATATTGGCAAATAATCGATAAATTTCGCTGAACTTTGTGACAGAGTTTACAACCTGTTTGGTTCCATGTAGTCAGAACTTACGCAGTCAACACTGCACGTCCTGCGCGTTCATTTGCTTCGTGTAATTGCTCAAAATCGATGGAGTTGCAACTCCCGATTGACTGATTTTCTATAGAAAGGCGATGAAAACGATATAGTTGAAACACGCAGCTTTTTATTAATCTCATCGTGCGTGTTTATTAGAAACACGAACTTATTACCAGCGACAGATGCAACCCTAAATCACAGAGGAAGAAGGAAACCTCATGTCATCTCTTAACCTCTTGATCCAATTTTTTACCCCCTAGCTAAACCCTAGACCCCCCCACCTCAGAATTTCTCATGGGTGAGCCCTCCGCCCCGTATGCGGCTTGCCCGGCAGGTGGTCTCGCACGTCGCCCGAGACCTGAACCTGGTCCACCACCCCGTTCGGCCGGCTCAACGTGTGTGCGAGCGCCGACATCCCGCGCGACTGCCTCGTGATCACGCCGGCGGTGGACGGATCCCGCGAAAGGAGGATCTCGTACCCGTCGTAGTACGCCTCCATCCCCTCCGCCATGAGCTGCCACACCAGCCCCCCTCCGATCGTCCCCCCCTCCCTCGCCATGTCGTAGATGCTCTGATAGACGGTCCCGATGAACCAGTCGCGGCCCCCCGGGCTGTAGCCCGGGTCCTTCTTGGATTTCCCGAACTCGGCGAACACCAGCGGCTTCCTCAGTACGGTGCCCGCGTCGCTCCAGTGGCTCCGCAGCCATCGCTGCACGAATGCAGCCTGCGATCCGTCGCTCTGACCTGAGAGCCTGTTCATGAACAGAACGCATGACAAACACGTTTAGCACCTCTCTCTCTCTCTCTCTTTCTCTCTCTAACACGTATAGCAGCTCTCTCTCTCTCTCTCTCTCTTTCTCTCTCTCTCTCAATAACTCCTGGAAGGTTTACTCTCTCTTTCTCTTTTGGAAGGTTACTCTCTCTCTCTCTCTCTCTCTCTCTCTCTCTCTCTCTCTCTCTCTCTCGTGGAAGGTTTACTCTCTCTTTCTCATGTACGTGGAAGGTTTACTCTCTCTCTCTCTCATGGAAGGTTTACTCTCTCTTTCTCTTTTGGAAGGTTTCTCTCTCTCTCTCTCTCTCTCTCTCTCTCTCTCTCTCTCTCTCTCTCTCTCTCTCTCTCTCTCTCTCTCTCTCTCCAAATGGATTAGTACGTACTGACCATATATCTGGGTATGCATGGATGGTGGCGAAGTCGATCTCTCCGATGAGGTTGGTGGTGATGAAGTCGGTCCCAACTTGGTAGCCAGGGTTGTATTGCTTCTTGTCGGGCATGGAGTCCCCATAGAAGCCTTCCATCCCAACCTCAAGAAGGTGCTTGCTGTCCAACGACTTGGTGTAGGCGGCCATCTCTTGCACCCAAGCCTGTTACAATGAAGTAGTGGAGAGTTAGTAACGGCAACAATCTTTTAACCTTGCCCCCCTTGTAAATTGGGGTAATTAAAAAATACCCCCTATGGTCTTAATTTTCAAGTCTTATATCATCTTGTTAATCCGAAATCGTCATGGCCTTTTGCAATGTAAAAGTGATTTCCGGAGACAATTAAGAGTGAGAATTACGGTTAGGGGGGTACTTTTTAATTACATCAAATTATTTGGGGGTAAGAGCAAAAACTGTTCACAAAACAAATTAACCAAGCTTTTCATGAACAGCCCACGAATAAGCATGGTAAAGGTTCGTTAAAATTTGCTCGATTATTAACTAAGCCAAACCCAAACATGGAGTTTAGGCCTCGATCGTTAATATATAAAAAAAAAGGCCAATTATCATACCAAAGCTCAACTCAGTTGGGCTAGCGAACATCCTTGTTTAGGACTGGTTAATTCGATCATGAAGCAAGGATCGATCATGGGGGTGCATCTGGGGGCAACCGTGCCCCCCCCCCCCCCCCCCCCCTCTAGATTTGAAAGAAGACCTCTTATTATAGTAGTATTAGTTAGAATTATTTTTAAATTATATAAGTTGATCCTTCAAAAATTTTAACAAAATTTAAGAATCCCACCCCCACCCACCCCCCCCCCCCCCCCCAAAAAAAAAAAAACGGAAAGATTTTTCTAATATTTGTCCTCCCAAGTTTCGATTCATTGATCCATCCCTGCCGTGAAGAGTTTGCATGGATAGTACATAAAGTCCAACCTTATGATTGAGTCTGGAGTTTGCTAACGAGATTGCTAAAGGCTTGTCCAAAGTTTGTTTGATAATTAATTGAGCCAAGCTCAAGCCTAGAGTTCATCAGAATCCAAAGAACCAAGCTCAAGCCTAGAGTTTAGAGACGATCAAACAAACAAAAGCTCGTTTGTTTAGTAAATGATCGATCCAAACCGAGCTTTTGAACAACCAAGTTTTCTACCCAAGCCGATCTCAATCAAATGGATGTAAGCTTGGCTCAGCTCTTTTGTAGGAATCCTTCTCGATCAATTTGCGCCATAAAAATCGATCCATAAAGTTTTGTTGTCATGGATATATCATCATCCGAGCGCCTGCACCAAAAACGTACATGATGTTATGTATATATATACTCACATGCACCATTCTTCCCGAGTAGTCAGCCTGGCAACGGGGCTCGTTCATCAGCTCCCAGGCCATGATGGTCGGATCATCTCTATAGGCCGTCCTCGTGATGGTGTTGTATCTAGTCAGCACTGTCTAAAAACATAATAAAAATTGTACAAATTGATATAAATACCTTATATATAGTTAATTGAGATGTATAATTAACAATTAATGTCCATACATACATAACTGAATAGGATGCTCAAGTTTAATTACCTTGACATGATTCTTGTAGTATCCCTTCACCACCTCATTAGTGTAGAAATCATCGTCGCCGTTCACAGCCACGCGGGCATTGCGTGCCCACTGGACATACTGCGCCCGGCCACCGTAGTCTTTGAAATTGTTAGAAAGGCTCAAGATCAGACGAATTCCGTACCTCCGAGCCTCCGATATCACAAAATCGAGTCCCTGAAGATTTTTATAAAGAAGAAGAAAGAAGAAAAAAAAACCCCAAACATAAATATATTTACTTCAATCTGAATTTGTTGGTAATAAAAAAAAATATTATCCAGTTCTAGTAAAATCACTAGGGCATGCATTATAAAAATCAATACTTGATGTACGGCTACCATGTGTGTCGCTTGACCTAGCACATATGGAGCTGGCGTGCAGGGATTGGTGCAGGAGTGGGGCCCACAATAATGAAAAATATGAAAAAATTAGATATATTCTAGGGTTTGGAGTACTTTTATTATTTTATTATTTTTTATTTTGGCGGCTCCACTCCCACCAATCCCTGCACGCCACCTCCCGACGAGGTAGCCGCCAAATATTGTTCCATGATAAAAGATGAAAAAGAAAGATAATGTAAGATTAATTTGTTTTTTTTTGAGAAATTAATGTAAGATTAATTTCAGTATATATGTTAGTGATGATAAAATTAGAAGCGTAAGATAGCATTGCTGATTTCCCCTGCCATCAGCATCGATCGCAGCAGCCCCACCTGAAACACGCGCTCGTCGTACACGCCGGGCGACGACTGGAGAGCCCGGTCGCCGCCGTCGCTGAACGCCCACGTCCTGCACACGCTGAGCCCGGCGGCGGCCGCCTCCCGCAACACCTCGGAGACCTTGATCCGGTCGCCGGGCTCCGCGGCGACGTGCATCATCCAGTACGAGTTGAACCCGTTGAAGAGGAAGGGGGATCCGCTGAGCACAAAGTGGGTCCCGCTGGTCCCGACAAATGGGTCGTCACCAGCGCCGGCCCCGCCAGGGGCTAGGGCACAGAGGGTGATGGCTCCCCAAGCGAGGAGGCTACGGATCAAGCTGGCCATTTGGGGGAGTGTGAGGGAGCTCAGTGTGGCGGGGCGTGGATTTATAGTTGGGGGGGAGGGAAGGAGGAGCAAAGCCCGCAGGGTTTTGCGGAGGGGTTTTCGGTGGTCTTTAAAGGTGGCGCCGCGGCGGCGCAGAGAAGCGGGGGCTGGGATTGGTGGGGGCTAAAAGGTGGTGATCAGTGGTTCGTTGGAGGGGAAAGGGGGTGACGGTGCATGGGGGCTCTCTCATGTGGGCGGTTTTGTTGACGTAGGGTTTAACGGATGGGGTTGCATGGAAATGATGAAATCCATGCAACTGATCTGAGAGGGGTGACGTGCACTTTTGGAGAAAACAGTTTCTCGCGGTAAATCGTGTCGTTGTAATTCCCACGTCCATGTGATTCAGGTTTCCTACTTTACTTACTGTAGATTTGAGCTAGCAAGTTGTACAACAACCTGCTCAAACTGTTCGTGAATATATGACCGGTCACAGTTCGGTTGGACTCGATCGGACCCGACCGAGCTCAAACTTGTTTTTTGTCAGGTCCGATCAGTACATTAGCAAAGTTTGTGAACCATTACCTGTCTCAATCATAGCTCTTGTACTTGGGAGTAGCTAGCGCTATTTCAACATCGGGTAGGAACATCAATCAGAAAGATCCTGATCGTATAGTCGTCTGATGTGTCATGGTCAGGGTGACTGTACGTGATTTTAAGGATGTGCAAAAGCAAAGAACTATGGCATTTGGCTGGAATGATACTACGGTGGTTCTCATACCTAAAAACCCCTTGCTTTCTATACCTACTGAATTTAGGCCGATCAGCTTATGCAATTTTGGCTACAAGATCATATTGCGAAGCTTTTGGCCAATCGATTACGGCTGATTTTGCCATCCATTATATAGGAGGAACAACATGCAGTTCTACAAGGAAGGAGAATCCAGGATAATATCACTTTGGCCCAGGAGGTTATTCATTCTATTCATGTCACTTCTCAGATGGCGGCTATGGTGATCAAGGCAGACCTCGACAAAGCTTATGACAGGGTTCAATAGGCGCACGGCTTTAAGGACAGTGATGTCCCAAATGGGTTTTCACGAGAACGATTTTGTTCCAACCTCCTTAAAGAGGTTGGAGCATCCCGCTCTCTCTCATTGGTCCATCTCGATGGCTTTTGGTCATTTCACCATTATAAACAGTATGAAATGACAAACCTACCCTTGGAATGGACCAATGAGAGAGTGGGATGCTCCAATCTCTTTAAAGAGGTTGGAACAAAATCCTCCAGTGCATGTGTTCAGACTACTACGATGCGGTTAATAGTGAATGGGAAAGAAACTCATGGTTTTCGGCCTACTTGTGGGCTGGAGACAAGGGGACCCTCTATCCCCATAGCTCTTCCTATTAGTGGACCAACTATTCCATTATGAACTGGATCGGAGTATTTGTGATGAAACGATTGATGGGTTTAGCACTCGAAGGAATCCGACTACGACTACTACATTAGCAAATGCTAACGATTTCTTATTCTTTGCACGAGCAACGGAGTTGGCGTGGGTCTCCGAGCGGTGTTCCAAAATGTTGCTAAGTGCACTGGTGTTATGATTAACCCCCTCAAATCCACTATTAAATTTTCACGTTGCGCCAGGCCTACTATTTTTTTTTTTTTGTACATTTCAGAGGGGAGATCACAAACGGACCTCCGGGAGGCGTCACATGCCAGCACTGCATAGGAAACCACCAGTAGGTGAGGGAAAACGACCGCTGCCTGGCGGGATACAGACAAAAGTGCCACAACTGGCACACCTACAGAGACTGAATTATGTTAGGATGCTGGAGGTATTGAGGGGGGATACCGGGGTTGAAGTGGGGGAGCCAACACCATGGAAAGGCGCATATCTATGGAGACTGAGGGTACCTCCTCAAGTGCATGTGTTCTTGTGGAAACTTATCCATGATGCGTTGCCGACGGCGGCTTTATTACGTCATCGACTACATATAGGATATGGGAGCCGCCCTTGGTGTGGGATTCAGGAGGAAGATATTGAGCATGTATTCTGGACTTGCTCGAAAGCTCAGGTATTTTGGCACTGTATACAGCAACTTGTAGCTCTTAACTTTTACAGTTTACCCCTTCTACCATAGGGCGCTGCTGTCATTCACCATTCCGCTATTCCAAGTCCGAATGAGATGCTTGCGATGGCAATGTGGCAGTTTTGGAAGGCTCGATGCGACTATTTTTGGCAAGGCGAAGCAGACTTGTGTGACGATAGCATCATAGCAAGGCAGAGCATGGCTAGAGTGACGAATTATGCTTAGACATACTCTGGATTCCCTTGGTACAACGACTTAGGGTGGATTTCATTATGTGGACGGATGGGTCTTTTACTGTAGCGGAGGAGCTGGCAAATGGGGCTTGGGTGTTGGCTACCTCGGAGGGTCATGTCTGCGCGGCAGTTTCTTTCCGTTGTCGAATCGAATCAGCCCTGATGGCGGAGATATCGGCAATTCGGAAAGCCATGGAGGAACTAGTCAAGTGAGCTTACAATAAGGTGGTTATCTTGACAGATGCCATGCGGGCGAGGGAGGCTCTCGTTTTAGGTAAAGTGGGTACAGAGGCCATGTGTCCTCTGCTAATGTCGTGTGCCCAGGCTTGGGATCATCTACAGGATGTTTCTGTACAGTGAATAAGAGGTGAGGCTAGTAAAAGTGTTGCTTACTGGTTAGCTTGTGGAGTGTGGGTTTCCAGTCTTGAAGGATACTGGGATGATGTGGTTCCATCTACAGATGAGGATATTCGGGTCATGATGTAATGACCCACAGGTTTGGTGTATCAAAAAAAAAAAACTGAAGTACATATTAGAGCACGTGGCAATAGCTATGCAAATTAAGCACCACTTCGCGCGTGAGCAATGGACAATTAATTGTACATTTGGTCTCTTTTAGTGACGCACTTAGGACCTGTTTGTTTTTCGGATCCGCAAAGTAAAGGCTAGTAAATCGGATGTGGATCGACTAGTAAATCTGATTTTACTTCTTGCTATTTGTATTAACCAGTAAAGTAAACCATTACTTCTGGATGGCTGTTTGGATTGACCAATAAAGTAAAATCAGAAATAAATCTATCAGTCGCGGGGGTGGTGGTGGCCGGCGGTGTGGTGGCTGACGGGGTGGTGGTGGCGGGCGGGGTGGTGAACGGCGGGGTGGTGGTGGTGGTGGTGGGGGACGGGGTAGTGGGGGACGGTGGGGGGTGGTGGTGGGTGACGGGGTGGTGGCGGCGGGCGTGGTGGTGGATGGCGGGGTGGTGGTGGTCGGTCGGGTAATGGATGGCGAGGTGGTGGGCAACGGTGTGATGGCCGGCAGCGGCGACCGGCCAGCAAGGTCACATGTCACTCCCCATGCAAATAGTTGAATCTATCATGTGATGCTCTCTTGATTGTGCCATTGGATGATGTGGCACGTACGGTTAATAGAGCCTTTTACTCGTAAATCAAAAGTTTTACTTGACTTTTTCGAGGTAAAACATTTTGGCTATTAGTAATTCTCCTACCATTTACTTCACTATAACTTTTTATGATCGTTTGATTGCTGTGCAAATAATGTTCGTACATCTGCTTGCACATGTGACACATGCAATTAAAATTTCATGTGTTAAAGGTGAAATTTTATTTGCACACTTTTATGTGTAAAAGTTGTACAAATTAAGCAAGTGTGCATCTATTTACACACATGCACGCCTTATTAACCAAACAACCCTAAACTGTTTGCACATGTGTTTTCAGAATCACAGGTTAAAAACACTGGAACGACCAAACAACCCCTTTTTTTTGAATCCAAACAGTAGCAAAATAAATTTTTTATTCGATTTACGTACTTTACTAGTTAGCTTGTTGACCGAAGACAAACATGCCCTAGTACTTGAGAAAAATGGGGTGGGGGGGCGGGGTTCAGGTACTTGAGATGGGGACTGAACCAACAAGGTGCAGTGCGTTGAACCAAACCGGTTCAGACTAAACTATTCAAGATGGCTGGTCCAAAACGGTTCCATCATGATCATTGAGATTAGGGATGGCAGCGGTGCGGTTTAAAACCAAAAACTACAGTAATCCGCACCGCATGGTGTGGTTTTGGTTTGCCAAAATATAAAACCTTCGCAGTGTGATGTGATTTCGGTTTGCGGTTTCGGTGTTGCAGTGCGGGTTCAGTTTTGTCCAAAAACATATCATTTAGACCATTATAAATGATAAACCGCGGTGCACCGCATCACACCGCACCGTATGATGCGGTTTTGGTTTTACATAATGGTACACCGTCGCGGTGCGGTTTCGGTGTGGCAGTTCGGTGTTGTGCGGTTTTGGTTTTGCCCGAAACCACACCGAAACCGCACCATGGCCATCCCTAATTGAGAAAGCACCCGCTCAGGTACAATCCAGGCTATTGATTCCCTCGTCCTTTTTTTTTTTTTTTCTGTTTATCAATGTGACTGTAGGGCAGGCAATTTTGGACCCGACACGGCAGACTCAACACGACCCGACACAAAATTAGCGGGTCTGGGTTTGGATTAAACAGGTCGACGCGACTAACCCGTTTAATAAATTGGTCAGGTCTGGATTTAGGGTCTAAACACGGTAGACCCGATAAGACCCGTTTAAAATTCAACGGGTCGGGTCGGGTCGGGTCGGGTCTACCCGCAATCCGATACTGTAGTATATAGTACAATACTGTAGTATGTAGTAGCAGCGGGTCTTATCCGGTCATGTCAGGTCGAGTCAGATCGGATCAGGTCAACTGAATAGACCTATGTGGTAAACGGGTCTATCCATTTATAAGTGGGTCGGGTATGGATTTAGGATCTAGACACGATTAGTTAAACGGATCGGGTCCAGATCCAGGTCTAAGGGTTTGGACACGATCCGAAATTAGACACGACACAAACACGGTCAGACACGACCCATTGCTACCCCTAGATGTGTGTGTGGCAGTGAAGGCTAGGCTTCTCACCAACAGTCTCTAATCATTCCACGAGAGAGAAAGTTTGGACCGGTTTTGAAAATCATTCTTCCAAATTTCTCAATCTCCATAGTTTTTCTGACATTGAAAAATTATTCCCTAATTTTTCTCTGCCTTTCAGCTTCTTTGTTGATAAAATAGTCCCACATAGGTGATGAGATCCTTGTAAAGAAGTGTTGGGATCTTAACCCTAAACCCGGGGTTTGTTGTATGGTTAGAAAAAAATTTACATGGAATCAGAGTAGACCACTCAGGTGAGACAAAGTGGGGCCTAGCTTTGCCTCTAATACCACGTCATGAATCTCGTGCCCCTCAAAATTGATCATGAAGGGGAGGGGGCAACAGGTATATGAAGACATGAAACTCTCACCGCTAGTCGATATGGGACTATCTGCTCAACAACCACTTGCACGCAGAGTGCATTTCAAACTGGACTTACCCATAAGTTGAGAGGCATTTCAGCAAGGAGAAAAAGGGGTGTGACGGAGCCACTAGGAAGAGGCAAAGTGGGGTCTAGCTTTGATACCAAGTCACGAATCACGTACCCCCTCAAAATCAATCATGAGGGGTGTGAGGCAAGGAATACATTAAGACATAGCTATCCCACCCCTAGCCGATGTGGGACTAAGCACTCAACACCCACCCGACCGCAGAGTGCGTTTCAAATGGTACTACCCACAAGCGGAGAGGCATTTCAGCGAGAAGAAAGAGGGGTGTGATAGAGCCAATCAGGACAGACGAAGAACCAAGTCACGAATCTTGCGTTCTCCTCAAAATCAATCATGAGAGGCAGGGGGTGTGACAACCAAAATCCAAGAGCCAATAGCCAAATAGCCAAGAATCAATAACCAAGAATCCTGACGTAGGGGAAAGCCAAGTTAGATGCGGTGAGGTGAGGTATGGTGAGGTGAGGTGAGGTGTCTAAGGAAACGAATTAGTCCCACATCGGTTGGAGAGAATGAGATTTTGGGCTATAAATATAATATCACATCATCCCATATGAACTACGTAGTTAAGCGTGCTTCGATGAGAATAGTATTAGGTTGCATGACCTCCTGGAAAGTCTTTGTCTAAGAACGGGCAAAGCTAGCGGACTATGTCATGTATATGTGAGGTTGGATGTTACAAATAGTATCAGAGTAGGATCTCCTCACGATGGGGGGTCTAATCCCATACGAGGACATGTGGTCCTTAAGGGGGGTGGATTGGGACTTGGGGTGGCAATCCTTAACCCAACCCGAAGTTAATGGGTTTGGGTTTGGCCTAAACGGGTTTGGGTCATAAACGGGTTGACTCGACTGACCCGTTCATTAAATGGGTTGAGTTTGGGTTTATATTTATAACCCAACTTGATCCGCTCACCAAATAGATCATGTCAACCCAACCCAACCCTGATGAAACCCAACCCAACCCTATCAAACAAGACCGTTTTATATGGGTTATGTTAATCCACCCGATGCATTTATTAAACGGGTTAAACAAGTCGGGTCGAGTTTGGGTTTAACTTTTTGACTCATTTATTAAACGGGTTGGATTCAAGTTGGGTGGTTTGCCCTTTCCTATGTCTCAACCTGACCCAAACTTGACCCAACCTAACCCATTGCACCCCTGATTGGGACAACCAAGATCAAAGAGCCAATAGCCAAGACTCCCAAGACAAGAGAAAGCCAAGATAGATGAGGTGAGGTGACGTGAGGTATGGTGAGGTGAGGTGAGCTGTCCAAGACCACGAATTAGTCCTACATCACTTGGAGAGAAGGAGATTTTGGGCTATAAATATAATATCATGTCCCAAATAGATATAACATGTTTAAAACCATGAGCCGCTGCAGATCCCATAAGAACTCCATAGTTAAATGTACTTGGGCAAGAATCGAGAGTAGTACTAGAATGGGTGATTGTGGAAAGGCCTCGTGCGAGCATGGACAAAATGGATAATATTATGTTTATGTGAGACGAGATGTTGTATATTAAGACACAACTTTCCCACCCATAGCCATTGTGAGACTAATCGCTCAACCTGCCTGCACGCAGAGCATGTTTCAATGGGGACCTACCCCTACGTGAAGAGGTATTTCAGTAAGGAGAAAGAGGGGTACGATGGGGCCACTCAGGAGAGGCAAAATGGGGCCTAGCTCTGATACCAAGGCACAAATTTCATGACTCCTCCAAACCGGTCATGAGGGGGAGAGGGCAACGAGTATATGAAGACAGTGAACTCCCGTGCCCTAGCCGTTGGGCCCTTTCCCCACGTCTTCTGATTGTGTCTTGCTACATGTGAGGGGGGATTTTGAGATGCTCCACCGGTAATAGTCCCACATCGGCAAGGGGAGTGGGATTGATCCATACGTTTCATATACCCGATGTCGTTAGTGAGCCGCCAGAAAAATTTGGGAGAAAAACAAAAATACTTATAGGGTACAAGATTGAATTAGTGGTTTCACATAAAATTTTCCAATGGAATTTCATATAGCTTATCATATCATTTGACGGAGTTGGATTTCTTATTTCCACTTAGTCAGATTGCCACTCATCTAGACTTTGGAATCTACACCATTTCTACTCAGAATGCTCTTGCCCATGGACTGCAATATCGCTAATATGATCCCTCTAGCCAGTGTTGATACCAAAATGCTCCACGCGATCAACATCCATTGAACCTGTTGATCAATTTAGTCTCATATCGGTAATGGGAGCGGAGGTCATTGTCTTCATATACCATGTGACAACCATTGAAGATGTGGCTCCAAACAAGCCGCATACAACACCAAGGTTTGCGCGCGAAGAAACGACGGAAGACAGAGCTTCGAGAGCAAAGAAAGGTCGGTCATGAATAGTCGTTGTCAAGTCGTGCGCACGACTGGCATCAACAAAAAGTCGGGTGAGAAGACGGGTCGAGTCGTGCGCACAACTGTGGCTGGCAGAACATGGGTGACGTGTTTTGGCCTGCGTTTTCTCGTGGGACTTCTTTTCCAAGTCGGATACGAATGTAACCTTATAAAAGGGAAGTCCTAGGACGAACCTAGGGTATCATGGATTATCTCAAAGGCACAAGAGCAACCTAAGGGAGAGGGAGAGAAAACCATTGGAGACCGGTGGGGTTTCGGGAAGGGTTTCTTCTTGTTCCAAGGGGTGTAGGGATACGGTTTCTCTTCTCTCGAGGTGGGATATCTTGGTGGCTATATGAGGGATTGGGTAGAGACAATTGTAATTGATCTTAGGTTTTCTCCATACTAGTTAATCCATCGATTGGTCATTGCCGGAATTTTTCTTGCGTTCTGTTTTGCTTGTTCTTCTTTTATTGCTCGGTCTTGTCGGTGGTCATCTCCACCGTGGTGCTTCTACACTTGTAATGTCCCTCTGTGCGAGGGCCTCAGATCTCAATAAATTGGTATCAGAGCTATTGTTGGAAGATTCGGGGAGGCTCTAGTTCGATGGCGTAGAGCAAGAAAGATCGAGGAAAGGGGGCTGAGACGCACATGGTGTGACAGAGGACCCGGGAGCGGCACTCAAGAAGGAAGCCGGAGGCTCGAGGAAAGGTTGCAATCTAGCACCTTTTCTCCCGGGGGGATTGTTAGTGATGACGGCTGGCGCCCTAAGCGAAGGGCACGGCGGGGAGAGGTACGGTCCAGTGCTCTCCGGGAGGTTCGGGTCTTTGGAGGAGACTTCGAGGGGGAGGTTGCGGTCGAGCACCTCTTCCCTCGGGGTGGTTTGAGACACCGAAGGCATTGGCCGGGAGGCGAGTGCGGTCAAGGCACCTACTCCCCGTCTTAACGGATCACGACAGCAAGTAGTGATGGCACAGTATATACGAGTGCCTGGATCGAGGGGGAGCACCTTAATGGCACGGGAGTCGCCGAGGGCATCGTGTTCAGCCGCTGACGAGCGGACTGATGTGGGTTGCCTATAAGCAACTTGTGGAGGTGTCAACAGGCACCGATACAGATCACCGATGGGCGATATGGGCGCGAGCACACCTCTCCTGAGTGGCTAGCAAGGTGCGGTGGCGAGCACACCTGCGGTCTAGCAAGGTGCGGTGGCTGTCGACGGATGGCAGAAAAAAAGGGACGACAGTTGTGGTGGCGGCGGACTCAGCTGCGAGCACATCTGTGGTGCAGCAGGATGCAAAAGATATTCGAGCGTTGGCCGACGGATAACAACTTAGGAGCAACGGGCGCGAGTAGCGTCACAGAGCGAACCAAGGGCCGTGGTTTACTGCGACGTTATCGACGGGCGACTGTTGGAGCTTCCAGGATCATGGCGGTAGCCGGAAGAGCGGCGGCACATGCATGGTGTTCGGTGAAGAACAATGGTGTATGTGGAGCATGCTCAAGGGTGAGGTTGATTAGGAGGTCGACCAAGTCGAATGACTTGGGCAATCACCAAGTTCTGTGATTGGGCTCCCGGTGTGGGGGCAAAGGCGGCGACGACGATCAGGAGATGGATTTACGATGCAAAAGAGATACAGATTCGGTCCGTGGAGATGCTCACGTCTTGTTATGATGCCAAGGTATAGATTGATGAAGATGTGGCTCCAAACAAGCCACATACAATTCCAAGGTTCGTGCGCAAAGAAATGACGGAAGACGGAGCTTCGGGAGCAAGGAAAGATCGGCCAGGAAGAGTCGTGTGCACGACTGTCAGGTCGTGCACACGACTGGCATTGACAGAAAAGTCGGGCGAAAAGACGGGTCGGGTCGTGCGCATGACTATGGCTGGCAGAACGTGGATGACGTGTTTTGACCTGCGTTTTCTCGTGGGACTCCTTCCCCAAGTCGGATACGAATGTAACCCTATAAAAGGGAGGTCATATGACGAACCTAGGGTATCATGGATTATGTCAAAGGCACAAGAGCAACATAAGGGAGAGATTAGAAGGTGGTCATCACCAAGGGAGAGAAGAAGAAACCATTAGAGACCGATAGGGTTTCGGAAATGGTTTCTTCTTGTTCCAAGGGGTGTAAAGCTGCGGGTTCTCTTCTTTCAAGGTGGAATCTCTTTGTGGGTGTATGAGGAATTGGATAGAGATAATTTTAATTGATCTCGGGTTTTTTCCATACTAGTTAATCCATCGATCGGTCGTTGTCGAAATTTTTCTTGAGTGTTGTTTTGCTTGTTCTTCTTTTATTGCTCGGTCTTGTCGGTGGTCGTCTCCACCGTGTTCTTCTACGCTTGTCGTGTCCCGCTGCGCGAGGGCCTTGGATCTCAACAACACCACCTGGAGCGTTCCAGAAGGCCGACCAGATCGAGATAGGAAAACACAGTGGGTATACGAAGACAATGATCCCCACTCCCATTACTGATATTGGAGTAATCGCTCAACCTGACCTGTAGGTAACACCTACAAAACCGGATTAGTGCCGGTCGGGGGAATCGGCTCCTCCCCAGTCAGCACTTTCTTCGAGTCTATGGAGTCGAGCCTCTCATGCTTCAACGGCAGGGATCGATCACTTTATACCGACTCGAGATCGACGACCCGACTCCCTTCCTGAGCATTGATTGTGGGGGCATCCTGTTTGCCGTTCTGAGTAACAAAGCAAAAAAAGTTGCCAATTCGTTGCCCTTGCCCATGCATAGCCACTCCAAAATTAGAACCTCCATCCGAACCACTTGCTCTCCTATTTATCAGCCGCTGGTTGTAATTCAAACTCTTATAAGGGGGGGGGAAACGCAATCAGATGCTAATAACTGCCTAACCCTCTCCACACCTCTAAACACTTTTCCCCTTAGAAATTAAGATTATTGATTGGCATTCTCTTTCCTTTTGAGAAATGGTGTTGGAGAGGATTGTGGCCATTGCTGTCTTGATTGCCGCCGCGACTGCCGGTGATGTCGCGGGCCATCCCGACTACCGCGAGGCTCTCTCAAAATCCATTCTGTTCTTTCAGGGCCAGCGATCGGGCAAGCTCCCGTCCGATCAGGCCTTGAAGTGGAGGGCAGATTCCGCGCTTTCCGACGGGTCATCGGAAAATGTAGGTCTTGGCTCTAAGCTTATTTATGATCTTTATGGCTTCTACAAGGTTTATGTGATCTTTCTAGTTGGATAATATTTAGGGAATAATTAGCCCTTTTTATTTATCGGGCAGATACTTTTTTCTTTTCATAATTAACTAATGTTATTTGTAAATCATTTCCGGTAATATTTGATTAATTTGTAAAAGAAAATCCTTAAAATGATAAAAATAGTTTGGGGAAGTTGGTGAAAAGCCATTTTTAGATATCCTTTTTGAGTAGCAGTCACAATCAACTTTTCATTTGAGCTGAAATCCTTGTGGACGAAAATATCCCTCATATCCCTTCGAATTTATGCTTTCTGTCACTCGTCTACCGCCGCCACCGCTGGACCTAAACGAACCCCAGCCCGCCTCCGCCAGACCAAACTGAATCCCACCCCGGCCTAACCAAACCTGCCCTGTTGCCCCCATTGGACCTAACTGAAACCCCCGCCGTCAACGGACCTACCCGAACCCTCCCCCCCCCCCCCCCCCCCCCCCCCCCCCCCGAATCTACAGGTCATGGAATGAACCCCACCTCCGCCCCCATAGTTCACAGTCATATCCGCTTCCACTTTTGCTCCCACCTGCGAGACTGCCGGCCGGACTTGAGAGAGATGAAGGCAGAGGGTGGTCTCAGGATTAAAAAATATTGGAGGGTTTTTTCTAAAATTTTGAATGATTAGAGGTTCTGGAGCGCAAATGAAATGTTTTGATAGGTTTATTCTAATGTGGGGTTCGTTAGAGGGGTCTTAGGCTGATAACCCCAAATATTTTTCTAGGAACCACTCGCAACCATAATGAATCAATTAATTTTGCTTTAAGTATTCAAGTTGCATGTTAGGAGAATTTTGTTGCTTTTAAAAATAAGTGATTTTTTTTGTTAAATTAACAAACAAATGGTGATAAGGAAAACTGTTTCTACAATCACAAAATAAAAGGTGTTAAGGGGTTATCTATAAAATTACCGCTTTTTTTCTATTAAAATGTAGCATGGGAGATAAAATGAAACATGCGTAGGTGAGGAGGTTGTGGGTTCAATTCCTCTTCCCTCGAGTCACTCATGAGGGCGTAGGAAAACTGAGTGGATCCGTGCGTATTTTCGGAGGAATTAGTCTGACCTCGAAGTGGATCTATTGCCCAAACAATTTTGCGACACCCGCTGATGTCAGAACAAAAAACCTAAAGAGTTGTCATCATTTGTTTCAGCTGCTTTCGGCAGTCGGTAGTGGTACCACTCCTAGTGAGCACTAATCCAGGTTCGATACCTGTTCTCCGCTCAGCGTGGCACTCCGCTCGTTCGTGCACCAACTTCCTGGGTCCAGGTGGGCTAATGCCCTTTGCTTAGTGTGGCGCTTTCGTCCAATGGTGTAGCAGTTTCCTGTGGGCCAGGTGAGCCTTTCTCATGTGATGACTCTTGGGTCTAGATAGGGCCCCACTATGTAACAAAAGAAAAAAAATTGGTTTATGTTAATGCTCATGTTGTTAGGATGGCATTTGCCACCATTGTTTGATGAAATGCCCCACTGAGGGGTATCACAGTTGTTTGGCAGCCTTTGCATTTTATCTTATGCTTTGGGTGCGGTAGCTGAGGTGGTGCCTGAATGGGTTTAGCCCATTTGACGTAACATAGTTGTAAAGATTCATCCTTGTGAACTATCCTAATTATCTCTCTTCAGGTGGATCTGACCGGTGGCTACTACGACGCCGGCGACAACATCAAGTTCGGCTTCCCCATGGCCTTCACCACCACGATGCTCGCATGGAGCGTGATCGAGTTTGGGAGGCGGATGACCGATGAGCTCGGTCATGCCCGCGAAGCGGTCCGTTGGGGCACGGACTACCTCCTCAAAGCTTGCAGCGCCCTTCCAGATGCCCTTTATGTTCAGGTTCGCAATGCCGAATTCCCGAAGGTCATCTTATATCAACTAATTAAAAACTTTCACTGATTTGAAACCTAAGCATGCATTTCATTTCTTGGTTAGTAGGCTAGTAGCAACCACTAAAGCAAAATCAATGATCCAAAGTGGATCAAAGGATCATCACTTTTTGTGTAGAAAAAGAAAAAAGGGTGAATTCAATAGTTTTAAGTACCCGTTTGGATTTGAGTTTCAACCCCTAACTTCTGATTCCTGATTTTGCGAGATTCAGATTCCCGCAAAAGCTTGCTTGGTTGTAGTGCGAGAAATTTATTCCCGTAGAAACTAGAATCAGTTTTGCATGAAAAAATCAGATTCCTACAAAAAAAAACCCTAAGAGCAGCTTCTAGCTTTTGAATTCTGCAAGAAACTGGTCTCACAAAGTTAAATTCAAGCGGACCCTAAGCTTTTGGATTTTGCACGTTAGCCTCACGTTAATCCGCTGCACATTAGTATTTTCCTCTCTCTCTCTCTCTCTCTCTCTCTCTCTCTCTCTCTCTCTCTCTCTCCCTCTCTCTCTCTCTCTCTCTCTCTCTCTCTCTCTCTATATATATATATATATATATATATATATATATATATATATATAAAGCTTATACATCTTCCATTTTATATGGGACTCATACTCTATTCATATCCTCTTGAATATATATTGGGCACTTACTATATGATTCCCATACACAAGAGTAGATTTATAACCCAATATATATAAATATCTCTCGTATTCTCTTTTAACAAAAGATTCAAATCCTCTATTTACAAGCCTTTTAAGTTGATTCCAGGTCGGCGATCCAACAGCCGATCACAAGTGCTGGGAGCGCGCGGAGGACATGACCACCCCGCGGTCCGTGTACAAGGTCACTCCTACAAATCCTGGCTCCGATGTCGCTGGCGAGACCGCCGCTGCCCTCGCAGCGGCCTCCCTTGTGTTCAGACACATCGATGGTGCGTACTCGAAGAAGCTCCGAGAAACCGCGGAGAAGGCCTTTGCATTTGCAGACAAGCATAGAGGGAGCTATAGTGACTCCCTCTCCTCAGCTGTCTGCCCCTACTACTGCTCTTACTCTGGGTTCCAAGTATGGTTTGCTTTCATTCACATGTTATAATGAGACCTATGCTCTATTTTAGGGAACTCACTAAGAATTTTGTGTGGTCTTAGGATGAACTTCTGTGGGGAGCAGCCTGGCTCTACAAAGCCACACAAAATTCTTCTTACCTTAGCTATGCTCAATCTCTTGGCATCAGCACTTACCCTGATACATTCAGTTGGGATAACAAGATCGCCGGCGCTCGTGTTCTCCTAGCTCGGGTATTTTCTCCATTTGTATTTTGATGTTCCTTAGTCGATGACCGGAGTAATTGATCAGTAATTAATCAAGAGTTTCTAACTTCATCGTCTTCGTCATCATCGTCCAAGTCTTATCCTTGAGACAAGGTACTAAATAGTGCGATATATGATGAAGTTTGGCTATATATGAATTTTTCTTCACCAAAAACGAAAAATATAATCTCGATATATTGCAAGATATCATGAATATTTATGAAATATATAAATAGTCGAGAGGGCCAATATATTGGTCGATATTGAAATTTATTCCTTGATTGAAGGGTAGATTGATAAGAATTTTCCAACCAACTATCAACACTCTTAAGATTGGTGCCCAAAGCCCAACTAAGTCAACTTA
Organism: Chamaelirium japonicum; assembly: GCA_947650365.1. Lineage (NCBI taxonomy): Eukaryota > Viridiplantae > Streptophyta > Magnoliopsida > Liliales > Melanthiaceae > Chamaelirium > Chamaelirium japonicum. The sequence goes on from OX393556.1 coordinate 31,833,175, forward strand.
GTGAGAGATGAACATTTATCAAATACCTAAAATGTCAGTTGGTATGTAGGAAGATCGACCTACCTTATTGGTTACATAGTTTAATCCTAGACAGCTGGGGAGCAACCCTTAAAGATCCTCTTATATTACAAAAAAAATATTGACGAATAAAGGAACATGCAATTTGCATGTCGCCCAATAATGCTAAGAACACAGATAGACCAAAGTTATGTAAGATTCCTTCACGCCCCAAAACCCGAGTCGTAGGGGGGGATCCACATAGGGTATATGAAGACAACACTGTCCAGCCCCGCCCACTAGTCGATGTGGTACTAAACTCCAACATTCCCCCTCACGTGCAGGTCGGTTTCGTCCGATCCTTGCCTTGTGGGTAGGCTCCCACCCGACTTAACAGGCATAGATCAAACATGTTCTGATACCATGTTAGATACCCTTACGTCCCGATACCCGGGTCGTAAGGGAAGGTCCACAAAGGGTATATGAAGACAACACTACCCAACCTGTTAGCCAATGTGGGACTAAACTCCAACAAGCTAAAATCTTATCTTTGCATGTAACATGTGGTTTTGCATGGAGATGAAGTTTGCAAGTCCATAATGGAAGGGCATGACACAAACCCTGTGGTTTTGCAGGACTTCCTTGTGGAGAAGAACGAAGCATCCTCCGCATTCCGACAGCAAGCAGAGAGCTTCATGTGCAACCTGCTACCGAACTCGCCGTCCCTGAGCGTGAAGTACACGCCGGGAGGGCTCTTGTACAAGATGAACGGGAGCAACATGCAGTATGTGACCTCCTCTTCTTTCCTCTTGCTATCCTACGCCAAATACCTCAAGGCCTCCCACCAGACCTTCAGCTGTGGTAGCGTGGTTGTCACTCCTTCAGATTTGAGGGGATTGGCCAGAAAACAGGTAGCTAATCACTAATGGTTTTTGTTTGTTTGTTTGTTTCTTTAGAACCCCTCAGGCCGCGTTTGGTAGCTAGAAAGTTTTAACTCAGGAATTATTGGGTTTAGTCCCACATCGGCTAGAGACTGGGCGATGTTGTGCTTATGACCCGGGTTTTGTGACAAGAGGGGATCTATAGGAAGGGGAAAGAGAATGTCAAGTCAGGAAATATGATTCCACTTTCCCACCGTTTCCCTTGTTTTTGTGCACGATTGGATTTACTTTCCCCTTCCATAGTTAAACTTTTCGGGCTACCAAACACACATACTAGTGCTCACGTGAGAGAATCCGATTACTTCCCCCTTATTTAGGGTCTGTTCTTTTAGTTTCCAGGGAAAAAAAATAAAGGAAATAATTTCTGCAGAAATTGTTTCCACACCACAAAAATTCTACCGTTCTTCTGAATAGGGAAATGGATTGTGGAAATCGACTGAGATCGAGTGGCTGACCATGGTCGCCGGAGGTCAAGGAGGTCCGCCGGAAGATCGCCGGAGGTCGAGGAGGTTCACTGAAGGTCGATGAGGTCCGCTTGAAGGTCTGCCATGGTTGAGGAGGTTCGCCGGAGGTCGAGGAGGTCCGTCGGAAGGTCGCTGGAGGTCGAGGAGGTTCGTGGGAGGTCGACGAGGTCGGCTGGAACTCGGGCAAAAATCGCCTGCGGGATTAGGGTTTTGAAGAAGAAGAAGGGAAATCGATTTTCTGTAGGTTTTGGGCGGAAACTCATTTTCCTAATAGCAGGAAAATTTCTGGGGAGGGAAACAAGATTTCATCGCAAAAGAACACCGGAAACGAATCAAGAAATCCCATTTCCACTCACTTATTAATTTCCTTGCTCCATTTCCATGCAAAAGAACAGACCCTTAATTAGTGAAACTTTCTGTCTACCAAACCCGGCCTCAGTGCCTCGTCTGAGGGAGGGTTAAGACAACCCCCTACTTGTCGGTGTAGGCGGGATTCGTTCACATCGCGGTCGGCCCCGCTCTGCCCCCCTCCTCCCGGGCCTATGGCCCGAAGAGACTCTAACCCACTTTGCTTGTATCTTCGTCTAAAGTGATTCAAGATTTGAGGCTCAAGTGATCTAACATTTAGTTCGTATGATAATGTGTGAGCTCAAAGTCATCATTCAGTACTCTGAATGCTATCTCTTGCTTCTCTTTGTTCAGGTGGATTACATCCTGGGGGAAAACCCAAGGGGGATGTCATACATGGCGGGATTCGGGGCTAGTTTCCCGCAGCGCATCCACCACCGGGGCTCCTCCATCCCTAGCATCCGCTTGGATGCTCAGGCCGTGGGCTGCGACGAAGGCTTCCAGTTTTATCACGCAGGTGGGCCGAACCCGAACGTGCTGACAGGGGCGGTGGTCGGAGGCCCTGACAAGAACGACGCCTTCTCGGATGATCGGGACGATTATTCTCAGTCGGAGCCGGCGACGTACATTAATGCTCCTCTTGTTGGAAGCTTAGCTTACTTAGCAGCCAGCTTACAGTCTTAGTTGGGTGGTGGTTATTGATCATGATAAGCCAAACTTTATGGTTACCTTGTTCAAAAGAAACTATATGGAATTGGAACTTTAACTTGGTTAGATGGAAATTTTAGTTAACTTCTTCTTTCTTTCTTTCTTCTTCTTCTTTCTTTTCTTTTCTTTTCTTTTTTTCTTTTTTTTTTGAGGGGAGGTCACAAACTGACCTCCGGGAGGCGCCACATGCCGGCGCAGCATAGGAAACCACCAGTAGGTGAGGAAAGACGACCGTCGCCCGGCGGAAACTAACCAAGCACCACCCTACCGGTGGAGAAAGAGATGCCACATACAGCACAGTACATCAACACCATCCCCGGCGGACAACCTTGATGGCCAACAACAGCCCACAAAACACATGCCACCACAGGCAGAAGATACCACCACGGATCTACAAGATCCCACCACCAAGAAACTAAAAAGGGCAAAAAAATCCAAAAAAACACAAACCAAAAGTCGTCGGAAACACATTGACGCCATCACCAGCAGCTCGGCTAAATTGGCGTGGGAGAAGCCCCGATCCGTTATCAATGCCACCGCCACAAGCCGCTTGGGTCGCCCCACCGTGTAGCGGAAACGATCCGAAAAACCACCGTCGGAGAACCACCGCCGGGGTCAGACCTGTCACTTCGCCAACAACCGGCAGCATATCCATCCCCTGACGACGAGGAGACCATCGAATGAGCAGAGGAGCTCCGGAGTGATTAAAACAAAACGCCGGTTGCCAGCAAAACCCTATACACAAGAGCGGAAGGGGATCAGATCCTACCCCTCATCAAGAGCGGATCAGCCTCCTGGCCTCCCCGGAGTCGTCGGCGGCGTCCGGGGAGGCCAAGAGAAGCCGGACTAGACTGTAGATCGGAAGGGGGAAGGGAAGAGACGAGTCGACGCTCTGAGCCCGAATAAAAGGCTTCAAGTTGGAGGGATTCAAAACAATCTTAGTTAACTTTCCGAGGTCAATCTATTTTCAATCTTTCCATCAAGTTTAGAAGGGTGGAGGTTTTCGGAAAACCTTACTATTTTGGTGGATTTAGTAGTTCCAAGTTATGACTTTGTTTCTAACGCCCACACACTGACCACTCCTATAGAAAAGATGGGGCTGAATTTCATCCCAAAATTAGGTTGCGTACGAACTCCTTACTTTGACTCGAGTCAAATTAGTGCCCATCAATCACCACCTTTGCCACCGCCAACAATCATGTGCCACTATCAGCCACCATTGCCAGTCCCTGCTGACTGCCGCTACTGACCACCACCGAAGCCGACAAATACCACTACAACTCTATTGAACCAAACGACTGTTGTAAAATTCCATTGTTGAAACTTGGCAAACTAAACGTATGTAAGTTGAACCGCAGTGTAGTTGGAACTCATGCAAGTGCAGTTTTAACTGTTGTGCACAGAAGCCCAACGAACCAATGCCAACAATATGGATTCGATACAAACACAATACCAGAAAGATTCAACAACTAAATCAAATGCAAAAGAGAAGTAGAGAAGCAAACCACAGAAGGAGACAGAGATTTTAGGTTGCTCGGTCTTTGGCCTATGTCCACCGACGACAGGACGGAGAGATCCACTATCAAATCAAGAGAGTACAATAGGGTTCGACAAACCCTCAAGTAAGTCCCAACGACTCTTCAAATCTCTCTCAAAGAGATATCTCCAAAATACCATGTCACCGTCGCTCAGAAACCCTAGGCCTCTCCCTTTATATAATAGGGAGAGGCCCGTACAAATCTCAAGTGCGCATGACGGGGGGCTTTATTAGGAATTTGAGGGGTCCCCCACAGTGGAAAACGAATATCTAACCAGAGGGTTAGTGCAGAAGGTCTATCGTGTCATAGAACAAATATTGAAACGATGAAAATAAATAAGAATGAGAAGACAATTACATATCACACAAAAATATAACGTGGCTCAATCAAATCTGGGTTAATCAAAATGGGGGAGCAGGGGATGTCTTCTATTAACACCAAACAGGAACATGCTCACATGGATTACAAAGCTTCCACAAAGAACCGAGGATGACTAGATGATTCGTAAAGAACACGTACCATGAAAACCGAGGCAGAGTTCCACACTCTTCCTCCACCGTTGTAGTCCCAAACTGATCAGAAAGCAACTTGAAACCTGACCTTACACACGGTACCAGACCCGATTCTCCCAGGTGAATTCTGAAGAGGTTCTGTCCACAAATAATACTTCAACTTTGCTCAAGAGAGGCCCCAGTTCGCTCGGGCGACTCTGTCAACTGTTTTGCCCTTCGGTCTTCTATCAGTGTTTCAAAGGGCCAAACTTTAACAACATCATGGGCATGATAAAAAACAAACGTAAAAGTCGGGTGAGAAAGAAACCATGCCCATAGTGGGGACATCGTGTGCATGATCTGGACAAAGTCGTGGGCACAATTTTCTTACCATGTGCATGTTCAGCAATTCATCCAACTCTTCTTCGAATACATTTTCATGTACACTATGCAAAGTGTGTGCACTACTATGTACAACGTGCGCACTATGCACTATACACAATGAGGCACTATGCAATGGAGCCAAATACCCCATAAATCTCCATCTTGATGAGAATTGCGGGCCAAACCGAAAGTGTTCCAAACAAACCCTGTTTTCAAAAGAACTGTGTTACCGACCAATGCATCTAGTCGGCACATCTACAATAGTCCCTGTCAGCACCTCCTTGAAAAATGGTGCATATAGGCACTTTTGCAATGGTGCCCATCGGCACCTCCTCCAACGGTGTCCGTAGGCACTTCTGTAATGGTACTCATCAGCACTTCCATAATGGTGGCCATTGCCACCTCTCCAATGGTGCCTAGCAGCACTTGTGCAAATGGTGCCGATAGGCATCTCCATTCAGCAATCGTCGATACCTCTACAATGGTGCCCGTAGGCCACACACATGTGGTTCGATCTCCTATGCGCAAGTAGGGATGGCAACGGTGCGGTTTCGGTACGGTTTTGAACAAAATCGAAACCACACCGCAACACCGAACCGGCACACCAAAACTGCACCGCATTGCGACGGTGTACCATTATGTAAAATCAAAATCTATCATATGATACTGTGTGGTGCAGTGCACCATGATTTATCATTATAATACCTAAACAGTGAGGTTTATGCGATTCTGGCCAAAACCGAAACGACACCGCTACACCAAAACCGAAAACTGAAACCGCACCGCACCACAAGATGGTTTTATATTTTGGCAAACCAAAATCGTAACATGCGGCAAACCAAAATCGTACCATGCAATGTGGTTTACCGTGGTTTTCAGTTTTAAATTGCACCACTGCCACCCCTATGCACAAGTGGGTTGGGCCGACGTCATGTACTGGACCCTACATTGACTATACTGTACTTGGAACCATGTAATCAAATTTTGACAAATTTTCTACAAAATGATCTAAACATGTATTTTTTTTAAGGTTCCGATATAGAAATCGTCCAAATTTTCACTGGACAACATGAAATGTCAGCCAAATTGATCGAAATTCAACATCCATATGTTTTTGAAGATAATTTAGCTAAAAATTAACATCTTTTTTAGCACAAGATTCCATATATGTAGTGAAAAATTATATATCAAGTTAATATTTTTTCATAGCAGACCAACTTTTGATCATAATTGGTCGAAATCGATAGAAACCCGATAAATTTTCACCGAAATTTTTCCTTTAAAATACAAAATTTATGATAACATTTCATCAAAATTGAATAATTTTTATTTGGGTGGGGCTAGATTAGGGCTGGCAATTTTGGACCCGACACGAAATTAGCGGGTCTAGGTTTGGGTTAAACGGGTTCGGATCATAAACAACTAACCTGTTTAATAAACGGGTCGGGTCTGGGTTTAGGGTCTAGACACAGTATACTAGAGAAGACCCGTTTAAAATTCAATGGGTCGTGTCAAGTCGGGTCTACCCGCAATCCTATACTGTAGGATATAGGATAGTAGTACCAGCAGGTCTTATCGGGTCGGGTCAACTGAATAGACCTGTGGGGTTAACGGGTCTTATCGTGTCCCAGGCAGGGTTGATGGTCCCATTTTCGGGCGTTTAGCCAGATTTTGCACCCACAATATCGACGATGATCACCTTGTTGCCTGCCTCCTTACTAGGGATCGCTGCCTTGCACCATCGCAAGATCTTCACACAGTCCTCGTCGGACTGGTTGTGCATGACCCACTGCAGTCCTCCCCACCCATCCATCAAATAAAAAATGTGTCCGTTGGGATTCACTCATGTACGTACCTTTCAGGAGAACCGTGTCTGTCGGCGGGACATACTTGAACATATCCCCTACGACGAAGGCCACGACCCCGCTCAAACCGACGGTGGCGACCACGTGAGGGAGGTCCAGCCAGCACAGTGCACCTCATGTGCAGGAAGGCCTCGGAGATGGCCCTGGCGGCGGAGCTGGTGCCTCCGCTGACGCCAACCAGGAACCTCAGCTCCTGAAACACGCCGCCGCATTCCTTGACCAGAACGTCCAACAAGAAACTCGCGTTGCCGACCATGCTGGCGTTGAACAGCTCGTTGAAGCCGGGGTTCCTGCTGGCGACGTCCCGGAACCCGCTGCCATGCGCCTCCGTGAAGGGCGTAGGGCCATCGTCGACACGTCCTCACCCTCAGCGATGGCTCCGCTTGCTTGAGCAGTGAAGATGCCGGAGTGTGTCAGCAAGCACAGGGACAAGTGCATGCATCTGGTGGGTGGGAGGGCGAGGGCGGCCGACAGCTCGGAGAGGAAGATGGGGCCGCCGTGGCGGTGGATAGTGTCGGGTATGCCGAGCTCCACGGCAGACTTGAGAGACATGGAGCCTACGTACTTGAGCATGCGGCTCACGGGGGGTGACAGTGTAATTTCATAAACGAGAGGAGACATGTCTGACAGAGAGGGGATAAAATTCGGGATTATATTGTCCCCGTTAACGCCGCTTAGGAGACAGGTCTGGTATGGGGGTGACAGTGTAATTTCATAAACGAGAAAAAGTATCAATGTAATTATCAAATAATCAGGGGGAGTCAGTGTAATTTATCCAAAAAAAAATCTGGCATTCAACGTGGCTGTGAGAGCGCTAGATTGAAGAGAGAAAAAAATTATTTCTTAAATATTTATTTTTAGTCTGCTGTTATTATATTAAATATTTATTTTAAAAATATTATTTTTTTAAAAAAAATCCCCTACAATAAACCAAACAGGTCGTCCACCACACACACCAACTGAGTATGAAAGCCCACCCTCCCCATCGAGAAGGGCAGAATCCAGCCCCCAAGCATGGCCTCTCCCAAAACCCACCTCCCTAGCAACCCGGCCCACAAAACCCTATTGGGCCTCCTCCTGATCTCCTCCCTCTCCCTCGCATCGGGGGACGCCCCGACCGTATACCAACTTCTCCAACGGTTCAACTTCCCGGTGGGGATCCTCCCGGAGGGCGCGCAGAGCTACCTGCTGGCGCCGGACGGGACCTTCGAGGTGCTCCTCGCCGGCGACTGCGAGTTCAAGGTCCAAGGCTACTTGCTGAGGTACAAGCGGAGGATCACCGGGGCCGTGGAGTCCGGGCACCTGAGGAACCTGGGCGGGGTGAGCGTGAGGGTCCTGTTCGCCTGGCTGGGCATCAGCGAGGTGGCGAGCAGCGCCGGCGAGCTGAGGTTCTACGTCGGCCTGCTGTCCGCATCCCTGCCCGTCTCCAACTTCGAGCAGTGCCCCCGGTGCCGCTGCGGGTTCGATTGCGCCGCCGCCCTGGTTTCGGATTCGTAAGTCTGCAGGAGGCTGATGATCACGGCCTCTGATTATCTTGGTATGCCTCGTTGTTCAGTGTTGTGACACTTGAAATTGGATGATTGAATGAATAAAGATTGTATTTTTCATGTGTGCTATAGATTTGACTTACCCCCTGTGTTGATAGGCCAATTAGACTTTGCCCCCCTAAAATGATCTCAATCAGACTTACCCCCAACTATGACTTAACCCCCCAAAAATTTTAGGGGTAATGGGTGTTTAGTCCCATTCAAGAGATGAGGTTAACGAACAGGACACTCATATGATCCCATAAAAAAAAAATGTTAATATCGAACTTACCTCCGCACCCCCCCCCCCCCTCCCCCCCTTTCTTTTTTCCCTCCTTCTCTATTGATCAGAGCCAGCGATAGCAGCGGCAATGAGCGGCGGCCGCGAGCAGTAGTTGGGCGGCGAGCAACAGTAGGCAACGACAACCTCGGAGGCGACGTTAGCGTCGGCAGCGAGCAGCAGCGGCGACAGCAGCAGCACGAGTAGCAGCTGCTCACCGCCACTGCCGCGAGCAGCAGAGACGAGAGGTGACGGAGGTAAGCGGGTTCGGTCTGGTTCAGATTAGGTTTAGAATTAGATCTAGGACTCTAGGGTTTATCACATGGCTTGTAGATCTTAGGTTTTAGGAATCGTATTAGGTTTTAGGGTTAGATCTTGGGTTTAGGTTTTAGGATTAGGTCTAGGGTTCACGCCATGGCTTGTAGATCTTAGGTTTTAGAATTAGGTTTAGGTTTTAGGTTTAGTTTAGAGGTAATGGCATGCAAATGAAAATTAAAGTGTATGGAGGGGCATTTTCATCCGCTGTCCTTAGGCTTAAAGGAAACTCATGTTTTGGAGAGTTCACTAAGTCCCCCAACATTTTAAGGGGTAATGTGTATAAGGTCCCTAACAAAGAGATTGGTTTTGCCTAAGGATAGACAAGAGATTGATTTAGCCTAACGTCCCTGGATTAACATATCGGTTTACTACAGTCTCGATTTTTTTCAAAATCCTGAAACCATCCTCACTCTCTCTCCTTTCTCCCTCTCGAGAGCAGAGCAGCCATGGTGGAGGCGACGTTACCCCACACGAGCAGTGGTGCATGGTGGAGTCGGCAGCAGGTGCGAGCGGCGAAGGGAGTGACAGAGGTGTTAGCGGCGCAAGTTGCAGCTGCTCACCGCCCCGGCGGTGGAGACAAGAAGCCACCGGGCAGCGGAGGGGTTCAGTTTTGGTTTAGGTTTAGGGTTTCTAGATCTAGGGTTCATTCCATGGCCTATAGATCTTTACGGTTTAGGGTTAGGTTTAGCATTCAGTTTAGTTTTAGGAAAGTGTCATAAAATATAAATTTGAAATGAGGTGAGGAGCATTTTTGTCCACAAAAGGTTTGAGCTCAACTAAACTACTCGTCTGTCCTTAGGTTAAACCGATCTCACTACAAGAAAGACGTTTATTGCCGACGGTAATTTTATATACCGTCGGTATAAGTGCCATTAATACCGATAGATATATATACAGTCGTTGGTATAACATATACTTTTTTTGGATATTTAATAACGACATGTCTTAATAATCCATTGGTATAAATAATTTACTGACAGTCATAATAATTACCATCGGGAAAAGATGATATTATCGATGGTTACTAAAATATTCATCGTTATTATACCTTTTTAATTATTAATTATATTTATTTATTTACCAATGGATAAGAGGGTACCCATCGCTATGAAACATTGATTTAAACCAACATATCATATGTAATCCGTTGCTAAAACTATATTATACCGATGGCTATTAATAGATCCGTCAGTACAAAGCCTAAAATTATATTTAGGGATCTCGACCCGGGCCTGTTGGTTCCATCTGCTCGATCGACAGTGCTTCGCCGGTCAATCCTCCCCTCCTGCGCACCTCCCGCCTCGATCCGACCTCCACCACCATCTCCTCCTCCTCCGGTGAGTCCTTGGCCCTCCTCCTCCTCCTCCTCTGATTTGAATTTGGGATCCGGGCGACAACACCTCGCCACCCCCTTTTGATCGCCCGGCCCTTATGATGGGAGCCCCCAGGGGGTTCACCCGGTGCCTTGTAGATCTCACAATCCGGAGGGATGGAACCAGGATTTCATCGAGGGGGGGGGAGGCGCAAAGCATGAACCAAATTTTTTTCACCAATTCAAGAATGAAAAAAATTCATCTTGGGGGGGAGGAGGGTGATAGAGAGAGATCCAAAAAGGTAATTACACTTTGCCTGTCGAAGTTTAGCTTAAAAATACTTAACCCCCCTTAGTTTATTTTGTTCCAAATCACACCCTAAAGTTTGAAATGTTAGCACAATACCCCTTTTGTCAACTACTTAATTTCCTCATTTGATAATTTTTATATGATTAAAATTGAATCGAAGGGGGCAACATATAGTTTTTAAAATATAGGGGGGTTGTGTTTTTGAGCTAAACTTCAGGGGGGGCAAAGTGTTATTTACCCAATCCAAAATTTAGGAGGGGCCATTCCCCCCCTTAGTCTCTATTTAGTTCCATCTCTGCATCCATGTCGGCCGGAATAACAGGTGTGGACGCCTGGACCCCAAACCACAGTGATACCGTGGTTCGGAGCGACTAATTTGCTATATTATCCTCATGACACAATAATTTGCTATATTAGCCTCAGGACACCATAAATTGCTATATTAGCTAAGGTCCCTATAAGTACACATTTGTCTCCAGAATGAGTAGATATTCGTCTTCAGAAAGTGTATACATTCGTTTTAGAAAGAGCATACATTCATCTTCAGAAAGTGTATATATTCATTAGGGTTTAGGTTTAGGATTATGGTTAGGTTTAGTGTTTAGGTTTAGGTTAGGGTTTAGGGTATGGGTTAGGTTTAAGGTTTAAGTTTAGGATTAGGGTTATGGTTTAGGATTAGGGTTATGGTTTAGGTTTAGTGTTTAGGTTTAGGTTTAGGATGTTAGGGTTTAGGATTAAGGTTAGAGTTGGGTTTAGGGTCTAGATTAGGTTTAGGGTTTAGGTTAGGATTAGGTTTAAGGTTAAGTTTACGGTTTAGGTTAGGGTTAGGGATCGTACATTCTCGGGATCGGGAAAGTCTCCATATCCCACCACACCGCAATCTTTATCGTCAAGCACTGTTGCCCTTTCTCCATCCCTCCTCCTCCTTAAGTTCTGACTCCGACAAATCTCTACCGAGGCAGGGCGTTGGGTTAGGGTTAACAGACGGTGAATAAGGGCTTGAATTGGTACCCCTTTTATTTTCGGGAAACTCAACCTTAAGTCCTTTTAGCAGATGCTATATTAGTTAAAGGACAGGCAATGTTTCAATATTGCACTAAGTCCTTCCCAAACATTGTTTGCCATAGCAAGTTTCTCATCCTTATTTACCCCCTCACGTACTGCAGTAAGATTATCCATTCATCCCTAGCAAGATTATCCATTCCCTGGTTGACACTATGCATGTAGCGGTTGCTACATTAATTTCACTATAGTTGTTACAATGATTTCACTGTAGCTGCTTCAGTGAAATCACTGTAGCAAGAGTATCATTTAGATTTGGGAAAAGTATCAATTTAGCGAATTGATTGTTGCACAGTGATTTCACTGTAGCAAAAGTATCAATTAGCCGAGTAGATACTCTTTTCTGGAGACGAATTGATAATCTAGCTACAACGAAATCACTGTAGCAACTGCATCATGTATAGTGTCACCCGACAAATAGATACTCTTGTTGATGACAAATATATACTCTTTTCCGGAGACGAATGTATAGTCTTGTTATAGTGTTTTCGTTGTAGTAGCTACAGTGAAATCACTGTAGCAATCGCTACATGTATAGTGTTAATTGGCGAGTGAATACTCATGCCAAAGACGAAAATATACTTTTACTAGAAACGAAAGGATACTCTTGCTGGAGGGGTTGTTTTGTAATTTAAAGGATAAAAAAAGTCAATATTTTCGGTTAGGGACTTGCTGTACAAACGTGTCATTTGGTAGGGACTTTAGCTAATATCCTAACAAGCTGGATCCTTTAGTTTAAATAAAGAAATGAGGAGGGATTTAGGACTAATTAATCCTTTATTTATGGGGAATTTTATTTATGGGAAATTTTATTCATACCTCAAAAATCTGTAACTAGTCCCCATTTCCAACAAACTTGAACACATCCAGTTTTTTTTAATCATACCCCATTTCTATCCCGAAAATACCCTTCCCTCTTACACCCCACCTTAAAATTCACGCTAGTTAAATGGCCTGCCCCATCTTGATCATACCCCATTCCTCTCCGATGTTGAAGCCCCTTGAGTATAGGAACGTGGGGAGAGTTATTTTGATCATTTGCCATTCATTGATAGCTTGATGAGAGAGAGAGAGAGAGAGAGAGAGAGAGATGTCTCTTCTTTCCCCATTGCTAGAGGGGGTAGATCTCGTATGGAGGAATCCGATCGGGAAAAGTGGGATCTTCGAGCTCTAGTGCTATCTATGGAGGAATCCGATCGGAGGGAAGTAAGATCTTCGAGCAATGTTGTCTATGTCGTTGCCAATGACGCCACAACTGTGCCGTTGCCACCACTCAATTCCTTTCCAATTGCAGTAGATACCCAAACGGTCCTATTTTAGGTTTTAGTTGGATGTGGGGTATAGGATAAGGGTATAAATGATATTTAAATTTTTTTGAGTAAGTGATTATGAAATGGGTGGAAAACGGGGGCTAGTTACTGGTTTTGGGGGTATGAATAAAAATTCACTTATTTATTTTAGTTTTTTTTGTACAAACCAGCCCCTATAATCTTCTCTATTTAAATAAAATTCCTATAAAGTGATATTTATGTATGAATCCCTCAACTAATTCAAATATTATGTATTAACCCTTGTAGTTAGCTGACATTCAAAAGGAGGGAATATTTTCGATTTCATCCTCAATATTTTATCTAAACTCTGTAATTATCCCTCCGTTGTGAGAATTCTTCAGATTAGGTCCAAATTAGATTCTTTTGTATTTGTTTTGGGTCAAGTCCATGTTCAATAGAGATAGGTAAACTTAAGTAATTAAAAACCATAGATAAATCAATTATTTTTTCTTTAGATCAATGAATTAATAGTCGAATAAAGGAATATTTTAAAAATATTTTTTCATTTTGGATGTCAACTAACTATAGGTGATAAGTAAATATTGAAAGATTTAAGGGGTTTGTATGTAAATAATGACTTTATAGGAGTTTATAAAATACAGAAGATTGTAGGGGTCGATTTGTAAAAAATCCTTTATTATTTTTACTTCTTATGGATCAGCAGTTGCTTTCAAACAGTGAACATCAACTTTTTTTTAATTTAGGGAATTTTACTCTAAAGACACCCACCTCTCAACCATTTCCAAATTTTGTGACGGGTTGACTATTATACCCCCTTGCATATCCAACCGCCATCCCACCTCTATACCCCACCTCTATCATCTGGTCGAGGTCTTTTCCCCCTCTCCTTCGTTCCCTTGCTCCTTCCCCTCGCCAGTTCTCCGATGCCGACAATGAAGGGAAGGGGGCAGTTAGAGAAGAGGACCTTCATGTGCTTAGAGTAGCAGGGGCAGTGGGTCTCGGTACGGATCCGTACCCATCCACTATCACCTCCGACATCAGCACCTCGATCAAAGTCCCTTCCCATCTTATTCTCACCTTCCTCCTCCGATCCTCCCCTCTGTCCCTCCTTTCTCTCGCCATACCCCACCTCCCATTCCAATCAATAATCCATCATCAAAGTTATCAAACATCTATTATGCAACACAAGGCCGATATTACAAAAGAAAATTCAACAACATATCGTCGAATATTCGTCAATTTATTTGGTGTATGTTATTGAACTATGTTCGATGGAAGACTATCAAAACACTATTTGGTAGTATATTATCGAATGTTTTTTTTAAAAGTTAGGTATTGTGTTGTCCAAACACTACATTTTGCCGATGAAAATTACAAAATAAAAAAATTAAGTACTTGACAAAAAGGGGGTAATGTGCTAATATTTCAAACGTCAGGGAGCGATTTGGAACAAAATAAACTACAGGGGGTTAAGTGTTTTTGAGCTAAACTTCATGGGGGCAAAGTGTAATTTACCCAAAATTTTTCCGTTCAAATAGCTTTACTAAACCCTAAAACCTCTTCTTCCCTTTCCCGGCGATGGCGATTCCCGCCCCAACATCGGCAGAAACCCCCGCCAACAGCAAGAGGAAGCGTAGAGAGCACGAAGGAGAAGGATGCACTCACGCGAAGAAGGCCAAGCACGGTGGAATCTGGGCGAACCTCGACCTGATCCGATCCCTCCAGAGCAAAGATCTTGACCTCCAAAGGTTCACTCTTCTCTCCTTCATCGAAAGATCTTCCATTTGATTGCTTTATCTTATTCATAACCCAATTAAATCCAGGAAGATCGAGCTCGCTTTCGATTTTGTGAGCTCAGAAGCCAATCGCCGCAGCAGCGATCGAGGGCCGGAGCCCGTTCCCCTCTCCCGTTTAGCCTCCTTCCTCATCGGATGGATCCAACCCTTCTTGATATCTTCCGTCGACAGCAGGAAAAGCTCCGAACTTTCAGACCCTTGCTTGGATTTCAGATGCTGGGCCGTCCTCAGATTCTGTCTGGACTACTCCGCCATCGGTGTGTCCCCGAACCTACTCCGAGCGGTCGCCCATGTATCGCAGCACACGGTGGTGGTACATGACAGCGAAGAATCCACTCGATTGTTCGAGAAGGTTTTGGAGTGCCTCTCTTTGATTCTGTCTTCCAATACCCGGCCCTTCTATAACGCGGGTGTGGAGTTGTGGGTTTCGTCTGCTGCGGAGATTGCCCATCTCATCCGCAGGATTTTGTCCAATGGTGACCCCAGCTCACCCGGTGCTGAGGCCCTCTTAAGCCTTTCGGGTCTTATGCTCGAGCACTTTGCTAGCTTTTTGAGGTTCCACCCGAATCCTAGGAATGTTTTTCGGGTCTTTGTAGATAGATTCCTCGAACCATCGTTGGAGCTCCTAGTTTCATTGCGCTTGCGAACTGACGGTGGTGGTGAATGTGGACGAGTAGTAAGCCTTTTGAGGATGGTAGAAGATGTCTTGGCCAGTGGGTTGTTTCATCCTGTTCATGTTGGTGGGTTTTTAAGCTTGAGGAGTTCGGGTGCGAAGCAGGAAGCGAGGGAATCCAAAGGGATAAACGGAAGCTATCATAGGCACTTCTTTCATAAGCTAGAGAAGATTATATCAGAGAAGAAAGCAATGGCACTGGGTGGTTTTGGATGCCTTTTTTGTATGTTTGTGACTACGGTCAAGGCTAGAAAACGAACTTCTTTGTCATCCAAAGGTAACCGGGCTCCTGGAAGAAGCAATGACGTCTCCGAAGAAGCTCATGAGACCAGTAAACCATTGTTTGATGTATTTGTGCAGTTTATGGAGCCTCTATTGCTTGAGTGTAGAAAGTTCGCGGAAAAGGAGCTCTTTGAACTGGGAGAGGTCATGGAACTCAGGTTGATAGAAGCTCATTGCATGCTCAAATCCATGAATGAAACACTTTTAAGTTTCATTCGAGAGAAGATTTACATACGTGTGGAAGATACATCCGAAGGAGCACATTTTAATTTCTTGAAAGAGGTCTATGAGACGATTATTTCCATTTCTAGTAAAATGCGTATGCTTTGGTTATCAGCAGTGCCTGTGGATAATACGAGCCTTAAAAAGATGCTACACTTGATAGCCAGGGAAGTTTTGATGGCAGTGGGGTACTTTCTGGAAATCGAATATAAGGTTGTTGGTGATGATGTAGTAAGGCTTTGGCTAGTGATGTTCTCATACTTGGCTGCTTATATATCTTCTGAGGAAAAGAAGCCTTCTTCCTTGCTAATTTTTGAGGTTGTGAACCTTGGATGCAAACTAATTAATATCTACAGTGAGCTTCGCCAGGTTAGTGGCATACTTCTGTTGCAATTGATGGGTGAAATCACTTCCTACACTTTCTCAAATGTAAAAACTAATATGGTTACAAAAAGTCTAATGGAAATTTTATGCTTATCCATTGAATATTGTAGAATTCTGCTATACAGATAGTGAGCATATACAGATAGTGCGCACCTTGTGCGCACGACCATGTGCTACAGGAAGGTGCACATGACTCCAAGTAGGTATGCTCACTTGCTAGCCACGTAGAACCAAAACTACCTATTCAACATGTACACAATCTGGGAGGTTTGTTCCCATGATATCGTGGGTCGATGACGAACCCAATACCTTTTACCGTTTTGGGCCCATATTCGAACCGGATCGGCTCCAAAAATCGAGGTTAACCACTTAGGGGTTTCAAACATATATAAGTGTCATATGTGCTAGGGTTTCATTGTCTCTTTGCCCTCTTTTAATTGAGAGCCTCCTTGGCCCCTTTTGCAAGAGAAACCCTCGTTCGTTCTTGTTCCAATCCGATGATGCACTGTTGTTCATAATGCTTCCTAAATCAAATCCTCAGTTGCTGCTTCTTGCTCTATTTAAGTGGGATTTGGTCTATGATTGCCTACCCATTGTAACGGGTTGAGAGATCTATTGTTGGAAGCATGGTTTATAAACTGACGATACCGGTACGTACCGGTTTTGGCAGGCCGGGACCAGTACAGTTCTAAATCCTGATACCTGGCTTGTACATGTACCGGTCCGTATCGGTCGGTTCAAACTGGTACGTCCGACACAAACCGGTATATGTTTTTTTTTTTTTTTGTCCTCAATCGGTATCGATTTGTATCGTCCAGTATCGGTAGCCGACCGATACCGTGATTTTAAACCTTGGTTGGAAGTTCTAGTTCATTTCTTCTATTTCTTGTGTGAGGGAGAGC
This sequence comes from Chamaelirium japonicum, assembly GCA_947650365.1. Taxonomy (NCBI): domain Eukaryota; kingdom Viridiplantae; phylum Streptophyta; class Magnoliopsida; order Liliales; family Melanthiaceae; genus Chamaelirium; species Chamaelirium japonicum. The sequence continues at coordinate 31,850,270 of OX393556.1, forward strand.
ACCCGAAATCTTTCTCTTGAGTGAGGAAATGCATTTTCATTGGGTCAGAAGTGCTTGCACCTAGGTTGTGTCCAACATGCTTCTCAAAGTCGAGGAGTCGATCCGAGGCTGAGTCAATAGCACGAAGAAGACACGTGTGTGACTTGCATAAGTAGGAGCTTCAAGCAAGGTTTTAAATGTCGTTTTTGGTGTCCATGTCGGTCGACCAAAAAAAGAAATTTTTTTCGTTTTTTGGTAATTTGTTGGTTGAAAAATTGTAAAATGGAAAGACAAATTTCGGTGGAAATAATTCGTTTTTCGGTCAAATTTCGGTGTTTTTTGATGGAAATTTATCGTTTTTTGGTCAAATTTTGATTTTGCTCGTTTGATATGAAAAAGATGGAATATTTCAACAATACTTCAGGATAAAGATGATAGTAAAATATTGTTTATTATGAAAAAAAATCAAAATTGAGAAAAATGTAATTTCTTATTGATAAAGATGAGCTTTGTTTTGTTAAAAAAGATAAAAATTTTCAGTGAAATTGTCTGGAAAAAGGACATAATGTCGGATTTCGATCAAATGTCAGTCATTTCTGCCGACATTTCTTTATGTCGGAAGGAAATTTGGTAATATTGGAAATTTGGTCAATTTCTATATCGGAACCCTTGAAAAAAAAAAGATATTTCGGTGATTTTGTAGGAAATTTGTCTACATTTGATTCCATGGCTTCAAGAGCAACAAAAAGTAGAACCAGGAGAGCGCTAAATGACACTAGTACGGGGACACGGTTACGACACGGGTACGCCGACACGGCAAATCCTAAAAAAAGAGGACACGGGTACGACGGGGACACGACAAAATAAATTAATATTTTTTATTTATATTTTATGTGTGTGCATAATTCATATATATTTTAATAACCGAAAAAATCTCATAGAAAACAGCTAAAATGAAAATTTAATGCATACTGAATCGCAACCATTAGTTACACCCAACCCGATTGGTGAATCACATACAGCCCTAAATGGCATGAAAAAAAACGGCTGTGTTTCAATTTTGAATTCAACCTATTTTAAAACTTAGAGGATCAGATAGGTTAAAGCCAAAACTGAATCATAACCGTCTGTTACAACCATCCTGACAAGTGAATTATACTCAGGCCCAAATGATATGCGCTGTGATTTAGTTTTGGCTTCAATCGATCTAATCCTCTGAGACAGCTTGTGACCCAACCCTATATCGAACAGCCCATCAACCTGCCGTGTCCGGTGCGTGTCTAGCAAGTGTCTGATGAGCGTCCAGTGAGTGTCCGACTAGTGTCCGGCAAGTGTCCAATCGTGTCCGGCTCCCGGAAGCACGTGGGACACGACACCAGCGTGTTCGGTGTGTGTCCGACGAGTGTCGGTGTCCGACACGGGTACGGGGGGCCTAGGGAAGTGTCCGTGCTTCCTAGGCGCCAATGACTGGTGGACTTTAGTCATTTGAACAATTTGTTGGGTCAGAGTGTCAGACTGTGAAATCGTCTACTTGTTAAGGGTATATTTCTAGTTCTTATTTGTAACTCTATTGCTTCTTTTAGTTTATTGGTTGCATGTCCAAGCGTTGGCCGGGGTAGTTTTTCCCGCATGAGTGTTCACAAAAAAAAAATCCATGGTGTGCTTTACTTTACATTGCAAATTTATAGGGCATTGTAGGTTTACACCCTCGTAGCAACCCACTGAGAGGGAGAGAGAAGTGAGGGTGTGTTGCTTATCTTTCTCATATAAGTCTTGCATGCTTTAAACCGATCACATGCATTCGATAGAATTAGACTTCCTCTGTAGATCATACACTTGTGTTTGAACTGAGAGAAAGGTGTTCGGCCTTTTACGTCATTGAGTGCTCTCACATTTACTTCACATTTATTGTACTGCCTTTTTTCTCTTCAGTTGTTTGTTTTATTCAATATTTTCTTCTCCTGTATAGGTTGTCCGCTTATTGCTATATTTAAGTTTGATTTGTCATATGTTCTTATGATCATCATTTTCTTACCATGTAGGTCGATTGTCCCATTTTTGCACTGTGTAAAGCCATGAGGCTCTTTGTTCTTGCCGGTAGTGCTGGTGAAGTAGGTTCTTCGATGTTTGTTTCCTCTAAACCTTTATCCTTTGAAATATGCTTAAGATCAATGGCAACTTTGCTGTGCTCACAAGAATTCCGACTATCCATTTCTAATGCTGTCAACTCAATACCAGAAGGGCAAGCCAGCGGGTGTATTGTACAACTGAATGCAGATATTATGAATTCACTGGAGTGGATGAAAGTGAGTTCATCAAAGCCTGCTGAAAAAGTTTTGGGTGTACCAAATAACCCGGATATCAGCATGCTGGATTTAAATACGCGAGCTGAACTTTTAGGAGAAATTCTGTCTGAAATTTATACAATTGTGCTTGATGCCATAACTGTCACTGCAATGAACAGTGTTTTCATTGGAAATTCGATTAAAAATTTGATGCAAACACTAAGTCCGAGCTTTAGTAATTTGGTGCTGAATGAGTCAAATAACGTCGATGAGTTCTTTTTTTCAGTTACTGGCAGAAAATTATATAATCATGAAATGCAGGACTCTGAAAGTGTTTTACAGACAACAAGGCTTGGTATGTCCTGGACTTTGGTGTTTTTCTTTCGGATGTACGTCTCCTGCAGAAGCTTATACCGACAATCAATTAGCCTCATGCCCCCTGGTTCAGCAAAAAAGGCATCAATAGCAATGGGGAATTTAGTGACTGTGTCTTGTGGTATGGATTGGACAGAGAGACCTGACTTTATGGATGAAGGCTATTTTTCCTGGATAGCGAAATCTTCAATTTCACTTCCAGATGTCGTCAAGTCTCTATCTGAAGGTTTTATTTCAAGAAGATTTGCAAGCTATGCTCCTCTTGTTTATGTAATACTTGTCATGGCCTTACAGAGGCTCAGTGATTTAAACAGATTAATCAGAGCCTTTGAATTCTTGCAAGAAACGGATGAACGGATGTCCCAGATGCAGTCACTTGATACCGCTGAGATGCACAAATCAAAAAAAAAATGGAAACATCTCATCAAAGTTTCCAGGAAGGAAGCAGCAGAACTGACCAATTTCATGACAGGATACCTTGCTCTATTTGCTTCAGGGAGGCAGCATATGTCCATCCAGAGTAGTGAATCTGGTGAGACTACAAAAACTTTGCCTTCAGATGAAGATGCCTGGGATTTGGGTGTTTGCTCTTTGAATGAGAATTCACTGCCTACTGCAATCTGGGGTCTTCTCTGCCAAAACACTGATATTTGGTGTGTTCATGCTACTAATAAAAACTTGGAGAAATTCTTGTCCCATTTGATCCACTACTTGTTGCCATGTGGGAGTACCTTCACCGATTTAAGAAAACAGAGCATGAGTGCACCTTTATTTCAGAAAGTCACTATGCATGACATTTCGTTAAAATTTATCAGTGATACAGCTTTGTATGAGCAAACAGTAAGTAAATGAACTGGACCTATAATCAATCTTATTACTGTTCTGCGTGTTCAGTTCTTGGAAGCTCTCAACTTTTTCTTGTAAATCTAAGCACCCTTTCAACTTTCCCTTATTGTTGTATGGGGTGGTCTTCTTGTTGGTGATCTGTTCTTTCATGATGAGTTATTGATGTATCTTCTTTTCCATTTTAGGTTCTGTACAAGCATTTTGCATCAAGATTTTGCCGTATTCTGAAGAAATCATTGCCCCCTATAATTGCACGTGCTTGTACAAGTAAAACAGATATGAGCTCCTTACTGGATTGGTCAGATGTTTTAAAGATATTTGAGAAGAGGGCAACAATTGATAAGGATGAGCGGCATTCTTTGCATTTCAGCATGCGCTATCTAAAACATTGTGAGAGGGAATCCTTATCTTCCTTAAGTGTGGAATTCAAAACTTGCGAGAATCTGCTTAATGTCTTATGTAAGATGCTTGGAGTTTTTGTCACTGATGAATCCTTTCCACTCTATGCAACTTACATAATCAACCTTGAAAGGTGAGTTTGGATCTTCCATTTCCCCTCCCCCCTCCCCTCCACTTTGTGCTTGTGATAGTATTATTCACCAAATTTTGATAATTTGATATTGTACATTAGCTGTGGCCTCTATATAGTGAAAGGTATGCATAATGTTTCAACATCGAGGTATAACTAAATTTATACGGGACTTCACTTAAGCTGATTGAAGAACATTATAGCATCTTCATATTCCCAAATATACGGATTGAAGAACATTATAGCATTTCATATTCCCAAATATACTTCTATATTTCTTACTATATTATTTAAAACTTGTAAGACGAATGAAAACATCATCACATCTTCCCAAATATACTGATATTTTTTTTACCATATTGTTTCATCATGGGTGCCTTCTTTAAAAATGTTCTTCACAATAACGCAAAGGCAAGCCAACAGAAATATTGATGGAAAGGAATTGGTGTGATTCATGGCAAACACTAAATTGGGGGGTTTTTAGGTTTTCTTACAAGTTATAGATCATGCGGCTATTTTCTTTTGCCTTATGCTGTTTGAAGCCTATTAGGAGTAGTCGACATGGTTTATGATACAATTTTCAGTTAATATGAGCCAACCGTCTGTTTGGTGGTATGTCTTGATATACACGCATCCTTTGTAAGCATCCAAGCACTTGTTTCTAAGTTGGTATCGAGTCAAACTTTTGTTTGCTGCTTTTGATTTTGGTTGTTACGTAGAAATGGCTTATAATAATTGTTAGTAGTTTGAGGTGAAATGTTGGGGATTATACTCAATTATTATCTGTTTGATATATTTACAGTTACATACACAATAGTGAGACTATACCACACACACGGTATATAGTAATTCTGTACGGACATATCTCAAAGTGACACATTGAAACATGTAATGAATGAGAGTACATGCACGATTGATTAGAAACATAAATTATCCATTGACTACACTATCTTCTTGAACACCTACCACACATTTAGGGTGTTTCTCCACAAAATATGTTGCGGTACAATGGACAAGGAGAGGGCCAAGGTTAGGTAGGTAGCACAAGAGTCAAATATTGAACATGTTTGTCATCGTACAAGCTCCTCAAGATGAGATGAAATGAAGGGCAAAGGCACATGACCATAATGAAGTTTCTACAACAAGCTGAGATGGAACCATTGGGATGAAGCGTGACTTCAAAATGGTAACTATGGAAGACACATGTGGGGAGTGCCAACTATTCAAGCACCTCCAATTGTTGGCATGATGCTAAAGAAGCAATTGATGATGCAAAGAGGCCAGTGTAATCAAGGTGTCACCTAGGCGTTTTGGACGTCCGACCGCCTAGGTAGTGGCTAGGCGGGTGGTGGAGTTTGGGCGTCCGCCTGGGCGTCTAGGCGCTACCTAGGCGCCTACTTTAATAAAAAAAAATTGGGGTTTTTTAAATTAGTCGGGTTCAAATTGAGTTTTCTTGACTCCCGTTTGGTTTTATAGGTTCCATGTTGCTTTATAGATGGCTAACATCGTGCCATCATTAATGGAAAAAAACTATTGTGTCCATGTTCTCAGGGTTTGAAGAGGAAAAAAACGAAAGCGGCATGTAAGGATGATTCAAATAAGAGTGATGATAACGTAGATTATGATTTAGATGAGTAATTTTAATTGTTTTTTTTTGGGATATGTGGATTTGAAATGTTCTAAAAAGTAATAGATTACCTAATATGGTTATGTTTATACTTATGATATTTGCTTGAATTTAAGGTTATGATAGGCAGTGTTATTAAAGGCGCGTCTAGGCTCAGGCTCAACTAGGCTCACCCCCTGCGCCTCAAAAAGCACAAGGCCAGGCTCTGGTAGAAAGGCACGCGCCTAGGCTCCAGGCTCCAAGCGCAAAAAAGGCACGCCTAGTTGAATCATGTGCAATTATGTGCTTGCAATTGATATTTTTGGCAATAGGATTAAGTTATTAAGTAGATTTGATTTATGATTACAGTAGTCTGAATATTAGCACATTGATTGAATATTATTTACATTCAAAATTATTTGTTATAGTTCTTAGGTAGGACCATATGAGCATTTGTGGGTTGGATTTGATGACTTTGATATTATTTCAACTATTACAAGATTTAATGAGTTTTCTTTTTTTCTCGATTTGCACATTTCATACTGATTTAGAAGCATGTGCACAAGTACACAGATGAAATAACACATTCAATCATTCACTATTTATTTTTTGTTTGCTATAATATCACATTTAATATCTTATAACTGGTTATTGAATTTGACCTATACATATTTGAAGATTTAATATATTTTAAATGGCTTATTTAGAGCCGTAATTCAAACCTACAAGGCTACAACATTTGTGTTGTTGCAACAACGATCTATCTAATTTATCTTTTGTCTTAATATTCATTTTCTTAGTCTAGTTATGCATGTTTTGAATATATATATATATATGCGCCTTACTTCAATCAGGCGCCCGCCTTAAGTTGCGCCTAGGCTCTAGGAGACCTTTGTGCCTCATGTGTGCCTTGATCCTTTCAGAACACTGATGATAGGGTTATGTTTCTCTTGCTGATATGTGATTCATATTTGTTGATCATTGTGGTTGACGTGTGATTCCTATTTGCTGCAATAATAATGGTCTTGTAGCTTACTATACGCTCTGGATCATGCCCATTGTCAAATATTAGTATTTTGACTGTATCTATCTTTAGAAATTAAATTTTACCATGCATAAAACCATAAATTACTTATGTATATATATTACTTATATTATTTAATATATTTAATTTTTATCGCTTAGACATCGTCTAGCCTAGGTCGGCCAAATCGCCTAGGCATCGCCTTGATGCCTTGACTACACTGAAAGAGGCCCTCGAGCAAAAAGCATGGTTTCCACACGTATGCAAAGTGGCCCATGAGGATAATGCATGGCAACAATGCCCGAGGATCCAAGCTAGCTACAAGACGATGGTAGAAAGCGCAAGAATTTTATAGTAGTGGAAGAGACATTAGAAACCAAAGGAGACGTCATACTAAGGACCAACAGAGAAAAGGAAAACATCCCACAACTACGCCACGTGAGGTGGGACCCTCCGTCGAAATATCGCGATATTTCGCTGCCAGGACATTCCGCTCGATATCTCGCGAAATTTCGCGATTTTTGGGCATTTTTCATTCCGCTCGAGACCGTGGTCTTGATTTCGTGTCGGGTTTTTCATTTTCCGATATATTTCGCGAAATATTTCGATTTTTTGAACTATGCCCACAAGTAGCCATAATCAACTAAGAGATGGTATTTAGGATTAAAGCAGTATGAGTAAAGAACAATAATCCTAAAAGCGACCAAGTTGTGGCAATGACAAAAGGGTTGATGGGAAACAATGACTAGCATGTGTGAACCATACATCCTGGATAAGAAGATATCCCCCTAGTTAAGCATGAAATATAAAGCTAACATGTTGGAATTTAGTGACATACAAGACAAATAAGGTCATTCTAATAAAGAAAGAGCAACAAAGTGTAACCCATCAAATGGAGATATATTAGAAAGTCAGAAGGGAATCTCATGCACGAAATCAAAAACTAAAGCAGCTCCAAAGTTTAGACAAATCAATGAAGAAAGGTAATGGTTAAGGTATAGCATGCATATGACGATGGAATGTGATTAAAAGGCTCACATGTACGTCATAAACGAATTAGAATATGAGGGCCAGCTAAAAATCCACAAAAAAAGAGAAAAAGTACTTGAGAATATGAAATAATTGAACAATGGGAATAATGTAGGTTTGTGGCAAACTACCAAGGCTATAATTACATATACAATTTCCAAGGGGAAAGCAATATGATGGTAGTGAGAGAATCCTAAAAAACTAATTGACCAAATGAAGCTCTAAATTTATTGGTACTATAATGATGGACCTTGGATTAATTGGGCCTGTGCAAATGATTGGGCAGAATAGTGGATTCGTTTGGAAATTTTTAATGTTCAAAGTAAATGGAACTACTAGTGTCACACTCCAAATTTTCGTTGGCCGCCGAAAAGCCAGGTTTTTATTTTTTATTTTTTGTGAATGGAAAATAATCTTTTTTGTTCTAGTTTATTCTCCCTTGCTCTGACCAACCCAATGCCTAAGGTACAAGATCGAACCACAACGTGCCCAGGTAGAGAGCCCTGCCCCTGAAGGGACTAACCCATAGCCTGACGACCCTGGACACCTTGATGATCACTATCTCTGACCCTCCAATCTCCATCAATCTATTATCTCCGCAGCGACGAATCGAGCATTTATGTGGGACCCTTGGGTTGTCCTACATCAATATCAAATATTGTTTTTGTGTTTTTGATTCTCAGTGAGAGTTTCTGCAACAACATGCCAAATGTTGTTCTTAGCTATAAACAATTTGAACCACAGTTTACAAAAAAAAACCCCCACAATTCTGGCAAGAATGCAACAAATCTGAATGTTTCACCTACCAAACATGCCCCTTATGATTGTGACCACCACAACAACTTGAATCATACTAAAAAATAGGTCTACTGCCCTTGATACTTGATATGCATTGAGGCATCTTCCCAACTCCTCCAAGTAATTTATTTTTGCTTTTGTAATTGTTTATATCCTTTGTTATTACCAATCACGGAGCGGTGATTAGAGATCACCGGTTGTGAAACATGTGAAGACACTTATTATGTTGGGAAGCATGTATAACTGTCATTTAAAAAAAAAAACTTGTTTAGATCCTTTTCCAGTCCTTGCAACAGGTGATGGTTCCTTCTTGATTACCTCCTGCACATTTTACATATTCAGGGTCTTTAGGAGTTGCTATATATTTGCACCCAGAAATTACCAAGTGCTCTCAACTCTCCCATGAAAAATACCAGATGGATATCCTAAGTTCCTACTTTTTTATTGACCAATTAGTAAGTGCACCTGCAGCCCACCGCCATCATTGGAGCTCGTGCAGCCCGTCACCGCTGCCAGAGCCTATTGCCGCCCCCTGTTTTAGTGCAAGCCCACTGCCGGCTCCTCCTTCCTCCTTTCTTCTCCACCATTTTCTCCTCCTCCCTCTTCCTTCTTCCTCCTTCCTCCCTCCTTCTCTTTCTTCCCCGTCGAAACACTCACTTATGGTTGGGATTTTAGTAGGGAAGATGGAGGAGGAAGAAGTAGGAGGAGAAAGGAGAAAAAAGGAGGATGAGAAAGAGGAAGAAGGGCGGTTGGTTAGGGTCTTGACGGGGAAGGAGGAGTTGAAAGGAGAAGAAGGGAAGGTAATGACGGCAACCTGATCGAGGATCGACGGCTTGCAGGGGATCGATGGGCCTGCTGGCGACGATCTGAACGGGCTCCGACAATCATGGGAGGGGTCGGGGGGTGCACGCATCCATAGGATGCACCTAGTAATTTCTAATTTTGGGTTGGGTGCACCATGTAACTGGGGGGCACTTGGCTTTTTAGTGGATACAAATAACACTTCCCAATTTTCAAATTGTTAAATTTGAAGTGCAATTATTTTGTTTGTATGTGTTTGTTTCATGTATGTTAAGTGGCTCTCATAGTCTTAGATCGACTGGATAGGACTGCCAGGTTGTAATTTTTACATCAAGGGCTGGTTCTGATTTGATTATGTATTGACCAGATTCTTGCAAAATCAGATTCCTGTAGAATCCAGAAGCAGAAGCTGGAAGCTGCTCTCAGGTGCTTCTGCTGGAATCTGATTTTTTTGTACAAATCTTATTCTATATTTTGCAGGAATCAGCTTCTGGCACTTCATCCAAACAAGGTTTTGCGGGAATCTGATTCAAACAGAATATGAGTCAGAAGCTGGGGGCTAAAAATCAAATCCAAACGGGTACTAAGTTAACCAAATTATTTGAAAATAGTTGACTAAATGCATGCCCTAACTACTGGTAATACACTTCTATATTCTAGACTATATGGCGAAGTTAGCACTTCTCAAAAGTATCCATTTAATGTGTTGAGATATGATCTTTGATGGATCATGGAACTAAGATGGCTGTGATGAAGTTAGCACTTCTCAAAAGTATCCATTTATTGCGTCAAGCTATGATATTTGATGGAACTAACAAGACTATGTGGTGAAGTTAGCACTTCTCAAAAGTATCCATTTATTGCGTTAAGTTTTGATATTTGATGGAACTAACAATGTTAACCACCTCTCGTTCTCGCCATTTTTTGTCCTGTAATATATATATGCACATATTCATGCATTACCTATTTTATTATACATTGTTGAATTTGTGTATATTGTATAGGCATTTTTTTCCTCAATATGAACTTACAAATATATTGTATTCTGTCATTGTTTCAGGTTATTGGTTTCAATTTTATTAAGCTATCATGGTGAATCTTCCACATACAACCTCTATGATCTTTTCAGTTTGTTTAAATCTTGTCGAAGGGCCATGAAATATTTGGTAGTTGCATCTGTTGAGGGGAATTCAGCATCGAAACTATCCTTATTTTTCTCTAATATGTTGAATAGTTCCTCTTCTATTTTGTGGCTAATGAAGTCAGTCTCTGAAGTAGTTGGACTGCCACATGCCTTTTTGGGAGAAAAAGATCTTGTTCAAGTGAAAGAAATTATATTTTCATTGATAGATCATACGTCCTGTATATTGTTCATGATAAGCAAATCCACAATGTCCCACCTGGTAAATGACAATGATAACCCCAGTGAACAAGATACATCAATTAAATTTGTGGAACTCGTGGCTGAGACATTGAAGGAACAGACAAAATGCTTATTAGATACCTTAAAGAGTAGTGTGCATGCAATCAAACTGGAAGCTTGTATTAGTGTTTTAAATTGGAATAAATTATCATCAATGGCGTCTTGTATTCAAGGGTTCTTGTGGGGCCTGGCATCAGGATTAGATAGTATAAATGAGGACCACTCCACAGGAAGCTCACAATCATTGATATTTCCGTGTGTTTCTAAACTCAGCAACTGCATTACAGTGTATGAGGATTTTGTTCATCTGTGCTTGAACATACTTTTTATAGATGGTAGCCAAGAGACTGAGATATTATATACAACACATGATCTTCCAGAGTTAGATCGTGATGATGGCTTGGTGAGCATGGATGTGGGTATTGATAGTTCTCCTAAGTATCCCTGTTGTGAGGTTGAGCATTCTTCTGAAAATCATCCAAGGGTTATAAAGGAATCTGAAAGGGCTAATTGCTCTGAATCTTACTGTGATGTTGAAGGTAAAAGTTATTCAGAATATAATCATACTAAAACTTCCAGTTACAGGAAACAGAGATCATCATCATCTGTTCGTGCAAACAGTATAGCAGATGTTCTTAGATCGTTTCGTAAAATTGAATTGTCTAAACTACAAAATTTGAAAGGACCTTTGTTACGAAGCTTATTAAAAGGTGAAATTCCACATGTAGCATTTGCACTCAGAGAGCTCTTAATGGCATCTGCAGCCATTCTGAAGCTAAGGTGCATGGTGCCGTTTTCTGCGGATTTGGAGGTACAAATTGTTTGTACTCAATTGGCATCAATGTCAATGGCTATTCTCCTTGGAACGTCTCATCTTGTTCTACTGGAAATGTCAGAAATGGTTGGGAGGCCAGATCCATTTTCTTTTATATGGTTGGATGGTATATTAAAGTATCTTGGAGTTGTAGGGAGCAATATTAAGGCGACAAATCCCAGTTTGTCAAAAGATGTTTATGCCCTGCTAATAGATACACATCTTATGGCTATAGGGAAATGCATTTCCTTAGAAGGGAAGGCTGCAACTCTATCTTCTCATGATATGGGATCAAATACAAAGATGCTTCTTTCTCAAAGTGGACCAAGTGGAAGTGATATTCTTTCTCTTGAGCAAGGACATTACATAAGGACATTTAAAGCTAGGCTCAGGATGTCATTCAAAAATTTCATCAGCATGCCACACAAGTTGCATTTGAAGATACTTATACAGGCATTAGAAAGAGCCCTGGTTGGTTTGCAGCAAAATTGCAATATGGTTCATGACATTAATACAGGCAATGTAGACGGAGGGCACATTTCGTCAATTGTCGCTGGTGGAATTGACTGCTTGGATCTGGTTCTTGAATCTGTTTCAGGTACTTAGTTTCAGCTTTATTTAGTGAAACTGTGAAAGGAATCATAGTGGTTTTCCATTGAAAGAAGCAACCATTTCTACTGCTGTTACTGATGCAATAACCTTTTTACATATCGATTTCAAAGAGATTAAGTGACGGCTTACATTGCATAACGGTTCCCGTTATTAATATATTTGATTAAAAAACCACTTCCCAATTTTTTTGTACCATTATATTAAGTTATTAACTGATGCATTTTGGACATGGATTGGGTCTTTGTCCACTTATCAAATTAGTCATAAATATTGTATTCTAACCTAGCATGCTTTGCAGGAAAATTTCATGCAGGTCAAAAACATGGAAAACAAAAGCATGGTCTTGTGAAAAAGATTCCAAGCTTGATTAGTGCCATATTCAATATAGTTTTGCACCTCCAAAACCCAGCAATCTTTTACCTAGAGAAGCTACGTCGTGATGAAAGTGTGGTCAACCCAGATGCAGGTTCAATCATTCTTATGTGTGTTGAGGTTCTGACAAATGTTGCAGGAAATCATTCCTTTGAAATGTACCCTTGCCACGTAAGCCAATGTCTGCATATACCAATGCCACTTTTCCAGAACTTCCACCAGCTTGGAGTTTCTCGTGTTGCATATACTTCCATGTTCTCTAAAAATCAGGAAGCAAGACAAATGGCAAATATGCATCAGTATGTCGTAGATCGTCAGTTCACCATTGATCTTTATGCTTCGTGTTGCAGATTATTGTGCACCACTCTTAAGCACCAAAAGGGGTATGCATATTGTTCTATAGTTTTGTCATTTAATATAAAGCATTTTTGTGAAGTCTTTTAATTGTTTTCTGTTGAAAGTAGCTGTGAACTAGTGCTGGTTTTGCTTACTTTTGACTGAATACTTTAAATAATGTGGGGCTATGGTTCTGAACAAGAGTATTAGGAGGGTACGTTTGCTGCAAGAATAGATATTGAGGGTAATCCTAGTGAAAAGATATGGACTAGACTTTTCAAGGGTGAAATAATTTCTTTAAATATGGATTTTTTCTTGGACAAAAAGGTATAACTGTTAAAGAGAACTAAGCCATCCCAGACTAAAGTTTCATGGGCTACAAATTGCATTTTAGGATCAGAAGAGCAAAGAAATCAAGACTACATGCAAACATAGGGTGAACTGATGTATTCCGGAGCGGATACTAAAGAATAGTAAGTGGAACATGAAACTGACATCAAATGTGACAAAGAAGGGAACTTGTTGGTGAAGAAAAAAGGGTTAGAGCTGCAATCTATGAAAAAGCTCATTCTTCAATAAATGATAATTGTGTAAAATAATATCAAGAGGGAAAAATGCAATGATTGACTTTACTTGTATGAATATAAGTGGTGAGAAAGATATTTATGAGCCAACAAAGTTAAAAGAAGAAAATTAGATATTTATACAATTACACCCATGGTTTGAAGGCTTGTCCGAACCTGAACCAATTCGCCAAAATCGGTTCGGATTTTGGTAGTTCTGAACCCTCGAACTCGCATTATGCCCCCGAATCTGGTCTAATTCAGATTCGGTTCATATCATCGTTCTATTGGGTTAAATGATATATATGCCCAGTCTAATTTAGATTCGGTTCATATCATCGTTTATTGGTTTGAATGATATATATGCAGTTAGTAACTATTCTATGATTCATATACCACAAGACCTGAATTTGAAACAAGGACACTAATTCTTTTTTTTTTTCTTTTTATGGTTTTTAATATTATGGTCCGAAATAGCTGAATCGGTTGAACCGATCCTTTTTTTCCCAATCCAAATCCAACCTCAATCCCGAATTCTCAAATCTTGACTAGACCACATCAGGTGCAAAGATGTGGTTTTTTAGGCACATGGAAGGCAACGTGATTATGAAGGGAACACGTATTTCCTATATTTGTCAATTGAAGATTGTGGTAATTGTTTTAAGCTTGGGAATATCCTATGCTTACGGTTGTTGGGATTAAGGGAGCTCTACAATAAAGTATTAGATTTAGAAGCGGATTTGGAACAAGGTTTGAGAATCCGGGTTTAGGTTATGAGCCAACAAAAAACGAACTTGTTCAACTTATTCGGGTTCGGGTTGGTTTTTTCAGTTAAAAATAATCTATAAATCGATCCAGCAAGAATAATCATTTTTTTTGCAGTTGAATTGAACTAACAATAGTCTATTTCTGCATTTCTTGTAAAGCAACAATAGTCAATTTCCAACAATTTTTTCTAACAAATAATGAATCAAGTTTCATATAGACACAACATATTTGTAAATAATTTATCGTAACATCCGAAAAAAATTATATTTAATGCAAGAGTGAACCTTACTTAAATCTTGATCTTACATGATCTTCATATGCCTTGATTCGGTTGAATTGGGTCTTATTCAGCGTGGTTTTGGCTGGTGGTGGATGGGTTTTTTCAGTTCGGTTTGGCTAAAATCCTACGGTTTGGGTTCGGACGAACTTCGAACCTTGATTTGAAAAGCATGAAGTGGTATAGTATGTAAACAATTGTAGCTATGCTAGCAGCCTAGGAAGCATGGATACTCCGAAACAAGACGTGTCCATGTCGAATACGGATACGGCTGGGTACGTATCGGATACGGTTGAGGAGTATCCAATTTTTTTTTAAATAAAATAAATTGGATACCGGCGGGGACATGACAGGGATATGGCTGGTGTCATTATTTTGTTTATTTTTATTTGGAGTCACTTAAAAATAGGTCAGGCTGACGGATTTAGAAGTTATAATTGAACCTAGTTTCACTTATAACTCATGAGGCCTCAACCAAGGGTCTGATCCTCCCGATCCTCGTATACCTCCATCATCTACTCCTTTGACACACTAACCGCCTGACCCCCACTCAGACGACGACGATGCTTGAGCTATCCGACGATGAAGTTATGGCTCTCCACCTACTCCAACGCCTTTGCTACCCCTTGACGCCAACTTATTTTCATATGTGAAGAACATCTAGACGAGGTGATGCGGGAGCAGATTCGATGAGCACACGTTTCCAGACTTGCACGCATCTCGAGACTTGAATAATAACAATATAACCATTTTCGGAATAATAATCCATAAAATTAGTATTTTCGGAATAAAATATTAATTTCGGAATAAAATAAATATTTTATTCCGAAAATATTATTATAATCCGAAAATAGCATATTTCGGACTTATTAGTTATGGTTATTTTAAAACCTGATTTTTAGGTAAGATTTGAATAGATTCAAATCTTTTATATTAGGAAGTTAATTAGGTGAGGTCTTTATCTCATCAGTGGTTATCATCTTTATCTCTTTATTTTAGAAAGTTGTTATTTCTTGTTATTCTATTAAATCGTATAAGATTATCTCTTATGATCTTATCTTATCTGTTAGAGTTTTTTTATTTATTTAAAGGCCATAGAGCTCCCTATTGTAAGCATTGAATGATGAATGAAAAAAAATCGCAACTATTTGCTTTGATTCCTGTGAGAGGTTTCGTATTGCGTTCCTGAGAGAGGATCGAAGAGCAAGAGGCTCGCCGGCGTGAGGTCAGATTATCGTCGGTGCGAGGCCGACAACCCCCTTCGCCCTTCCATCCCCCCTCCTACGTTGTCGCCACGATCGTCCTGCGTCAGATTTGGTATCAGAGCAAGGCTGTGAAGGATTCTGCTCCCTCACGCGGTCTTGCTCGTCGTGTTCATCATGCTCTCCGTCATCACCGACCATCCAAATACCAAACCTGCTTTATTTTCTGAATCCGATCCACTCGTGCTCTCCGTGTCTTCATCCAGTCATCCCAACACTACATAATTACAACTCTGCCCCTGATCGCTATGTACCATCAGACTGTCCTTTTTGTGCATTTCATGGATTGGGTAAAGACAATGGGTCTTAAATTACATCTTTCCACATCTGGTGATTCTATTTATGTTTGACGCATCAAGAATCGGGCCCGAGAGCTGACTATGCCAACTGACCCCTTTGCCCAATGGTTTCTACACCAAGGAGGATCGGCTAAAGAGCGACTTGATGATGTGATGCAACTGATTAGCGAGATTGAGCAAGAGGCTACAATCATACAAAGGCACAGAGTCCGAGCCTTAGTAGACCCTCCATCAGTTGTGCTTAATGCACCAACGGCTCTATCCGTACCACTGGCGCCACCTCCAGCCGTTCCACCAGTGGAAATTCCTGAGGATATTCCACATTCGGACGAGTTTTCGAGTTCGACAGTTGATGACCTATTTGCTACAGTACCGCCGGTCGAGTCTCCACGTTCTGCAGCACCTCCAGTGGATTTTCTACCTCTGCTTTTGCCTCCAATGGAGCATTCACTTCCTGCAGGGCCGTTATCGGGTGTCGACTTCAGCACACTAGTCCCGACAGTTGCCTTCCTCGGGTTAAACCTTCCACCCCCGGTTCGGGTACTCCCCCAGTTTTACTTGTGTGCCTTCCTTCAAACTGGACTGCGTCAACCACTACTGCAGCAGACTGCTTGTATGGGATCCGGGATGCAATTGTTTGATGATATGACATCCACTACAGGGTCTTCACCATTAGCTACTGACTTTGCTTCTTGCCTGGGCCTCACAGAACTCGAGGTCGAGTTTTTTCGTAGCTGAGGAGTTTGATGCGGGAGCAGATTCGATGAGCACACGTTTCGAGACTTGCATGGATCTCGAGACTTGAATAATAATAATATAACCATTTTCGGAATAATAATCCATAACATTAGTATTTTCGGAATAAAATATTAATTTCGGAATAAAATAAATATTTTATTCCGAAAATATTATTTTAATTCAAAAATAGAATATTTTGGATTTATTAGTTAAGGTTATTTTAAAACCTGATTTTTAGGTATGATTTGAATAGATTCAAATCTTTTATATTAGGAAGTTAATTAGGTGAGATCTTTATCTCATCAGTGGTTATTATCTTTATCTCTTTATTTTAGAAAGTTGTTATTTCTTGTTATTCTATTAAATCGTATGAGATTATCCCTTATGATCTTATCTTATCTGTTAGAGTTTTTTTATTTATTTAAAGGCCATGGAGCCCCCTATTGTAAGCATTGAATGATGAATGAAAAAAAATAGCAACTATTTGCTTTGATTCATGTGAGAGGTTTCGTATTGCATTCCTGAGAGGATCGAAGAGCGAGAGGCTCGCCGGCGTGAGGTTGGATTACCGTCGGTGCGAGGCCGGCAACCCCCTTCGCCCTTCTATCCCCCCTCCTACGCTGTCACCACGATCGTCCTGCGCCCTATTTTCGGATTAAAATAATATTTTCAGAATAAAGTATTTATTTTATTCTGAAATTAATATTTTATTTCGAAAATACTAATTTTATGGATTATTATTTCAAAAATGGTTATATTATTATTCAAGTCTCGAGATGCGTGCAAGTCTCGATACATGTGCTCATCGAATATGCTCCCGTATCAAACTCCTCAGTTACGAAAGAACTCGACCTCGAGTTCTGTGAGGCCCAGGCAAGAAGCAAAGTCAGTAGCTGATGGTAGATACCCTGTAGTGGATGTCGTATCATCAAACAATAGCCTCCCGGATCCCATACAAACAGTCTGCTGGAGTAGTGACTGAAGTAGTCCAGTTTGAAAGAAGGCACACACAAGTGAAACTGAGGGAGTACCCAAATCGGAGGTGGAAGGTCTAACCCGTGGAAGTCAATTGTCGAAACTAGGTGCTGAAGTTGACACTCGATAACGGCTCTGCAGGAAGTGAATGCTCCACTGGAGGCAAAAGCAGAGGTAGAAGATCCATTGGAGGTATTGCAGAACGTGGAGACTCGACCGACGGTACTGTAGCAGGTAGAAGATCATCGACTGTCAAACTTGGAAACTCGTTTGATGTGGAATATCCTCAGGAATCTCCACTGGTGGCACTGCTAGAGGTGGTGCCACTGGTACGGGTAGAGCCGTCGGTGCATGAAGCACAACTGATGGAGGGCTATGAAGCACCGACACTCTCGGGACCTATAAATGTCCGTGTCCGACACGTGTCGGACACCGATACTTGTCCGACACGTGTCGGACACACCAAAAAGCGTGGCTTCTATGAAGAAAGGTTGTCCAACACGTGTCGGAGCGTGTCGGATGCATGTTGGAGCATGTCAGATATTACCGAAGAGGTTTTTTTTTCTCATTTGAAGATGTTGAGGTTCTTGAGATTGCGAATCTTTCCATCAATGAGCCGGATATGGAGGCCGTGGTCTTCACGTCGATGGTGATGATATGGTAGCATTTGACGTTGGCCTTGATGGATGATGATTTTATGCGTGTTCTATTTGTTTTTTTGTGTTTTGAAAGTTTGAAACTATACACTTGAATCATTTATAATATTTGTTGGAGACTTTTTTATTAACTATTAGCATTATGTTTGATTATAAATCATAATATAAGACTTGTTTTATATATATATATATATATATATATATATATATATATATATATATATATATATAGGGGCATGCTATAATGCGGCATGCGGTAAGTGCGGCACTGTACTACAACCTTCTGATGCACCGTTGTATGCATGCGATGCACACAATGGGTGCATCAGACGGCTGCGGTGTGGTGCCGCGCTTACCGCATGCCGCATTATAGCATGCCCCTATATAGGGTATTGCCTGAGACAATGCTCCGTATGCTGCCAAGTGGAATAGGGGACCAGCTGTACTCCATACGGGACGTCCCGCACCGGCCATATTTTAGACCATCCGATTTGCTTCGATCGGAGGAACGACGTTCACCCGGACCACCACCTACCTGCGGGATAGATTTTAAGCCGTCCGATTGGCTTCGATCGGACGAATGACGTTCACCCGGACCACCACCCGTGCTGTTACTGTGGCGGGCACAGTAACAGCGAGTTTGGTGGTTCGGGTGAACCCCGGCCGTCCGATCGAATCCAATCTAATGGCACAAATCCTTTCCGCCCCGGTTAAAAGATATAACCGTTCGATCGGATGATCGAACGGATGAGATCCATGGGAAACAAACCGAATAGGACAAAAAATCATGATTATTTTTTGTCCTATTCGGATTGTTTCCCATGGATCTCATCCGTTCGATCATCCGATCGAACGGTTATATCTTTTAACCGTGGCGGAAAGGATTTGTGCCATTCGATTGGATTCGATCGGACGGCCGGGGTTCACCCGAACCACCAAACTCGCTGTTACTGTGCCCGCCACAGTAACAGCACGGGTGGTGGTCCGGGTGAACGCCGTTCGTCTGATCGAAGCCAATCGGACGGCGGTGCTCTATATATATGGCGGTGCTCAATCGATCGAAGCCAATCGAACGCCGTTCCTCCGATCGAAGCAAATCGGATGGTCTAAAATATGGCCGGTGCGGGACGTCCCGTATGGAGTACAGCTGGTCCCCTATTCCACTTGGCAGCATACGGAGCACTGTCTCAGGCAATACCCTGGTACAATGTACCAGGAATCCATTTCCCTATATATATATATATATATATATATATATATATAAAATTCAGCGTGTCCCCTAACGTGTTCGTGTCTTGGTTTTTTGAAAAATATCGTGTCGGCGTGTCCGTGTCGTGTCGTTTCCGTGTCCCGTGTCCGTGCTTCTTAGATGGAGGGCCTACTGAGACTCGGACTCGGCGCCTTTGTATGATCGTAGCCTCTTGCTCAATCTCACTAATCAGCTGTATCACATCATCAAGTCGCTCTTTAGCCAATCCTCCTTGGTGTAGAAACCATTGGACAAAGGGGTCGATTGGCATAGTCAGCTCTCGGGCCCGATTCTTGATGCGCCAAACATAAATAGAATCACCAGATGTGGAAGGATGTAGTTTAAGGCCCATTGTCTTTACCCAATCCATGAGTTGACAAAAAGGACAGTCTGATGGTACATGGCGATCAGGAGCAGAGTTGTAATTCTATAGTGTTGGGATGACTGGATGAAGACACGAAGAGCACGAGTGGATCAGATTAAGGAAATAAAGCAGGTTTGGTATTTGGATGGTCGGTGATGACGGAGAGCACGATGAACACGACGGGCAAGACCGCGTGAAGGAGCAGAATCCTTTACAGCCTTGCTCTGATACCAAATCTAACGCAGGACGATCGTGTCGACAACGTAGGAGGGGGGATGGAAGGGCGAAGAGGGTTGTCGATCTCGCACCGACGGTAATCCGACCTCACGCCGGCGAGCCTCTCGCTCTTCGGTCCGCTCTCAGGAACGCAATACGAAACCTCTCACAGGAATCAAAGCAAATAGTTGCGATTTTTTTTTATTCATCATTCAATGCTTACAATAGGGGGCTCCATGGCCTTTAAATAAATAAAAAATTCTAACAGATAAGATCATAAGAGATAAGCTCATATGATTTAACAGAATAACAAGAAATAACAACTTTCTAACATAAAGAGATAAAAATGATAACCACTGATGCGATAAAAATCTCACATAATTAATTTCCTAATATAAAAGATTTGAATCGATTCAAATCTTACCTAAAAATCAGGTTTTAAAATAACCATAACTAATAAATCTGAAATATACTATTTTCGATTAAAATAATATTTTCGGAATAAAATATTTATTTTATTCCGAAATTAATATTTTATTCCGACAATACTAATTTTATGGATTATTATTCCGAAAATGGTTATATTATTATTATTCAAGTCTCGAAATGCATGCAAGTCTCGAAACGTGTGCTCATTGAATCTACTCCCGCATCACTAGGGGTGTAAACTTTCTAGTATTCTAATCATATATGCATACAAAATTATATATATTGGCGTATCCGTGTTCTACTTTTTCAGGATTTGTCGTATCCTATATCCCTACCCGTGTTTGTGTTCGTATCAGTATCCGTGTCCATGCTTCATAGCTAGCAGCAATATGGGATCGTAATGAATCAAACCTTTTGATTTAGTTTAAATAATATTTTAAAGGAGACCTTGAATGCTAACAAGTTATTAAAAGAGTTATTAATTGAGGTGATGTGAAAAAGGATAATATTATTGACCCTTTAGATTTCTCATGAGTGATGGTAGAAAAAACAGAAGTCTTCGTTTCTGTCATGGTCTCATGGATGGCATTGAGATGAATTTGCCACTTCAGTTCTATAATAGTATGGTGCATCATGACTCATCTTGACGACACTTGAGATTGGCATGTGTCACCCACCTAATTGCCTACTTTACATGCTGGGCAATTGAGAAGTATCATGTGACACCTGCCATAACATGAAGCACTTAGCTAAAAAACATGAAATACATCCTGGTTGGAAGGCAACTTAAGTCCCTCGCCTTCTCCCCTCTTTCTTTGTCCTACTCGTATCGAAAGATACCGAGCCATATTGTTTAGTAGTATATGTTTTTTGCCTGCTGGTACAGGTCCCGATTTCAAGTTTTTGAACCTTGCCTGGAAGGTCTTGAAGTTTCTAACCTAGAACCGGACTTGGCTTGTATCATGAATAGGCAAGGACCAGGACAGATTTCATTCCTGATGCTTGTAGTGGTTTTGTACCCTACTGGCCATATGGGTGCCAGTTATCATTTCAAGCTATCATTCCTCCAGAAAATGTTGTTGCAGTAGTGGAGATTGGAGGAGTATAGGAAGTGGTATGTGAAGTTTCCAATTACTTTCCTCCCATCTCAATAATGTCCATCCTTTGGAAGTGTAGTTAAGATCTTTGGAACTCATTTTTATGTTCCTTTAATTCATTTATCCTTGATAAGCTAAAATATTTGTACTCTTCTTAGTGCCCACCTTACCTTTGTTTTAAATACCTATAAACTTCATTCATTATAATTTTTCTTTATTAAATCTAATTATTTGGGTTTTTAGTTGATAACACTATATAGGGTTGCACTTTTAATTTGATTTCCATGTGATTTATCTAGTTAATCAGCAAATTTTCTGGGTCCATGTTTCTTTCCTCACTTTTGCTCATTGTAGCATGGTTGCACAATGCGTTGCTCTTCTTGAAGATTCAGTTAGCACACTTCTTAGCTGTTTGGAAACGGTGGATGCCGACTTAGTTAGTGGAAAAGGGTACTTTGGTTGGGAAGTACTGGAGGCAATTAAATGTGCCAGCTTTCTCAGGAGGATTTATGAAGAGGTATGTCATGCCTGAAAATGTGATCCTGTAGATTATATACTTCTAAATGCAACCATCCTTCATATTAACTGAAAAAAATTGATTTTCACTTTGATTTGTTGTTTCACTTCAACTCTTCGGCTTATTATGAGAAATTGAAGACAGGTATGCAATTGGGAAATTTAAACAAACACTAGCAATGTATGGTGATGGAGATTGAGAGATATATGTTTAATAAGGTGAAAGAAACATTTGAGAACAATAAAGAGGAGATTCAATGAGCTAAAGTGACAAATACTGTTGAATACAAGTGAATGAGTGCAGTCAAATGAATTGGTAAAAAATCTGAAAACTAAAGTAATTGGCCAGTAATTTACCCAACTTGAAAGTTTCTGAAATTGGATATAATACAGAAATAAATTGTCGAGGATTCATAAACTTCAACCAAGTTAGTAATAGGCTTAGTCCTACGTTGGGGTGTTAGGCATGATGAGTTGGGTTATGATTACTTTGTTATTTGAAGAGATTAAGTAGCTGTGGAGAACTAGTTGGCATATCCAAACTTTTGATATAAGTTGTAGTTCTTGGAGGACCAACATGTTACTTTGGTCCAGAAGCATGGATACAGATAACTGTTGAATACAAGTGAATGAGTGCAGTCAAATGAATTGGTAAAAAATCTGAAAACTAAAGTAATTGGCCGGTAATTTACCCAGCTTGAAAGTTTCTGAAATTGGATATAATACAGAAATAAATTGTCGAGGATTCATAAACTTCAACCCAGTTAGTACTAGGCTTAGTCCTACGTTGGGGTGTCAGGCATGATGAGTTGGGTTATGATTACTTTGTTATTTGAAGAGATTAAGTAGCTGTGGAGAACTAGTTGGCATATCCAAACTTTTGATCTAAGTTGTAGTTCTTGGAGGACCAACATGTTACTTTGGTCTAGAAGCATGGATACAGATACGGGATATGGATACGATACGGTACAAATACGTCGATATGGCAATTCTTGGAAAAATAGGGTACAATACGTCAGGGATCATTACTAAATAAGTTTTTAAATAATTAACTTTTGTCTAATATATCAATAACAACTAAAAAGTTCAAAACATATGTGGAACTAATTAAGATGCAAGAATAAATAACCATAAAACAAATCTATAATCCACAAAAGGTATGAAGATTGTAAATTAAGTTAATTATACATCCATCATACTTACCAATCCTAGAAAACACCCATCAATTATGTCCAACATCATTATAAACTAACCTTTCCAAACATAACACAAAAGCTTATCTTAACTTTTCCCAATTGTATCCTTGTTGTATCTCCAATTATACATCTGTAAAATTCACTTTTCTTAAATTTGGTATACGCATGAAATGTATTGGATACATATCCCCAAATATCTAACAAGATCACTACTCGGTACAAATACGATACAGATACGGAGGGGTCTACTAGAAGTATCCGTGCTTCATAGCCTTCAATATCCTCATTTCAAAGAAGTTTTTTGTGCACATAACAGTATGTTATGCTTGTTACCCATTTCCATGTTTAATGGTGATTACAAAGTGGCGCAAGGTATATGAAGCTCTTTTATAGGGCTTGTTACCCAATGGATTCATTATTGGTACTTGGCTGTGTAATGACATTAAGAAGACAGTCCCTTGATGCCTTATTAATCCAGTCATTGCCAATTATATGTGAAAGTAGGTTAATGTTTGGATTTTCCTTTTTTCTTCTGATATTCATTGGTTTAGTTGATGCTTCAATACGGTCATTCATAGCCCAATTATTGGTTTTTAAAAATCTGTTGCGAAAAATAGAGCCTGAGAATTTCATGTACTTTCTACTGGATTTAAACTCTAGTTGGACAAACATTCTTGAAATTCTAATGATACAAGTACTCACTAAATCCACCACACAAGAAATGCCTTGAAGATCTCTCAAGGTCCATTCTTTTCATACAAATTTACTTTCATCAAAGTTACTAACTGCTAAATAAAGTATAATATGACGACTTTGGGACAATAACACTACATTTATTTGGTCTTATCATGTTCTGTTAATATAGTATTTGTGTTTTTCTAACTTTTTTTGTTTCTGGCTTATTTGCATTGATACTAATTTCTGTCTGGTTCTTTTATGTTGTAGATAAGACAACAAAAGGATCTCTTTGGGAGGTACTCGACTTTCTTTCTTTCCACCTACATAAGTATCTATTCAGGATATGGCCCCTTAAAAACAGGCATCAAAAGGTAGTTTCTTCTTCCTCGTGTTATGTTTTTTTTAATGTCATGACAAGGCTGCATCATTCCTGTGGAGTTTTTTTTAATGTACTAGGTTCCAATAAAAAGTAAGCGCTATATGTTGCAAAAGGTAACTCTATGTTTTCCTGATGGCAGAGATATAGATGAAGCATTGAGACCGGGTGTATATTCCTTAGTTGATATATGCACGCCAGATGATCTTCAACAACTTCACACAATACTAGGAGGTTGGTCATCTTGGAATATATAAGAATTAGAGGATTTGGTCTAGAGGGTTTATGTTGTGCGGGATAGGAGCTTATTGATTGCTGGTTATGTGGTTTTGCAGAGGGCCCATGCAGAAGTACTCTTGCAACTGTGTTGCATGATTACAAGCTGAATTTCCAATTTCAAGGGAAAATTTGATACTACAATCTCGATGTTGTTAGTATAGACTCATTTTTGGCATGTGTTTCTTAACTCACCACATGGGCAAATGCTTGTGGCGTGTACACTAGTATCTGTGCAAGGATTATCAGACTGTCATGCCACTATCCTCCGGATGACTGTGAGATAACTTCAGGTTTGACAAAATGCTGTCATACTATTTTCATCTACACTTTGCTATTGAATGTATTCAAAAGTTTTAACTTCGAGTGTTCTAATTCTTTTGCAAGGTCGGATGGTCCCAATTTTTGCAGGAGATGGCTGATGGAGAGGCGGATTAGACATATCAGGGTAAGAAATAGATAAAGAAGGGGTGTCCTCTTATTTTGTTTGTCGAGACAATTATCATTGAACCCACATAAATCTAATAATCCTTCACATTTAGATACTGCTCGTATGAGTTCTTTATTCATTGGCAATTGGCTAATATTTGTTTAGGTCAAACCAACCAGAGTAAAGAAGCACGCCACCATACTGTGGATGTCTAAAGACTCTAAGCTATTATTTTCTATTCCTGTCGGCACTGCAACGGCCACCCTCGGCAGCAAATACATTCTGTGGGGACGACAAAATGCCCACATTATTGTTAGTGCGCACATTATGCGAGGATGCCCACATTCGTCCGCGACTTTGCGGCATTCATCTTGGCTGGTTTTTTCTCAATTTTTTTTCTTTATAGGTAGTGGTTATCCTGAATAAAACTATTCCAAGAACAAAGATATGTTCGCTTTTCTCCATGAGATCTACTATAGCTCCAATGTTCTAAAAAGTGCTAGGTGCTAGTCGGGCGTTAGGGGGCCTTCTAGTCCCTAAGTAGCACCTTAATCGTTTTGACTTTTTAAAATTATTTTAATTATTATTTTGATATTATATTTAATATATATATATATATATATATATATATATGTTTTAAAATTATTTTAAATTCAAGATTATCCCAACAATTATTTTAAAGAGTAAGTATCATTTACATAACCATAAACTCTAGATTAACAAGAACAAAAGCAAGCAAGATATTATGGGATAACATCATAATATCCATGATTTTAGTACAATCCAAATCATAAATTCAAGATTATCAATAATAGAATAGTATCTATACACGTTCTAGTGCCTAAGGGCACTTAGGTGGTTGCCCGGATCCGCCTTGGCCACTTTTCTGAACCGCCTAGGAGGGGGAGGGGCATTTCTAGTGCCTAGGCGGTCGCCTATACCGTTTTTTAGAACGCTGGACGACTCCAATACTATCAGCGATAGAGAGATCGAAGTATCAAACAACAAACCTTTCTGATATGAATCCATAAAAAAGTTCAAATGAAAAACAAAGGTTTGACCTTTGAAAAAAAAAAAAATTGAACTACCAAAAAATTCAAACAAAACCCCAAACATTAAAATTCTAACAGATTTGAACCCATAATGCTTTCAATTCACATCTAAATATTTCACACATACAAATCAAAAACGGTATGCTAATTAAAATAGACTCCAAATCAGGACTACAAATGAATTATTCTTCTAAAGAAGGATAAATCTCTCTTTCCCGGGCCTGCGTCCTCGATCAAGGCGCTCCAATCTCAGTAACATGGAAAGGGGCTTCGATTAAGGGCCAAAATAAAGGCAAACCCCCTTGTGGCTCATCCGATGGCCGGCAAAACTTGTTTTTCTTGCACTTGTTTCATTTCTGCACATTAAAATTTGGCAAGCATTTCAGACTCACTTTGGTGTACCTATGGCAGGAGAAAGTGATGCAGAACTGAGGCAGCGCGAGCAACAGTGGCGAAAATATATGATCAGCAGCAGAAAATCATGTTGAGAATTTGAAGTTCACCCGGTATCGAGAAACGCTTTCCCGGTTCATGTGGAACAAGAAACAATTGGTCTTCATCGACCGTAAGAGTGAAACCTGGAAGCTGGGTGAGTGTTAGTTGGGTTAACCCAGTGTAAATGTAGAAGAGATGGAATAGTTCTCATACACTGTAGCTTTTAGCTGGCAAGAAAGTTGATACACAGTGCATTCATGTATACTTTGGTGTGGCTGTGGGATCGAGAGAACATTTTTGCTACCTGGATGATTTGCTGCGCTTGCTTACGGCCCAATCGTGATGCGCCACGTCGTCCAATGTAAAGGGCATAATGGGGACAATGCAGACTGGTAGCGATTGTAGTTCCTGTTCTGCCCATTAAATGGATGATGTGGCACACCATGATTGAGCCATAAGCAAGTGCAGCAAATCAATCGGTTAGCAAAAACCGATTCTCCCCCGATTGACTGATTTTCTATAGAAAAGTGATGAAAACGGTGTAGTTGGAACACGCAGTTTTTTGATGCCTGTTCCAACTATAGCAGTTGCGGCCCCACTACACTCGTGTTGAAACTACAGCGAACCAAATAGGCTGTTAGTCCATGTTGTTGTTGACATGGGAAAAAATATGACAGGGAGGCCCGGATAGAGACACCAAACTGGTTGGGTTTTTTTTTTTTAGAGAAATGCTATTCGGTCCGAAGGTTTTTCTGATTCCGCCAGCCCGATTGATGTGGTAGCGTTCAACTGGTGGCTGAAACTCAATAGCGACATTTAAATCTTCTACTCCACCAGTTGAGCACTGTTACGTCAATCTGGCTGAGTGGAATCGGAAAAACCTTCGGGCTGAATAGCATCTCTCTTTTTTTTTTTATCAGGCAGGCTCCCTGACCAATGAGCCGTACTGAGGCCCATTTCACACTCTAATCCTAGCGTGTTTCAATGGGTACCTATCTGTGCACGGAGAAAGAGGTGTTAGCGGGTGGAGACCCACTCAAGAGGACATGGGGTGGGACCAGCTCCGATATCAAGTCACTAATCTCGTGCCCCCTCAAAACCAGTTGTGAGGGAGAGGAGGCAACAGATATATGAAGACAGAAAACCCCCACCCCTTAGGGATGTGAGACTATTCGTTCAACAATGAGATTGGCTTTGTTCCGGTGCCGAAATTCTTCTTTTTTTGAGAGCGTCGAGATCCTTGTCGATTCGCGTCTCTTTTATCGTCTGCTTTCTCCGAATGGCTACTGATCGTTCTCTTGTTCCTCGACGCCTTCTTATCATATCTGGCGACCAAATTCGCGCGGTTCTGCAATCTGCAGACCCCATGTCCCTTATGCTCGCAGATCGATCATGTCTGGACACTGAGAAACCAGGCTTTTGCAAGAATTTACTCTGCGATGATCATAAATTCGACTTGGGATGGACTGGATCGCGACTTATGAAGGACTCTTTTTTCGATATTTCACGAAATTTTACAAAATATTTTAATTTTTTTGTACAACAACTGCAATACTATAGTTTGTATGATTCGATCGAGATATTCCGACAAAAAAAACCCCGAAGTTGTCTTGATTAACATGTAAATTACATGGAAAATCCATCTCTAGCAGCCTTAGTGAATCTTGAAGAAGTCCATGATGGAATCATACACTAATTCTTTAGCATTGTAGGCCATCGGGAAGTCCGCATGCGCGTAGATGTCGACGTAGTGGACCGTTAGGTCATCGGCGCCATGGAATTTGAGGCTATCTAGCAAGTGATCGACGTCTCCGACGTCCGAGAGCGCGTCTCGGCCTCCATAGCCCATGAAAAGAGGGAGGTCGCCGGGGATGGTGGACATGTTGTAGGCCGGAGGCTCGGCCTGCCCGTAATGCTCCATATTCTCCGTTAGGTCTCCATAATCATACTTCGTTATGGTGCCTCTTCGGATCACTATGTATCCATCAAGTAAAAAAAACAATGCAATCAGTAGATGAAGATCCAAAGCATGTGAATTTGGGTTTGGGTTCAGACCCAAATTCAAGTTCGATTTGGCCCATTCGGACATTTCGGGTTCGGAGGTGTTTCGATTCGGATTGGTCGAAACCCGAAATCGATACACAGCGAACAGACCGTGGATTCGATCGACAGTCGGGTTTGCTAATTACTGTAGCAGAGTGCACCTACTCTGAGCCAGGTGAATCATGTTCTTCGTCGCGGTAGACTGCGGCTCATGGTCCTGGTAAACCTGGATGGTGGATGAATTGAGGCAGCAGTTCTTGCCTGGGATTCAAGATTCCAAGAACCAGCAGATTCCACAGCACAAGAGAATCAGTACACTATTACCAAAAATGGCATTTTTTTTAAAATGTATATTTAAAAAAAAAACCAAATTGGTTAAAAGGGCATAGTCGCAAAGAATTTGGCGAAGAAAAAACTCAAAAAATTATCTTTTACATAGAATGATGTGGCATTCAATCACAGCATCCTTTTGCCTGTCGGTCCAAGCTGAGTGTGGTTCACCGATTAGGGCTGGATGAAACAGACGGCTGAGTTCGCAACATGTCATTGGATCACCTGTTAAACAGGGCGACCAATGCCTTCTTTGCCAAATTTTACGCAATTATACCCTTTTAATCAATTTAAAAAATTCAGATATTTAAAAATAAAAAATAAAAAAAGTTAAAATTACGACGAATGAACAGAAGCCACCTGTGAAAATTCCCATCAGATCGTAGCAATCGACACCAGGTTGCTTGCAGAGTGTTGCCAGCAGGTCATGCACCACCTCACTGTCATGAATTAGTCTTGATTTTAAGAAATAAAATAATAATTTTTTTTAATCAAAACAGTGAAAGGCCCAGCCCATGAAGGCCCAGTCACCTGTTTGTATCGAACACATGAAGGCCCAACCAGTACATAGCCTGCAACCAAACCAGAAGTCATCAGCTTCATTGGAATCTTGGAGGCCACAAGCTAGACAAAGGAGACACAGTTCAACAGTGTTTACTTCGGCGACGAAGGCGTCGGTTGCGAGTCGTGCGAGCGGCGACGGCATCTGATCCATATAAGCTATGGGGCTGAGCAACGCAGCTGATCTTACCATGCTCACTAGGTTATGCTGACTGAAGGCGGCAAGGGCGATCAAGGTTCCCTAGCACAAAGACAGCACATGATCCGATATCGTCAGTGGGCCGGTCCACAGCGGATATATTAAGCGGCTGGCCAATGGGTGCCTCCTTTACCGATGTGAGACTAAATCGATGGTCTATCTCAACACCGACCGATCCCGTCTCACCAACTTGCGCTAACCCGAACCTAACCCTAGCTTGGAGATCTGTTCTCGGATTGGGCTACGATTGGGCGCAGCATGGGTTGAAGGTCTGATTTAGTTTTATTGTTGGTTGCATGATTTGAAATTTCTATCAAAATTCAGAAATTTCGGCGAAATGTTTTGGTTTTAGCCGGGACTTAAACGAAAAGCAGGGTCAAATCCAGATTTCGCTCCATTTCAGTGGATATGGATAGATTTCTCTCAATTCCGTCAAATTTTGTTCCATTTCGGTTGATTTTGACAAATTTTGCTTTATTTCGGTTGCGTATGTAACTTTTACACGTCTCTTGAAAGTCTCATTTTTTTTTTTCGGTATCTCATTTTTTATCATTTCAAAAATTTCTTACTATTTCGATCGAAATTTTAAAATTTTGATCGAAATTTCGGTTTCGGCCTGAACCGAAACCAAACACGAAATCAAAATTTAAAACTATGGTCGGTTGATACGTCCACTCAGGTTAAGCTTGCATGCAAACCTCACCAATTTGAGGAATAAACTACGTAAATAAATTACGGACAATGTTTGTCTTTTAATAAACGACGGTCAATGCATATTTTTTAGTGATAAAAAACGATAAGTATTGAAAAATAACAGACCGAAAAACGACGATCATTATCCGTTTTTTTTTAACAGTATTGATGTAGAATTGGGTTGCAGCCCTAAGTACCAAACGGATCTTACCAAAGAATGCCCAACATAGTGAATCTTTTGTTGGTTAGTCTCTTTGTAAATGTACTCGACGGTAGCAGGAAGATCGTAGGCCGCTAGCTCGTCCCACGACCAATCCCAGTAGGCCTGCAATGGAACCACCAATCCAATCATCCAGGTCGAGAAGGAAGAATCATGTGCTCCCAAAGGAGGTAGGAATGTTGACGAAGAGATCGAACCGAGTCATCGGGGGAGAGCGAAGTGTGTCCGCGACTATAGACGGTCCCCCGAGAGTTGGCGATCCACACATCGTACCCCTCGTCGGCGAGAATGTACCCCAACGACTCCTCAGGCGAGCCCAGCAGCCATGTGATCCCATCCTGCCAATGGACTAGTACTGTTACATTGCAACTCGATCTTATCTCCTCTTGCTGTGATTCGATCGATTCGTACCATCAGGAGCCCGTGTTGCAGCAGCACGGGGGTCTTGTTCGCGCGCAAGGAAGCCGCCGACCGCCCATTCGGGATTCTCTGAAGGCTGAGGATGTAGCCATCTTCAGTTGTCACCTGGAACACAAGCTCAAGGTCAAGAGAGAAGCCACACAAGATGAAGGCCCATGAATGTGGATGCCCAGGAAGGGTATACAGTGTGTTCTTCGCATCCGAAGCCGTAGATCTCCACCCTTGATTTGCAGGTGCCATTGGCGGAGGAGTCGCGCGCTGGATCGGTGATGCTCACTCTCGAGCCGAGAGCAGCATCAAGTGCTGGCCCAAGGCACAGCAGCACTGCACACACAAGGCACAAACCTGTAGAGGCCATGGTTTGGGTTGTTGGAAATCTAATCGTTCTAAACTAGCAAATTTAGGATTTAATCAAATTCTTAGTATTAAAATTGATTAGCAAATGTGGTTTTCACAAACAAGAACAAGTCACAAATTTCTTTTAGAAATTGTTTGCCAAGGCAGAGCGGGTTCTATGGAACCGTCATTCACCTTGCCGAACTTTTCTAAAAGAGAGATACAATCTATCTAAAATATATCTAATTATTTAGATTTCTCTATTAGATGCAAGTCGATTATTTTAGATCTAATATCAGGACAAAAGAAGAGTTAGAAAACTCTGGCCTGTGGTCGAAGCGTGCTAGGCACTGTCCCAAGAATCTTATTGCCCCCCTCGTGCGGGTCTCGTGGCAATTGTTCTCGGAGATACGGCGACCCCGGTCAGGCGACCTCCTTCTCGTCGGCACGACTCCAAGAAGGTTTTGCGAACCTCGTAGACTTTCAGGAACCCAGCGACTCGATGACGACCTTCTCGAGTCGGGGAGGCAGCACTGCAGCAGAACCTTGATCCGAGAGATGGAGTCTCTTCGGAGCAAAGGGGCAGCACAACAGCACCACGACGAGAGAATGAAAGAGAGAGAGGCAGAGAGCAGGGACGAATTCCGATTTTCGGAGTGTGTACATCCCATTGCTGCACCGGGCCTTATATAGGCCTCGGGCTGTTAATGGGAGGCTGAAAGAGGGGAGCGGTTAATGGGCTGCGATTAAGCCCATTAACCTCGCGCGTTACAGCTCGCAGAGAGCAGTCTCGTAACGGCTCGCATGCAGCAACGGGTCGCATGCAAAACGGCTAGTAGCCAAAAAGGAATTTAATAAATGGGGGAGGACTTAATAGCAAAAAACAAAAAGGTGGCAGGTGCGGACCAGCCCATTTCGGAGGTGCTATCGTGTCCGGGTCCGCGGGCGCACACACACGCGCCGCCCAGCCCATGCCCAAGCCCAAGCCCGGCCCGGCTCGGCTCGGCACGGCACGCACGCGCGCGCGTGTGTGAGCTAGTGGAGCCCCTCCTCTAGTGTGATGACTAGTGGGGGGAAGTGGGGAAATCCTTATATGTTGGTAGGGGATTTCTCCCCTTACCGATATGGGACTAAAACCCCATGTGTTGTGTGGTTTTACAACACACACATCCAACAATCCCCCACATGTGTTTAAAACCACTAAATAGTTAAATAATTAAAAAATTCAAAAAGTAAAGTAAAAAGACTTTGCTGGATTCCTTATACTACGCAGTAGGTGTAGGTACCTTCCGGTTTGAACCTCCACTTAGTACAGTTGTATACATCCGTGAGGACTTGGTGGACTACGCCTTGAACCAGTCTCATTTATCGGGTTTCTACAAGTAGTACACGTAGTACAGTTTTCGATGGTTCTAAGCGGGTTGCGCTATTAATGGCCTTGCGCAGATATCTTTTCTTGTATGTTTCTAGGGAGCAGCCCTGGTCCCAGAGTTGCGGCCTCACAACGACATACATATAGGTAAGTCCTAATAGGGGTGTGAGCAAGGCGACACCCCGCCTCATGGGTCTTGGACTTATTAAGAGTTTTACACTCATCCTACCCCTTGCTTTTAATAAGCACTGACGTCATAGGGACGGGAGCATTATTCAGTGCTCCTCATTTTCAATCACTACTACAGTTTGTTTCTACCCATTGAACCTCCGTGAGGTTGGGTTCCCACTGCGGTGATTTTTCTTATGGGCTTAATCCCATCCCCCTCGACGATTCTAAGACCACTGTCCTAGAAAGGCCCTTAGTTAGATGATCCGCCAAATTCTTTTCGGATCTAACGAAATCTAGGGCAATTATTTGATTTTTCATCTTATATCTGAGAGATCTATGTCTCACTTTCAGATGTCGATTTATTTTTACATCAGCGTTTTCTTGATTACATTTATCAATAGCTGATCGACAATCACAATGGATAGATATAGCCGGTAAAGGCTTTTCTATCAGTGGGATCTCATATAGAAGATCTCGAAGCCATTCTGCTTCTGTGCTAGTGGTATCTAGCGCTATCATTTCTGATTCCATTGTACTCCTAGCTATAACGGTTTGTTTGGTGGATTTCCAAGATATGGCTCCACCTCCTAGTAGGAATACATATCCGGTTGTGGACTTAATATCTATTGAGTCACTAATCCAGTTAGCATCAGAGTATCCCTCTAATACAGCTGGATATCCACTATAGTGGAGACCGTATGATATGGTTCCCTTAAGATATCTAAAAATTCTTTCTAACGCATTCCAATGGGACACATTTGGGTTAGACGTATAACGACTAAGTCTATTTACCGCGTAAGCGATATCGGGTCGAGTATAGTTTGCTAGAAAACCTAGCGATCCTATGATTTGAGCATACTCGCTCTGTAGTCTAGGAAGTCCAGTATTCTTTGTTAGATGGGTATTTGGATCATATGGTGTGGATACTGGTTGGCAATCGGGGTCGTAAAATTTCCTAAGGATTTTCTCGACATAGTGGGATTGGGATAACACTAAACCATTGTCCTTCCTAATGATCTTAGTGTTCAAAATAACGTCGGCTTGTCTTAAATCTTTCATGTCAAAGTTTTGGGACAAAAAATGTTTGATGTCATTTATGATTTGTATGTTTGAACCGAATATCAGAATATCGTCAGCATACAAACATAAGATGACAACATTATTACCATCTACTTTATGGTATACACATTCATCCGTTGTGTTGATATCAAATCCATAGGATAAGATAACTTCATCGAATTTCATGTGCCATTGTTTTGGGGCTTGTTTAAGACCATAGAGGGATCGAATTAACTTACACACCTTTCCCTCTTGTCCAGGTGCAGTAAATCCCTCGGGTTGGTCCATGTATATTTCCTCATTAAGATCGCCATTCAAGAAAGCAGTCTTTACATCCATTTGATGTATGACTAGCTTATAGATTGAAGCTAAGGCGATGAGGATCCTAATCGTGGTTATCCTAGCGACAGGTGAGTAGACATCAAAGTAGTCTACCCCAGGTTTTTGGGTAAAGCCCTTGGCTACAAGTCGTGCCTTAAATTTATCTATGGTACCGTCGGGCCTAAGCTTTTTCTTAAACACCCATTTACATCCTATGGTTTTACAACCAGGAGGCAAATTGGTGAGTTCCCAGGTATGGTTTTGAAGTATGGATTGGATCTCGTTATCTATGGCTTCTTTCCAAAAAGGTGAGTCTATGGACTTCATTGCATCTGTATAGGTGGAGGGGGAGTTCTCCACCATAAGTGCATAGAAGTCATCAAAGACTTTCTCTACACGGGCACGTTTACTCCTCCTAGGTTCGGTTTGGGTTACCGGCTCAGTCTGATCAGGTTCTAATTGGACTTCAGGTTCGATCTGAGTCACCTGATTAGAACTAGAGGCCTGGTTATTGGTATTAATCCTAGTGTTGATCCTAGTTTTATAAGGGAAGATATTTTCGAAGTATGAAGCATCTCTTGCTTCAATTATGGTGTTATTGGCTATTTCGCTTATTTCAGAGTTAAACACTAAAAAACGATTAGCGTTACTGTCTGAAGCGTAGCCAATAAAGATGGCATCTACTGTCTTAGGTCCTATCTTCTTCCTTTTGTTATCGGGGATTTTTACCTTAGCTAGGCACCCCCACACTTTTAGGTATTCTAAGTTAGGTTTCCTATGTTTCCATACTTCGTATGGGGTCAAGTCATTATGTTTAAACGGAATGCGGTTAAGGATAAAACAAGCCGTCATTAGGGCTTCCCCCCACAAGTTCTCTGGCGCTCCAGAGCTTAATAACATGGAATTGACCATGTTCATTAGGGTTCTGTTTTTCCTCTCCGCTACACCGTTGGATTGGGGAGTGTAGGGAGCTGTGACTTCATGGAGTATTCCATAGTCATCACAGTACTCACTTAACTCATTTGAGGTGTACTCCCCTCCTCGGTCTGACCTAAGGATCTTAATGGATTCATCTAATTGGTTTTCAACCAGAGCTCTGTAAATTTTAAATTTACTGAGTACTTCATCCTTAGTTTTAATAAGGTATAGGTGGCAATATTTTGAAGCGTCATCTATGAACGTTACAAAATATCTATTGCCACCTCTCGAGGTTCTCCCAGAATCACAGACATCGCTGTGAATTAATTCAAGTATATGGGAGTCTCGATCGATGGTTTTAAAAGATTTCTTAGGTTGTTTGGCTTCTACACATATCTCGCACTTGTCGAGATTCCTAGTATCAGATTTAGGAATAATGTTTAAGGTCATGAGTTTCTTAATTGAATTATAATTTATATGACCTAGTCTTTGGTGCCAAGTGACCGAAGACTCAACATTCAGAATTGTAGACGAAGGATTAAGGACATTTAATTTAAACAAACCATCACAAAGAAATCCTTTTCCAATAAAATTCATTCCTTTAGTTATTACAACTTTATTGGACTCGAATACAAGCTTATAGCCCTGTTGGACTAATAAGGACCCACTAATTAAGTTCCTCCTAATCTCCGGAACGTGGTTGACTCCGCGCAGGGTTAGAGTCTTCTCCGACGTCAGCTTCAGGTCGATCCGTCCTATCCCTAGCACACGAGCCTCAGCATTGTTCCCCATGCTTACAGCTCCTCCACCTGAGACCTGATAGGTGGAAAACAAAGATTGATCAGAGCAAACATGAATGTTAGCTCCTGTGTCAATCCACCAATCAAATGCTTGAAAGGTCATGTTAACTTCAGGAGTGAAGAGAACAGACCTGAAAGCGGTCCCAGGAGAGCCAGCTCCAGAGGTCACCATGTTGACTTGGGAGCCGGGTGGCGTTGGACCATTTCTTCTTGGATTTGGAGGTGGTGCTGTCTTCTTGTAGAAGCATTGGTTGGCCATGTGATTGGTCCGACCGCAGACGTAGCAGCATCGCACTCCTTCCTTCTTTTGGTTCTTGGGATGGTTTGGGTTATGGTTGCTATGGTATGGCTTCTTGGTATATGGCTTAGGCTTAGGGTGGAAGGGTTTCTTCTGGAACTTATGTCTAGGTTTTTGGAATGGCTTAGACGGTTGACCCTCTACGTTGTTGACCTTGGGTTTGGATTCAGAGGATCCCTTTTCCCTGAGCCTATGTTGCTCCTCAATTCTAATAGAGTTTAGAACTTGAGTTAGGGTTAGGTCACCTTGGGTATGACTTAGGTGTTTAGAAAACTCAGACCAAGAAGCAGGTAGTTTATCTATAAGGCAGGCTATTTGGAAGGTTTCATCAAGAGTGGAACCATTCGTTTTTAGGTGTTGGACTAGGTTTTCAAACTCATGAATCTGATCATTCATGGGTTTGGAGTCAACCATTTTGAAGCTGTTGAAGTCAGACGCTTTGAAGCGTTTTACTCCAGCATCATCTAGGCCATACTTACGCTCTAGGGTATCCCATAGGTCCTTAGGGTTTTGAATGGTATAATAGATATCGTATAATCTATCAGATAAGGCCCCTAGGATCCTATGAAGGCCATGATAGTTGATTTCTTCTGGGGTCCTAGTGGGAATGCCAGAAGTGGATTCAGGTTCAGGTTGTGAAGTGGAGGCTCGGGTGCGACGAGTTTGGCTAGACCCGTTGGATACTCCTGGTGCGGTTTCACCTATGGCTGACAGTAACCCAAGTGTGGTTAGCCAGAATCGCATCTGGTTTTGCCACCTCTTGAAGTTAGACCCGTCAAACTTTTCGGGTTTGGCACTAAGGGTTTCACGGTTTGGTGAGGCCATTTCGGACCAAAGTAAGGAGTTGTAATCTGTGGATTGAAAAATAAGTTTTGTCAATTTTAAAGTACACCTAGATAGATTCGACTTTTAGAAGTCCAAATGAAACTTCCAAATCCTAACGGCCAGATGGGCTCCAGGTAGGAGGTGGAGCACTAGGCTCGCTCAAATACCAAGCTACCTTGGGCAATTTAATGCCGGTTTGACAAGCCTTTCTCGACACCGTAGGTAGTGGAATATTTCAATGACGACTTTTAGTCTTTTCTATAATCTATATATGCTTTTGCTTTTGTAGAAAATAGTTTTGTAATTAGTAGCAACTAATAGGTAGCACGAAATAAAGACTAATAGATGATCACGTAGGCTAACTTAGTGAGCACGTTGCAAAGAAAATAACTTATGAACGATTAAATTACAATAAGATTCTTGGATTGTTGGAAATCTAATCGTTCTAAACTAGCAAATTTAGGATTTAATCAAATTCTTAGTATTAAAATTGATTAGCAAATGTGGTTTTCACAAACAAGAACAAGTCACAAATTTCTTTTAGAAATTGTTTGCCAAGGCAGAGCGGGTTCTATGGAACCGTCATTCACCTTGCCGAACTTTTCTAAAAGAGAGATACAATCTATCTAAAATATATCTAATTATTTAGATTTCTCTATTAGATGCAAGTCGATTATTTTAGATCTAATATCAGGACAAAAGAAGAGTTAGAAAACTCTGGCCTGTGGTCGAAGCGTGCTAGGCACTGTCCCAAGAATCTTATTGCCCCCCTCGTGCGGGTCTCGTGGCAATTGTTCTCGGAGATACGGCGACCCCGGTCAGGCGACCTCCTTCTCGTCGGCACGACTCCAAGAAGGTTTTGCGAACCTCGTAGACTTTCAGGAACCCAGCGACTCGATGACGACCTTCTCGAGTCGGGGAGGCAGCACTGCAGCAGAACCTTGATCCGAGAGATGGAGTCTCTTCGGAGCAAAGGGGCAGCACAACAGCACCACGACGAGAGAATGAAAGAGAGAGAGGCAGAGAGCAGGGACGAATTCCGATTTTCGGAGTGTGTACATCCCATTGCTGCACCGGGCCTTATATAGGCCTCGGGCTGTTAATGGGAGGCTGAAAGAGGGGAGCGGTTAATGGGCTGCGATTAAGCCCATTAACCTCGCGCGTTACAGCTCGCAGAGAGCAGTCTCGTAACGGCTCGCATGCAGCAACGGGTCGCATGCAAAACGGCTAGTAGCCAAAAAGGAATTTAATAAATGGGGGAGGACTTAATAGCAAAAAACAAAAAGGTGGCAGGTGCGGACCAGCCCATTTCGGAGGTGCTATCGTGTCCGGGTCCGCGGGCGCACACACACGCGCCGCCCAGCCCATGCCCAAGCCCAAGCCCGGCCCGGCCCGGCCCGGCTCGGCACGCACGCGCGCGCGTGTGTGAGCTAGTGGAGCCCCTCCTCTAGTGTGATGACTAGTGGGGGGAAGTGGGGAAATCCTTATATGTTGGTAGGGGATTTCTCCCCTTACCGATATGGGACTAAAACCCCATGTGTTGTGTGGTTTTACAACACACACATCCAACATGGGTTGGATGGATGTCTCTCCTCGACCACCCTCTGCTATTTATGCCGAGGGGGGATGCCACGTCGATTTCATCGATGGAATGAGTGGGGCCTGATAATCTAATTATGCGAAGATTTTAATAGCTTGTTTGATCATCTACGTCGCGGTACCGTGTGGAGTAGAGAGGGAATTTTTATTTATTTTTACCTATTTTATTCAAATATTTTAGACGTCTTACAATCAAACAAGCAGAAGTATCCATAGAACTAAGATCAACAAGAGGCTTTGGAAACTCTTCCCAAAATACTTAGTCAACACCCATCGTTTTGCGTAGTTCGCCGACCAATCGGCACTTCGATTTCCTTCTCGATAGATATGGGAAATCCTTGTCTGAGTAGTATGTGTGTCGAGAAGAAAAAATCGTTCGATCAAGATAACAATTTGTTTTTGAAATTAAAGGTTAGTAGCGAGAAAAATTATTTTGTTTTTTTTTTTATTAAACTCATTAGTTTATTCATGTAACCGTGTTTTCTTAATAAGATTATTCTCACATCGGACGAACCGATCCTCTACGATTGTGTGCGCCACATCGCATGAACGGCGTATGGTCTGGGCTGAGTGTGCCACGTGCCCGATGGCAAGCACAAACTATCCGTCTGTTCGTTCAAGAGATGTGGTGTGCATGGAGATGGTGCATCATCGCTAATTGTTGGAGATTGCGGCTGTAGAGGACCCAAACTCTTTTTTTTTAATAATAATTGGCTGCCCACTAGTAAATACTCTCTTTTGTAGCAGCAGCTATTGTTAGAAATGGTTTTGGAGAAATCATCCAATGCAGCTCTATCCATGCCCATGTTGGGTTTCATTGGCCCATTAAAACCCAGCCCAAATTGGACATCAGTAGGAAAATTAGCCCAGGCAAAATTTGAGCTCGTCAAAGCGAATTTCGCGCAGGATCTACGATAGAACACGCAGGAAATTCACTCGGGCGAGCCTGATTTCAACTAGGCAAATCGGTGCGGGCAGACATGTACGGGATGCGATTTTTGGGCTGTTTTGGGGAATTCTTCGACCACAAATTTCCTTCTCATTTAAGGGGAGGATTGTGGGGCGTTAGGGTTTGTAAGAAGGCTTGTTGCAGTTGGAGAGAGAGAGAGAGAGAGAGAGAGAGAGAGAGAGAGAGAGAGAGAGAGAGAGAGTAAAGAAGAAGGAAGATAGAGGAGAGAGAGGAGAGGTCCATCTTTGATCATCTCTCGGATTCTTGGGTCTTCATTGAGGTTCCTCATCGTGTCGGCCTCGGCATCTTCATTAGTTGATCTTCTCTCGATATCGCTTGGTAATCTCTTGTGTATTCCTGATAGTTATTATCCCCGTGGTATTGTTCTGAGTAGAGGGTTGAGATACGTTTGGGGGGGTCCGACAAACAGTGATCCACCGCTGGTGATTGTAATCTCTTTATAGTGGAAATCTTATTCCATGATTGCCGGGACCGCTTGTATATTTGGTTGTGCCTTGCGTGGTGTGTGTATCTACTTCTTTGTTTTGTGTCGTCTATGGTAAATGTAGACATCAACCTCTCAGTAGATCAAGCTTCCGTGAAAGACCCGAAGAGCCATCGTAGACCACCGGAGCCTTTATCCTCAATAGTGGTATCAGAGACAGTATCTGGTAGTCTGATCACCAGCCATTTTCAGTGCTTGATGTGAGGTTTCAAAGTCAGTGGAGTGTAGATGGCGTCGAGCAGGACACCTGTCATGAAGCTCGACATTGAAAAGTTTGATGGGAAGATCGATCAATTTTGACTTGTGGCAAGTACAAGTCAGGGATATATTGAGCCAAACTAGTTTGCACAAGGCACTGAAGGGTGACAAACCGATGGACATGAAAAAGACGGATCGGGAAGAGTATGACCTGATGACAATGAGTGCATCAAATTCGGCTATGTTTGGTGAAGACTAGTATTGTCTTGTCACAAGTGTAAGAGGATATCTCTATGGCAAAAAATTAGACAAAGTTGGAGGAATTCTATATGACGAAGTCACTCACCAATCATATGTACCTTAAGCAAAATCTATTTATACTTCGGATGGAAGAAAGCACGAAGGTTGGTGAGCATATCAATACCTTTAATTAGGTGATCTCATAACTAATTAATGTTGGCGAAGAAATAAAAGATGAAGACAAGATGCTACTTGTTTTGGTTGGCTTTCCTCGTCATTTTAGCATCTGATAATCACATTGCTCTATTGAAAGGAAACCATCAAGTTCCAGGATGTTGTAGGTGCACTTCTTTTCAACAAGTTACGGTTGAAGGAGGCAGGTGTTAACAGCGGAAATCATGTGGAGGGTATGTTGGTGACTAGGAAGGGTGTGAGGAATAAGAAGTTTTCTTATTGGAATTGTGGAAAGTACGGACACTTTAAGAACGACTACAAATAGAAAGGTGAAGGACCAAGTTCTGGAAATAACTCCAATTCGATGCAAGCCAGGAAGGACACAAATCAAGTATCAGTGGTATATTCCGATGAAGAATTTGTAATTTTGGTGACCACTGAGTATAAAAGTTGAGATTTGATTCTTGATAGCGGTGCCACATATCGTATGTGCTTACACAGGATATGATTTAACAACTATGTAGGGTATGAGGGTGGCGGTATGACTATCAGTGATGGTGTGGGAGAAACTATAACTGTCGTACGGTTTTTCACCAACAGTCGATTGATTTCGAGTACGGTGCACTGTAGCGTGCTGAGCTATCACGTAGACACTGTTGAACGTAGAGAATAAAGTAGAGAGTGATGGAGAGAATGGTTCGCACAGGATGTGGTGACGAAATTCGTCCGAAGCCTACGTCTTCGTGCGGTAAGACGCAACTTTGAATCCACTATTTTCAATTGTTAACATACAACTGCGGAAAATTTCTAGTGGGGAATGACGTCTCTCATCAAAAAAAAATTCAACACGTCTACATACCATAGAACCGCATGTCCCACTACCCCCAGAGCTCTGAGTGCTACAGTTGTATGGTCCGCAGGATATGCTGAAAACCTTTCCCCATCTCATGTTGCCTGATAGGTGACACGAGCTTTCTGCTTGTATGAAACCATTTCTGATCAACGTAGTGGTTTTTTTTTAAAAGATCGATGGGGTGTACTTTCTTTTTTAAAAAAAAACAACAAAAGGGTTCTCCTATCACCACAAACTGATATCCTCTTCATCTCTCCCATTGCCACAAACTGATATCATCTTCGCCTATCCCATTGCCAAACTAGTCATCAAGTGATATTGTCATGGTTGTTAGCCTTTTGACCACAAAATCCCTACCACTTCGCCCCTCCCTCCTCTCCTTGGCTTCCCCCTTCTTCATCTTCTCTCCCATTCCAACGGACTCTTCTCGGCCGCTCCCTTGGTGTCTCTTTCGCCTCCTCCTTGTGGCATGCCGTCGCCATCCTGAAGCCCCACCACTTCGCCCCTCTGCTCCCCCCTCTATTAATTCCACTCATCTCTCCTCAGTTAGCCCCTTGGTCTCTCATCTGCATCCGTTAGACTTGCTGCCGCCGCCACCCTGAAGCCCCTAGCCATTGTCATCGCCACCGAAAAGGCTAACGGTGTCCATAAGTGATACTTGACAACAATAGAGGAAGAAGTGATCGAAGGTACGTAATATTTTTGTTCTCTGTGTGTATAATATAATACCCTTGAATGTGTTCATTCTATTGGGTTGGAAACATTTTTGCAGTAGTTTTCTATGGATTTGATTAATTACTTCAAGATTTTTATGTTATATTGCTTCAAATATTTGTTGCTTCTAATGCGATTTGGTATGAATAAGAGTTCTTTTTTTCTTTTCTTTGTGTGTATAATATATTACCCTTGAATTTGTTCGTCTATTAGGTTGGAAACATTTTTGCAGTAGTTCTCCATGGATTTGATTAATTACTTCAAGATTTTTATGTTATATTGCTTCAATTATGTGCCTGCTTCTAATGT
The DNA here is from genome assembly GCA_947650365.1 of Chamaelirium japonicum. Lineage (NCBI taxonomy): Eukaryota > Viridiplantae > Streptophyta > Magnoliopsida > Liliales > Melanthiaceae > Chamaelirium > Chamaelirium japonicum. Next base: position 31,893,058 of record OX393556.1, read on the forward strand.
GATTTTGGTATAAGTAAGAGTTTTTCTTTTTCTTTTCTCTGTGTGTATAATATAATACCCTTGAATTTGTTCAATTTATAGAGTTGAAAATATTTTTTGCAGTAGTTTTCTATGGATTTTATTAATTACTTCAAGATTTTTAAGTTTTATTGTTTTAAATATATGTCTGCTTCTAATGTAATTTTGCTTCAAATAGAGTAGAGATAGATAAATAGAAGGGTTGACAGAGGATATGGTGACAAAGTTCGATTGAAGCCTATGTACTTCTCCATGCGGTAAGATGCAAGCTTCTAATGCAATTTCTTAATAAAATTATTCCCACATCGGACGAACCAATCCTCTATGATTGTGTGCACCACGTCGCATGAACGACATATAGTCTGGGCTGAGTGCACCACGTGCATGATTGTAAGCACAAATGATCCGTCCATCCGTTCAGGAGATGTGGCGCGCGTGCATGGAGAGGTGCATCATCATCAATTGTTGGAAATTGTGGTCGTAGAAGAACCAAACTCTAATTTTTTAATAATAATTGGTTGCCCACTAGTAAATGCTCTCTGTTTTGCAGCAGTAGCTATTGCTATAAATGGTTTTGGAGAAATCGTCAAATGTAGCTCTATCGATGTCCATGTTTGGTTTTGTTGGCCCATTAAAACCCAACCCAAATCGGACACCAGCATGAAAATTCTCCTGGGTGAAATTAGAACTCACCTGGGCAAATTTCGCACAGCGTCTGCGACAAAACATGTAGAAAATTCTCTAGGGCGAGTCTGATTTCACCCAGGTCAATCGATGCGAGCAGACATATACAAGATGCAGTTTTTTGGCTGTTTTTGGAAATTCTTCGGCCACAAGTTTCATCGTTAAGGGAATGTGTGTGTGGTTTTAGGGTTTGTAAGAGGGCTTGTTTGCAGCTGTCGCGAGAGAGAGAGAGAGAGAGAGAGAGAGAGAGAGAGAGAGAGAGAGAGAGAGAGAGAGAATAAAAGGGAGAGAAAAGAAATGAAGGAAAGAAAAAAGGAATAGGAGGGAGGAGAGGTCCTTTCCTGTCATCTCTCGGATTCTTGGGTCTTCATCGAGGTTTCGCATCATGTCGGCCTCATCATCTTCATCGGTTGATCCCCTCTTGATATTGCTCGGTAATCTCTTGTGTACTCCCGGTATTTGTTATCGTCGTGGTATTGTTCTGAGTAGAGGGTTGAGATACGTAGGGGGGGTCTGATAGACAATGACGCACTGCTAGTTAATGTAATCTCTTTATACTGAAAATCTTATTCCTTGATTGCTGGTACCCGTTGTATGTTTGGTTGTGCCTTATGTGGTGTGTGCATCTACTTCTGTGTATTGTGTCACTATGGTAAATGTTGACATCAACCACTTGGTAGATCACACTTTTATGAAAGACCCGGCGGTCGATCGTAAACTATCAGAGCCTTTATCTTTAATAGTGGTATTAGAGACAGATTCTGGTTATCTGATCACCAACCAGTTTCAATGCTCGGTGTGAGGCTTCGAAGTTTGTGGAGTATAGATGGCGTTTAGAGGGATACCTGTCATGAAGCTCGAATTTGAGAAGGTTGATGGGAAGATCAATTTTGGCTTGTGGCAAGTGCAAGTCATGGATAGGTTTATCCAAGACAGTTTGTGCAAGGTATTGAAGGGTGAGAAACCAACAGACATGAAGGAAGTGGATTGGGAAGAATATAACCTAAGGGCAATGAGTAAAATTCGGCTATATCTAGCAAAGACTAGTACTGTCCTGTCTCAAGTGCAAGGAAGTCTATATAACAAAGTCGCTCACCAATCATCTATAGTTTAAGCAGAAGCTATTTACACTTCAGATGGAGGTAGGCACAGAGGTTGGCGAGCATCTCTATACCTTTAATCAGGTGATCTCAAAACCGATTAATATAGGTGAAGAAATAAAAGATGAAGACAAGGTGCTACTTCTTCTGGGTTTGCTTCCCTCGTCACTATAGTATCTGAGAATCATGTTGCTCTATAGGAAGGAAATCATCAAGTTCCAAGATATTGCAGGTACACTTCTTTCAAACGAGTTATGGTTGAAGAGGGCAAATTGTTGGAATTGGTGTATCTTATATGCTAATTCCAGTATGTCCAACACTTGATTAAATTCATGTTACTAAAACTCCTATATCATTGTGCATAAGATGCATAAACCTACTAAATTTGTTTAATATGGCCGAGATAACTCATATATATGGATGAGATCTCATACATGAGATATGTAGCTACCATACATACTTATACAGATTCGCAGCCAATCGTTCGATTGGACATCTAGTATGTAAGGCTGTAACACCCTAACTTTCTCGTTAAAGAGAGATGCCCTATTTCGATCATTAGTATGAGATACTAAATCAGGTAGTATTGATGCATTTAGAATGCATTAAATGAATCAAGAGGGAAAATCAATCTTGATAACTATTTATATAAGACTAGGACCTCTACTACTAGTTGCCTCAAACCAAAATCCTAGAATGTATTGTGAACTCTTAGTTTGGTGTTCTCTACTTTGACCTACCAAACAGTGCGATTTATTGCAGACCTAATTCTAGGTAGATTGGGTGGTTTATATTAGGCTATAGGGAACACAAGCAGTCCCTAGGAATTCCATATTTTCCGAAGGGGGTCTAAATGTCTCCTTGAGTGGCTCTCATGAAGTGCTGATCACTAGTGGTGGCCATCCATAATCAAAGTAAGATGGTAATCACTACGCAATGAGAGAGCAAGACTCAAGTGGGTGAACTAAATCGGGAAGGATAGTCGGTACTAATCCCAGTTAGCTTCGCAGACATCGGATTAGAAGGGTTCAAGTGCAATATAGCAAGGTAAGGATACTCGCATAAATATACTAATAACCTCGGAGTGCAGCAGTGACTTAGTAGTGATTATAGACACTGCTCACAGGTGTTGCCTAGGCCATGGTACTAGTGGGAGCCAAGATTATCAAGGTCTTGAAGATTCCAACTCCTAGTCGCTTTTGTCGACAAAGCAGACCTAATCCAATATCATTAGGGTTTATTGGTAGCGGGTAACATTGTAATAACCAAGACACCCAGGGCACCTAGATTAGGCGTTAGTGTAGCTTAAGTTTTCTAATTGGATTGGGGGATTCTTAAGCGGTTCCATTTATATATTCTCTTTTGGAGGAAACCTAGTTGGACTAGGATTCCTCAGGTGGGACCTATCGGATGGGCCCCTAGCTCATGGAAAAAGAATGTGGATTTATGAATGTGTGTGGAACTCAATCACTAGGTCATGATTAAGTTGACTAAGTTAACACTGTTATTTTCTAGGGGTTGCCATAAGTGTCAAGTTTGACTAAGTTGATTTTTTTTGAAAATATCATAAGTGTCAACTCAGACTAAGTTGGCCCTCGGACATCCTAGGGGAAATTACTAGAGCCCAGTTAAGTGAACTTTAATGACTTTCCTAAAATATAGGAGGTGTCATAAGTGTCCGGGATGGAGTGCGATTCTATCTCTTTCTCAGGTCAACTTTCTACTGTACTAAAAGATAACTCCTAAGTGCAAGGGCATTATCGTAACTGTCCATGGTGGATGTTGATAGATAATTAATTAATTATTTTTTCTTAATGGTTCCCTAGTTGGACTAGGAGAAGCCATGTTGCATCTTTAGGGTTTGACCGCAGTTAAATCGGGCTAACAGTGCGTGATCTTTCTCACTTAAGGGGGTGCTAGAACTTAGGGGTGCCACTTGAGGTCATATTGGCTGCCCCTATATGTCCTTCCCATAAGGATTTTGGCCAAGAGATAAGCCCTAGCCGAAATCCCCATATGGAAAGAGATATAGGTGGTTATGAAGGGAGAGATCCAAGGGATCTCTATCCCTTTATAATAGGATATCCCCTATGGAGATTTCGGCCTTATATTCAACCCTAGCCACCCCCTCTATAGCTTAGAACACATGTAAAACCGTGCCCTTCCTCTCCCCTTAGTGGTTTCAGCCTTGGGAAAGAGAAGGAGAAGAAAAGGAGAGAAATAGAGAAAGAGAAAGAGAAGAAGAAGCATACTTCTTCATCCCTCACACCAAATCATTTATCATCTTCATCTTCTTCAAGCGTCATCGAGGGGATGAAGATGAAGGATGAGACTCCCACAAGTCCACACATGCTTGTCGAGGTCGCGGGATAGGAGTTGTTATGCGAAGGATGCGAGATCCAAATCAAAGGAACTACAAAGATTTGATCCCTCACAAAAGGATATGTAGGCAACTTGAAGATGAGATCTTAAAGCGCAGCCGGATTCATCATCAACCATCAACCTTAGATCTTCTCCACGAGCGTTTATAAGTCTCGTGAGGTAACCTCTAGTAATCCATACGTTTTGTGCATGCGCATTAAATTATTTACATGATAGTTTACATAATCGAATAGAAGGTAGCACGATCTCGATCTTGAGATCTAGATGATAAATTTTTTTAGCCTTACGCATCATCATCTAGACGATCAAATCTGCTTCCGTCGTGCGCTCCGACCAACACATATGCTAACAATGAAATTCATGTGGAGGGTATGTTGGTGGCCAAGGAGGTTGTGAGGAATAAGAAGTTTCCTTGTTGGATTATTGAAAGTATGGGCACTTCAAGAACGACTACTATTAAAAAGGTGAATGAGCAGCTTCTGGAAATGACTCCAGTTTGGCGAAAGCCAGAGAGAACACAAAAGTATTGATGGTATATTCCAACGAAGAAGTTGTAATCTTGGAGATCCCTGAGTATAGAAGTTGAGATTTCATTCTTGATAGCGGTGCCACACATCTTGTGTGTTCACACAGGGCATGATTCAGTAACTCCGCATAGTGTGAGGGTGGTGGTATGATGATCGGTGATGATTCTCGATTGCTGGTGAAGGGAGTCTGTATCATTCCCTTGAGGATGTCGAATGAAACAGTTCAGACCCTCAGGAACGTTTGTGGTGTTCCGGGGATGAGATTGAATCTAATTTTATTTTTCAAATTAAATTATCTTGGGTATATGACCACCAGTCTAGGTGGACTTCTGAAAGTTTGGAATGACACTTTTTTAATCTTGGAAGAAGCTTGGAGTGGAGGCCTGTACAAGGTTAATGCAATAATAGTTTTGGGGGTAGAGGTTTCGGCGAGGAGCAAGTATGCATGTGGAGCATTCTCAGACGACAAGAATATGAAGAAGAAGTGGGTTCCTATCCACAACAAAGGTGGACTTGGTCGATCTTCGGTCCTGATGATCAAGCACCCAGTGTAAGGTGCGGGCATCTGGTGTAGGATACTAAAGATGGCGACAAGGATGACAAGGGATTTTCACTGGTACTTGGTAGCGACGACGAATGGGTATGGGTCGGGTATGGACTCTGCCACACCCGAATGGGTATAGGTATCGGTAGGGGTAGGATCCAACCCGAACCCGACCGACTGTCACCCCTACGCATACCCAATTCATACCCAAAACCCAAGACTCGAATGGGTATCGGTCGGGTATGGACATACCCACACCCGAATGGGTGTGTGTATCGGTAGGGGTAGGATCCAACCCGAACCCAACCGATTGCCACCCCTACGCACGCCCCTCTTTCCCGGGTTCACTCCTCTCCACTGATGATCGCCTCCTCTATCGGTCGCTGATGATTTGGGAAGCAACACGTGGTGATCCGCAAACCAACGACCACGATCTAGGCCATGGGATGAACCCAAGGGGGTATGCCACCACCCCCGACCGCCGCCCACCATGTACCGCCGCTAGCCAGCCACCGTCCCCACCGGCCGTCGCCACCGGTCACCGCCGACCACTCCTACCGACTGTCGACCACCACCCGTTGACAGCGGCATGAGTGGTCGCTGGCGGCGGGTGGCAAGAGGGCAGCGGGGGTGGTCACCAATGGCGGGGGTGGTCGGTTGTCAGTAGGGGTGGTTGCCGGTGGCGGCGATAGTGGCGGCCGGCAAGGACGGTGGCAGGCCGGCGACGGCGGGTGATGAGGGGTTGGTGGCATACCCTTTGGTTCATCCCATGGCCATATATCGTGGCCGTTCAATTTCAGATCGCCACATGTCACTCCCAAATCGTCAGCGACCGATTGGCGAGACGATCATCAGTGGAGAGGAGTCGAGCCTTCTCCTCTTACTACTCTCTCTGTCCCTCTTGAGAACCCGCCCGCCCGCCCGCCCGCCCAGTGTTTCCTCTCTCTCTCTCTCTCTCTCTCTCTCTCTCTCTCTCTCGATTCTGTCTCCACTCAACCCCCCGCTCTGCTCCGGCGTCCAGGAAAAAGAGGGCCACAAGACCGAGGAAGAAGACGACGAGGGAGGGCTCGAACGAAGAGGAGGAGCAGTGGCGCAGAGGAGGTGACCGATCGGAGAGGAGGAAGACCCCATTGTCCAGGTGAGGTCTCTCTCTCTCTTGGCTTCAAGGCTGCAGTTCCTATTGGAAAGCTTGGAGTGGGATTTCGGTAACGCTAAAATTGGGTCCCTTTCACTGATGGGTTTGGGAGAATGCTAAAGACAGCCTTATTTGAATTTGTTTGGTTTGGAGTGGAAAAAGTTGAACTTTTTCTTTTTTTTTCCCAATTTTTTTCCTGAGCTTGGATTCTCCAACATTCTCCTCTTTTTTTTTCCGGTGCACACTGAATGATTATAGATGTCCACATTGATTTGAAAGTTGGCCTGGAGTGCTGCCTTTGTTACAAGAACATCAAAAGAACTCTTTGCAAGCTCCAACTCCAAGGTAACATTCTCCCCACATTCATTATATATAATTATAAATAACATCTGAAAAAGGCAATGGTCTGTTATTGAGAATGCAATGCATGGGTTTAACTCTAATTCAATAATTCTTGAATCTATTTCTGCATTTGTGGATGATTAAATGTGAAAAAAAAATAAAAATTAATTAAGGAACATTCACATATCTTTATAAGGGATTGTTTTTTATATATCCAATTCAAATAATGCAGTTGGAAAATAAGTAGGAGGATTAATGTTTGTTTTCTCATTGCATTATAGTTGGGATAATTTTAATCAAACAATTATTTTATTGTGCCCTCCATATATATGCAGTTATCATAATATTGCTTTATGGTCATCCCATGCACCTATGTTTAGCTTCATGTCATCATCTCTGACCGTAGGTAGTCGACTATGATTTGCCGTCAAAGGCGGCCGCTGCAATGCTGACAAGCACAGGGTGGCTCGAGAGATTGGCGACAGGGAACGGCAGATTAGGGACGAACTTTGGATTTTTCTTTTCCATTGTAATTGTTCCGGTGGTTGATTGGAATTCATTGGCCGATCATCACTTCCCTGTATCTCCCTCCATCACTCCCCACATTTTCCTCCACACTTATGTTCATCATTCTTTTTCCTTAATTTTATTTCGATTGATCTGCATGCATTTTTTTTAAATCTATGGATTCATTATTTTGTTATTTTTTGTGGACTATCGGATCATCTAATCATTTGTCCATTTGATTTCTAGGTATCTTCGAATTTTTTTTGTGAAAATGATATTTGTGGCATTGTCGATCAAGTTGATTTGTTGTACTTGTTCTTCGATGTTGGTTACGGACTACTATTTGGAAGACGTGTTTGGACCCTGTTTCAATCAAGGTTTTTATCAACTTAACTTTGTGCAACCTTGGGAGAGTTCTGTTTCAATGATCACTTCCTCCTTTCATAAACAGTTTAGTGAATCCAGACTTGCAATGAACCTGGTTCAATTGTGAACCGCACCAACCCTTGAATTGTGTTCACAGCTCCATCCGAGTTTGCTCCATCGTAAGATACTTTGCATAATGCATATTCAATCGCCGATTTTATGCCTCTTCCTTCATATTGCACTCAACAATTCATACGAGTCCTGTTCTCACTTCTCAAATTAGAAAGTCATGCTCGCAAATGCGCATTGCTTCTAATCATCATTCATTGTTTTGAATAATGGCGTTAAGCTATAAATAAATAATCACAACCATATCTCAACTATTATTGTCGGATTTATGAATCCTTTTTCTTTAAACCATTCATCTTGAAGGCCATGTCTATTAAACTTTTTCATTTTTTCAAGTGTTATAGGCATGAAATTGTATAAAAAATGACCATTAGGCATGCATTGGTTGTGCAGCTTTTCCATTTCAGGTTATTTACAAAAATATTCCTTATGAAGTCCATTTTAGTAGTGATAGTATGTAAATTATTAATGGAATGTATTGTTTTGGTCCATTGGATGTCAGGTGTTCTAATCTAATAATGTAGAACACCACTAATTTTCTGCTACTTAAACTTTTGTTTTGGTTTGATTCACGTTTGAGTATGCATAGTAAAATGCAGCAGAATGGCGGGGGTGGCGGATGACGAACATGGGGACAAGTGGGATGAGTCGGTTAACAAGGTCGGTCGATGCCAACAATGGCGAATAGAGAACAACGGTGACAAGTGATGGCAATAGCATGCAACCGTGGTAGACAACAAAGGCGAGCACACTCAAGATGGCTAATCTCATTTGTTGGCTGTTTAAAAACTAGTGCATGCCCGTGCCTGTTGGCACTGCAGCGGGCCGCCTTCTGCGGCAACACACCCCCCGGGCATCACCACCCCCCACCGTCGTATGCGACGACAACACACCCGATTGCCTTCGGCATGCCCGTGCTGATTGGCACGAAGCGGGAGCCTTCGGTGCGACCAACCAACCCCCAACTCCGCTACCCCAGGGGGGGAGGAGAGAGAGAGAGAGAGAGAGAGAGAGAGAGAGAGAGAGAGAGAGAGCTATCTCGATACAAACTGAGGCCTAAGGCGAAAATTCTAAACCCAAAGTTAGCGGGTTTAGATTTGGCCTAAACGGGTTCGGGTCATATTAGGGTCAACCCGATTGACCCGTTTATTTAATGGGTCGGGTTCGGGTTTGTACTTATAGCTCGATTGACCCGACTTGACCAGTTTACCAAATGGGTCGTGTCAACCCGACCCGACCCGAGCCAACCCGACCCAATCCGATCAAATCCAGCCCAATCCGACTTGTCTTGACCCAACCCGGTAGGTTTACATGGGTTCTGTTGAGCCAACCCGACCCGATACGACCCGACCCGTTTAGTAAACGGGTTAAACAGGTCAGGTCGAGTTTGGGTTTAAGTTGTTGACCCGTTTATTAAACGGGTCGGGTTCGAGTTGGGTGTTTTGCCCTTATACCTATGTCTCAACCCAACCCAACCCGACCCATTGCCACCCCTACTCGAAGGCAGACGTAGGGCTGCAACTTGGGCGGGCCAATCGGAACCCAACCCGAACCCAACCCAAATTTGGGCGGGCTAACCTGAACCCAACCCGAGCCCAACCCGAATTATTTCTCCTCTACCATATTGAAGCCGATCAACCCATCCCGCACAACCTGATCAACCTGGCCAACCCGACGGATTAGGCTAGGGCTAAGGAAGTTCAAACAGACCTTGGGTTGGGTTGGGGGTACAAAAGATGCTAAGTTAGGGCTTTGAGGTTTGGGGTACAAAAGAAAAGGGCAATGTTGGTATTAAAGGGTCGCTTAGTAAGTTATTGAGAAACGATAGGGCGACAGGGGCTAGGAGACGGGGGCTAGTTACAGATTTTTGGGGTATGAATAAAATTTCCCAAAGATTAGGATAAATTACACTTTGCCCCTCTGTAGTTTTGCTCAAAGACACTTAACTCCCATGTAGTTTATTTTGTTCCAAATCGCTCCCTAAAGTTTGAAATGTTAGCACAATACACCCTTTTGTCAACTACATAATTTCCTTGTTTGGTGATTTTTATCTGATCGAAACTAAATTGAAGGGGGCAAAATGTTGTTTTATAGCTACATAGGGGTTTAGTGTTTTTAAGTTAAACTTCAGGGGGCAAAGTCTAATTTACGCTAAAGATTCTTATATTAATTGAGATTTGAGAGTGATTTTTGTGAGGGATTTCAGGTGATTGGGTTGCCTTCTTTGTGAGCCAATTAATTATGTATTAATTGAGGGACTTCCCTTGTGAAGAAGTGAAGGGATGAGCCCCATTCTATGGTTAGATCAAGAGATGATCAAATCTATCCGTCCATTTTTGTCTAGTCAGCAAGTTGTTTCGTTTTGTCTAGTCAGCACGAAAGCGCCATGCCATGTTATATAGATTATGTTCTCTTGAAATTATATAAGTATATCTGGAAGCACACTCAAGTTAGTCCTATTTGAAGTGTGACCAACATGAGTGATGGGTGTGTACACACCTCAAATAGGAGAATAACAAATATAATGTGCATAAAATATTTAAAGTAAAGGAGAATGACGGCTTCTGATTTACATTGAAAATTGCAAGAATCCTAGATTTAAGAAGAAGAAGAAGAAGTAGAAGAAGAAGATAAAGAAGAGGAAGAGGAAAAGGAAAAGGAAGTAGAGGATGAAGAAGAATAGGATAACAAACAGAATACCAATCATGTTACTAGTAGTAATAATACTAGTAATAGTGATCAAAAAGAAGTAGTGGCTTTTATACGTTACTCTCAACAATCAGATTTTCGTCGGGATATAATAAAAGGATCCATGCGTGCTCAAAGACACTACAAATTTCTTTATTAATATTATTAATAAATAAATTCATATCTTATTAAAATAGAACTTTGAGTTTATCCTTACTAGATTGTTACAAAATTTTATTTTTATCTTTTGAAGGGGAAAAAATAAATTTACATTTAAAGTTTGTTATAGTGAATAAATGGATAGTCATATGGCTCCAATTCTGGTAAAACAAAAGGCAATGAGCTTTGTTCTTAATTGAATGATTACCAGATCTAACTATATGTTAAAAATAGATTAGTGTCTATTGAGGGAAAGGGTTCTCCTATGTATGAGTCGACCATTGATTCTTTTTCTTCTTTTTTTTTAATAAATCCTAACTCTTCTCTATTAGACTATTATAGATTGGAGATGCATGTGTAGAAGAAAGAGTATATTGATAAAGAGAATATAATTTATTCCAAAATCAAAAGAGCAACTAGGTTGTAAAAATAAAGCATTTTTAATCTTTGAAAAAATTAATCGTCTTCTTCCCCTTCCTCCTCTTCTTCATTTTCTTCTTCATCTTAGTCTTCTTCCTTTTAGGAGCTTAGTTGATTAGAAGAGTTCTTCCTCTTTTGCACGATTAAGTGTGGAGAACATCTAATTTTGCCTAATAGCAAATTATATTTAATCCTAAAATTGAGGAATTGAGATACTAAAAAAATAGGATCAAGAATTCCTAAAATCTAGGAATCAATAGTTGACTATCTTTTTGTGCTCTCCAACTCATGTACCTTAGTAGAGAGACCCAATTAGTAGGGATCCACTAAACAGTGTTTTAAAAAACTCGTCTGGGGCTAACTCGGGGCTCACCCTAAGGCGAGGCACACCAAAAACGCCATGGGACGAGCAATATGGGGTAAGACTCCATCTGGGTTTACGTCTAACTAGCTAGGCACACGCCCCATCTCCTAGGACACGTCTTTTGCTCCCTAGCTCGTTGGGCATACACCCAGATGGAGTGAGTTATATATAAATAAACACTAACTTAACCTTAAAACTAAACCTAAGGACCACCTTTCTATTAGTAGTTTGTCCACTAATATTAAAATTTAACAATTGTTTATGTATAGGTAAACATAAAGGTGAAGGTTACACAGTCATATTGACCCCTATCCAGGTAGATGTCGAGGAAGTGGGGGGAGTTTATAATGGAAGCTTTTCTAACTTACCTATTGGATGAGATGGTGATATTAATGAGAATGAGTTGATGTTATCGCCTGATATGTTAGAATCTTTGAGGATTCTTTTTTTAATTGTAACTTCCTTGAATTTGGGTTATGGAAATTAGATACTACATATTTTGAATTTTGATTAGACCATAGATATATCAAGAAAGACAATGACAAGATTGTTTCAAATTATCTTTGTTTATAATTTCTAGTATGTATGTATATAAATATATTTGAATATTATATGGTATTCACTATTTTCTACTACTTTTGAAAATAGTATAACTTTTAAATTAAAATTCAAAAAATCGTAGGGCTTATGCCCCATACCCTAGGGCTTACACCCGCCTTACGTCTTCGCCTCTAAAAACATTACCACTGAGTATTCATATTCAGGAAGAGTTTTCCTTTCTCCCCTAGGTTCTCTCCCACATGTGGAGTGCTAGGAGTATGGTTGCAATTTCAGTGCCAGTAGGAGTTTCACCGTGGCACAACAACCAACGAGGGAAGGAGTGCTAGCTGGAGTTTACTTTTCACTCTTTCCTTTCAGTTGCTATTTTCGTTAACGGATGTAATTGGACATCAACTGTCATCAAGGCAATTGTTTTATTATTAGTGTTTGGATATTTGTTTATTTGTTTATTGCTTTAGTTGTTATATTCTATGTGGCTTTTGCTTACCTATCGTTTAGTTCACCTCCGAGTTTTGGACCCTCTTTTTAGTCCAAAAATTGAGGCATGATACACCCACTCACACACACAATAGTATACTCGTTCTTGTCGGCATGGTGGTGGCCACCTTCGACACCCGCCTCCCTGCCCCGGTGAACCGGTGATCTCGACACCACCACCACCAACCACTATCGGGACGATCAAGATCACATAAGTGACCGCCTTCGACGGCACACCCATCTCCGGCGGTCCCGCTTTGCAGACCGACGACCCCAAGACCATCACCAACGGCCACCGTCGGGACGGTCACCACTATCGAGAGAGAGAATGCATGTGTGGTGGGAAGGGGTGAAGTGAGAACAAAATGGAGTTTATATAACAGGGACAATCATAATTCCTCACAACTTTTTCACATTTTCCCATAAAGAAAAAGTACCCCTTTTAAATACACCCTCTCTCTCACTCTCATTACACACACACACATATATATATATATATATATATATATATATATATGTGTGTGTGTGTGTGTGTGTGTGTGTGTGTGTGTGTGTGTGTGTGTGTGAGAGAGAGAGAGAGAGAGAGAGAGAGAGAGAGATACTGGAGAAAATGAAATGAGACATAGAGGGGTATCTTTAAAACGGTTTTTTTTGTAGAAAATCCCATATAGTATAGATTTCTTTCTCCCCCTCCACAGGTGAATCGCATTCACTGTAACCCTCAAGATAAATCCTAGAAGCCACTTATCCCCCCTAGGATAAATCGGACGACCGAAAATATCTCCCAAAATGTATACCGTCGTCCCATATTATTATTATTATTACACACGCACACACACACACACACACAGAGTTATTCCATGGTTCATATTTGACAAGACTTCGATATGAAACAATCGATTTGGAGCTCGAATCGGACCCTAAATTATGTTTTTTTGTTTTTTTAATATTTTGGCCGAAACTACCAAACCGTCCGAGCCCAAGCCCGAATCCAAATCTGAACATGTTCGTATCTTTCCCGGTCCACACATAAACCTGAATTCTCAAACCTTGCTTCCTCCACTCCACTCTTTGTTCACATATGTGTTGTCTCACTATCTTTGGTGTACACAAGGTTCGAAATTTCCATTTCGGTCAATATTTCGACCCCTCTGGATATGGAAATATTTCGTGGAAATATTTCGACAGTGTGGAAATATTGTGATTTTATAGAAATGGTGGAAATATTAATTTTTTAATGGAATTTTTCAGTGAATCTCTGCATAGTCATAAACCAAGTATATATATACAATTTGGAACACTCAGATAATAATTATACCCAATATACAGGTGTAAATCATCACAAAGCATGTATTCTACATTTGAGTCTGTGAGTCTTGTGCAGTCTTGTTTGGTCCTGTTTTGATCTATATTTTTAAAATAGCTTTTAATCTTTTTTTGGATAAAAATATTTTCAAAATAAAGATTAGTTAATTGTTAAAATAATGCTTCAAACGATTTTGAAAACGGACTTAAAACAAGAAAGTTGTGCAAGTTTGAAATCGTGCAAAAATTATGCTGAAATGCAAAACACTGTTTTTTTACTAAGTCTGAAAAAATGAGTTTTTATAAAGAAAAGTTTTTATACATTCAAAATTTTCTTTGACGGACCATGGTTTTCTAGATGTACTTGTAGTTCTACATCTTGTGAAATTTTTTGAGCTAAAAATGAGTTGATTTAACCACTTTTCTCAACATACAAATTTTATGAAAAACCGAAAAAACTGTTTTCTCCTACTAAAATTGAAAACCTACTTTTTGATTCACTTGGTTTTTGATTTTTTTGATATTTTTATTGAAATCAAATGGGGGGGTATTTGCTTATTTACATATAATAACTTAAAGTAAATGGAGAAAATAAAAATTAAGTAAGACGACATTTACTTTATGTTATTATATGTAAATAAGCTGCTGAGAACGAAACCCCCAGTCCCTTTTATAACCAGTCAGTCCCAACATTTTGGTGTCAAAATCCCGAAACTTCCCGAAATGTCTCGAAAATTCCCGAAATGTCTCGAAATTTCCACGAAATATCACGATATTTCGTGACAACAAATATATCGCGCGAAATATCATGATATATCGTGATATTATCGTGATTCCTATTTCGTTCGATATCACAATATGAATTTCGTGCCGAGGTTTGTGAAAACCGAAATATTTCGCGAAATATGTCGAGATTTTGTACCTTGGGTGTACATGACTATTTCATCTCTTTTGGTTAAATTGCTCATTCTCTTTAGTGCAATATTCTTCTTCCAGCGAACTCTTATCTTGCCTTTAGTTTAGCAGACACCAACCTGCTTTTCTTATGTGTGGGAACCTCTTGATTACTCGAAACTCCAAGCCGTGCAACATTGTCTACTGTCTACCATATATCTGGCTGGTTAAACATTGATGTTTTGAATGCCCTTAATAATATTCAATAATAGCGTATCAGGCCATCCGTTTCGTTTTTTATAGAGTAAGCCACAAAATAGCTGGCTTGGTGTGGTGCATCTTAGAGAATAGACATTAGGTGGAAAATGAGAGTAATCTCTGAGACCATGCTCAATGAATATACTATAAAATCACCTATTGAAATGGTTATAGAGAGACTCTTGGATATGGAGATTGGAGTATCTATCTCCATCTACTATTTCATCTCTCGTGATGGGTAATTCTATGTAAGGCTGGGATGCTCCGACCATACTATCCTTGTGTGCATGTGTGTATGCTTGTGTGTCTATCTATCTATCTATCTATCTATATATATATATATATATATATATATATAGTACCATTATGTGGAGCTATTTTCTTGATATTCTCTTCTTGTATCTGAATTTTGTGTTCATCATTGTTTTTCATGTGTGACCTTTCCAGTGGGTAATTTTAATTGTTTATTTTGTATGGTTTGACTTCCACCAAAAGACTGCTTACCATATTTTCTTCCCTTTTTTTTTCAGCGCATGGTACTGGGATGGATCCTACTGCAAGACATTTCATGTATAAAGAGGAGAATATATCAAATTCAAATAAAATCCTCAGCTTTTTTTAGCTCCCAGAGAATAATATGTGATATTGAAGAACGAAAAGAAGACACAGAGGAGGAGGAGGAGGAGGAGGAGGGCTCATCTTATGCAGATGTTCCTAGGCCAGGGAGGAAATGGGAGAGGAAGCCCTACCCGACTCCCATGAAGGTATTGATCAAAAGGGCCAAGGAAGAGAAGCGAACTAGACAGGAAAGCCCATGTCGGGTCCTCGAACATGCCCCAGAGAATGGCCTCCTCGTTCCCGACCTAATCGAGGTGGCTCACCAAATCTACAATGCCAGGGAATCACTGCTCCGTGGCCTTGCTAAGCTTGTTGATGGTGATTCTGCCATCCCTGTCAAAAGATGCAGGTAAATCTCTTGATCAATGTCATCCACTCCATGAACATTGGTCCCTCTTTTTGGTGTCTTGAATACTCTATTGGAAGTGAGAAAAGTGAAACTAGATGAGAGTGATTGACATTCTTCTTGATCAGGTTTTGTTCTGAAGTGCACATTGGCCTTCACGGCCACGAAATAAGGACTTGCGAGGGCCCCAATAGTGCTTCAAGGAGTGCTACCCATGTATGGAGGAGAGGAGGAATTAGAGATGTTGTTGGTTTTCCTTATTGTTACCACCTTTATGATAGAGTTGGAAAACCAAGAGTTGGACACAAGGAAAGGTTTGGCATCCAAAGGCTTCCAGCAATAGTGGAGTTGTGCATCCAAGCTGGTCTCGACCTTGAAGGTTACCCAACGAAAAGAAGAACGAAACCTGTGTACTCGATTGAAGGAAGGATCATTGACTTTGAACCAGAGAAGAAAGAAGATGCAGAGGTAGAGAGAAGTTTGTGGAATGTGCATCCATCTCCTCCGGTCAGCTCCAGTGATGATACTTTTGCGGAGGAGGTGACACTGAGTGAATCGAGTACGAGGACGTTGCAGTCTTGGCTCGAGATGAGATCGGGGGCCATAAAGGTTATGAAAAAGTATAGTGTAATAACCTGTGGGTATTGCCCTGAAGTCCATGTGGGGCCTAAGGGACACAAGGTGAGGATGTGCAAAGCTGCAAAGCACCAGTTTCGCAATGGTCTACATGCATGGCAAGAAGCTACCATTGATGATTTGATCAGGCCAAACTATGTGTGGCATTTGAGGGACCGGTGTGGACTTCCACTGGCCAACGAGCTCAAGAGATACTACGGGAAGGCACCTGCCATCGTGGAGCTTTGCGTGCAAGCTGGTGCACCCGTACCTGACCAGTATAGAAGTATGATGAGGTTGGATGTTGTTCGGCCTGATCGTGATGAATACGATCTAGTTGCCTGAGTTTATTTTATCTGAAGTTTATGATGAGATTGTTTTGAATCCATGATACTGAAATCAGGATTAGAGTCAGAAATTCAGCTTCTTACAGGAACCCAATATAGTAGCTTGGCTTGAAGTTATGAATGGTTTTTCTGGGTGACTTGTTTGGTTCCAGTTCTTCCAGGACTCGTTCTCAAGACATGAACAAGGTATGAAGATGATATATTCTCAGTCTAGCTGTATCATGAGCTTTGCTTGAGGTACATCAGCAGTGCATTCACAAGCTTATAGCTACATTTGCAGGTGTGCTATGCCTCGTGTCTTCAAGCACATAATGGCGATAATTAGGGTTGTTCACGGTGCGGTTCGGTCGGTTTTGAGGGTTTATTTGCCACCGAACCAATTGTGTCGATTTTGAGCTCGGCGGAACCAAAACCAAACTGACTTCGATAGATCTACTGTTGAACTGAGCGATCCGAAGTCGGTTCGGTTCAATCTGTTTGTTCAGTTTTGTTTTAAAGATACGATCATGAGCTAATCACTTTGAATGAGATTGTTTTTCCATCCAAATTTTGTTCATCATTCAAAGTTATTTGAAAATTATGGCCGTAACAATCAACATTAGCTATGATATTAATAGTATATCTCAAACTTTTGCACTGAATCATGTTTTTGTTCCTGGTATGTTGATCATCAGATTGGTCAATGATAGAAAATGGTGTTCGAGGTATATAGTAAACCTCTTCTGTTCGGTTCGGTATGAAACGTTTTTTTTTTTAAACAAAACCGAAACCGACTTGTACATCTAAAAAACCATCTACTAACCGATTTTTTGGGTCGGTTTTCGGTCCAATCGGTTTTTTGAACAGCCCTAGTGATAATAAGAAACTTAAGCAATCATGTTAACTGTTAGTACGTTATATACACCATTTAGAATATACTTAAGTAATCATGTTAACTGTTAGTACTTTATATACATATATGACCTTTTAACAAGGATATGACGAGTTTTACTGGGATTGAGAGACTAAGATCATACGTTTTCCTACAAGTTTGTCATTGGACATTTGTATATATTTTTTTGGGTTATTTTGACTTTGCCCCCCAAATTTTGCCTTGAATTAGACTTAACCCCCCATTTTTCATTAATTAGACTTTACCCCCCAAAACTAACTGTTCCATCAGCTCACCCCCCAAAACATTATTTCTTTTCCATCAGCTCACCCTTTCTCTTAGATGGTGAGCTGATGGAAGTCACGGAACAGTTAGTTTTGGGGACTAAAGTCTAATTAATAAAATATGGGGGGTAAAGTCTAATTCAAGGCAAAATTTGGGGAGCAAAGTCAAAATAACCTTTTTTTTTTTTTTTTGGTAGTATGAAGGTGACCATTACATAATGGTGTGGAGGTCCTCACGAACAAGAGCCGAGATTACATTCAGGAACTCGGACTGCCAGTATCCTTCAACCCCATTTATACAGGTTACTCTCGCCATTCAATGAGCCGCACGATTAGCCGTCCTCGAGACTCATTTCACCGAAACTCCTGGCACATGTTGCCGAAGTTGCATACAGGCCAAAATGAGACACATGTCACTGGTAATCTCCTTCTCGAGTACCAGAGCGTCACGAGCCCTACTTGCGTCTGTGAGGATTACCACATCGCGACACTGATGGCCAACCAACTCCTCAAAGGCCCCTTTCAAGGCACTGAGTTCTGCCAATATATGAGCTTCCATCCAACATTGGAAGGCCACAACCGCCTTAACTTGACCCGTACGTGAAGTTAGAACTCAGGTACCACTTGCTATCTCACCCGTCGCCTGGAATGTGTTGTCCGTCCATAATATTAGAGTTTTGTGTTTGTCCTTATTATTAATAAGTTTGTTCTTATTATTAATAAGTGTATTCTCTGAGGACTTTATTGTAAACCTGATATTTACTAAGTTATAAAAGGAGTTAGGGTTAATTACCCTAACTCACGAGTTTTCGTTCCTTCATGGTATCAGAGCCTCCGCTCGTCCCGACCGCCTGCACCTCTGCACCATCCCACCAGTCTCTCTCGGCACTTTGTCTGTAACCACCACACAGACCAACAACCCTTGTTGCATACTAAGCCGAATTGGGGGGGTGCCATTTGGAAAAGTTGTGCACAGCGATCCTTCCAAATTTGCCACATGGCCACCACCACTATTTCACTTGGGATCGGATAGCCACTACGTCGTGCCTCCTTAGAACCAGGTCTCAAGAGGTTGATCGACTCCCCGTTATTACCAGTGCTATTGCGAATCTCCTGCGAAAACTACGCCGTGCGTCTAAGTTGCATCAACTTGATCTTCATGACAAAGCCACAATCTGAATTGGGTACTTTTGTTGAACTTCGGGTGCCATGATAAAACAGTCCATCGTTAACCAATGAAGGGAAATGGGATTGATTTGGTGAAATCGATATCCGTTTTACCTGATTGTTGATCCAAAGATAAGGATCAACCAACAAGCCACAGTTGATTTTTTTTTTTTTTTTTTACAAAAAAAGACAAGCAAAGGAGACGATTCGATCTTAAACAACAACCAATCTTACTGAAACTAGCAAATTAATTCAATAATAGATTGATTCAGCTTTTTCGCCTTCGATATACCGTCCACCGGTTCCTGACGAACCTTTCAAAAAAAAAAAAAAGTTTCCGACGCTTTTCTTGCGGATGTTAGAACGCTGAATTAAACTGATTCATATCCTTTTTTAGGGATGCAGTTGTGATCTGCTTGGCAGACTCCGCCAAACCAATCGAGGCGATAAGCTATCGAACTCATTTGTGGCGTACTTCTTCTTCAAGGAGTTTCACGGGTCTTTGGCGGTCTTACAGGCGGAGTAGAAGTCATATAACTCGGGGATGCGGCATTTCAGAATATAGTTCCTACATAGATAGTCCAGCCTCTCTCACAAGTCTCTTTCGGCTCAGTTCGTAGAGTCATCAGAGGCAGTGGACAGGATGGATTGTGTGCCTACTGAGAGCTGCCACTAGGTTGGGAGTACACATGACCTCCTTTTGATAGTGTTTCTCAGGAAACCACCATGATCGTCGAGATGGGTGAGTAGCTAGTCGATCATTTGATCTTTCCGAGGCACACACACACACACACACACACACGAGCGAGCAAGCGAGAGAGAGAGAGAGAGAGAGAGAGAGAGAGAGAGAGAGAGAGAGAGAGAGAGAGAGAGAGAGAGAGAGAGAGAGAGAGAATTGACAGCAAAATACAATATTCCTGAAACACTGAATGTACATCTGGAGAACTGAAAGTCATTCAAGCACCCCCTAGCTGGTGGTAACATTTCCATCTGAATTTCATACAAATGAACGGTCAATGCATAGCAATGCCAATCTAGACTTACAGAGATGTGCCGATGCACAACCTACAAAAACGGCAGCACAGCCTTAACCATAGATTTCCTCGATTCAGCCCTCTCACATGAGGCCTGTTGGGTTTCCATTTCTCGCGACAAACGCCACACAGCCGCCGCCGCCTGTACCATACCCTCTCTTGTTTCCCCCTTCTTTGCCAAATGGCATCCCTTGATAGAATCACCGAATCCTATGGACACCATCTCTCGAGCCATGCATCGAAACGGGCTGCTCCCTTACGCGGGACAAGAGCACTGAGATCCCCTGTGACGCAATATCCATCCTCTCCTTCGACTTTGCAGCCTCGGACACGAGCGCTGAAACCATGGACTGCAGCGCCTGGGCCCTCTCGCCCTGCTCCCCCGAACCGTCTCCTCGGACCACGGACTTCAAGGGCAGCGAGTTCGTCCGGCGCCAGCGGACGGGCAGGTACCGGTCCGGGATCTGGAAGCAGTTGAGCGTGGAAAGGACCCGGAGGGCGTGCCTGCAGAGGATCCCGGAGAACTCAAACCTGTGGCAGCTGCAGGAGAGGAGCTCCTCGCGCGGGGCCCACACCACCTTCCGCCCGCCGTCCATCTTCATGTGGTGCCTGACGAGAAAACAACCGCCGTCCATCTGGAACGAGGCGTAGTGGGCAGCAGCGACGAGCTCCTCCTGGAGCTTACAGAAGGCATAGGGCGTGAGGGCAGCAGCAGCATGAGCCTCCATAGGGGCGCCTGTTTTGAGGCAGATGTTCTGTAGATTCTGCTGCATGGTCTGCTGCTCCCCAGCTTGGTCTCTAAAATCAACAGCAACAGCAACCTATGAAGAGTGGCAGCATAATCATACATCCCATTCAAGCACTAAATTCTCCAACGACGTAAGAACAAATTCAAATCAACGGACTTAGATCCCTACTTGTTCAATGAAATGAGCGAGCCGTGTCTGCGCACCCAAGAAACGCTGGATAAAGGCATTTATCGATTTCGAGAGCCCGGTCATGGTCATCCCGGCAAAGAAATGGCTTCTCAAATAGGGCAATGCCCAAAGGCTTCGATATGCAAACAAATTGGCAATGTGTCGGTTCGTATGGAGCCCAAATGAGTCGACCATCTCCCTCCATCCGAGCTCAAATTCATCGACAATTTCCAAATTATAGAGCCTATAGAACTCCGCCTTCCATTCGTTGTACCGCTCTCCCAGAACTGCATTAAACCAAGATGGGAACTTCGCTACGATGAGCCAAATGCAGAGAGCATGTTTCGTGCTAGCCATCTCCATTGCTATCGCTTCTTTGAGAGACATGTTTTGGTCCGTCAGAATCGTTTGTGGAGCGCTTCCATTCATGAAGCTTAGAAATGCCTGTCATCCACAACACAATCAATAACATTAAAAAAAAACATAAATTACACTTTACCCATGAAGTTTAGACCAAAATCACTTCAACCCGCCTATGGTTAATAAACTACATTTTGCCCCCTTTAATTCAGTTTTGATTAGAAAAAATTTACCAAAAGAGGAAATTTAGTAGTTGTCAAATGGGGGTATTGTGCTAACATTTAAAACTATGGGAACCGATTCGGAATAAGAAAAAACTTCAGGGGGGATTAAGTGATTTTGGGCTAAATTTCAGGGGGTAAAGTGTAATTTACCCTAAAAAGAAATGATCAAAGGGCGAGTTTGTTGTAATAATTACCTTTAACGCCCAAGAAAAGGACCGGATGTTTTCCTCACGCAGAAGCACACAACCAAAGAAACAAGGCATTCCATAATTGTTCATACCCACCCAGATTCCAAGTGGCATGTCAAATGCAGTCAAGCGGTGCGTCGTGTCGAATACGACCGCATCCCCGAAGACCTCGTACGACTGGACCGATGAAGCATATGACCAAGCAATATTCTCCAGCCTGCTATTGGAGTCTATCGTGAAATCATACTTGAAGTTAGGATCTTTGTCCTTGATGTTCCTGCACATTCTAAGGAGGTCGATGCTCTCTTCATCCGCGTCCACCTTCCTGAATGACTGTATGAGGTTTCTTACATCTTTCTCTGTGAAGGTCAGATACCCAGGCTCAACACACTTCTCCAGTTCCATCAGCGTCATCATCTGCTGTACAGAGATCCCCGCCTTTGCAAACATCAAGATCCGGTTTTTATCGACATACGGGATAGTCCGATAGGCTGGCAGGAAGCGCACCTGGTTCGGCTCCAAGAGTTCATGGTTATGGTGGTTAGAAAAGCCCGTCACACGCCATTCGGGGACCCCCATGTCCGTGCTTTTGCTGATGCGCATGTATGCTTGGCACCCACAACGAGAAGATTTCCGATTCCTCCGCGGTTTTCGTTCACTCGATGCCTTCGTCGGAGTATTTCCAGCACGATGACAGACGAAGTACCGTCTTGTGAGTCCCTTACCCACCCCATCTTTCCCTTCGGTCCGATGTCGACGAATCGAGAAACCACATTGCTTGGCGAATTCACTGTAGAACTCATAGGCAGCATCGTGGTTAACAAATCTTTGGCCAATGTAAGGAATGGCATCACTTGAGGTTTCTAATGAAAGCCGTGTGTCCTCTGGAGACTCTTCGGTGCTGCTAGTCTCCTCCAGAGACAAGGACCTTTGATCCGAGGGATCATCGTAAGCATCAAACATAACCCCAGCTTCTTCAGACATTTTATTTCACATCAGCTCAAGATTGGACGACGAACCTGCATGCATAAATGAGAATATCAGGCAAAATAAAAAAAAAATTATTCACCACAAAAAGGGGAAAAAGTTAAGTCAAAGAAAAGAGAGAACAAATTTTGAACACCGGAGAAAAAATACAGTGGACTACTTGTCCCTTTGAGTAGACTACTATCCGTAAGGCGCAAGTTTCATAGTATGATTAGTATCACTACAAAGGAACACCATCTGGAGCCATTATGGAAATGTTGGTACTGTGCAAGAACTGTTAAATTACTCGAACCCACCATTATATTGCAGCAGAGTACTCCAATTCGTGCTCGAACCTTCATCGGACCCAACTGTTCGAGCATTAATAGAATCTGGCGGCTTGTTTCTGGCCAACAATCAAGAAGTTTGAAGAATGGCTTCTGTCTGTCATCTTAATAGGATCGAGACCATGGCCAGATCGTCCAGATACGACCAAAATCCAATATGCTCTAGACATCATCAAAACCCAACGAGTACATGGTCACTTTCTGAAAGAGTGCCGGTGAATAATACCCAACAGATATCTCCTCTCTACAAGTTTTATTTAACACTTTCTGAATAATACCTAAGAGATGACTCCCCTCTACAAGTTTTATTTATTCTGAACTCAGTATTATCATTTTTCGGAAAACCACCTCAAACTCTTTATCATTATGCCCCTACCTAGGCGAGGCAGGACCCAGGCGGGCGCCTAGGCGAGGTCTATACAAGACAATTCTTTTAAGTATTAGAAATACATATATATATAGAGAGAGAGAGAGAGAAATGCTATAATGCGGCATGCGGTAAGTGCGGCACCTACCGCATGCCGTCTGATGCACCGCTGCGTGCATGTGATGCACGCAGCGCGTGCATCAGACGGCTGCGGTGCGGTGCCGCACCTACCGCATGCCGCAGCATAGCATGCCCCTATATATATATATATATATATATATATATATATATATATATATATAAGATAATTCTAAGATTTGAATAAATAATATTCATAATACCATCAAAACTTCATGTAAAATTAATCAAACAACCGAAATAAAACATTCTTATCCTAACATAATAAACTTGTCATCATTATCATGCTATATCACTAAAATGTGAATACATATAACGATGGATATCATCCATCATTATCATCAACATCAACATGGGACAATCAATGAATAAGATGAAGTTACTGTCAGAAAGTCAAAACTTAGAAGTTAGACCATAAATAAACCCTAGGTCCTTAACATTCATTATGTACCAATCAAGCATAATAAAGAAACCTAAAAAGTTAGCACAACTCTTTGGAGGAATAGAAGCACTAGAGAGGATAAATCACATGTATATAGAAAGATAATTCAAAGAGAACAAAAAAAAACTCATAATCAAACAATAATCTTAACCTTAGAAAAAAAAAAAAACATGATACAAGCTCTAAATTAGAACCTATAGATAGATATGTAAGAAGAAAGACAAAGAAAATGACATTTAAGTATATGGATCATAAGTAAATAGGGAAAGAAGACCAAAAAAAGAGAATAAAAAATAAAAAAAGACCTTTTAATACATGTCGTTCACCTAGGTTGTGGCCTTGGCGACCAGACCCAAAATCGATTAGGCGGTCGCTTAGGCGACGCCTTGACAACACTGGCAATAGAACATGGGTAGTAAACATACAAGGTTCTAACCTAGAATGATAAGCAATCTCACAAGCACAACGAAAAAAATTTCGAGGAAACCCAAACAGAAAAAAAAAACTCACCGAGCAAGCTCGGGCCCTACAAATCCACTATAATTCAAAGTTACAATAGACTATAGTTCATAATGCTACCGACAAGCCGAGACCGATGCCCTCACGATCATTGCATCCTTTCCCCATGTTGCTCTTCCACGGCAGATGCTCCCATCAACCATTACTAGCGAAGTAGCCACATATGGATGCACACAACACACAACCTCAAGGATGCACACACCAAGAAGGGGTTGCAAGTGGATGGTATGCATCAGTTGCCCTCAATTGGATGTTATAAACTAATGAGGAATCTCTTTGGCTGTTAAGAACCAAAGAGACAATCTCTTGCAAGAGAAAAAAACGAAACAAAATGAAGAAAGTGCTTTGCAAATCAACGAGACAAAGAATGCAATCTCATTACTCATGAATTGAATCTCCAAATGATGGAAGGATGAAACCAAGATCCAATCACAAGAACAATTGATGATGCATCAAGCCGCCAAGAAGAAGATTGGCTAGCTTTCCCAATTGGAAGCTTGTTCTTCAAAATCCCCAAATCCATCTCTCCACATTTTCCTAATTTTGCTCAAAAGGGCATATTTATGTGAGGGTTTAGATCCCCCATTACCAGCCATAAGATCAGGGCATCCAACAATCAAGAGCACCCTGAAATGGCAAAAGAAAATACAATCAGCAAAACACGCAGCCGATGCGGTCCGGACGGTCGTATGGGCATCTTCTCTTGGAGATTCAGAAGGCTATCCGGACTCTCTCTGCAAATATAGCGTTAACTATCCATACAACTAGCAATGGTCCGAACCAGACCTTAGTGGTCTGGATGTTAGTCCATACCCGCTTGGGCACCCTGTCCGAACAGTTGTTCGCCCGGTCTAGAGGCACTTCAACACATCAAAAAATTGTCAAGTGTTGGGACATTGTGGTGCGACCACGTGCAATATGTGCACAATGTAGGCACATGCATTGGGGTCCACTATAGGACTTTAAGCTATGGATGAAGGGTACACTATACATGCACCCACTCACGTGTATGTAATGCATGATAGGTCGTATCAAGGTACTCTGACCAAATCCGAAAACCAAAACAATCAAGTTCGAATACAATGCAAGTAATGTAAACTCACGAACTCGGATAATACTTTGAGACACAATTTCAGAATGCGGAAACAAGAGAATTATCAAAACTTAGAAAACACTGATACGCAAAAACGGATTTAATGTAAGACTATTATTATGAACAGATAGTCCTACAACCCCAAATGTAAGTACAACCACATATACCTTGAGTTGTTGTATGCATCGATCTTGAATCTTCAACTTTGAATGCTTGTCGAGCAAGATAGGACCGTGAATGCTATCGCTCTAACAAAAACCACCACACAAGGACATTTTATAACTCGTTATGATCGAGAATGTTTTGTACACACAAATCATGCCAACAAAGGTTGTGCGTCTTTGCGATAATAATCTCCCCTCTGGCATGATTTTGTGCCAAAACTTCCATCATTAAGCACCCATGTAGGTGTCATAATACAAGCCTTTCTCCCAGTTAAAACATTCACCATACATGTCTCGGTCCAATTACAACTCACTCCATAGACCTAAACTTGACTGAGCTCTGATATGAAGGAACCGAATCTTAGGTTTGGAGTGTCCTATTTTCTGCACACTTAGAAAGATAAATCAAACACCTCTTCTTCCCTGCGAGTTGTTAGTCCAATATGGAACATAAAATAAATGAAATATTGAAGGAAAAGCATAGAGAAATGTGTGTGCAGTGAGACAGGAGAACAAAAGTAAACATGATACGACAGACATCCCTTAATTATATACTCCCCCTATAATACCAATAACATTAAACTAAGTGGAGCAAAACACTTACAGTTCTATTGGACAAAATTTGACAAAGGGATAAGAAGTGCAAGATAACGAGCAAATATGCAGTAATGCCATGACATGATTAAATCTTATATGTATGAGTCATGCATTCAAAAAGATAATTCACTCAGCTCATGCATAAAAAGACATAAGGATAAGCTATATGATAAAAGTCCACACATAAAAACCAAACTAGATCCGATCAAAGACTTCAAGTAAATAACGAAACTATGGAACATTTGGAGCATACAGAAAATAGCCAGTTACAACTCAACATTGCACAGTCTTCCAGCTCCTTGTCCCTAACCGCATCATCAAGCACGTAACAAATGTTCAACACATGACTTGTAAAAGTGATCTTTCGGCGGTGTCATTCATAACCTACTACTAGTCAAGCACAAGGCAAGTTAAAGCAATAAACAAAACAATATAGATTGTATAGGTGCCCTATTAGAGTAGAATGCCCATATGTAGACAAAGTTGCACTTTTTATATTTTGATTTTTTTTTTGTGGTGCATAATTCACATGTGCTCAAGGTGACTTGTCCATGTAACTAGTGTAACCAAAATCGCCGACTTTTTGAAAAAGTTGTGTTTTAATCGCAACTTATTCCCCAAACGTTTGCTACGGGAATAAGTCGGGACTTTTCAAAAAGTCGGGATTTTTAAAAAAAATCATGAATTACGTGTATTAATCGCAAATTACGTGTTTTTTCCCAAATGATATATACATGATATATTGCTCAAAAAATATGTTAGAATACATATATCTAATTATTAAATAATTTACCGATTTTTTCCCGTATTTTTTGTTTTTTTCCTTGCCGACTTTTTCCCGACTTCCAACTTAGTAACATTGCATATAGCAAGCAAAAGATCGACAACTCCATCCAAAGACAAGGTGACGGGCATCAAGACCCCTACGAATCTCATGGTCGAGTTCATCACCATGAGATCTTTCCAGCTCTCTTTTTATATCGAATCAATCCCATGTAACAGAATCGACAATAACTCCAAGCCAGCTGGCTACGGGTATCAGGCGCAAAGACCCCTTGTGTCTATCTTCGAGATTATAATTCTTATAATTTTCTTTTTGTCCACAACATAGATAGATCACCAAGCTATGGCAATACAATAGGGAAGTTTAAAGCATTTGTACCATGTACAAGCTAGGTTTGGTAAAAAATGAGAAACCGTCTACAGACAATATGCAGATGTAGTTAGAAGTGTGTAGTTAGAAGTGTGAGCTTCTGAAACATACGTAACACGCAGTGTAGTAAACATAAATATGATTAGCAAACACATGTTTTAAAGAAGCAACCAAACTATGACCAAAGCTACTTAATGACCACAGACTCAATAATTTCCAAGTTGTCTTAAGAGTAAAGTCTAGTCGTCACTAAGTATTGGACCATGCATGTAAATTATCATTGAAGTACATATCCATAAGCACTTTTCGCATGCAAGCAAATAATCGGATGTGCAACGTGTGCAACATGATCCCAATTATGCATAAATTTGAAAAAATGTAAAAACATACCAACTAAACATGCAAAAAGACACTCAAAAAAAGAAAATTAAACTCAAGCATCCAAATGGTATATACAAATATACAATGCAATCAAGCTTGTAAGCACACATGCATGAAAAAATGCAAGCAAGCACAAATGTCGGCTAGAAGCGAACTCATCCTTTCTCACCAATATCTGATTGGGTTTCTGCCCTGATTTGTTTTGTATAGGTTTGGGATGCACACTAGTATTCTTCATCAAAGTATGAGCACAAGAATTCTACCGAAAACTAGTTATCTCTCTCCTAAGTTCCACACAATGTGAATGTTTACACTTAAGACTGTGTAGTGGAACAACAACCTTAGGAGGAGAAGGTAATATCTGAGCTTTTCTACCTCCAGAGGTAGAATTCAACTTGTAGCAATTAGGTCTTATATGTCCCTTTACCCCGCAATGATAACATACTAGAATAACTCGAGGTTTGGGATTGGAAGGTATGGTTCTGGCATTAGGAACAACACGAGGGTCAACACTGGCCTTTACAAAAGTAGTCTTGGTAGGCATACAGGCACTGCCAGAAACAAATCCTAAACCGCGTTTATCATCATCTTTTCCCATGTTTAGGAATTTGTTCAACTTAGTTGTTAGTCAACCTTTGAATGGTCTTGTTCGCGTCACTCAATTCCTTCTCAAGTTTGGAAATTTTAGGAAACAAAACCTAAACCACATCACCATCTTTTCCCATGTTTAGGAGTTTGTTCAACTTAGTTGTCAGTCAACCTTTGAAAGGTCTTGTTTGCGTCACTCAATTCCTTCTCAAGTTTGGAAATTTTAGACAAGTGCTTGTGAATCATCTCCTAATAGGCTAACCAGTCATGCATGGATTATAACTAATCTTGCAAAGAAGAATTTTTGGTTTTCAACTGATAACATTATCGTTCCAAAATTTTAATTTTCTCAAAAAAACCATCATTTTTAGTTTTCAATTCGTCAAAAATATTTGGAACCTTATCACGCTCGCAAGACAGAATCATTTTTAGCTTTGAGCTTATCAACAGTTCTGGTCAGTTTTATACATTTGATGATGGCAATAATATTGATCTCTTCCAAAGTCATGCCAGCGTCCATATCGAGCTTAGTATTATTATCATCATCTAAAGCAGTCACTGCCCCCACAATCTTGCATAAAATCCGGAAAAGCGATTCCATGATCCTCAGACCCATTAGAGCCTTGCAACTTGCTATCATTAGAATCTGTATCATCCAAAGCTATGAAGCACGGGTACGGGTACGGGTACGATACGGGTACGCTGATACGACAAAATCTTAAAAAACTAGGGTACGGGTACGGCAAGGTATATATATATGTATGTACTTTTAGTATAATATCGTTATAGATATGAATCCGATCCAAATGCAACCATAATTTCTTCATCATTAAAGCTCTAGCTTCAAAGTTCCAAAATCATAAAAATAAGATTATTCGATACGAGCCATACGACGATATGGTAATGCATTCATGTGAGAAATACATTGTACTCTCATGTATAGTAATTTTTAAGCATGAGCCATACGGCGATACGGTCCATTACATTAGAACCAAACCAAGCAAAGTAGCAATACAAAACAAAATACATAGCAAAGTTCATTCCCATCATCATCTCCGAATAGCACGGCCTCCAAATCGAGCTAATCAAGTGATAAATTTGCAATTTCAAGTAAATTGGCACCCTCCAATGACTGTTTGCCGTACCGGAGCCGTACCGAAGTCGTACCGAAGACTGTCAGCCGTACCGGAGCCGTACCGAAGACTGTCTGCCGTACCGGGTACGGATTATGCCGTACCCGTACCCGTACCCGGTAAGTACCCGGTACTGGTACGGTATCTGTTCGGAGTACCCGTGCTTCATAGATCCAAAGTAACATTCACGGCAGTTTTTAACTTGCTAGTGACAAATTTGTGAGGACACTTGGATGCACAATGACCAAATCCCCTACATTTAAAGTATTGAGGCTCACCTGCATCAGGCTCAACCTTTTTATCTTTCTTTTCAAAATATTTAGGTTTTTGAATTTTTGAAAAAATGATATTTGCATTTAAGGAAAGTATCGTGTATGTACTTTGAACTTGTTAGCTTGATATGCATTGTTGGTCCATTCCCTAACAGACTATGCTTTTGGGAGAAATGGTAACTTAAGATGATATCAGAGCTCTGGTTTCTGGAAAGTCCTAGGTTTAAGTCTTCTTACCTCCATTTGTCTATCCTCTCATCAATTTATTATCCACGTGCAAGAGGGAGTCGCATGCACGTGGGGAGGGGGTTAACTTGATATGCATTGTTGGTCCATTCCCAAACAGTTTAAGCTTTAGGGAGAAATGGTCACTTAACATAATTAATGCTCGGGTCCCCTTTACTGCAATTGGTAGCTTAAAGGTTTTAGTCAAAGCCCTTCACTCTCCGCCGAGCCCTTATGTCAATCAACTTGCAAAGGTATATAAGTATAGGCAAACCCTTCGGAGTCGGACCAACTAGCTCTTACATCATGTTTCTTCTATAAATGTTTCCTACAATTCTTAACCATTATAAAAAAACATATTCAACAAAATCAAATAACCCATACCATTAAATAGATCCAATAGAATAATCCCAACTCAATTGAAGAACATTCAAAACCCAATTGATCAAAATCATAACTCTAGTCCAAAAGCACAGAACAATCGATCATCATCCAATTTGTCATAAAATAATTTCACACTTGAACCAATCCAAATCGATATCGCCCAAATTCGAACCCGACAAGCTTTACCGACCCTTAAGCATTCATAAAGTAAAGATAAAAATCCTAACTATATGGACGCAAATTAGCCATAGGAGTATCTAAATCTTGAAGTCAGTCTTTGAACTCCAAGACACATCATGATAAAACTTGATAATCTAGCTTTGAACCATTCAGCTGATCCCTTCGTATATGTAGGAAACTACACAAAAACCAAATCGCCAATGCAAACCTCCCAAATTCTAAGACTAGACTCCTCAAAGATATTTGAATTGAAGAGTATTCATTGGAGAAAATAATAAAAAACAACACTCGAACAAAACAAGTTTATTTGCATTTAAAAATCTTGAAGTTGTAGCATCTCAATTGGATTGAATTTAATGAGTAGGGTAATAATATAATAATATTTAATATTGTATTTGCTGCATGATATATATATAAGTATCATACAAAATTCAATCATCAAATTGAATTGGCCAGCCTCTGTTTGGGCTCGTCTCCTGTAAAATTTGAGCTGGATTTGAGATTCAAGCTTGACTCATTTATTTGTTGACCAAACCCTTATCCCACATGAAATATCTCACACGTAGAATTTAAAAAGATAATGATTAAGATTAAAGATCGGTTATAAGTTATACAAACCATAACTTAAAAGCAGCAAGCTAGTCTAACCATTCCTTTCTTGTTCCGGCCTGATCAAGAATGGTGTGAGTAGCTTAGAAGTGTGCGCCCGAGACTATGTCATGCATGCATGGGTTGTTGAGCCTCATGAGTAGTTCGACCACATCTCTCACAACAAAATCACCAAGGTGTTAGTGAATGGGAAGCAAAGTTTTTAGATGTGAAGCCGTAAGGAAGGGCATTTTGCCTACCATGAGCAAAGCGGAAGCCCCATGGCATGGAGCGTAAGACCCATGAATTGTTAAATTTTTAAGCTTAAAATCCATATATAAATTGTTAGAAGTAAGATAAAATAATGAATAATAGAGAAAAGCAATAAATAAATAAATATAAGCATACTATACCTACAAACATGATTGATTAAATAATACGCATACAAAAAGATAGTTAGAAACAAACTTGTCATTGTCTTTTGTGAATTGTGATTTATCTTGATCTAACCAAAATTAAAAAAATATATAGTATCAAATATCCATACAACCAAATTCAGATAAATTTAGTAAAAGAAACACCCTTCCTCTAGGGCTCTAACATATCACACGATCACATTAGCTCATCCCCAAGGTTCAAAATAATTGAGGCCTTGGAATCGATCGGGCCCGGAATGGTACACATCAGCCATACATACTAGTACTGGTACCTACCCATACTGGTTGAGGCTTTTTTGTTAAAAGGAGACAAAACAAATTCTACCTATTCATTTTTGTACCGGTTCATACCGGCCGATACGGACCAGGTATTAGGATCGGAGACCTTACCAGTCTCAGTCCAGCCAAAATCAATACGTACTGGTATTGATCGATTATTTAAACAAAGCTCTTCCCCATCAACATCATCTTCATCTCATGGGTATATGTTGGGGAAGGTTCTTCCACCATGAAGTCTCCCCACTTCCTTTATGTCCACAACTTCCACAATGGGGGTCCCTCTATTTTCACCTCATCATTATCATCTCCATTTGCCTTGCATATGGCTTTATTTTTCAAATACATAAATGAAAGCAGAGGTTTAGAATTAGGAGGCAAACTAATGATACAAAGGCACACTCTAGGTTTAGTTTTAGGGTGGAATTATATATATATATATATATATATATATATATATATATATATATATATATATATATATATATATATATATAGTCATTTTATATGTGTGTACGCCCGAACAGCTAAGCACAAAAGGTGAGCCCTTGGTTCCCAGGGTGAGCACCCAGCCAGTTAGCGTACGCCTAGATGAAATTTTGCCCTAGATTGTGAGCACAAGACATTTTGGGTGTGCCTCGCCACGGCCCACAAGGAAAGCCCTTTGCGCACCTCGGGGTAGGATTTTTGCTACAACTATGATGCCTCTTGTTCGGAACAGTATTTATCAACTGAGCTTGAGCCTGGGAAAGTACAACTAAGCCAAGCCTGAACAGACCGGAGTCACTCAAGCTTGGCTCATTTACACCCCGAGCATCGAGAATCCCTCCTCTGATCCTTTTTATCTCATGAATCACGAGCCAGTGCTCAGAGTAGCACTGCCCCGGTCTCTTCCCATTGCCCGCCCACTTTGCTGGCAAGATCATACATCCTCACAACCAGTCCCCCCACGGTCACGAGTTCGGTGCTCGGGTGCATTGTTTGGGAAGAAAAACATTTGGGCCTCTAAAAAAACATGGCAGATGTGGGAAAGGTTAACCAAAAGCTCAATAGAATCCAAGAACAAGAAGAAGAAAAAAAAATAGAGGGATCATTTTGCACAAATGGGTGTCAGATGATAAGCACCTAGTAAGCCATTCACCATGATAAGCACCTAGTAAGCCATTCACCATGATCACATGCTCCCTTTCTTCCCCTACTTCTTCAGGAAATTAATATAAAAATCACAAGTAATGAAAAAAAAAATTACACAGAAATCCAATTACAATATCAAAATCGCAAGGTAATGGAAGGAATGGACTTATATCGACATTATAATCAACCCTAAAAGGCTATAACAGGATGAAGAGAGAGGGTGGATACCTACAACTTGGAGGGGCAGCAGGGGAGCCACGAGCTAAACGGGCCGCCGGAAATGACGCAAGGGGCGCGGGCGCTGCAGTGATGGCGGCGGATCGGGGTCTGGCGGCGGCGGTAATGGGGGCTCAGATCTACGCTCTCGCCGGAAAAAAAAAAAAAAAAGAGAGAGAGAGCAGACCACCGGAAGCGGCGGTCTGATTCGGAGCGAGTGGGTGGGACTCGCCGGACAGAGGGTTCGGCAGACTGAGGTCCTAATGGATGAAAACTAAACACGCATAATACCACCGAATGATTACGATTTTTTTGCTACTTATTCGCTATGAACGCGTAATAATACACTAGATGGCTCCAATGGGAGTTCAGATCTCCTCCAGTCAGTAGGCACGGTCGGTGGGCCCGGCGTAAATCACAGCCGCACGTCATCGCTGGAGTGCGATTCACTTTTGGGTTGTCAGTCATTGTGCGGCTGTGATGCGCAGCGCACGCACCGATTTTTATGCATAGCTAAAAATAGCAATCAGCTTTTCTGCATGTATAAAAAACCGTCTTGGCTTCTCCTAGATCCTTTATCTCAAATTCTGAAGACAATTATCGCTTCAACTTGTCAACCTTAGATTTGCTCTTGGAGGCTATAATTATATCATCAACGTACAAGAATAAATAGACAAAAGAACCATCTAGTAACTTATGAAAATAAACACAATGGTCATAATGACTCCTATTGTACTTCTGCCCTAGCATAAACCTGTCAAATCGCTTGTACCATTGTCTCGGAGGTTGTTTCAACCCATAAAGAGACTTGTTCAATTTATATACCAAATCTTTCTTTTCTGCAACTTTAAACCCATTTGCTGAGTCATACAGATTTCTTCCTTAAGATTACAACGTAGAAAAGCGGTCTTCATATCTAGTTGGGCTAGTTCCAAATCAAACTGAGCTACTAAGACCAAAAGGATGCGAATGGAGGAGTATTTTACAACTGGAGAAAATACCTCATCATAATCAATCCCCTCCCTCTGAGTGTAGCCTTTGGCCACCCAACGTGCCTTGTAGCACACCTCATTACCCAAAAATCCTTTTTTCTTAGCATGGACCCACGTATAGCCTATTGCCTTATTGCTTCTAGGTAACTTAGAAAGTTTTCAAGTCTTATTCTTATGAAGAAACTGCCTCTCTTCATCCATTGCTCACTTCCACTACATAACCTCTGAACTATACACTGCTTCACGGTGTGTGGAAGGAACATCCTCAGCTATGATAGAAAGTGCATAGGCTACCTCCATATCAATAGTAAGTCATTTAGGTTTACCTATAATTCTTTTTTTTTCTCGTTATAATAGAATCCTAAGACGGTTGAAGAATTGGCTCATGATTCTCAGTATCAAAATCTATCTCCGTATCACCAAGTGCTCCACTAACTGAGTCAAAATCAATGGAGTATCAGATTCTTGATCATCTACCAGTGTCACCTCTGAAGATAATAAGTCAAAAGATACAGAACTTTATGGACCATGTGAAGATGCATCAATCTTCACCCGCTGCAAAACCTCTTTGGTCTTCATACTCTCCACCTGATGAGAGTTGTTAGGCTTCATCATGGAAGCCTCATCGAATGTGATATCTCTATTTAGAATAATTTTTCTATCTTTGGGATCCCAAAGTTTATAGCCTTTCATATCAGATTTCAGACTCACAAAAACAACTTTTTTTTCTTGAGGATCCAACTTACTCTCTCTAACATGAAAATAAGCTGGACACCCAAGCACATGAAAAAAATTATAATATAAAGTAGTCTTATCAGACCAAAACGCTATAGGAGTTTTACCTCCAATTGCAGTCGACGATAATCTATTAATGAGATGACATGCATATGTTAATGCCTCAACCCAACGCCTTGCCTAATCCAGTATTGGACAACATACACCACACCTTCTTCAGCAAAGTACGATTCATGCGTTTAGCCACCCCATTCTATTACAGTATCTCTCTTACAATGAAGTGTCGCTCAGTACCTTCAGCCTGACATACTTGCAAGAATGGATCACTCGTGTACTCACTACCATTATCTGATCTGAGCTTGATTTTTCTGCTAGTTTGAGTCTCCATAATCTTTTTCCACCTCATGAAGATATCTATAACTTCATTCTTATGTCGCATGGTGTATATCGATATATACCTAGAGAAATCATCAATAAAATACACAAAATAATACTTACCTCCCAGTGAT
Organism: Chamaelirium japonicum; assembly: GCA_947650365.1. NCBI lineage: Eukaryota > Viridiplantae > Streptophyta > Magnoliopsida > Liliales > Melanthiaceae > Chamaelirium > Chamaelirium japonicum. The sequence continues at coordinate 31,928,725 of OX393556.1, forward strand.
GCATTCCTGAAAGAACCCGAAACATCCGTGTGAATATAATCAAGGGTTCCACGAGTACGATGGGTAGCGGTGCAAAACTTTACCATTATCTGCTTACCCAGAACACAATGGTTCACAGAAGTCCAAGTTGCATGTCGAAGCATCCCTTAACAGTCCATGTCTCACCAATGTATGCAGAGACTTCTCTTATGTGCGTCCTAATCGCATATGCCACAATCTGGTATTATCAGCGGCTTTCTCTGAACCTTTAGAAACAGCAACCTCTCCAATACTTATGTTTCCCATCAAGTAGTACAAATTACTCTGTCTCACGTCTTTTATCACAACTATAGAACCCTTCAAAGTCTTCAGAATCCCATTCTCAATGACTATTTTCATATCTTTGGATTCTAAGGCGCCAACAGAGATGAGATTTTTCTTCAATGCAGGAATATATTGAACATCTTTCAACTCTCTTATATCCCATCATACATTTTGATAAGGACAGTACACATTCTAAGTATGTGCCAAGTTTGATCATTTTCTATCAAGATTGAGCTTATATCTAGCTTCTCAAAGCTAGTAAACCATTCCCGTTTGGGACAAACATGATAGGTATCACTAATATCCAAAATCTATTCGCTAGAATCAGAATAACTTATAATGGGTGAAATTGTCAATGAAAAATTAGAAGAATCAGAATCATTGTAGACACACGAATTTTGTCTAACCCGGACCCGACTTGCGTGCACCTACGCGGATACAAACCCGACGCGCACTCCGACTCGGACCCGACTAGCACGCATCAATGCGGACCCGGACCCGACTCGCGCCCGACAAGGGAACCGGGCGGGCCCACCCTTAAGTGGGACCCACCCACCCAGCCCCTACTAGGGACCCGAACCCCATAGGGGCCGGCCCCTAGTAGGGATCCGAACCCCATGGGGGCCGGCCGGCCCTGCAAAAGAAAGAAAGAAAAGGAAAGAAAGAAAAGGAAAGAAAAGAAAAAGGAAAGAGAAGAAAAGAAAGAAAAGGAAAGAACTACCGCCATGCACAGGGGGAGGTTGCGCATGACGTCTACCCACACGTGGATCTGCGCACGATCCCTCGATCCAACGGACAAGACGAAGAGCCGGGTCGCCATCGATTTCGTGTGCAAAATTCAGCCATAATTGCCCCGTCAGAAAAGGAAAACGAATAAAGACTTATTCCCCTCATCAATGGATGAATAAATCTTGGGTAATTATGGAAGAGATATTAAAGGGATTTAAAATTAAAAACTTCCCATATCACTCCCCTCCCCCTTTGTCTATAAATAGAGGGGGAGGGGGAAGGCAAAAAGGGTCGAAGATTGAAGACAAAGCGAGAAAGCTCTGTAGAAGAGGAGACGCTTCTTCATCGACCCAAGGCTTCATGAGGCACGGGCAAGCCTATCCCTTCGGGACCGGCTTAGTCCATTGAAAGCCCTCATCAACATGAAGACCCTTGCACAAGAAGATCAAGACTTCGACTCCGTGCACGAAGAAGAAAGCTCGGAGAAGAAGACCCTTCGACTCCGAAGATGCCAGAAGCAAAGGCCGGAGAAGAAGCTCGAAGCGGCACTACCCCGTCGGCTCCACCAAACCTTCAACTCCGATCAAGCCCAAAAGCCCGGAGAAGAAGACCGAAGCGTCATCACCCTGTCGCCTTCGACAAACGTCCGCTCCATCCACGAAGAAGAAAGCTTGGAGAGGGACACCTGAAGCGCCGCTACACCCTTTGCCTTCGAAGAACAGCCGACGCTACAACCGTCGCACGGAGATCGGTGCTACCCCCACTATCTTCAAAAGCATTCTTCGACCCCGATCATGCCAAAGAAGCCCGGCGAAGAAGAGAAGTCCAGCCGATACCCAAATCGTCGAAGCACCGAAGAAGTAGCCTATGTCGTTCGAGAAGAAGACCGAGTTGATACTGAAGCCAAAGCCCACGCAAGAAGCCAAAGCAAAAGTCCCAGTAAAGCCCGCGCCAAAGCAACGCAAGTGCCAAAGCCAAGCGACTACGTCTGTCTCGAGCAAAAGCACCGCATGTTCTAGCCGATACGACGCGAAGTCCGGAAGAACGAAAGCATCGCAAGTCTCCCCCGTCTACATCTAAGCGCAAGCGCCAAATCAAAGCAAAAGCCAGAGCCACGCCAGAGCCAAGCCAAAGCCAAAAGCCAAAGCCAAAGCCGACGCCAAAAGCACGATCGACGCCGCGAACCGACGATCAAGGACGCCGAGGTCAAGCAAGGAGCGAGGAAGACACGAAGACCGAGGAACGAAGCTGAAGACCCCCTAGCCGAGGAAGCACGAAGCACGGAAGGGACCAAAGAAACAGCGGATATTCCTTAGCCTCCCAAAAGCCCTCACCTTGTAAAGACCCCTGTCCTGGGCAACCCCTTCAGAGCTCTCGCACGAACACCATGTGGAGACGCGGATCAAAGGGATCCTCCAGAAGATCTCTCCCACAATCCCCTAATCAACACTCGCCGCAACCTGGACTCGCCATACCCAAGCCACCCGGGTCCCGGCCACCCTTGTAATATTTTTTTGTGCAATAAAGATAACCCGCATCTTTTTTTTGCGCATACAGATTTCTGGCACGCCCGGTGGGACCTCTCTCTCCTTTCATCTGTACGACTGAAGAAGTCGCTCCAAGTTCGCAATGGCCGGGACAAGCAACGATGCGTTTGCTCCAAGCCTTTCACCAATCGCCGAGTCTCCTCTACTCCAACACGGTGATCCAGTAAACCCGGAGGGTGACGCTCCCTCGATGGTACGCGTCTACACTCGGCGTACTCGAACTCTTGCGAATGTCTTCATGCTAGAAACTACTGCCGAAGATGCTCGCCAAAGCACCGACGAGGCCTTGGTGCATGAAGAAACAAGCCTCGATCCTGGAGTCTATGTCCAGAAATTTAGGGAGGACCAGCCCCAACCCCGAGCCTGTTCGGATTGTCTAGCGAATGCTGCACCTCCTCTGCAGGGGGCAAACGTTCGTCATCAAGCAGAAGCAAGTCGGCGGAACTACATCTCTGACGATGACGGCGAGGATGCTAGCATGCAACATCGAGACGTCCTCCGTCACCATCCTCCGTCCGCTCTTCAGCTCCAAGTCATACAGATGAACGAGCACATGGCGCAGATTACTCGGCTGATGGAGGAGAAGGATCATCACATCAATACTCTGCTCCAAAAGTAAGCGCAAAGGACGCTGCAGCAGTCGGTCAACCCGTTGCTTCCTCGGTAGCCGCTCCAGCTCTGTCTTCAACTCCCGCTCCTACGGAGGTAATTCCGACAATTCAAGCGGTTACGCCAGCACTCTCATCGGTTCCCGTCCCAGCTGAAGTCGTCTCGCCAGCACCAGTCTCGGTGGCCACACAACCTCCGGCAACAACAACGATGAATATCCAGCAAATACAAGCGTTGGTAGCTGACATGATGCGCACCCACGGCACTGGTCTTCCTCCAATCACGGCGGCATACTCGAAACCTTACACCGTGAGGATCCAGCAGCTGCGCTTCCCCGTCGGGTTCCAGCCACCAAAGTTCCAGTATTTCGACGGAAAGGGAAATCCAAGGCACCACGTTGCTCACTTCATCGAAACTTGCAACAACGCCGGCACATATGGCGACGAGATGGTGAAACAGTTCGTTCGCACCCTCAAAGGTAATGCTTTTGACTGGTACGTTGATCTTCCTCCAGGGACCATCGACAGTTGGGATCAGATGGAGAGGAAGTTCCTCAATCGCTTCTACAGCACCAGACGCACTGTCAGCATGACCGAACTCACCACCGTCAAGAAAAGGAAAGACGAGCCGGTGATCGACTACATCGACAGATGGAGGAACCTTGCACTGAATTCACAAGACCGCTTGTCTGAAGACTCGACCATCGAGATGTGCACCCAAGGCATGCATTGGGGTCTGCTCTACATCCTTAAGGGTATCAAACCTCGGTCTTTCAAAGAACTCGCAACTCGGGCTCACGACATGGAGCTCAGCCTAGCAAGCCGCGGGGACTCGAAGAACAAGGACTTCTTGAAGGTGGAGAAGAAGGACAAGCCGCTGGCACCGAAACCGAAGCAAGTCAATATTGCTGACGTCACTTCAACCTCCAGGCCGCTCAAGATCGGTGGCAAGCCGGATCAAAGAAAGGAAGCCGCCATACCGCCGCCTCTGCCGCTAAGATAAAGGATGACTCTTGAGGAGCTCGAAGCCAAGGAGTACCCCTTCCCGGATTTGGAAGGCTCCTCCATGTTCGACCAACTGCCGCAAGAGAAGATGATAAAGCTCCCTCCTTCGAAGAGGCCCGAGCAGATGCATCGCGTCGACGACCCTCTTTTCTGCAAATACCACCGCGTGGTAAGTCATCCCATCGAAAGATGCTTCATCTTCAAGGAAAGAATTATGGTGCTCGCAAAGCAAGGAAAGATAGAGATCGACACCGGGGAGGTCGCTACGGCCAGCATGACGTCCATCACCTTCGGCTCCTCCTTGCCGGTACTCGTTGCTGCGTGACGAAACATGCCCAAATTGCGCATCAGCCGTCAAAGGCCAACCGCTAAGCCAATTTCCCAGCCAAGAGTCTCGAAGCGACGTCAACGTACTCCTGCGCTCACCGAGGAAGAAACGTCGCTGCCCTTGGGGCAACCCTCGCTCACGCCAGCACCTCTTCCAAGCAATGCTACATCCCAACGAGCGCTCCAAAGGAGATACGAGCAAGGAGATCCAGAAGTTGGTCTGCTGGGCCAGCCTTCGAGGAAGTTCGACTATTACGTCCTCTACTCAAAGCCTCCATCAGTTTCGATCGAAGAAATCAAGCCCACCGGCTGGGGATCGAAGGACGAGCCAGTAGAGCCTCCAAAAGAACAAGTGTCTCTAAGGGAACCAGTTGCGGCTGCCAATCATCACCTTAGCGGAGGAGAATCCACCGACGAAGAAGCATGGGTCACGCTACCCCGGCGACGAAGGCCACGACAAGAAAGGCAGTACAAGCAAGACCGTGCAACGAAGAGGTTTCCCGAGCGGAGGACCTACAAGAAGAAAAGCAAGACTCCAGGAAGGAAGGCATTCAAAGTGCCGCCGGCAAGCCAAGACGATCTCCTCCAGCAGAGCCTTCCAGAGCCAGCAACCTTGCAAGAATTCTTTCCCGATCACTTCCTTCCAGTTGATCAACACATCAGGGTGTCTTGTTGCATGGTCGAAATCCATAAGGCGTTGGAAGGAAAAGGCGAAGTCAAGACATCTGAAGAGGGCGACTCCACTGATGAGGGAGACGATTCCGATAAAGGGGGCACCGCTTCTCATGACGAAGCAATCCTGCACTTGCCACTCGTAGAAGCTTTGCATCTTCCGAAGAAGGCTCGCCTGGCAATGGCTGCAGCCTTGGCCGACCCGGATAGCTACAAGCTGAAAAGGAAAGACGACCAGAAGGGCAAAGCTGCAGCCTCATGTGATGTGACAATAATCTTTTCGGATGAGGACTTGCAACTCGGGACACGATTGCACAATCGGCTTGTCTATGTTTCGGGATACATCAAGGAGAAACCAGTGAATCGAATCCTGTTGGACTGTGGCTCCGCCGTCAATATCATACCCATCCAGACGATGCAGCAACTCGGCATCACCAGTGACCAGCTCTCGCCCAGCCAATTGGTCATTCAAGGGTTCAACCAAGGCGGACAGTCCACTATCGGAATCATCCGCCTGAAGCTCTCAATCGGCCAGCTAGATACAACGGTCCTCTTCCACATCATCGATTGCCAGACGTCATATCGCCTCCTGTTGGGCAGGCCATGGCTATACGAGAATGGCGTCGTAGTGTCCACCTGGCACCAGTGCCTCAAGTACTATGAAGAAGGCATGGAGAAATGCATAGTTACTGATGACAAGCCTTTCAATGAGGCCGAGGCACATTTGGCCGACACCAAGTTCTACCAAGCGAGAAACCTAGTCGCGGAAGTCCTTCCAACTAAAGCCCCTCGAGCCCAGAAGGCTGAAGAAGTAAAACAGGGCGAGGCTCATCCACCTGCAAAACCGATGCAACCTTCCGACAAGGCGAAACTCGAGGTCCAAGAAGCATCAAAGTCAAAGCAAAAGATGCGCATCAATTCCGAGTCAAGAGCCATGCAACATACCCCGTTGCCCATCCAAGCGACACCAGTCCTGTGGCTCGCACCCCAGTGGCTCCGTAAATCTGAGCGATCGCCTTCTACTCCGGTAAGGAATCTGGCCCAACCGTTATCACAGGCCAATGTCGTCACTCTACAAAAAATGACGTTGCCACTACCTAGCTTGGCACAAGCTCCGAACCCGAGCAGACCTGTCGAATCAGTCGACCCCAATCAACTTAGATTCAAGCCGAAAGGAAGTTGGGGGCAAAACGCTGCTAAATTACTATTCAAAGCCGGCTACGACAAAGAGAGCGCCATGGGCACACTTCCCCCAACAGCGACGTCACATGAGATAACGAGGACTCAAGCTCGGCTGTTTCAAAACGGTGAACAAATTCTTCCGAACCGCCGAGGCATCGGCTCCGGTCAAACTCTGATGATCATCAGGGCTGCAGCAAGGAAGAGCTTCACCTCGAACTATATCAGGGCGAAGATGGTGGGCGAAGCAGCTGAAGGATTGACAATCTCCGATGGACGCTCTACCTACCCCAGCCATCCCAACATCAGAAGAAGGCGGCGACGGGCTCAATACCAAGCCTTGCTCTGGAAGCAAAATAGAGGCAGTAAAAACCGATCGAATCGAAAGCACACATCTGTGTTCGAAAGGATTGGGCCAGTTAAGCAATTAAAGAAGAAGTCAGTGTTCGATCGTCTGGGAATGCCAATCGAGGACCTCATTTCAACACCCACCCACCCACCCATGGCAGTCGTCCATTACCTCTCCATTAATCCAACTGACAACGGTGATTCTTCTCATTCGGACGATGAGTTGCTAGAGGCCCCGCCAGTCCTCGAAGAAGGGGGCAGTCCACCGTTGATGACTTGAAGGAAATTAATTTGGGCACAGAAATGGAGCCTCGACCTACATTCATCAGCACACTCTTGACTCCTGAAGAAGAAGCTGCATACATCAAACTACTCAAAGAATACAGAGATGTCTTCGCATGGTCCTGCAAGGAGATGCCGGGTCTCGATCCTAAAATCGCAGTGCACTAGCTCAGCGTCAAACACGGAGCCAGTGCTATCAAGCAAGGACAAAGACGCTACCGGCCGAAACTGGTACCCCAAATAGAAGACGAAGTTAACAAGTTGATCGAAGCCGGCTTCATCCGAGAGGTCAAGTACCCGACATGGATCTCTAGCGTCATCTCGGTCAAAAAGAAGAACGATCAAATTCGAGTATGCGTGGACTTCAGAGATTTGAACAACGCATGTCCGAATGATGACTTCCCCTTGCCAATCACGGAGCTAATGGTGGACGCCACGACAGGCCACGAGGTGCTAACTTTTATGGACGGATCATCGGGCTACAATCAAATTCGGATGGCACCCAAGGACGAAGAGCTCACAGCATTCCGAATACCGAAAGGAATCTACTGCTACAAAGTTATGCCATTCGGCTTGAAGAATGCAGGAGCCACCTACCAGCGAGCTATGCAGAAAATCTTCGACGACATTCTTCATCAAAATATGGAGTGTTATGTCGACGACCTTGTCGTGAAATCTAAGAAGAAGTCGGCGCATCTGCAAGACCTCGAGCTAATCTTCAAACGGCTTCGAAGGTACCAGCTCTGCATGAATCCATTCAAATGCGTATTCGGGGTCTCCTCAAGCAAGTTCCTCGGCTTTGTCGTACGACACCGAGGCATTGAGATAGATCAATCCAAAATTGATGCTATCGTCAATATGTCTGTACCAAAGATAGTGTGAGACCTCAGAGGCCTCCAAGGGCACTTGACGTACATCCGAAGGTTCATCGCCAACCTAGCTGGGAAGTGCCGCCCGTTTAAGCGCCTCATGAAGAAAGGAGCGTCATTCAAATGGGACAACGCTTACCAAGAAGCACTCCAAAGCATCAAAGCTTATCTACTAAAGCCGCCAGTCCTATCAGCGCCAGTTTAAGGAAGGCCGATAATCCTCTACATTAGTGCCCAGGAGCAATCCTTAGGGGCACTCCTGGCTCAGAACAATGAACTTGGCAAGGAGACGGCTTGCTACTACTTGAGTCGCACTCTCGTCGGCGCAGAGCTAAATTACTCCCCGATCGAGAAGGTCTGCTTAGCACTCATCTTCGCCACGAAAAAGCTGCGGCATTATATGCTGGATCACACCGTCAGACTTGTCTCGAAGGCCGACCCCCTCAAGTACATCATGTCAAGACCAGTGCTCTCCGAACGTCTGGCGAAGTGGGCGTTGCTTCTCCTCGAATTTGATAGCACCTTCGTGCCACAGAAAGCAGTTAAGGGACAAGCTCTCGCGAACTTTCTTGTAGAATATCCCCTCTCGACGGAATAGGAATTATTAGAAGATCTCCCGGACGAAGAAGTCTTCTCCATCGGCATCGCCCCGTCCTGAAAAATGTTCTTTGACGGTGCAGCAAGACAAGACATATCGGGAGCCGGAGTCATCTTCGTCTCTCCGGACAACGAAATACTCCCCTTCTCATTCCTACTGTCGGAATCATGTTCCAACAATGTGGCAGAGTATCAAGCTCTACTAATCGGTCTTGAACTTGCCAACAAAATGAAGCTTCAAAGACTTGAGATTTTCGGCGACTCTCAACTCGTTATCCAGCAAGTCTTGGGGGCATACGAAGTCAACAAAGAAGACCTGGTGCCGTTGCATGCGCAAGCTTTGGAACTCCTCGGCAACCTCAAGGCTGCTTCCATTCAGCACGTCTCCAGGAACCTCAATCAGCAGGCTGATGCACTCGCAAATCTGACGGCTACACTCCCGTTTCCAGAAGAACGACAGCTCATCGTCCCTGTCAGCAGAAGAATAGTGATCACCAAAGAAGAAGGTCCGATCGAAGTTCCAGTTCAAACCAATGCGGTGCACGTCCTCGAGATTGAAGAACAAGACTGGAGGCAGCCTTTTGTGGATTTTCTCATCCATGGTAAACTCCCCGAAGATCCAAAGCGCAGAGTTGACATCCTGCGACGATCTCTGAAGTTCTACCACTTCAACAACGAGTTGTACCGTTGAAGCTACGATGACACACTCCTAAGGTGCCTCACGAAAGAAGAGGCAGAAGCGGTACTAGAAGAGGTACACACTGGAATCTGCGGCTCGCACCAGTCTGGTCTGAAGCTCCACTTTCGCGTCAGGGGGATGGGCTATTACTGGCCCACCATGATCAAGGACAGCTTGGACTTCGCAAAGAAATGTCACGCTTGCCAGCTACACGGAGACTACATCCGTCAACCGCCAAAGCCTCTGCACCCAACAATCGCGTCTTAGCCCTTCGACGGATGGGGACTCGATATTGTCGGTCCCCTGCCCAAGTCATCCAAGCAATATCTCTACATTCTGGTGGCAACGGACTACTTCTCCAAGTGGGCTGAAGCAACACCTCTACGGGAAGTTACAAAGCACTCCGTTATCAGCTTCACCCAGAATGACATCATCTTCCGATATGGAGTTCCTCGCTACATCGTAACAGACAACGGGAAGCAATTCAAGAATGCTGTCGTCAGCCAGTTCTACGCATTGTACAACATTAAGCAGAATTGTTCAACGATGTACAACGCTTCGGCCAACGGTCTGGCAGAAGCCTTCAACAAGACTCTTTGCAAGCTGCTGGAGAAAACCATCTCGAAGACGAAGAAGGACTGGCATGAATGCATGGGCGAAGCGTTGTGGGCTTACCGGACGTCCTTCCGCACGCCGACGCAAGCAACATCGTACTCCCTCGTCTATGGTATAGAAGCTGTTCTACCGCTCGAGCTCCAGATCCCATCGCTCAGGATAGCAATCCAAGAAGGCCTCACCAGCGATGACAACGCCCAGCTCTGCCTAGCAGAATTGGAAGCATTGGACAAAAGACGCCTCGAAGCTCAACAACGCCTGGAGTGTTATCAGGCCAGACTGTCTCGTGCCTTCAACAAGAAGATCCATCCTCGATCATTCCAGATAGGGGAACTGGTGCTGGCAGTCAAACGCCCCATCATCCTCTCGCATCGAGGAGGGAAGAAATTTGATGCCAAGTGGGATGGTCCGCACTCCGTCAAGGAAGTCTACTCCAACGGCGCTTATCTCCTCACCACGCTAGAAGGGCTGACACTTGGCCCTATCAACGGCAAGTATCTCAAAAGGTACTATGCCTAAAGCGAGGCCACACCCCTTGCGCAAAAAAAAAAAAAAGAACTACGTGCGACTTGATCCCCCTTAGGGGGGTACGTAGGCAGCCTGAGAAGTTACTTCAGGTTCAGTCCGACCAAAAGAAAAAGCCAACAAGGATCCATGCATAAATACGGCAGAACGAGGCAATATTATTAGATAGTGAAGAAAAGGCGGTACATGGCGCAAGTTCCAAAAAAAAAAAAAAAGAAGAAAGCTACAATGCAAAATGACTAAGACGAGGAGCAGCTAAAAGAATGTATCCAGAGCTCGAAGACGGCGCAGTAACTCCTCTCTAGTAGCCTCCACTCGCTGAAGTTCCACGGGATGAGTAGCCAGAAGCTCACGACGGGCCGCCAAGTCTGACTGCTGCTTCAGGTAGCTCGCCTTCAAAGCGCTCTCCGTGGTCTCAGCTCGCTCCAGACGAGACTCTGCCTTCCGAAACGAGGCGCTCACCGATTCTATCTTCTTTTGAGCCTTCGACAGGTTGGAAGCGGCCTCCGCAAGCTGCTGCTCCGACTGACACAAGCTCGCCTCGGCGGCCGTCAGCTCAGAAGGAGTGCTCCCCTCTAGTAAAGCTCGCCGGGAGCAATAAACCTCGCTATCAGTCATGAGCAAGTTCATCTGAGCGACAAAAGAAGAACTGTCAACCTTGAACTCCTCCAGGCTCGTGCAAAACTCTACACCGTCCGTCGACCACCAGTCCTGGAGGGCGCCAAAGCCAGCATCTTGAAAGGGCTCCAACATTGACTTGATGTACTGCCGGCAGCTCACAAGAAGAAACTCTGAAACTCTGCTCCTCGGCCTTAAGCTCGGGCGAGGTGCCTCAGAGTAGGTGGGCAAAACCTTCCCTTCTGCTACAGTCGCGCCGGGGACCGCCTTCGCCAATAAGGGCGGCAGAACTGGAGAAACCGCCGCCACCGCTGCGACAACCGTCTCCTCCAACAGGCACGAGGGCGCAGCAACCAGGGAACGCCACTTGTCGACGCTCGAAACTTCGGCCTCCTCATGGAAAGACAAAGCATCGACATCGATGCCGTCCAGATCAATATCTCCACTAGGGAAGTTCTCCCCGCAAACCCCGAGGAGATTCAGATCATCCGGAGGGATATCTAGCCCGCACTCTCTAGGCACTTCCCGCACGGCCCCAGTAGACGAATGCCCAAGAGATGTCTTCGGAGAGTTCGCCCCGTGCTCTACCACTATAACGGAATCTGTCCAAAAGAAACACACTGCTCAGCATGATGGAACTTCCCGAGCATAGAAAGGAAGTAAAATAAAGAGAACTCCATACCTGTGAAGTTGGACAAAGCAGCCCTAGACGGAGGGATCACCTCATCTTTTAGAAGTCCTGACTCCTCGGTATCCTCCATCGGACAAGGGACCCTCGAAGTCATCCCACGCGGAATGCACACTTTTCGTCTTTTGGACGGGGCACCCTCAACAGCAGCCTTCGGAGGAAAAGATAACCCGGAGGCACTAGCAAGGTCGGCTTCTAACATGGGAGCTGAAGTGGGAACACCACGAGCACTGGAAAGACGGCTGCAACTCTTTTGGGCCCTCTGAAGCCCCAATTGAAGGCGATGATCCTCCACTCCCGCAGCAGGATCAAAACGAAAGTTTTTGAACTCACTGCTCGCCAGGACGTCAACTAGGATACTCGCAAGCAAGGGGGAAACTCGCCCTTCAATCCACTTGCAGTACTCCGGAGTGGCGGCGTCCCGAGACCCGGACTTAGTCCCAGGGAAGAAGCTGCCGCCAGTCAATCGAGCGTAGAGAGAAGCCCAGAGACGGTAACCCTCCTGCGGACTAATACGCCCCTGCAACTGCTGAGGCATACCGGGAACTTCCTGTCGAAATTCTTGCTGACGAGCAAAGCGATGAGGGGAGTACTGCTCCTCTTCCACCACATCCCCCTTTCGCAAAACCAAGTAGCTAGGGCGGCAACTGACCATGTTCCAATATAAGCTGTCCGAGAGCTCCTCGTTGTCATAGACAGTCGACCTCTCCAAAGGTAGCACCGAATGCTCTAACAGAAACTCGAAGTCGACACTTCCCATCCTCCGCAAAAGAGTGTGAGCATACTTCCTCGGGCGCTCCCAACTAATAAAAGCATTTAAGATCCCGCCTATCCCGGGCAAGAATGGCAGGTCCGCTGGATGTCCGCGTCTGGCAAAGATCCCCTTCGGGAAGTGAAGAGCTATCCAACCGTACAGGTAGTGCAGAGGTCCGAACGCATCAGACCGACCAATCTCCTCCTTGGCATTATCCGAGCTGGACAAGTCCCAGTAAGTCCCGCTGAGACCCCGGTACAAAGCGCATAAGATGGCTGGGGCTAGATTAAAAAGCTCCCCCCTCGCCATCCTGAAAGCTGCAAGAAAGGTCCTCGGACGGATGACCTCGCCAGGACAAGGAAGCACGAACCGGTAAAGAAAGATGACCAGCCCGACGGCTCGATAAGCCACCCGCCACTCCTCGCTGTCACGCCTCAGGCCGAGGATCTCCCAGGGACACTGTTTTTCCTCCATTGAGTGTCTCTCTCGAGCTAAGGACTCGATGGGCCTCACAAAGGAATGAAGCGAAGACCTTTTCATTTGAGCGACCTTCCACATCGGGTGAGCCGAAGGTGCCGGGGACCTATACTCGCCTCTAAACTAAATATCAACCCAAGAAGAAGGACGCACTCGGTCTAACTGATCCCACGCCGTAATGATGGTATATGCCTTGAACAGAAGAAGGCAGGAGCTCGGAGCAAAGCTGTTGTCCAATAGGTCCTTCAAAGCTGGCACCTCTTCCTGGTAGTAATTTCGCACTTCAGGGCATCCGGAAACAATATGGACGTCACGAAGTAAGATCCCTATCTCTCCCGCTCCAGTAAGGAAAGTGTTGGTGGACGGGCACCAGAGTTCACAAAGAGCGCGATACATCCCCTCAGGACGGCTGTATTCACGACGAGCCGGTGCCAGAAACTTGGCCAATAAATTTATCTCGGGTTCCGCGCCAAAGACCTTATAGAGCTCGCCCATCCATTCGCGAAAACCGCAAAGATATTGGACGTCTCCCTGAGGCCAAGAGTCGGTACCCCATCGGGTCAATCGGGAGCATATCTTCGAGGCAACTACCGGGGTAGGCACGAAATCTTCATCACAATGATGGAAAGGAGTGCTCAAACTTGGGCGGAGGAGCTTCGTGGAGATCCCTTCGTCAGTGTAGATTTTCTCGCTCAGCTTCAGCATCCCACAAGTCGCATCGGCAACTCCATCTTCCGTGATGCGCTCGTGGATAAAAACACGGAGCAACGATAGAAGGTCTTCCCGCCTCAAGTTGAGGTAACGGTACACCCGTGTAAGGGGGAAGCGAAGGCACCTCCTCCCATCGGAGACGTCCTCAGCTATCCACCCCGGCGAAGTCAAGCTCTCAAAGACGCGAATCCTGGAGTACCATGAAAAGAAGCAAGTCAAGACAAGCGCACGTGCAAAAAAAAAAAAAAAAAACCGAGGGGCCCACAGCCCCCTGTCAGGAGGATCGCCCGACTAAAAGTCACGTCACCGCTGCGCCTGGGCCTTCGCACCGCACTCCTGGGGGTCCGTACACCGCCCGTACCGGCCAATTACCCTTTCGCCATACGGCATCCGCACACCACCCGTGCCGACACCACCCGTGCCGGCCGACTACGCCGACGCCACCCAGCTGGAACCGCAGCCACCTGCCAACCCGGCCCCCGCCGCACGGCGCCATGTCACTCGCCAATGAACCCGCACCCGGCCCGCACGATGCCCGGCCTCCGCTGCCGCCCGCGTCGGCCCCGCGCCGCGACGCCCGCGCACCCGAGGCCACCGCCGCTGCCAGTTCCACGCACCCGAGGCCACCGCCCCGTGCACCGCGTCGCAGCCTTAAAAAAAAAAAAAAAAAAAAAGAAAGAAAAAAAAAGAGGCAGACAGCAGCAGCAGAGGGGGGGTCCGCGCGCCCCCCCCTCTCCTCCGATCTGGTCGGGACCGAGCTCGACCCCGTCGCCAACACAACCGGGGGGGGGGGGGAGGGGGGGCCCAACTCGGGGACGCCGCTGCCCCCCCCCCCCCCCTCTCCGATCCGATCGTGGCCGAGCCCGACCCGGCCGCGGCGACCCCCGCGCCCGCGTCACCCGACCCGGCAGCCGCAGCCCCGGCCCCGCGCCCGCGCGTCGCCGGTCGCCGCCGCCTGCGCGCCACCGCCCCGCAGCCCCGCCGCCGCCCGTGCGCCGGCCTCCGCTGCTACCGCTGCTGCTCCCAGGGCCTGGAACCGGAGGAGAAGAAAGAAAGAAAAAGAAAAAGAAAAAGAAAAGGAAAGAAGAAGAAGAAAAAGAGGAAGAAGAAGAAGAAGAAAGAGGAAGGAAGAGGCGGTGAAGGCGGATCGCACCTCAGCCGCGCTCCTCCAACTTCCTCGCCGCAGTCGTCGTTGCATCGTCGCTACGAGCCTGGCTTCGCAACAACCTTCAAATCGCGCACCATCGTCGTCGCCGTCGACGAAAGAGGCGACACCGGGAAGATGGAGTAAGTCGCGTGCAACCCCAGACAGCTCTCTTCCGAAGACGGTCTTCAAAAGCCGACAAAACCTCCACAAGAGCAGAATGTCGGATGAAGGGGGTAGGGGTCCTTAAATAGACCCCAACCCCGCCCACAAAAGGAATCAAGGACAAGTGCTCTACGATTCCTACGTGTCCAAATCCTACACGTTCTCACCGACGCACTCGTCCTTGAGGGGGCATTTGTAGACACACGAATTTTGTCTAACCCGGACCTGACTTGCATGCACCTACGCGGATACAAACCCGACACGCACTCCGACTCGGACCCGACTAGCACGCACCAATGCGGACCCGGACCCGACTCGCGCCCGACAAGAGAACCGGGCGGGCCCACCCTTAAGTGGGACCCACCCGGCCGGCCCCTACTAGGGACCCAAACCCCATAGGGGCTGGCCCCTAGTAGGGATCCGAACCCCATGGGGGCCGGCCGGCCCTACAAAAGAAAGAAAGAAAAGGAAAGAAAGAAAAGGAAAGAAAAGAAAAGGAAAGAAAAGAAAAATGAAAGAAAAGAAAATGAAAGAAAAGAAAGAAAAGGAAAGAAGTACCGCCATGCGCGGGGGGAGGTTGCGCATGACGTCTACCCACACGTGGATCTGCGCCGATCCCTCGATCCAACGGACAAGAAGAAGAGCCGGGTCGCCATCGTTTTCGTGTGCAAAATTCAGCCATAATTGCCTCGTCAGAAAAGGAAAACGAATAAAGACTTATTCCCCTCATCAATGGATGAATAAATCTTGGGTAATTATGGGAGAGATATTAAAGGGATTTAAAATTAAAAACTTCACATATCTCTCCCCTCCCCCTTTGCCTATAAATAGAGGGGGAAGGGGAAGGCAAAAAGGGTCGAAGATTGAAGACAAAGTGAGGAAGCTCTGTAAAAGAGGAGACGCTTCTTCATCGACCCAAGGCTTCACGAGGCACGGGCAAGCCTATCCCTTCGGGACCGGCTTAGTCCATTGAAAGCCCTTATCAACGTGAAGACCCTTGCACAAGAAGATCAAGACTTCGACTCCGTGCATGAAGAAGAAAGCTCGGAGAAGAAGACCCTTCGACTCCGAAGACGCCAAAAGCAAAGGCCGAAGAAGAAGCTCGGAGCGGCACTACCCCGTCGGCTCCACCAAACCTTCAACTCCGATCAAGCCCAAAAGCCCAGAGAAGAAGACCGAAGTGTCATCACCCCGTCGCCTTCGACAAACGTCCGCTCCATCCACGAAGAAGAAAGCTTGGAGAGGGACACCTAAAGCGTCGCTGCACCCGTCGCCTTCGAAGAAAAGCCGACGCTACAACCGTCGCAAGGAGATCGGTGCTACCCCCACTATCTTCAAAAGCATTCTTCAACTCTGATCACGCCAAAGAAGCCCGACGAAGAAGAGAAGTCCAGCCGATACCCAAATCGTCGAAGCACCGAAGAAGTAGCCTACGTCGTTCGAGAAGAAGACCGAGTTGATGCTGAAGCCAAAGCCCAAGCAAGAAGCCAAAGCAAAAGTCCCGGTAAAGCCCGCGCCAAAGCAAAGCAAGTGCCAAAGCCAAGCGACTACGTCGGTCTCGAGCAAAAGCACCGCACGTTCTAGCCGATACGATGCAAAGTCCAGAAGAACGAAAGCATCGCAAGTCTCCCCCGTCTACGTCCAAGTGCAAGCGCCAAACCAAAGCAAAAGCCAGAGCCACGCCAGAGCCAAGCCAGAGCCAAAAGCCAAAGCCAAAGCCGACGCTAAAAGCACGATCGACGCCACGAACCGACGATCAAGGACGCCGAGGTCAAGCAAGGTGAGGAAGACACGAAGACCGAGGAACGAAGCTGAAGACCCCCTTGCCGAGGAAGCGCAAAGCACGGAAGGGACCAAAGAAACAGCGGATATTCCTTAGCCTCCCAAAAGCCCTCACCTTGTAAAGACCCCTGTCCTGGGCAACCCCTTCAGAGCTCTCGCACGAACACCATGTGGAGACGCGGATCAAAGGGATCCTCCAGAAGATCTCTCCCACAATCCCCTGATCAACACTCGCCGCAACCCGGACTCGCCACACCCGAGCCACCCGGGTCCCAGCCACCCTTGTAATCTTGTTTTGTGCAATAAAGACGACCCGCACCTTTTTTTTGCGCATACAATCATCATCACATATTCTCTATGCAAAGTTATCTTTGGAAGAATAATTATGGACCTTCTTCTTTATCTTCAACTTCGGACAATCCTTCTTCCAATGCCCAATCTCGTGATAAAAGATATATTCATTTTTACCTAGATTGTGACCTCTTGATTTTGATAAAAACTTCCCTTTACTACTGTATCTCTTCCGATCCATAAACCTTCCTCTTGCTATCAATCTCTCAGACGTTAATCCCAATAAAGACTCATTGTCTTTCTTTTTGTACTCATGATTGACCAACACTGCAATCATATCCTTATAACTCAAAGATGACTTCTTGTTGATCAGGATCATAACAAAGTGCCCATAATCCTCATCAGGGAGAGATCTCAACAAAATCAACGCCATATCTGTTGGAAATAATCCTATGGTAGAGGCCCTCAGCGGAAGCAAAGGGAAGGTCTAAAGATCATGGGTGGCGTGCGTAACATATTAAAAATTTTATCGAAATGATCTACACGCGTGTATAAATCTAGCATGGCAACTATGCGACCCCTTAACGTCAATCTAGCATGATGAACAATCTAGCCTGCATGCATGTTTTATCTCTACACTAGATCTACATGTTAGAAGTCATACCTATGTGCGGATTCTTTCATCGCGACAAATTTTTTCTTTATTAATAGAGACGGGATCGGATCTACTCGGAGAGGCATTGGTGTAACGGTTATAACTTTTGATCCCAGACTTCGATTGAGTTAAAATCTGGACCGCAGGTAGAGGACTTCGAGATGCAACTTTTGCAACTGGTTTGTAGTTATTTAAATATCTGCAGCTCTCACAGCAATAGAAATATCGTAGATCTTCTATGCAAAATCTGGCAGCGTGAGATGCGAGAAGACCTTTTAGTTTACCCGATCTCACACAATACATGGCATCTCGTCGATAGATCTCTGAGTGCCTTCATGCGACAAGCCTTCTCTATTTTTGATTAGCCATGCGAGGAAGAAGAAATGCCCCTCATCCCTTTATAGGGGCCAGCCTACAAATTGCATATGCAAGGTGTTGGTTGACCCCCCTAATCTATTTCCCTCCCTTGCGTATAGGAATAGGCCAGTCCCCCTTGTGCTATGTGGCCGGCCCCTTTGGTCAAACCTCCCATACGCCGGTCCCTCCTTGTGGATCAAGCAACTTCTATAAGCTTGGGGGGTGACCAGCCATGCATGTCCCTAATACTTAGGGCCGGCCCCCCTTTGGTGCATAAGGATATTTTGGTTTCCCAAAATACCCCTATATCACTAATTGGCGGCCTTCTTTGTACGAGGATTCGTATGGTGCATTTACATGGGATTTCAATAGTGACTTCACTATCACCGGGGTACCCTCAGTAAACACACATAGTGCCCCTAATAAAGTCTATTATTCGATTCACAACATGTACCAGTACATCACACCCATGTAGTGAGGCCCACTGAATATAAGGTGTTGACTATATATGTCTCTGTACTACGTACTCCAAGGTTACCCCTAGTACACACACGCACATACACATCTACCGTGCACTAGTGCGATGCACTCAAGGAGCGTATTAGGTTTGGACTAATTACTTCCTCTAATTATGTTTCATAAAATAAGGAGATGGTTTAAGAATCATACATAATGTCGATAAGGCAGAACCTTCAGGGACTAGGGTTCATGGCTTCAAACTTGGAATCGATCGACACACTACCCGAGTGTATCATCGATCCACTAAATCTGAGTTAACCTGCGTATCCACCCAAGTGTGACACAGGCTGCACTCTAATTCCCTTGGACTTACTATGTTCTCCCGTATACCCCTGCTCTCCACTTAGTAGTGGTAAAGCTGTTGTCTCTTCACTTGGTGCCATGATGTGATTCGAGTGGTGGAGAATACCATCAAACTCGAATGCTCTATGACTCAGTTCCTTCTAGGTTGACTACGTACGTCGTACCTTCAATTACCCTGCCGAGTAATTGGATCTGGTCAACATCCAACCGATGACCACCAAGTCTGGGTTTAATACGACGTAAGTCAAAATAAAGAACGCACCTCCTATTAGGGATGTGGATGACCTGTAAGAATGGCACGCTGATGCGACGCCAGCCGGGTACCCCAGCACACCGTGATTTTGGGCCATTTAACCGAGCACACATATATGCTAAAGCACCTAAAGCACCACACAACCGGTTAGTCCACCAGTCATGATTCCTCAGGGTTTATGATCGTTTTATACTAAACAGAAACACGACTTAGTGCATCGGTGTCTGCTTACCGATCTGTGCACTGTGTTGGTTCCGTTCGCCATAGACACTGTGCATGGTGATGGCCATGGTGGAGACACCCACGATTTGTCATCCCAACAGTTTATCCTGATAGAGTAACTAACCCTAATCAGAGTTGCGAACAAATTTAGGTTATATGTAGGGGTGGGACTTGGGCGGGTTGAGGGGTCTGCCCATGCCCAACCCGACTTGCACAAATCTTAACCCGTTTTGCCCGTGGAACCCGGGGAACCCGTGGAAGCCCAACCCGTGCTTGCCCATTTTAGTTGCTCGTGTTCCTCGAGTTGCCCAATTTGTAAAATAATGGACGAGTTGGGCGATTTGCCTAATTAGAAATGTTTGTGCACATAAATAGATGGAAAAAAAACCCAACATATTTTTGAATTAGATAAAAAAAATCTTT
Source organism: Chamaelirium japonicum (assembly GCA_947650365.1). Classification (NCBI taxonomy): domain Eukaryota; kingdom Viridiplantae; phylum Streptophyta; class Magnoliopsida; order Liliales; family Melanthiaceae; genus Chamaelirium; species Chamaelirium japonicum. The sequence goes on from OX393556.1 coordinate 31,948,372, forward strand.
GAATTGCATAAGAAAAACTTAAAGTCCAACCCATAGCCTCACATATTTCAAACGAATTCGTAGCATTCAACATCAAACATACAGTCTTTGATTTATATAAAAAAAAACTACCAATGCATTCAACCTTAGTGTGTCACTTCCTCGGGTTCCTCGGGTTGGGAAGATCGATGCCCAAACCCGTCCAAATTGAAATCAGGTTGATCTTTTTTTGTCCAAACCCGACCAAGTTTTTAACTAGCTTTGCCCATGTTTATCCATTGTTTGGGTTGGGTTCGGGTCAGACCCCCAAGTCCCACCCCTAGTTACATGGGACCAGTCCATTAAGTCTCCCACTCAATTGGACTATCATGTAACCATGGCTCTCTATTATGTAGTCAGAATACGAACTAAGGTACGTACCAAGATGCACTCTAAAATTATCAACCATATATAGCTAAACTATAGGTTTTTACGAGCTGTAGATCTCATCAACTCTATACCTTCTACATACTGCCCAAAAACCTTTGCAGGAATTCCCTTAAGGAATTAATAACATTATCTGTAGAAGCTACCTCAGTAACTGCTACTTGTCTTTCTATCTAAAACTATCAGATCAAGTGGAGTTTGTACTTGATGAGTTTTTCCTTACAGTGGTGCTTAAGCTCCTTAGACCTTGTTTATCGCTTTTCTAATGTCACAACAGATATTAGAGCCTTTGGTATGAGTCCCAAGTTCTCCAAAAACTTCTTGAGCCACACCACCTGCTATACTACCTTGCACACGACAATATGATCAGCCACTGTGGTAGAGTTTATGATGCATTCTTATTTCATACTCTACTAACTACCGCTTCGAATCCTAAGGTAAAAAAATTAATTCATGAAGTCGATTATTTGGAATGCACATCTGACTCAAAAGTCAGACCTTGTGCATCCAATCAATATCAAGACCAGTGAAGTGTAAGCTAATTTATATTTCTCGCTTGTTGAGGACTTATGAATATATCGTTCACACGAGTCTAGTGATTTGGACCTAGGTTCGATTGAAACCGATCTATCATTTCTACCACGTAATAGATATCTAGCCTCGTAAACCTAATCTGGCTAGAACTTCATCTTCATGCGTAGCCTGTATTAATGAGAGAACGTTGCTCTGATAATCTCGAGTTACCTTGATTCCTATAACATAACTTGCCTTACTAGGGTCTTTCATATCGAATTATGATGACTACAAACCTTTACCATAAATAATCTTCTTATATTATCTTTAATCAATAGAATATCGTTAATGTAAAGTACTAAGTATACCCTTGTAGCTCTATTACCTTTCTTGTACCCACACTTGGTTTATCCTCATTCTTATCAAATTCGTGTGAGTGGATTCCCTAACCAAAATAGATATTCCAACTTGGATGCTTACATTAGTCCATAAATAGACATTTGCAACTTACATTCCATATCTTTTTGACCTACTAACACAAAACCTAGGGCTGTATCATATACATATCTATTTTCTAAATCTTTGTTAGAGAATAATTGTCTTGACATCCATCTACTATATCTCCTAACTATAATGGGTTATGATGGATTAAGAAAATCCGAAACAGACTTAGGCATAACTACCGATAAGAAGGTTTCGACATAGTCAATCCCTTTTTCCTTGGCAACTAATCGAGCTACTTAAGTCTTAACAAGAACATTGATTCCTCTTCTTATACACCCCCTACACCCAAAAAGGGTGATAATATACTAAGAGTTAAGCCTGTTTCAAGGGACATTGATGCAAGCTCTGCCTCGATGGTCTTTTACCAATCAAAACTGTCATAAGTTTCCACTGTTTTGACTTAGCTCAAGTGATCATCCTCTTGAAACAGTAGATTAACTATCAAAGTTTCTCTATAGTATCTTTCAGGAGCTCTGATAGTTCTTCTATAACGACAAGATGATGGTGGTACAAAGTGAATCGTTTCTATAGTATCTGGTATACTAGTTTTTGTATCATCTACTCTCAGTACGCTTTTAGATGCGCACTCTCTACCAATATCCAATAATTCACCCAGAACTACCTTACTGATAAACTTGTGGTCTATAATATAATCTTGATCTAGGTATATGGTATACGTAGAAACGATTATCTTTCAGACCTCAAGATCATATAATAGTCCACCTTATGCCTCCTTAGGGTAACATATAAACAGATATATCTGGAAGTTTATTCCATCTCATTCCTCTTGTCCTTTCACACAAGTGCAGGACATCCTCATATCTCGAGACATTATAGTATCAGTTTTCACTTAAACTATAGCTCTCTATAGGTTTGAGGCATTGATTTAGATGAGAGATAATTCCAGATATAAGCTATTGTATATTCTAAGATACGAATCCACCAAAAGGTAGGTAATACACTTGGCAAGACTCATCATACTTTGGACTATGTCCAACAGGGTCCGATTCCTTCTCTCGAAAGCTTTATTCTGACGTGTTGCCCTTGAAGCATTTAACTGGGAAATAATCACATGCCCTTTAGGACCTCATGGAACCTGTCCTATAGGTACTCATTCCCTCGATTAATCGATAAGTCTCCTATTATCTGGACACTCGTGAAACCACAGACGTCAAAATTAACTAACACCAGTACCATAGTGGCCCTTTTAGTTACTCTGCTTTTCGGATAACACTCACTGGTCAAAAAGAATCTCTAAGAAATAATAAACAAAAACTTGGCCTTTTGTAATATTTGAATTTATCTAAGGCAAAATATCTAAATTAGAGGGGCCACAAATGGGTTAGATTCTCCAAAGGATTTAGATGAATTTAAATCAGATGCTACAGTTGCCATGAGATATATTTTTGAATTATGATTAAATATAAAAAGATCATTCTGAACTATTCCTCTAACAATAAAGATATCTATTCAATTCGAGATACACACTAACGGAGCCGTCTAAAACTAAAAACTTTATTTAGCAAGGAGAAAACAGAACTAAATCTCTAAAGATCAAAATTCGAATATCGGGAAAAATAAGATAACATGTCTAACATTTTTTGCAGTAGCTTATGGCATCAGTACCTTTGTTAGGATCAATTTACCATAAAGTAGCATTTTGATTTTATTGAATCCCTGTAGACATGAAGTCAATATTACAAGAAGCAACAGAACTGCTACTAGATAGTGACTCAACTCCTAACACCCTGAGGCCATACACAATCTTCAAGTACCCCCTCTACTCACCATAGTGGAAATACTTTCATCATTGGCATCACCAGACTTACGAGTCCACACTAGTTTCTCACTGATATAGTTTTTCGTTTTTGATAAGTTACTCTCTGTGGCTCTTTTAAAGAAGGCCTAGGTTAAGTACTAAAGGCTTTGCCTTTAATATTGATTCTATCTTTTGTCTCATGAAAAGCTTGTAGAAGTTCTACGCTTATCATCTCTAGCTTGTTAAGGCTAAAGTCTCTGATAGCGTCTTCGTAGATTCAAGACAAGGATGCAAGACAGGCGTTGATCTTCCACCTTCTCGTCATCTGGTACTGTATTTTTGGAATCTAGTTCGATCTAGAACTCAAGTATATATTCCCAAATAGGCATACCCTCAGACATCTCAGTACCGATGAGTCTCTTAATGGTAAAGCGATAAATCTACTAGCTTCGCCTTTTAGACATCTAATGCAAGTAAAACTTTACTTCAGAAGACTTAGCATATCTCTGACTTGCTTCTAAAGAGTTATTCACAAGTTTACTATTACATAGCACTTGCACATCTCCACAGACTCTCACTAGTTAGTGCTCTAGTAACATTTGGATATGTTAGGTCTGGTGAAAGGATATTGAGATTGAAAGCCAATATACTTTTATAACCCTAAGCATAAGCAGAATATAACTACTCTACGTAGTTAGAGACCTGATAACTAGTTCTCTTATGGGATAACGGACAGGAAAACTATATGGTTGGATATAAGAATACAGAAAACTTATTTTATGGATTTTAAAAATAAGCTAATTACATCCAAATACCAACGTTACCCTCACAGCAAAGATACCTATATGGATTAATTAACTATATATACGAGATCTCAAAATTGGATACACCCACCTGAGAGGGCAGTATGCAATGTCATTTGCTCACACGGATCTTTCCTTGACCCCGTCCAAATCTGCTAATAATAGGCTCTGATGGAACATGGTTATCCTTTTGACCGGTACAACATGATCCCCATGCGAAGCACTGGAAGCCTCACATCCACTTCGGATACTTACCCACAAGTCTAGGCAATTACGATAAGAGAGTTAATGCGGCCCCCTACGAGTGTGGAAAAAACTCTTCTCTCTTAGCCCCGTAACCACCATATTCTGAAGAAGACTTCTACATCATCTGGTATGGAAAAACATAACTCTCATCCAAGGGGGATATTGAGTTACGCCCTCCCACCCAGGGAGGGTAATGGTGCGGTTTAAATCTGAAACTATGATAAACCTCACCGCATAGTATGATTTTGGTTTGCCAAAATATAAAACCGTCGTGGTGCAATGCGGTTTCGATTTTCGATTTCGGTGTAGCAGTGTAATTTTGATTTTGACCAAAACAGCATAAAACCACACCATTTAGGCCATTCTAGTGATAAATAATGGTGCACTGCAGTGTACCATACTGCATGTTACGATTTTGATTTTACATAATGGTACACCATCGTGGTGCGGTGTAGTGCAGTTTCGGTATGGCGGTTCAGTGTTGCGTTGCGGTTGTTCGGTATTGCGTTACGATTTTGGTTTTGCCTAAAACTATACCAAAACTGTAGTGTTACCATCCCTACTCCCACCAAGACACAAAGCATTTGGCTGTGGAGGTCAAAGGATCTTAACGAGTCCTCTTGCACATCCCTTATTGGAGTTCAGAGTTATTTTAATGAAAGTATGAGTGTATATTAAGGTCACGACAACCTATATACTAGACCCTAGTTATACTGCGCTCCCACTAACGTTTCAAGCTATTTGCGAAGCATTAATCGGAATCGGAGTATCATAGTCCCTACTTCAATTGGATTTCTCCGCTCAAGGATCATATTACATACTCCGAGAACATAGATGCTCCACAAAACTGGCTATCATCCTAATACTCTAGATCTTAGCATAAGATCAAACTGAAAGGAAAGACCTCCCACTGCCATAGTGCTTCAATTATAAACTTGATAATTGATGTCATAGTAGATCTTTGTCTCATTATTAGTTTCGATGCTGGACAAATAGTGACACCCGACAAGTCAGGCATCGTCCTAATAGTGGTATAACCGAATGTGACAAGTTCACCCTATCATCAAAAGTCAATTATACAATAGGCATCATTAGTGGAATCTAATCCTAATAAGGTCGCTTGGACCCAAGGAAAAAGGGCATCCCTCAAAAACACTGATAATTGAATTATCGCATCGGAGTTCTCTACAGGAATATAAAGAACAAAAGAAAGAAACAACCACACAACTGAATCAAATTCAAGGTCCGACTCCTGAACCTGACTAGCACAGCACAAGCTCTCTATCTCCTTCGCAAGGTTCCTCAATACGATGTATGCCTCTGTATATGATCTCCTGACGCTTTTGCCCTTTATCGTTATCGTGTACGCTTCGTCGAATCCCCATCGTCCTTCAAGGTTCTGCTCGTCCTCCTGATGATGGATTTTTGTGGTAAGTCCTTCTTCTCAATCTGTAACTGAAAAGATCTAGTATGCTTCGAGCAAGTGGTCATTCATACATATTTTTTTAGAAAGAAAATAAAAAACAAGCATAACAAAAGCCTAGGAATCAAGGATTGTCAACCTCCACCTCTTTCCCGACTACGGCTCTAAACATATCCACACATAGAAACAATATCCAAACATATGCAATTATGGGGTCCGACCCGTGATAGCAAACAATCACACATCTAGATTATTTTAAAGCGGTACCCTATAATAATAATTCATAGAACACACCATATCGACAATATACATGATCTACTTGTAGAACCCAGATATCAGCACATACTAATCATGTGCACACTGTAGACACACAAATTGTGTCTAACCTGGAACCGACTCGCATGCACCAATGCGGAGGCAAACCCGACACGCACTCGGACCCGGACCCGACTCGCATGCACCAATGCGTAGGCAAACCCGACACGTACTCGGTCCCGGACCTGACTCGCATGCACTAATGCGGAGGCAAACCCGATACGTAAACCAGACCCGACCCGCGCCAAACAAGGGGGTCGGATGGGCCCATCCTCAAGTGGGGCCCACTCGGCCCCCTGCAAGAAATCCGAACCCCTTAAGGGGTGGCCGACCATACAAGAAAAGAAAGAAAAGAAAAGAAGGAAAAGAAAAGAAAAGAAGAAAAAGTAAACAAATACCGCCATGCGTGGGGGGAGGTTGCGTATGACGTCTACATAAGTGTGGATCTGCGCCAATCCCTTGATCCGATGGACAAGAAACGAAGCCTGGTCGCCATTGACTTTATGTGCAAGATTCAAAATAAATTCAAAAAGGATTGAGTCATAACTACTCCGCTAGAAAAGGAAAGCAAATAAAGACTTATTCCCCTCATCAATGGATGAATAAATCTTAGGTAGTTATGGGAGAGATATTAAAGAGGTTCAAATAAATCTTCTCATATCTCTCCCCTCTCCTCCTTCACCTATAAATAGAGGGGGAGGGGAAAGGCTTAAGAGGTCGAAGGGGTCAGAGCTGGAGCTGAAGACAAGGCGAAGGAACTCTGCAGAAGAGGAGACACGCTCTTCATTGACCCAAGGCTTCATGAGGCACAGGCAAGCCTATTCCTTCGGGACCTGCTTAGTCCATTGAAAGCCCTCATCAAACTAAAGACCCTTGCATAAGAAGATCAAGCCTCTGACTCTGTGCATAAAGAAGAAAGCTCGGAGAAGAAGAACCCTTCGACTCCGAAGGCGCCAGAAGCAAAGGCCGGAGAAGAAGATCGGAGCGGCACTACCCTGTCGGCTCCAACAAACCTTCAACTCCGATCAAGCCCAAAAGCCCGGAGAAGAAGATCGGGGCGGCACTACCCCGTCGGTTCCAACAAACCTTTAACTCCGATCAAGCCCAAAAGCCCGAAGAAGAAGACCAAAGCGTCATCACCCTGCCACCTTTGATAAACGCCCGCTCTATTCACGAAGAAAAAAGCTTAGAGAGGGACACCCGAAGCGTCGCTATACCCGTTGTCTTCAAAACAAAGCCAATGCTACAATCATTGTACGGAGATCGGTGCTACCCCCGCCATCTTCAAAAGTAAAGCCTTCGACTCCGATCACGCCAAAGAAGCCCGGAGAAGAAGAGAAGTCAAGCCAACGCCATAACCATCGAGGAAGCCGGAAGAAGCCTTGAAGAAGTAGCCATCGCCGTTCGAGAAAAAGAGCGAGTCAATGCCTAAGCCAAAGCAAACACAAGAAGCCAAAGCAAAAGCATCGGTAAAGCTCGCGCCAAAGCAACGCAAGTGCCAAAGCCAAGCAACTACACCGGTCACGAGCAAAGCACCGTACGTCCTAGCCAATACGACGCGAAGTCCAGAAGAACAAAAGCATCACAAGTCTCCCCCCATCTACGTTCAAGTGCAAGCGCCAAAGCAAAGCAAAAGCCAGAGCCATGCCAAAGCAAAGCCAAAGCCGAAAGCCTAAGCCAAAGCTGATGCCGAAAACATGATCGACGCCGCGAACCGACGATCAAGGACGCCAAGGTCTAGCAAGGATTAGAAGACACGAAGATTGAGGAACAAAGCCTAAAACCCCTAGCCGAGAAAGCGTGAAGCAAGGAAGGGACAAGAGCAACGGTGGATACTCCTTAGCCTCTCAAAAGGCCCTCACCCTGTAAAGACCTCTATCTTGGGTAACCCCTTCAGAACTCTCGCACGAATACCACGTGGAGACACGGATCAAAGGGACCCTCCAGAGGATCTCTCCCACAATCTCCTGATCGAATATTCACCGCACCCGGCTCACCACCCCCGAGTCCCCGGGTCCCGGCCTCTGTAATCTTCGTGTGTTTGCAATAAAGACGACCCGTATCTTTTTCTGCGCATACAGATTTCTGGCACGCCCGGTGGGACCTCCTCTCCTTTTCATCCATACGCCTGAAGGAGTTGCTTCAAGTTCACCATGGCCAGGACAAACAACGATGCGTTTGCTCCAAGCCTTTCGTTCATCGCCGAGTCTCCTCTACTCCGACACGATGATCCAGTAAACCCAAAGGGTGATGTTCCTTCGATGGTACGCGTCTACACTCGGCGTACTCGAACTCTTGTGGATGTCTTCATGCCAGAAACTGCTGCCAAAGATGCTCGCTAAAGCGCCAACGAGGTCTTGGTGCATGAAGAAATGAGCCTCGATCCTGGAATCCATGTCCAGAAGTTTGGAGAGGACCAGCCCTAACCTCGAGCCCGTTCGGGTTCTCCGGCGAATATTACACCTCCTTTGCTGTAGGCAAACATCCGTCATCAAGCAGAAGCAAGTCGGTGCAACTACATCTTTGACGATGATGGCGAGGCTGCAGGCATACAACATTGAGACGTCCTCTGTCATCATCCTTTGTCCACTCTTCAGCTCCAAGTCATGCAAATGGACGAACATATGGTGCAAATTACTCAGCTGATGGAGGAGAAGGATCATCACATCAACACTTTGCTTCAAAAGCTAAGCGTAAGGGATGCTGCAGCAGTCGATCAACTTATCGCTTCTCCAGTAGCCGCTCCAGCTCCATCTTCAACTCCCGCTCCTGCAGAGGTTATTCTGACAATTCTAGCGACATCTCCAGCACTCTCCTTGATTTTCGGCCTGGCGGAAGTCGTCTCTCCAATAGCAGTCTCGGTGGCCACACAACCTCCGGCAATAGCAACAATGAATGCCCAGCAAATACAAGTATTGATGGCCGACATGATGCGTTCCCACGGCAGTAGTCTTTCTCCGATCACGATGGCATACTCGAAGTCTTACACTGCGAGGATCCAGCAGCTACGCTTCCCCACCGGGTTCTAGCCACCAAAGTTTCAGCACTTTGATGGGAAGGAAAATCCAAGGCAGCACGTACCCCACTTCATCGAAACCTGCAACAATGCCGACACATACAGCGACGAGATAGTGAAGCAGTTCGTTCGCACCCTCAAGGGTAACACGTTCGACTGGTATGTTGATCTTCCTCTAGGATCTATCAACAGCTGGGATCAAATGGAGAGGGAGTTCCTCAACCGCTTCTACAGCACCAGACGCATCGTTAGCATGACCGAGCTTACTGCCGTCAAGTAAAGGAAGGACGAACCGGTGATTGACTACATCAATTAATGGAGGAACCTCGTGCTAAATTCATGAGACCACTTGTCTGAAGACTCGACTATCGAGATATGCACCCAAGGCATGCACTGGGGCCTGCTCTATATCCTCAAAGGGATCAAGTCTCGGTCCTTCGAAGAACTCGCAACTCGGGCTTACGATATAGAGCTCAGCCTAGCCAATTACGGGAACTCGAAGAACAAAGACTTCACGAAGATAAAGAAGGACAAACCACCGGCACCGAAACCAAAGCAAGTCAACATTACTGAAGTCACTCCGACCTCCAAACCGCTCAAGATCGGTGGCAAGCTGAATCAAGGAAAAGAAGCCACCATACCGCCGCCTTCACCTCAAAGACAAAGGGATAACTCTCGAGGAGCTCGAAGCAAAACAATATCCCTTCCCGGACTCGGAAGTCTCCTCCATGTTCGACCAGTTGCTGCAGGAGAAGATGATAGAGCTTCCTCCTTCAAAGAGGCCCGAGCAAATGCATCGAGTCGACAACCCTCTCTTTTGCAAATGTCATCGAGTGGTAAGTCATCCCATCGAAAGATGCTTCATCTTCAAAGAAAGAATCATGGCGCTCGCAAAGCAAGGAAAGATAGAGATCGACTCCGAGGAGGTCGCTACAGCAAACATGACATCCATCACCTTCGATTCTTTCCCATCGGTACTCATTGTTGCACGACAAGGAACGCCCAAATTGCGCGTCAATCGTCGAAGGCCAACCGCGAGGTCAGCTTCCCAACTGAAGGTTTCGAGGCGACGACAACGTGCCCCTGCACTTGCTGAGAAAGAAATGCCATTGCCCCGGGGGCAACCATCGCTCACGTCAGTACCTCTCCAAAGCAAAGTCACGTCTCAACATGCTCTCCAAAAGAGATACGAGCAAGGAGATCCAGAAGTGAGTCTGCTGGGCCAGCCTTCAGGAAAGTTCGACTATTACGTCCTCTACTCAACGCCTCCATCCGTTTCAATCGAAGAAATCAAGCCCACCGGCTGGGGATCGGAAGACGAGCCAGTAGAGCCAGTGGAAGAACAAACTTCTCCGACCAATAAGGAATTCGCGGCTGCTGCTCCAGACCATCACCTTAGCAGGGGAGAATCCACCGATGAAGATGGGTCATGCTACCTCGGAGATGAAGGCCACCGCAGGCAAAGCGAAACAAGCTGGACCGGATGACGAGGAAACTCCCTGAACGCAGGACTTATAAGAAGAAAAGCAAGGCTCCAAGAAGAAAGGCGTTCAAAGTGTCGCCGGCAAACCTAGATGATCTCCTCCAGCAAAGCCTCCCGGAACCAGCAACGTTGCAAGAATTCTTCCCCGATCACTTCTTTCCAGCCGATCAGCATATCAGAGTCTCTAGTTGCATAGTCAAAGTTCATGAGATGCCAAAGGGGAAAGGCGAAATCGAGACTTCTGAAGAGGGCGACTCCGACAACGAGAGGGACGGCTCCGATAAGGAGGGTATTGCCTCTCACGACGAGGCGATCTTGTACTTGCCACTCATAGAAGCCTTGCGCCTTCCGAAGAAAGCTCGCATAGCGATGGCTGCAGCCTTGGCATAACCAAATAGCTACAAGAAGAAGAGGAAGGATGGCGAGAAGGGCAAAACTGTTACCTCATGCGACACAGTAATAACCTTCTCAGAAGAAGATCTGCAACTCGGAGCACGACTGCACAACCGACCCATTTACGTCTCGGGATACATCAAGGAGAAGCTGGTAAATCGAATCATGTTAGATTGTGGCTCTGCCGTCAATATCATATCTATCCAAACGATGCAGCAACTCAGCATCACCACTGACCAGCTCTCACACAGCTAGCTGGTGATCCAAGGGTTCAACCAGGGCGGGCAGTCCACTATCGGAATCATCCGTCTGAAGCTTTCAATTGGCCCGCTCGACACAACGATCCTCTTCCACATCATTGATTGTCAAATGTCATATCGCCTCTTAATGGAAAGACCTTGGCTGCATAAGAACGGTGTTGTGGTATCCACCTGACACCAGTGCCTCAAGTACTACGAAGAAGGCATGGAGAAGTGCATTGTAGCTGATGACAAACCATTTAATGAGGCTGAAGCACATCTAGCTGACGCCAAGTTCTATCAAGCGAAAGACCTGGTCGCGGAAGCCCTTCCAGCCAAAGCTCCTCGAATCCGAAAAACTAAAGAAATCAAGCGCGGTGAGACTCCTCTACCTGCAAATCCGATGCAACCTTCTGACAAGGCGATACTCGAAGTCAAGGAAGTATCAAAATCAAGACAGATGATGCGCATCAGCTCCAAGTCGAGATCCATACAATATACTCTGCTGCCCATCCAAACGACGTCGGTCTTGTGCCTCACACCTCAATGGCTTCACAAACCCAAGCGACCGCTGTCTACTTCGACAAAAGAGCTGGTCTCGCCATTATCGGAGGCTAATGTCATCACTCAGTAAGGAATAACGCTGCCATTACCTAATCTAACGCAAGCTTCAAGCCTGGTCGGACCTTTCGGATCTATCGACCCCAATCGACTCGAATTCAAGCCAAAAGGGAGTTGGGGGCAAAACGCTGCCAAGTTGCTGTTCAAAGCCGGCTACAACAAAGAAAGCGTCATGCATATGGGCACACTTCCTCCAGCTGCAACACCACACGAGATGACCAGGACTCAAACTCGTCTTTTTCAAAACGACGAATAAATTCTCCCGAACCGTCGAGGCATCAGCTCTAGTCAAACCCCGATGGTCATCAAGGTCACAGCAAAGAAGACCTTCACCTCCAACTGCATTGAGGTGAAGATGGTAGATGAAGCAGCTGAAGGATCGACGATCACCGATGCACGATCCACCTACGTCGGCCGTCCCGATAGCAAAAGAAGACAGTGACAAGCTCGATACCAAGCCATACTCCAGAAGAAAAATAAAAGCAATCAAAGCCGGTCGAATCTAAAGCATACATCCGTGTTTGAAAGACTCGGGCCAATCAAGCAAGCAAAGAAGAAATCGGTGTTCGACCGTTTGGGAATACCAACCGGGGATGCCGTTTCAACTCCTGCCCACCCACCCGTGGCGGCCGTCAATCATATCTCTGTTCTCGAATCACTCAACGGTGATACTTCTACTTCAGATGACGAGTTGCAAGACGCCCCGCCGGTCCTCGAAGAAGGGGGGCAGTCCACTGTTGATGACTTGGAGGAAGTCAACTTGGGCATAGAAACGAAGCCTCGACCTACATTCGTCAGCACACTCTTGACTCCTGAAGAAGAAGTTGCATACATCAAACTGCTCCAGGAATATAAAGATATCTTTGCATGGTCTTACAAGGAGATGCCGGGTCTCGATCCCAAAATCGCAATGCACCAGCTCAGCATCAAACACAGAGCTAGCGCCATCAAGCAAGGACAAAGACGCTACCGGCCGAAACTGGTGCCCCAAATTGTGGGTGCAAATTTTGGCAAGAAGTCTGCAAACAGCGGGACCCACCGGCCCTGCCTGGTGGGCCCCCGAAGACCACAGCGGGACCCACCGGCCCTGCCTGGTGAGCCCCCGAGTACCACAGCGGGACCCACCGGCCCTGCCTGGTGGGCCCCCGAGGACAACAGCGGGACCCACCGGCCCTGCCTGGTGAGCCCCCGAGTACCACAGCGGGACCCACCGGCCCTGCCTGGTGGGCCCCCGAGGACAACAGCGGGACCCACCGGCCCTGCCTGGTGGGCCCCCGAGTACAACAGCGGGGCCCACCGGCCCTGCCTGGTGGGCCCCCGAGTACCACAGCGGGACCCACCGGCCCTGCCTGGTGAGCCCCCGAGTACCACAGCGGGACCCACCGGCCCTGCCTGGTGGGCCCCCGAGTACCACAGCGGGACCCACCGGCCCTGCCTGGTGGGCCCCCGAGTACAACAGCGGGGCCCACCGGCCCTGCCTGGTGGGCCCCCGAGGACCACAGCGGGACCCACCGGCCCTGCCTGGTGGGCCCCCGAGTACAACAGCGGGACCCACCGGCCCTGCCTGGTGGGCCCCCGAGGACCACAGCGGAACCCACCAGCCTTACCTGAAGGATCCCCAGATACGACAGCAGAAAACCGCCATTCGCCACCAGAAGAATCCTATAAATAGCAGAGTCTTTGAATGTAAAAGGATCGATTCTAAAGAGATCGAATTCTCAGTTCTAAAACCAGAGCTCTGGGATTTCCGACTTCCCATCTATCATCTCTCTTTGATCTTCTTCTCTCCTTCGAAGAAATCAGAGTGTTTCTAGTGATACTCGGCCTGTCGAGATCACTTCGACATAAGTGTTAGTGAATTCGGGTTGCTCCCTATAGCACGGAGACGTAGGCTTCGGCTGAACTCCGAGATCACATCTCGTGTCTACTCTCTGATTGCATATCTCTCTGTTTACATATCAAAAGCAACAACTTCAATCAACAGATCGACCAACGATCTTCGACGTCAACTTCGACTCCAATTGACTGGTGCTGCGAAAGTCTTCGGGTCGGCACGAAGATTTTCCCCCACAGTTTGGCGCCGTCTGTGGGATCCGTTCAAAAAGCTCAATGTGCTCGACGACAACATTGGATCGGTTGAGCAGACAACTGATCTTCAAAGTCAAACTTCTCAGCTCCCTCGGTTGAGCAGACAACCGAATGGACACGAGCGATCTGGTTGCTTCCTCCGCTTTCACTGAATGGCGAAGACTCTATCAGGATCAACCAGAGGGAAGTTATTCAGAATGACATCAGTCGAGACTCGCTCAATGAGTCGGCGGCTGAACTTCAATCCAACAATTCGCTCTTTCTAGACAATCCATCATTGATATCTCCCATCGATATCCTAAGCCTTTCAAGTCAGACTCTCCTCCAATCCCTACATTGGGGGTAAGGTTCGAAACGAAAGGGCTCACTTGAAGACTACAACGAGGTGATATGCAAAGTCCGAGGCGCACTCGCTGCCTCGGCATTTGGCAAAGCCCAAGGAGACAGCCTTGGCACTCGACTGCAAACTAACTCCCAACTGGGAAGCTACTTGTCCGTTCAAATTCTGAGTTATGAGACAGCACAACATTCAGTTTCAAACCTTCAAGCAAATTCAAGTTGAGCCAGCTCAACCTTCAAGCAACAAGGTCGTTTAACAAGTTTAGGGCCTCGTGTTGCGACACGACCCTTTACGTACAAATGTTAAACGGTTTCGGGTTGTGAAACAGCACAACTCTCAATTTCAATCTCCAGGTCGTTTAACAAGTTTAGGGCCTCGTGTTGCGACACGACCCTTTACGTGCAAATGTTAAACGGTTTCGGGTTGTGAAACAGCACAACTCTCAATTTCAAGTTACCAGGTCGTTTAACAAGTTTAGGGCCTCGTGTTGCGACACGACCCTTTACGTGCAAATGTTAAACGGTTTCGGGTTGTGAAACAGCACAACTCTCAATTTCAAGCTACCAGGTCGTTTAACAAGTTTGGGGCCTCGTGTTGCGACACGACCCCTCATGTGCAAATGTTAAACCTATTCAATCATTCTATTCTATCTAGAATATCAATACTCAGATACATAATCCGAGACACCTTCGCTGCCTCGACGTGCAGCAAAGTCCAAAGACAAGCTCTCAGCCCCAACACATCTCGACATGAAGATCAAGGTCCAACGCGTTCTGCAGCATTCAGCCAACGTCGCTCCAAAGGCAGGACATCCCTCAAACTTACCAAGTCACTACAGAAGACTTCTACCACTCGACACTCATATAAGAGAGCATCACGCGCTCTCATTCTCGAGGAAGACGCGTTCTGGAAGTCCACCATCGATGAGGGGGTGAATCTACAATCTTTCATAGCCAGCATCAACGACGAGACGACTATCACCCAGGAGTCGCGTGATCTTCCGGCCAACCCTCAACAATCTTCCGACGTTGCAGATCGTCCTAAGATTCAAAAGCCGATTGACAGAGGCGAAAACTCATCAACCATTCGAGGGCAAAGTCTGAGGCCAGAACCCCAGCATTCGAAGGCAAAGTCCAAACCTAATTCTAGTATTTGGCAGTAAAGTCCTAAGCCATAGCCTCGGCTCCCAACAGAGAATTTTGAAACACAATTGATGCTCGGTTGTGAAAAGTTGGAGGCCGTAGCTGACAGTTGCAGGCAAACCGTTCAGGGGGTAGTCGGAGCATTCGATGATTGGACATCCAGTAGTGACCGGTCGTCTCGATCGATCAGTCAAACTTCTAGGCTATTTTCGCAAGGTTCAGCAAGAAAAGTCGATCCCCTAAACCGTTGTCAGTTAGCGGCAATCGATCGATTAGCCCTTCGTCTGGAGTTGCCCTTGTTCGTCCATGCACTCGACATAGCATGGAGGCCCACGAGCTCCGAAGCGCAACCACATTGAAGTTCGATTAGGAAATTACACTTATACCTGTTGGCGGGTTATAACAGCTGAGGTGGTCATTCAATCACAGCATTTCAAGAGCATGCAATCGACAATTGGGATTCATTTTTTACACTGGGACCCAACTCCAAACCAGGGGACTGCTCCAAGTCTCCAACTTTAGAGAGAAGATCCCACTTGGAATCCAACTTGCCCTTCAATCCAACTCAACTTCCCACTTGGAATCCAACTTGCCCTTCAATCCAACTCAACTTCCCACTTGGAATCCAACTTGCCCTTCAATCCAACTCAACTTCCCACTTGGAATCCAACTTACCCTTCAATCCAACTCAACTTCCCACTTGGAATCCAACTTGCCCTTCAATCCAACTCAACTTCCCACTTGGAATCCAACTTGCCCTTCAATCCCATTGAGAGTTCCACTTGGGATCCAAGTTGCCGTTCAAATCCAACTTTCAAACAAGAGCAAACACCAAACCTCTATCAAACGGCCAGCATTCATGCATTCAAAAGAGCACAGCTGCAATGTTGAGCCCGTGACTACACAGTGGGGTTTGAGCTGTCTCAACCCGTGACTTGTGATCCCCCGGCCCCGTGACTGCAGTACCCTCTCTGCTCCGGCGTCCTGCAAGCACGAGCACTCTCTCCTCCTCTCCAAGCGGCTGCAGATCGGTGATCCGGCGACGGCCACCTCTACGCCCTCGGCTCCGATCGGCAGCGCACACCTGCAACGTTGAGCCCGTGACTACACAGTGGGGTTTGAGCTGTCTCAACCCGTGACTTGTGATCCCCCGGCCCCGTGACTGCAGTACCCTCTCTGCTCCGGCGTCCTGCAAGCACGAGCACTCTCTCCTCCTCTCCAAGCGGCTGCAGATCGGTGATCCGGCGACGGCCACCTCTACGCCCTCGGCTCCGATCGGCAGCGCACACCCGATCAAGCACAGCTGCAGCGTCCCCCCCTTCACCGACAACGCCAACTCCATCGTAGATCGACTGCCGGCGACCGATCGGACGAAACCAACCGGTCAAGGTTTCGGTGATCGGTCGCCAAGGGGGTTTTTCTGCAGATTTAGTACAAAATCCACCGATCATAGCCTCCGATCGGTCGAAATTGCCCGATCGGTCGAATTTGACCGATCGGTCAAAATCGCCCGATCGGCGAGACTCGATCCCCTTCTTCCCCTTCGTTTTCTATCTGATCGGCGAAAAATACTACTGGATCTGGCGCCAAACGGGGGTATTTTGCCGATCAACCCTTCTTTGACCGGCTGTTTTTTGTCCGATCGGTGAAATTCACCCGATCGGCAAAATGCACCTGATCGGCGAAATGCACCCGATCGGCGATTTGCACCCGATCGGCGATTTGCACCCGATCAGTAACCTCCTCCCGATCAATCAATCTTCTCTCTTGATCTGTTTTTGTCCGATCGGTGAATTTCACCCGATCGGTGAAATTCACCCGATCAGTGCCTCCGATCGGTCGAATTCGATCGATCGATCAAATTCGCCCGATCGGCAAAACCTCGATCCTCTAATTCTCCCAAACTCCACCTGATCGGCCAAAATCCTACTGGATCTGGCGTGAAACGTGGGTATTTTACCGATCAACCATTTCTTGACCGGCTGTTTTTTGTCCGATCGGTGAAATTTCACCCGATCGGCAAAATTCTCCCGATCGTCTTCCACCTGATCGGCCAAAATCCTACTGGATCTGGCGTGAAACGTGGGTATTTTGCCGATCAACCATTTCTTGACCGGCTGTTTTTTGTCCGATCGGTGAAATTCACCCGATCGGCAAAATGCACCCGATCGGCGATTTGCACCCGATCAGTGACCTGCTCATGATCGGAGATTTGCACCCGATCGGCGATTTGCACCCGATCAATAACCACCTCCCTCCCTCAACCTGATCGACATCCAAATCCAACAACTCCCCTACAGCATCCTCAAAATTTCAACAATCTTGGGTCAAGGCCATCATCCCCTCTTCGATCTAATCCATCAGATCTAATCCGCGACCCTGGCAGAGGGTCTTCCGTTGATCGGTCAAATTTGACCGATCACTTTTTGACCGATCACTTTTGACCGATCAAATTTAACCGATCACTTTTTGACCGATCAAATTTGACCGATCACTCTTGACCGATCAAATTTGACCGATCATTTCATTTTAGCCGATCGGTCAAGTTTGACCGATCGGCTAAAATTATCCGATCGGTCAAGTTTGACCGATCGGCTAAAATTATCCGATCGGTCAAATTTTCTACTGAATCGGTCAAAAAACCATGTTTTTTGACCGATCACCCGATCCTTGACCGGTTGAATTTTGACCGATCGGTCAAAATTTGACCGATCGGTCAAAATTTGACCGATCGGTCAAATTTGTCCGATCGGCCAAAAATTGACCGATCGGTCAAAATTGACCGATCAATCAAAATTAACCGGTCAGTCATTTTTATGCTAACACTCGACAAAAAACTCCTCTTCATGTGTGACAGGGGGTCGTTAACTTTGCACCACGAGTCCAAGCCAGCCAAGGAGGCCTCTAAGCTAACTTGGAGGGGGTAACTGTGGGTGCAAATTTTGGCAAGAAGTCTGCAAACAGCGGGACCCACCGGCCCTGCCTGGTGGGCCCCCGAAGACCACAGCGGGACCCACCGGCCCTGCCTGGTGAGCCCCCGAGTACCACAGCGGGACCCACCGGCCCTGCCTGGTGGGCCCCCGAGGACAACAGCGGGACCCACCGGCCCTGCCTGGTGAGCCCCCGAGTACCACAGCGGGACCCACCGGCCCTGCCTGGTGGGCCCCCGAGGACAACAGCGGGACCCACCGGCCCTGCCTGGTGGGCCCCCGAGTACAACAGCGGGGCCCACCGGCCCTGCCTGGTGGGCCCCCGAGTACCACAGCGGGACCCACCGGCCCTGCCTGGTGAGCCCCCGAGTACCACAGCGGGACCCACCGGCCCTGCCTGGTGGGCCCCCGAGTACCACAGCGGGACCCACCGGCCCTGCCTGGTGGGCCCCCGAGTACAACAGCGGGGCCCACCGGCCCTGCCTGGTGGGCCCCCGAGGACCACAGCGGGACCCACCGGCCCTGCCTGGTGGGCCCCCGAGTACAACAGCGGGACCCACCGGCCCTGCCTGGTGGGCCCCCGAGGACCACAGCGGAACCCACCAGCCTTACCTGAAGGATCCCCAGATACGACAGCAGAAAACCGCCATTCGCCACCAGAAGAATCCTATAAATAGCAGAGTCTTTGAATGTAAAAGGATCGATTCTAAAGAGATCGAATTCTCAGTTCTAAAACCAGAGCTCTGGGATTTCCGACTTCCCATCTATCATCTCTCTTTGATCTTCTTCTCTCCTTCGAAGAAATCAGAGTGTTTCTAGTGATACTCGGCCTGTCGAGATCACTTCGACATAAGTGTTAGTGAATTCGGGTTGCTCCCTATAGCACGGAGACGTAGGCTTCGGCTGAACTCCGAGATCACATCTCGTGTCTACTCTCTGATTGCATATCTCTCTGTTTACATATCGAAAGCAACAACTTCAATCAACAGATCGACCAACGATCTTCGACGTCAACTTCGACTCCAATTGACTGGTGCTGCGAAAGTCTTCGGGTCGGCACGAAGATTTTCCCCCACACAAATAGAAGACGAAGTAAACAAGCTAATTGAAGCCGGCTTCATTCGAGAGGTCAAGTACCCAATATGGATCTCCAGTGCCGTTTCAGTCAAAAAGAAGAATGGTCAAATCCGAGTGTGTGTGGACTTCAGAGACTTGAACAATGTATGTCCAAAGGACGACTTCCCCTTGCCAATTACGGAGCTAATGGTGGATGCAACGACTGGCCACGAGATGCTAACTTTCATGGACAGATCCTCAGGCTACAACCAGATCCGGATGTCACCCAAAGACGAAGAACTCACAATATTCTGCATACCAAAGGGAATCTACTGCTATAAAGTTATGCTATTCGACTTGAAAAATGCAAGAGCCACCTACCAACGAGCCATATAGAGAATCTTCGATGACATTCTTCATCAAAACGTGGAGTGCTACGTTGACGACCTTGTTGTGAAGTCTAAGAAGAATTCGGCACATCTGCAAGATCTCAAGCTGATCTTCAAACGGCTTCGAAGGTACCAACTCCGTATGAATCCACTCAAGTGCGCATTCGGAGTCTCCTCAGGCAAATTCCTTGGCTTCGTCGTACGACATCGAGGCATTGAGATAGATCAATCCATGATTGATGATATCGTCAATATGCTCGCACCAAAGACAATGCGAGACCTTAGAGGTCTCCAAGGGCACCTGACGTATATCTGGAGATTCATCGCCAACCTAGCTGGGAAGTGTCATCTGTTCAGTCGTCTCATAAAGAAAGGAGCATCGTTCAAATAGGATGATGCTTGCCAAGAAGCTCTCCAAAACATCAAAAGTTATCTACTGAAGTCGCCAGTTTAAGAAAGGCCGCTAATCCTTTACATTAGCACCCAGGAGCAATCCTTGGGGGCTCTCCTGGCTCAAGACAACGAGCTAGGTAAGGAGACAACATGCTACTATTTGAGTCGCACTCTCATCGGCGCAGAGCTAAACTACTCCCCGATCGAGAAGGTCTGCCTGGCACTCATCTTCGCTACAAAGAAGCTGCGACACTATATGCTGGCCCACACCGTCAGACTCATCTTGAAAGCCGACCCCCTTAAATATATCATGTCAAAGCCAGTGCTCTCCGGACGTCTAGCGAAGTGGGTGCTACTACTCCTCGAGTTTGATATCACCTTTGTGCCATAGAAGGCAGTCAAAGGACAAGCTCTCGCGAACTTTCTCGCAGAATATCCTCTCCTGGCAGAATAGGAACTATCAGAAGATCTCCCAGACGAAGAAGTGTTCTCTATCGACGTTGCCCCCTCCTGGAAGATGCTTTTTAATGGTACAGCAAGACAAGACATAGCTAGAGTAGGGGTTATCTTCATCAATCCAAACGACGAGATACTCTCCTTATTTCTACTGTCGGAACCGTGCTCCAACAACGTGGCAGAATATCAAGCTCTACTTATCGGCCTTGAACTCGCTAACGATATGAAGCTTCAAGGACTCAAGATTTTCGGCGACTCCCAGCTCGTTATTCAGCAAGTCGTGGGGGAATACAAAATCAACAAGGAAGACCTAGTACCACTGCATGCGCGAGCTGTGGAACTCCTCGGCAAACTCGAGGCAGCTTCCATTTAGCATGTCTCTAGAAACCTCAATCAACAGGCTAACGCACTCGCGAACCTGGCAGCTACACTCCCATTTCCAGAAGAACGTTAGCTCATCGTCCCCGTCTGTAGAAGAATAGTGGTTACCAAAGAAGACATCCCTGTCGGGATTCCAGTTTGAGCCAACGTGGTGCACGTCCTCGAAATTGAAGAGCAAGACTGGAGACAATCTTTCGTGGATTATCTCGTCCGTGGTAAACCCCTATATGATCCAAAGCGCAAAGTTGACATTCATCGACGGTCTCTGAAGTTCTACCACTTCAACAACAAGTTGTACCGTTAAAGTTACGATGCACACTCCTGAGGTGCATCGCAAAGGAAGAGGCAGAAACAACACTGGAAGAAGTACACGTTGGGATCTGTGGCTCACACCAGTCCGATCCAAAGCTTCACTTTCACATCAGGAGGATGGGCTATTACTGGCCCACCATGATTAAAGACAGCTTGGAGTTCATAAAGAAATATCACGCTTGCCAGCTATACGGTGACTACATCCGTCAACCGCTAGAGCCTTTGCACCCAACAATCGCATCGTGACCCTTCGATGGATAGGGACTCAATATCGTCGGTCTCCTACCCAAGTCATCCAAACAATATCTTTATATTTTGGCAGCAACGGATTACTTCTCCAAATGGGCTGAAGCAATACCTCTACGGGAAGTTACAAGACACTCCGTCATCAGCTTCATCCAGAACGATATCATCTTCTGATACGGAATCCCTCACTATATCGTAACAGACAACGGAAAGCAATTCAAAAATACTACTATTAGCCAGTTCTGCACCAAGTACGACATTAAGCAGAAGTGCTCAACAAAGTATAATGCTCCAGCCAACAGTCTGGCAGAAGCCTTCAACAAGACCCTTTACAAGCTTCTGGAGAAAACTGTCTCGAAGACAAAGAAGGACTGGCACGAATACATGGGTGAAGCATTATGGGTCTACCGCACGTCCTTTCGCACTCCAACGCAAGCAACTCCGTACTCCCTTGTCTATAGGGTAGAAGCCGTTCTCCCGCTCGAGCTCCAGATCCCATCACTCAGGATAGCGATCCAAGAAGGCCTCACCAGCGACGACAACGCCCAGCTCCGCCTAGCAGAATTAGAGGCCCTGGATGAAAGGCGCCTCAAAGCTCAGCAACATCTGGAGTGTTATCATACCAGACTAACTCGCGCCTTCAACAAGAAGATCCGCCCTTGATCCTTTCAAACAGGAGAACTGGTGCTGACAGTCAAACACCCCATCATTCTCTCGCATCGAGGAGGGAAAAAGTTCGATGCCAGATGGGATGGACCGTACTCCGTCAAAAAAGTCTACTCCAATGATGCTTATCTCCTCACCATGCCAGAAGGGCTCACACTCGGCCCTATCAACGACAAGTACCTCAAAAGGTACTATACCTAAAGCAAGGTCACACTCCTTGCACAAAAAAAAAACATGAACTACGTGTGACTTGATCCCCCTTAGGGGGATACGTAGGCAGCCTGAGAAGTCACTTCAGGTTCAGTCCAACAAAAAGAAAAGGCCGACAATGGTCCATGCAAATGAGTTACGAAATATAGTGATATTATTAGATATTCGAGAAAAGATGGTACATGGCATAAGTTCTAAAGAAAAACTACAATGCAAGATGACAAGACGAGAAGCAGCTAGAAGAAAGTATCCAAAGCTAGAAGGTGGCATAGTAACTCCTCTCTAGTGGCCTCAACTTGCTGCAGCTCCAAAAGACGTGCGGCCAAAAGCTTGCAACGGGTCGACAGGTCTGATTGCTGCTTCAAGAAGCTCACTTTCAAAGCCCTCTTCGCAGTCTCAGTTTGCTTCAAACGAGACTCTGCCTTCCGAAACAAGACGCGCACCGATTCTACCTTCTTCTGTGCCTTCGTCAGACTAGAAGCGGCCTCCGCAAGCTGGTGCTCCAACTGACACAAACTCGCCTTGGCAGTCGCCAACTCAGAAGGAGTACTCCCCTCTAATAAAGCCCGTCGGGCACGATAAGTCTCACTGTCAGACACGTGCAAGCTCATCTGCAAGGTAAAAGAAGAATTGTCCACTTTGAACTCCTCCAAGCTCGCACAAAATTTGGCGCCATCAGTGGACCACCAGTCTTGGAGAGCACCAAAACCCACGTCTTGAAAGGACTCAAGCGTCGACCTGATATACTGTCGGCAACTTGCAAGAAGAAACTCCGAAACTCTGCTCCTCGGTTTTAAACTCGGGCGAGGTGCCTCAGAGTATGTGAGCAAAACTTTCCCCTCCACTGTGATCGCCACAAGAACTGCTCTCGCCACCGAGGTCGGTAGAACTGGGGGGACTGTCGCCACTGCCACATCAATGGTCTTCTCCACCTGGCCCGAAAGAACGACAACCGGGGAATGCTGCATGCCGACACTCAAAACCTCAGTCTCCTCGTGAAAAGACAAAGCCTCGACATCGATGTCGTCCAGATCGATATCGCTATTTGGAAAGTTCTCCCCGTAGAGCCCGAGAAACCCCAGATCATCCAAAGGAACATCTAGTCCGTATTTCCCGGGCGCTTCCTGCATGGCCCCAGTAGACGAATGCCCGTGAGACGCTCTCAGAGAGCCCGCATCACGCTCCAATACTACGACAGAGTTTGCCCAAAAGGAAAAGGCAACGTGCAACTAAGCATGATGAAACATCCAGAAATAAAAAAAAAAGGAAGCAAAATAAGAAGAACTTTACGCATACCTGCAAGGTCGGACAGAGCTGCCCCAGATGGAGGGATCACCTCATCTCCCAAAAGACCGGGCTCCTCGACATCCTCGACTAGACAAGGAACCCTCGAAGTTACCCCGCGGGAATGCACAGCTTCCGTCTCTTGGGCGTGGCGTTCTCAATAGCTATCTTCGGAGGAATAGACGACCCGGGGAATTCGCGAGGTTGGCTTCTAACACGAGAACCGAAGAAGAAACCCGACGAGCACTGGAAAGATGATTGCAACTTTTCTCGGCCCTCTGAATCCCCGACCGAAGGCGACGATCCTCCAATACAGCGGAAAGGTCAAAGCTAAAACCTTTGAACTCGCTACTTGCCAGGACATCAACCGGGAGGCTCGCAAGTAACGGGGATACTCGCTCCTCGATCCACTTACAGTAGCCTGGAGTCGCATCGTCCTGAGATCCCGACTTGGTCCCAGGAAAGAAGCTGCCGCCAGTCAGTCGAGCATAAAGAGAAGCCCAGAGACGATAACCTTTATGCGGGCTAATAGGTCCCTACAACCACTGCGGCATACCGGGTACCTCCTGCCAAAATCCCTATTGACGAACAAAGCGGTGAGGGGAGTACTGTTCCACTTCCACTATATCCCCTCGGCACCAAACCAAGTAGTCGGGGCGGCTGCTGACCATGTTCCAATACAATCCATCCGAGAGCTTCTTATTATCATGTACTGACATAAACTCGAAGTCTGTGCCTCCCATCCTCCGCAAAAGAGTTCGAGCACACTCCTTCGAGCGTTCCCAGCTGATAAAAGCGTTCAAGATTCCTCTTACGCCCGGTAAGAATGGCAGGTCGGCTGGATGCCCATGTCTGGCGAAAATTCCTTTTGGAAAGTGAAGAGCCATCCAGCCATACAAATAGTGCAGAGGACCAAAGGCATTAGACCGGCCAAGCTCCCCTTTGGCGTTGTCCGAACCGGACAAGCTCCAATAAGTACCACTAAGCCCTTGGTACAAGGCACATAAGATTGCCGGGGCCAGATTGAATAGCTCTCCCCTTGCCATCCGGGAGGCTACAAGAAAAGTCCCGGGATAGATGGCCTCGCCAGTACAAGGAAGCACAAACTGACAAAGAAAGACGACCAACCCAGCAGCTTGGTAGACTGCTCTCCACTCCTCACTATCACGTTTCAAATCGAGAATCTCCCATGAGCTCTCTCTCCCCTCCATTGAATGCCTCACTCGGGCCAGAGACTCAATGGGCCTCACAAAGAAACACAGTGGAGGCCTCTTCATCTGGGCGATCTTCCACATCAGGTGAGTTAAAGGGGCCGGAGACCTATACTCGCCCCTGAACCAGAAATCAACCCAATAAGAGTGGCAAACTCGGTCCGACTAATCTCGTGCTTCGATGATGGCGTACACCTTAAACAAGAGAAGGCAAGAGCTTGGGGGCAAAGCTGCTATCCAGCAAATCCTTCAAAGTCGGCACCACTTCTTGATAATAGTTCCGCACCTCGGGACATCCAGAAACAATATGAAAGGCGCGAAGGGAGATCCCTATTTCTTCCACTCCAGTGAGAAAAGTGTTGGTATCTGGGCACCAGAGTTCGCAGAGAGCTCGGTACATCCCCTCAGGATGACTGTACTCTCGGCGGGCTGGCGCTAGGAACTTAGCCAACGGCTTCATCTCAGGTTCCACCCCGAAGAATTCTGAGAGCTCGCTCATCCACTCGCGAAAGCCGCAGAGGTACTGAACGTCCCCCTGAGACCAGGAGTTAACACCCCATCGGGTCAAACGAGAGCAGATCTTCGAAGCCACTACCGGTGTGGGCACAAAGTCTTCGGCACAGTGGTGAAAATGCAGACTCAAGCTTGGGCGAAGGAGCTTTATGGAGATCGCCTCGTCGGTATAAACTTTCTCACTCAGCTTCGGCATCCTACAAGTCGCATCGGCAACTCTATCCTCTGTGATGCGCTCATGGATAAGAATCCGGAGCATCAACAAAAGGTCGCCTCTCCTCGAAGTGCGGTAGTGGTACACCCGAGTAAGGGGGAAGCGAAGGTACTTACTCCCATCGGAGAAGCCCTCAGCTATCCACCCCAGCTTAGTTAAACCCTCGAAAGCTCGGATCCTGAAAGAATACAAAAAGAGTCGAGTCAAGACAAGCAAGAGGAAGCTGTGTAAAAAAAAAAGGGGCCTGCAACTCTCTCTCTCCTATCTAACACCACTCGTGTCGCCGCCACAATCGCTCCGTGAACTCGGCCTCCTCCAACGACACAAATGCTGCTGTTGGCCGTAAAAAAAAAAAATAAAAGGGGACAAAACAGAGAAAGGAATGAGACCTACGGCTAAAAAAAAGAGGGCCAAGGTTAGGGGCCTGTAGCCCCCTTCCCGTATGAGACCACACAAGAGGGGGGGGGGGGGGCACAGCCCCTCTCCCTCAATCAAAACCAAACAACAGGGGATGGGGGGGGGGGGCACAACCCCCTTCTTCTTCTTCTCCGATCCAGTCGGGGGGAGGGGGCGCTCGACTCGCGCCCGCAGCCGCGGCTGCCCGAGTCCCCCGTCGACCTGCTCGGGACCCCGCGCCACCGCCGCACACCCGGGCCACCGCGCCCCGCGCCCTGGCCGACGTCGCTCATGCCCTGCGCCGCCCGCGCCCGCCACCGCACGCAGCCCAGTCTCTGCGCGTGTCGCAGCCCATGCACAGCGCCGCCCGAGCCCCGCGCGTGCCGCCTGCGCCCCGCGCGCGGCACCTGCTCGTGCCGCCTGCACCGCAGCACCCTATGCCACCGCCGGTACCCACACAAGACTGTCGCCGCCCGCGTATAGCTCCGGCCTCCACGCGCACCGCAGCCAACCGCCGCTGCCTCCGCAAACCAAAGAAAGAAGAAGAAGAAAAAAGAAAGAAAGAAAAATAAAAAGAAAAGAAAAAGAAAAAAGAAAGAGAAAAGTAGAAGAAGAAGGAAGAAGAGGAGGAAGGCGAAGGCGATCAACACCTCAGCCGTGATCCTCCGTCTTTCTCGTCGCAGTTGTCGTCGCCCCGTCGCTTCGAGCCCACCTTCACAACAACCTTCAGCTCGCGCACTATCGTCGCCGATGATGAAAGAGGCGACACCAGGAAGACGGAGCAAGTCACGTACAACCCCAGGCAGCACTCTTCCGACGGCGGTCTCCAAACGCCAGTAGAGCCTTCGCAAGAGCAAGGTGTTGAATGAAAGGGGTAGTGACCCTTAAATAAGCCACCTATCCCATCTAAGAAAGGAATCAAGGACAAGTGATGTACGTTTCCTACGTACACAAGTACTCAGCGTTTCCGCCAGCGCACTTATCCTTGAGGGGGCATTTGTAGACACACAAATTGTGTCTAACAAGGACTCGACTTGCATGCACCAATGCGAAGGTAAACCCGATACGCACTTGGACCTGGACCCACTTACATGCACCAATGCGGAGGCAAACCCGGCACGCACTCGGACCCGGACCCGACTCGCATGCACCAATACGGAGGCAAACCCGACGCGCAAACCAGACCCGACCCGCACCAAACAAGGGGGCCGGGTGGGCCCATCCTCAAGTGGGGCCCACCCGGCCCCTTGATAGAAATCTGAACCCCTTAAGGGGTGGCCGACCATGCAAGAAAAGAAAGAAAAGAAAAGAAAAGAAGGAAAAGGACATAAAAGAAGAAAAAGGAAACAAATACCGCCATGCGCGAGGGGAGGTTGCGCATGACGTCTACATAAGTGTGGTTCTGTGCCGATCCCTCGATCCGACGGATAAGAAACGAAGCCGGGTCACCATCGACTTTATGTGCAAGATTTAAAATAAATTCAAAAAGGATTGAGCCATAACTACTCCGCCAGAAAAAGAAAGCAAATAAAGGCTTATTCCCCTCATCAATGGATAAATAAATCTTGGGTAGTTATAGGAGAGATATTAAAGGGGTTCAAATAAATCTTCCCATATCTCTCCCCTTCTCTCCTTCACCTATAAATAGAGGGGGGGGAAGGCTCAAGAGGTTGAAGGGATCAGATCTAGAGCTGAAGACAAGGCGAATGAGCTCTGCAGAAGAGGAGACGCTCTTTTCATCGACCCAAGGCTTCACGAGGCACAGGCAAGCCTATCCCTTCGGGACCGGCTTAGTCCATTGAAAGCCCTCATTAAAGTGAAGACCCTTGCACAAGAAGATCAAGCCTTCGACTCTGTGCACAAAGAAGAAAGCTCAGAGAAGAAGAACCCTTTGACTCCGAAGGTGTCAGAAGCAAAGGCCGGAGTAGAAGCTCGGAGCGGCACTACCCCGTCGGCTCCAACAAAACCTTCAACTCCGATCAAGCCCAAAAGCCCGGAGAAGAAGATCGAAGCGGCACTACCCCGTCGACTCCAACAAACCTTCAACTCCGATCAAGCCCAAAAGCCTGGAGAAGAAGACCAAAGCATCATCACCCCGTCGCTTTTGACAAACGCCCACTCTATTCACGAAGAAGAAAGCTTGGAGAGGGACACCCGAAGCGTCGCTACACCCGGCGTCTTCAAAACAAAGTCGACGCTACAACCATCGCACGGAGATTGATGGTACCCCCACCATCTTCAAAAGTAAAGCCTTCAACTCCGATCATGCCAAAGAAGTCCGGAGAAAAAGAAAAGTCAAGCCAACACCATAACCGTCGAGGAAGCCTTGAAGAAGTAGCCATCGTCGTTCGAGAAGAAAAGCGAGTCAATGCCTAAGCCAAAGCAAACACAAGAAGCCAAAGCCAAAGCACTGGTAAAGCCCATGCCAAAGCAACGCAAGTGCCAAAGCCAAGCAACTGCACCGGTCACGAGCAAAGCACCGCACGTCCTAGCCAATACGACGCGAAATCCGGAAGAACGAAAGTATCACAAATCTCCCCCCGTTTACGTTCAAGTACAAGCGCCAAAGCAAAGCAAAAGCCAGAGTCACGCCAAAAGCAAAGCCAAAGCCAAAGCCGACGCCGAAAAGCACGATCGACGCCGCGAACCGACGATCAAGGACGCCGAGGTCTAGCAAGGATCGAGAAAGACACGAAGACTGAGGAACGAAGCCTAAAACCCCTAGCCGAGAAAGCGCGAAGCACGAAAGGGACAAAAGCAATGGTGGATACTCCTTAGCCTTTCAAAAACCCCTCACCCTGTAAAGACCTCTGTCCTGGGCAACCCCTTCAGAGCTCTCGCACAAATACCACATGAAGACGCATATATAAGGGACCCTCTAGAGGATCTCTCCCACAATCTCCTGATCGAATATTCGTCGCACCCGGCTCACCACCCCTGAGTCCTGGCCTCTGTAATCTTCGTGTGTTTGCAATAAAGATGACTCGTATCTTTTTCTGCGCATACACACACATAACAGTTTCATGAAAAAAATATAAAACACAGACCACCAACGTAGCTCTAATACCAACTGTTTGAAATAATCGTATGGTAGAGGCCCACAGCGGAAGCAAAAAGAAGGTCCGAAGACCATGTGGGTGGTATGTGAAAATTCTAAACAATAAAACTAGCTAAGTTTGGTTAACTAAACTCCATGCATTAAGAGACTAACTAGTCAAAGCCAGTTGGCGTGCCCCATAACGGGCAGATGCAAGCACGAGTTTTAGATTGCACAATCTATAGAATAGCGGAAGTTTAAACAAACAATAATCACGATATATAACGTGAAAGAGCACACAAGTTATTTATATGTTGAAACCCTTAACAAGGATGAAAACCACCCTCTAGTCGAAACCAGATCTATATTCTTCATACAGAGGGATCTAGTTTTCTTTAGAATATCATAACTTACAAACAAACTACGACGTGACTATATAGAGATTGCTCCTTAGCCCCCCTAGGTCCGTGACCCGCGCCTTCTGTGAAGTGGAGACGACGCTCTTATTTTATAGGTTCTGAACTGAGCTAACTCTTGTACCTCCATTGTCGTTCCGGCCTTTTCTCCGCTTATGCTTCTTCCCAAAGAGGCCTCCCAAAGTTAGAGGTGTTGCTAAGGGTGCTCAACGTGAACGGCGTCACGGAGCTTTCTCGCAAGAGCCTTCTACACGGCGGTGGGAACATATTCGGTGTGTGCAAAGTAAAGTGCGGAGAAACAAAGTAGAAAAGAAAAGAAAAACTTGAACCTAAGAAGTAACTAAGGTAGAAGGTGATCTAGATCTATTTCAAGACCTTAGATATATGCTTCTAAGCCTAGTATACCTCAAGGATTCAAGCTATAAAAAACCCCCAAAAGATAAATAAAAATCTAGGTGTTGGATGACACCTTAGATCCTTCACTAAACTTTGACCTATCGTACTTGTATGATCACACGGATCTCAAGTGACCATGCAAGTAGTGAGTTCAACCTCTATAGTTTTGAACTAAGATAGAAGGTTGAAGAGAGGAGGAGAAAGGAAAGAAGAGAAGTGATGAAGTGCAAGGGAGAACTCACTAAACCTTAAAACCCTCTTCTAGTTCTTCTCCTAAACCAAAAGACTCATTAGTAACTAAAAGGGTGAATGGGTAGGCTATTTATAGCCCAAGGAAGTCCTTAGGTGGATGGTTAAGACCAAGAGTTTAGCCCTTATCTTTAAGGGGCTGTCTCAGCCAAGTCGTGCGGAATAGTTAAGTCGGTAGACTTAGCCAATCCTTTTTCTACGTCTTGGTCGTGCGCATGAATTTAAAGTCGTGCGCATGACTTTCCAATGTATCGCCACGCTATAGGATCGTCCCATATCGGGGCTAAAGTGGACATCAAATGGTGTGTGGCTGACTAGGATCATGTGCACGACTTGTGAAAGTCATGTGCATGACTTAAGTCTGACAAAACACCAATTTGAGCAAAATAGTTTAAGGCAAAGTAGTGCGCACGACTGTGAAGTCATGCACACGACTTTAGCTCACAGAAAGGACTTTATGCCCACCTCTAGACTAAGCCACAGTCGTGCGCACGACTTGTGAAAGTCGTGCCACGACTTGTGAAAGTCGTGCCACGACTAGCCAACTAAACACACACTAAGTGTCGGACTTTGACTCTTGTTCCGAGCGAGGTAAAACGTTGAAGTCTAACATGCCAATATAGTTATTTCTTGTCTAAAGTAGATGCCCATACATCTTTAACATTTAAACTAAAATAAACATGCATGCAAGTACTAAATGCAACGGTACTCTTTATTGCAACAGAGCCAAAACTAACTCTACCCTACCGACTTTAGCTTGCAGCTACTCGCTACACCGGTAAAGTAGATTTGTTTAAGTCGCTAGAAACTAATGGTAACATAAGGAGACCGAACAATATCCCCTTTTGTCATAGTTTTTAGTGACAAAATAAATACCTCATTACACAAACCACTACTAGGAAGCTTCCTACACATCCAATTCTAGTAAACTCGACCCCTGAGTGTCTCAGTGTAAAACCCTAGACTCTAAACAAAGATAGATAAAAAGTGAAAACCTATAAATCCTGAAAGAAATAAAAAAACATAGGTTAAATCCACTTTTATCCCTACAAAACCGATGTCAGTCCAAAAGATCATATATGATATTATTTATGCAACAATAAGTAAAGTAAGTATAGCATAAATGATACAAAATGTCTATTTTTAAGAAGAGAACTGATAAAATCTCTAATTAGGTCTAGTCAAAGGCAAACTCCTCCTAAGGGGATAACCACAGTCTTATGAACTAAGATTCATAAAAAATAGTCTTATGAACCGAAGTCCATAAGGAATTTGTGGAACGAATTCCACCAATCTTATGAATCGAAGTTCATAAGGAATTTGTGAAATGAATCCATCAGTCTTGTGGAATCCATAAGGATTTCATAAGGACAAGGATTTTCTCTCCCTTTTTGTCACAAAAGTTATGACAAAAGATAGAAGAAACGTGATGTTCAGAGAAGAGCACGAAAATATTTCCTAAATGATACATCAGTTGAAACACGGAGGGAACCCTAGCAAAGCCAGCAGATATATGTGAAGTGTATAGTAGAATGCTAGTAAAAACTCCCCTCCAATCATAGCTTGAGGTAGGACACCTCCCAACCACCCTTGAGGATGCAACCCTAAAGAGGAGTGCATCGCTCAATAAAACACCCCCTTAAACACAAATCTTAAGGTAGGTCAGCACCTAACCACTATATATGCCATATACATATGCTAAGTAGTATCATATAAATTATGACATACGGGCTCAACAAAAGATATGGATATAAAGCACATGTGACTCAACCCACCACCTCTCTGTCAAACATATGCAATGAAGATAAAACAAAAAAGATGGATAAAAGCCAACTTATAAAGGTCAAGAGCATACCATAATCATTTATAAGATACGATGAGAAAGCTTAAAAGGAAATGAGATGCTCTCGAAATACAAGTTGGAAGGCAATGTTTTTAGAATGAAAAATCAAATTTATAAAACATGCCAAAAATGAGAGAAACTATGACATAATGAGTGGAAGATTAATAAGTTACTTTAAGGCAATTAAGGAAGCAAGAAAAATACATTAGGCAACCACTATATTTAAGTGAATAAGGGGAACTAAAAATGCTAAAAATAAATACAGAGTCATAATACAAATCTAAGACACTTAATTAACTATTGAAATAGTGACATAAGTGTGATATAATTTAAAGATCAAGCATACTAAGCGCATTTCACTTTATTTATGTATAAACTTGAGATCCATTATCAGAATATCAAAACTATTTTTCATTTTATAAGCGAAAACACAAAAAGGAATCCAAAGATGAATAGATTGTCCTCGTTTGAGGCTCTTTAACATATTTTTAAATCCCTTATAGACGATTTACAATCCCTAGCTAGTTGGCCGAGGTTATCGGTCTTCGAGATGCTCCTACGAATCAATTTTCTTAAATAAATTGCCTATAGGTTTAAGGATCCTTATGAATTTTTCATGTAGCAAGAACAAAGACCAGTAACTCCTAGCCAGTTGGCTTTGGGTACCAAGCATAGACTCCTATCCAGTTGGCGCATCAGACATCTCAGCACGAATTTAATAATAGAAATAATAAAAGGCAACCTAGAATAAGTACTTGGGCTACCAACGTGGGCCTCCAACATGGGCCTCCAATACGTAGTGATCAGCTTATCAATATAGCGAACGTAGGAGTCTCGTTCCTTTTCCGGCGGCACGTGTAAACTCGTGGGAATGACGACGAAGCTCTGGTGTCCTCACCAACCCTCCCGGGGCGAGAAGAACTCGACCATGTCAAGGGGTGGGCCCTGATGGTTCTGGTAGTACTCTAGCAAATCCAGATCTATCCGCTATAGCTCGTCAAATGTGATCCACGTATCCTCCAAATATGGACATCCTTTCCATTGAACTATGTAGCGTTGGTATCCCCCATCCCTGGTAGAAACAATCTGCTCATCCAAAATACTGTCAATCTGTTCATTTCGCAAAGGCAAAGTTGGCGGCGGGGGTAAAGTAAGCGACATATGATAAAACACTGGTAGATTATCATTATCATAGGAAGGCTCAAAGAAAGGGTCTTCCAAGATAACTGTTGGACCTTTATAAGCAATTAAATCTTCAATATTAAAGGTCGGGTTAATTCCATAATCATCAAGAAGGTCAATGGCATATGCATTCGATCCAATTATTTTCAAAATTTTAAACGGGCCGGCACTGCGTGCTTGTAATTTTTTAACGATACTTGAGGGAACCGCTCTGGCTGAACTCTAATCATAGCACAATCTCTTATTTGAAATTCTTTGTAACGTCTTTTTGAATCAGTAAAAATCTTGTATTTATAATTACTAGCATGGATTCTTTTATTGATCTCCTGATGTAAGAATGCGATGCACAAATGATTCTGCAGACTTAGATATTCTAGCATGATACGACATGGGAATAAGATCCACAGGTTTTATAGGCTTATGACCATGCATAACCTTAAATGGACTCATACCTGTGCCTCTATTGACTGAACTATTATAGGCAAACTCAACAGTAGATAGAATCTGATCCTAGTTCCTAGCATTCTCGCCCACAAAATATTTCAGCAAATTACCCAAGCTTCGGTTCACTACCTCAGTCTATCCATCAGTTTGAGGATGATAGGTAGTTGAAAACTTCAGCTTTGTTCCCATTAAGTGCCAAAGGGTTTTCCAAAAATAGCTAGTGAACTTGATATCACGATCCGACACAATGGTTTTCGGCACCCCATGTAATCGTACGATCTCATCGAAGAAAATTTTAGCAATCTTTGAAGCGTCGGAAGTTTTCGAGCATGGTATGAAATGAGTCATTTTTGAGAATTGATCTACAACAACAAAGATAGAGTCATGTTTTCGCACAGTTCGAAGGAGACCAAGAATAAAATCCATACTGATGTCATGCCACGGATAGTACGGGATAGGTGAAGAGGTGTAAAGTATCGTATTATGTTTTTGTTGCTTAGCTAGCTGACATGTCCGATATTGACCCACTAGCTTAGCAACATCTCTCTTAAAATTTAGCCAATAAAATTGACTCTCTACCGCTTCAATGGTCTTATCATGTCCAAAATGTCCGGCTAAACCACTTGCATGCAATTCCTAAACTAAGAAATCTCTAACTAAGGTCTGGGGAATACAAAGCTTGTTTGCTCGAAATAGATAACCATATTGTAGAAAATAGTCATCCACTTCACGGAACAGTTCATATTGCAGGACGGTAAAAACTTTCCCAAAATCAGGGCATCACTCATATTCGTTCTTTATCCTGTCAAAGCCAACCCCTTCCGAACTCATGGCAACTAAAATTATGATTCGTCGGCTCAGTGCATCAGCGGCTTTGTTCTCAACTCCAACCTTATGTTTCAAGACAAAAGTGTAGGCTTGCAAAAATTCAACCCAACGTCCATGTCGAAAATTTAGATGCTTTTGTGAGTTGAGGTTCTTTAATGCTTCATGATCCAAATAGAGAACAAACTCCTGCGGTAGTAGGTAATGCCTCCAGTACCTCAACGCTTGTACTACCGCATAAAATTCTTTATCATAGGTGGAATATCTTTGTTTGGCATTGTTCAATTTCTCACTGAAATATGCTATTGGATGCCCCTCTTGACTCAATACTCCTCCTATTCCTATGGCAGATGTATCGCACGCGACCTCAAAAACCTTCATGAAATTAGGGAGGCTCATGACACGTGCGTCAGTCATTCGTTTCTTTATTCTCCAAAGGATTTAATAGCCGAATCAGTCCACTATAATTCTCCCCTTTTCATATAGTCAGTAATGGGAGCCATAAATCATACTAAACCCTTTGATGAATCTACGGTAGAAGGTGGCTAATCCATGAAAACTATGAACATCATGGATGTTCTTAGGCAAGGGCCATTCTACGATAGCTTGTACCTTTTATGGGTTTGCAATTACACCCTCAGAGGAAACTGTGGAGCCTAAGAAGATGACCTGACTAGTCATAAAAGATCACTTTTTTTTAGGTTAGAGTACAGATTTTCTTTCCTCAAGGTGACGCATACTTACTTGAGATGGTCCACATGTAGCTCGTTTGTCTTGCTATAAATAAGAATGTCATCAAAGTATACAATTAAATTTTTCCCCATGAAGGGTTGTAATACTTGAGTCATCACTCGCATAAAAGTGCTAGGAGCATTCGATAAGCCAAAATGCATGATCATCCATTCGTATAACCCATCCTTCATCTTGAAGGCAGTTTTCCACTCATCTCCAGGTTGTATCCTAATTTGGTGGTAATCACTCTTTAAATCAATTTTGAAAAAGATAGTAGTTCCAGTCATCATGTCCAACATGTTATCCAACCTAGGGATAGCGAATCAATACTTAACCGTAATTCGATTAATTACGCGACTATCCACACACATTCTTCAAGATCCATCTTTTTTAGAAGTTAGTAGTATCAGAACAACACACAGACTCAGCCTTTCTTTAATGAACCATTTTCTTAATAAGTTATCAATTTGCTTCTTGAGTTCTCGATGCTCTGTAGGATTCATTTGATAATGGGGTAAATTGGGAAAGGCTGCTCCCGACACAAAATCTATAGTATGTTGAATGTCCCGCATGGGTGGTAGACAATTGGGGAGATCTTCCGGGAAGATGTCATGGAACTCATTGAGAACGGGAGTGACTTTTGGAGGATGTTCTTCATGAGAATCCGAATTGACTTCCTTAGCGATGAGAGCAAAAATGATCGATTCCTCATTTGCTTCCTTGTCAAATTCAGTAGGACTTATGATGTTGATCCCTCTCTTTTTAGTTACCTCTTTCTTCTTCCCATTTTCAGGAGCTGGGGTTGAAGAGGATTTTGGTTTTGGTTGAAGAAGATTAAGTGTGATCCTTTTACCCTTATGAACGAATACACAAGAGTTAGATCGACCATAAAATCATAGCATCTCTGTCATACAGCCACGACCTTCCTAAGATGACATGGCCTATATCCATCGGTAGGACATCACACCATATCTTGTCTTTATACGATGAGAATTGAATCGAAATAAGACACTTCTCTTGAATGGATATGGAGGAAGCATCAACCTAGGAGACCTTGTAAGGGTTTGGGTGCAGGATAGGCTTCAGACCAATGCGGGAGACAAAGTTTGAAGCAATAACATTAATGCAACTCCCGCTATCAATGATTACCTTGTAGATATTATCACCAAACTTAACCCAAGGATGGAAAAATTGTGTTTTGTCGCCAATCATCCGCAACCCTTGGCTGGGTTAAGGCACACTAAACAACTCCTAAGCATGAGAGATCTTCTTCGTAATCACTAACAACTTCTCCTACTTCAGGCTCATACACCTCATCCACAATATCTTTTGAATCCTCGATCACTAGATTCTTCCTTGAGTCTCTGGTGGGGCATTGACTCGCGAAGTGCCCATAACCATGGCACCTAAAACATTGAGTACCCGACCTAGAGGATTCTCCAACTACACCCTTTCCTCTATTGTCTCCAGGATTTCTTAGGGTGTTAGGATTCGTCCTTGCTTGAGGGGGTGTTGTTTGTGCCGTTACTCCTGAGGTATTTGGCTTGCTAAAAGGTTCTCGAGAATAAACCTCTGAGCAAATTGGGGTTTCAGATAAGTCTCTAGTTCCTGGACTTGTTGATAGGCTTGTTCAAGGGAGTTGACTTCGCGTAGGATCAACTCCTACATAAACTCTTCACGCAGTCCAAGTCAAAAGCAGGATAAGGTCATCTCGGGGTTCTCAGTCAGTTTGTACCTCAACATGAATTCTTCGAACTATTCGATGTAATCAGTTACGAATTGGTTACCTTGCCTTAAACTTTGCCATTTGTCAATGAGGCGAGGGCAGTACGACATAGGGCTGTATTTTTATTTTAAATTTGCTTTTATCTTGACCCATGTAGTGATGGGTTTCTGACCATCCATTCTCATTACACTTTCAACGTTGTTCCAATAAAGCTTGGCTTACCCAATGAGTTTCATCTTAACAAAGTACACTCTTTTATTTTCGGACAACTCGTACCATTGAAAGTAATGATCCATGTCAGCACTCTAGTCAAGAAATACTTTCGGATCAAGACGCTCAACAAAGTTTGGAGCTTCAATTTTGATGCTCCTCATAGCTTGCTCATCGGGGTCCTAATACTCTACCATACCAT
Organism: Chamaelirium japonicum; assembly: GCA_947650365.1. Lineage (NCBI taxonomy): Eukaryota > Viridiplantae > Streptophyta > Magnoliopsida > Liliales > Melanthiaceae > Chamaelirium > Chamaelirium japonicum. Next base: position 31,985,581 of record OX393556.1, read on the forward strand.
CTTCCCTGACCAAAGCCCTGATTGGCTCGATCATTCTCTCGGGTTCAGTCTCGAGTGTTTCCCCCGTTATGGGAACCTTCATCGTCTGAAACATTGCCCACTATGCGTTGAGACGCTTTTATTAGCTCTCTTAGACCAGTTATATCTTATTCTTGGCGCTTTTTCATCACCTATAACCTTGCCATGATGGCAGTAAGGGTGCTAACAATTTTACTAGGGTCCATGGGTTCAGATTTTCCTAGAGGGGAAGTAGTCCAACCACTCCTAAGGTTCATGCAAAGGGATACTTTAATATGATGTGGTGAAGTGACAATGCAACCCTAGTCAAACCTATATGCTATGATACCAATTTGATGCAGGATATGCATGCAAGCCTGTGTGAAGCAGAAGATCAACTAATAATTTCTAATGCCAAATAGTTGCTAACACTAATTAAATTGATGCAAGCCCCAATTACTACGATATTCAAATAGCAGAGAAATTATGAATAAATGGCCTAACTGCTTGCACGTATTTCCAAGCGTGTAAAGTTTTGCAATTTATTCGATCGAGGGGAGTCGAGAGATTCCAATGACTAAGGTTCACTTTTCCTTTAATAAGAAATATTAATTTGCATAAAATGATTTGAAGAAGTTAGTTTTCAGATCTCAAAGTTGTCTCAAAAGTCACATGTTTAATTATGTTGGTAGGATTATCTATGATAAAAACTAGCAGTTTGATTCGAGCCAACAGTATACTAATTTTGATTTTGTATTGGAAGGATCTCATCAGTACTGTTGGGTTTGCAGGTTGCGGTAGAGAGCGGTGAACACGATCGAGCCACAAGGACAAGCACGATGAATTTCCAATGAAAGGATCCCCGCTAGGGGTGGCAATGGGTCGTGTCGTGTCCAAAACCCCTAGACCCGACCCGACCCGTTTAACTAATCGTGTCTAGATCCTAAACCCGTACCTGACCCGCTAATAAACGGGTAGACCCGATAAGACCCGTTTACCACCCAGGTCTATTCAGTTGACCCTATCCGACCCAATCCGACTCGACCTGATCTGACCCGAAAGACCCGCTGGTATTATATATTATAGTATCGGATTGCGGGTAGACCCAACCCGACCCGACCCGTTGAATACTAAACGGGTCTTCCCGGGTCTATCGTGTCCAGACCCTAAACCCGAACCCGACCCGTTTATTAAACGGGTCTATCGTGTCGACGTGGTTACGACCCGAACCCATTTAGCCCTGACCCAGACCCAGACCCAGACCCAGACCCGCTAACTTCGTGTCGGGTCTGCGGTGTCGGGTCCGAAATTGGCGGTCCTAATCCCCGCCGAACTTAGACGTCGGAGCCGACGAGCAACGAGATTCGAGGAGGGCGCTCAGTGGGCCTCGAACGCAGCTCGTGGGCCTGGCTAGATGAGGCCTTCCTTGTAATAAAATTCCTCAATATTGTTTCGTGGGTGTGTCCGTGTCGGCAGTAGTAAGGTGGGGCCGGCTGTTTGTTTGATACCACTGCAGGGGATAAGGAGTAATGTGGGGTCTGTTTTCTCTTTCTTTTCCCTCCTTTTTTTTTTTTTTTTCTTTGGGTTTTGTTTTGTTGTTTCGGCAGAGCAAAGAGAAAGGAAGAGGGGCGGGTGGGTGGGTTTTGTGAGGGAGACGATCAGGTGCAGCCAGAAGGAAGGGGCGGTGGCTGGTGCTGGACCTCTGGGGGGCTACCAGTGCAGCAAGGGAAGGGAGCAGGGAGCTTCGGGCGTGCGTGGGGCTGCGCGGCCGACGGGGTGAGTGAAGAGGTTGGAGTGGGTGGCGGCGCTGGGCGCACGACGAGGCCGCGGTGGAGGGACAGCCGGAGGTGGGGTGCGGGCTGGGCGGCCGGTGCATCGGGCGAAGGAGGAGGCGGTATCTGGTGGGTGGTGGCGTTGGGCGCACGACGAGGTAACGGAGGAAGGGCAGCCGACGGTGGGGTGCGGGCTCGGGCTTCAAGCGGGCGGCCGGTGCAGGAGGCGGGATTTGGTGGTTGTGCGGCAGAGAAGGTGGGGGAGGGGGTGGCGGCCTCTGGCAGGGATCATAGCAAAAAAAAAAAACTTCTTTATTTATTCAATACTGCTTCTCCACCAGCCAAGGAGTTATAAATAACCTCTAATAACAAACGTACACCCCTTGTTAGCTAACACCTACCATAACTTTTAGCTATACTTCTTGCACGAATTTAATAATAGAAATGATAAAAGGAAACCTGAACGCTACCAATATAGCGAACGTAGGGGTCCCGTTCCTCCTCCGACGGTGCGTGTAAACTCGTGGGAACGACGACGAAGCTCCGGTGTCCTCACCAGTCTCCCAATATTTTATCACGCAGAACCACATTTAGGGCTTTGATGGTTATGTTCCAATGTGCTATTTTTGATTGTTTGACTAAATAATGCTCACTTATTATTTTTCGTGATTTATTTCATAATAAAATCGTTTCCGTGTGTAGTTGTTATGCCCGTTTGCTGAAGTTCTTCGATTATTTCACATTTGCACACACTCAGCACAGTGTGCATATTAGTTAAATTATGTCACTGTTAGATAATTGTTCTCTTATTTCTTATGGAATTCATGTTCAGTTACAAAAAAAGCTGTAGTCTAAGGGTAAAAATTGATAGTTTTGTTTTACACAATGATAGGTTTAATCCACGACCAACGTGCAGAAGTTAAATGTTTGGCCATTCTTCTGGTGGTCAAATGGAAGCTTGGGTGAGACCGTTTCATTCAAAGAAACTTTCATTTAGCAAATTGCTCGATCCACCTTCATCCACCCTTAGGCGACCATCTCAAAGGTATTATCATCTTCAAAGGTGTAATGACCTCTAAACTCAGCTTGACTCTGCATAATGTGCACATTAGCTATCTCACTGTTTGATAATTTTTTTTATGTTTCCTTGGATCACCGCAATACTTGTCCAGTTACCTGAAGAACTGCAAACTAAGTGTAAAAGTTTATTGTTTCATTTTACACTATTGTAGGTTTAATCCACGACCAATATGCACGAGTCAAATGTGTTATTCTTCCGGTGGTCAGATGGAAGCTTGGGTGAGACCGCGCCATTCAAAGAAATATTTATTTAGCAAATTGCTCGATCCACCTTCATCCACCCGTAGGCGACCATTTGAAAGGTATTCCTCGTCTTCGGAGGCACTAATAACCTCTAAAGCTCAGGAGGCATCAACCACGCTTCTTGTTGGTAACGCAAAGGTTGGAGTATTGTTACTCAACCTTGGAGGTCCGGAGACCCTCGAGGATGTGCAACCTTTCTTGTTTAATCTTTTTGCCGACCCGGTAAATAAGCCAGACATTGTCTGATATGCTTCTTTAAAATTGCAACATATGTTTAAGTTTCCTGTGCACTATACAAGAATTTATTCTGATCATTATTTGGTTTCTTTTTGTGTAAGCCATAATTTTCTCATTCATTTGCAAGAACATATTAAACTAAATCTGGCCTTATTATTTTGTTATGCTTATGATTATATTTTGTCGTATTTCTGCATTATCAGAGCTTGTAATTGTTTAATAAATCAACCAAATAGCAACTTTCTAATAGTAGTTTTATTTTCTCAATTCGTTTATGAGAAAAAAATATAAGAAAAGTTTACGGATGCAAAGCACTCTAATTGTTAACCAACATGATTTAAGTTTACTGGGAATCTGGGATTAACATATCTCTAAGGATTAGCTTTAAGACCATATATCTATTAAATGCTACGGACAAATGAATTGCCAACATATATTTTCCGTGGTGTAGAGTCTTTGTTGATGAGACAAGAGGGAGGTTAAAAGAAAGTTGCAATTAATGTATGGGAAGTCCATAATGGGAAGTTATGTATGGATTCAACTCAATAAAATATTGACCAACAAAGATACCTCAAATTAATACTCTTTTAGATATTACTATTTTATTATGTACTCATCTGCAAATATGAAACAAAAAAGAAAACATCAAGAGATTGGCAAACTTGATGAATTCATGTTTCTATAGCTATGCGTGGTCGCCTCTTATCAAGAATGATTAGGACAAATTTCATATGTTTCACAGTTCTGTATGATTGAGTTGCGTGATAATCTGGTCCACAGGATTTGCTTAATATGAGGATGTTAAGGTCTGTGTGTGTGTGTGTGGAAGAACTAGGTAGACAAAATAAATACTGTTGCATTGGAACATTGTTGATGTATGGGCCATAGCGATTAAACAAACCCATGGAAGGAGGAGCAATAAAGGTGATGACAAAAGGACAAATAATGTTTCTAAATGACCACCAATTAAAGGGTTTTTGAGAAGGTTGAAATAAAGGTTTGTAGTTTTGGTTTCGGTTTCAGTCTGCCCACCAAGGATCGGTTTCGGCCGGTTTCGGAGTTTTGGATCGGAGTTTCGGTGGTTTCGGTTTTGTTTTTTAAATTTAAAATAATTACAAAATATAAAAATAATATAAAATAATTATATCGGTACCCACTTCATAGTGGTCTTGTTTTCAAAAGAGCGTGTTTTTTGCTTTACCTCGATTTTTTGTCAAAAAGTTGAAAATCGTGATTCTGAATTTTGGCCAAGTCTGGAGGAAAAAAGAGTCTTGTGAAAGAATTTTTTTTATAGATTCAAAATATTTTACCGGACTTTGGGTTTTTAAGTTGATCTTATACTTTTAGATTTATGAGATTTTTTCCGGTCCAAAATACTTTGTGTTTTTTTTTTCACCGAATTTTCTTTTTTAGCCAAAAGCTGTAAAGTCTGATTTTGTTAGGGGTGTGCAGGATCCAAACCAAACCGACCGAACCAAACCAAACCGACCGAATTTGATCGGTTTTGACACACTCAACGGATCGGATTGGATCAGGATTTCTCAAAACCGATATGATTGGATCGGTTATCGAATTTATCAATTTAAAACCGACCTAAACCGAACCGGACTACGGTTTATAATTTACTAATTTAGTGGTAACTGTTGTGAGCTTTTGTTTAATTGTTAAAACTATACTTTGTAGTTTTTAATATTTAATGGATAAGAATATTGTGGACATAATGGTATTGTTGTTGATAACTTGGTATTTTGGTAAGTAATGTAGTATCATTTTATAATTTTTGAAATAATCATTTTGTTAAGATGTATTAGTGTATATACATACACTTAGGGTATATATGACTCACATTGTATTCACCTTATATTGGCAATTGGCCTAATGAGAGATTTATTCTATTATCTCCCCAAACCCTAGCTCTCCTTCTCTCTTTCTCTCTTTCTCTTCCTCTAGGGTTTGTCACATGGTATCAGAGCAAGGTTGATCGCCGGCGTCGTCAACGGCTCCCTTGTCTCCTCGCGATCAGATCCAGATCTTCCCCGCGCGATCTTCCTCGCGACCAGATCTTCGAGCGTCCAGATCCTCGCGATCTGCTCGCGATCAGCTACGCCCTCCAGCCTCGCGCGCGATCAGCCACGCGCACTCCAGACCCCTCCAGATCCCCTGCCCTGCCCTGCCGTCTCGCGCTCCAGTGCTGCCTCACGCCTCGTGTCAGCCCTGCCGTCTCGCGCGCGACCCTTGCCCTGTCCTGCCTCACGTCTCGCGCGCGACCAGCCCTGCTCATCCATAGCCTCGCGCCAGCCCTGCTGTCTCTCGAGAGCCTCGCACCAGCCCTGCCGCGCTCCCCTCGCCTCCTCGCTCCTCGCTCCGCTCGCGACCCGCACCTGTTCTGCGCGTCCCCGCTCACGATCCGCGCCTCTCCGCGCGTCTCATCGTCTCTCCGATCAGCTCACAGCATCCCTGATTTGATCCGGGGAGGGACCCCTCGAGCTCTTCGAGCCTCATGTCCTCGACTTCTTCGATGACGACTCCGCCGTCTCATCCGGTGATGCCCTATGAGATTCCACGAGATTTCCTCCCGCTCGCCACCGACTTTCTTCTTCAAGAGGCCTCCGATTAGCCGGCATGGTCAGCCACGGTGGAATCCACCCTTGAAGGTCGCAATCTTCGAGGACACCTTGACGGCTCTTCCACGTTCCCTGCTTCCGATGCAGAATACGGTCCCTGGCCCCTTCGCGATCAGCGCATCAAGGCCTACCTTGTTGCGTCTGTGGACCGTTCTCTTCGCCGGGACATGGTTGGACTTGCCTCTTCTGCAGCGATTTGGGGTCATCTCACTGCTCGCTTTGTTGAGAAGAGTGGAGCACGTGAGTATCAGCTTCTCACACAGGCCCAGTCGGCACAGCAGGGAGAGTTGACGGTCCAACAGTTTTACTGTCAAATGCGCTCCTACTGGCGTGATCTTCAGGATCTTGCTCCCGTTCCTGACCTGTCCCGTGCTGTCGAGTATCAGCTCTACCGGGAGCGCCTTCAGCTCTATCAGCTATTTGCTGCCCTACGACCAGAGTTCAGTGCTCTGGCAGGTCAGCTTCTTCACCGGGACAGCCTTCCTCGGCTTGATGAGGCTGTGGCTGAGCTGGTCGCTGAAGAGACTCGTCTGCGTACTCTTGCCTCCAGGGCCTTACCTCTTCCATCCGGTCTTCAGGGTGTTCTTGCTGCTGTTCCGCCACCGGTCTCAGGCCCACCAGCTACTACCTCCCATGGTAGACCGTTTTGCACTCACTGTCAGACACCGGGCCACTTCGTGGACACTTGCTTCTCACTTCATCCAGAGAAGCGTCCTACCTACAGAGATCGAGGTCGAGGACGAGCTCGAGGTCGTGGTCGCCCTGTTCCTACTGCTGTTGCTGCCTCTTCCGTCACAGCTGGCGATCTACAGTCTATTCGTGAAGAACTAGCTCAGCTTAGACTTTCTCAGCAGTCTGCAGCTACTCCTGGACCTTCCAGCGCCTCAGCCTTCTCTGCCTCTTCTGGTAGTCCCACTGTTTGGATACTGGATTCGGGCACCTCACACCACATGACTCCGGATGCCTCCTTGCTCACTGCCTGTCAGCCTGCGCCACACCTGCCACCGATACACACTGCAGATGGTTCTCGCTTAGCCATCTCACAGTCTGGATCCATTACTTCAGCCTCCGCCCCTGCTTGCAATCTCTCCTTATCCTCTGTGCTTCATGCTCCCACACTCCACATGCACCACTGGAGATGACTCTGCTGCGATTGCTAAGTCTTCAGCAGCACTTGAGGAACCAATTTCAGATGAAGGATTTGGGCACGCTTCGCTACTTTCTCTCTTCTCTCTTTCTCTCTTTCTCTTCCTCTAGGGTTTGTCACACATTTTAAAGTTGAAACTATGTCCAAATAAATAAAAAAAAACTAGTAAGCATATGGGCCAAAGCCCAAACCGACCATCCAATCCAATCCAATCCAAACCGACTTTAATTGGATTGGATTCCAGTCTCAATCGGTTTGGATCGGATTGCAAATTATCAAAACCGACCTAGGTTGGATCAGTTTGGGTTTTGCCTAAATAGGTCGGTTTCGAACCAATGCACACCCTTAGATTTTGTATAGGAACTGAAAAATTACATTTTGATTCCTTTGGATTTTGATTGTTCTGATATTTTTATTAAATCCAAATGGGGGATATTTGCTTATTTACATAAAATAACTTAAAGTAAATGGAGAACATAAAGATCATTTACTTGGTTTAGTCCTGCTTTTACTGAGTGCTGAGTTTCGAAACCCGGAATTGGAGGGTTTCAGAATCGATTCCGATCGAAACCAATCCGAAACGGTCGAAACGAATCGGTTTCGGCCGAAACTCCAAACCTTGCATAAAACCCTAACCGGACTCCCTTAGAAAGAACTATTATGCCATGTCACATGGTTCGGATGAGAGAGGGGAGGCTCCGTACAAGACCAGATCTCACAATCTTCACGGAAAATACTATTCCGTATGGACTTTTCTTATCCACTATTCTCTCGACATGAATCCATGTGGTTCCTGTCTCTTAAAAAGGGGTGCGAGATGGCATCGGTTAACCCCAGTCCCAAGAAATCTTAGATATAGGCCCAATATTATAAAGAAACCCAGCCAAAACTATTAGTATCAATTAAGACTCCCTTAACCTTGCGATTTAGGAAATCCATGCTCCATCATAATCACTTGTGATTTGAACCGTCATCATCAGTCGTGACTGAAACATTGCTCAATTGAAGTCGTCAAGTGAAAAACTTCTACGTATTAAATTCTTTTTCAACTTTAGGATTATTATCTTCTGGTAATCTAAATTAACAGTGTATTGATGCCTTCTGCTAACGATTTCTTATTGAACTTGTTGAAATCCCGCGATTGTAACTGCCTAATTGCTGCATTATTCTCTACCGTTTAATGACTTTAGTTCTATCATTATGACGGAAATTTCCTCATTGGCACCTCTTTGACAACATTGTATTTAATCAATATATCAAGTCAATAGTTAAATTCTGTGGCTTCTATTTTCAAAATACCTACTTGTATATACAAAATTTCAAATTCATAAAGATATTACCAATTTCCAATTCCTAATTCTGTTTGTAGTCTTTGACTTCGTGTGGTTCTGCTGGCCTCAGTAGCTATTGTTGCAGCACTTCTCTAGGATCTTCCAAGATTCCTCCTTTTTGTAATCCACATCCAATGCCATCCGGACAACCTCGTCATATGTCGGGGTCATAAGAACTGTCAGCCTACTCCTGATTTCTGGCTTGGGCCCAACTCAAATCATTTGGCCTTCCTGGCCTTTGTAGCTATATGGTTACGGCCTACATCAAACATTATTTTCCATAGAAAGTGTTCCCATTGAGAATGATGGATAAAGTGTTATTTTAGTCTGCTTGCGCTCTAAGATCATCCTAGCACAGCGTTTGGTCTTACCAGTTATTGCCAAATGCAGAATAAAGAAATTCAAGCTTTTGATTTATACCTTAAATGCAAATGTTCTCACTTGTTATTGTCGTTTCTTTAGTGACATAATATTGTTGCACAATTTCTAAAATTACACACTTATGTTTCATTTTTATGGCAAAGATACTGGTCATTCTTAACTTCCATGTTAGTGTAATGTAAAAATCCTGGTTTGCTTGAGTTCTAGTTCAATTAACTTTATATAGAAGGTCTTTGACTTGTAGCGATTGATGTAATTCTTGTTAATATTTAAAGGATTGATTATGCATTTATTTCATTTTTCCATGTCACTGATACTACGTATGGTTTAGATTTAATTCGCTTTGTGCTATTACCTTGTTGATTGTGAAATATCTTTGGGTTTTTTGCTTAGATCAGGTGTGGAATTTATTGTCATTGTCCATGTTAATGGCTGGAATTGTTGTATTGGATGCTTTAGGAAATCATGCTTTTACTTTTTATAAACAAACTCTTCATTCTATTTCTTCCGTTCATGACTAATTTAACTAAATGCTATCAAAGTTTTTTCAAATACGCTCCACTAGTTTCACCTCTTGGTTTGTAATTTCCTTTGTTTACTAATTACTAGTCACATTTTTAGATAAAAAGTGAAAATGCAACAAGAAGGCACTGTATTGTTTGATTAGTGGATTACGTTTGAAATTTTTTCTGGCTCTAACCATGCTTTAATTTATTCATCAGCTTGAGCAACCAATTGATGATGTAAAAATGACAGGATATCATTCGGCTTCCTAGGCTGTTCCGGTTTCTTCAGAAGCCTTTGGCACAATTCATCTCTGTTGTCAGAGCACCCAAGAGCAAAGAAGGTTATGCTTCCATTGGTGGTGGTTCTCCACTTCGACAGATAACTGATGCACAGGCATGCTTCTTGTAAATTCACTTAATCTGTTGATCATAACTTCAGTCAACTCGTGGTTTGCCGACCTCACCTGATTGCATTTAGGGCGGGGCATTTGATTGTCATTTGCGCACTCTCTCTCTCTCTCTCTCTCTCTCTCTCTCTCTCACACACACACACACACACACACACACACACACACACACAAAGAGAGATTTTCCACCTTCCAGTTCAGTTAGGTTAAAAATTGTGATGTATTGCACCAAGATCCTAACATAAATATTGGCACCTGGCATGCAGATAATGGTGCTGGATAATGACCAATAATATTAATTTTCATGGTCACTTTTTTTTTTCTATATTCAGTTCACGTGAAGGTTCACTTCGTCAAGTGGTTTAAATTACATAGTAAACCTAGCACACCCATTGTATGTAAGGCTGTAAGTTACATTCCCTTTCTAATAGGCAAAAGTAGATAGCACAACTTTGACATACAAAGTTTTATGCTGAGATGGTAGAGCGAACGTGCCTGTAAAGCATAAATATGTAGGAGATTTTTTTTTTAACGGTAACAACCATCAACCCTAAGAGAGTAACCCTAGTTCCTCTCATCCGATTATTTTTATGATGTGCTAGGGAGGAAGAAAGCCACAATCTATAGCAAGATCCACTCTAGTAAGTACTCTTTCTTTCACCTATTTGCTTATTTAGAGCTTTCAATGCTGCAGATTGCAGCATAACACCAGGGATACCTTCTGTTTTCTTAAGCAATGCACGCCCAACTTCAAGAAATTGGGAAGTATTTGAGAATCACCCCATAGGCATCTATTATAATTTCTTAAAGAACTCCCTCTTTATTTGAGAGAGAGAGAGAGAGAGAGAGAGAGAGAGAGAGAGAGAGAGAGAGAGAGAGAGAGAGAGGAGTGCGATTGTGACCTCGACTAGTTTATTGATATAAAAATGACACAGTAGTTCAAAACCTTACAATAAAGCTTATAGAGATCGTTTATAAGGTTCCTAGATAGCAAAGGATCAGAAGAATAATAGATATGACGTTCTGCGGATGAGCTATGCTGAGGAGCTGAATTTCTATTTGAAGGTCCTCTTATTGCATTCCAACCAAATTCTCAAACAAACAATATGACGCCTATGTCCCAAATCTTTCCTTTATCTGGCAAATCTTTCCTTTATCTGGCAAATCTTTCTTTTTCCTACATGTTGACCATAAATCTATTTGAGAAACTGGAGGCTGCAAATTCGAACTTTTCTACGAAAACAAGCCCCAACCTGTTAAGAATAAGGGCAAATAAGAAAAATATGTTCTACTATCTCTTCCTCCTAATTGCAAGGGGCACAAAGAGTATCACAAATGCCTGGGTGTCTTCTGCGTTGCAGGTTTTGCTTAGTGAGAATTTTATCAAGGGTTGCCTGCCTCATAAAAATTCTTGTTTTGAGTGTGACTTTAGCCTTTCAAAGACTTTTGTGACAAGCCAAGGTCCGGAAAGAATCAGTAGGAAGGAATCACTTAGGAAATACCGCATTTGGAGGCTCATTACTCTACAAATTCGACAAAAAGGGAATTGTGATGCTAGGATCTTAGATAGAAGCAAATGATATTTTAGTAGGTAAATTAATGCCTTAAAAAATCGAACGAATCATCGTGTGTCCCCGAGGTTAGTTCGAGTCATACTTGGCATTCCAATATTCATGACAAAGAATCTTCTTTAAAACTTCCTATAGGCGAAAGGGGTGGAGTTGTTGACGTGGGATGGATCAAGAAAATGGGGTTCCACTTATTCAAAAATAATGTGTATATATTTCATAGAAACGTGAAATCAAAGTAGGTGATAAAGTAGATGGAAGTCATGGGAATAAATGTATAATTTAAAAAAATTGCCTAGACAATATATACCCCTATTTGTGAGAGAGTGAATAAGTTAACTTCAAAGTGAATCTACTGTGCGAAGAGTGCGTTATGAACCGTGGCCGCCTTCCTGGTTGGTCAGGGCGGCTCCGCCATTGTGGGTAAACGGTAAACTCGACTCTACGAACCCGAGGAAATGCTGCAATTTTGTCTTCAAGTCGATTTCTCCTAATGGATGGACATCAAAATCCATCAAGTTTGATGAACAAGTGTTGATATAGTCTTCAACCCATTAAGAGTACCTACGAATTAAGGTGCGATAGATATTTGAATGGTCGCTCGAGTTAGCTGGGGATCTACTAAAGAGTCATTATAGAATAGCGCCATTTGATAAGAGATATGAGCAAGAGTCTTTGGAAAACTAGTGTTTCCTGAATTATATGTGTTAATGTATAGAGATGGGTCGGGTTGCATGTACAGTCGGGTCGGGTTGTATGGTCATACATGTACATATATATTGGGCTTGAGTCCCTCAATAGAGAGCATTCCATTCCTCTCCAAACCCTAGCCGTCATCTCCTAACATGGTATCAGAGCTCTAGGGTTCCCCCGCGCGACGACGACGACGACGGTCTCCCCTTCCGGCAGCCCCTCCCCTCCGGCCTCCCTTCACTCGCTCGGCAGCCCCCCCGCCCCTCCTCACCCGCCCGACAGCCCCCCCCCCTTCCTCCACCCGGCAGCCCACCGCCCCCCCCATTTTCTCCACCCGGTAGCCCACCGCCCCTCCTCCCTCCACCGCCTAGCCCCCCCGCCCCTCCTCCTCACCCGACAGGCCTCCCGCCCCCTTCCTCCACCCCCCGACCCCCCCTTCCACCCGACAGGCCCCCCCGCTCCCCTCCCTCCACCCCACCGACCCCCCTCCTCCACCCGACCACCCCCCCGACCACCCCCCCCGACCCCCCTCCTCCACCCCCCCGACCCCCTTCCTCCACCGGCCCCCCCACCCCTTACCTCAGCCCCCCCGCCCCCCTCCCCTTCGCCCGATAGCCTCTCCCGGTTCCCCCCTCTATTGAGCTTCCTCCATGGCATCTCCTGTCGTGCCGTCCGTCGTTGCGATCTCTCCACCGCCGAAGGCGGTCGCCTTTCAGTTGTCATCGGCTAGCGACTGGCCTGATTGGTCACTCACCGTCAAGGCCGCACTCTCCAGTCATGATCTGTGGGGTCACATCACCGGCGATGATCCTTCTCCAGCTGTCCTCTCCGGCTCCTCTGTCACCAGCAGTGCCGCGTCCTCTGCTGCGACTGCTACTATCCCGACTACTCCCACAGCAGCCACGGTTGCTGCTCTTACGTGGCGACGCCACGATCAGGCCATCCGGGCCTATCTCTTGGACTCTGTTGCTCGTCCGCTCCTTGCTCCCATCGGTCGCCTTCCTACAGCGCGCGCGATATGGGAGCATCTCCGGGACCGGTTTTTCCCGCGTGGCGGCGCACGCCGGCATCATCTTATTTGTGACTCGCAGTCTGCACGTTAGGGGGAGCGCACGATTCAGGACTTCTTCAGTCTGATGAGTGCATATTGACATGAGCTGGACTCTCTGATCCCGAAGCGGTGTGCTTGCCTCCGCTCTCGGGATTTCCAGCGCTACCTCGATGAGGGCCACTTGCACCAATTCCTGGCAGCGCTTCGGCCGGACTTTGCTCTCATCGCCGCTCAGCTCCTGCACCGTGAGCCACTCCCTCGGCTAGAGGATGCTCTACTCGCCTTGGTCGATGAGGAGACCCGCCTTCAGACTCAGGGCACTCGTCCTTCTCCACTTGCTCGTAGCTCCGACGCTGTCTTGGCGGCCGGGTTCTTCGATGAGGCTGTCTTCTGTCACTACTGCAAGGAGCCCGGACACATGAAGCGCGAATGCCCTACACGTCCTCCACGCAACCCCCGCTGGGGTCCGGATGAGAGAACCTCACGCTGGGCTTCGGCGTCCTGCGACGATCGACGCGGCGGTCGAGGTGGACGGAGCCGTGGACGTGGTTCGTCCTCCTTCCGCCACTTTGTTGGTACAACGGCTACTGTAGAGGCCTCGACGCTCCCCACTGCTACCATAACACCTTCTCAGCCTGAGCCGGACCGTCTTCAGCGCCTTGAGGAGCTCCTTCTTCGCCACCTAGCCTCCACCGGCTCCGCGACTGCTCACGGCTTGTCTGCCACCTCTAGTACTACTGCTCCATGGATCTTCGATTTAGGTGCCTCCTGTCACCTCACCTTTGACTCCACTGTACTCACTGACTGTTCTCCCACTACAACCCACCAGGAGGTTCGCACTGCGGATGAGACTTTCGTCCCTATTTCGCAATGTGGATCCATCACTACTACCTCTGACCCTTCTGGTCGCCTGACCCTACCCCATGTCCATCATGCCCCCCGTCTTAACATTAATCTGATCTCTATCAGTATTCTTTGTGACTCTGGCCTGACTGTCACCTTCATCCCTTCTGTTTGTGTTGTGCAGGATTCGCGGACGGGTCAAAGGATTGGGCTGGGCCATAGAGCAGGAGGACTTTACCAGCTGGACCATCTACATGTGTCTTCCGTTCCTGTTGCGTCTGTCATGTCTGTTACCTCTGATGCCGACCTGTGGCACAGAAGGTTAGGTCATATCTCGAGTGATCGATTCAAAAGCGTATTTTGTTCGGGCGCTTTGGGTCGAGCGTCCCTCTCCCCTCTCTCTGTTTTTACTGGCTGTAGACTGGCAAGGCATGTAGCTCTTCCCTTCTCTGCTAGTGCTTCCCAATCTGATGCTTTATTTGATTTAGTACATTCGGACATTTGGGGTCCTGCACCTGTTGCATCGATTTCTGGCTTCATGTATTATGTGTGTTTTATCGACGACTACTCTAGGTGCACCTGGGTTTATCTTATGCGTCACCGGTCTGAAGTCCCTCATATCTTTAGGAGATTCACCACTATGATACATACTCAGTTTGGTCGGCGCATCAAGACATTTCGGTCTGATTGTGCCAAGGAGTATCTCTCCTCTGAGATGCGTGAGATTCTTCAATCTCACGGTACTCTTCACCAGCAGTCCTGCCCCACACCCATGAGCAGAACGGAGTCGCCGAGCGCAAGCATCGCCATGTCCTTGAGACCGCACGAGCCTTGCTTATCTCTGCATCTGTTCCTCACTCCTACTGGGCTGAAGCTGTCATGACGGCTGTCCACCTTATCAATATCACTCTGTCCGGTGCTACCCATATGAGCGTCTTCACTCCAGCCCACCTGACTACTCTCTTCTTCGCACGTTTGGCTGTACGTGCTTTGTTTTTCTTCCTCCCCATGAGCGCACCAAACTCTCTACGAGGTCTGTTAGGTGTGTTCACTTGCGGCTCAGTCGGAAGCACAAGGGGTATCGTTGCTACGATCCCTTGGCTCGCCGGATCCGTGTCTCTCGTCACGTTTCCTTTGTTGAGGATGTCCCGTACTTTTCTCCTGAGTCTCGGGATCTTTCCTTTCCTCCTGCGTCACCCTCCTCGCCCTCCTCACTTCTCCACATACCTGTTCTACCTCCGTATTCTGCCGCTCCACCCACGCCTCCTTCACCTCCATCTTCCCCACCACCACCTACACCACCACCACCACCTTCTCCTCCGTCTTCCCTGTCACCTACACCATCGCCACCACCTGTCACGCGTGTCTACGTTCGTCGCTCTACCGTTCCTCCCTTTCAGTCAGTTTCAGCTGATACCTCCTCCCCACCTGCAGCTGCTCCCCCCTGCCCGGTCGCTGATCCTGGCCCTGTTCGGCGATACCCTATGCGCGAACATCACCCTCCTGCTCGCTATGACTACTCTCCTGACAGGTTTGACTACTCTGTGTTTACTCCTGCTTCATCTGACACTTTTGGACACTCTGCTGTTGCCTCCTACTTTCTGTCCTATCAGGCCTTTCTTACAGCCCTTCACACCCACCGGGAGCCCCAGTCGTACCGTGAGGCAGTTGTTCACCCAGAGTGGCGACAGGCCATGACAGTCGAGCTTGAGGCCTTTTAGCGGACCCAGACGTGGGATTTGGTTCCCTGTCCCACGGGCGTGGTTCCCGTCAGCTGCAAATGGATCTTCAAGATCAAGAATCGACCTGATGGGTCCATTGAGCGGCATAAGGCGCGCCTTGTTGCTCGTGGTTTCTCCCAGGAGTATAGGATTGACTACGATGAGACGTTTGCTCCAGTGGCTCGGATGACTACCGTTCGCACCCTCTTAGCTGTGGCAGCTGCTAGAGGGTGGCCTCTACATCAGATGGATGTGACCAATGCATTTCTTCACGGTGATCTCTCCGAGGAGGTATACATGACTCCTCCCCCGGGCAGCCCTGCTCCTTCAGGTCACGTATGCCGTTTGCGCCGAGCCATCTATGGGCTCAAGCAGGCCCCTCGTGCCTTGTTTGAGCGATTCCGCAGTGCAGTCCTGGCCGCCGGGTTTGTTGAGCGCCACTCCAACTATGCCCTGTTCACTCGCTTCTCCAGTCAGGGTATTGCAGTTCTTCTATATGTGGAACAGTGGATGATATGATCATCACCGGGGATGACAGTGCCACCATAGCATCCCTTCAGCATCACCTCCAGAGTCAGTTTGAGATGAAAGATCTGGGCTCTCTTCGCTACTTTTTGGGCCTCGAGATTGCCCGGTCAGCTCGTGGTCTGTTGGTCTCCCAGCAAAAGTACATCTCCGACATCTTTGCTGATGCTGCTCTTACTGACTCTCGCACTGCTGACACACCCATGGAGCTCAATTTGAAGCTTCTAGTTACAGATGGTGAGCCGCTCCAGGATGTGTCCCACTACCAGAGGCTGGTTGGGATGCTCGTCTACCTCATTATGACCCGGCCAGACATTGCCCATGCTGTTGGCATTGTCAGTCAGTTTGTTCAGGCTCCACGTTCAGTTCACTATGCAGCTGTCCTTCGGATTATCCGCTACCTCCGAGGCACCGTCACCCATTCACTACTGTTTTCCTCCATCTCTCCGTTGGTGCTGCGTGCCTACTCCGATGCAGATTGGGCAGGAGATGTAGCCACTCGCCGCTCTACTACAGGATACTGTGTGTTTCTTGGTGATTCTCTTATTTCGTGGCGCAGCAAGAAACATGAGTCTATTGCTCGCTCTAGCATCGAAGCCGAATACAGGGCTATGGCTTCCATCACCGCAGAGATCGTCTGGCTTCGCCGCCTTCTGCTCGACTTGGGAGTTGTGATATCCAGGCCCACGCCTCTCTTCTGTGATAACCGGAGTGCTATTCAGATTGCTAGCAACCCGGTCTTCCACGAGCGAACAAAACACATTGAGGTTGATTGTCACTACGTTCGCCGAGAGTTTCTCGACCATACCATCTCCTTGCCATTCATTCCATCATCGGAGCAGACTGCTGATTTTCTAACGAAGCCCCTTACGATTGCTCGCTTCCGACACTTTATCGGCAAACTCTCGGTTCATGATCCACCGTGAGTTTGAGGGGGAGTGTTAATGTATAGAGATGGGTCGGGTTACATGTACAGTCAGGTCAGGTTGTATGGTCATACATGTACATATATATTGGGCTTGAGTCCCTCAATAGAGAGCATTCCATTCCTCTCCAAACCCTAGCCGTCATCTCCTAACAATATGTATAAGCAAACAAAAAATTCATGGGTATTTGAACCCGAGTATCCGGGAAAAAGTAGAAAATTTGATGGAAGGACATGAGATCCTTTTGAACAATCTATTATAATAGAAAAGTCCTATATCCTGAAATTAATTCACCAAGTTGATGATAAAATCCATGTACATTCCAGTCGACATTAGACATTTGTTACACAACAGCCCCTTAGAGGAAGGGCCAAACAAGGGGGATAGTGAGTAGGAGAAGTGGAAGTTTGGGCTGTAGAGGAACATCAGAATGTCGAGAAAATAATGGAAATTAGTTTGGAAAATTACTAGTCCTACTTCTGAGTTCTGACTAGTTTATGTCCCTTGATATTAGATATTATGTCCTAATTGTGTTAGTATTAGTCCTACTCAGATCTACATAAGGATGGATCTCGACCCCTTTGAAATGTTCTTTTGTGAATAAAAAAAGAGAATTTTGATTGCTGAATTTATTCTGAAAGCCGATCTGACACTCTTTTCTATCTTTCCCTCTCTTCTTTGCTATGGATGCTGCTGATTGATTCATCATCAAGAACATACCATTCGTGTATTAATTGGCACTATAGTTTGCTTTCTTCTTGTTATATCAAGAAGGTCCGAAATTCATAGTAGGAAGGCGATAATAGATGCCGAGGATTAACGCGTGGATCAAACCTAACCAAAAGAGATGGCAGAGCTGCGAAATGAGATCAAGTAACTTACACAGAAGATTGAACTTTTGATATCCATTGTCAATTGAATATTTTCTATGGGATATAAGCGGGATGACGGACCATTACATTTGCCATCCACCATATATCCAATCCTTGAGTTCTCCGACTAGTAATTCCGAGGAAGACGAAGTTCCCTTTTCTTTTTCCCTAGACAACCCCTCGAGGGATTCTCCAATTATCCATTGAAGTTCACTTCCCCTGGTCGACAAATAGTCCGAAGAGACGCCCACAAAGTTTCCAAAGAAGATTGTACAAAGTAAGTTAGAGAAAGCTCTAAGTTGATCTCAAAGGTGGAATCCAAGGATGATCCCATTATTGAGTGGAGGAGAAGCCCATGGAAGAAGCCGACAGAGTTCTGAAGGAGAAACTTGGAGTTGAAAAATATTCTTGAGGGAACCCGAAAGGTTGATGAATTGTACTTATTCTAGGAGGATGTCCCATAACATGAGGAGTTCCTAGAGAAAATCCAATTATCATGGAACAATTTGATACTGAATCCAATAAGAAATTTGTGGAGAAATCTGAAGAAGCGGCCATGATAAAGAAAACAAATATGTACTTATTTTTGGTGAATAGTTCGCGTTATGATGAGTTTCCAGTGGCAACATCATCAATGAGAGTCCATCATCCTTGCTTTTTTCAATCAAACAAGATTAGATGGTAGTAAAACCTAAGCCCACGAATTCCGGAAACTGATGAATACATCAGTGAAGTTGAAGCAAGTGAGTCTGCATCAATTGTAGGATCTGATGAATCCAAATTGTGAAGAGACCATGCAGATTATTATGTGTGTTTCTCAAGTCGATGTTCAGCAAGTTTGGGGGTGGATGCCTAGAGGAAGCTAACTATGATTCTTCGCTAGCAAAAATAGAGTTTGAGTGATCCTTTGACATGGGCGTAAATCATCAACTAAATTTGCACTACAAGCTTAAGTCCAAGCCTTCGCGAATGGAGTCGAGAATTTTTGCACTTGGGAAATTTGATGTAGGACCATCTATAGGGATAGTGCCAAATTTCGAGTCTAACTAGTTAAATGGAGGACCATTGTTGTCATTAGGAGATCGTTTTGAATTATTTTGGTAATTTACTATTCTTGGTGTCTTTTATATATTTGTTAATTTCTTGGATTTTCTAGAGCTTTTGCGTCATTGACGTAAATAATTGTAATTTCAATAACCTTGGTGGTCTTTTGGTTGTTTGGGAAGCATGATTTTTATGGAATTAGGTTAATTAATAGATAAGGTCCATCTGGTCATATTTCCTTAAAATTAGGTTCTAGAATCCAATTTTTCAGGTGTTGATTTAATTCATGTATATTAGGGATAGATTAATAATTGGGAAAAAAAGAGGATGACAATCCCTTATTTTTAAGGAAATGCAGTAGGGATGGACTCCCGTGATGTTGGATTAAGATAAAGAGAATTTATCTTGTAGAAACAAGTGTTCACAGCCATTAATTCTCTTAAATAGGTCAAATCATATCCTATTTTACTGACTCTACATGCAAAAAATAACCAAAAAAATTTAAAAAATCAAGAAAATATAAAATAACTCATTAACTCCGAAAATCACTTCAAGATAGTAGTTGTATGTTGTACGTATGAACTCCTTATAGGGAAAAGAAGATGCCAAATAGTTCGTTCTTCCACTCATTGTGAATAAAGCCCAATAAGAGGACTAGAAGAAACGATAAAAATTAATATCTTGGATACGGTTTCTCAATCTTTACTACCCTTTATGCTTGCAGAAGGGTTTGACTCGTGACTACTAATTAAAAGTCTCCAAGTAAGTTGACTTATTACTAATGGTAGTTTTGTGAGCGCTCAAATTTTCCATAGATAAGATTATTCTAATTTCGCAGATTTAAAGTCTTGTTTCTGAATATTGTTTTTCATTTTGTTCAATAAAATAATATAACGCTAATATGCTTAATGGAAGTGTTGGAATGTTTTTCTCGATCTTTAAACTCAAAGCATTTTCCTTAATTCCCCATAAACTAAGATTTCTTACAAACTAAGAACATTAGACAATAACATGAACCACATCTCCTAACTGTAGTATAAGTATAGCATCTTAGTTTCGTTTTCATAAGTATGTAATGATAGTCGATATATGCTCATCAAGTAGTTGGAGATGTGCAACAGAGGACAAACTTTAAACTTATAAAGGAGAGGCAAGATATGAATTTAATTTTCAACTTAGGTTAATTCAACAACTTTTGGCTTTGATTATAGCTCAACCTAATCATAGTAGTTGCTTGGGCCCTTCTAGGTTTAGTTTGTCTGTTTCAAGTGAAATGATTTAAAATTAGGAAAAAAATAAAAAAATAAAAATCAAGAAAATATAAACATAAAACTATTCAAACAAATTTTTGCTACTTGTAATGGGCCTAATGGCTACATTTTTTAGTCGTAAAAAGAGATTGGAATAAAAACATGTAAAATATCCTTGTGATACCGGAAAAAATGTTTTAGTCAAGGTAAAAGTCTATTTTGATGAAACATACGAAAATGGATCTAAATCAATTTCCTTAGTTTCAAATTTCGCTCGAAATTGTGAAATTTCACCGAAATATTTGGTTTCGGTCGGGGCTGAAACGAAAGGTAGGGTTGATACTCGGATCCTTAACCATTTCGCTGAAATATCACCATTTTGGTGCATTTCACCGGATTTCGCCGAAAAGCGTGGGGGCCTACCAAAAGTAGGTGGATTTGAAATATGTGGGTCGGTTTCGTTGACCATTTCATTGAAATTTCATGATTTCAAGAGTATTTTGGAGATTTCAACTAGAATCAGCCCACAAAATTTGGAAAACCCATGGACTGGTTTCGGTGGGTTTGAGGCTTTATATTAGGGCCGCAACTTGGGCAAGTTAAACCCAACCCAACCCGAGCCCAACCCAACTCTGGGTCAGGTTTGGGCTTTAATTTATTGAAGGTCAGGTTGGATTTGGGCTGGAAAAAGTCAACCCAAACAAAGTTTGGGTTGGGCTTGGGCCAATGGGTCGAGCAACCCGACCCAACCCGAACCCGAGTTGAGTGTAACATGTCGACTTATAGGCCCCTTCCTAGAAATGCATGGGTCGTATTCCCAACACAAAGAGCCATAAACCATCAGATAGTGGAGCCGTGGAGGTAAGAGACCTTATCGTTAAGGACTAAGGATAGAAATAAAACTTCTTGATAATTTACTCTTTAAAATTCAAAACTTTAGACAAGTAAAAAAATTAAGAATTATCCAAACGCTAGCAACCTGACCCGTCCCACCAACTTGGGCTAACCCGAGTTTATTTCAACAGTGTGGAAATATTGCAATTTTGTAGAAATGGTGGAAATATTGATTTTTGATGGAATTTTTTAGTGAAACTCTGGATAGTCATAAACCAAGTATAGATACACACTTTGGAACACTTAAATAATATTTGTACCCTATCTAGGGGTGTAGAGCTTCACATAGCATGTATTCAATGTATTGAGTTTGTGAGTCTTGTGCAATCTTATTTGGTCCGGTTTTGATACATATTTTTCAAATGCTTTTTAATTTTTTTTTTGGATAAAAATATTTTTTAAATAAAGATTAGTTGGTTGTTAAAATAATGTTTCAAACGATTATGAAAGCGGACTTAAAACAAGAAAGTAATGCAAGTTTGAAATTGTGCAAAAATTATTATAAAATGTGAAACACTGTTTTTTACTAAGTTTGAAAAAAACAGTTTTTATATAGAAAAGTTTTTATACATTTAAAATTTTCTAAGACGAACCATGGTTTTCTAGATGCACATGTACTTCTACATCTTGTGGATTTTTTTGAGCTAAAAAGGAGTTTGATTTAATCACTTTTCTCACCATGTAGATTTTACAAAACCCATGAAAACTGTTTTCTCCTACTAAAACTGAAAGTATACTTTTTGATTCCTTTGGTTTTTGATTTTTTTGATTTTTTTATTGAAATCAAATGGGGTGTATTTGCTTTTTACATATAACACGACATTTACTTAAATGTTATTATATGTAAATAAGCTGCTGAGAACCCGGCCACAAGCTCCCTTTTATAACTAGTCAGTCCCACAATTTTGGATATATTTCGCAAAATTTTTCAGAATTTTCGCGATATTTCGATAAAATCCCTTTCTGTTGGTACTAATATCGCGAATATTTTGTGGAGATAGAAATATTTCGTGGAAATATCGCGATATTTCGCGAAACCGCTCGATAGTTTGACATTTTCAGTTTTGCTCGAGATTACATGAATGATTTCGTATCGGGTTTTCATTTTTCTGATATATTTCGCGATATTTGGTGAAATATATCAATTTTTTGTACCTTGGGTGGGATTGAGAGTTCTACAACTTGGGTTGGGCTTTGGCTGACCTCCAACCCGACCCAACTCGCCCGAGTTGTAGCCCTATTTTATATGCACCCAGATTTCGACCAAAGCCACCACATTTTGACCGAAACCAGCCTGATTTCGATCAAAACCAACCTGATTTTAACCGAAGCTGTTTGATGTCACCAGATATTGCAAGCTTACTATGTCTTTGGTGTGTGTTTTCTAAAAAATAATTCATATAAATATGTATGCGCAACTATTAAAGAATTTAAAAATTCAAAAAAAAAAAGCATAACAATTATCATTTTTTGACCATTCCCAAGTTTTTACACCATTTCGGTTGAAATTTCGACCCAAATTTCGGTTTCGGCATAAAGGCCCTAAACCAAAACCAGACACAAAATCAAAATTTAAAACCATGTTAGTTACCGAGTTGGTCTAAAACAAGTGAACTAGTAATTTTCCAATTTCGGTTTATATTTCAGATGGGTAGGGGAAAATCCAAACCACTTCCCAAAATGGGTGTTCCATGGGGTTTTCAAGAACGAAGGGTCCAACATGACCCATATGGAAACTACGAAAGAACTTAATGAGGATTGTGATTAATAAGTCGTGATCCTAGATATGATTAATTGACAGAACAATATGCACAAAGTCCAATAGATAGTGTTAGATACCCTCACGCTACCTGGGTCATAAGGGGAGGTCCACAGAGGGTATATGAAGCGGCCAATGGGTGCCCCCTTTCCGATGTGGGACTAAACCGGTCGACTATCTCAACACCCCTCCTCACGTGGAGCATGTGTGGCAAGGCACAATTGGTAAGGGTGCACCCGGAGTGGGAGCAGGAGACGGGACCAGCTCTGATACCATGTTAGATACCCTCACGCCCCAAAACCTGGGTCATAAGGGGAGGTCCACAGAGGGTATATGAAGCGGCCAATGGGTGCCCCCCTTACCGATGTGGGACTAAACCGGTGGACTATCTCAACAGATAGTAAGGTTGGTTATGGTTAGGGCCTTTTATCATTTGCACTATCCTAATGATGCATGTTACATTCTATAGTTTGCTTAAGGCTTTGCTACTCTAACATGCTTTCTACTTTGACTAGAAGGAATACTTTAGAGGAAGCTCAAAGTCCCCTTAAGATCTGCTGAAATGTACCACCTATTTAATACAACTTTTCCGGTTTAACTTTAGACTCTTCATGGGCCGCTAGCCTCTCTTTTTAATATGGTCTTTTTGTGTATAATTAGGCAGAAGAGTTGAGGAAGGCCCTGTGTGAGAAAAATGTCCCTGCAAAGGTGTACGTTGGAATGCGTTATTGGCATCCTTTCACTGAAGAAGCTATTGAGCAGGTAGGTGGTTAACAAATATTTCACCTTCCAGTACATCAACCTTTTGAATAGAAGCATACAACTGGCTTACAATTTTGACAAAGATTGTAGTCTAAATCTTTATCTGACTGAAACACAGTTGCTTAGGTCGCCATCTATTTATGAATGGTTGAACAAATCATATGGCAAACTGAAAATCAGTTCTTTATGAATCTGAAAGCATTGTGTTATGTTCTGTGTTGTGTACCTTCTATGTATGTACACGCATCAGAAACTATTAAAGCATTCCAGATTAAGATAAATGCATTCATCTGCTTGGCATTATCTACACTATACCTTCTACTTGAGTGGTTATAACCAAGATGAATCATCCAACCCATTTGGGCTATCCATCGTCTTTTACAGGACAGGAAATGGACAGAAGATAGATAAACAAATCTGATCCTAAATCTTCCTGCAGTGAGGTTGTATCTGTATACAGAAAGGATCATACAAGGATCTAAATGCTTTACAGAGCGTCAAACTATTAAAAAGTCGCAACACAAATAACAATGCCCTTCAAGCCCTCATATATCTTCTTTACAAGCTAGAGATTATGGTTTGCTAGTTGACTGCCTGTAGCGTTTTCATATCGTATCCCAGACCTATTTTTTGTCATTAAATTAATCATATGATTTCTGTTGGAAATAAAAGGAATATGCCTTTTGCAATTTCCTTCATGTACTGCGATTTGATGGTGACAGTAACCTTTTCTTTCATTCTCATGGAGTTCCAAGTATAACTTAAGTAGTTCATGACCACATTATTTGGCATGGTGTGGTTAATTAGTACATTTTACTTTCATTATTCCACATAGATCTGAAAGCTCTATGGGTTCCTGCAGCTTAAGCTATCCTTGTGCCTAACTAAACCTATTCTGGAAATAGTAAAATACAAAATGTAAATATTTATCGTATCTTTCAAGGGGATGCATACAGAATCATGAAGCCAAAACTGGGTGTGCTCTATAGTTATTGGAAGCACGCTTCCTCGTTATGAACACGGTCCCTAATTGTCTCTGTTTAGGATGGCATGAAATCACATGACAAGGTGAGATCAATGAGTGACTTGCAATGTTCCTGCAACTAAGGATGGAAGTAATGTAGCTTTCTCTTAAAGTCAAGTTTGATGCTACTCAAGTTTACTTTGTTACAAATTTTTCGAAGGATATTCTGTAATTAATTTTTCTGTTTTTCTTAATATGATCATTTCCAGATAACATTTTGTTATGTAATTTTTCTACAGATCTAATCATTGACTTTACTCTCCGTTAATTTTATTCCTTGTCATCCTCACAGATTAAACGGGATGGGATCACAAAACTTGTTGTGCTTCCTCTTTATCCACAGTTCTCGATATCTACTAGTGGTTCAAGTCTTCGTTTGTTAGAGAGTATATTCAGGTGATCTTCAATGGTTGAATATCTTAATATTTTGATGCTTTTGGATCCCAATATTAATCCTTCGACAGTGTTTTAATTCTGTAGGGAGGATGAGTACTTGGTTAACATGCAACATACTGTTATACCTTCATGGTATCAGCGTGAAGGATACATCAAGGCTATGGCAAATTTGATAGAAAAGGAGTTAATTAAATTTGAAAGCCCTGAGGAGGTCTGATCTTGAATTAATCAACCTTATGTTCTACTAAACTAGTGTCTCAGTTTGATAAGGTTTTGTTTGCTGGTGGTCCATGCACAAAGTAACCAATATAATACTAGATTACATGTTGAGACTTGAGAGTCATGGAATTACTTGCTCAAGAGGTGCTAACCCTCGTATGATAGTTCACATTACATTTTTTCACTATTACGAAATGATAATTGAATGACTACATTTTGTTTTCGGGTTAATCTCTTTTTAGCATTGTAGACACAAATTGTGTCTAACCCGGACCCGACTTGCATTCACCTATGCGGAGGCAAACCCGACACACACTCGGACCCGGACCCGACTTGCATGCACCAATGCGGAGGCAAACCCGACACGCACTCGGACCCGGACCCGACTCACATGCACCGACTCGGAGGCAGACCCTACACGCAAACCGGACCCGACCCGCACCAAACAAAGGGGCGGGTGGGCCCATCCCCAAGTGGGGCCCACCCGGTCCCCTATAGAAATCCGAACCCCTTAGGGGGGTGGCCGGCTATGCAAAGAAAAAAAAAAAAAAGAAAAGAAAGAAAGAAAGAAAGAAAAGAAAGGAAAGAAAAGAAGAAAAAGGAAACAAGCACCGCCATGCGCGGGGGGAGGTTGCGTATGACGTCTACATAAGCGTGGATCTGTGCTGATCCCTCGATCCGACGGACAAGAAGCAAAGCCGGGTCGCCATCGACTTTATGTGCAAGAATCAAATAAATTCAAAAATGATTGAGCCATAACTACTTCGCCAGAAAAGGAAGGCAAATAAAGGCTTATTCCCCTCTTCAATGGAAGAATAAATCCTAGATAGTTATGGGAGAGATATTAAAGGGATTCAAATAAATCTTCCAATATCTCTCCCCTTCCCCTTTCACCTATAAGGCTATAAATAGAGGGGGAGGGGGAAGGCTCAAAACGTCGGAAGCTGAAGACAAAGCGAAGAAGCTCTGCAGAGGAGGAGGCGCGCCCTTCATCGACCCAAGGCTTCACGAGGCACGGGCAAGCCTATCCCTTCGGGACCGGCTTAGTCTATTGAAAGCCCTCATCAAAGTGAAGACCCTTGCATAAGAAGATTAAGCCTTCGACTCCGTACACGAAGAAGAAAGCTCGAAGAAGAAGAACCCTTCTACTCCGAAGACGCCAGAAGCAAAGGCCGGAGAAGAAGATCGGAGCGGCACTACCCTGTCGTCTCCAACAACCCTTCGACTCCGATCAAGCTCAAAAGTCCGGAGAAGAAGAACGAAGCGGCGCTACACCCGTCATCTTCAACAAAGCCCTCAACTCCGATTACGCCAAATACGCCTGGAGAAGAAGCCAACGCCACAACCGTCGCCAGATCGAAGACGAAGATAAGGCGAAGGAGCTCTGCAGAAAAGGAGACGCGCTCTTTATCGACCCAAGGCTTCACGAGGCACCGGCAAGCCTATCCCTTCGAGACCGGCTTAGTCCATTGAAAGCCCTCATCAAAGTGAAGATTCTTGCACAAGAAGATCAAGCCTTCGACTCCGTGTACGAAGAAGAAAGCTCGAAGAAGAACCCTTCGACTCCGAAGACGCCAGAAGCAAAAGCCAAAGAAGAAGATCGGAGCGGCACCACCCCATCGTCTCCTACAAGCCTTCGAATCCGATCAGGCTCAAAAGCCCAGAGAAGAAGACCGAAGCGTCATCACCCCGTCGCCTTCGGCAAACGCCCGCTCCATCCACGAAGAAGAAAGTTTGGAGAGGAACACCCGAAGCGTCGCTACACCCGTCGTCTTCAAAGCAAAGCCGACGCTACAATCGTCGCACGGAGATCGGTGTTACCCCCGCCGTCTTTAAAGGAACCCTTCGACTCCGATCACGCCAAAGAAGCCCGGAGAAGAAGAGAAGCAAAGTCGTCGCTACACCCGTCGTCTTCAAAGCAAAGCCGGCATTACAACCGTCGCACGGAGATCGGTGCAACCCTCGCCGTCTTCAAAGGAACCCTTCGACTCCGATCACGCCAAAGAAGTCGGGAGAAGAAGAGAAGCAAAGTCGTCGCTACACCCGTCGTCTTCAAAGAAAAGCCGACGCTACAACCGTCGCACGGAGACCGGTGCTACCCTCGTCGTCTTCAAAGGAACCTTTCGACTCCGTTCACGCCAAAGAAGCCCGGAGAAGAAGAGAAGTCGAGCCGACGCCTAAACCGTCGAGGAAGCCAGAAGCATTGAAGAAGTAGCCACCGCCGTTCGAGAAGAAGATTGAGTCAACGTCGAAGCAAAAGCAATGCAAGAAGCCAAAACAAAAGCTCCGGTAAAGTCCGCGCCAAAGCAACGTAAGTGCCGAAGCCAAGCAACTACGCCGGTCACGAGCAAAGCACCGCACGTTCTAGCCGATACGACGCGAAGTCCGGAAGAACTAAAGCATCGCAAACCTCTACCCGTCTAGTCTTCTACGTTTAAGCGCAAGCACCAAAGCAAAGCAAAAGTCGGAGCCACGCCAAAGCCAAGCCAAAGCCAAAGCCGACGCCGAAAGCATGATCGACGCCGTGAACCGACGATCAAGGACGCCAGGGTCTAGGAAGGATCAAGGAAGACACGAAGACCGAGGAACGAAGCCGAGAGCCCCTAGCCGAGAAAGCACGAAGCACGAAAGGGACAAAAGCAACGGCGGATACTCCTTAGCCTCTCAAGAAACCCTCACCCTGTAAAGACCTCTGTCCTGGGCAACCCCTTCAGAGCTCTCGCACGAATACCACGTGGAGACGCGGATCAAAGGGACCCTCCAGAGGATCTCTTCCATAATCTCCTGATCAATATTCGCCGCACCCGGCTTACCACCCCGAGTCCCCGGGTCCCGGCCTCTGTAATCTTCGTGTGTTTGTAATAAGACGACCCGGATCTTTTTCTGCGAATACAAGCATGCTTACATAGTTTGCAGAATCATTTTCTCAGTAGCATCTTGAACTATGATGCCATTCATGAATGGAGCACCTTTCTAAGTGGAGTGTGTGCTTGGCCTTTCTGATACCAACGGTTCCTAAATGGTTCAACTTAAAGGCTTAAAAATTGAGCATATCTTTTTACGTGGAAAAAATGCTAAATTGTTTATTTGAATGTTAAAACTTAAAACCATTGCTCCAATCTAATAAGGCATTTATCTGTATTCCAATGTTGGAATTAATTGGAAACCAATCATTTTCTGAATACTTTAAATTCAAAATAAAGCACTTAATCAGAGTTCAAATATGATGAAAATTTCATTAGTTGAAGGGTCAGGGAATGTCAATTTGCCATCCAGTCTTTCGATGGGCAAGGTCCGTAGGCTGGTAATACTATCAGTTTGATGAATGCAGTTATAGTGTGGGATCCAAGTTCAAACTTATGGTAAAGGTATGTATTTATACAAGTATGTCTAGGAAATTTTTAGGAGGAATTTTACTAGTGTCAAGTGATTAGGCACGTTATATGTAGATTGTAGATATTGTTCTACTCAGAATGGGCTGCACACACCACACATTCTTTGTATAACTATGTACCTGCACTATGATGACCACAACACATTTGTACATGTATCAGTCTGTTCCCTGATTAATGGTTTGATTTATTTCATGCCTTTTCTCAAACCTTGTTCTCCAAGTAGAGGGGTTCCTCCCAAGCCTTCTTTGAGAACTTCAGGTAGCGATTCCTGAAGATTGGTCAAGTTACCCATTCCCGTTATTGCATTGAAGTTTTGCTTTACCCTTGTTTCATCTCTGCATCATTACCTAACTCTGATGACAATGCTACTCCTAGCCATCAGAAAGTTCCTTCAAAGAAACTCTTGCGAAAATGCTCGTGTTACCTTGGGCTGGAATATTGATCTGAAGCACTAATCTAGTTAATATGCTCGTGATGAGCTTTGTTCAACTTGAAACCACTCTTCAGGGATTCATTTTATCAACTCATATCATTGACTTATGGACTTGTGTCTAGTGGTTCGAGGAGATGTTGTTCCATCATACAATTGGAACTAGGTAATTTGTGACCCATCCTTATTGGATTTCATACATGTTCCCTTCCTTTGCATCCTTTCTCCACACAAATCCTCGTTGCATAACATTTGAGTAATTATGAAATGTTTCTTCAAACACATTGTTGTTGAGATTTTGATTTTTATTACAGTGTCCACTTTGTTTCTCCTCACGCACCCCCACCATAATCCGTGACCCACGAAATGAGGATTTAATCGAGCCCAACTATATTGGTTGAATCAATTTGTTTTTGGGCCTGGTCAAACTGAATCCACCCCTCGAACTATAATGTAACCAATGGTTTCAATCTACTTCAGTCGTTTTAGGTCCTTTTAGACCGAATCCGATCAAAGTCCTAACCGAACCTGAAGCATTTAATTAGGGCCGGGTTTAGTTGTTTAGCCCAAGGTACAAAACTCGTTTCCTCTTAAACTTCTAATTTCTCACTAATAGAAAGGGACAGACATGTGCTTCACTTTATCATTGATGACGGGGTAGATTTTTGAGCGAGTAGTGAAGGTGATCTCCCTCTCCGGCTAGCGGTAGAGAACCACGAGAAGGTGGTCAGTAGTGACATTGGTGATATAGTTATTGGCTGCCTCCTTTTTTTTTTAATGATAATTTGAACTATTAAAACAGGAAGAGGAAAGAACTGTACAATTTACTCTCTCTCTCTCTCTCTCTCTCTCTCTCTCTCTCTCTCTTGTAGACGGAGGTGACAAGGAGCAGATAGTAGAAGCAACTCACTTTTTCTCACAGATGGTGGAACATAATCATCTCCCTCTCAGCCTATGGCAACAATAAAGAATAACCCCTTTCTTTATCTTTGGTAGGGGCCATCTATACCTCTCTCAGACGCTAGTAGTTGAGGCATAGACTCTCTGTTAACCATTGGTAACAATGAGGCAATCTCTCTCTCTCTCTCCTCTCTCTCCTTTCCTCTTAATTCTTTGTCTTAAACGCATTAAACAATAGATATCAACCCCTTATATATCTGAATGATGAATAGCATACCACCTGCAAGGCACATTATGAACTTCAAGAATAGGGTTTAGGGTTTAGGGTTGTCGGTCTCTCTAATGCTCATGGCACATTCATGTGACTTAAGATTGAAGTATTCCATCCCTTCATTAAATTGTTTCTGGTGTATATTTCGATGACATTCTATCTCAAGTAGGAACACCTTTGGTAAGCTGGTACAAGCTTAGGATAGAGGGTTCGTGAAGGTGGAAACCAAGAATTTGTTCAATCACACGACCTCCAAAGGCATGAGAATGTCCTTTTACACGCCAAACAACCAACTACCACTGACCCGCATCAATTCAACTCCCAACCTCTGACTACCACCTATTACATTAGTTCTACCTACCACTTTCTCACCAAAAGGATCAAGTAATGTCTGGATAAGTGGCCCTTGAGCTCCCAGTACCGTGGCCTAGGACCATACCTAGACTTGACTTACACTAAGGTGCAATGGAACCTAGGACCATACAAAAGCCTAAGTAGTTTAATAAGATCTTTTGGTTTTTAGCTAGCCATGGAGAGTAACACGTGGAGAGTAGCACGAAAGTGGTAGGGGTCTTTGAATAATAAACGTGGAAGATGCACGTAGAAAGGAAATGGCTGAATGCAAGGGTCCTTTAAGATTATCAAAGGAAATAAGGTATCTTTGCTTATCTAAATGATAGAAAGGTATAACTTATATTATTTGAAAGCTATAAGAATTTTCAAAAGTGAGACCAAGGAATTATTAAGCATAAGTGGTCAATGTTTCACGACGTTAACAAGTTGAACTTGAAAGAGTCAAGATACGAAAAAATAAATATATATTGAATTGCACTAATTATTATGGGTGAAGGATTTAAATCCAATTAAGGGGCTTTGAGGGTGAGTGTCAAATAGGACCAGGGTTAATATGTAGGCTTCTAAAGACTAGTTTGCCTTCTTTTGAAAAGTTTCCTACCATTCTAATATTTGTACTCAAATCTATCAAAAATTTGGAGCGAAGGCGAATGTAGAGATGATCTATATTACTGTTAAAGACATTCATATGACTGATTATTGAGAATTATTATGGTGATTAAAAATAAGTCGGGCATACTGCACATG
Source organism: Chamaelirium japonicum (assembly GCA_947650365.1). NCBI lineage: Eukaryota > Viridiplantae > Streptophyta > Magnoliopsida > Liliales > Melanthiaceae > Chamaelirium > Chamaelirium japonicum. The sequence continues at coordinate 32,016,950 of OX393556.1, forward strand.
CATGATGAAATGTTAGACATGTATGGTTCCATTAACAAGGATAACAAGTTCATCAGGGTTTTCCAACGGCAATGGTGTGCACCGAGAGTCAACCTCGAGTCATTACCTTTTCCCACTAGTTGAAAATTCCTAAATTGTCGATACCCAAGAGGCCCATTCATGTGAAGTTTATCTAACTTGGTATGGTAACACATTAACACTTGAGCATGAGTCCATGGTAATGTAGAGTTATGGGAAGGAGCTCTTAACAACAGGGTTAAAATATGGGAGAAAGCTCTCAAGCATGGAGGGCACCTTTTGAAATGTGTGCATGGTGGGAAAGTCAAAGGACAAGGTATTCATGAAATAGGTTGCCTCCTTGTTGATACTAAATAGGATGGAGAGAGAAATGATTATTTCTCAGATTGAGCAAAATCAAGTTGTATAAATTGGAGACGTGATCTGATTATCAATCATCTTGATTTTTCAAATGTCCATGTCCTTAGTTAGGGTGGCAAAAAGCATTAACATTGGGGTGGTCGTGTGTGTGTGTGTGTGTGTGTATATATATATATATATATATATATATATATAGAGAGAGAGAGAGAGAGAGAGGCGTGCTAGGGTGCGGCGTGCGGTGCGTGTGATGCACGCAGCGGTGCATCAGACGGCTGCGGTGCGACGCCGCACGCATCGCACGCCGCATTTTAGCATTTCTCTCTCTCTCTCTCTCTCTATCTATATATATATATATATATATATATATATATATATATATATATATATATATATATATATATATATATGGGGAGGGATACTCTCACTCATGAGAGATTACTCATAGAGTTACTAATGATCCTGACCGTCCGATCAAAACAGGCAGACGACTGAGATCCCCTCCCTCTCTCTCTTTCTCTCTCACTAGCGGTAGCAGCCCTCGACCTCTCCCTCTCCCCTCCGATCGCACCATCCCCGACCCCCTCCGGCAGCCTCGATCGCTGATGCAGCATGATCAGCACCATCAGATCATTGCCGCATCTTCAGATCATCATCAGAGACATTTATTTACCGTCGTTTTTTTATTTTGTGTGGATCACATTAGCCGTTTGGGGCTTGTAGTCGTTTATTTCAGTTTTTGGCCGTTTTTCCCTGTTTTTGGCCTTATTTCAGCACTTAGTTTTATTTGTGTTCTTGCCCAGTTCATGGGGGATGTCCATGATCTCATCCGAGGGCTTTTCGGATTGAATCCGGGTCTTCTCGGGTGAGTTTCAGCATGATATGAATAAAATTATGGGTGTGTGTGTTTGCGGGGCACCGACGGACGAGATTAGATCTCGAAACCGACGGTTAGATGACAAAATAACTCAAATTAGATGACGTGGCACTTATGGGCTTCAGTTAGGATGTTATTGGGCTTATCTTAAGCCCAATAAGGCTTCTAATGTGATTACCGCCCCTCCCCTTCTTTTTTCCCGTGAACCGAACGCCCCTCCCTCCTTCCGCGCGAATCCCAAGGCCGGCCCCACCCTTGTCCGTTCCCTCTCTTCTCTCTCTCTTCTCTCCCTTGTTTCTCTCTCTTTTTCTTGCCTTTCTTGGTCCCTTGCATCCACACCATCAAGCCCTAAATCCCTTTGATCTTAGCCATCCAAAACAAAACCCTAGCCTACAAAAAGATGAAGAAGAAAAGAAGAAATCAGAATTTTGATAGTTGCTGAACTTGTGCCTCTTCGTGAGCGCTTCCGGGTGAGACTCGAGTCCCCGATCATCGCCGATTCCACGACTTCGCCTCGTGAAGGCTTTGGGCTTCGTTTTCCGAAGGTTCCGGCTTCTCCCGACGTCCGGCCTTGCTCCGTGTGCAGGATCGTCGGCGCATCCTTGCAATCGACCCACGGCGGGAAACCCCAGGCAGTATCTATCCTTTTCCTTTACTCTCCCATCGCATCCGCTTAGTTTTCTTTCGATTTCCATTGCCTCCGCTCCGCATCGCAGCCATAACCGGTCTTTTCTTTGATAGTTGAAGCCTAATAACGTGCCTAATCATCTGATTTGATATATTTAGTCTGTCGGTTACCTCTGCAAGCATTCATAGCCCTTTTTCTTTATGAAAATCTGATGCATACCTGCTTGCAATTTTAATATCTTCTGCTGTGATTGAATTTTATATATGCTGAAATCTGTTTTTGTGGTGATAGTGCATCTTTATTGTTAAGTCTGAAACCCGTTTCATGTTGATTGCATAGACTTTCTATTACTACGTGAGATAACTGTGTTTGCTGTCCTTTTTAGGCTTATTGCGCTATATTGATAACTAAACCCTAGTCATTGACCAAAGAAAACCCTAAAAGGGTTCAGGATTGTAGTGTGCCTTATTGGTGCCTGCATCAAGTTGGTATCAGAGCTCGAAAGAACCTGTTCGGGTTTCTTTTGAGTGCTGAAATTTCAGCAAACGCCATCTTCATCTTTGCTGATTTTGCATTTAGCATCATCTTGTGTGCGTGAAATTGCATTAAGTGTTAGGATTGCATTGTGTGAAACATCGGCATATCTCATAATCACCCATGGCTGATCGTACCCATCTGCACCGGGATGCCCGGAATCGAGGACGTTTCCCTCGGGGACCACAACCTCGTGGTGCCTGGCAGGAGGCAACCCAAAATACCTTGGATCGACATGCAACCTTGTTGCAAGAGATCACAGACAGGCTAGGATTGCTGTTACAAGATAGAGGCGTTGACCCTAATACCCGACCGGTCGAAGAGGACCCGGGAGGGGCAGAAACCGATCCGCATGCCGAGGGGCATCGGGTTGAAGAACAAGACCGAGACCAGGGCCAAAATCGAAATCCGATCCCAACCCCACCTCAGAACCTGAACCAGGCCTTACCTCGGAATCACAACCGATACCAACCGCCAGAGCGGAACCAAGCTGCCTACCTTGAGTCGCCCCCTGAGTCTGAAGCTGAGTTGGACGAGTCCGACGTGGACTTTGAACGAGAGTACGTTCAGTTCGGTCGTCCCAGAAACCCTAGAGAGCAACATGCGCGTGATCAGCACGGCATAGAGGAGCGTCTGGTGCGAGCCCTTGAGAGGTCCCAAGGATACGGAGTCCGAGTTGACATCGATGACTTTAAGGGAAGCCATGATGCTGACGCATTCCTTGACTGGATAGATAGCGTCGAGCACTTCTTTGATTGGAGAGATCTCCCCGATGATCGAAAAGTCAAACTCGTGGCAACGAAACTGAAAGGAGCCGCTTTAGTTTGGTGGCGAGAGTTGCAGACAAGTCGTCTCAGGAAAGGGAAGCAAAAGGTCGCCACGTGGGCCAAAATGCGGGACAAAATGCGACTGAAGTACCTCCCTCCTGACTACCGTACCACGCTGTACCAGAGGTTGCTTAGCCTTAAACAAGGCAATCGAAGCGTACAGGAGTACACTGAAGAGTTTGACATCCTGACCACTCGTAATGCCATCCCGGAAGACGATGAACAGAAAGCTGCACGCTACGTCTCAGGGTTGCGCTACCAAATTCAGGATGCGCTCGCAATGCAGACCATCCTCACTGTGGCGGAAGCTTCGAGGCAAGCTCACAAGGCTGAGAAAATTCAGCAACGAGCCTTTCGGAGAGAGGCTGTCCCTAGAGTGCCCCCAGGTGCCCCTTCAGCTGGAAGAGGAGCACCCCCTGCTAGAGTCACCCCACCTGTCCCCACTCCGACTACAACTCCATCAAGAGCCAATCAACCCCCTGGTCGGGTTGAACAATCAGGTCGTGAGCGCGGTGCCATAGGAAGTCGACCACCCGGAGCGACTTACAAATGCTTCGAGTGTGGAGAAGTAGGACACCTCATCGCCCAATGCCCAAAAAGGAGACCTCAAACCCATCTGACAGAAGGTGAAGAGCCAACTGAGGAAACCCTGAACAACATGGCTGAAGAAGGGCATGATGATGATCCTAGAGATGCTGAATATCGGGAGGATGACGAGACACATGATGTCATCGCTGAGGCTGACGAGGCAACGCATGCACTAGTCATGCACCGAGTTTTGTCGACCCCAAAGGCTCCTGAGCCAGATCGATGGCTTAGAAGGAACATCTTCCACACCACTTGTACCTCAAAGGGGAGGCATTGCGTCCTCATCATAGACAGTGGTAGTACCGAGAACCTGGTCGCCCAGATCATGGTTGACAAACTAGGGCTCAAGACAGAGAAGCTGGTCAAGCCATACAACTTGTCCTGGTTTAAGAAAGGGTCAGATGTCGCTATCAAAGAGCGATGCCTAGTTGAATACACCATTGGCAAGATGTATAAGGAAGCTGTTTGGTGTGACGTGGCGCCCTTAGGCATTTGTCACATTCTGTTGGGCCGCCCGTGGCAGTACGACAGAAAGACGACCCATGATGGGGAGAAGAATACCTACTCCTTCTGCAAGGATGACTATAATATCACCTTAGTGCCGCAGAGGGAGCCTCTGAAGCCAATTTCTAGTGAGCCGACACCCCCAGTCGTCACCCCTAAGTTGCCAAAAGAGAAACCGAAAGCCCTGCCCACATTGCTGACCCAAGCGTGTTTCGAAGACGAGCTTAGGGAATCTCGCTCCATCTTTTTCCTAGTAGCCAAAGAAGCCACAGAGGGCCCTAGCATTCCTCATGAGATTCGAATCCTACTTGAAGATTTCAATGATCTCATCCCAGAGGACCTACCTGAAGGTCTTCCACCTCTGCGGGACATCCAACATTGCGTTGACCTAGTCCCAGGAGCGACGCTACCTCATCTTCCTCACTACCGAATGAGTCCGTCTGAATATGAGGAGATGCGTCGACAGGTTACCGAGTTACTGCAAAAGGGACTAATTCAAGAAAGCATGAGTCCATGCGCAGTACCGGCACTCCTGACTCCCAAGAAGGACGGGACATGGAGAATGTGCATAGATTGCCGTGCCATTAATCGAATAACGGTCAAGTATAGATTTCCGATTCCCCGATTGGATGATATGCTTGATATGCTGCATGGCGCGAAAATCTTTTCAAAGATTGATCTTCGTAGCGGTTACCATCAGATCCGCGTACGACCCGGTGACGAATGGAAAACTGCCTTTAAAACCCGGGAAGGACTGTATGAATGGCTAGTAATGCCATTTGGTCTGTCAAATGCACCAAGTACCTTTATGAGGTTCATGAATCAGGTGCTCAGACCATTCATCGGGAAGTTCGTTGTCGTATACTTTGATGACATTCTTATCTATAGTACGACATCTGAACAACATGTCGAGCATTTGCGAGAAGTACTGAAGACGCTTAGGAAAGACAAGCTGTACATCCATCTGAAGAAGTGCACCTTCCTAACAGACAGCTTGACCTTTCTAGGTTACATCGTGTGCTCTGAAGGGATACGGGTCGATCCAGAGAAGGTCGAAGCCATCAAATCATGGCCCGTTCCCCAGAACGTTAGTGATGTGCGACGGTTCCATGGTCTAGCGTCCTTTTACCGCAGATTCATTAAGAACTTCAGTTCCGTCATTGCACCCCTCACGAACTGCATGAAGAAGGGTGGGTTCCTTTGGACCCCCGAAGTCGAAGCGAGTTTCGATCTCATCAAGACCAAGATGATGAGTGCTCCAGTTTTGGCACTCCCAAACTTTGAAAAGGTCTTTGAGATTGACTGTGATGCCTCTCACGTCGGGATAGGAGCAGTCCTTAGTCAAGAGGGACGTCCCGTCGCATTCTTCAGCGAGAAGCTGAACGCCGCGCGTTTGAATTACTCGACATACGACATTGAGTTTTACGCGGTTGTTCAAGCCCTCAAGCACTGGAGGCATTACCTGATCCAACGAGAATTTGTGCTCAATTCTGACCATGAAGCGCTTCGCTATCTGAAATCGCAGCGTAGCTTGAACCAGCGGCATGCTAAGTGGTCCAATTTCTTGCAAGAGTACACGTTCAACCTCAAGTATAAAGCTGGAGTCCTGAATAAAGCGGCTGATGCTTTGAGTCGACGAGGCCTGATACTAGTCACATTACAGCCCGTCGTTGTTTCTTTTGAAGCCCTGAAATCAATGTACGCGACTGATCCGTACTTTGGTCCCATCTGGGAATCCTGTCAAGAAACGGGCACTGATCCCACGGCCTCCTATATGATCCAAGAGGGATTCTTGTTCCGTGGAACCCGCCTGTGCATCCCTGAGTGTTCCCTGCGCGAGAGTCTTGTTCAGAATACCCATGAAGGGACCGTCTCTGATGAAGGTCCCAATGAATCTTTTCGAGATACGTTAATCCACGACTTGCACGGAAGTAATTTGGGAGGTCACTTTGGCCAAACCAAAACAATTGAGTCAGTGGAGCGACGCTACTTTTGGCCTCACTTAAGAAAAGACGTCGTCAAGTTTGTGCAACGATGTCGAACCTGTCAAATGTTCAAAGGCAGAAAGCAGAACACAGGTTTGTACATCCCTCTGCCGATCCCTGCTCGCCCTTGGGAGGATATCACCATGGATTTCATCGTAGGTCTACCCCGAACACTTCGGCGCGTTGATTCAATCTTTGTGGTTGTAGACCGATTTTCAAAAATGGCACATTTCATACCATGTAGGAAAACTTCTGATGCATCTCATGTAGCTGAGTTATTCTTTAGGGAGGTTGTTCGTCTGCATGGCATTCCAAGGTCATTTACATCTGATAGGGACACTAGATTTCTGAGCCACTTTTGGCGTACTCTTTGGTCAAAGCTAGGGACTAAACTTCAATACAGTAGCGCGTATCACCCTCAAACTGATGGACAAACAGAGGTTGTCAACCGTAGTCTAGGGGATATGCTTCGATGTCTAGCTGGTGAAAGACCGAAACAGTGGGATGCAGTTTTACCACAGGCTGAATTCGCATATAATAGTTCAATTAATCGTTCAGTAGGTAAAACCCCCTTTGAAATAGTCTATGGCCATGTTATTCCCCATTTCTTGGATAGAACTGCCCTACCGCCTACAGGTCCTGCGAGTGCTGATGCTGATGATTTCCTTGAACACATCAAGACTGTACAGCGGGAGTCGCTTGAGAAACTGAGGGAAAGCAATGCCAGGTATAAGGCAAGCGCAGATTCACACAGGCGCGAGAGCACTTTTCAGCCAGGGGACTGGGTCCTCGTCTACTTTCGCAGAGAGCGGTTTCCCACCGGTTCTTATGGGAAACTGAGCCAGAGAAAGTTTGGGCCCTTCCGCGTTCTCAGAGCGTTGGGACCCAATGCTTACCTGCTGGACTTGCCAGATGACATGCCGACATCGCCGATCTTCAACATCTCAGAGTTGTTCCCTTTTCACGGAGACCGGCCAGACACGCCTTCAGCGCCACAGATTCCGTTTTCAGATGCGCAGCGGGATGAGACAGAGCAGATACAGGAGATCGTTGACGTCAGAGAGCTTGCTACCCGCCGCGGTGTCTTCCGACGGTTCCTTGTTCGGTGGGTAGGCAGGCCACTTTCAGACTGTACCTGGGTGGAGGAGCGACAGTTGCGAGCACAGCGGCCCGATCTCATACAGCAGCTGGATGCCCACTCGACGGAGTCGAGTTCTTTCTAGTCCGGGGGAGTTGATGCAGCATGATCAGCACCATCAGATCATTGCCGCATCTTCAGATCATCATCAGAGACATTTATTTACCGTCGTTTTTTTATTTTGTGTGGATCACATTAGCCGTTTGGGGCTTGTAGTCGTTTATTTCAGTTTTTGGCCGTTTTTCCCTGTTTTTGGCCTTATTTCAGCACTTAGTTTTATTTGTGTTCTTGCCCAGTTCATGGGGGATGTCCATGATCTCATCCGAGGGCTTTTCGGATTGAATCCGGGTCTTCTCGGGTGAGTTTCAGCATGATATGAATAAAATTATGGGTGTGTGTGTTTGCGGGGCACCGACGGACGAGATTAGATCTCGAAACCGACGGTTAGATGACAAAATAACTCAAATTAGATGACGTGGCACTTATGGGCTTCAGTTAGGATGTTATTGGGCTTATCTTAAGCCCAATAAGGCTTCTAATGTGATTACCGCCCCTCCCCTTCTTTTTTCCCGTGAACCGAACGCCCCTCCCTCCTTCCGCGCGAATCCCAAGGCCGGCCCCACCCTTGTCCGTTCCCTCTCTTCTCTCTCTCTTCTCTCCCTTGTTTCTCTCTCTTTTTCTTGCCTTTCTTGGTCCCTTGCATCCACACCATCAAGCCCTAAATCCCTTTGATCTTAGCCATCCAAAACAAAACCCTAGCCTACAAAAAGATGAAGAAGAAAAGAAGAAATCAGAATTTTGATAGTTGCTGAACTTGTGCCTCTTCGTGAGCGCTTCCGGGTGAGACTCGAGTCCCCGATCATCGCCGATTCCACGACTTCGCCTCGTGAAGGCTTTGGGCTTCGTTTTCCGAAGGTTCCGGCTTCTCCCGACGTCCGGCCTTGCTCCGTGTGCAGGATCGTCGGCGCATCCTTGCAATCGACCCACGGCGGGAAACCCCAGGCAATATCTATCCTTTTCCTTTACTCTCCCATCGCATCCGCTTAGTTTTCTTTCGATTTCCATTGCCTCCGCTCCGCATCGCAGCCATAACCGGTCTTTTCTTTGATAGTTGAAGCCTAATAACGTGCCTAATCATCTGATTTGATATATTTAGTCTGTCGGTTACCTCTGCAAGCATTCATAGCCCTTTTTCTTTATGAAAATCTGATGCATACCTGCTTGCAATTTTAATATCTTCTGCTGTGATTGAATTTTATATATGCTGAAATCTGTTTTTGTGGTGATAGTGCATCTTTATTGTTAAGTCTGAAACCCGTTTCATGTTGATTGCATAGACTTTCTATTACTACGTGAGATAACTGTGTTTGCTGTCCTTTTTAGGCTTATTGCGCTATATTGATAACTAAACCCTAGTCATTGACCAAAGAAAACCCTAAAAGGGTTCAGGATTGTAGTGTGCCTTATTGGTGCCTGCATCAATCGCCCAGCCCTGACCCCGCTCCGGCAGCCCTGATCACCCTTCCAGCAGCCCCTACCACCCTTCCCCTCCGGCTCCGGCACCGGCACCGATCGCACCAGCCCTGATCCCCCCTCCCGTTCGGCATCCTCGACAGCCCTTCCCCTCCGACTCTCCCCTCCGATCGCACCAGCTCTGACCCCCTCTGGCTCCGGCGCCGATCGTACCAGCCCTTCCCCTCCGGCTCCGGCGAGTGCAATTCACCGTCGGGACTATCGGACGGGACTGCGATTCACCGTCGGGCCTGCCGGAGGGGGTCGGGGCTGGTGCGATCGGAGGGGAGAGGGAGAGGTCGGGGGCTGCTGCCGCTCGTGAGTGAGAGAGAGAGAGAGAGAGAGAGAGAGAGAGGGATCTCAGCCGTCTGCCTATTTTGATCGGACGGGCAGGGTTATTAGTAACTCTATGAGTAATCTCTCATGAGTGAGTATCCCTCCCCTATATATATATATATATATATATATATATATATATATATATATATATATATATATATATATATATAGAGAGAGAGAGAGAGAGAGAGAGAGAGAGAGAGAGATAGAGAGAGACTTTAATTGCCTAAAGAATCCGATATTGATTCATTTGGACACATTTCTAGTAAACTTTCAATTTGGACATGAGGATTAACATGCATATGAGACCGTTTATAGTTTATACTGACATTTACTGATTTACGTTAAAAAAAAGTTTATATTGGCATTTATTTATGTTAAAAAACCAATGTAAAAAACTCAAAATATAGTGGACACTCCACAAATCGATTTTTTCCATGGGTTGTCAAATTAGACACCTGAGTCTAGCACATGTATCCATAACCTTAAAATGAGGCCATATTTGGTTTATATATGAATATTTTGTGCTCTAAAAAGAACACATGAAGCGTGAGATGGAACGGATTAGATGATATTAAGGGGATGTGTGGTTAGTTCAGAATATGTAGCTCCAACTAGATATATAGTGAGGGAGATTGTTGGTCATTCATGTATAACATTTATTTATTTGGTCAGAGATGTTTGTTCTCAGGACGGTGTTACATTTGAAGGTTTAAATTCGATGAGGGAGAGATCAAAGAAGACTTGGATTGAACTCGTCACGATGGATTTGAAAACTCTTTCATTTTGGTGAAGTGGCATTGGATAGGAGCCAATGATGAAGTATGATGAACAAGGGTGATTACCAGTAGATGTGTATTGATACTATCTAGGCAATTACTTTGAAATGCCATCCCTCTCCTCATTTTTCTTCCAAGTAGATGTTGTCTTTTCATGTCTTTCTTTATAAGAAGCTTCTCCTTTTACCTACTCAAGTGCCAATTTATACATATCTCACTTGGATGAATGGGGTTTTAGGTGATGATATTTTACAGTGCTCATGGAGTGCCACTCGCATATGTGGAAGAAGCTGGTGATCCGTACAAAGCAGAGATGGAGGAGTGTGTGGACTTAATCATGGAAGAACTGGAAAAACGACGAATCACCAATGCATATACCCTTGCTTACCAGGTATTTCATAGTCATCATGATTGTATGTTAAAAGCTTAGTTCTAGAAGGTTTTTTGCCAATATTTCCCTCTCTTTTGTGGGACAATTATATGGGTCTATAGCTGTCCAGAAAAGTCCTAGTTTTCAAAGCCGAAACTGTATTATTTAAAATTTCTGGTTGTTTCATGTTATTATTATGGAATATATATTTTGTTCACTGATTTTTTGCTAATTTTGTTGTAATTCCTTATAACAGTTCAATATGATTTTCTTATGAAAAGAACCCTCCATATTTATACATGATGTGATGTTCACTCTGTCTTTTGCAAGCTCGTTATTAGTTTGATTCTTACTGAACCAGATCTGTTATACTTGGTCTGATAAATTAGATACATATTGGAATCACTTCATAGCTAACATTTGATATTCTTACCGTAATTGTTAACATCATTTCAGTTGGTAAGTTGATCATGACTATATGTTCATCTTGATCAGATTTTGTAAGAAGAAATCAAAAGATCATTTATGGTTGTAGACACACAAATTGTGTCAAACCCGAACCCGACTCACATGCACCGACCTGGAGGGCAGGCCCGACACAAACCCAGGCCCACTGGACCCTACCCGCGCCAAAAGAAGGGTCGGGTGGACCCGACCTGAGCCAAACAAGAGGCCGGGTGGGCCCATCCTCAAGTGGGGCCCACCTGGCCCCCCTTCCTTCTAGAAAACCGTGCCCCCTTACCCGCGGGTAGGGGGTGGCCGGCCATGCAAGAAAAAAAAAAAAAAAAAAAGGAAAGAAAAGAAAGAAAGAAAAGAAAGAAATAAAAGGAAGAAAGGAAAGAAAACTGCCATGCGCAGGGGAAGATTGTGTAAAACGTCTACACAAGCGTGGATCTGCGCCGATCCCTCGATCCGACGGACAAGAAACGAAGCCGGGTCGCCATTAATTTAATGTACAAGATTCAAATAAATTCAAAAAGGATTGGGCCATAACTACTCCACCAGAAAAGGAAAGTAAATAAAGGTTTATTCCCCTCATCAATGAAGGAATGAATCTTTGGTAGTTATGGGAGAGATATGAAAGGGATTCAAATAAATCTTCCTATATCTCTCCCATCCCCCTTCACCTATAAATAGAGGGGGAGGGGGAAGGCTCAAGAGGTCGAAGACGAAGACAAAAGCGAAGAAGCTCTGCAAAGGAGGAGACGTGCCCTTCATCGACCCAAGGCTTCACGAGGCTCGGGCAAGCCTATCCCTTCGAGACCGGCTTAGTCCACTGAAAGTCCTCATCAACGTGAAGACCCTTGCACAAGAAGATCACCCCTTCAACTCCATGCACGAAGAAGAAAGCTCGGAGAAGAACCCTTCGACTCCGAAGACGCCAGAAGCAAAGGCCGGAGAAGATCGGAACGGCATCACCATGTTGTCTTCGACAAGCCTTCGACTTCAATCAAGCCCAAAAGCCCGGAGAAGAAGATAGGAGCGGCATCACCTCATTGTCTCCAACAAGCCTTCGACTCCGATCAAGCCCAAAAGCCTGGAGAAGAAGATAGGAGCGGCATCACCCCATCGTCTTCAACAAGCCTTCGACTTCGATTAAGCCCAAAAGCCCGGAGAAGAAGATAGGAGCGATATCACCCCGTCGTCTCCAACAAGCCTTCGACTCCGATCAAGCCCAAAAGCCCGGAGAAGAAGATCGAAGCTGCATCACCCCGTCGTCTTCAACAACGTCCACTCCATTCACGAAGAAGAAAGCTTGGAGAAGGATGCCCGAAGCGCCGCTACACTCGTCATTTTCAAAACAAAGTCTTCAACTCCGATCACACCAAAAAAGCCCGAAGAAGAGGAAAAGTCAAGCTGACGCCACAACCGTCGAGGTAGCCGGAAGAATAAAGCCTTGAAGATGTAGACGTCGCCGTTCGAGGAGAAGATCGAGTCAATGCCAAAGCAAAAGCCAACGCAAGAAGCCAAAGCAAAAGCACCGGTAAAGCACGCGCCAAAGCAATGCACGTGCCAAAGCCAAGCAACTAGTAACTACGCCGGTCACAAGTAAAGCACCACACGTTCTTGCCGATACGACGTGAAGTCCGGAAGAACTAAAGCACCACAAGCCTCTACCCATCTACGTTCAAGCGCAAGCGCCAAAGCAAAGCAAAGCAAAAGCCAGAGCCACGCCAAAGCAAAGCCAAAGCTAAAGCCGACGCCAAAAGCACGATCGACGCCACGAACTGACGATCAAGAACGCCAAGGTCTAGCAAGTATCGAGGGAGACACGAAGACCGAGGAACGAAGCCAAAAACCCCCTAGTCGAGAAAGCGCGAAGCACGGAAGGGATAAAAACAACGGCAACGAAATCCTTAGCCTCTCAAGAAACCCTCACCCTGTAAATATCTCTGTCCTGGGCAACCCCTTCAGAGCTCTCGCACGAACACCACGTGGAGACGCGGATCAAAGGGACTGTCCAGAGGATCTCTTCCACAATCTCCTGATCAAATCTTCGCCGCACCCGGCTCACCACCCCCGAGTCCCCGGGTCCCAGCATCTGTAATCTCGTGTGTTTGCAATAAAGACGACCCGTATCTTTTTCTGCGTAGACAATGGTAACACACGGTTTGCATGTTGTTGATTCAATAACAAATTCTCCTAGCAAATGAACTTGAGAAAACAGCTATGCTTGTACTCTTGTTTTAAGTAAATGAGGCATGGTGTAATTTTTCCTTTTATATTATGTGATGTCTTCTTTAGAAGTTTTGTAGTCAATTTCTGAGACTAACTACGTTTTACTACCTGGTAATTACTCTCCACTACGTCTTAGCTAACTTTTGGTGAATCCTCTGCAGACTTCGATTGTTATGATTCCAATTCTAGTTTTTCATAACAAATGACAGCCATCTCTGTATCACAGTTATATACTATTGTAGAATATTTGTAATACAAAATTTTTGTCAAGTATATCAAGAACAAACCCTAGAATTATCAAATCTGAACATGATGTAACTACTTATGTGAGATGCTATTGCAGTTAGGTCAACGAAGGTATACTCCTTTTGTCAGTTTGTAAACAATGTTCTCGAGATTTTATCAAGATAAAACCCTAGATATATATTTGTTGCAGATTGCAGTTGACATTTCTCATTTCCAATATGAATCAATGACTTACAAGTACAAAAGACAAACATACAAACCCCTATTGGGTGGTACAAAATACAAACTACAAAATAAAACATGACCTGATGTACAAAGTACAAACTACAAAAAACAAGCTCAAGCTATATATAAGATTAAAAAATCAATCAACAAATGATGACATGATAGGACAGATGTCATATCTTGTTGGCCATTCTGAAATAATGGGCTAAATGAGTTGGGGGAATCACTTTTTACCCATATCTCCGACAATATCGTCTTTCAGTCGATAGAAAGTTAGATTGGCATCGTCAGTAATTTTCACCAACATTTGTGAAAATTTAAAATCATGCTTGAGAATGATCGATGCAAACCAAAAAGAAAAAAGAAACGAAACAATGCAATCATACAATTACTATGATTTACGTGACTTGCCCCAAACTGATCTCTCTACGAAGATCCCTATCAACTCAATATGATCATTCAAAAGAAAAAACCTAAAAATGAGAGGAACCCTCCTCTCGTCTTCTATAAGAAATACTTTGTTTCTCCCCTCAATAGTGAGTTAATGCTAATATAACCTAACATGCCTTTTGTAGTACCTTACTTAACCGAGAGTATACGACAATCGTTTGATCTGTATGAACCGAACCATCAAACTTGCACATATGACAAAGTGGGGGTTGAGTGACACTCATAGAAAAGTTATCAATCTCCACAAAACTCATCAAAACAAACATGAAACCTTCACGAATTTGGTAAAGAATGGTATTATAGGAGAGGACTTCGTGACTTGTATTGGAAATTCTTATAGGGAGGAAGTATTTGATGAAACAAATGGACCAAATGTGATGGACAAGGCTCTCCAATTAACTTTGGACCTTTTTTTAGTTATGCAGTAAGAGAGGAAGCAAATCCGGTGTTCATGAGATTAAGAGCTTGAGCTCCGATACCAAGCTGATGCAGGAGAGTAAATGAACTATCTTGGATTTAGGACTTGGGTATGATTTGGGACAATTGCAAAATAAGGATGTAAGATCAGGTTTGACATTGTTCTACGGAGTGATTAAAGATCTAAAAGGGTTTTTTCGATTTGGCAAGAATTTATGGACAAAATTGAAAAGTATGTGCTTGTTATAAGTGAAAACATGTAGGAAGGTTACTGCACTGCTTATTGGTGGAGTCTGATGGATAATTATATCTATGACCAAGAATTAATATTTTTGAAAAAAATGGAAATATAGAAATTTAAATTAAACAAATATTTAAACAAAGATAAGTACTAGAAGTTTTACTTCTAGTGAGCATTAAGGCATCATACATGTTTCCAAGGCATCACACCATGGAATTGAGACATCTTACCAAGGCAATCATAGCAAGAGGATGCAACAAATAAGGGATGCAACAAATATGTGATTGAAAATATGAGGGCCATAGTCTTATTTATTATACAAGAATATTCCACGAATTTAATTATAACTCCCCCATTGATTAGTATTGATCTTGTTAGATACCCTCACGCCCCAAAACCCGGGTCGTAAGGGGAGGTCCACAGAGGGTATATTAAGCGAGTGTTAGGTACCCTCTTTACCTATGTAGGACTAACCGGTGGACTTCCTCAACACCACCCTTCAAGCGGAGCATGCAGAGTAAGGCACAATCGGAAGGGGCCGCATTCGGAGGGAGATGGTGAACCCAGTTCTGATACCATGTTAGATATCTTCACGCCCCAAAACTCGGGTCTTAAGGGGAGGTCCACAGAGGGTATATTAAGCGGGTGTTAGGTGCTCCCGTTTACCTATGTGGGACTAACCGGTGGACTTCCTCGATCTGTGCCAGGCTGCTAGACCAAGATATACATTTCTACATTAGTATTCCTCCAATTTGGGGGCTTGGCTAGCTGAAATGAAACTGGGTAAGAGTGGTCGGTCAATCAAGTACTCCTCATGGATTAAATATCAGAATCCCTTGTCAATATATAACAATATTTCTGTAAACAAGAGGGCAACTAGCTGAAATTGGGCAAAAGGTGTGGTCGACCGGCATATTTTTCTTTCATTAGGACTTCATTCCTGGGCAAATAAAAGAAGAGGGAGACCTCCAAGTTCTCCTCCAATATGGTCTTCTGTATAGCTGACTAGCTTTCAGCTCTCTTCTTCCTCAATGCATGTGATGAATCATTCGCTTTCGTTGCATATGAACTTGACTTGAGTTCTATGTGTGATCCATGATCTCCATCATTTAAGTTGTACTTGGTGATATACAATAACCATCAGATGTTCCATTGTGCCCTTTCAGATGCCAGGATTCCACACAAGACAAGAAGTCTTGAAACCTTGTCATGCCTCTTCTTAGAAAATGATCTAGTCTTAGCGATGATTAATCTCCTTCAGCACATGTAAGATTAGGTGTTAGTTGTAACCTCGACACTTGTTCCATAGAAAAACCTAACACTTGCAAGGTGGTGAGGCATTTACAACTTGTTGTCATCACGACTTTGATCAATAATACGCTAGTGTAAGAAGGCTTCAGTTGGAACATATTCATCAATGATCACATTGTATGCCTATTCTTGATATAAAGAATACCCATCATGAATACATCATCAGGGTGTTGATGTTACCTTAGACCCAATCTACAACTTCGAGCTCTTGGTGAAATATTGGGCCTTCAACCTTCAACATTTCTACATGATCTTAAATGGTTGGATTGGCCTCTTGTGTTACTTATCCAAAATGTTGGCTTTGTGGAACAATTGTTTATGCATATATATAAGGATTAAGGATTCAGAAATGGGAGAGGGGATTTGACTCTTTTTGTTTATTATATCCTCCCTGGTCAATGACTAGATCATCTATTGGCTTGATTTTCTAATCATGTGGTTGTCCAGTTTTAGGCAGGGCTTAAAAGACTCCTTCATTTTTTGAAGAGCTAACTTGTGATGATGTCTCTTCTATGCTCCTGTGCTATGCTTTTGGTCTTGAGCGAACACAAAAGAAGGAAATGGGAATCTTCGCTTGGTATTCCTCTTCGAACTTCATTGGCTTCATATGCAACTTTTGACCCTTGAACACAAAATTGTTGGTGTTTGTTTCTTGGTATATCCCCTCTCAATCATGGACCGCTTGAATAAGAAATGAACATCTTTCATTGTAGAACATAGTACCAAATGGTATCCTTGTAGATACCAAGTTTAAAATAAATCAAACACTACGCTGTGACAACGGTCATGTTTTCTCTTCTTAATCAATGTTTTAAATGTCGATTTCGGTCGGTACAAAAAAGGAAATTTATCGGATTTCGGTGGAAATTTTGTATTTTTTTAGGAAAAAATTTGGTAGAAATACATTAAGTTTCGGTCAATTTCGATTAAGAGTCGGTTAAATATCAATTTGTTAAGACAAAAAAAGAAATTGAGGAAAAAGATGGAAACTTCCACTGATAAAGATGGAATCTTTTGCTAAAAAGATAAAATTTTCAGTGTAATTGTCTGGCCGGCAGCCAAAAGATAGGATGGCAAATTTCGATCATTCTGGCCGACATTTTGTGACGTCTAACATAAATTTGTTACTATGAAATTTTGGACGATATCTATGCCAAAACCTTTAAAAAAAAACAAATTTAGATCGGTTCTTAGGAAAATTTTCGACATTTGATTCCATGCTTTTAATGCAACTTTATATGGAATGGGATGTGATTCAACATGCAAATTCAATTTTTCAACCATATCTCGTGCCACAATAATCATATGATCGACAATCAGATCTGCTAATGTCTTACCTGAACGAGTTCTAGTACGAAAAATGTCTGATTCATCAATATAAGCCATAAGTTGACCATATGCTTGTTAATTCCTTCTTTAGCAAGCATCAAAGAATTTTGACCTCTTTGAATTTTGAAAGTAGTCACCCTATCATCTTTGATCAATTAACTTTTGTAGGATTTTATCGTAGATTTCATGTCATTCACTATATTACTTTCTCCATGGATATGATCGGCAACTATGATAGAACATGGTTGTTTAGAGGAAGGTCCAATACAAAATTGGTGCAAGAGAGTCAAAGAGTTTGAGCTCTGATGCCAAACCGGTGCATGATTGGAAAAAGACTTTGGTAGATTTAGGATCAGATGTGATTTGGGACAATTTAAGAATCCGGTAGTAAGATAAGATCTGAAATTTATTTGAAATTACACCACTGAAGTGATCGAGGATGGAATAAATATTTATATGGATGACAATTACCAAGGAGTATGAAGATCTAAAAGTGTTCTTAGGTCAGACATGGATTTATTTAGAAATTCAACAAGTGTATGATGAAATTGAAAATCTGTTGCAAAAATTGGTTCTGAAAGGTTGATGAGGGATTTTTTGGTGTATCTAAGCTTTTGAATGAGTAGATATATGAACAAGAAAAAACATAGGTGAAGAATTAATACTACAAATGAAAATATATATAGAGAAAACGACACACATAAAACAAAGATACATACTTTAAAAGGCTTACTTCTAGTGGGCATTAGGTCATCGAATCTTAATAGGCATCGGACCATTGTAACAAATAAGGAATGCCACCAAGTGAATCTCATCAAAAGAATGCAACAAATAAGGAACTCTGGATTCTTGATTGATGAAAGGCGGTTTCCATCATCCTAACACAAGAATCCTCCCCAATTTTTATGACAACTCTCCCCTTGCCTAATTATTAGTATCTCCCCAGTATACATTAGTATTTCTCCAATGGAGGGGCAGGCTAGCTGAAACTAGGTAAGAGGGGCTGGGTAGCCTAATACTCCTCACCGATTAATGGTATTACTCCTTTTTTATTAAATATGGTACTCCCTCGCCAATAGACATTGGTAATATTAAAAATGGGGGTGGCCTGCTGAAAATGGAAAAGGAGGGGCCGACCAACTTGTTTTTCTTTCATTAGGTCTCCAATTGTTCAGGGCGATAAAAAGATGGGACTGATCTCCAGTTTTGAACTTTTGGAGGGGTTGCCTCCATGTTTTCCTCTAGCAGGACCTGTTGTTCAGCAGATTGGCTTTTCCACTCTAATTTTTTTCCTTCATGAACGAGATGCGTCATCGACGATGATTTGTTTTGGGTGGTTGTGATGTACCTAACCTAATCCAATGTCCATAAAGGTTTAATGACAGAAATGATATTGGTGCTTTTTAGTAGTATATGCCTATATTGTGAAAGAGTTTAATCACTTGAAGAGCTGACACTCGTTAGTTTAACTAATCTCGTCATGTTAAAGGAGTGACACTAGGAGTGTTGGATATTTAGTTATTTACTTCTTTATCAATGTGCCATTTCCACATTCAATGCATAAATTAATTGTGATAATTTGTAGCTGCCCCATGATTTATTATATTACATGCTAATTTTCTACCTAATGAATATAGAGGATTGCATCTGCATGCTTGAACACTCATGTTGAATTACTAAAGGCATCTTTCCTCTTTCTGAACATGATGTCACCAGTAGTGGGCCTGCATTTGGTTATGTATTTCCAACAACAAAAGGCCATGTTTCTCCAACATAAGCTATTAAAAGTTCCTCTTCTCTCAAATCTTGCATCACTTTCCATGCACCATTGATC
Organism: Chamaelirium japonicum; assembly: GCA_947650365.1. Classification (NCBI taxonomy): domain Eukaryota; kingdom Viridiplantae; phylum Streptophyta; class Magnoliopsida; order Liliales; family Melanthiaceae; genus Chamaelirium; species Chamaelirium japonicum. The sequence continues at coordinate 32,036,138 of OX393556.1, forward strand.
ATGAATACTTGTATAGATCAAATGGCAATTATGTCTCACCATATTTGCTCCAAAATTGTCATTTTGGCTGGTTAACCGTATTTGACTGGATTTACAGAGCCGAGTTGGACCCGTGGAATGGTTGAAGCCCTACACTGATGACACAATTGTTGAGTTAGGGCAGAAAGGTGTAAAAAACCTTCTTGCTGTTCCCATTAGGTACCTGTGCTCCTGATTATGTATTCTCCCTCGAGATAAAAGGATTGCTGAGTGTTCTAATAAATTTTCTTGCATGTCTTCATGGTCCATAATGTAAAGATATAAAGTAAAAAAAGGAAAGTAAATAGTTATTATATTCCCATTTTTTAAACTTGTTTGGTAGCTGAATTGCAGTTTTGTTAGTGAGCACATTGAAACCCTCGAAGAAATTGACGTAGAGTACAAAGAGTTGGCTTTGAAGTCTGGCATTAAGAAATGGGGGCGGGTTCCTGCTTTAGGTTGTGAACCAACATTTATTTCAGATCTTGCAGATGCAGTAATTGAAAGTCTTCCTTATGTTGGAGCAATGGCGGTATCAAATCTTGAAGCTCGTCAGGTAATAATTATTGATCCCTTTCAACCACCTAAAGTAAACCACATTTTGGGATGAAATTTTTTATGCCTTGTAGTAAATAATTGATGATTATATGCTGCTAACATGGCTACATAGCCTAGATGTTATATGATAAAAGAAAAGAGAGAGGTCAATTAAAGTAATTAATCACATGGCCTTTGTCTTTCTTTGTTCTAGGCTTATGTTTAATTTCTAAACTTTTGTTAAGGTTTTTTCCTACTAGTAGGGACCTTGTTTTAATTGTGAGAAAGTAGAACCTAATTACAAAGTTTAGGGGATCTTTATTTAAATATATAGGACAAAAAATAAGTATTTCTAGTTGGGCTTCTTACCTAGAATTAGGAGCTACAACCTCCACAAAGGATAAAAAATTCCTATATTTAAGGACCGATGATTGAATTTAGATGAGGTTGTCTTCCTCTAGAAATAAGTGTCCAAAGCCAAAGCTCCTATACAAGTGTTTTCTTATTTTCTTTTAATGGAACCCCATGTGCAGAGAATAACCCAAAAATCATTCGACCATAGGGAAAAATAAAGCGTCCATAATATTAGAAAATAGACGCAGAAAACCAAAAAAAGACTGTTAACATATGTATAGACGGGTCGGGTTACATGTATAGTCTATTGTATATATTGGACTTAATCCCCTAATGAGAGTAGTTCTATTCTCTCCAGACCCTTGCTGTCTCTCTCGTCTAACATGATATAAGAGCTAGCTAGGTTCACCATCTCCCTTCGGGTGTGGCTCCTTCCGATTGTACCTTGCTCCGCATGCTCCGCTTGAGGGGGGGTGTTGAGGAACCACCAGTTAGTCCCACATCGATAAAGGGCCCGCTTTACATACTCTATGGACCTCCCCTTACAAACCGGGTTTTGGGGTGTGAGGGTATCTAATAGACATGTCTTTCATTGTCGGCCTACATCATTAACTAATTAGGAATTTGAAACCCTCGAATGTTGTCGAAATTATTCCCACATGGATAATTCGATTGCAGAAGCATCCCAAGGTCAGTCAAAGTCGTTAGCTATAGGACACTTACGTGCCAAAGTTTGGATTAGTGTGGAAAATTGGAATGTAATTTGGTACCTTAAGTGTTTCAATGAGCCAGTTCTTAATTGGATTTGTTATTTTGGGCATAGTTACCAAATTGGAAGTTGGGAAAAAATCGGCTAGGGGAGAAGTCGGAAAAATCGGAAAAAAGTTGGAAAGATCGGGAAAGAGTCGGGAACCAAACGATAGAATTGTAGAACATATTTATATATAGATGTACAATAGTTTTTTTTAGCAATACATGACGGGATTAAAACGCAATTAATCGGGATTAAAACGTGTAAATCGGGATTAAAACGTGAAAATCGTGATTTTTTCAAAAAATCGGAGTTTTTGGTAATAGAATTTCTGGGTCAATCAATTGAGTCCATTAGTACTTTTGTCAAGTCTCAAGTAGTGGGTCAATTTGGCTATAACATTAACCCGTGTCCCATTCATTGTCTTAGTTTAGTAAGTTAGTCAAGTTAGTGTATGAGTCAAGGTTTAGGTGCAATTAATGGGTCCAAATAGGATTTAGGGAGAGACTTAGATAAGGAAGAGCTCTTCAAGAGATATATATGGGGCTTGAATAACAAATTCAGCAATTAAAGGCTGATTTGGTAGGAGATAAAGATTGAAATATATCCAAATCTATAAATTAGTTGATTCGATGACATACCGACATGGGACTTGTATTGAGATGAGTCCTTGAGTTGTATTAGTCTTTCTTTCCCTTGACATTGCAGATTTATTAATAAAATCCAGTTTAGTGTTGTTTTTTTGCTTTCGAAGGGCCTTTTGAGTCTTCTTTATCTCCCTCTTTCCTCTCTCTCTTCCCGTTTATGAATGGTGTACTGAAATAATTACATGTTGCAATGCATTCCTCTGCATTTATTAGTTTAGTACCCGAGCACATCTTCATGCTTTGTTGGTCCATGACATGACCCCCCTCCCAAGCCGGAGCCCCATCACCCTCAAAAGAAAAGAAAATATATACATGTTTGCAATCATTGGATCTGTTCATTTGCTGGAAATGATGATTAATTCTTTGTCATTACAATTGGTTTGATCGTTCTCTCTTTTTAGTTCCTCTTGTAGTGGAATTTACTGCATTCAGTACACTCACTCTGTGTAGTTGCTGAGAGAATAAAATATAAAAGGACAGGTGTAGGAGAATCTTCTTTTACCATATTTCCTTGTACAAAAACTCAAAGAGAAGTAGAAAGTTCAGAGTTCAGACCAAGACTCGAATCTATGCAAAAAATTTCTCCCCAAAGGCTGTGCTTTTGGGAAGAGAAGAACTGTATGTGTGTAACCTTTTATTCTTGTAATGCTCTTCCTAATCTGATATAATTAGGTTTCCTCGATTTTCTCGATGTAACCAAGAAAAATCCAATTTTTTCTTTTCTTTTCTATGTCTTCTATTATATGATTTCAACAATCAACAAGGGCCTGAAAGTTTCTTTGTGGTGTCAAATATAGTGCTACCATGTCTGATGTCTCCTTTGATCCACTGCCATTAGTTGAGGCAGGCTTCATTTTTAAAGGATGTGTAAATTTTTGTCTAGTAGCATTGTAGAACAAGTTATAGCAAGAAGTCGATGATGTTGCAGGAGTGGATGGAACTGCAAACTTCAACAAAATAGGTTTTTCCCCAATGACCCGATAACTTGTTCTGGAATTGCATGTACCAAAGCTGAGACTCATGGAATACTTTTGACAAATATAAGTAGATGGCATTTTCAATTAACTAATATATTTAATAAAATCTTGAAACCAATGTTTTAAACTCGGTAAAACTTGATCTGGTCGGACTGACTTTACTTGACATGAAAGTTTGAGTGTCTAAACACTGCTTGAAAGGAGGATGCCAAATGTTTTGAGAAGTAAAACTGTAGTATGGTACCTTTATATAAGAAAAAAGTGATAAATTGCTCCAATTATCAAGGAATTATGCTTATGTGCGACACTATGAAATTGTGGAAGAGGTTGATAAAACCGTGGTAAATAAAATATTACAAGAATTTCAGAACACGGATTATGATTTATGCTAGCCAGTTCAACAATGGAGGCTATTTTCTTACTGAAACAACTGAAAAGATTTAGAGAAAGAAAAGAGCGGTCTTATGGTTTTCATTGATTTGGAAAAAGCTTATGATAGAATATCATGAAATATAATTTGTGTTTTTTAAGATAAAAGAGGTACTTTAAGATTGTATTGAACTTATAGAGGACATGAATGAGGGAGCATTTTCTAGCATGAGAGGCCACTGTGCTGAGACCAATGAACTTGCGGTCGCAGTGGGACTTCACCAACGGTCAACATTAAGTCCGTTTCTTTTTACTCATCCCATTGATGTATATACTACAAATATTCAAGAAGTATCATGGTGCATGTTATTTGCAGATGATAGTGCTAGTCAATGCAGCAAGTACATATGATTAAATACTAAATTTGAACTATAAAGGAAAGTTTTGGAAGTTAAGAGTTTAAAAATTAGCAAAACAAAAAACGGAGTATTGAAGTGCAAATTTAAATGGAAATAATAATGATATGAATCAATTTTCAAAATTGATGATAAAAAAATACGATATGCGACTATTTTCAGTATCTCAGGTCAATTATAATCTAGGATAAAGAGATAATTGATGGTATATCCAACAAAATTCGAGTTAATTGTTTGAATAGAGGGGCTTCGAGAGTGTTATATGGTCCACAATGTTGGAAAGAGCTTAAGAACATAGGATAAGTATGGCATGGATGAGGGTGTTGAGGTGGATGTGCAGAAAATTTACGAAGGATAGAGTGAGAAATGAGTGTATTAGAGGAAGTGTTTTAAGTTGCTCGAATTATGGAGAAAATGATGGAAAACATATTAAGATGATATAGGCATACACCATAGTTTACCAAGTCGGAAGTTGGGAAAAAATCGGCTAGGGGAGAAGTCAGAAAAATCGGGAAAAAGTCGAAAAGATCGGAAAAGAGTCGGGAAACAAACGGTAGAATTTTAGAACATATTTATATATAGATGTTACAATAGTTATTTTGAGCAATACATGACGGGAATAAAATGCAATTAATCAGGACTAAAATGCGTAAATCGGGATTCAAATATAAAAATCGTGATTTTTTAAAAAAATTAGGAAAGAGTCGTGTAGCGAACGTTTACTGAATAAATCATGTTTTAATCGAGACTTATTCAAAAAATCATAGTTTTTGGTAACAGAAGCATACACAACAGAGAGGGTAGACCCTATAAGGAGAAGGTATCGGATTAACTATGGAAGGGCTAAGGAGAGAAAAACCTCAATTAACATCGATGGAATTTGTCTGAAAATATATGGAAAAACTTTCACTGGCTGCACATTTAAAATGTGTAGCATAGATCAATGGCGGAGAAGGATTCATAAAGCCGTCCCCAAATAGATGGTAAATGGCTTGATGGTTATGGATACAGATATGCGTAGGATCATGAACAGCTAGAAATAAGTGCAATTCCACTCGAAAATCTAAACGGAAGTCAAATGGCATCCATAGACAGATAGCTTAAGATCAATGCATATATTTATACCATCTCCATTGGCATCAAATTTCAAGATGCATCAGTTGTTGACGGAACAAAATGCAAATTTCTTCCATTAATACCATAAGTTTCTGACACTTTGGATGTGTGATGCAGTCGCTCGTCCCCCTCGGGAGCGTAGAAGAGCTATTGGCAGCGTACGACTCGAAACGACGCGAGCTCCCTCCTCCGGTGACGGTGTGGGAATGGGGCTGGACCAGAAGTGCTGAGACCTGGAACGGGAGAGCGGCCATGCTGGCCGTGCTCGTCTTGTTGGTCCTCGAGGTGACTACGGGCGAGGGGTTCCTTCACCAGTGGGGCATCCTTCCCTCATCCCATTGAGCGTAGCGAACGAATGTGTTGGTCAAGAACATGCTATGAGTAGGAATAGAAGGCGTTTTGATGCATACATGATGAGGAATTTGTTTTCGCCACAAACATATTTCGGGTATGGATGACATTATGATCCTTTCTCCGACTGGTAAAACATTTTGGTTTGATGTACATTGTAGAGGTGATCATGTGGGTGTCGTCGAACATTTCTGTGTATTATTATTGCAGGATTTTTACCTGAACACTGATAGTTGTTAAGCCATGAATGAGACTCATGCGATATTGTAGCTGAAAGTATCTGGCCCGCTTTGATCTTTTACTTTTATGTATCTTTGGGTTTTTGGCATATAGAACCCCTGGAAACTAGGCTAATTGCATATTAACCCCTGGAAATTTGTATTTATATATCAACCCCAGAAAACTAGTTTATTGGTGCAAATCGACCCCTCAGTTTAACCCATGTCAATTTGTGGGAAATATTCCTGGTACATTTGTGGTTTGTCGATACCAGATAGTCATTAAGCATGGTCTGCCGTTTGCCCGAGGTCTCAAATGACCATTCACTCTCGATCATGGAATCAAATGTCAGCGGAAATCACCGACATTTGTTTGTTTTTGGAGGATCCGACATAAAAAAAAACAGGACATGACATTATATTTTGTACGACCGACATATGATCGAAATGACCGATATTTGATCAAAATATGACAATTGCTGAAATATTTTATCTTTTTCATGTCAAACAACAAAATCAAAATCTAACCGAAAACGATAAATTTTTATTGAAAAACACCGAAATTTGTCCGAAAAATAAAATATTTCTATCGAAATTTGTCTTTCCATTTTATAATTTTTTTACCGACAAATTATCAAAAAATTATATATATATATATATTGCCGACCGACATTGACACCGAAAACGATATTTAAAACCTTGCTCTCGATATCATTTGACTCAACCTGCACTCACTTGACCTGAAATTGAGGTGAGATTTTCGAGCCTGAGCCCACTTTATAAAATACCTAATCAAATGTAATTAGGTTATTACTCGAGTTGCAACCCCTTTGTTAGAGGGATGTGGGTTACATTAAGGCAGCAAAGAGAGAGAGATTACAATGGGTGTCGATATGCGATCGAGGTCACATCCTAGTGGCAAAGCACCTGCGACCCATCTGATAGGTCGTGTATTCGAATCACGTGAGCTCCTTCCTTTCTTTTTTGACGGGCTTATCTCTTGTGATAAACATATACGCGCGACATGGCTAGGAGTGGCTATGGAACCTGAACCCACAAAAACCTACAAGTTCGGTATAAGTTTTGCACTCAAGTCTTGGATAGGGCATGCGCATGAGAACTCTACCTGATTAATTTTCGGCTCTGGGTGTAGAGCGTCACAACCATCGGGTGTGCCTATCGTTCTGGGCTGAGTGCGGTTCACCGGTCTACGGTGCCTGCTGATCAGTGGTGCCTTTCAACAGACTGCACAAGTGAAAATTTCCTATGGTTTCAACTTAAAATCATGAAAACCTGGTGGAAACTGTAGGACATAATGATGCAGATGTGATTCTCCTTGTGTTGGTATTCATGTAAATTAGTTGTTAAAACATTGGTCTGAGGTCAAACCTGGTTGGAGTGGGACCCACACCACTTCCGTTGCGGTTCTCTACAGTACCGGACAACTATAGCAAACGGTCTAACGTAAAAAACCGAGTAGACCACTTGAACCAACCAGTTTAAAGTGAACCGAAACCAGTAATTCCTTTCTAAAAGAAGTCGAAAAGAAATTTTATACATAATACTTTAACCGGTTCAACCATTCGAACCGGAGGTTAAACTGGTTCGGTTCAGTGTCTGGTACAACTTTCAGAACCTAATGACATGGACTCTCATCAGACCCAAGATTGAGGTACAGACTCTCTCTGGTGCACACAAGTGAAATTTACATCAGCAGCAGAAGCCGGAGAAGAGGGGACATAGAGAAACCTGAACGAACCTTCTCCACCTCCAGCCTGCAGTTTAGTCACTGCTTCAAGTTAACTTGGGAAATTACGATTTTACCAGTGGTCGAACATTACACGAAATCTTAATGCGCAAAAAAAATTTAAGCACTAGTAGGGCCTAAACCGCCCGGCAACTCTCAACGGTCTGCTTACAGTGGCGTTCCGAGGCTGTATTAACTGCAAAACAGAGTCGAGGCGAGCTGTCATCATAGAGGAAAAGTACGAAAAAAAAAAAAACCAAATGAATAGCAGGAAGAAGAAAAAAGACTTAAAACACCCCCAGTACTAACCCTTTTTATTATTAATGCAGGGGTAGCAGTGGGTATTAATTTTGTAAGCCAAATTCTTTTTATATAGTAAAGATGTGTAAGAGTGAGCCAGAGCATTGTTCCGAATAAGAGCGCAACAATTTGCGTCCACCAATACAACAATGACCCAAATTAAATTGTTCCCTTTTCTTTTAGTGAGAATAATTCTGTCTCCTTGATTGATGCATTATGATGTTTAGACATATTGATGAAGACAATCTACTAGAGGGCTCTAGGATGCTATGCTATGCGGAAGCAATGCTGGCAAGGAAGAACTAGATCCTATATGCGATGATTCAATCCTACAAACTAACCCTAAAGGCAAATGCGACTTCATTATATGCAAGGCAATGATTTGCTGAAACTAAAAGCAATTTTAGCAAAGAAATGTATAGTTCTAGTAAGATATTCAAGCATGAATCAAAAAGATCATTTTTGGGGGAAGGCACCACCCCACAATACTGTTCATGCAAACGGTGCCACGGGAATCCCAAAATCAGCACACCTTTTTTTTAATTTGATGTTCCAATCTTGCCCTTGATAAGTTTATATTAAGCCTGTCAATGGGTCGGATTCGGACCAGATCGGGGTATATCTAGATTTGATCCGTTTATATTTTGAATCGGGTCGGATCATTTTAAATCGGATCTAGGACCAAAATACTAATACCAAACCTAGAGTTTTTGGATTTGGATAATGATCCGGTCCATTGACAAGTCAGGGAGGCCAAAACAACAAAAGTAGTCAAAAATAAACTCGGGACTTCTAAATTTGAATCGTTGATTAGTTCAGGCCAAGAGATTTGGCAATCAATAGATCCAACGGGTAACATAAGACGACTGAGTTGAGCATCAGACGATGGAAATAAGATGACAGGGTTTGGCATCAAACCGACTATATTATATGTTATAAAGCTGACTAAATGTATCGGATTGGATCTTATTCGGATCGGATCATAGGGATCCATATTTGCTCTAATTATATTTAGAATCGGGTCGAATTGTTTTTAATCGGATATCAAATTCAAAAATCAATACCAAATCCGGGATTTTCGGATCGGATTCAGATCATAATCCGGTCCATCGACATGCCTAGTTTATATGCTATCCACCAAAGCCATGACTTATGATATCCACATGTCAACCATACAACCCATGAATAAGCCTGTGTGGCATCCATCCGGTATATCAGTTAAAAAAAAATCTAACGGCTAGAAATACCCTAAAGAAAATGACAAAAAAAAAAAATAATCAAAACAACTTCAATCACTCCCGGAAGACAGGCAACTTGAAGCTGGCGACGATCCGACCAAATTTGATGGTCCAACTCCTCGAGCAGGCAAACGAGGGGGTATTTCACAGATCCAATGGCCGATGATGAAGTCATCATCGTGACGATCTAAGAAGTAATCATCGTGAAGACCAACAATCCAAATCCAACAAGACTCTGAAAATGCTCTAATCTCCCATTGGTGGAGTGTATGTGCTCAAATCTCCATCACTCACTTCTGCTGCACGGAACTCATCCACGAGGTCTAAGTGGTAGAAGTGGAAGACAACAGCACAACTCACGTACACTAGATTGTGGTGGAGACATGACGAGGAAAGACGTGATGTGAAGTCAACTCCTAGGTCCTACATGAAGTATCTGTCACTATAGCAGCAAATCTGAAACCACCATCTAAAACAAGCACACTGTAGATATTTCTGTTTGTAACAAACCAGCATTTGAAAGCTCTAAATTTGGCAATTAAAGTTCTCGCTCAATGATGCATCCGAGCTCTAGTAGGACTGTAGAATTGCTCGGCTGGCTAGTGTGAAACCAACTCTTATTTGATGAAGTCAATCACGGAAGGCAAAAACTATTGCAGATATCTGCCCTCGCAACTGGGAAAGATGTTAGTACTCAAACCATCATTTACCTCTTCTTTTTTCCTGCAGTAGGTAGGAAAGGTACAAGCAGAGCAAAAGGATCTAATATAGTTGTGAGTGCACCTATGAAAGGTAAAGGAACATGCTCATATGGAAAACTAGCTACAAGCTCGAGGTATTGGACTGAGCCCTCAAGAACCGAAGGTATGGCTAATTCTCAAACTAGCACACATGCAATGAAGCTCACAGATAAAACTCAAATGCCAATTCATCATCTTTCTCAAGATTTTCATAGAAACTTTCAAGAAGAATTCTCACCATAATTAAATTTCTTTTATGCAATCATTCAAATCTGTGATGACTAGTTGCAATAGATATAAAATTCTTACTAAAACTGATGTCATCTTTAATTCATGGGCAAATTATAAAAACCTCCCATGAACTATACACCTGATTTCATATTGGAAAACTTTTTCTTTGGACAATTTGATCCCTGAACTATGATCCATCTGCATTCAGTCCCCTCTGTCAACTTTCATTCCAAAACTACCCTTATCATAGTAAGCATAAATTAAATAATTCAAAACAATTTTGAGTCTTATTGGAAATTTATAAGGGTATTTTTGGAATATAAAGTTGATGGAGGGGCCAAATGCAGACGGAGCATAGTTCAGGGATCAAATTGTTCAAAAAAAAAGTCGAGACCAATATAAAATCATGTGTAGTTCAGGGGATATTTTTGTAATTTGCCCCTAATTCATTATGAAAATTATAAATGACCCTAGCAAATGCCGCTACATGATCACTAGATCTCATCTCACGGGGTAAAGAAATAATATCTATCAACTCCCTAGAGTTAGGACCAGTAACAATCGCCCCCCCCCCCTTTCGCTTTCCCACTCCATTACGCCGTACTACCTAGGAGAGAGGGGAAGATGCCCAAGAACTATTCACATGAATAGTTCGCGGGAATCCCAAAACCAAAGCACATTTTTTATCTGATGTTCCAATTTCGCCCCTGATAAGTTGTATATGTGCCATCTATCAAAGCCATGACATGTGATGTCCTCAATGTGGACCATATTACATATGACCAAAGCCTATGTGGCATTCACACTCAACCATTTGACATATGACTTGAAGGCTAAACTAATGAAAAACAAAATAAATATGTATTAAATCAACCCCAGTTGCTCCCAGAAGACAAACTACACGAAGCTAGCGAAGAACCACTCCCATCTAACAGTTTAACTCCTCCAACATGTGATCTCGAGGCTCTCTCACATATCACAGGACCAGAAGTCATCATTGTGAGGATCCAACGGTCAGAAGTCATTGTGAAGATCCAACATGGAAACTCACAATCAAGCAGATACAACGGTCCAAATCCAGTATCAAGGCTCTAGAAGTGCTCTGATCTCTCTTCTATGCCATGCATGTACTCGGACATGCATCACATTTCTTTTAGTCCAAAGGTATTTTCCTTTAAGTATGTTATGGTCATTAATTTCTCTGCATGTAGGTAAAGGTTATGCATCGCCTTGGTTTCCATACAAATGATTATTTTATACTGCCACAATTTTTTTTGCACACAACTTCATCACCATCCATTACTCTTCCCTTAATAGCACCTGAATATTGTATTCATCAGGAACTGCAATCTCGATAAGAGCTCTCGCTGGTGGTGTAGCCTGAAGATTCTCATTAATAGCATCAGTCCCACTACAAACTTTCAAAATGAAAGAGGTGATAGAATGCGGAGCAATAAGAGAGAGCACAAGTTGGTTACAACAGCCATGGTTTGAAATTTCGATCGAAATACCGAAATTTCGATGAAATATCAGTTTCGTCCGAATCCGAAACGAAAGGGGGTCTGAAACACCGAACCGTTAAAATTTCGCCGAAATTTTGGTATTTTGGTCGAAAAGGGTGGGGCCCATCGGAATTAAACAGTCGAGTGACCGAGTCTCACACGAAACTAATCCATTTAATTGCTTTCGACATGATTTTGACCGAAAGCAACGAGGGTCCACCGAAATCATGTGATGCCCCCATTTCGTTACTGATTTCGGTCAAATTTATCAATTTCAGGCCAAATCAATCATTCCTATTTTGGCTGATTTCAGGAGGATTGGGCCTTTAAACCTGGTATTGACCGGATTTCAATTGAAGCCATCAAATTTCGACCGAAACTAGCCACACCACTGTTTTAAAAAGCAGTTCGGGAGCCCGCCTAGGCATTTTGGGCCTTCGACCGCATCGCCTAAGTTGAGACCCGCTTTTCTCGATGTCCATAAGAGAAAGGTTGTCAATGTTATCGTCGAAGGCAGTTATTCAGAAGTTTACTTTCTCCCATTAGTCTTCTTCATTTTCTTCATCTTAATCTTTTTTTTTCTTTTTAAACTAGTGCACTAGTGTGTAGTGGCTATCTTGACCCATTGTAACCACCTGAAAGAATGATGATAGTGGCACACTGACACCCTTGGCCCATTGTGAACATCTGAAAGAAGAATGACATTATAAACATAATAGTAATACAAATTCTAAGTAAAATATTTTATAAAATTTTGGGCGCCTCAATCTCGAGGCACTCCCTTAGGCATCCGCCTTCCGCCTTCCGCCTTACCGCCTTGGAACTCCCCTACCGCCTTAAGTCTTCTTAGCGCTTTTTAAAACATTGAGCCACACACTTCATCGGATCTCATCGAGATCTTACCGAATTTTATCAAAATCTCACAGAATTTCATCGAAATGTCGAATTTCGCTGTCGGACTTTGCCGGATTTTGCTGAACCTCACTAAAATTCACTGAATTTTGCCGAATCTCGTCAAAATTTACCGAATTTCACTATCAGAATTAGCCAGACTCGTCAGAATTCGTCAGACCTCATCGAAATTCACCGAATTTTGTCGGATCTCGTCGGAATTTACCGAATTTCGCCGCCAGACCTCACCGAATCTCGCTGAAATGTCAGCTTTCGCTACAGGACCTTGTCAGAATTCGCCAGATCCAGCCGATGGATTTTGCCACACCATGTCAGACTTTGTCGGATCCCGCCACCAAACCCCACCGGATTTCATTGCATTCCGCGGACCTCACCGGAATTCACCGGATCCCACCATCAAAGCTCGCCGGATTTCGTCGCATCCTGTCTGACCTCGCCGCATCTCACTTGACCTAGCCGGATTGCGTCGCATCCCGCCACCGGATATCGTTGGATTTTGCCGCATCCCATCGAGTCTCAGCGAATCCCGTCACCTAACCTTGCCAGATTTCATCGCATCCAGTCGGACCTCACCAGATTTCGCCACATCCCGTCGGACCTTACTGGAATCCACCGGACCTCACCAGTCTCGACATGCATCTTTCCCGCTGGTGTTCTTGCCGGGATCTGAGTTATGGGATAGGCATGCATGGATTTGAGTTGTGGGATAGACATATATGGATCTGAGTTAGGGTAGCGATAACAGGAAACTAAACTACAGCCGTCACCGATGAAGCATGACTGTTGGATCTACTGTACGGTCATTGTTAGATATGGATCTGTTGTGAGATCTGCTGTTGTCACTGGTCGATGATGCGAGAGCACTGAGAGATAGATCTAGGCCCGACGGCTGAACCAGATCTATTGTCAATGCTGGTCGATGATGCGAGAGATGGATCTATGTCGATGAGATGATGTCGGAAAGTTGTTCAAGGTTCTGTGAACTCCATCTTCCCAAATCTGATACCAGTCTTCTTGAACCTTCCTTTGGGAAAGCTCCGCCGACGAAGACTGCTCAAAAGTTGCACAAGACTTGTTGACGCCGGCAAAGATGGATTGAAGGAAGTTAGATAAATAGATAAATAGATAGAGAGAGAGAGGAGGAGGAGGAAGAGCCCCTATGGCTCTGATACCATGTTAACCCTAAAAGGAAAAGTGAGATTTGTGAGTAATATTTAAAAAAGCGTTCGAGGCGTACACCTCGAGGCCCGCCTCAAGTCGAGGTGGTCATGTACTGCCTCGAGGCTCACGCTTTAGCAGTCACATATAAAAGCCTACGCCTCTGTAGCAAAAGGCATACGCCTCTGTCCAAGGTGCGCCTCAAGGTATTTGAGGTGTACACCTTTTACTGCAGAGTGAAACATAGGTTTGGTGTGGCGGTGAGAGTGGCACTAAGGCAGTGAGAGTGGCACTAAGGGTTTGATATGTAAATCGCCCCCATGGACCCTTTTTTCACCCATTGAGACCTCATAAATCCTTTTAGATCTCCTTTTAAGGTTTTGAAACACCTTTGTCCCCAAAATCAAGGTCTAGTGCTTATTTCTTCTCTGATTTTGATTCCGAAGCTTATATTTTTCTTCTTTGTGGACCAACTACAAGTGGGAGATCAAGATTTGTTTTAAGTTTAGAGGTATGGATCATAATCTTGCTTCTTGTACTAATTTTTTCTATGATTTGTTTTATATTTTATCATTCTCATGTATTTGTATGATTGTTTGTTTTTTTGAATTTTGACAATGTTAGTCCTATATTGATATTTTATTGTTTGTTGTTACTTGTTACTTGCTACTTTAATTATTATCTTAAATATTAAAGAATGAATCTTGTTTGAGCAATTTGACTTTTCATTTTGTCGTTAGATTGCTTGATGGAGTCCTCAAGCGTGCCATATAAGGTATTTTCTAACATATTGTGATTTGTTATACATATCAAGTTCAATTATTATTACACATTCAATAATAATATTTATTATGATTTATTTATTTTTTTTAAACTTTTTTTTACCAAAACGCCTCAAAAAAATTTGAAGCTTACGCATCAGTACACCTCAAGGCTTACGTCTCGCCTCTTTTGAGGAAAAACACCTTAGTACGCCTTTTGCCTTTTTAAAACATTGTTTGCGAGTGAATTGGATGCTTCACTCAATGGGGCAATAGCCCTATATAGCTAGACTAACATAAGATGGGGTCACCCAAAGTGAACATATCGCAAGAAAGGGCTGACTAACTTATATAATTAGTTTAAGAATATACACACTCCAACATTTATAATAATAATGCTTCAAAGTTTACAAAGCCCGTATACGATAAAAATAAGTAAGCAGGAAGAGACGGGTAAAGTGGCCAATAAGATGCTGAGCAAAGTTTAGTATTTGTACATAAGTTATAGTTCTTTTTCGATAAAATGCTCTTAACACAAAATTCCTGGAGCAGATAGATAAGCAGTCAACAGAAGCATGTTATATGGAAATGGACTCCAAACAGGAGGTGCATGAATAATACATCCTTACCTCTCGGGGGAAAAAAATTAATAAGTGGTCCTAATCTGTTCTAGTAAGATTTGCATGACCTAGGTGAAAGGACAGGCAAGGTGTAGAAAGTGATCTAGTAGAAGACATTTCTGAATTGGCAAAGAACTTATCGCAACCCAGTAGATGTAATCATATATTTAGAGGTTGCCAATTTATTGATCTGGAGACAGGATAATAATGAGCAACGAAAAAAGGGTTTCATACTTGACTTACTCAAGGCTGTTTATTTTAAGTGTTACAAGACCACAAAACTGTAAGCCTCAGTCCAAAAACGTATTCCATTTAACCATAGGATATGTAACTTACAAATGTAAATAAATCTGTGTAAAAATCTCACATTTGTGCCATATACTTCTTGACTAGATAAATCTGGTAATGCAGAGATAGGCACATCTAGAAGAGTTCCACCAGTATCAACAGTAGCATCAGTATCCAGTTCCTCATTTTCTAAGGGAGCTGCACGGTCCAACACAATCTGCAGTGGAACGGGAGCTTATTAGTGCATATCACAACCTTCAGTAAAGTTGGTACCTACAAGTGCCTATTGAAAAGTTTTTTTTTTTGCCAAAATTGTAGAAAACCACGCTTATCATCATTATTCACAGATCAATCCAGTTTCTTCCACAACCAGTAAAAACAATCTTAAAATTCAAGTAAAAATCAGCTTAGTCTAGTAGAGTCAGATGATAGTTTTCAAAGGCCTCTTTTCAAGCAAAATTTCCACTAGTGTCTTGAATTTCATGGTGATCTTACAGTATGGGGGTTGTCCACAAACCAAACCTAGCGTCCTAAGCTAAGTGTCTGTGTAAATCATGTTCTAGAAACTTCATTCATCAAGAAAAGGGGATGAAAACAAATCCTACATGCAGATACTTCCCCTAAGAGTGAGCAGTTATAAATTTATAATAATTCAATTACACTTAGACAATCATATACCATGTTGTCTAGCAGAAGCTGCAGAACTACACCCCATAATAGAAATAAAAGTCAGCAATAAGGCAGTACATGCATCAAAATGCAACATTTTGATCTATGGTTACATTATATGAGGATCAAAGAGGGCACAGGATCATGGTTTTGACAAAGAAAAGGGACTGTTCTGAAAATTTGTTCATGGCACTTCAATATCGAAGGGCTTTTTACTAGATTCACATGCCCTCATCTTTTGGGGTGAGTTGGAGATGGGAAATGGAAAGCTATGGAATTTCCCATGTTCTTTTGACATCTTAAAGGTGGAATTTGGAATCTCATGGGAATTGAAATCCCAGAGGGAAGGAAATATTTCCCACAACACCTACGATTTAGAAATCTCATTTGCGTGGGAGTTGAGATCTGGGTGGGAGTTGAGATTAGAACGAGTCCCAACACTTGGTCGAACGAAATCATTCTCCTTTAAACCCTGCCCAACCTGATTGTGCTTCTCTATCTAAACCTATTGCACCTCTCTCTAAAACCCCATTGCACTTCAGTCTCTTTCTAGAACCAACCTGCAAGTCTCAAAACCTGAATGCACATAAAACTTGATTGCACACTTGTCTCAAAAACCCGATTGCACTTCTCTCTCTTTCAAGAACCTAACTGCAAGTCACAAAAACCTGAATATACATCTCTCATTCTCTCTAAAACATCATTGTTGTTCTCTCTAGATTACATCTCTGCTAAACTTGATCAGTTGTACAGAGAGAATTACAATCTTGTATTAGAGAGAGAAGTGCAATCTTGTATTAGAAAGAGTAGTGCAATCTTGTATTAGACAGAGAAGTGCAATCAGGTTTTAGACAGAGAAGTGCAACCATGTTTTAGTTTTTAAAGAGGGAGAACTGCAATCAGGCTTTGAAAGAGAGAAGCGCAATAAGATTTTAGTAATAGGGAAGTGCAATCTGGTTTTAGAAAGAGAGAACTTCAATCGGGATTTAAAAAGAGAAGTACAGTTGGATTTAAAGAGAGAAGTGCAACCAGCTTTTTACAAAGAGAAGCGCGATCAGATTTGAGAGAAGGTAAAAAAAAGTTTTTGGAGAAGTGCATTTAGAAAGCGAAAAGCACAATCGTGTTTTGGAAAGAGAAATGCAAACTGGTCTTAGAGATAGAATGTAAATTATGCACGCGCCCTTTTATCGCAAAGATTCAATTTAACTGTGTGATTTACTAAAAGATGAGCCAATTGCCCACATTATCTCTGAAACCTTACACGAAGGTCTCAAACACAGATCAAGGCTATCATGCATTAGATTTTGGGAACTTGTCATTCATTTTTTTTTTATTTAGAAACTTCAAAAAAAAAATCTTTCACATGTAAAGATATCTTTCCCAGAATATGGGAATTTGAACTAATGACCTTGGATCCTGCATTGCTGCCTAAATTTTGGAGGAAATGGATAATAATATGCCCTTGGCTCTGAAAGCTAGTATGTCTCCATGGGATGCACACAATGATTTTTGATAGACACATGGTACTCAGGGATCCATGGATATGTTCTCTTATGTGTTCATCGTTTGTGCACATATGCAATCGGACAAGATTCCGTGGTAATCTTCATCTAATTCCTAGTAAAGCAGTCTAAATCTGCAAAACAAATATTGTCCCAAAGTCTCAAATCAATATATGCATTTGTTATTTGGTAGAATTTGCTCAAGGCAAGTGTTGGACCAATGATACATCTGACCTCAACAATCAAATGGTGCACAAGGTTTTTGACATGCACAAAGTCTACATAAGTCGCACATTTTTTGTAAGAATGTCGCAATATAAGTATGCAATTGCAGTAAGTCTACTATACTCTCTCTAAATGGAACGACATGCTTGACATTAGAACAAATTAAACTTAACTTCAACATTGCCAATTCAAGAAGAAAAAAAAAAGGTGATTTGGAAACTTGAACCACACCTTTTGGCCTAGAATCCAATGGACCTTTTGAAAAGCATATTCTGCTGAAATATCATCGGCAAATGTAACAAAGCCAAACCCCCGATGGGATGTTTTTTTATCATCCTGAAGAGAAAATAAAGACATTATCATCTAGAAGTTGGATTAAAAGGCATCCATGATCATCTCCAAAATGAATGCTTACCTTGGGAAGATATACATCCAATACATGGCCAAACTGGCCAAAATGTAGCTTCAGGTCAATGACAGTAGCTTCAATAGGAATGCGACCAACAAATAGCTTCTTCCCCCGTTTCAAAGTCGGTCCATTAGGAGGTAGTGAGCTACTGTTTTCAGCTAAAGCTCCAGCTACCCCAGAAGGGAGATCCCGCTCACCTTGTGAACCTGATATGGAACTTGACACAGATAGCCCATGCCCATGCATTCGGTCTGTAGGAGAGGCAGAGTCAACAGCTATCTGTGTCCAAGAATAGCTATCATGATTTGAATCACAACAAAAATTCAAAAGGAAATTAGGCAAATTCAAGAGCATAATAGAATATGATGTCTACTGAGCAAGAACAATAGACAGATCCTCCAGGGCATCTTACCACACTCACTAGAGTTGAACACCATGTGATCTGATATGCTTCACTTATTCTCTTAATATAAGTAAAGAGCATCAATAGGGATCCCCCCCCCCAACCCACCCACCCTCTCCCTCCCTCTCGGCGGCTAATAAATTGTGAAAAGGATAAAAAAGACGAAGAAACCCTTAGTAGCTATGTACAACACCATTTTTGCTGTCACTTCATGTAAGGAGATAACCAGCATGGAAAATAAGAAGATCAAGTGGCATTACAGAAGTATATAATAGGCCTATAGAAAATGTTACTATAAAAAACTAAAGTAGAAAATGTTACTATAAAAGACTAACAACCATTTAGGCCAAAAGAGATTGATTAAGGAATAGTGGTTCCTTATGGTAATATGGTGGAGTCATCATAGCATGACGATGCAAAGAGTAAATTTTTAGTAGCCATATGATTTATAAAAATGAAAATGTATAAGACTGTAGGCCTAAGATCCCTACAATTTCTAAAATGAAAACCAATAAGAATGATACCTGCTTATACTAGATGTGGAACGTTAGACAATGTAGTAGCTGTAGTAGCAGGTAATTATATTGATTTTGGTAGAAAAATGTAGCTATATTGATTAACCTGTTGTTGGTTGAGCCTTGCGGCTTTTTCTTCTAGTGTTTAGTTTATCTTCGAAAATCTTCTTTGGTAATTTCCAGTTCAGTTTCTCACAATTATTACCCACTTATCACTCACAAGAACGGTTCTACTTGTCTAAAAAAAAGTGGCTACGGGAACCAATCACTGTAGGCCTACGTTACGAAGTAGGTGCTTGGACCACTTGGATCCTCTTAAGCAACTGCTTTGACAACAAGCACCATTATGATTTTCCCTTTCCCCTTCTTTTGTTCTTACTCACCATCTTATTTTTACTTCTTTCATCGTTGTGGTAGTAACAGGCAAAAGATGAGTTAGGCATGAACTCTATCTCTATTATGGAGTTATAGGAGGTAAAAGAAGTGGATAAAGAACAAGATAAGAAATAAAATTGAGGGAGGAAGTGATGAATTTCTTTCTAGTACTAAGAAAAGTTTCAGAAATCAAGTTATATTATATGCCTTTTATTGAAATCAGCATTTCATCATTCTAAATTTAAAATCCCTTTCTTTCACTTTTTTGTAGAATTTTTATAATCTATTTCTTAACTTTTAGACTTCCACACTTTTTTTTATTCTTACCTTTCTCCTAGCAAATCAGATCACCTATATAGGCTTTGAGCGTCCCATCAGTTGCCCACCAAGTGCAGGTTGCTTTTAGAACTTTGGTTTTTAGTAAGTCTGTTCTACCTGTCCTTCATGCAGTAAATTACTCTTCCACTGCCCTTTATCTTGGTCATTGCATTCTAATAGATGAATGTTAGGTCTGGTGTAGGTTCTCTAACAAGTCAATTATTGGTCTTGTGTATCCTGTTCCTAGCGTTCCTTGGGTGGTAGTTGTGAAATTGTCTAGACATGATTTCACTCTTTTTTCTCCTCATGCATCAATTAGTGTGTATTTACTTCATTGGAACTTCAAAATTTGTCTAAGGCAGATATCATTTGTGGCCATCGTATGAAAATGCTTGGGTTGACATTTAAGCCCTGATGAGTGTATACACTTGTTGTATCATGCATTCATTAGTGGAGTTCTCTTGTTAATTCTTGCGTGATTTTATGAGTTTAGCTTGTAATGTCATTGTTGACCTTTCTTTTGTATTTGGACCAATGGATTGCTCAGCTCACAAGCATGTTAAAAACTATCTTTTTTTACCTTGATTTGGTTTCATTGTTAAGGCATCAAAGTAGTTTATCATGTAAGTTCTATGCAATAGTGTAATGGCATGCATTAAGCATGTGTAATGAGAAACCATGCACATCTCAGTTTAACATTGTTTCATATGACACATGAAATACTGTACACAGTTAAGCTTCAGGACTTTTAGGTTTTTTATTTGAACTTGTAGCCTTCTGTGTAAGCCTATTTTCCTCAGTTTCTTTGCCTAAAAATGTAGTTGCAAAATTAACTTGATGTGATGTCAGTTTTTTGTCTCATGTTTAGTTGTCTATTTACTTCATGAGAACCTCAAAGTTCAAACTTTGTTCATCCGGTCACCATTTGCTATTATTCCAGAATTTTCTCAAGTTTTTAGGGATCAAATGTAGTTGCAAAAAACAACAAGTGTAGTTGCAAATGGTGTATATACACATTAGGGATTAAGTACCTATCTAAAAAAATTCACTTAGTTGATCTTCACTTTGGATTAATACCAAAAATAAAAAACTTTTTTTCCTTTGGACAAAACTATGTGAAGCACCCTATCACAAAAATGGTTTGTTCCATCGATTTAATTCAGGAACAAATTCGGGTTGCTCTTGGAAAGAAGTTGACATACAAGCAGGTAAAACTGGTTTTGAAAGTTAATTTACGATAGTTAATTCCAACTAGGGTTCATTACACATTTTGCCTTTGCCATCTATAGTAAGATATTGTTTCCTAGGTCCCAGTATGTTACCATGTTTTTTATTATTGATCAAGAATCAGAAATGAGATATGATATGAGATAAGATGAGATGATGAGAGATGAGATGAGAAGAAAAAAGATATAAGATGGGATAAGATATGGGAGATGAGATATGAGATCGGATGAGATATAAGATATGAGATGAGATATGAGATGAGATATAAAATCAGATGAGATGAGATATGAGATATGAGATATGAGATATGATATATGAGATGAGATATGAGATATGAGAAATGAGATGAGAGATGAGAGATGAGAGATGAGATATGAGATGAGTTGTGATATGAGATATGAGATATGAGATGATATATGAGATATGAGTTATGAGATGAGATATGCTATGAGATGAGAGATGAGATATGAGATATGAGATGATATCTGAGATATGAGATGACCCGCTAAAAAGTTGCAAAAAATGGACTAACTCTAAAAGTAGAAAATGTTACTATAAATAAAAAAATGCCCAAAAAATGGTCTTCCCTAAAGATTTTGGCCTTGGAGGTCACAGTTAAACCGTTAGGCATTAATCCCTCATAGGATTCGTCTTGCCATTTTCAATAATAAGTCATAATAGCAAATGCACTAACTGAGTGCAAAGTTACACTCTTTCAAACTTCTGATGATCCTAGACCTCCAAGTGCGCCACGTCCTGCTGAAAAGAAGAAAAAAAATGACCAAACACCAAAACTAGAAAATTTTACTATAAATATGAAAGGTATCAAAAAAATGGTCCTCCCAAAAGATTTAGGGCTTGGAAGTCACGGTTAATCCCGCAAGCATTAATGCCTCATAGGGCTCGTCATATCATTTCCAAAAATATGTCACAATAGCAAATGCGCTAATCGAGCACAAAGCTAAACTCGTTCAAACTTTCGACGATCCTTACCTCCAGGTGGCTTACGACCTGCTGAAAAGTTGCAAAAAAAGAACCAAACACCTAAACTAGAAAATGTTACTACAATTTAAAAAATAACCAAAAAAGGGTCTTCCTAAAAGATTTTGAGCTTGGAACTGTGGTCAAACCATTAGACATTAATTTCTCGTAGGGCTTGTAATGCAATTTTCGAAAATAGTTCAAAATATCAAATGTGATAATTAAGCGCAAAGTTACACTAGGTCAAACTTCCAATGATCCTAGACTTCCATGTGAGCCACCACCCACTGAAAAGTTACAATAAAAGGACCAAACACCAAAAGTAGAAAATGTTACTGTAAAAAACAAAAGTATCCATGCTGGTTGTATTTACAGTAGCAAGACGAATCAGCTGAAATTCACCTCACTAACAATATAAAGTAAAATAATAAAAGAAACACTACTTCAAGAGATCCAAATCCATCTATCTATATAAATGCAAGAGGGACAGGATCAAGTTGGAAGGCGTAAGTTTGACTCTAGCTCATTAAATTAGGCTCCTGGACCAAACAGAGCTAGAATGAACCAGCACTTGGATCTTAATTAGACTCATGCGTTAAAGGCCTAGAACTAAAATGAGAATAAGAGAGAATGGGGAGATGGAAACTATAGACTAGCTAGCTACCTCACGGCCATGTATATAATGTCTAAGTCGGGCAACACGTGCAGCTGAAGCCTCATCTGCAAATGTGACAAAGCCAAATCCTCTATGAGATGTTTTCCTTGCATCCTGCATTTCAAGGAAATATTATAATCAGACCGATATCCTACTTTCTGGCATCTCATCTCCTTATCAATAAATACTCATAGAAGCCCCACTATTTTGAAACTCGGTAAAACTCAGCCGAGCAGGACTGAATCGACTCAACTCAGCCGAATTTTGAGTCGAGTTATTTGGCCGAATCAGACCGAGTTGGGATAAAACTTGACCGAGTCAGATCGAGTTTACTTGACTCGGTCGAGTCCGAGTTTCTAGTTTTTTAACACTGGAAAGCCCTGTATGTCAATAAAAACTCTTACCCTAGGTAAATACACATCAAGAACCCATCCATACTGACTAAAATAAGCTTGCAGGTCTTCAGATGTCGTTTCTACAGGAACTCGACCGACAAATAGCTTCTTCTCTATCCTTGGAGAAGCAGCTACAGCAGAATTGGTATCTCCTTCAACAACCATGGACCCTACAGCAGGCCGCTCACGAATCAAAGGGGCATTGCATAGAAGTTTCTCGTGCTGAGGTGAACTTTTTGCTATTCCACTGCATGCGTTGATACTGTTAAGGCATAAAGAACCAGAAGCATTGAATCTGTGTTGTGATTTTACATAAGGCCTGCATGAACGAGGATAATCCTAACAAATACCAAAAACAAAGGAGTTCAGGATTCAGAAATTAATTAAGAGTGTTCAGTAAACTGATAAAAAAAAGGTAATACACTAAGACCAAACTTAGTAGGTTCAAGTTATAAACAATTGCTTTAAATTAAAACCGTCCATTGACAGGACAGACCCTGCCAACATATGGATATACACAAGGACTTACAGAAAATCCAACCTGCAATGGGTCACTTGAATATGTCTGGTTAATAGTGGATAAGGTCCAGATTCCTAGAGGTATGGAAAGCAACCCGTCACATTTTTTTGAATGAACTATCCAATAAAAACCAATTTGCTGTGGTTCGGATGGGCAAGATTTTTAAGTACTAGAGATAAAAAGTGAGGATGCAATTTACTTGGGCATCCCTAAAGAAGGCCATAATTGAATCCAATTAAACTGCAGGTAAACGTATCACTCTGACCCACTGTTCAGAGGGATCGCATTTCTGAATACAACATGCAGAGATGTTTTCAAACAAAAGCAAACCTTGGGAGTTGCTCGATCCACAGCGATTGTCGACCCACCAAGTTCATGTGTCTCAGACATAAGCTTATCAACGGAGTCTACAAAATGGTAGAAAAGGGAGAAAAAAGAAAGATTAGACAATGGAGTCTTGGGAGAAGAGGAGTTCAAGCCGATACCTCAAAGTTGCAACTAGCAAGTACTGGTATCAACCAACTTGAGATATGGGCCAGATCTCTCAGCTAGTTAATGAACATGACCAAGGATAAAAAAAGTTTACCCATAGTCACAACATTTCTAAGAAATACCCCGAACAAGAGATGCAAACCTGAATTCTCATAAGTGACGAATCCAATTCCTCGATGTTGCTTTTTTACTGGGTCCTGAAATGTGTCAAATAATTAGAGTTGGTACATAAAGTTACATGGTGTTTTTGTAAAAAAGCACAAAAGAAGCCATTACACAAAAGATGCAGAACCGTAATAAGCAAAGAGAAAAAATGGACATCCAAGAAACCTGCTTAACCACACCTTCGTAAGATAACAGATTACTAACGGGACTGACTAATTCAAAAGGAAAACATGTGAATTGGAGATGCAGGGTGCATATTCTACATTCTAATACCTATAGGCTATAGCACAAATCATTTGAGTTGATCAAAATTAGCAACAAAGTAAATTTTGTGGACAGGCCATGAAAGGCCTAGGCTTGGACTTCAAATTTCAGACAGAGATAATTAGGCTTCAAACAATTGTTGTCTAGCCTGAATGAATGTTTTAGGTACAACCTTACAAATCATTTAATAAAGTTGGACCAAGATAGTACTGGAGTATGTTATATTCATTAATTTAGCAGAATGGTTTACATTTCTCATAATTTCCAGTAGAGTTGTAGCATTTACTCCAGTTTTTATATGCTAATGTGAATTGCAAGGCACTATATTCAAAGTGGTATGAAGGACGAACAACAAAAACTCCTGAGACATATGCAAATTAATCAAAGGCCCTAAGCTTCTTTACTTATTGATTGAAATTTATGTCATAGTATTTGATAAAAAAAATTAATAATTATGTGCATCAATCAAATTTAATCAAATTTGGATTAAATCTAGATGAGCATGCGTGTGAGAGGCACCTACACATGATGTGTACCCCACATCAACCATCCTGTGCAGGGTCAAGCAGACTTTTGATGTGGGACCCCCACAGCACCTAGGGTATGTAGATGCATAACCACGTTAGAGCCTATGTATAAACCATCATACACACTTGGAATTGTTCATTCAAAACATGTATTATTAGGTGTAAGTAATATAACGTTTATTCTCCTCAAAAGCCCACAGAAAGACTACAATGAAGAACTATTAACACTATCCAACTATGGATCTTAAACGTGGTAATTTAGATGAAACATCAGGGGCTAATAATTTGCCAACGTAAAAATAATGTACCTAAATTCGTCTTGCTAGGTAACATGTCCACCTCCCTCCACCCGCCAATCCTACAATCCTTGCAAACACTGCATCCTCCTTTCCTGCCTTTCTATTAAAGGAAATGTATGTGCTATGGTCCAAATCTAATGATGCAGGCGGATTGAGCAACAATCAACAACTTATCTTTATTTATTGCTTTAGTTTGTATGCATTTGTCTTTGCAATTCCATCACCTGTCTCCGGGTGAAGACCGGACGGCCAGTTAGTTAGTTATAACTTTTACATATTTGCTAGTCTATGGTGCGCGGTTGTCGCAACCGACTAGACTTTCGGGCTAGCCCGTTTATTTGTTACAAGTTATCAATCATGCAGGCTATCACAAGGCATCAGATGAGATCCTGCTCGAGGTCCTACATCGTGGTGCTGCTTCACCATGATTTCCCATAAAACAGCTAAAATCAATGATTGGGAAAGCTTAAATCATTACCTTTGGCATGTAAGCATCTATGACTGGGCCATACTTCAGGAAATAGCTGCAATGACCACCTATACCCAATCAAACTTCTGACAGTCAAATGATACATACTTATTTGGTATCATGTCAAACAAATTAGTGCTGTTGAGCTATTGCAAGTGGATAAGATGGGTGCAGGTAGAAAACCTGTGAAAATCTTCATCAGTTACATTTGAAGGTATTCTAGCAACAAAGATGCGGGCACCCTTCTTGGAAACTGGAGCCATTTCCTCCTGCAATCAGATCAACATAACAGTAACAATATATTCAGGTGAGAAAGAACAGCTGATACTTAAGATTTCATTGTGAATTAATGATTAAGGTACAGATTTCTATGTTCTCAAGATAAAATACACGAGAGATATTCTCAGGCTACCTTCTCTTTAACTAGTTAACTGAAGACCAGGGTTGCAAAACACAGGTTGGTGTAACCCTCGTACATTTCAATTGTAGCATCAGTGAACTTCAGGAAAGTTAATTTTGAGCATGATGATTCAACTCAGTCTATGAGAAGCAAAAGTACATCAGATGTCTCTGGTGATGAATCAGATTTCCAATGCCTCAGAGACCACATGAAATGTTACAGATGTTCTAAAGAACAGGTATAAAAGCTGTGTAAATTTGTGACAATTATGAAACTACCATGGATGCTACTAATAGTTCCGAGCAGAAACAAATTCGTCATCAAAAGATGAAACCAATTCGGTCAATTCCAATAGTAATTTTCCTTCCCTTTCTATTTAGTCAAGTATAAGTCTTAGGTGTTTTTAGTAGTTTGGAGACTTTAGATGGGCAGTGATACTCTTTTCTTAGGTGTCAGGTCATCTCTTATCTCTCTCATTATTCAGAGAGCATGGACTATAGTTGGGGTAGAGAATTTGTAACTGGTTATCTTGTAAGTTGAGAGAGAGCTGGTCTCTCTTAGAGAGGAATTTCCCTAAGGTTCCTAATTTAGTGGTTGAAGTTCCACCACCTTTCTCTTCCATTTTCCTATCTCTTATTTTCCTTTTATTATCTTCATCTTCTCTTCTAAATAACTTCTCCTTATAAAAAAAAAGTTGGTTCTCTGATTTCTTTGAAACCAATAAGGGCTTTGCAATATTGTTTGGTAAATTCAGTATCAAAGCCTCAACCTCCTGATGCTTTATTTGCCTCAAAAGCCGGACATTATCCAAACTGTGAAGATTACTTTAAACTTTATAGGTTGATGGTGTGGCCAAAGTTTTCATTGAGGTTATCATGTGTGATACTTGCTCTTTCATTTAAGTTGAGGTTGATGGTGTGGCCAAAATGTTCAATCTTGCTTTCCATTAAGGTTGAAGATTATCTATTCTGTCATAATTCAATTTCAAGAGCTCGATTGATTGATTGTTATATTCCTTTTCTACTGTTTGTGCTTCAAGTTTCTTTCTTCATTCCTAGTCTAGCCTATTCTAGATATCCTTGATTTGAAACTTCCCAACAAATAAATTTTAGATAATTGAAATTCTGAATTGCTTAATACCTTCTAGAGTACATCTGTAGAATATATAAGGTTAACCCTTTCCCGTTTTCTGGTCTTCCATGCAAATTTTGAGCATTTTCAATGAGAAGGACTATATCTTCATTTTCTATTATCACAACACTTCAATCAGCTTTTCATCCCCTATACTTTATTAGAACAACTCCTAAACTTCCTCTCATGCACTCAGTTTATAGTTTTGTGTTTCCTAGTTTTAAATATCGCCACCTTACACCCTTCTTTTTTGTTTGCCCACACTCCAAATTGTCCATAAGTTGAGCTTTAAAACGATTAAAGACAAAAATGAATGTCATTTCACAGAGATAAAGAAACAGATAAAAAAGAATGAAAAAATTAATACATCATCAATTCATCATCCAATTACTACATAAAGAGTTGAACAAGTAGGACTTCTCATGCTCAAAGAAACTTGTAAAACTGTAGATAGAGAATAAGAACACACATAAGAAAATGCCCAGAGTACAAGCCTGCACTTGCCTTTGGTCTTGCCACTTTAACCTCGAGTATCCTTTCGCCAATAATATGTTTGCCAGCAAGAACTTTCTGAGGGATCACATGGAGAATAGAACATCAGATATCAGAGGATGGGCAAAGTTGTCTCTCACAAATTCCAGTAGTAAATTACCTCTGCAACTTCAGAAGATGAAAATGTAACATAACCAAAACCACGAGAGCGGCCTGTTGAACGATCCTAATAATCATAGAAACATTTTGTAAGCTACAACTGACATATCGGTCTGACAAGAAAGAAAAAGTGTCAAATGCACATATATTTACCAAAAAACTAAGGTACAAATAAGTAAAAATGCACTTCTAACTTTCATTGATGTTTTCTCATGTTAGAAAATTATGGAAATCATGAAAAAAATCAAGAAGCCCTCAACCGTGAAAACCTTGAGAAAAGTGATGTGGCAAGAGAACCCAACTTGCTAGTATATTTTAGGTGCAATAACCTAAAGTGTGCGCTCCAAGTACTATCAGAGCACAAGATCTCTGAATTCATAGCAGTAAACACTAACCATAAAGATAAAAGGAGGAAAAAATAAAATGGATATATTGCAGTACTTTCATCACCATGACATCAGCCAGTTCACCAAACTGACTCATGTACTGCCTTAGACCTTCAGTATCAACTTCCCAGGGAATTCCAAGAACCTGAAAATATTGAAAAATAAAATAGAGATTACAAGCTTATTTACGAGAATTTGTCACAACTTGAAATCAACACATACCACAAGCTTCATGCTTCCGAGACACATTGGAGACTAAGCCTTACCCCCTCAGTCCCTGCAAATAGACCTGCATGAGCCAGAGACAGCATACCGATAATAACATCAAAACTTGAGCACCAACATTTTTATTCTGATTTTTAAAAAAGGCATGGAATAGCTTAGTAGTACACATTCCATAAAAAATTCGGTGTAATAGATCTTGTATACGACACTAAATTTCTTAAATCAAGAAAGAAGATACATAGAGGACAGCTCCATTCAAAGAAAAAGGAAATGGGGGTAAAATCTATACGGCAAAAAATCGTGCCATGTTTGGCAGAAAAAATCTTACAGAACTTTGACATCACTCATGGCTGTTTCATCCTTCATGGTGATCCCCCTTTGTTTTGTCAAGTGAAATTTAAAAACTTCACTTGAAAAGACTAAAAACGATTCTAACATAATTTTTGTATACAGCAGGTATTCTTTTGTTCGTGTCATAAGGCCCTTTTTTTCTTCGTGTGTGTGTGTGTGTTCTTGTGATACAAGTGTAAACTCTTTTGCAGAGATATTTCATGGGTAAGAACTTTTAGGAAGTCTAAGTAGCATGGAACTGAAACTTCTTCTCTATCGATTTAGGTATTAGTACATATGTAGAGCCCAATCCCCGTCCAGACTTCCAAACCAATTAATTTTTCCCAACATGCAAAAGAACAAACCTTTTCACTGTTACAAATAGTAAAATTGATTATGACTCTAGGAACTGTAAAATCCTTACCTACTTCATCTCATGGTTTCTAATTTCTATATGATTATGAGGTTACTAAAACCTCTTTGAACACAACTCTTTGGTTAAGCAGAAACATAAAGAACACGCCTGCGAGAATTCTCTTGCATCAATGCACATTCCATTAACATGAAGTTACAAGTACATAAGTGGCTAAAAAATATATCTGAAATAATATAGACTAGATGCCTCCATTGAACTATGTACAAATTGGTAAGTGACAGAAATCTAAGATGAAGAGATGAAACACACATTCGAATACGTTCAACTAGAGAAGACCTTAATCTTAACAACAAGAGTATCTCATCAATAAAGGTTTCCTTTTATGAATTAAGGTATGATCCACTGAAATTTGAATGTTTTGTGGTTCATTCTCTAAAATGGTGCTGAATTCATATTACTCGAGGGGCCCACCAAAAAAATCGAAGTCAATATATATAAAAGACGAGATAAACAAGACCAACTTGGTAAGAAGATTATGTATATCAACATAGCCCTTCTAAATGAAAATTATAGAATCATAAGCAATCCTAGCCTCTGTTACCAAAATCTTAGGTTTTTTGCATAAGTCACATTTTAACCACGACTTACCTGGTAAGCATTCCTATGCAGTTCTTTCCCATTTTTAAAAAAAGTCACGATTTTGTAAAAAAAAAAAAATTATTTTCATTTTAATCATGTTTAATTATGTTTTAATCCCGTCGTGTACCGCTCAAAATACCTGTTGGAATATCTATATATAAATATATTTTAAATTCTACCATTTTTCCTGACTTTTCTATATTTTTCCAACATCTCCCTTAGCTGATTTTTTTCTCGACTTCCAACTTGGTAAAAATGGTCTAGCAAGAAGATTATGTAAATCTACATGGTCCTTCTGAGTGAAAGATTATAGGTTCATAAGATGTCCTCTCAAATGAAAAATAATAAATCCTAAAAAAATTGTGAATAGTTAATACAAAGGTGATCGAGGAGAAATGGTTTCAGCTTATAAAGTACACTTCATAGGTTACTAGACACCTGATTAGGCTATTGAGTTGTGCACAATGTTGTCAAGTGCTTCGTGTGACATGTGCAATCACGGGTCCCCAATCACCTATGCGATTATTCGATCGCATAGCCACTTGTGCAAGGTTTTTTTTTCTAATAATTAACAAAATAAACAAGAAATAAAAATATTACTTCTGGAAAAAAATAATGCAGAGGAAACGGATTCAAGTTCAATGATATTCATAGAATAGATTACTTTGTATGCTACATTCATAAATCGTAAGGCCAACTACATTCATACTTCATAGAATAGTATACTAAATTCATGAAAAAGCTAAAATTCATAGTTTTAGAACTTATTCAAATACATAAATATATTTATGATGCCAAAAACTAGTCTTCTTCTCTTTTTCTTTTGGTTTCTTCGGTGGCGAAGGCTTAGGCAACCCTACTTGTGAGGAGTCATTAAACTCATTCTCCTTCTCATGATAGGGATGAAACTTGGGCGAGTGAACCCGACCCAACCCGACTGTGGGTCAGGTTTGGGCCAATTTTATTGTAGGACGGACTGGGTTTGGGTTGGAAAAAGTCAACCAGAACAAAGTTTGGGTTGGGCTTGGACCAAGAGGTATGGTTGAATCCAAGTTGAGTGTAATATGTCACCTTATAGGTCCCATGAGTCTTATATGTAGAATTGCATGGATCATATTCCCAACACAAAGGATAAAAACTTATTGATAAGGACTAAAGGACAAAAATAAAATTTCTTGATATTTTGACCTTTAAAATTCAAAACTTTGTCCAAATAATAATTAAGTATTATTTGAACCAGCACAACCTGACCCGACCCAATAACTTGCGCTATCCGGAGTTTCCGAGCTTGGAAATTTATTCTTGGGTTGATCTTGGGTTGGGTAGCGCGGGTTGAAGGTTGGGTTGAGGGTGGTTCTACAACTCGGGTTGGGCTTGGGTTGACCTCCAACCCGCCCAGGTTGCAGCCCTATCTCGTAAGTATCTGGCAACTCCTCCCATTTCTCTTTAGACAGGTGTACCTGCTCCTACGGAGAGGGCAGATGTGGAGGGTCATCTCCAAATAGGCATATACTCATGGATTGAAATTTTGACCGAAATACCGAGATTTTAGTCAAATATTTTGGTTTCGGTCGGGACAGAAACGAAAGGTATGTGTGAAACCATATTTCGGTCAAATTTCAAACAATTTTGGTTTCTGTTTTCGTAACCGGAAATGGTACTGTCAGAACCAGAACTAGTACTATCAATTTCGGTCGAAATTTCGATTAATTTCGGTTTCAAAACAGAAAATATAATTCTCAAATTTCGGCCAATTTCGGAAAATTTCGGCTTCGGCTTGGACCGAAACCCGACACAAAATCGAAAATCAAAACCTTGCATATACTACATCATCTCATTTCAAGTATGTTGTAAATAAAATGATCAAACCGAGGCAAACCGATGATGATATGAAGTGATCAAATAAAAAAGGCCCCGATAAAGTGAACAATGGCTGTCGTGATATGATCTGTGATCGCCTGATTCGTCTCGCATCACGATCAATGTCCGTGGTGCCGGAATCCTCACTGAATCGTAGCCGGGATGTAGTAGATGGGGTAGAAGTTAGGTGTGGAAGAGCGGGAAAAGAATTAAGATTATATCAAATTATGATCGATTCAAGTGCAAAATCTGCACTTGAAGGGAAGAAAGAAGAGGGAAATTATGGTGGAGGTAGAAGATGATCAAGAAGAATATAAGGTAGAAGTCGGATTATCAATGGTGGGGGAGGTAGACAAAAAGAAGGCTCTCTTTCTAAGGTTTTCTTCTTCAAAATCCGATCCCCTCCGATCAAATTTTTATCTTTAAATATATTGGAGAGGGCCACAAGAGAGCATAGGAGCCATCAGATTATGAGGAGGTGCCACATTGCCAATACATGTCCTTAGTGGAAAGTTTCCACCACCATAGGCGAGAAAGCAGATGAGATGGATCAGTAGAAGAAGAAATTAAGAAAGCTAACTTTCGCGATGATTGATGGTGTACCACTTTCTCTATTATTCATCCCACGATGTGGGGAAAAGATCCAGTATCTTCAGAACAAGTATTGTCAAACAAAACCATGTGATCTAGAGATTGATTGAGCAAGTAAAATAATCTTGTCTATACGGATTTGGTCAAGAGATTGAGAACAAAATCAGAATTCCTTTCTCGACCTTATGAATTGGGAATGGCTCACTGGCAAGCCACATATGGTACCTGCTCACAAGTGTCTACTTCAAATCGGAAAATCATGACATCGATGAGGTGTATTATGTTGTCGGCGATATGAACCTTGTGCACATTCCTTTGGGAGGATCGTGATTTTAAGATCATGATGCAGTTCATTATGACTAAGCTAATTTTTGGAATGTTACTATGGATAGAAAGATGCACTAATTAAACGTGAAAACCCCAAAAGCAATGCAAGAGTCAAAGAAGCAAGGAACTTCTTCCACACTCACTACAAATGCAACCCCATGAAACATACATCGGTCACCTTAAAATACAAGGCTGGGATGGATTAGAACAAGAAGAGTTCATTCTTCGCAAGCTCGAGGCGAAGCTATGTGCAACGGAAGCGATGCATTCCAGATGACAGGAGCGATGTTGGAGCCCATTGGGCAAAGATCCACTTATAGTTGTTGGAGGATTGTCTCGTAAGTCTTGATTTGTTGGATTTTAGTTCAAATTAGGTTATTTTTTATTTTTAATTTTAAGGTATTTTATAGAACTTTATGCATGGTGGAGATATATCAAAATAAGGATGAAGTTTAATCATATTAATTTAGTGCCACATCATCAACTTATGTGCAGGGGTCCACTCAGAGTACAATTAAGAGTAGAGAGATCGGAAGAACCGAGCAGCCCTTCTTCTATACTGAACAAATTTTCCAATGGAGAAAAATGATCACAGTCTCTGTTGTTAGTATCGTACGATACACGATACGTATCGTACGATACGATACGATACAGGAGAAAAACGATACGTATCGTGTTTACGTATCGTTTTTCTCCTGTATCGTACGATACACGATACGATACGATACGATACACGATACGGTCCGATACGGTGAAAACATGATTTTTTGTTCGTTTTTTTTTTTTGAAACTTTTAAAATGATTTTTTTTTTCTCTTAATTTCCCACAGGACTATATAGGTCTCTTAGAGTTAAAAAAAATTACTTAGCAATATTTTCTAACCTAGAGTGAAGTGATACAAATTTTTTTTTAGAAGTTTATAGGTGTTTTACAAATCTTTTTCTAGAGTTGTCAGAGCCCAATGCCATTTGTTTTTAAAAAATTTCTAGAGCTTGGAGCACCAAATATCTACAACTTTACTAATTTAAATAGTTATAGGATTCCATTTCTACATATATATATATATATATTTTTATATATATATATATATATATATGTGTGTGTGTGTGTGTGTGTGTGTGTGTGTGTGTGTGTGTGTGTGTGTGTGTGTGTGTGTTACTTCTTAGTAAAGGGGCTAATGGATCTATGTTTATAAAGGAAGGCTAAAGGAAAGAAGTGGATGACTTTGAATAAGACAATAAGGATGAGAATGAATATGAATAAGAGGTGCAAGAAACATTAAAGGAATATAAAGAAACAAGTGATGATAAATTATCTATTGGTGATGATCAAATTGATGATGTAGATGCGATGGAGATTGAAAAATAAGACCTTCCTACTTTTTGAGTTTTTGTTTTGTCTTCATTGACCATTCGAATATTTTGAGAACAATATATTGATAGATCATAGTTAATACTTATATATGATTTCTTTTTTTATAGAAATATATACATCATATTTTTTGTATAGGCCAATGTTATGTTTGATGTGAAATTATAGGGAATGTCTTACTCTTCTACTTGACTTTTCATATTTAATATTCTAGTATGTACTTTCTATATTTATATAATAATAATAATAATAATAATAATCATATAAATTTAACTGTATCTTACGATACACGATACGATACGATACACGATACACGATACACAAAATAGGAAAACCGATACACGATACGATACACGATATGACAACCTTATTCACAGTGACCCTTGGTCCTCTTTCTTTCAATCAGAAGTCCATAGGAGCATTTTCATAAAGTGTCAAAGGCATTTAGGGGTTTTGTTGCTTGACGGGATGTCTTCCTATAAAGGAGTGAGTGTAATTTGACATTTTACTTTTGAAATTTGAAATAAACCTTGACCTTTTTCTCTCTATATTTTCTATCTCATCTACGCTCTCTAAAAATCTTGTTCTTTAACCTTCTCTAATTCTTGCAAAATTTAAGTATCTTGGACTGATTTTTTTGTAAATAATGCTAATAAACCGATATGGTTTTTGTTATCAAAGGTTCGTATGATTGTTGCATATTCAGAAGATCACATATGTAAATATATCACTTTCTACCTAACAATCTATCTAAAATCTACATGGTTATAGGGTATAGTGTTCGATCTATGCAAGAAAAACGCTAGAAACATAAACCATAAACATAACCATCAAGCCATGTCCGATCTACTTGGGGTCGGCTTTATGAATCCTTCTTCGTCATTCATTTCTACTTAGGGCTATATATGTCGTCAATGAAAGTTTTTTCATATCTTTTTTAACAACTTCCATCAATGTTAGTTTAGGTCTTCCCCTCCTCCTTGGATCTTCCACACTAATCTGAGACCCTCTCCTTATCGAGGACAACTCTACTCTACGTTGTACATGGCTAAAAACAGCAGTAGAAAATAAATTTGATCAGGTATTTTACATTAATTCCTCAATTATGTCTATAGTTCTCAATTTCCAAGAAACAGGAGCATGTTATAGTGCTAATTTCATGCTCATGAAATAATAAAGTTCAACTATTGTGCAGGATTGAACTGTTGTTTCTAGCATATTGCTACTGGGCTTTATTGTTAATTCCCTGTGTGATTAGCACTATAGAAGCAAACCTTGCTCTCTCTCTCTCTCTCTCTCTCTCTCTCTCTCTCTCTCTATATATATATATATATATATATATATATATATATATATATATATATATATATAGGAATGATAATATGCGGCGTGCGGTGTGTGTGGTGTCACACCGCAGCCGTCTGATGCACCCGCTGCGTGTGTGTGATGCACGCAGTGGTTCATCAAATGGCTGCGGTGCGACACCGCACGCCGCATCCTAACACACCCGTATATATATATATATATATATATATATATATATATATATATATATATATATATATATATATATATATATATATATATAGGAATGATAAAATGCGGCGTGCGGTGTGTGCGGTGTCACACCGCAGCCGTCTGATGCATCCGCTGTGTGTGTGTGATGCACGCAGAGGTGCATCAGATGGCTGTGGTGCGACACCGCACGCCACATCCTAACACGCCCCGATATATATATATATATATATATATATATATATATATATATATATATATATATATATATATTCCATCGGTTGTTTCGATATAGGGTTGACCATGCAGGTTAAAATTCATAATATTCTTTATGATTAAGCACCGGTCATGCTCTACTGGACTTGGAATTGGGGCTTAGAAATTTCCCAATTATGTAACCTAGTAATCCTAGGCCACATCAGTTGATTCCAATACTCCCTACATGAAATCACCCCACTTTCTGATGGAGGATCTACGGGGATGCGCTTGGAATTACTCACAGTTTCCATGTAAAATTTTTGTATAAAATGAGGTGCAGGGCATCATGGAATTTGAGAAAATAAGAACACAAGTTTCACCTCAATATCATCAAGGATATTTGCATTTATCATAAAATGTTAAATCACAACGTTGGTAAAATAATAAATTGAGAGAGAGCAATTCAATTTACGAAAGAAAAAATGGAAAATTTTGCAAGATTCGATCTAGAGAGAGAGAGAGAGAGAGAGAGAGAGAGAGATTGAATTTACGAAAGAAAATCGTGATCTTTCTGCAAGTTTCGATCTCCTGACCGGTTCACTGGTGCGCGGGAACGACAGATGGGTGTAGTTGGAGTTCTAGGGTTTTGGTAGAGCCCTTGAAACAGAACGTCGGGATACACCGAGGGGGGAAAGGAGTACACGTTGGCAGAACACTCAGCTGGCGTATGAAGTGTAGAGGAGTCCCCAACCGATAGCTCAGCTGGGTAAGACACATGCAATCCCTGGCCTTGGTCAAGGGTTCGAACGAGTTCAACGGCATATTTAAGGGGTGGCAATGAAGATTCAGGTCGGATCTTAGAGGACCTCCAACGGCCGCCAAAGAGAGCTCTGAAGGAGAACGTGGCTCTCCGAGCGAATTGATGGCGCTCCAACCGGGCTCGTTCGGTGCTCTGAAGACCGATGTGGTGTTCCACATAGGTCATGCTTGCTCGGGGCCTCCGAACAGCTCCACATGCAACAGAGGTCCTTCGGAGCCTCTAAACGAATTGATTAATATATTTTTTACAAAAAAGACTTCCATATTTTTACAAATAATCTTTTAGACGTCCAACGATGCATGCACTGCCCAACGGTTATTTTTTACCCGTTTGATGTAAATTTGGAGGGTTTAGATAAGTTACAAATATGAGGGGGTTTAATGTAAAATGGCTAGGATATACTAGTTCCCCCGTTGGAGGGGACCTTCTCTCAACTTGGATATTTCGATGAGGTGGCAGCCAAAATGGGGTCGACATTGCTTAGGAGGTCCTCCTAGTTCGGAGATTGTTGGAGATGCTCTTAGTCCTTATCCGACCCATATTCATTTTGGGTATTGTAAGTTGCACTCTAGATTACCTCATGGCCAGTGTCAGTCAGGTATTCTCATAAACTTCTTCCCCTGATAATACATTTGGGTAGATATCAGTAGCTTGCAAAAAGATTATTGTTTGCAATTTGTGTACACCTATTGGCATGAATTTGGTTCATGTCCATGTTGCACGCGCACATTTGACATAGCATCTGAGTAAAACATACAGAGTCAGTTAAAATTATATATATATTAAATATCAAATCCCCCCCCCCCCCTCCCTATATTATCAATTCATTACTTAGTTAGGATCCCTCCTTGAGATCACAAAGGGATCACGACGATGGCAGCGCACGCACGATCGACGTTCATGACAGCACGGAGGGATTGCAATTGAAATCTCCGTGATAGCAAGGTGGCGAAGCGTTAGGGTAGTAGTATAGCTCGGCACAAGCGACACTATAAAAGAGACACGAATGACAACAATGGGCCTGTGATGATGCAGTATAGGCCAACACACATGGAGGCTGTGCAGCAGATAAAGCATGATGGTCGGCCAGGAAAGTACTAAAATAATTGTTTACTATTTCCGGCCTCCTCGAGGTTGTCGGCGGTGACCCAAGATGCTAGGCCGTGGATGAGAACCACAAAACCCTAGCCTGAGCAAACCCACTCCTGATACCATGGGACATCACTCAGAATGCTCCAAAAAGGCCAACCTTGGAGGGGAGCAAATCGGGTATATAAAGGAAGAATATACTACTCAACCGATGTGGGAGTATTACCCATATAATATTGTACACTTCCCTCAACAGTGTTCTATGAAAAACAAAAAATCGTCAAGAAATAAATCATGTTAGATGTAGTACGTGTTACTATTAGTTCTACCTTGGTTGTGGATTTGTAATGATGTGCGTTCTCCCCTTATATAAGGAGATGTAATCTTATGTGATGATATACACGGAGTTTTTCTCCCCAAAATCCTGTTTTCTTCTCTTTACTTTTTATAACATGGTATCAGAGCCAAGTTGCTCAGTCTAGGGTTCAAAGTTATCATCTCCGGCCTCGGCCTCCTTGGTCGTCGGCTGGCTATGTCGAGGAGGTTAGGAATAGTAACTATTTTCCTTTTTTCGGACTCCAGTGATGTCACGTCGATCTAGTTGTTCCTTGCTAGTGATCGATTTGTCTCCCTCTTTCTCTTGGTAACATGGTATCATAGCCAATCTAGAGTTTCAGACTCCAACGTCAGCCTCCTCTGCCACCGCCGGCGATCTCGAGGAGGTCGAGAATAGTAATATTTTGTTTTTTAGTTCTCTCTACTGCTTTTTTGGTTCTTTCTTCCTTATCTAGTCACCAAGTCCCCTTCCTTCGAGATCCAGTTGTCGAATCCTCAGTCAAGATTGTTTCATCGAGGGCCTCTGTTGTCGATCCGTCGTTCAAGGGGCTAGTGCAATGTCAAGGTTGCCTCTATACAGATCTGTCGATTCTCTCTCTCTCTCTCTCTCTCTCTCTCTCTCTCTCTCTCTCTCTCTCTCTCTCTCTCTCTCTCTCTCTCTCTCTCTCTCTCTCTCTCTCTCTTATTCAGGTCACGCATGACCTTCCCCCCGGAAACTTTCAAGAATGTTTCTTTGTCTCTACCTATTTTCTATGTTTCGTATTCCTCTCGATCACCCTTTCTTTTCCTAACCGGAAACAGTTACAAACGTCCCTTTCACTCTTCTCACTATCTTTTATCTCGTCCAGTTGTATCAACCATCTCAACCTACCTCCTCCTGGTGCATCACAGTCATCGAATCTGCCTCCTCCCTAGCCAAGTCGGCCTCCTCCCAGCTGTCTTCCTCTCTCCGGTCAATTTCCTCCTGCCGATCGATTTTTATCGACCTCCTCCCTACGATCTTCCCTTTTCTGACAAGGCATCGACAGTGGCACAGGGGAGCCAGATCAGATCGGCCTACAGATCCAGGATCAAGCCACCTGCGCCCTCGGTCGTTCGGTCTCCTTTGTCGGCCTGCTAATTCACCCACTAATCTACTTCCTTCTCGTGCCGCCCCGGATCCAGCCTTCTCTACAGCACCTGGATACCTCATCACAGCCCTGCCACACCTGGTCGCTCGAATCCCAGCCCTGTCATACATGGCCACCCATCTCTGGATTGATCATGATATGCCACGCACATGCTAAGTCACTTGCTCACGCCTGCACACCGAGATCGCAGTTCGTGTGTCCATCTCAAGTCACCGCCTGTGCTCAAGATACACGCGATCGACCAGATCCGGCCGCCCGCATCAGATCTAGTCGCTCCCAGCACACTAGATCCGATGATCTCCCCTGTGCGAGACACTATGCAATCTCAATTGTTCCTGCGCAAGACCTCCTGTCGTCCGTGCAATCCCAACTCTGGTGTCTCTCCTCCCTGCAATCGGCCTCCTCCGTCGTTGAGCTACTGTTTGGTCTCGACTCTTGACCTCCTTCATGTGATCGCAGCCCGCCATTGTCGTGTTGCTATCGGCCTCCTTTCCTTGTGATTCCAAGAACATGTGGATCTGCCTTAGCCCACATCGGCCTCCTATCTCAACCCGCATTGGCCCTATCTGTGCGCTGCCTACACTTGTCCAATGGCCTGCCTGCGCCCTGCTCATGTCGGCGATGCTTGCGCCTATGTCGGCCTTGTTTGTGTCGTGCTCTGCGCTCGCGTCAGCCCTGCCTGCGCTCATGTCGACGCTACCCGCGCCTATGTCGACCATGTTTGCAGGGTTGTCTACGCCCCGCAATGGTACCGCCCTGCTGGCACTTGCGTTGACCCTGCTGGCCCTACGGTCTCTCTATCTATCTCCCTCTTAGGGATTAATCCCTCATATGCCTTGCGCTTTGTCAATCTGTATACACACTACCTGTCCGCCTACACCCAACTCTTTGCCAGTCCGACCGCCTGCACCCTACACTTTGCTGGCCTGCCTGCACCTTGCAATCTGTCGGCCTGCCTATCTACACTCTGTGTTCTGCCGATCGAGATCTTCTCGTTCTCCCTCCGATCGTGCTTCTCTCATAGCGGGACATGATATCGCGCCTCCTCTGCTGATCGAGATTCTCTCCATCCTTCCGATCGAGTCTCTATCCCTCCGACATCTCTTATCTCCTTGGCCATTGTCTTATTCTCTCTTTCTAGTCGTGTGACCCTATTAGAGCTACGTCTCTATTTTTTTCTCCTTCATCTATGATGATTGAGATCATCTAGGAGGTGTCAAAGTGCTTGCTTTGGCCGAGTGCCTTGCCTCTTATGTGGTCTCACGCATTCACACCTCTTTTAGCCGATCTCTCCCCTTTTGGACTTCTTCATTGTCGTCGATCGGTTTCCTCTGATCCTTAGTGATCATTGCTAGTTTTCCGGTTAACCAGCTGCTTAATTATAGATTGGTCGGGTTTCCATGACAACTTACTTGCATGATTCCCTGGTATTAATTATCTTTACTTTACATATTTGGTGTTTTTTTTCCCCTTTCTTTTAGTAAGCAAACCAATGTCGGTTTATATCTTACATCATTTGACGGTGTGTGTGTGTGTGTGTGATCTAGTGTTACTATTAGTCCCACCTTGGCTGTAATAATGGTGTGCGTTGTACGTTCTCTCCTTATATAAGGAGAGGTAGTCGTATGTAATACTATCAATACAAGGAGTTTTTCTCCCCAAAACCCTATTATCCCTTCCTCTCTCTTCTATGCCAAAAACAAAATTGTCAAGAAAACCCTTGCACACACCTCGTCTAAACTCATTTGGCTCATTAATTAAGTCGTCTAAACTCATTTGGCTCATTAATTAAGACTAGTATATTTTTTTTGCTGGACAGGCCAAACGGTCAGAGAACAAGGTGCTAGAGCAAGAGATCAATGAGATCCGGAGATCGAAACGTGGGAGGCAGCAGTTGCTATTTATTAATTCCATTGTCTCGTGAACATGCCAGAAATGTACGCCCTTGATTCGCACATTCAAAATTTGCAAACAAGAAAAAGTTCACCGCACGGTGTCCATACCGGGAGTCGAACATGAAACCTCTCCATACCATACCATTGGTTTTTCTAAAAAAAAACTACGTTATACCATACAATTTTTTTTTTTTTTTTGGGCAACAATTACCTCTCCAAGCAATCTATCTAGCAACCAAGTAACTACAGTACATATTGTTCGGCATCATTATCTCCACAAGACCACCTAGTAGTGCTAACGAATTATCTTCGGTGAAGGAACAAGACAACTCTTGTAGGTTAAGCAACCGCGATCACC
The DNA here is from genome assembly GCA_947650365.1 of Chamaelirium japonicum. NCBI lineage: Eukaryota > Viridiplantae > Streptophyta > Magnoliopsida > Liliales > Melanthiaceae > Chamaelirium > Chamaelirium japonicum. The sequence continues at coordinate 32,077,427 of OX393556.1, forward strand.
AAGTACACCGTCGAGCTGCCTCACCTCACCCGTCTCCATGTCATAACCAAGCAACTCCTTTTGGATGCCGAAGACGACGACACCGCCGCCCACGAACGGCGTCCGAACCGTCCGAAGCACCCCCTTGATGGCCGGACTCCACAGAGAAAGAGAACCCGGAATGCTTGATAAATCGATGGAGTGCCTCTTTATCCAGCAAGGGCCACCCTGAGCGGGAGCGGGAGAGGCGGCGGCGGCAGTGGCCTGCATGGACCAAATCACGATCTTGTTGTCGTACGTCCTCGCGCTGAAGCTCAGCTCCCCGTTCCATTCGCCGAACCACCCGGCCCAGCTCCCTTCAGCGGTCTGCGGCAGGGGGTGGAGGCCGCCGAGCTCGCTCTTGGTGTCGAACCACATCACGTAGCCGAGATTGCACTCCCAGTACATGACCCCTCGCACGCATGCGGACCCTTTGTTCGGAGACGGCCACATGTAAGGGGATCGGAAGACGACCCTGGATTCGGACGTCTCCCACCGGCTTGTCGTCGACGAGAAGACTTGGAACATATAGAACTCCACCTCATCAGCGTCAAGAGGGTACTCACTGACCAGCACTAGTTTGTAGGTTACAATCGAGCCTGGTGATGATCCCACATCGACAGCCAATCCCCAAGGGCTGCACTCAAGGATTTCTCCGATCGGGTGAGAGGGAGGCCAAGGAAGGAGGCTCCAGTCCCTCAAGCAAGGGTTCCCCACATAGAGTTGCCGTCCGCGGGCTCTATGGCGCACGTCGAGCCCGAACATGCAGACAAGGCCATTGCATGAGGCCACCACATTAAGTATCAAGATCCGGCTCCGCCAGTTGGGGATGAAGACCGGGCGAAGGTCGTCGGCCGGGAAGAAGGTGCATCTGCCGACGTAGTCTGACCTTTGGAGAAGGTACAATGGGCCGGAGGGAGCGGTCTCGCAGTGCAGGCGGAGGAAACAAGGATCCTTGCCGCCGGATATCAAGCTGCGCCACCGTCTGCACGCGCATTGGAACCTCAGGAGAGCTTTTCCCGGCAATCGAGGGAGGATGCACAGATCTATGACTTCTTCGCTGAGGCGTGAAACCCTAACCCTAGAAGACTCTCCCATGTTAATTACCGTTGATGGGAGAGAAGCTTATTAGGTTTTATATAGAGAGAGACCGTCGATCGAGTACGTGAGTACTAATCCCGCACGGATACGTACTTTGATGACAATGGATATTACCTCCTTACCCTATATAGTCAGCGTATGTGGCACGATGCAACTGGTCGGTCAAAGGGGATCGTCAAATTTTAATGGGTTATTTTGACTTTACCCCCCAAATTTTGCCAAGAATTAGACTTGGCCCCCCATAGTTTCCTTAATTAGACTTTACCCTCCAAAACTAACTGTTCCGTCAGTCCACCATCTAAGAAAAAGGGTGAGCTGACGGAACAGAAATAAAGGTTTGGGGGGTGAGCTGATAGAACAGTTAGTTTTGGGAGTAAAGTCTAATTAATGAAAATATGGGGGTAAAGGCTAATTCAATGCATAATTTGGGGGGCAAAGTCAAAATAACCCTATTTTAATTATTTTCATTTGGGAGAGAGAGGAAAGAGGGGGCCATGCTCATGTTGGCGCTGCTCGTGCCTATGTCAGTCTTGTTTGCACCGTGTTATGCGCCCGCGTCAGCCCTGCCTGCGCTCATGTCGACGCTACCCGCGCCTATGTCGGCCATGTTTGCACGGTGGTCTGCGCCCGCAACAGTACCGCCCTGCTGGCACTTGCATCGATCCTACCTGCACTCTACCGGTCCACTTGAACCATGCACTTGTCAATCTGCCCCGCCGCCTGTGCTTGGCCTGCCGCTCTCCTACGGCCTCTCTATCTATCTCCCTCTCAGTGATTAATCCTGCATGTGCCTTGCGCTCTGTCAATCTGTCTACACATTGCTTGTCCGCCTACACCCAGTCTCTACCAGTCCGGCCGCCTACGCCCTGCACTTTGCTGGCCTGCCTGCACCTTGCACTCTGTCGGCCTGCCTATCTACACTCTATGTTCTGCCGATCGAGATCTTCTCTTTCTCCCTCCGATCATGCTTCTCTCATAGCGGGATTGATATCGCGCCTCCTCTGCTGATCGAGATTCTTTCCATCATTTTGATCAAGTCTCTATCCCTCCGGCATCTCTGATCTCCTTGGCCATTGTCGTATTCTCTCTTTCTAGTCGTTTGACTCTATTAGAGCTATGTCAATTTTTCTCCTTCATCTGTGATGATTGAGATCTTCTATGAGGTGTCAAATGCTTGTTTTGGCCGAGTGTTTGCCTCTTATGTGGTCTTACGCATTCACACCTCTTTTAGCCGATCTCTCTCCCCTTTTGGACTTCTTCATTGCCAACTTCCATCATCATCGGTTTCCTTCGATCCTTAGTGATACTTGCTAGTGTCTCGGTTAACCTGCTTAATTATAGGTTGGTCGGGTTCCCCCGATTGTCCTACTTGCAGGTCAATCGGGTTCCCATGACAACTTACTTGCATGTTTCCCTGGTATTATCTTTACTTTACATATTTGGTGTTTTTTTTTTCCTTTCTTTTAGTAAGCAAACCAATGTCGGTTTATATCTTACATCATTTGACGGGGTGTGTGTGATCTAGTGTTACTATTATATATTAGTCCCACCTTGGTTGTTGTATTGTAATAATGGTGTGCGTTGTACGTTCTCTCCTTATATAAGGAGAGGTTGTCGTATGTAATAATATCAATACAAGCAGTTTTTCTCCCCAAAACCCTCCCAGGTTGCAGCCCTATCTCGTAAGTATCTGGCAACTCCTCCCATTTCTCTTTAGACAGGTGTACCTGCTCCTACGGAGAGGGCAGATGTGGAGGGTCATCTCCAAATAGGCATATATTCATGGATTGAAATTTTGACCGAAATACCGAGATTTCAGTCAAATATTTCGGTTTCGGTCGGGACAGAAACGAAAGGTATGTGTGAAACCATATTTCGGTCAAATTTCAGACAATTTTGGTTTCTGTTTTCGTAACCGAAACTGGTACTGTCAAAACCAGAACTAGTACTATCAATTTCGGTCGAAATTTCGATCAATTTCGGTTTCAAAATAGAAAATATAATTCTTAAATTTCGACCAATTTTGGGAAATTTCGGTTTCGGCTTGGACCGAAACCTGACACAAAATCAAAACCTTGCATATACTACATCATTTCATTTCACGTATGTTGAAAATAAAATGATCAAACCGAGGCAAACCGATGATGAGATGAAGTGATCAAATAAAAAAGGCCTTGATAAAGTGAACAATGGCTGTCGTGATATGATCTGTGATCGCCTGATTCGTCTCGCATCACGATCAATGTCCGTGGTGCCGGAATCGTCATTGAATCGTAGCCGGGATGTAGTTGATGGGGTAGAAGTTAGGTGTGGAAGAGCGGGAAAAGAATTAAGATTATATCAAATTATGATCGATTCAAGTGCAAAATCTGCACTTGAAGGGAAAAAAGAAGAGGGAAATTGTGGTGGAGGTAGAAGATGATCAAGAAGAATATAAGGTAGAAGTCGGATGATCAATGGTAGGGGAGGTAGACAAAAAGAAGGCTCTATTTCTAGGGTTTTCTTCTTCAAAATCCGATCCCCTCCGATCAAATTTTTATCTTTAAATACATTGGAGAATCTTGTCTATACGGATTTGGTCAAGAGATTGCGAATAAAATCAGAATTCCTTCTCGACCTTATGAATTTGGAATGGCTCACTGACAAGCCACAAATGGTAGCTGCTCACAAGTGTCTACTTCAAATCGGAAAATCATGACATCGATGAGGTGTATTATGTTGTCAGCGATATGAACCTTGCGCACATTCCATTGGGAGGATCGTGATTTTAAGATCATGATGCAATTCATTATGACCAAGCTAATTTTTGGATTGTTACTATGGATAGAAAGATGCATTAATTAAACGTGAAAATCCTAAAAGCAATGCAAGAGTCAAAGAAGCAAGGAACTTCTTCCACACTCACTACAATTGCAACCCCATGAAACATACATCGATCACCTTAAAATACAAGGCTGGGATGGATTAGAACAAGAAGAGCTCATTCTTCGCAAGCTCGAGGCGAAGCTATGTGCAATGGAAGCGATGCATTCTAGATGATAGGAGCGATGTTGGAGCCCATTGGGCAAAGATCCACTTATAGTTGTTGGAGGATTGTCTCGTAAGTCTTGATTTGTTGGATTTTAGTTCGAGTTAGGTTATTTTTTGTTTTTTTTATTTTAAGGTATTTTATATAACTTTATGCATGGTGGAGATATATCAAAATAAGGATGAAGTTTAATCATATTAATTTAGTGCCACATCATCAACTTATGTGTAGGGGTCCACTCAGAGTACAATTAAGAGTTGAGAGATCGGGAGAACCGAGCAACCCTAGCTTCTTCTATACTGAACAAATTTTTCAATGGAGAAAAATGATTGCAGTGACCCTTGGTCCTCTTTCTTTCAATCAGAAGTCCATAGGAGCGTTTTCATAAAGTGTCAAAGGCATTTAGGGGTTTTGTTGCTTGACGGGATGTCTTCCTATAAAGGAGTGAGTGTAATTTGACATTTTACTTTTGAAATTTGAAATATACCTTGACCTTTTTCTCTCTATTTATTCTTCTATCTCATCTACGCTCTCTAATAATCATGTTCTTTAACCTTCTCTAATTCTTGCAAAATTTAAGTATCTTGGACTGAATTTTTTGTAAATAATGCTAATAAACTGATATGGTTTTTGTTATCAAAGGTCCGTATGATTGTTGCATATTCATAAGATCACATATGTAAATATATCGCTTTCTACCTAACAATCTATCTAAAATCTGCATGGTTATAGGGTACAATGTTCGATCTGTGCAAGAAAAAACGCTAGAAACATAAACCATAAATATAACCATCAAGCCATGTCCGATCTACTTGGGGTCGGCTTTATGAATCCTTCTTCGTCATTCATTTCTACTTAGGGCTATATATGTCGTCAATGAAAGTTTTTTCATTTCTTTTTTAACAACTTCCATCAATGTTAATTTAGGTCTTCCCCTCCTCCTTGGACCTTCCACACTAATCTGGGACCCTCTCCTTATCAAGGACGACTCTACTCTACATTGTACATGGCTAAAAACAGCAGTAGAAAATAGATTTGATCTGGTGTTTTACATTAATTCCGCAATTATGTCAATAGTTCTCAATTTCCAAGAAACAGGAGCATGTTATAGTGCTAATTTCATGCTCATGAAATAATAAAGTTCAACTACTGTGCAGGATTGAACTGTTGTTTCTAGCATATTACTACTGGGCTTTATTGTTAATTCCCTGTGTGATTAGCACTATAGAAGCAAAATTTGCTCTCTCTCTCTCTCTCTCTCTCTCTCTCTCTCTCTGTATATATATATATATATATATATATATATATATATATATATATATATATGAGGAATGGGATCCTGCCTATCAAAGCATGGTTTTTTCCTACTTTGATTCATTGTTTGACCATCCTAGAAGTTTTGGAATTTGATGAAATTTGGTGAGGGTGTTGTCTAGGGTAAGATGATCATCCTCACAAATTTTTATCAAATTCCAAAACTTCTAAGAGGGTCAAATGGTCGAAGCAAAATCTGTAAAATCTGCAGTCACCGTTAAAATCTACAGATTTTGCTTCGACCATTTGACCCTCTTAAAAGTTTTGGAATTTGATGAAAATTTGTGAGGATGATCATCTACCCTAGACAACACCCTCACCAAATTTCATCAAATTCCAAAACTTCTCGGATGGTCAAACAATGAATCAAAGTAGGAAAAAACCCTGCTTTGATAGGCAGGATCCCATTCCTCTCTCTCTCTCTCTCTCTCTCTCTCTCTATATATATATATATATATATATATATATATATATATATATATATATATATATATATATATATATATATATATATATATATATATATATTTTCCATCGGTTGTTTCGATATAGGGTTGGCCATGCAGGTTAAAATTCATAATATTCTTCATGATTAAGCACCGGTCACGCTCCACTGGACTCGGAATTGGGGCTTAGAAATTTCCCAATTATGTAACCTAGTAATCCGGCCACATCAGTTGATTCCAATACTCCCTACATGAAATCACCCCACTTTCTGATGGAGGATCTACGGGGATGCGGTTGGAATTATTCATAGTTTCCTTGTAAATTTTTTGTATAAAATGAGGTGCAGGGCATCATGTAATTTGAGAAAATAAGAACACAAGTTTCACCTCAATATCATCAAGGATATTTGCATTTATCATAAAATGTTGAATCACAACGTTGGTAAAATAATAAATTGAGAGAGAGCAATTCAATTTACAAAAGAAAAAATTGAAAATTTTGCAAGATTCGATCTAGAGAGAGAGAGAGAGAGAGAGAGAGAGAGAGATTTTGAATTTACGAAAGAAAATCGTGATCTTTCTGCAAGTTTCGATCTCCTGACCGGTTCAATGGTGCAGCGGGAACGACAGATGGTTGTAGTTGGAGTTCTAGCGTTTTGGTAGAGCCCTTGAAACAGAACGTCGGGATACACCGAGGGAGGAAAGGAGTACAAGTTGGCAGAACACTCAGCTGACGTATGAAGTGTAGAGGAGTCCCCAACCGATAGCTCAGCTGGGTAAGACACATGCAATCCCTGGCCTTGGTCAAGAGTTCGAACGAGTTCAACGACATATTGAGCACCTCCAACAGCCTCCGAAGGGAGCTCAGAAAAAGGACGTGGCTCTTCGAGAGAATTGATGGCGCTCCAACTGGCTCCGTTCGGTGATCTGAAGACCGATGTGGCGTTCCACATAAGTCATGCTTGCTCGGGGCCTCCGAACAGCTCCACATGCAACAGAGGTCTTTCGGAGCCTCTGAACGAATTGATTAATATATTTTTTACAAAAAAGACTTCCATATTTTTACAAATAATCTTTTAGACATCCAACGATGCATGCACTGCCCAACGGTTATTTTTAACCCGTTTGATGAAAATTTGGAGGGTTTAGATAAGTTACAAATATGAGGGGGTTTGATGTAAAATGGCTAGGATATACTAGTTTCGAGGCCGTTGGAGGGGACCTTCTCTCAACTAGGATATTTCGATGAGGTACCTGCCAAAATGGGGTCCACAGTGCTTAGGAGGTCCTCCTAGTTAGGAGATCGTTGGAGATGCTCTTACTCCTTATCCGACCCATATTCATTTTGGGTATTGTAAGTTGCACTCTAGACTATCTCATGGCCGGTGTCAGCCAAGTATTCTCATAAACTTCTTCCCCTTAGAATGCATTGGGTTAGATATCAGTAGCTTGCATAAAGATGGTTGTTTGCAATTTGTGTACAGCTATTGGCATGAATTTGGTTCATGTCCATGTTGCGCGCACATTTGACATAATATATAAGTAAAACATAAAGACAGAGTCAGCTAAAAATTATATTTTAAATATCAAATCCCCCCCCCCCCTATATTATCAATTCATTACTTAATTAGTTACGATCCCTCCTTGAGATCACAAAGGGATCGCCACGATGGCAGCGCACGCACGATTGACGTTCACGGCAGCACGAAGGGATTGCAATTGAAATCCCCGTGATAGCGAGGTGGCGAAGCGTTAGGGCAGCAGTATAGCTCGGCACAGGCGACACTATAGAAGAGACACGAACAACAATAATGGGCCTGTGGTGATGCAGCATAGGCCTGCACACAATGCATGGAGGCTGTGCAGCAGATAAAGCATGATGGTCGGCCAGGAGAGTAAAATAATTGTTTACTATTTCCGGTCTTCTCGAGGTCACCGGTGGTGACCCAAGAGGCAAGGCCGTGGGTGAGAACCACAAAACCCTAGTATGAGCAAACCCACTCCTGATACCCATGGGACATCACTCGGAATGCTCCAAAAAGGCTAACCTTGGAGGGGAGTAAATCGGGCATATGAAGGAAGAATACACTGCTCCTTAACCTATGTGAGAGTATTACCCATATAATATTGTACACTTCCCTCAACAGTGGTCTATGAAAACAAAAAATCGTCAAGAAATACAATTGAAGCCTGTTAGATGTAGTGTTACTATTAATCCTGCCTTGGTTGTGGTATTGTAATGGTGTGCGTTCTCTCCTTATATAAGGGAGTAATCTTATGTAATGATATCAATACAAGGAGTTTTTCTCCCCAAAATCATATTCTCTCTTCTTATCTCTTCGTAACATGGTATCAGAGCCAAGTTGCTCGGTCTAGGGTTCAGAGTTATCATCTCCTGCCTCGGCCTCCTCGGTCACCGGCCGACTGTGTCGAGGACGTCGAGAATAGTAATTATTTTCCTTTTTTTGACCTCTCGTGATGTCACGTCAATCCAGTTGTTCCTTGTTCATGACCGATTTGTCTCCCTCTTTCTTGGTAGCATGATATCAGAGCCAATCTAGAGTTCAGAGTTCTATCTCCAATCTCGGCCTCCTCTGTCACCATCGGCGATCTCGAGGAGGCAAGGAATAGTAACGTTTTTTTTTTTAGTTCTCTCTTCTGCTTTTTTGGTTCTTTCTTCCTTATCCAGTCACCAAGTCCCCTTCCTTCGAGATCCAGTTGTCGAATCCTCAGTCAAAATCGTTTCATCGAGGGCCTCTGCTGCTCATTCACCATTCACAAGGCCAGTGCAGTGTCAAGGTTGCCTCTATATATACAAATCCGTCGGCTCCTCTCTCTCTCTCTCTCTCTCTCTCTCTCTCTCTCTCTCTCTCTCTCTCTCTCTCGTATCCAAGTCGCACATGACCTCCCCCCGAAAACTTTCGAGAATGTTAATTTCTTTGCCTTTACCTATTTTCTATGTTACATATTCCTAGCTCTCGATCACCCTTTCCTTTCCTAACCGGAAACAGTCACAAACGTCCCTTTAACTCTTCTCTCTCTATCTTTTATCTCGTCTAGTTGTACCAACCATCTCAACCTGCCTCCTCCTGGTGCATCACAGTCGTCGGATCTGCCTCCTCCCTAGTCACGTCGGTCTCTTCCCAGCTGCCTTCCCGGCCGTCTCCGGTCAATTTCCTCATGCCGATCGATTTTTATCGGCCTCCTCCCTACGGTCTTTCCTTCTCTGACAAGGCATCGACAGTGGCACATGGGAGCCAGATCAGACCGGCCTGCAGATCCGGCCATCTGCGCCCCCGTTCGGTCTAGCTCCTCTGTCAACCTATTGATTCACCCACTAGTTTACTCCCTTCTCACGCTGCTCGGATCCAACCTTCTCTGCATCACTTGGCCGCCTCATCCCGGCCCTGCCGTACCTGGCCGCCCATCTTTGGATTGATCCTGATATGCCTGTAACCTGCCAGACTCCTCCTTCCTTGCACCGATCAATTTCCGCCGACCTCGTCCTTCCTCGCGGGCGCCCGCAGAAGTTGCCGCGCACATGCGGAGGTCACCAGCTCATGCCCGCACATCAATATCGTAGCTCGTGTGCCCATCTCAAATCATCGCCTGTGCTAAAGATACACGCGCTCGACCAGATCCGGCCGCCCGCGTCAGATCTAGTCGCTCCCTGCACACTAGATCCGACAACCTCTCCTGCGCGAGACACTGTGCAATCTCAACTGTTTCTGCGTGAGACCTCCTGTCGTCTGTGCGATCCTGATACTGGTGTCTCTCCTCCCTGTGATCGGCCTCCGTGTCGTTGAGTTACTGTTGGTCTCGACTCTTGACCTCCTTCATGTGATCGCAGCCCGCCATCGTAGTGTTGTTGTTGGCCTCCTTTCCTCGCGATCCCAAGAACATGTCGAATCTGCCTCAGCCCGCGTCGGTCTCTTGTCTCAACCCGCATTGGCCCTATCCGCGCACTGCCTGCGCTTGTCCAACGGCCTACCTGTGCCCTGCTCGTGTCGGCGTTGCTCGTGCCTGTGTTGACCATGTTTACGCCGTGCTCTGTGCCCGCGTCAGCCCTGCCTGCGCTCATGTCGACGCTACCCGCGCCTATGTCGACCATGTTTGCACGGCGGTCTGCTCCCACAACCTTCGGGCTGGCACTTGCGTCGACCCTGCATGCACTCTATCGGTCCGCCTACACCATGCACTTGTCAATCTACCCCGCCGGCTGCGCTTGACCTGTTGCTCTCCTACGGCCTCTCTATCCATCTCCCTCTTAGGGATTAATCTCGCCTGTGCCTTGCGCTCTGTCGATCTATCCGTACACAGCCTATCTGCCTAATCCCAGCTCTCTGTCGGTCCAACCGCCTGCGCCCTGCACTTTGCTAGCCTGCCTGCACCTTGCATTATATTGTGTCGGTCTGCCTATCTACACCCTGCACTCTGCCAATCGAGATATTCTCTCTCCCTCCGATCGTGCTTCTCTCATAGCGGGATTGATATCGCGCCTCCTCTGCTGATCGAGATTCTCTCCATCCTTCTGATCGAGTCTCTCTCTCTCTCTCTCCAGCGTCTCTGATCTCCTTGGCCATATATTGTCTTATTCGCTATTTCTAGTTGTGTGACCTTATTAGAACTACGTCTTTTTTTTTTCTCCTTCATCTGTGATGATTGAAATCTTTTATGAGGTGTCAAGTGCTTGCTTTGGCCTAGTGCTTGCCTCTTATGTGGTCTCACGCATTCACACCTCTTTTAGCCGATCTCTCCCTTTTGGACTTCTTCATTGCCAACTTCCAGCATCATTGGTTTCCTCCGATTCTTAGTGATCCTTACTAGTTTCCCGGTTAACCTGCTTAATTATAGGTTGGTCGGGTTCCCCCGGTTGTCCTACTTACAGGTCAATCGGGTTCCCATGACAACTTACTTGTATGTTTCCCTGGTATTATCTTTACTTTACATATTTGGTGTATTTTTTTTCCTTTCTTTTAGTAAGCAAAACCGATGTTGGCTTATATCTTACATCATTTTTATGGGGTGTGTGTGATCTAGTGTTACTATTAGTCCCACCTTGGCTGTTGTATTGTAATGGTTTGCATTGTACGTTCTCTCCTTATATAAGGAGAGGTAGTCGTATCTAATAATATCAATACAAGCAGTTTTTCTTCCCAAAACCCTATTATCCCTTCCTCTCTCTTCTTAACAAAGCCAAAAACAAAATCGTCAAGAAAACCCTTGCAGACACCGCGTCTGAACTCATTTGGCTCATTAATTAAGACTAGTATATTTTTTTTGCTGGACAGGCCAAACGGTCAGAGAACAAGGTGCTAGAGCAAGAGATCAATGAGATCCGGAGATCGAAACGTGGGAGGAAGCCGTTGCTATTTATTAATTCCATTGTCTCTTGAACATGCCAGAAATGTACGTCCTTGATTCGCACGTTCAAAATTTGCAAACAAGAAAAAGTTCACCGCACGGTGTCCATACCGGGAGTCGAACATGAAACCTCTCCATACCATACCATTGGTTTTTCTAAAAAAAAACTACGTTATACCATACAATTTTATTTTTTTTTTGGCAACAATTGCCTCTCCAAGCAATCTATCTAGCAACCAAGTAACTGAGTACAGTTGGTTTATTGCCCCAACTACAGTACATATTGTTCGGCATCATTATCTCCACAAGACCATCTAGTAGTACTAATTTCTAATTATCTTTGGTGAAGGAACAAGGCAACTCTTGTAGGTTAAGCAACAGCGATCACCAAGTACACCGGTGGCGGTGAGCTTCCTCACCTCACCTGTCTCCATGTCATAACCAAGCAACTCCTTTTCGATGCCGAAGACGACGACACCACCGCCCACGAACGGCGTCCGAACCGTCCGAAGCACCCCCTTGATGGCCGGACTCCGCAGAGAAAGAGAACCCGGAATGCTTGATAAATCGATGGAGTGCCTCTTTATCCAGCAAGGGCCGCCCTGAGCGGGAGCGGGAGAGGCGGCGGCGGCACTGGCCTGCATGGACCAAATCACGATCTTGTTGTCGTACGTCCTCGCGCTGAAGCTCAGCTCCCCATTCCATTCGCCAAACCACCCGGCCCGCCTCCCTTGAGCGGTCTGCGGCAGGGGGTGGAGGCCGCCGAGCTCGCTCTTGGTGTCGAACCACATCACGTAGCCGAGATTGCACTCCCAGTACATGACCCCTCGCACGCATGCGGACCCTTTGTTCGGAGACGGCCACATGTAAGGGGATCGGAAGACAACCCTGGATTCGGACGTCTCCCACCGGCTTGTCGTCGACGAGAAGACTTGGAACATATAGAACTCCACCTCATCACCGTCAAGAGGGTACTCACTGACCAGCACTAGTTTGTAGGTTACAATCGAGCCTGGTGATGATCCCACATCGACAGCCAATCCCCAAGGGCTGCACTCAAGGATTTCTCCGATCGGGTGAGAGGGAGGCCAAGGAAGGAGGCTCCAGTCCCTCAAGCAAGGGTTCCCCACATAGAGTTGCCGTCCGCGGGCGCTATGGCTCATGTCGAGCCCTAACATGCAGACAAGGCCATTGCATGAGGCCACCATATGAAGCATGAAGATCCGGCTCCGCCAGTTGGGGATGAAGACCGGGCGAAGGTCGTCGGCCGGGAAGAAGATGCATCCGCCGGCGTAACCTCGCCTTGCGATATGGTACAATGGGCCGGAGGGAGCGGTCTCGCAGTGCAGGCGGAGGAAACAAGGATCCTTGCCGCTGGATATCAAGCTGCGCCACCGTCTGCACGCGCATTGGAACCTCAGGAGAGCTTTTCCCGGCAATCGAGGGAGGATGCACAAATCTATTACTTCTTCGCTGAGGCGTGAAACCCTAACCCTAGAAGACTCTCCCATGTTAATTACCGTTGATGGGAGAGAAGCTTATTAGGTTGTATATATAGAGAGACCGACGAGTACGTGAGTACTAATCCCGCACGGATACGTACTTTGATGCTAACGGATATTACCTCCTTACCCTATATAGTCGGCGTATGTGGCGCGATGCAATTGGTCCGTCAAAGGGGATCGTCAAATTTTAATGGGTTATTTTGACTTTGCCCCCCAAATTTGGCGATGAATTAGACTTTACCCCCATATTCCTTAATTAGACCTTACCCCCCAAAGCTAACTGTGCCGTTAGCTCACCATCTAAGAAAAATGGGTGAGCTGACGGAAAAGAAATAAAGATTTGGGGGGTGAGCTGATGGAACAGTTAGTTTTGGGGGGTAAAGTCTAATTACTTAAATATGGGGAGTAAAGTCTAATTCAATACAAAATTTGGGGGGTAAAGTCAAAATAACCCAGTTTTAAATTGGTAGCTCGTTTAAGAGAGAGGAGAGGAAAGAGGGGGCACGAGTGGGGAATGAGGAGTCTGCCACGTGCCACCTAAGGCCCGACTAGTAGAATGGGCGGGTTAATTGGTGATGAGTCTCCCACAGAACAAATTTTGTATGTGCAGAACAACTAAACATTTCAATCAATCTTAAATCCCTGATCTATTTTATAAACCTAGAACTAACCCTAATATTTTCTTCTCCGATCTCTCTCGAGCACGTGAGTGGTGGAGGCAACCTCGATGACTCGGGCGACCACGACCTTGAACCCGACGACCTTTATCTCGCCCCAGAGAGTCGGCGACCTCGACGATTCCGTCGAGTTGCAGCTACTTTGTCACTACCGGAGCGGTAGTGAAGAGCATCGGCAATGAGAAACAGCCACCATTCAATCCCAGGTTAAGAAATCCTAGATTTAGGGTTTATCCCATGGACCATAGATCTTGGGTTTAATTAGGGTTAGCTAGGTTTAGGTTCGGTTCTACGGCAACGGCTCCGACGATATGACGGTTCAGTTCGAAGGTTAGGAGGTTTCACTGGTTCGATGGCATAGAGAAGAAAAATTGAAATGCTACGGAGGGCATTTTGATCCACAATATTTTAAATTCCTTGCTCACAAATCTGAAATACGAGAAAATTTAAATCCTACTAAATACTTGCTTGCAAGTCCGAAATACGAAAAAACATTTAAGTCCGAATTATCGGATGCGATCCGATGACGATCCGATCGAATCCAAACCAACTTCAAAATCCAAAAGACGATAACTTATTATTTTCAAACGCTTAGACTCTAAATTAGTTAATCAGAGAGTAAAATCTTAGAATATCTACTAAATACGTGCTCACAAGTCCGAAATATGAAAAAACATCAAAGTCTGAATTATCAGATGCAATCCGATAACGATCTGATTGAATCCAAACCAACTTCATAATTCGAAACAGGCTAATTTACGACTTACTAATTAGCATTTTTTTTTGTAGAGGGGGGGTGAGTCAAATTTGTTCTTATATTAATTATAGATATCAATCATTTATTTAATAAATATATGATGTTAATTGCAGGATATGCGGCGTCAGGGGATGAGACCACCAGTAGGGATGGCAACGGTGCTGTTTCGGTGCGATTTTGGACAAAACCGAAACCGCACCGCAACACCGAACCGCAACATCGAAACCGCACCGCACCGCGATGGTGTACCATATGTAAAACCGAAACTGCACCATACGGTGCGGTGCATCGCGGTTTAACATTATAATGGCCTAAACGGTGCGGTTTTTTGATGTTTTGGGCAAAACCGAAACCGCACCGCAACACCGATACCGTAAACCAAAATCGCACCGTACCACGACGGTTTTATATTTTGGAAAACTAAAACTGCACCATGCGGTGCGGTTTTCCGCGGTTCACGGTTTTAAACCGCACCGTTGCCATCCCTAACTTTGAGGGTGTTCTTCGCGCTGCCCCTTCGCCTTATCCTACCAGTGCGGCATGTACCTCTGCAGTTTCTCCTAGCACTACAACTGCCTCTTCCGGTCGATTCCTTCTACCCCAAAACCACGGCTTCTCTCGACCTTTGTAGTTTCTCCTGGCACTACAACTGCCTCTTCCGATCGATTCTTTCTCCTCCAAAACCCTAGCCCCCCCCCCTCTCTCTCTCTCTCTCTCTCTCTCTCTCTCTCTCTCTCTCTCTCTCTCTCTCTCTCTCTCACACACACACACACACACACACACACACACACCCACCCACCCACCCACCCCCTTAGGGTTATTAGTGACACTCATGTTTCGATCTCCATGCTTTTGACATAAAATTTTTGGTAATCTTTTAATGTATGTTCGTTTGGCGAGTAAATTAGGTTGGGCATTGATATACCTAGGTCATCTCACTTTGTACCATGTTCTTTTGTCCAATGTCCCATGTAAATAACTTTTCAATATTCCTTTTTTCCCTAGTTTGGTGGCACATTAATTAGAGGTATGACCAAAATTGGTTGATATTGATTGCCCACATACTATGGGCAAGACCTTATTTGCCAAGATCTATTTGATCCGTCAAAATTTAGATGGATTTGCCTAGCTGAAAAGAACATGTGACATTTAATTTCCCGAAACATCGTTGTCCTTGCCCATGAATATCTCAAGCAAATAAATTTTCCTTCCCATTTATGTCTCACCAAAGAACAAACCCTTAGGGCCCGTTCTTTTGGTGAGTAAATTAGGTTACTCATTGATTTATCCAGGTAATCTCACTTTATGCCACGTTCTTTTGTCCAATGTGCCGGGTAAATAAATTTTCAAGATTCTTTTTTTTTTCTAGTTTGGTGACACATTAGAGTCCCACCAAAATTGATCGGACATTGATTGGCCACCGCGAGCAAGACATTATTTGCCAAGATCTTTTTGATCCATCAAAAATTTAGATGGATTTGCTCAATTGAAAAAAACATGAGATATTAAATTTACCGAAACATCAAGTAAATGAATTTTCCATCCCAATTATGAATTATGTCTTGCATTGAGAATGAACCAAGTACATTCTTGTGGGGGTCACGATGTCAACCACCACCCATTATTTTCCTTTCCTATGTTTTCTTAGCAACCAAACACAAGTTGACAGTTTTTGTCAACCGTTCAATTTCTCATCTGGTTCATTAGACGGGGAGAAATTGACAGTTTTTTGAGATGGTTAGCACCGTGAGAAATTGGCTCCTTCAAGAATACAATAATTAGGGATGGAGGTCAACACCTCGAAGCCGTATTTTCCATTAGGGCTGTGCAAAAACCGACCCGAACCGTCTAACCGAACCGAAACCGATCAAATTTTAATCGAAATAACCGAACCGACAAAACCGATTAAATTGGTTTCGGTTCCCGGGTATGGAACACTGAACCGAAACCGAAAAAACCGATCCGACTCCTTAAATCATAAACCCAACGACCATAATACTTTTGTTTCCAGTAAGTGCAAGTATGAAATAATTATGTTATATCTACAATGTTTCAAAAGAGTGAACGTCGGTTGATTTTGCTTTGAACTTTCATTTTGGCACTATGTAGAGACACAATCATCCACTGATTTGTGATGAACTAACGATCAAAATTCAAGAGCCAAGGGCTCTTGCATACCTCATATCAACCGAAACCTAGTACATTATTTTCCTTTCCTATGTTTTCTTAGCAACCAAACACAAGTTTAAGAAGGCAAGACTTTCTCTAAGGATCAAGGGAAGGCTGTAGAACCCCTCCTTTCATAATAGGCCTCTCCTGAAGGCTGCAAGGTAAGTTCCACGATCCTGAGTGGTGCTAGAAGAGGGAGAGATGGAGCCCAAGCATAGTGTATTATGAGCAGAGATGGAGCCCATGTTTACTTGTAATGGGACACAACAACAACAAAAGAAAATGAGATGAAGAGAAGCTCTCTCTCTCTCTCTCTCTCTCTCTCTCTCTCTCTCTCCTTCTATTAACAGAGAGGAAATGACATGTAGTAGAAGAAACAGGTTTTATGGCGGTTCATTTCCAGGTGTTCAGGAGCCTCTTCAAGTTGATAGCTGCCGGGAACCTCATGCAGAATTCTTCGAGTTCTCTGCGAAGATCCTGGTCTGCAAGATCACCACAGCCACCCATGAAATCATCAGAACATACTTCATTGTGGGCGGCGCTACATATGGGTGAGTGGGGTCAATTGACCCCACTCACCAACTCAAATCTATTAAAAAAATATATTAAAATTTTATTTTTATTATAATTTATTTAGTTTTGAATGTTGGTTTGACCCCACTCCATTGATTCACCGAACCCTAATTCATGTTGTCACGTGAAAAATAGTTTTTATTTCAATTTTTGACCCCACTGATAAAATTCCTGGAGCCGCCAACTTCATGCATCCCAAAAATAGAAAACAACATAAAAAAAAGTGGAGTCTAAAATTGTAATTGAGCTAAGATAACCTAAATTCAGAGATTTCTTTGAATTATTTGTGATGACTCGAGTTCCCCCCCCCCCCCCCCCCCCCCCCAAAAAAAAAAAAAAAAAAAATTTTAAAAGGTACCTCTTGAGGACGGGAGTAATCGGGAGACAATGATCCCCACTCCCATTACTGATGTGGGACTAAACCATGTGAGACATGACCATGTCAACATTATTCAAGGCACGAACCGTTTGTCAAATTAGTGAACGGACCACTGCTTTATTCGTTTGCACTAATGTTCGTGCATTATCCAGAATTTCGCTGAATATCTAATCGTACGAACAAGCATACTAACCGTTCATTATCTTATTCTGTCTTTGGACGAGGCTCTGTAGAAAGAGAGACACCATCTTCGTACGATTCAATTTTTTCTTCTGGCCCTAGGGATATCAAAAAATAACAACTTAGCACATTTGCTCCGTATACGACTAAATTCCAAGTGAAGCATTAAAATTAAAACACTGAACTTTCAATTTAAGGGAATGAAAAAAGGAAAAACTTCCAAACTAACCATGTGGATACCCTAAAAAAAGAGAGTTTTTCCATGATCAAAGAGTAGTGCACATTCTTTTTTGAAACAAGAATATAATTCAATATTTCTGGCAGCGACTCATTTCTTCGTTTCGTATTCCTCTT
Source organism: Chamaelirium japonicum (assembly GCA_947650365.1). Classification (NCBI taxonomy): domain Eukaryota; kingdom Viridiplantae; phylum Streptophyta; class Magnoliopsida; order Liliales; family Melanthiaceae; genus Chamaelirium; species Chamaelirium japonicum. The sequence continues at coordinate 32,095,292 of OX393556.1, forward strand.
TGTAATTGACAAGGACAACATCTAAAGAAGAGAGCCGAAGGAGGAAGAAATACCGTGGTGCTTCGACAGGACGACGTACACTTTTTTATGTACTTTTTTAGGAACTCCAGAGGGAGGTCAACTGCAGTTGCAAGCATCTCCACAACTTTCATGGATGGATGGCTCGTGTCCATATTCACAAGAACGATGAAACACCTGTAGCGGCAAACTTGCAGCATAAAGGCCGGTACAAACAAAGGAGAACTAGGGGGGGGGGGGGGGGTGGATGAAACAAACATACTCTTCGATTACAGAACAATTCATCAACTGTTTGAGGAGTCCAACAGCTATATCAGGATTGTGTTCAACAAGTTCCTGGAAACCAGATACCAGTAGCACTTTCAGATTTTGGGCAAGGTGCACGAATAAAATTAAATTAAAAAAAAAACTTCTGAAAAGAAAATATTGCGTACCGGTAGCATCCGAGGGGTAAATCCGCAGTTATAAACAAGCTTTGAATTGGCAGCAATTTCCAAGAATTGCTGGAAGAATTGCAAATAGAAGTGACTGTTTTGAAACTTGTACTCTAGGAAATCCAACTAAAGGATGGGTAAAGTTATCCATGTCAACAATGGAACAGAAAGTAAAGAGACCAAATTATACATGGTATCATAAACTGGACTGTAAGACAAGCCACTGATACAAGGCCAAAATTGATTTTTTTTTTTTTGAAACAAAGCCGATACGATGATCAAATTTGAAGTCGGATATACTAAATCAATGAACTCTTCATTCATTCATTCACGGATCCAACACAGTAATCTATGTCTGGTTCATTTCAGCATAGATTGTTCCTTCAGCTCAAAATTGGAGGATTCTAGTAGTGGAAACCTCTTGTTCGGTACGTTCAAGAGGACCTTTCAAAGCTTTTGCCATCATATCTCTAAAAGGAGCCCAACGGCTAGTGCCAGGGTACATGCCATTGTCCCACAATAGCATGTAGTCAACCTTAGGGTTGAGCCACACAAGCTGTACAAAAATCAGAAAAGTATTAGTTGGACAATCATTAAAAAAAATTCCAATAATTGAGATCTAAGTGAGCCTTGCCTCTCCACTTAGTACTGGGAGCATTGGTGGAAATGGCCTTATCCACTGGGGACTTAACCCTTCTTCCAGAGATAATTTCTGAAGCAAATCAGCTACAACAGTATCCTTATCCCCGGACTCACGCCTGAAAACAAATGGCAATTTAATTGAGTTTCCAACCAAAACATTAACAGAGACAAAGGCCAAATCCCTTTGTATGGTTAATTGATTATTACCCTAATGAGTTTGCACCACGACCGATAGGTACATCTGGGTCTGCTATAACATTTTTGACAGCTGCAGTTTTGAAAATGGAAGGTCCTGCCTTTAGTCTATCAAAATATTGCTTCTGCAGTTGTTCCGGTTGCAATAAAACCTAAACCTCCATGAAATGGATGTGGTCATCAAAGAAATGAAAAGGGTTTCAAGCAAATGCTGAATATAAGCAACATGTCAACTACAAAACTATACAAGCTTGTCAGCATGCTTCTCTATTGAAATCATTGAATACAAACTCACATGCGATGATGAATCAAAGCCTTCAATATAATCTACAGCTGACTGCTTCAGAACCTGTGTGAAAAGGTCCAGATATATATAACTTGAGACAATGAGATGGAAATGTTGATATAATAATATGTATATGTTAGGAACTTAGGAGATGACGGCGGCTGCAGAGAAGGGGCGGCGGAGAGGTGCAGCGGGAGGAGTTAGGTGGGGTAGGGGTGTGCATCGGTTCGAAACCGACCTATTTAGGCAAAACCCAAACCGATCCAACCTTGGTCGGTTTTGAGGATTTTCAATCCGATCCAAACCCTAAGATTGGAATCCAATCCAATTAAAGTCGGTTTGGATTGGATTGGATGGTCGGTTTAGGCTTTGAACCATGTTCTTATTGGGCTCCCCCCCCTCCCTCTTCTATTAGGACCTAGTTCAAACTTAGAAAATAATAATTGTTATCAAATCATTAGGCCCAAATAAACTTTTTAACTGATTTTGAGTCATCTTACAGTATTGCAATGGTCGTTGGTAGCAAGTGTATATGAGGACATATGGTATATTTAATAAAATATTATATGTATATACATATGTCGGTTCGGTTTAGGTCGGTTTTGAATTTACAAATCCGTCAACCGATCCAATCATGTCGGTTTTTTAAAAACCCAATCCGATCCGATCCATTGAGTGTGTCAAAACCGATCAAAATTGGTCGGTTTGGTTTGGTTTTGTTGGTTTGATCGGTTTGGTTTGGATCCTGCACACCCCTAAGGTGGGTGCGGCTGCAGGGAGGCTGCGAGGAGAGGAGGCCGGGATGGGGCGGCAAGGAGGTGGGGTGCGGCTGAAGGGAGAGGTCGGGATGGAGTGAGGGGGTGCGGCTGCGAGGAGGAAGGTGGGTGCAGCTGCAGGGATAGGACGGTGGTGGCCGGGTGGGTTGCCAGAGGGCTACGGGGAGAAGAGGGTTGCAAGGGGACTGCGGGGAGAGAGGTGAGGCCGGTGTGGTTGGGGAGATCGGTGCAGGAGGGGAAGGCCGGAGGAGGATGAGACCGGTGCCGGAGGAGGTGCCGTAAGAATCGCATTCACCGCGGAGAAACCCAAACACTCTAATACCATGTTAGGAGATGACGGCTAGGGTTTGGAGAGAATAAAATGCTCTTCATTGAGGGAATAAGCCCAATATATATATACACCATATTACAATAGTGAATGCCCGTGCCTATCGGCACTGCAGCGAGTCGCCGAAGCCCCTGGGCATCGCCACCCCCCCTCCCCCACCCCCCAACCCCCCGAACCCAAATCCTCTACCCCATTTCTCTGCCCCCAAAGTCACAGTCATCTTATGCACTGTACCCGATCGGTGCATCGCACTTAGTCCCAACTGGCAAGTAAAGAAACGGCTTTGATTGGCCCAGCGACATAGGCACCAACATGTACCTGATCATTGTTGTCCCTTTGCCTGCCGATTGGGGTGAGTGCGATGCACCGGTATGGTATGGGTGCAACAGAGGGTTGTGACTTGGGGGTAAACGATGGGACAAAGAAATGGGGAAGAAGATTTAGGTTCCTCCGTCACCCTCGGAAAGAGAGATGGAGAGAGTTCGTGTGGGGTAGAGAGAGAGATAGTTGGTTAGAGAAAGGGCGAGAGAGAGAGAGAGAGAGAGAAAACCGGGGGGAAAGAGAGAGAACAAGGGGGAGAGAGAGAGAGAACCAGGGAGGGAGTGGGTAGGAGTGAGAAAAAATTGAGGGGGGGAGAGAGAAAAGCTAGAGAGAGAGAGAGAAAACCAGAGAGAGAAAGCGACTGAGAAAGAGAGTTAGTTAGAGAGAGAGGAGTCGGGGAGAGAGAGAGAAAGATCGGAGAGAGAGAGAGAAAGCGACTGAGAGAGAGATAGTTAGAGAGAACCGGGGAGAGAAAGATGGAGAGAGAGGAACCGGGGGGGAGAGAGAGAGAACCGAGGAGGGAGTGGGTAGGAGAGAGAGAGAGAGAAAACCAGGGGGAGAGAGTGAGAGAGAGAGAAGAGCCAGAGAGAGAAAAACCGGAGAGAGGGACCAGAGAGAGCAACTGAGAAAGAGAGTTAGTTAGAGAGAGGGCGAGAGAGAGAGAACTAGGGGGAGAGAGAGTTAGTTAGAGAGAGAGAGGGAGGGAAAGAGAGAGAACTGGAGATAGAGAGAACCGGAGGGAGAGAGAGAGAGAGTCGGGGAAAGAGAGAGAGAACCGGAGGGAAAGAGAGAGTCGGGGGAAGAGAGAGAAATAGAGAGACGGAGAGAGATAGATAGATAGAGTAAAACGGAAAAGAGAGACGGAGAGAAAGAGTCGAGGGAAGAGAGAGATACAAAAAGAGCTGATGTGTGACACCGCACACTGCACCGTAACAGCCTTATATATATATATATATATATATATATATATATATATATATATATATATATATATATATATATATATATATATATATATATATATATATATATATATATATATGAGGGCAGGGAGCCTACACTTGAGGTGTAGCATCGTTGCTACACCTCTCGCTTGTTTACCCTTCCTAGAAGTTTTAGCATTTGATGATTTTTGGTGGGTGTGTTGTCCAGGGTAAGGTGATCATCCTCACCAAAAATCAACAAATTTTAGAACTTCTAGGGTCATCAAATGAGCTTGGCAAAATTAACGGTTATAGTGAACGGTCAAAAATATTTCGAACATTTGATAACCCTAGAAGTTTTAGAATTTATTGATTTTTTGTGAGGATGATCACCTTACCCTAGAGAACACATCCACCAAAAATCACCAAATTCTAAAACTTCTAGGATGGCAAACAATGCCTGCGGTGCAACAATGACGCTGCACCTCAGGTCCAAGCTCCCTTTTCCATATATATATATATATATATATATATATATATATATATATATATATATATATATATATATATATATATATATATATATATATATATATATATATATATATATATATATATATATATATATATATGGGGATGCTTAGGTGCGGTCCGTGTCCGCAGCCGTCCGATGCACCACACCGTGCATCCGATGCATGCGGCGGGTGCATCGGACGGCTGCGGACACGGACCGCACCTAAGCATCCCCCTATATATATATATATATAATTCATGGTCAATTGTTTGAGCCAATTTTGAAATTTCCATTTCGACCAATATTTTGACACTCTGGATAAGGAAATGTTTCATGAAAATATTTCAATAGTGTGGAAATATTACAGTTTATAGAAATGGTGGAAATATTAATTTTATAATATAATTTTTTAGTGAAACTTTGGATAGTCATAAATCTAGCATAGATACACTTTGGAATAATTAAATTACATTTCTATACTCTCTTGGGGTGCGGAACTCTATATAGGTTGTATCTCTATGTATGTTGTGCTGATGCATTGTCTAAACATTGAAAAGATGAAAATATTGTTCAAAAATAAAATATGATCATATAAAGTTATTGATATGCCAAGGTTCGAATTTTCCACTTCATATTGGTCTAGTTTTGACTAGGGCTTTTACTTTACCCCGACTTTTTATCAAAAAGCTGAAAAATCATGATTCTCAATTTTGGCTAAGTTTGACAGGAAAAAAGAGTTCTTGTTAAAGGAATTTTTTATAGATTCAAAATATTTTACCGATCTTTAGGTTTTTAAGTTAATCTTATACTTCTAGATTTTCTAAGCTTTTTTGGGGTCTAAAATATTTTGAGGTTTTTATTCCACCGAACTTTCTTTTTTAGCAAAAATTGTAGTATGATTTTTTATAAGAACTGAAAATTTATATTTTGATTCCTTTTGATTTTGATTTTTCTGATTTTTTACTAAATCCAAATGGGGGTATTTGCTTATTTACATAAAATAACTTAAAGTAAATAGAATACTTATGTCAAGCTGAAATACACCTTATCCTAAACATAGTCCTGTCTTTTCTAAGTGTTGAATTCCGAAACCCGAAAACTTGAGGATTTTGGGACCGACTTCGAGAATATTTCAAGAAATTTCATGTTATTTCATGATATATTGTGAAATATCGTAATTTTCCAACTAACGGAGATTGTATATGATATTTCGTATTGGTCTCGGAAAAATAAAATATTTCCCGAAATTTCACAAAATATTGTGATTTTTTTTATCCTTGTGGTTGAAGCTAGTCAAGGAAGTTACTCGATTTCGAGCAAGTCAGTCTCCACCATCTGCCACTGCTAGAGCCAAAAACAAGAAGGCCGACCCGCTAGCAAGCGCGGCCGCTATGTTCGGAGGAGAGAAGGCTAACCATTAAATCTAGGACATCCCAAGTTTAGAGCTCGAGGGGGCCACCATAAGCACCGACATTAATCAGTGAGATGATGCAACCCCAACTGAGGACCCGGAACATGACAACTAGATGACCCAACTCAGAAGTTCCCCGAGAATGGAACTTTGCCCGAAGGGCTTTCGGAAGCACAAAACATCAAAAGGCAAACATCGAGGTTTGTCCTGAAAGACGAGGTGCTCTACAGGAAGTCGTACAAAGACCGCTACTCCGGTGCCTCAACATGGTTCAGGCTTGAAGGATTTGCTACGAAGTGACGAGGGAGAATGCGGGAACCACTAGGGAGGTCGACTACTCGCTCACAAGGTCAACAGAGTAGGCTATTACTTACTAGCCCAGCCTAAAAGATGAGGTAGTCAACTATGTGAAAGTGTCAGCAATGCCAGAGACACAGTTCCGCCATCCATGTCCCTACGGAAGAACCATACAACCATCTCAGCCCATGGTCATTCCAGCAGTGGGAGCTCGACATAGTCGGGCAACTACCGACCTCAACTGGAAGGAAAATGTGTACCTACACGTGGCCACCAACTACTTCACTTAATGGGTCGAGGACGTCCACCTATAAAGTATCCGGGACCTCGAGGTGGAGATGTTCCCGTGGAACAACATCATCATCAGATTCAGGAACCTAAAGACTTTATCACAAATAATGGGCCCTTGTTCAGGTCTGCGAGGTTCAAGGACAACTACAAAGGGTACAGGATCACTCCTCTTCTTCGTACTACTCGCAAAGTAACGTTCAAGCCGAGGGACCAAACAAGGCTTTCATTAGTAACCTGAAGAAGGTGTTAGTCGGGAGGAAAGGGCTTTGGGAAAGGGCCTTGAACAGCGTACTCTGGACATACCAAACCATCCTGAGGAGACCAGCTAGGGAGTCTCCGTTCTGTTTAGCTTTAGACATCGAAGCCGTTGTACCAACAGAAAGGCTTCCCAACTACAAAAACGGTGGTGGTCACGGACGAAGTAAATCACGACTGGATTGCGAGTAGCTAGACCTATTGGAAAAGAGACGAGAACGTGTTATTGTAAGACTAGCATCATACCTCCAATGACTCAATAAAGCCTATGATAAGAAAGTTCAAAAACGTTCATTCCAAGTCAGTGACCTAGTATGGAGGAAGATGACACTAAATCTCAAGAACCTGAGCTATGGTAAACTCGAAGCAAGCTGGGAGGGGCCATACATCATCGACACACGAGGACCCGCTATTGGGTTCACGTCTCATTGGGTGGCCCACTTGTTTGGGCCTTAATGAGGGGCCATGTTTGGACATATAAAAAGGAAAGGGCAGAAGCCCTAGCCCCTAATTCATCTCATTCATCTAATCCCCATCCTCTCACTTGAGAAAGCAAGAGCATTTTGTAGAGAAAGAAGAAGGGATTTGGAGATTGAAAAACCTTGATGATGGCTTGTTGATGTGAGGAAACCTCTAGTACTATCTAGAGAGGAAAACATTGTAATACCACAATTTTACATAGTGGTCAACATTCGAATATTGGACTATGGTTTTCTCCCTTCTCCTTGAAGGTTTCCACGTAAATCTTGTGTGTGCTTTGGCTTGTTGGTTTGAATTGTCTTTATTGTGTTCTGATTACAATTGTTATTTCTCTTGTTGTCCATTTGCTTGCAAAAAGGTGAAAAAATAGAGAAGGTTTTCCCAACAAAGTGGTATCGAGGAAAAGGCAACCATCAGTTATAGTATACTTTGAATGTTTTGTTATTTGTCTGCACTGATGTCATTATAGACTTGCCCAAAGTACTTATCACCCGCATAGTCCTTATTGGCGCTTGAAATCCCACAACATATACGTTCAAAGTGGTTAATATATGAGACCTTCTACCAAATACACCGATCACTCTATTTCCAATATCGGATTCGTGCTTCAAAAGATAAGGATACCCCTGGACAAAATCACTCTTGGCATTATGTGGTTTTTCTTCTGAGAATTCCAATATTTACGTGGTTTGTGATCTAATTAAATATTAAACTTCTTTCAGCCATATAGTGTTGCAATACCACAAGGATGACGCTGAGCTGCTGGTGCCAGGTTCTCCCCTGGTTACCAGGGACGTAGAAGATCCTGATCACCCAACTAAGGCCAAGGCTCCAAAGGACACCGAGACAGTCAATGCAATGCCTCTAGTTTGCCAGGGTGTAGAAAGATCCATTGAGACCCTTTAGGGGGGTCTTGCTCACTCTGTTGTGTGGAGCTCAGTTAAGTGTGATTTTTCTAGGTACGGGGTGGTCAGCTTATGCTTTTGCAAAGGAACAAATGATTGGTGACGGCAATCGAGCCCTATCTTTTTGCACCGTTCCAGCTAAGGTCGGCTCCTCAAAGGTAAAAAGCTGAAATGCATCTTCTTCCTTCTACTCTCTAGTACTGATCAAGGATATTTGCTATGAGAAACAGAACTTCTGAGGATGAACCTCTGGCTAGTCGAGTTGTAGGAAAAGGGAGACGGAGACACTCCAGGAATCTTATTCTTTGAAGGTCAATGCAGGGTACTCGGGTAAATAAACTAGGGAATAATTGAGCATGTGAGAAACACGTGTTCCAAAGACATGTGGTCTGCCTATCACGGCAACCATTACGATCTGTGGATTAACGTATTCGCAACCATTCTTGAACGGAGTGTGCACTCACATATGGAAACGGCTAATATACAGTCATAACTATCGGAGCACGTTGTGTTGGTAACGCTTCAACATGATCCGAGGGATCGTGGAGATTAATCCGGTGTAATGGTTAAACAATTTTCCGACTATAAGAAGGTTCTCTTCACAGATAGAAAGGTATGCAATACACAATCCTATTGACTGAACTCTAAGCATTGTCGCTCCTAGTTTTAACTTGAGAGTGGGAGGGACTTACGCTCAAGTTGAGTCGGGGCTTTTTGCAGGTCAAAGCAGAGGAACTCGTCTTGAGATTGAACGAAGTACTCGAGGGGTGTGAGGGTAGAAAAGTCTATATAGTATTGGCTCTGACGAGGGATCAATGCTAGAACTTGCGCTCTTCCCCTACTTAACACTCTTAGGGTTGCCTATATAGTGTGTTAGGGGACTAGGCAATGCCCTGAGAGAATTATGAATTATGATCTCAATGACCATGGTAACCCTGTAGCCTGCCATGCCACGATCTCCTGGGACATGGCTAATGTGGCGGGGGGGCATGGGAGGGAGCCTTATACCCTGTAATTTCTCGGATCAAGATGATTGCCATAACCTCACCATCTTATTGGCAATAGCCCAAGGTCTCTTAGTTGTCATATGTAACCCTGGCCTTGCATGGAAGGTTGAATATAGGCCTGACCTTGCATGAAGGTTGGTTGTAGCCCTAATCCTATGCACAGATCGATCGTAGCCCGAGTTGGTCATCGGTTCTAGGTAGTGACTTGAGTCCCGCTAGGAGATTGTGTTGACGGTTCCCCCTGTGCCTCCTGACCCCTTGTCATTCGACGTCCGATCGAAAGAGGTGGCAACACCATGTGTGGTCATCTATCTAGCCGACATGTGACTATTTTTGTCACTCACAAAGCTCATGGAGATCAAGTTCCCAAAAGTTTATCACAACTATGCAATCAGATATTTGGGCAACATAGGACTTAAATATGAGGATATATTTGGTGTATATGTCATGAATATAATTTACAATAAGTCCTTTGGGAGAAAGTAAAGACCCCTACTATTCTCTGGATAACGGTCACATTCTCGTATAGAACCCTAGGAACATTGGGCTCTTTTTTCTTCAGTTTTTGCTTTCGACAAAATGTCAACCCATGCCGGCAGTAGTGAATTTTTCCGATGATATGTACTAGCTGGAAGCAAAAGAGGAGGAACAGAACTCCACCATAAAGGGTCTTCGTTCTTCAAGTGACTCCCAAAGGAGGATATTCATCTTCATTTGACAGAGTGTTAACCCTCTGCAGGTATATAGAATATGACTGGGAACCGCAAACCTATAAATTGTAATGGAGATGGGCAACACTGTCAGAACTGCTATCTGAAAGAATCTGTAAAAGAACTTAAACCCCCACTCCAAGTAGCGCATAGAGCCCTTTAGGGAGCTTTGATAGTTTCTAGTCATCTTTGGAACATGATTATATTTCACCATGTCATAAAAAAAGATCATTATGTACGAAATAAAATAAATGAGCAAGTATAACTTGAGGGGGTAGAGAATCTAGATATCAATACAAGACCTCTTTATCATCATTTGCAGAAATAGATCCCAACAACAATTGAATAAATGCCTTTTCCCTTTCTTCAGACGTATCATCACATGCGGCCTGTAAACACCAAACATTATAAGCATACGATATAGTGTGTATGATATATCTCAGTACAAAGAGGACCCTAATATCGACTTCAGTTTCAATTGAAACACAATGCAAAACGCATACTACCAAGTGTAGCAATGCTAGGAAGATTGTTATATAGGCTGAAAGCCCTGTGGTTAGTTAATAGATGGCAGCAAGTGCAGGTATTGGAATCTCAACTTAATCACATTGTTAAGCCAGAAATTGTAAGGGAAATCGGTGAGCTAAAGGATATAATCTGCAAATGCTTTAAAATGAATGCAATTGCAGGATAAAATCTTGTTATCATTTTGTGGCCAGTCTTATTACTCAAATTAAGCAATAAAGCAAAGTTAATTGAGGGAAACAATTTGTTTTGATTTGTTCAAGCTTACCCACCTCAACGGTAGCCCCATAATGATAATGAAAGCTCATGGAGTTTAAAAACCTTCTTGATCCATTAACGGGCATTGAGTTTACTTCACCTACTATTCATTGCGATAACCGGACTCCTATCCAGAAAGCTAGCAACCCGGTATTTCAAGACCAGACAAAGCACATTAAGATCGATTGTCACTTTGTTCGCCATCACACAGGCACTATCTCGCTGCCTCATATGCCCTCAGATGCCCGGCTTGCAGACCTGTCACTAGGTCGCTCATTTTTCTTAGCATTTAGTTTCTTATTAGTGATTAGTGAACTGTTGGTTTATGATCCACCATGAGTCTGAGGGGTGGTGTTAGAGAATGAACACTTGTATATGCCTTGTATAGGGTTTCCCTTTTCTTTACATTCCTTGTGTGGGTTGTTTACTCTGTTGGTGACTACACTTCACTCTTTGAATATATAACTTGGGCTAGATATTCTACTTCCTCCACAAGTTTCACTAGTCAGTATGTATCATAAGATATAATGCTTAACATTAACAACAATCCTTATTTTATCAATCTGGTTTATGTGGTATTGTGCACCCCGTTAAAAAAAAGCATTGTAGCATAGTTCTGTACAAAGATTGAGAGAGACTATGAACTAAGTGCATCATTAATCAATTATATTTTAAATGAATCGGAGTATGTTTCACATGACATTACAATTGTTCTCACTTCCAAGTTAGTATACTTGTCACTATTTTGTGTACGAAGGATCTTAACTATAATGGAGGAGGATGCTAAACTTCTATACGTAAATGAGGCTTGGTTCAAATGTTCACGACTTGATAGTTAATGATAAATGGGACAACGAACGTGAAAGGATTACCTAATAAATTTAGATCCATATCCAAACTAAAAATGAAGAATAGCATGAACTGCTACCATTGTCAAAAGCAAGGACATATGAATAATGATTATCAAAATCTCAATGAGAGAAGACAAATCATACGGCTGTAGCAAGGATAACCAAATATGAAAAGTAGAAACCATTTAGTTCTCAAATTGAGAAAATATATTAGTTAAGAAGAGTGCGTGGATTTACTCTTCAAGTATTTTCCAAATGGGTCCAAACAAGATTATTTTTTATGACATTGAATTTGTAATAGTTTTGTCAATTTATGTGTCACTTTGTTTTTATTCAATAAAAAATACTAAATAGACCTATATATTTAAAACTGTATTGGAACAAGTGGTAGCGAACGATCACTATCGGGTTATTTTTTGTTGGACATTACCCAAGAGTTACAAAAGATCACAATTTTTTGGGAGACTTAGCCATAAGTCCTTTTAGGGAGATTGTTTTTAGCTAAAGGACAACCATGTTTCACTATTGCACCAAGTCCCTCCCGAAAGACACGTTCTACAGCAAGTCCCCCACCGCAATTGTTTTTTTTTTAACCCTTCAAATGACAAAACTGCTCTTCCATTACCCATCTAGCATGAGTAACAATTCATCCAGCAAAAGAGTAATAATTTGTTGCTAAAAGATTAACAATTCGGTTGGTTGACACAGTGTATGTAGCAGCTACTACAGTGAGATAATTGTAGCAAGAGTATCAATTCGGTTAATTGTTACTCTTACCAAACCGAATTGATACTCTTGCTATTGTTATTTCACTGTAGACACAATAGTGAAATCACTGTAGCAAGAGTATCACTTCCGTCAATTGTTTTCCTCACCAAACCGAATTGTTACTCTTGCTACAGTGATTTCACTGTAGCAGATGCTATATGCATTGTGTCAACCAACTGTGTATGAGTAAATTTGTGTTTAGTCAAGTACAAATTTTAATTTAGAATGACTTCAAGAGAGTGGAGTACAAGTATATCAGGAGATTGCGAGGAAATCCATCTATGATCCTTTGAAACTCTATTTTGAAGTTCAAAAATTAAAATAAGTTTAGAAACATGAAAAGATAAGAGCTTTGCGGTGCGTGATCCTTTTGTGTTTCGCGCTTTATCGGCTAGGGGCTTTGATTTACTTATCTTCTTCTTGTTTCTTGGCTTGTTCTTCTCCCTTCTTCCTCTTAAATTTGCTTCGATCTTCAATCCGTCTTCTCCAGAGTTTCATGGAGTTTTTAAAGTATCTCGAGTGGAAGCCTTGTCGATTCTTCTTGTGTATTGAAGATCTAACCTTTTTCTTTGCTTTCCACCCCTCCTTTTACAAGGTTCAAGGTAGTTATATCAGTAGTAAATAACTACTTTGGATGCATGAAATAACTAACCAAGGGGTTTCTTTAACTCCCTCAGGTGGTTATTGCTTTTGAATTTCAAACTTCTCCCTCCACTTTTTCTTTTAGGATAGAGGTAGTTATAGAAATTCAAATTCAAATGAACTGATCTAGCTTGATCGACTATTGGTTTTGATGGAACGGGTGTCGAACCTGAGTCGACTCACTGCGACTCGAACCCGACGGTGTTAACTCGTGACCCAGTCTCTTTCCTGACTTGATGGATCGAGTGAGTTCGTTGGACCTGGTGTAAACTCGCATATCGAAGCTTGCACTTGGGTTGTTCTTCGGTCTTGTTTGATGGCGGAGTGAAGACTTGAAGCTTTTCTTCATCTTTTGTCGTTTATGTTAACTCAAGATGACCTTGGATTTGAAGTTTGCTGGAGAATTTTGATTTAAAAGCCATCAGTTAAAGACAAGGCATAGGAGAAGGTATATCTTTTCTTCCTTACTGTCTTCTCTTCTTTCTTTTCTTTTCTTTTCTTTCTTCTTCCTTGGACGGCCCTAGTACTTGGCTTGGCAGTCCTGATGCTTTAGAATATTTTCAAGTTTGTTAGATTTACGGCGTTCCAGACTTAGAATATTTTCAAGTTTGTCAGACTCATGGTCTCCCAAACTTAGAATATTTTCAAGTCTGTCAGACTCATGGTTTTCCAGACTTAGAAAATTTATTTTCTTTTTCTTCTTTCTTTCTCTTTTATTTTCTCTCTTTCTCTTCTTTTATTTTCTTTCTTTATTTTTTTCTCTTTCATTTTTCTTATTTTTTTTCTCCCCTCTTTTTTTCCCTTCCTCCCTAGTCGGCCTTGGGGCCAGGTTTGGCCAGCCCTGGGTCAGGCTTGGCGGCCTTCTTTCTTTCTTTCTTTCTTTATTCCCTCTTCTTTCATTATTTCAAGCCTTCCATATTTAGTTGATTTGGGGGTCTTTCAAACTTGAAACTTTTTCTAGTCATCCAAACTTAGCCAAAATCTTGAGCCTTCCAGATTTAGTTGATTTCAGGGTCTTTGGAAACATTTTCTAGTCTTCCAGAGTTGGTTGATTTTGGGGTCTTCCATACTTAGTTGATCTCGGGGTCTTCCAGACTTAAAAACTTTTTCTAGTCTTCCAGACTACGCAAAAATCTTGAGTCTTCAGGACTTGGTGAAATTCTAAGTCTTCAAGCCTTAGCCAAAATTTGGAGTCCCAGACATAGAAATTTTTTTATGTCTACAGACCGAATTGCTACACTTATCAATGAATTGTTACTCTTGATGTATTGGTTCGGCTGGATGGGTAATGGAAGGACAGTTTTGTCATCCGAAGTGGTTGAAAAAAGTCAATAATTACGATGGGGACTTGTTGTAGAAACGTGTCTTTCGGAAGGGAATTTACACTGAATGCAATTGTTGTCCGTCCTTTAGCTAGCAGAGCAAATGCTCCAAGGACTTTGGCCCAATTACCCCCTATTTTTTTTTTAGATTGTTCTCAAACCAACAATGTTGCATGGTTGAAAGTGTTGGGTGATGAAAAGTACATGTCCGCAAGATAGATCTGATAGAAACAAAGATGTAAAGGTTAGAAGGGAGGAAATCAAAGGAAACAGAAAAGCTGCATTGGTGGGGGACAAGGTTGTGGAATACACGTTAAGATGCATTGAACATGTCCAATGAAGACCACATATGCACCAGTGTAGTCAAGGCGTCACCTAGGCATTTTGGAGCTCCGGCCGCCTAGGCAGTGGCTAGGCGAGCGGTGGAGTATAGGTGACAGCCTGGGCACCTAATTTTGTAATTGGTTTTTGTTTTTGTTTTTGTTTTTTTTTAAATTAGTCGGGGTCATATTGAGTTTTCTTGGCCCTCGTTTGGTTTTATAGGTCCATGTTGCTTTATAGATTGCCAACACCATGCCATCATTAATGGGAAAAAAACTATTGTGTCCATGTTCTCAGGGTTTGAAGAGGAAAAAGTCGAAAGAGGTATCTAAGGATTATTCATATAAGAGTGACAATGATGTAGATGGTTAGGTGATTTAGATTAGTAATTTTAATTGTGTTTTTTTTTGGATACATGGATGTGAAATGTTCCAAAAAATATTAGATTACCTAATATGGTTATATTTATGCCTATGATATTTGCTTGAATTTATGACTATGATAGGATTATGTTGCTCTTGTTGATATGTGATTCATATTTGCAATGTATAATCATTGTGGTTGACGTGTGATTCCTATTTGCTGCAATAATAATGGTCTTGTAGTTTACCATACGCTCTGGATCATACCCATTATCAAATATTATTATTTCGACCATATTTATCTCTAGAAATTAAATTTTATTATGCATAAAACCACAAATTACTTATGTATATATATTACTTAAATTTATTTTATATATTTAATTTTTATCGCCTAGGCATCGCCTTGACTACACTGATATGCACCTATCGTAATTCACCAGAGGACTACTATCTCGGATAGAATGGCAAGCTGATGTGTATGCCCAAGATTAAACGACTAGAGGACCTAGAGGTGATCCAAACGGATCTGTGAAGGCTTGAATTAACAATGGATTCAACCTTCGGTAGCAATGAATGGGAGAAACATATCGTAATTTTTTGCTTTTTTGTAATTATTCTAAGTGTAAGGATAGAGTGGAATCAATACAGGCGTGGTTTCAGTAACTCTTGTTATGTGCACCATTATTACTGTTTGGCATTTTATTTAATTTCCCATTCCTATTAAATATTTATTCTCACTCATATTTTGATATATTCAACTAATTATAATTAATTTTGACTATTAATTTAGCACACACCAATATCATTGGTGCAATTTGAGGGAGGGTTAAGAGACAATAGAAATGAACTATGCTCGATCATTTGATGGGCCTTCAATTTTGAGTTGTGCTCCATACAACATCATTTGAAGGGATACGGCAACTGACCTCATTTGTTGTTTGTTTTTCCAGTGGTTTATTGCAATGATTATAAATTATGCATGTCAAATACCCTAGCTTCTACATTGGTCTACACCTTGCTCAAGAGTCAAGACCCAAAAGCACCCACTGGGATAACCTACGCAAGTGCTTAACATTTTCCAAGTGTGATGGGACAAATTTCTTCCAAAGATGAAGATCCACCATCTCTCTTCAATAAGTGGAATTCATGGAAGCTTCAAATGTCCCAACTATTGTAGAAGTACATTTGGATGGAATTGCCTTCTTAGGTACATTATCTCATTTAAGGTTATTTTCCAAGGGGAAAAGGAATCAGCATCCAACCTCACGAAATGTAATATACCTCCAACTTGTGCAAGAATCAAAAAGATAATTTAGGTAAGCCCAAATATGCCCTTTACATTAATGAAAGGGACCCAATATTTTTTAGCTTTCATTTCCTCATCTTTGTTGCACATGATGTACTAAAATGTGATTACAAAAATTGGGGTTTCTTTTACGTATTATAATAGGTGTGTTTTTTCCCTTGACTTTCTTGCAATGCAAGAGTAAATAGTTCTGTCATTTTCCTCTCCTTCATAAACATAAAACACTATAATCTGGTAGAACATTGAGCCATTTTTCTATACATGTCCATCAAATCTTCCATACTTACAAAGATGCCCCCAAAATGTCATATTTTATATTAATCACTAAATTGCTTAATCGTTGCATATTTGTGAAATTAAACTTTTGCGTAATCCCAATCAAAGTTTTCAAAAACGAAGGCTTACGCCTCACAAATTTTTGAATTTTGAATTTAAAAATATTAGTCTTATAATAAAAATAGTGAATAATAGATAAAATGTATAAAATAAATATAAGCATACTAGGCTTACAAACATGATTGATTAACGAATAAGCATACAAAAATATAATTAGAAAAAAAAACTTGTCATTGTCTTACATGATTTATTTATGATCTAACAAAAATAAAAAATATATATAGTATCCAATATCCATATTCCATACAACCCAAATTCAGGTAAGTTATGTTATTAACAAAACCGTTCCTATAGGGCTCTAACATATCACATGATCACATTAACTCATCCCCATCAATATCATCTTCATCTCATGGGTCTGTGTCGGAGAAGATTCAACCATTAAAGTCCGTCAACTTCCTCTATGTCCCAATCTTCCTCGACAAGGGCCGGTCTATTTTACCTCATTAGTAACATTTTCATTTGCCTTGCCTTTACCTCCATTTTTATCTATACATAAATAAACATTGAGATTTAGAATTACGAGACAATTTGATGATAAAAATATATGCTCTAAGTTTAGTCTTAAGGTTAAGTTATATGTATAGAGAGAGAGAGGAATGTTACAGTGAGCTATGAGCTACGGAAGGAGAAAATGAGCTACAATCATTTTGACCACCCTAAAAGTTTTGGAATTTCGTGAAAATTGGTGGGTGTGTTGTCTAGGGTAACATGATCATCCTCACCAATTTTCAAGGAATTCCAAAACTTCTAGGGTCATCAAACGGTAGAAGCTTTATCCACCGTCCGTAGTAACCGTTAATTTTGCTTCTACCATTTGATGACTCTAGAAGTTTTGAAATTCCTTGAAAATTGGTGAGGATGATCATGTACCATAGAAAACACACCCACCAATTTTCACGAAATTCCAAAATTTCTAGGGTGGTGAAAATGATCGTAGCTCATTTTCTCCTTCCGTAGCTCATAGCTCACTGTAACATTCTTCTCTCTCTCTCTATCTATCTATCTATCTATCTATATATATATATATATATATATAGAGAGAGAGAGAGAGAGGGCTGTTACAGTGAGCTGTGAGCTGCCGGGAGGGGAAAGTGAGCTGCGGGTATTTTGACCCCCCAAGAAGTTATGGAATTTGATGAAATTTGGTGAGGTTGTTGCCTAGGATAAGATGATCATCCTCACCAATTTTCATCAAATTCCAAAACTTCTAGGGGGTTCAAATGGTCGAAGCAATTTCTGCAGATTTTTACGGTGACTGCGGACGGCAGAAATTGCTTCGACCATTTGACCCCCCCTAAAAGTTTTGGAATTTGATGATAATTGGTGAGGATGATCATCTTATCCTAGGCAACAACCTCACCAAATTTCATCAAATTCCATAACTTCTTGGGGGGTCAAAATACCCGCAGCTCACTTTCCCGGGTGGCAGCTCACTGTAACAGCCTCTCTCTCTCTCTCTCTCTCTCTCTCTCTCTCTCTCTCTCTCTCTATATATATATATATATATATATATATATATATATATATATATGGTCAGAATCCTGTGCCTTAAATTTTTGCCATCGTTTTTTGCCATCATTTTTTATTTGATGTCCTAGAGGTTTTAGAATGTGCTGATTTTTTGCGGATGTAATCATTCCACCTTAGATAGAACACCCACAAAAAATCAGCACATTCTAAAACTTCTAGGGGCATCAAATATATAAAAAAAGTTAACGGATAAAAATGGACGGTGAATAAAGCTTGTAATATATAATGCCCCTAGAAGTTTTAGAATGTGGTGATTTTTTGTGGATGTTCTATCTAAGGTGGGATGATTATATCCACAAAAAATTAGCACATTCTAAACCCTCTAGGATATCAAATCAAATCGATGGCAAAATTTTAAGGCACATGATCCTGACCCATATATATATATATATATATATATATATATATATATATATATATATATATATATATATATATATATATATATATATATATTGTTACGGATATATGTGGCTGCCCATTTTGGTGGGACACATCTAACCGACACGTCTATCCCTATTCCCTAACTCTATATATATGTTATGAATAAACAAGAGGCTCTCACGTATTCGTGAGAGCGTAGCCGTCATCCCGAGTGCAACCATCCCTCCTCCCTTCCTCTCGTAACACGTTATCAGCACGATCCGACTCGGCCTTGGCTCGGCTCCGGATCTCGTCCGCGGCCCCGACCCTGCAAACCCCATCGCACAGAGAAAGATCGGAAAGAGAGAAGAGAACAGAGAGAGAAGAGAGATCGATCAGATCTGTATCTCCTCAAGCACGACGAGGAGCTTCCCGGCAAAGCTTCGTAACGGCGACGTCGAGCCATGCCTGCACAGCAGGTCCGGCGACCTCTCGACCAATGACCGACGGTAGCAGACCGCACGACCGGCGGCTGCGTTTGCACGCCCACCGATGGCTGCACCCGCATGCAACACCGAAGGCCGCACCAACGTGCACCATCGGCGGCTGTGGCTGCGCGACGGCGGCAGCGACCCACGCACAGGAGCACCGACGATCTTCGTGACTGTGGCAGCAGCCTACGCGCGCGAGCGCCGGTTGCGCAAGCGGCAGCAGCGGGCGGCGCGAGCGGCCGGCTGCGCCAGCGCCGGTCACGCGAGCTACGGCAGCAGGCTGCGCAAGCTGCGGCAGCGGGCGGCGCGAGGGGTCGGCGACGGTTAGGGTTTCCATCTCTTTCGGAGCGAAAGAGATGATGAACAATGTTTATCTGTTTGGGTTTTAAAACCCGATTACAAAACCGACCCGACTGTTAAATATAACAGTCCCGACCCGACTTCTTGCACCGGCCCGACCCGACTGTTTAATATAACAGTCCCGACCCGACTGTATTGAGCAGACCCGACCCGACTGTGGTTAATACAAACCCGACCCATCTAAGTTTACATGCATTCACATATATTTATCTGTCTGATTTAATCTAGACCGTCAGTTTTATTTTGTGATTGTGGGCCTAATCTTGGCCCGATCTGATTGATCCAAGTAAGGATCTTGACTAATTGAACCATTCCGGACGCATCGGTACGGTCTGATTTTACAAATTCAAACTATTTAATATATGTTTTAATCTGAACCGTTTAATTTGATATTGTGATCTCGAGTCAAATATAGATCCGTTTTCAGCGATCTATATGTGGTTATTGAGTTTTTGGGCCATTTAAGGTCCGATCTTATCAATTTAAATAAGTTAATGCATGTTTAATATGGACCATCGATTTTAGTTATGTGATCGTGGACTCGATCTAGACCGAATCTAGACGATCCAAATATAGATCTTGGCTATTTGGACTATTTAGGACACATTGGTATGATCCAATTTTATAAACTCAAACTATTTTGCATTTTATTACTGTTTATGACAATGCAATTGATAGATATCTTGTTTAATTAAATTGTTAATGCAAGTTTATCTATTGGACATATCGCTGCTTTATACTCCAAAATATATATGTTATATTTACCTCGTATTTCACCTGATAGTGTGGATTAACCTTATCCTGGTTAAATAATAATAGTCAGTATGAACATAATCATGTGCCTTCATCCATAGCCTTGTGTGAGCTTGGCCCTCGTCAGCCAAGACATTACAATATGGCTACGGATACATCTTAACTAGTTTTTCCACTATGTATAGGACCCGTAGTTCCATAATGGTTAGGATTTCGATGTTCCTAAAATCCAATAGCCTTTAATCTATCAATTGACTAGGCTCCTATCCCGTCCCCAGATGTCTAACCTTGCAAAGTTGGAGTTCGCTGCACTTGATGTCAACGGCAATAATTACTTAGCATGGAAGCTAGATGCTAAGCTACATCTACAATCAATCAAGTTGGGTAAAGCGATTATAAAGCCTACAGGCACAGAAAGCCTTAGTCCTGAAGACAAGGCTAAAGCAACAATCTTTCTGCGTCGTCACCTACATGTAGACCTGAAGAACGAATATTTAACCGTTGAAGACCCCTTAGTTCTGTGGGAATCCCTACGGGATAGATATGATCATCAAAGGGCTGTCATCCTCCCAGCAGCGAGGAATGAATGGATAAACCTGCGCTACCAAGATTTTAAATCGATCGCAGAAAATAATTATGCAATGTTTAACATCGTGTCCCGACTTGAGCTATGTGGAGAGCCAGTTACCCAAGGACAGATGATCGATAAGATTCTATCCACCTTCCATGCAACGAACGTTCTACTGCAACAACAATACCGGGAGTGAAACTTTCAGAAGATATCAGATCAGATTTTGGTACTCCTAGTTGCAGAGGAGAACAATAAAGTTCTTCTGAAGAATCACAACTCCAGACCAACTGGAGCATTGGCGTTCCCTGAAGCGCATGCCAATGAAGGATACCACAGAGGTAGAGGCAGAGGAAGGTTTGGAGGAGGTGGTCGCCATAACCACTCCAGTAGAAGTAGCAGGGGGGACAAAAATGGCAACCCCAGCAGAGGAGGCTACTGAGGTAGAGGCAAGCGTGGCCACCTCAGCAGAGGTGGACTCAATCCGCATCAAAATACAAATTTCAAGAAACAGAATAACAAGCCCTGGCACACAGAACAAGTGACGGAAGACCCTCCTTCTAATAAATGGCCTACAGACACCTGTTTCAAGTGTGGGCGTGAAGGCCATTGGTCTCGCAATTGTCGTACATCTAAGAAAAAGGTGGCAAACTTTCAAGCAACACAGAAAACAAAGGGTAATGCAATGTTTGACCTCGACAATGATGACCTCCTTGAAGATGAACTCAATGAGATGCAAGGAAAAACCAAGCTCACAACTTCTGATTTCTTCAACAACAACTAGGGGGGACAGGACATTTTTAGTGATAAACTGCTATCGTTTATTAGAACAGCTGTTTGATTTCTAGTAGTTAATATTTCATTTGTTTGGTAGACTGTCATATCGTTTATTTTTATCAGAACAGTTGTTTGCTTTATTATAGTTGATATTTCGGTTGTTTGATATAATATTTTTTAGATCTCCCTTATTAATATAAATGTTTCTCATTTCCTATATATCTGAGTTGCCAGAACCTTATATCAAATAATACTCTATTTCTTTGTGAGGAAATGGAATCCAAGGGAGACATGAATATAGACCATAGCTGGCCTCGCTCAGATAATAGAAGGCTCTGATAGAGCACACCTAGTGTTACCTAATAAAACCCATATCTTTATGCAATCTGCCTTATACTCTAGTAACTCTAAAAGAAACTTACTCAGTTTCAAAGATATAAGAGCAAATGGGTATCACATAAAAACCTTGAGCGAGGAGAACAATGAATTCTTATGTATAACCTCTAGTGTTGAAAACCAAAAGTTTACTCTAGAGAAATTCTCCAATCTATCCTTAGGGATATACTTCACTCACATTGGGATTGTTGAGTCACATGCAAACATGAACCAGTAGCTCAGTACTAATCCAAGACAAATAGCGAGCCAGAAGCTCCATAATTTTATGATTTTTTTTTAATATCTGGCATGATCGTCTTGGATATCTTGGGACAATAATGATGAAAACGATCCTAGAAAACTCTTGTGGTTATCCCTTAGCACATTATCAAATATTTAGAACCCTTAATATGTGACATTTTTACCGCAAGGTTTGCGGATTGTCACTTCGATGAGACAGTCTTCCCGTCGTTAGGGGGAGATAAGAAAGATAATGAACGCCTCGTCCAAGAGGAACGACGTGAATTATCGTGGAATACTTCCACTCTGTCTCATCTAGACCCTAGGACTCCCCAATGTGAGCATGAAGTTAGGAGAATAATACTCCCCAATGTGAGCATGAAGTTAGGAGAATAATACACTTGCAATCTATTGCAAATGAGTTACTAGATGCATTCAATGATGCTGCAAAAGTAACAAAATCTCACATACCAGCTATGAATGTACCTACCAGGATTGATATCCCAAGTAAGAATAAGGCAGCAAATGAGTCTGACACACGCCAGAAGCGTGGCAGACCTATAGCTTTCAAAGATTTAGCTCCCCGGAAGAGGAGATTAAATAGCATATCACACCCTACAGCTCCTGAAGAAGTTGTTCATAATATAAAATCTCCTGAAGAGAAGATTCATGACGGTCCGGAAGATGTCATGAATCAAAGATCCAATTTTCCCAAACTAAAGCATATCGCTCCGACCGAGATTATGCCCCAGATCCTAGAAGAGACTGGGAAAGAGGTACCGGTACCCAACAATGATGAGATATCTGTGTTCTACACATACTCAGGGGAAATATAGAATAGAAAAGAAAGTCATTGATGATATAATCTTATATGCTATGACAAATGAGATAATAAAGGGTGATGATAATAACATTGAACCACGCACAATCCTAGAATGTCGACAAAGTAAAAATTGACCAAAATAGAAGGATGTGATTTCAAGCAGAATTAGATTCCCTCGCAAAGCGTGAAGTGTTTGGACCTATAATATAAACCCCAAAAGGAATAAACCCTATAGGTTTCAGATGGGTGTTTGTTAGTGTTAAGATGTATTAGTGTATATACATACACTCAGTGTATATATGACTCACATGTATTCACCTTATATTGCCAATTGGCCTAATGAGAGATTCATTGCATTCTCTCCCCAAACCCTAGCTCTCCTTCTCTTTCTCTCCCTTTCTCTTCCTCTCTTCCTTTAGGGTTTGTCACATGGTATCAGAGCAAGGTTGATCGCCGGCGTCGTCAACGGCTCCCTTGTCTCCCCCCCAGATCCAGATCTTCCCTGCAATCAGATCTTGTGATCAGATCTCGCGAGGTGATCAGATCTCACGATCTGATCCTGCTCCGATCAGATCCCGCGATCTGCCCCGTGTGCTCTGCTCCGCTCGAGCTCCGTCCGCACCCCGCGCGCCTGTCCCGCATGCCCCGCTCGCGCTCCGTCCGCACCCCGCTCCGCTCGCGCTCCGCCCGCGTGCCCCGCGTGCTCTGCTCGCGCTCCGTCCGCACCCCGCTCTGCTCGCGCTCCGCCCGCGTGCACTACGTGCCCCGTGTGCTCTGCTCGCGGTCCGCGCCCCGCGCGCCTGTCCCGCGCGCTCCGCTCAGCCTGATCCCGCTCGCGCTCCGCTCAGCTCACCCCGCGCGCCTGTCCCGCGCGCTCCAACTCCCTCTCCCTGTTCCACCAGCTGCTTCGAGACCTGCTGTTCCACCACCCACAGCGGATCCCTGTGGTGCCTCCTCCTCGCCTCCTCCAATCCGGATCGAAGTCTCTCGGTCTGAAGGTGGGAGACCAGGTCTCGAGCTCAGCCCGATCCCGCGCCCCGCGGCCCGTCAGTGGTACGATCCTATAGAACTGATCCCGTTCAAGTAAGGTTGTGCCCCGCGATCCCACTATCGCGCTCGCCGCTAGCTATTCGCGGTTTTCCTCTCTCCGGCCATGTCCTCGACTTCCACGATGACGACTCCGCCGTCTCCTCCGGTGGCTCCCTATGAGATTCCACGGGATTTCCTCCCGCTAGCCACCGACTTTCTGCTCCAAGAAGCCTCCGACTGGCCGGCATGGTCCGCCACGGTGGAATCCACCCTTGAGGGTCGCAATCTTCGCGGACATCTTGATGGATCTTCTACGTTTTCTGCCTCAGATGCGGAATACGGTCCCTGGCGCCTTCGCGATCAGCGCATCAAGGCCTACCTTGTTGCGTCTGTGGATCGTTCTCTTCGCCGGGACATGGTTGGGCTTGCCACTTCTGCAGCAATTTGGGGTCATCTCACTGCTCGCTTTGTTGAGAAGAGTGGAGCACGTGAGTATCAGCTTCTCACACAGGCCCAGTCAGCACAACAGGGAGAGTTGACGGTCCACAAGTTCTATTGTCAGATGCGCTCCTATTGGCGTGATCTTCAGGATCTCACTACCGTTCCTGATCCGTCTCGTGCTGTCGAGTATCAGCTCTACCGGGAGCGCCTTCAGCTCTATCAGCTATTCGCTGCCCTACGGCCAGAGTTTAGTGCTCTGGCCGGTCAGCTTCTTCACCGGGACAGCCTTCCTCGTCTGGATGAGGTTGTAGCTGAGCTGGTCGCTGAGGAGACTCGTCTGCATACTCTTGCCTCCAGGGCCTTACCTCTTCCATCCGGTCTTCAGGGTGTTCTTGCTGCTGCTCCACCGCCGGTCTCAGGCCCACCAGCTACTGCCTCCCATGGTAGACCGTTTTGCACTCACTGTCAGACACCGGGCCACTTCGTGGACATTTGCTTCTCACTTCATCTAGAGAAGCATCCTACCTACAGAGATCGAGGTCGAGGATGAGCTCGAGGTCGTGGTCGCCCTGTTCCTACTGCTGCTGCTGCCTCTTCCGTCATAGCTGGCGAACTACAGTCTAATCGTGAGGAACTAGCTCAGCTTAGACTCTCTCAGCAGTCTGTCGCTACTCCTGGATCGTCCAGCACCTCAGCCTTCTCTGCCTCTTCCGGTAGTCCCATTGTTTGGATACTGGATTCGGGCACCTCACACCACATGACTCCAGATGCCTCCCTGCTCACTGCTTGTCAGCCTGCGACGCACCTGCCCCCGATCCACACTGCAGATGGTTCTCGCTTAGCCATCTCACAGTCTGGATCCATTACTTCAGCCTCCGCCCCTGCTTGCCATCTCTCCTTATCCTCTGTGCTCCATGCTCCCACACTCCACATGCACCTGATTTCTGTTAGTGCTTTGTGTGACTCTGGATGCTCTGTGACATTTACCCCTTCCTCTTGTTCTGTGCAGGATCTGCGTACTGGCCGACCGATTGGAGCAGGTCGTAGGGCAGGCGAATTTTACTAGATGGAGTTTCTTCACTCTTTGGATCCGTCATCATCTGGGTTTTGTGGAGTTGTCTCTCCTAATGCCGACCTGTGGCATAGGAGACTAGGTCATGTGTCGGAACCACGACTTAAGAGATTACTCCATTCTAGAGCTCTAGGTCGTGGTCCTTTTTCATCTTTATCTATTTGTACTGGCTGCAAGCTAGCGAAAGCTGCTGCCCTTCCCTTTTCATCCAGTACTTCTCAGAGCTCTGCTCCTTTTGATCTTGTTCACTCTGATATCTGGGGCCCCTCTCCTCTCCCCTCTATGACTGGATACTTATATTATGTTTCGTTTGTGGATGATTATAGTCGCTACACGTGGGTCTACCTTCTTCGCCGTCGATCGGATATCCTTCAAGTCTATAAGGACTTCACCTCCATGATTCACACGCAGTTTGGTCGGTGCATCAGGATCTTTCGATCTGATTGTGCCCTTGAGTATCTCTCTACCGCTATGCGCAACCTTATTCAGTCCCATGGGACTATTTTCCAGCACTCGTGTCCTCATATCCATGAGCAGAATGGTGTTGCTGAACGCAAGCATCGCCATATTCTTGCGACTACTCGTGCTCTCCTTCTTTCTGGATCTATTCCTCGGCGCTTCTGGGCTGAGGCTCTCCTCACCTCAGTCCAGCTCATTAACATCATTCCTTCGTCAGTTCTTCCGGACGACTTATCTCCTCATGAGCGTCTCCTCTCTACCACTCCTGACTACAGCCCTCTTCGCACTTTTGGGTGTACCTGTTTTGTTCTTCTTCCTCTTCATGAGCGCACGAAGCTGTCTGCTCAGGCTGCTAAGTGCATTCTTCTTGGGATCAGCACTGAGCACAAGGGCTACCGCTGCTATGACCCTGTTGCTCGTCGCTTGCGTATCTCTCGACACGTCTCCTTTGTCGAAGACACGCCCTACTACTCTCCTGAAGCTCAAGATCTCACCTTTCTTGAGGTTTCTTCTCCTCCATCATCGACACCTTTGTCTCCCTCGTCGGTCTCTCTAGTTCCCCCGGCTCCATCGGCTCCTTCCCCGCCACCTGCTCCCTCGGCACCGCTGGCTCCTTTGCCAGTTGTTTCCCCAGCATCTCCAGGGGACTCCTCCGAGGCTTCCTCCTCTGTGCCCGTGCCTCTCTCTCCTCCCCGGGTTATCTCTCCATTTTCTCAGGTCTACTCTCGCCGGCCTCCCCCTGTGTCTCCGTGTCCTTCCTTCTCAGCGGATGCCGGCTCCCCTGCTGTTGAGGTTACTCCTAGTTTTTTGCCTCCTGTGCCTGCTCCGTTATTGCCAGTCGTGGATCCAAGCCCGCCTCGCTACCCTCAGCGCTAGCATCACCCACCTGATCGTTTTAGCCATGACACTGGGCCTCCTGATCGTTTTGGTTTTGCCTCTGTCTGCAGTTACTCGCCTCAGTTTACTGCCATTCTTACTGTTGTGCACGCAGATCAGGAGCCCCGATCCTACTCTGAGGCCGTTCAGGTTCCTCAGTGGCGTCAGGCTATGGATGAGGAGTTTCAAGCATTTCAGCAAACTCAGACCTGGGATGTTGTCCCTCTGTCCTCTGGCGTTAAGCCTGTCAGCTGCAAGTGGATTTATAAGGTCAAGCACCGCCCTGATGGATCCATTGAGCGTCACAAAGCTCGCGTGGTGGCTCGTGGCTTTACTCAAGAATATGGCGTTGACTACGAGGAGACCTTTGCTCCGGTGGCTCAGATGACCACCGTTCGCACTCTTCTGGCGATTGCTGTTGTTCATCGATGGGCCCTTCTTCAGATGGACCTGAAAAATGCCTTTCTTCACGGAGACCTGTCTGAGACTGTCTATATGGATCCTCCTCCTGGTCTCCGTGTTCCTTCTCAGCACGTGTGTCTTCTTCGTCGGGCCATTTATGGACTCAAGCAAGCTCATCGTGCCTGGTTTGAGCGTTTCCGCCGTGCTGTCAGGGAACTTGGTTACTCCGAGAGCAGTCAGGACCACTCTCTGTTTGTCCGGTCGTCCCCGCAGGGCCAGGCGATTCTACTGTTATACATGGACGACATGATCATCACTGGAGATAACCCTGCTGCGATTGCTAGTCTTCAGCAGCACTTGAGGAACCAATTTCAGATGAAGGATCTGGGTATGCTTCGCTACTTTCTTGGTCTTGAGGTAGCATACAGTGCAGATGGCATTCTGCTCTCTCAGCAGAAGTACCTTTCAGACATCCTTAGCCGTGCTGCCCTCACAGATGACCGCACAGTAGACACCCCTCTTGAGCTTCACTCGAAGCTACGTCCTACAGATGGAGTTCCTCTTTCAGATCCCACTCGGTACAGGCAGATTGTGGGACAGCTCGTCTATCTCTGCATCACTAGGCCTGACATTGCACACGCTGTCAGCGTTGTCAGTCAGTTTGTTGCAGCTCCACACTCAGTTCACTACGGTGCTCTTCTTCGGATCCTCCGGTACCTCAGAGGGACAGTTACTCGCTCTTTGTTTCTGTCGTCGTCCTCCTCTCTCAGACTTCGAGCATACTCAGATGCAGACTGGGCTGGAGATCCGACTACACGCCGCTCCACCACTGGTTACTGTTTGTTTCTCGGCGACTCTTTGATATCCTGGCGCAGCAAGAAACAGAAAGTGGTGTCTCTCTCTAGCACTGAGGCTGAGTACAGGGCCATGGCCTCCACGACTAAGGAGATAGTTCACCTTCGACGTCTCCTCAGTGATCTTGGTGTTGCTTTCTCCGAACCTACTCCACTTCACTATGATAACCGGAGTGCTATTCAGATTGCTAGCAACCCGGTTTTTCATGAAAGGACAAAGCACATAGAGATTGACTGTCACTTCGTCCGACAGGAGTATGAGGCCATGACAATCTCTCTACCTTTCATTCCCTCAGCAGAGCAGATCACAGACTTCTTCACAAAGTCACATCCTACACCACATTTTCGGTCTTTGATTGCCAAACTCTTGGTGCATGATCCACCCTGAGTTTGAGGGGGGGTGTTAAGATGTATTAGTGTATATACATACACTCAGTGTATATATGACTCACATGTATTCACCTTATATTGCCAATTGGCCTAATGAGAGATTCATTGCATTCTCTCCCCAAGCCCTAGCTCGCCTTCTCTCTCTCTCCCTTTCTCTTCCTCTCTTCCTCTAGGGTTTGTCACAGTTAGAAAAAGAAATGAAAAGAACGAGATCCAAAGATATAAAGCACGCTTAGTTGCTCAAGGATTCTCGCATACCTATACGGTAACCTAGACAGTGAAATATACATGAAAATCCCTAAAGGATTTGATTTACCAAACTCCAAATCTAGAAATACGCATTCAATTAGATTAAAACGAGCATTGTACGCTCTGAAACAATCCGAAAGATTGTGGTACAATCGGCTCAGTAAATATCTGTCTAGGAAAGGCTATAAAAATGATACTATATGCCCATGCGTATTTATTAAGAAATCCCAGAATGGATTTACAATAGCACCAGTATATATAGATGATATAAATCTAATAGGATCTCCCGAAGAGATTGCGAAGACTGCTGCCTATCTTAAAAAGGAGTTTGAAATGAAAGACCTGGGTGAGACAAATTTTGCCTCGACCTGCAGATCGAACGCAACAAGGATGGGATCTTAGTCCATCAAGCAAAATATACTGAAAATCTCCTGAAGATATTTAATATGGATAAGTGTTATTCACTTAGTACACCCATGGTTGTAAGGTCTTTAGATGTTAACAAAAACCCATACAGGCCTAGAAAAGAAAATGAAGACGTCTTGGGTCTGAAGTACCCTATTTACTTTATTTATCTCAATGCACTAGACCTAATATTTCATTTTCCGTTAATCTACTTGCTAGATATAGCTCTGCACCTACACGTAGACATTGGAATGGTATAAAGCACATAATTAGATACCTAAAAGGGACATTTGACCTTGGCTTATAGTATTCATGTAAAAGGACTAACCTAATTGGATATGCAGACTCTGGTTATTTATCTGATCTCCATAACGGGAGATCATAAATATGTTATGTGTTTCTTAATAGTAATGCAGCATGCATAGCTCAAATTCAAAGTGGTTTCATCAAAGGCGACATGACCAAGCACATCTCCCCGAAATTCTTCTACACCCATGAACTCCAAGAGAAGGAAGAGATTATTATAAAGCAGGTGAAGTCAGCTGAGAACCTGGCAGATCTCTTCACCAAGGCGCTTCCAAAGTCTACATTCCGAAAATTGGTGCATCAGATTGGCATGAGGAGACTTCACCAACAGGGCATATGAATGTTATTCGAAATTGATGTATTAACAGGGTAGGAAGTAGCATCTTAATGTATTAAGGGGAGGGAGTCTTTTCTTTTGAAGATTGATGTAAGCAAGGCATGTAATAGAATGTAGGATAAAGATGAGGGGGAGCATCTGCAAGCAGATGGAGATATTCAGAAGAATGTCTTTTGCGCATTGTACTCTTTTTCCTGCGATGAGGTTTTTCCCACAGGGTTTTCCCATCGAAAGGTTTTAATAAGGTAGTGTAAGTCGCACCCACTAAGATTCCAGAAGAATCTGAGATTCCAAATGAATCTGTTCCCGAAGAACCATGTTCCTGGAGAACACATTGTACTCTTTTTCCTTCACTAAAGGTTGTCCCATTGGGTTTTCCTTAGTAAGGTTTTAACGAGGCAATGTTTTGAAAAGTGGGCATCCAAGGGGGAGTGTTACAGATATATGTGGCTGCCCACTTTGGTGGGACACATCTAACCGACACGTCTATCCCTAATCCCTAACTCTCTATATATATGTTATGAATAAACAAGAAGCTCTCACGTATTCGTGAGAGCGTAGCCGTCATCCCGAGTGCAACCATCCCTCCTTCTCCCTTCCTCTCGTAACATATATATATATATATATATATATATATATATATATATATATATATATATATATATATATATATATATATATATATATATAGAATACGGGGTATGAGCTGACAGCCTATTTCTTTATTTGGACTGTCAGCTAATAGCCGTCCGATTCAAATCACGGGCCGTCTCTTTTTTCTACAAAAAAATACATCTAACCCACCCTTACCACTCATCCTCTCTCTTTCTCTCTCTCTCTCTGAAACCCCGATCTCTCTCTCTCCCTCTCTCGTTGAAACCCTCCGGCGGCGCCCTTCCCCTCCCACTCCGGTAGCACCCTCCAGCATCACCCCCTCCGGCAACAACCCTAACCCCGGCCCCCCTTCCACTCCGGCAGCCCTCTCCGGCGTCACCCCCTCCGGCGCCGATCCAACCCGACCTCCTGCCCCCATCCCGACGAAGGGGGCAACTGCAATTCAGCGGTCGGGGTGGATACTGGCAGCGATCGGCACCGGAGGTGGAGGGTGGTGACCGTCGACGGTGGCTTGGAGAGGAAATAGCAGCCTCCGGCGTCGGACGCCTGGCTGCAGGGGTTGGGGTGGCTAACAGAGAGGGTCGCCGGGGTCTGGGTGGCTGCCGGAGAGGGTCGCCGAGGTCGGGGTGGCTGCCAGAGGGGTCGCCAGAGTCTGGGTGATTGCCAGAAGGGATGAGGGTGGCCGCTGGAGGGGGTCGCGCCGCCGGGATCGGGGTTTTAGCGTGAGAGTGACAGAGAGAGAGAGAGAGGGGGGGGTGAGGGGGGGTTACAGTTGTATTAACAGCTATGTATTTTTAAAAAATAATGGATGGCTCGTGATTTGAATCTGACGGCTGTTAGCTGACAACCCAAATGAAGAAATAAGCTGTCAGCTCATACCCCGTATTCTATATATATATATATATATATATATATATATATATATATATATATATATATATATATATATATATATATATATATGGGGAGGGATACTTTTACTCATGGCCTCTTACTCATATAGTTACCTATGATCCGGGCCGTCCATTAGATCCCGACGTACGGTTCGGATTAGATGGGGAGTTAAAGCAATGGTGTCCGCATTAAATGCGGGCTTTTAATACATGCTTTTAATACGGACACCATTGCTTTAACTCCCCATCTAATCCAAACCGTACTTCGGGATCTAATGGACGGCCCGGATCATAGGTAACTATATGAGCAAGAGGCCATGAGTAAGAGTATCCCTCCCCTATATATATATATATATATATATATATATATATATATATATATATATATATATATATATATATATATATATATATATATATATATATATATATATATATATATATATATATATATATATATATATATAGGGGAGGGATACTCTTACTCATGGCCTCTTGCTCATATAGTTACCTATGATCCGGGCCGTCCATTAGATCCCGAAGTACGGTTTGGATTAGATGGGGAGTTAAGTAATGGTGTCCGCATTAAATGCGGGCTTTTAATATAGGCTTTTAATAAAGGCTTTTATTACGGGCATTTAATGCGGACACCATTGCTTTAACTCCCCATCTAATCCGAACTGTACGTCGAGATCTAATGAACGGCCCGGATCATAGGTAACTATATGAGTAAAAGGCCATGAGTAAGAGTATCCCTCCCATATATATATATATATATATATATATATATATATATATATATATATATATATATATGAGGATTGGGTTCCTATGACAATGTCGTAGGGAGTACCCTATGACATATGGTGGATTAGTGACACTAGAATTTTTAGAATGTACTGATTTTTTATGAGGATGATTACCTTTCCTTAGATAGAATGTCCACAAAAAATCAACATATTTTAAAACTTCTAGGGGCATCAAATGCTAGAAGCTTTATCGGCCATCCATTTTAACCATTAAATTGAAAAGTGTATTCGATGCCCCTATAAGTTTTAGAATGTGCTAATTTTTTGTGGATGTTCTATCTAAGGTAGGGTGATTATCCTCATAAAAAATCAGCACATTCTAAGTGCCATGTGTCGTGAAATGACTATATGTCATAGACTCATAGGGTACTCCCTATGACATGTCATAGAAACCCATTTTCATATATATATATATATATATATATATATATATATATATATATATATATATATATATATATATATATATATATATATATATATATAGGGTCAGGATCGGATGACTCAGCAAATAACCCAGCATCCTAATCGTTGGATTCGGGTTTCAGAATGGGCTGATTTTTTGTAGACATGTTGTCTATGGTATGTTGATCATCATCACAAAAAATCAACACATTCTAAAACCTCTAGGTGCATCAAATGTGCTCTTCAAATCAACGGTTTAAATTGACGGTCGAAAACCGTTGATTTGAATAGCACATTTGATACACCTAGAGGTTTTAGAATGTGCTGATTTTTAGTGAGGATGATCAACATACCATAGACAATATGTCTACAAAAAATCAACACATTCTAAAACCTCTAGGTACTGATTAGGATGCTAGGTCAAATATGGGTCAAAATTTGCTAGGTCAGCCGATCCTAAGTTCCTAACCCATATATATATATATATATATATATATATATATATATATATATATATATATATATATATATATATATATATATATATATATATATATATATATATATATGTGTGTGTGTGTGTGTGTGTGTGTGTGTGTGTGTGTGTGTGTGTGTGTGTGTCACTCCATCTGGACGTACGCCCAACTAACTGGAGCACAAAAAGCGCCAGTTAGGTGTATACCCATATGAAGTCTTGACCCAAATTGTGCACTCTAGAGCGTTTTGGGTGTGCCTCGCCCCAAGCGTGCCCCAAACGAGTTTTTTAAAATTATGATCCCAGGTAAGCCAAAATGGGTTAAAAGTTGACTAGATGTAAATTGACATGCTTTTTCTTAACCATTCCTTCTTCCCAAGACACCAAAACCAAAATGTGGTGCCAATGGTGACGGTGGGGTGGGGAAAGGGGCGGTGGTGCTTCATCGTTTTGTTGTGATGATTGCAAGAAACCTACGGTGGCGAGGTAGGTGGAGGTCACTCAACAACGACAAGGATGACTGCGTAAGAGCCATTTCAAAGGTTGTGACGTGGCAATAAAGGAGGTAAGAAATGGGGAGATATGGTTGCATAGTGGATGGTGCGAGGCAGCAACAGTGGGAAGACGGTCATGGTGGAGTAGAGGAAAGAGGGTAGGAGCAAGCGAAAGGAGGAAGGAGACATGGTGGAAGGTGGTGACAGAGACGAGAGCAAAGGGAAAGAGGTCAATCGTTGAATCAGGATCGGAGAAGGAACTAGGTGCACTCATGCGACGTGAAAAGAAGTGGTGGTTGTGTGGCAATTGTAGAAAAGGCAGGAGCAGAAGAGGGAAGGTGTTATGGTTGCATGGTGAGATGGTAGGGGAAGGGAGTGGTGTTTGTATGACAAAATCAAAGGGGTAAGGATGTGATGCTTGTATTACAGTAACCAAGAAGGCAAAAAAAAGTAAAGAGGGGATGGAGGTGGAAGACGAGAATAATCTTGTAATTTCTCAAATAGAATGGGCAAATGTTAGGTGGTAAACTTCAGGAATGAATATTGAGGACCGAAGCCTTTTGCCTCCTTAAAGTTTTATGCACTTCATGTATTCTAGTTATGAAACTACAGAATTCTGCTAACACCTTATATAGCACACATTGATAAATACTCACATCTATCCAAAACTAACAAAAGTTTGATGGTACAGTAATAAGATCTCAAGTGGACACGAAATAGTTAGGAGAAGTGGCTTGCAAACCTTAAAGAGTGCAAGGAAAACCTCCATTATACTTACATTTATAAGAAAGTTAATAAAAGGATTTGAAGAGGAATAAGTCTGATGCAGGATAACAAATGCTACCAAACGCTGCGTGGGTTTGAGCAACTTATCCTGGACAGAAAAAATCAAAAAAAGGTCAAAGAAACACATCCTTTATCAGTCGTCAAAAAAAAATAGGAGATCAGCCAGAATGGCCTAACATCATGAATTTAGGGGAGGAAAATATCATGACAAAATGGGAAAGCGAAAAAATTCCACAGAGCATAAACAGTAGACTTTTGCTAAATATGGTACTGCATATCAATAGATTCGACTTAACAAATTGATTCAAAAACCAAACTACAAGTATATGTGTGATAATGCTTTCTGATTATGGTTAAAGTTAAGGTCAAGGTATCGCAACTAAATAAAAGCCGAAAGCAAATCATAGTGAAGAGCCCGCTCATTTACATGCCAGATCCTGAACATGTGTGTGAGGACAAAGTTGACTGAGTTTCTGATGAATATCAAACTACTTTTCATTTTTCTTAAGAATCCTAAATTGTGATAGTCACATCGCTGTTATTAAAGCATCCTTCTGCACCTGTTATATCTCAAGCTATAAGCCTCAGATAATCAGATTATTTCATTATAAGCAAACAAGCATTTTAATGACAAGTCTTCTGACAAGAAACTATGCATAAATCCAGTATTGGACTGTTCGACGTACAGATTAGTCACTATTATATTCAATGAAAAACTCGACAACAATAATGATGTGACAAATTTACTGATATATATATATATATATATATATATATATATATATGAGGGCTGGGTTCCTATGACAGCGTCATAGGGAGTACCCTATGACATACGGTGAATTAGTAATGTTTAGAATGTGCTGAATTTTTTTGACGATGATCACCTTACCTTGATAGAATGTCCACAAAAAATCAATACATCCTAATACTTGTTGGGGCATCAAATGTTAGAAGCTTGATCAGCCATCCATTTTAACCGTTAAATTGAAAAGCGTATTTGATGCCCCTAGAAGTTTTAGAATGTGCGGATTTTATGTGGGTGTCCTATCTTAGCTATCTAAGATAGGGTGATCATCCTCATAAAAAATCAGAACATTCTAAATGTTCTAGGGTTACAAATTCACCATATGGCATAGGGTACTCCCTATGACATGTCATAGGAATCTATTTTCCTATATTATATATATAATATATATATATATGGGAATAGGGTGCATGGTCCTCTCGACTAGCCAACACGCTAATCCTCCCTTCAATTCAGGTGCCATGTGGAACTTTTTAACCGGAGTTAGGGGTTGGTCGTGGTGGGTTTACCCCTCCTAACAATGATCATGAAAAAAAAATTGGAAAAAAATATGCCAAGTGACATTTTTAAATTAACCATAGCAAGGGATATTTGAGCGCTACAGTTTATCACTTTATCGTTAAATTTGTCAGCCGTTGATCAGGTTGTTTTAAGTTTTTTTTTGAATTTTTTAAAAATCTTGATCTAAGTAGGGTGGATTGACCATCCATTAAAAAAAATGGTTAAAAAGTACCACATGGCACCTGAATATAGGGGAGGACTAGCGTGTTGGCTAGTCGGGAGGACCATACTCCCTTTCCCTATATATATATATATATATATATATATATATATATATGGGAAAGGGTTTTGTGAAATCGAGTTCACATTTCAAATGGTGTAATTGAATGGAGAGATTGCCACGTGTGCATTAAAAGTCAACAATTGTGGTTAGGGGAATATGTATGTAAATATATATATCCTCCAACCACAAGTGTTGACTTTCAACGCATACGTGGCAACCTCTTCATTCAGTTACACCACTTAAATGGTGAAATTGAGTTCAGCTTCCCAAACCTATATATATATATATATATATATATATATATATATATATATATATATATATATATATATATAGATAGATAGATAGATAGATAGACAGATAGATAGATAGATAGGGGGATGCTTAGGTGCGGTCTGTGATCCGTGCGGTCCGCGATCCACAGCCGTCCGATGCACCACTCCGTGCATCGAATACACGCGGCCGGTACATCGGACGGCTGCGGACCGCACCTAAGCATTCCCATATATATATATATATATATATATATATATATATATATATATATATATATATATATATATATATAGAGAGAGAGAGAGAGAGAGAATACAGGGTATGAGCTGACAGCCCATTTGCTCAAATGGGCTGTCACTGCCAGCCGTCCGATTGGGAT
Organism: Chamaelirium japonicum; assembly: GCA_947650365.1. NCBI lineage: Eukaryota > Viridiplantae > Streptophyta > Magnoliopsida > Liliales > Melanthiaceae > Chamaelirium > Chamaelirium japonicum. The sequence continues at coordinate 32,131,663 of OX393556.1, forward strand.
GATCGCACCGTCCAATAAAAAAAAAAAAAATCATTTACAACTGTTACAGCTGGCAGCAGTTCTCTCTCTCTCTCCACAGACCGCTGCCCGACCTGATGAAGCGGCGACCCCCTCCGGCGACCGGCGACCCCCGACCCCCTCCTGCATGACCCCGACGGACTCCGGCACCCCCCCGACACTCCGGCCACCCCGTCCCCCTCCGACAGCCACCCCAACCCGCTTCCGGCGACCCCCGACCCCCCGGAAGCTCCAGGGGGGGGATAGGGTCGCCGGACGGGGTCGGGGGTCGCCGGAAGCTGGTCGGGGGTCGCCATAAGCGGGTCGGGGTGGCCGGAGACCATCGGGGGGGTGCCGGAGGGGGACGGGGTGGCTGTCGAAGGGGGACGGGGTGGTCGGAGACCATCGGGGGGGTGCCGGAGGCCGCCGGGGTCCTGCAGGAGGGGGTCGGGGGTCGCCGGACGGGGTCGCTGGTCGCCGGAGGGGGTCCGAGCTTCATCGGGTCGGGCAGCGGGTGTATGGAGAGAGAGAGAGAGAACTCCTGCTGTAACAGTACAGCTGTAACAGCTGTAAACGATTTTTTTTTTTTTTATTGGACGGTGCGATCATCCCAATCGGACGGCTGGCAGTGACAGTCCATTTGCACAAATGGGCTGTCAGCTCATACCCCGTATTCTCTCTCTCTCTCTCTCTCTCTCTCTCTCTCTATATATATATATATATATATATATATATATATATATATATATATAGGGGACGGGGAGCCTGAACCTCAGGTGCAACGTGAACGCTGCACCCGTGCCCTGCATGCATGCCATGTGCCCTACATGTTACGTTGCGTTGTGCGCTGCCCCGCGAGAAAGTGAGCTGCGAACCCCGGTCGTCCGATCGGCATCCAATCGAACGGCACAAATTCTTCCCGCACGGCTAAAAGGTGTAGCCGTCCGATCGGATGATCGGATGGATGGAATCCATTGGAAACAACCGAACAAGACAAAAGATAATCATGATTTTTTTGTCCTATTCGGTTGTTTCCCACGGATCTCATCCGTTGGATCATCCGATCGGACGGATATAGTTTTGAGCCGGTGCGGGATGGATTTGTGCCGTTGGATTCCCAAGGGGATGGATTTGTGCCATTGGATTCCCATGGATCCATCATCCAATCGAACGGCACAAATCCATTCCTATAGGAATCCTACGGCACAAATCCATCCCGCACTGGCTCAAAATTATATCCGTCCGATCGGATGATCCAACGGATGAGATCCGTGGGAAATAACCGAATAGGACAAAAAATAATGATGATTACTGCTACAGTAATGTGATTTTCTTTTGTCCTAAACGGTTGTTTCCAATAGATTTCATCCATCCGATCATCCGATCGGACGGCTACACCTTTGAGCCGTGCGGGAAGAATTTGTGCCGTTCGATTGGATCCCGATCGGACGACCGGGGTTCGCAGCTCACTTTCTCGCGGGGCAGCGCATAGCGTAACGTAACATGCAGGGCACGTGGCATGCATGCAGGGCACGGGTGCAGCGTTGTCGTGTCGTGTCGGGTTCGTGTCGTGTCTAGTGTCGTGTCGTGTCCAAAACCCCTAGACCCGGACCCAACCCGTTTAACTTATCGTGTCTAGATCCTAAACCCGTACCCGACCTGCGAATAAACGGGTAGACCCGATTAGACCCATTAAGACCCGTTTACCACCCGGGTCTATACAGTTGACCCGATCCGACCCAATCCGACTCGACCCAACCTGACCCGAAAGACCCGCTGGTATTATATATTTGTAGACACACAGATTGTGTCTAACCCGAACCCGACTCGCATGCGCTAATTCGGAGGCAAACCTGACACGCACTCGGACCCGCACCCGACTCGCATGCACCAATGCGGAGGCCAACCCGACACGCACTCGGACCCGGACCCGACTCGCATGCACCAATGCGGAGGGAGACCCGACCCGCGCCAAACAAGGGGCCGGGTGGGCCCATCCAAAGTGGGGCCCACCCGGCCCCCCTATAGAAATCCGAACCCCTTAGGGGGGTGGTCGGCCATGCAAGAAAAGAAAGAAAATAAAAGAAAAGAAGAAAAAGGAAGAAAGAAAGAAAAGAAAATGAAAGAAAATAAGAAAAAGGAAATAAATACCGCCAGCGTGGGGGGAGGTTACGTACAACGTCTACATAAGTGTGGATCTGCGCCAATCCCTCGATCCGACGGACAAGAAACGAAGACGGGTCGCCATCAACTTTATGTGCAAGAATCAAATAAATTCAAAGAAGATTGAGCCATAACTACTCCGCCAGAAAAGGAAGGCAAATAAAGGTTTATTCCTCTCTTTAATGGAAGAATAAATCTTGGGGTAATTATGGGAGAGATATTAAAGGGATTCAAATAAACTTCCCATATCTCTCCCCTCCCCCCTTCACCTATAAATAGAGGGGGAGGGGGAAGGCTCAAGGGGGGGAAAACGAAGACAAGGCGAAGGAGCTCTGTAGAAGAGGAGACGCGCTTTTATCGACCCAAAGCTTCATGAGGCACCGGCAAGCCTATCCCTTCGGGACCGGCTTAGTCCATTGAAAGCCCTCATCAAAGTGAAGACCCTGGCACAAGAAGATCAAGCCTTCGACTCCGTGCACGAAGAAGAAAGCTCGGAGAAGAAGAACCCTTCGAATCCGAAGACGCTAGAAGCAAAGGCCGGAGAAGAAGATCGGAGTGGCACTACCCCGTCAACTCCAACAAGCCTTCGACTCCGATCAAGCCCAAAAGCCTGGAGAAGAAGACAGAAGCGTCATCACCCCGTCGCCTTCAACAAACGCCCGCTCCATCCACGAAGAAAAAAGCTTAGAGAGGAACACCCGAAGCATCGCTACACCCGTCGTCTTCAAAGTAAAGTCGACGCTGTTACCGTCGCACGGAGATCAGTGCTACCCCGTTGTCTTCAAAAGAACCCTTCGACTCCGATCACGCCAAAGAAGCCCGGAGAAGAAGAGAAGCAAAAGCCGGCGCTACACCCGTCGTCTTCAAAGTAAAGCCTTCTACTCCGATCAAGCCAAAGGAGCCCGAAGAAGAGAAGTGAAGCCGACGCCATAATCGTCGAGGAAGCCAGAAGCCTTGAAGAAGTAGCCACCGCCGTTCAAGGAGAAGATCGAGTCGACGCCGAAGCAAAAGCAACGCGAGAAGCCAAAGCAAAAGCCCCGGTAAAGCCCGCGCCAAAGCAACGCAAGTGCCAAAGCCAAGCAACTACGCCGGTCACGAGCAAAAGCACCGCACGTTCTAGCCGATACGACGCGAAGTCCGGAAGAGCGAAAGCATCGCAAGTCTCCCCCCCCCCCCCCCCCGTCTACGTTCAAGCGCAAGCGCCAAAGCAAAAGCCAGAGCCGCGCCAAAGCAAAAGCCAGAGCCACGCCAAAGCCAAAGCCGACGCCAAAAGCACGATCGACGCCGCGAACCGACGATCAAGGATGCCAAGGTCTAGCAAGGATCGAGGAAGACACGAAGACCGAGGAGCGACGCCGAAAACCCCTAGCCGAGAAAGCGCGAAGCACGGAAGGGACAAAAGCAACGGCGGATATTCCTTAGCCTCTCAAAGAACCCTCACCCTGTAAAGACCTCTGTCCTGGGCAACCCCTTCAGAGCTCTCGCACGAATACCACGTGGAGACGCGGATCAAAGGGACCCTCCAGAGGATCTCTCCCACAATCTCCTGATCAATATTCGCCGAACCCGGCTCACCACCCCCGAGTCCCCGGGTCCCGGCATCTGTAATCTTCGTGTGTTTGCAATAAAGACGACCCGGATCTTTTTCTGCGCATACAATATTATAGTATCAGATTGCGGGTAGACCCGACCTGACACGACCCGTTGAATACTAAACGGGTCTTCCCGGGTCTACCGTGTCCAGACCCTAAACCCGGACCCGACCCGTTTATTAAACAGGTCTATTGTGTCGACCCATTTACGACCCGAACCCGTTTAGCCCTGACCCAGACCCGCTAACTTCGTGTCGGGTCTGAAATTGCCAGCCATATATATATATATATATATATATATATATATATATATATATATATATATATATATATATAAGGTAAAACAATGCAAGCAGATGGGATTACCAATTAGATGAGGGACAATATATCAGCCATGGAGCATGTCCCAGAAGGGCCATGAACTGCAATGTTGAATTAAATATCAGCATTTCCAGACTTGCTATTCACTTAGTCTATATGGTAAATCTTTCGTTTCCAGAAAAATAATGTCTACTGAGAAGCAGCTGTCAAGGAAGATGTGACCCACAAAAAATCAAAAAACTATAGTCAATGGGAAAACAATTGTCACTTTGACTAGCCCAATTTCTGGATATTATTACAAGTGTGGATCTTCTTAATATATGTTAACTGTAGGAAGCTGATATCTCAGTCCACAAGGAAAAGTTATAAAATATAAAATTCATAAGCAAAATCTTTGACAAGTGATAAGAAATGTTCACTATAAGTCTATAAGTGACAAAGGAGATCCAAACGTCCTCGATTTAGAGAATATCCACATCTGTTGAACCTGGCAGTAAGAAATGGCACCATATAACCTCATCCACTAACGATCCTTTATATTATACAATCTACTTGTTCATATAAACTAAACCAAGGACAAGATTTTTCTAAAGATTCATACATATTCATAAACTGAAATTATCAATTTAAGATCTCCCAACATCGAGGCCATAAAATCAATTTGTTTTGGTCAAGTAAAGACTGCATACTTAAAAGGTTCATCGACTCTAGAGACTAGATCCAAATTTTGACAATTCTGGAAATAGGTCGTGTCCATGTGGTGCACCAGCTGATCAAACTGAATGGCACTGTTTTATTGAGAGAAGATGAACAGACAGAAAGTACTATTAAGTGTGAAATAACCAAAGAAAATACCTTTCAAAAAAATGAAATGGTCCTCCTTCAATAAACAAGTTCAACCCTGGTATAAACTTGTTACCAATGCCCAGCCACAAAATGGAGACCAATTGGACCTATGGAGTGTTTCATGCATCCTTCCGTCCAAACTCGTCCTATGTAGCTATGGTTACTAGCTGGTCTTCAAGTTTCTCTGTTAAACTCTCGGGGCGAATCAGCCCCTTCCTTTGTAACCTTTAATTTAGTAGTTCTAATAAAGCTTGGGGTATGCTTAACCCCATCCTCTCATTCTCGGAGAGAAATTGCTCAAAAAAAAAAAGATAATATTTATCCACCCCAAAAAAGTTTGACCTCCATTACAATTGGGTAGATGGAGAACTTATTCATGTTATCGGCATAACACTCAAATACACTTGTGCATCTTGGTACCGGACACCGATTATAGTTCGGTTGCATGTAAGATGGACTCATTGGGCAATTTATAAAACATTATTGTCAAAAAAAATTAAAAAATCTGCATGCGGTAGTCAAATATGCATAGAATCTATGCTCTCTTTAAGATGATAAATTGCCCCCTTGCATGTAACTACAGGCAAATTCATTTCAGGATACAGCTAAACCGTTCACAAGTGTGCGTGCACTTGAAACGCACCAGAGAAGTGTAGATACCTTCTACTACCGATTTTGGTTTGTAGTCCAGTTAGACCATAATTTTCAAAAAAAGTTAATCCATGACGCCCTAATTGCATATAGAGAGTTGTTATGTGCACCATGTCACCTACAATGTAAACTATAAACAACTACCCATCAATCAAATAGGACCGAATATATGGAAAGAATGAATCTTAATAAAGTCATCAAATAAATTGACCTTTAAGTGCACAATTACTAACATCACGGATGTCTAATTTTAGTTAGAGTTCTAGGATAAATGTGCAGAGCAAGAGGACTAATAGATTTCCTCTAGTTATCAGCTAGGCAAATTGCAACTACCTCCAGGCCTACGCGAGCAGGGGCTTTAGATGGAATTCGACCCACTGGCTTGTGAGCTCCGTGCAGAAAAGCGAAGGCACACAGCAAAATATGCAATTTTCCCAGGACAAACAAGGACCAAAAGTATGCTCCTAATCTTTATGTACTAGGTAGGTTACTGAGCTTCCTGAATTATCAAACAATCAAACATGCCATCTGTTCAAAATAAACATATCAGTATTAACAAGTTGATCCAATGCAACTGATGTGTAACATCCTAGAACCGTTTGTAACGCACAATTGTATCGATGTTATAGAATATAAACATGAACACTGCACGTCACAACATATTCCTATGTAACGGCAACGATCTAAGCCTTGCTCCGACATCAGCATTTGTGACTAGGGACCCATTTGCATGGACGGGATGGTAGTGTCGCAAGGTTCGGTTCATCCTGGGGTGATCCATTTGCACACTTAGAATCTGACTAACTCGACAGTGCAATTAGCCCAGTCTTTGGGGCTTGAGTAATTCTTAACGCAAGCCCATTTTGGAAAAGACAATGGCCACTCACATGTAAGTTCCACAAGGTGCGAAGGCCATGTGTTATTGGGTTAGTGATGGTTTGGTGGTATCTTAGATCTAACCATAAAATCGAGGCCCCTATACTTGATAGAAATTGCTATGAAAGGGTTAGTAAGGACTGGACCTATCAGGCACACCAACAATATCAAATATTGAATCTGTAGGAAGTCTTAAGCTTGTAAAGTTAGCTTGCAAGTTGCAAGATCTTAACCAAAAGTAGGAATGACAGAAATTCCATAACGAATAAGAGATGTAAAAGAATATTAAGGATAATTTGGCTTAGAAAGGTAACTAGATAATGCCATTCATCCTAGCATCTTTCTACATGTGCTAATTCTCATCCATAGGCAACATGATAAAGGAGTATTGATGTAGCCCTAAGTATAGCCACCCTCCCATTGGTCTAAGGAGGCGAAGATCATTGACTTTAGTGGAGGACCACCAACATTAGCCATTGCAAGTGGGAATAACTAGCATTATTCCTCACAATGAAAAGATAGTGGTTCTCACTCCATGGACAAATGGGAATGGGCTTATAGGGAGACACATGATATTGGCTAGAAAAGATTTGCAATTCTATACTATGTTAAAAAAGTGCCATGTTGTAGTCACATGTATTTAAGATCATAAATATATATGCTTAGATTAGGTACCAACCCGTGTGATGCATGGATGGGTGAGATACCGATGTCAATTCCCCATGATCATAGTCATTGATGATAGCAATGATACATGAAGCTTCTACCCCGCAAAAAAATAAATAAATCATTAACAACTTTAATACTTAAAGCTAATTTAATGAGTACTTAAAGCTATTATCGATTAACGGAGTGAAACCGGAGGGTGTTGCAGAGAGAGAGTGAGAAAGCACTTATGGAAGAGGAGTTAATGGATGACCAATTAAATGAAATGCATTTATTGCTGTGGTACACGCGTTCACACTGTAGATAAAAGATTAGCTCTTTAAAGGATGTTCCACCCACGTGTAACAACAAGGAAGAGAGGGCTACGTTTTAGTACATATATATCTATATATATATATATATAGAGAGAGAGAGAGAGAATGATAAAATGCGGCGTACGGTGTCACACCACAGCAGTCTGATGCACCCGCTACATGCCACGCACCGCACACTGCATCCTAACAACCTCTCTCTCTCTCTCTCTCTCTCTCTCTCTCTCTCTCTCTCTCTCTCTCTCTCTCTCTCTCTCTCCCTCCCTCTCCCTCTCCCTCTCCCTCTCCCTCTCCCTCTCCCTCTCTCTCTCTCTCTCTTTATATATATATATATATATATATATATATATATATATATATATATATATATATATATATATATATATATATATATATATGCTTTATATGCATCTATTATCACCTATAATTGGACAACTGTAACTAATGCATGAAGTTCAACAATAAAAAACGGGAGGATTGATAAAAGAAAAGCTACAAACATCTCCTTAGATTTAGGATATAATTCACTACACAATTTTTTAAAATATGGATTTGCATGCATCTGCTTGTGTGTTTTAGTAGTCCAAGAAAAGATCATGGAGGAAACAGTGGTGCTCAAAATTTATAACAACAGTGGTGCTCAAAATTTATAACCTCATGAGTCATGAAAGCAAGATTAATGTGCCCACAATCTAGACACCTTTCCACCAAGATTTCAAGAAACAATAACCTACAGAGGTATTTAAATCCAAAACTAAATAAAGTTTTTCAACACTGAGAGTAGAATAGCCAAAAACTCGTCATCTCTCTCTCTCTCTCTCTCTCTCTCTCTCTCTCTCTCCACTGACACCGACACTCCGCCCGATGTAACCTAGCACTCGAATTTCACTTGCTTATTCATCATCCTTTCGAGGTCAAGGACTTTATTTGAGTATCTACTAGATTTAATTTCCATTTAGCTATATCTTAATGAAAATTAATAATGAAAAAGGGAGGATAGTGTTAATCATGATGTGAGGGTGTCCACATCCCCACTTAAAGAAGTCACATAATATGCATCTGACAATGTAAGTGGGTCGACCATTATCGTACAAAAGAAAGATAGCTAATATTATGACATAATCAGGGTTAGTAGAATCTTTTACATCTCTCTTGATTCCTGATGCATACGAGTTGCGACGTGCAGATTTCTACATCTGATGGCGTATTTTGATTCTTTACGAAGATCTAGGAGGTCAATCACCAATCCGTCTGCATCAGTAGAAAGGTATTTTGATTATCTACAACTTTGGTTTTTTACTTTCTGTCAATCCGACTTATGGATCATAAGTTATTTATGTTTTAACTTTTGGTTTGGGTAGGTGTGAGACATGTTCGCACCCGGTTCGAGCCACAAATGCCGAATTGACTCATTAATAAATTCTTTAATAGTTGTAGGATCTTAAGTTGGGATACAATCTCAATTTATGAGATTTAAAATAGCCAAAAATAAGCCCAAAGGAGGCCCAAAATCTAGAAACCATCGACCCCCTCTCGTTCTTTTTCTCTCTTCCCGCGATGGTACGACTCCCCCCTTACCTCGGGACGCATGCCATGGGAATTCAGCCCCTCTCTCTCCACACCGTGAGTTCCTCTCTCTTCTTTCCTTCTTTCTTTCTCTTTTATTTTATCCCTTTTGCTTCCTTTCACCCACGGCCTAGATTGTTCATCCACGGCCAATAACGAAACCCTAGTCCCCTCTTATCTTTATATTGCTATAAAATTTTGTACAAGGGATGATTGATGAATGATGAATTGAAACCCTAATCGGAGAAGCGAGTTCACTTGTTCGGGAGCCTTATATGACTGATCATCTCGCTTCTTGTCTTCTTATTTACTCTACAAGCTTCTACATCGCCACCACGTCCTCGTCTACGACTTTAATAGGCGCGGAGATCTCCTCTTCTTCAAAAGATCAACTCATCTCGGCTTTTTCATCCCTCTCTTCTGGAACACACCTTCTCTTCCACCCATTTCATCTACAATAACAAAATTCTTGTTAGCAGCCGATATTGATCGAGGCACGATTTGATCCATCCCTTGATCTTTTCATGTGGTAACAATCTCTTGATCTCGGCCTATTGCTGAAATTTATTTGGGCTTTCAGCGCCATTGGCTTCTGAATAATCTCATCCATTAGGTTATATGTCGCTTAGATCTCTGTGTTCTTGAGAGTTGAGACTATTGTCTTGTGTTTGAGATATCATTCAGCATATCATTGTTGGAATTTTTATTTACAAATCTGAAAACTACTTATTCACGTTCTAGTTCTTAATCTTTGTTCAAGTAAACTTGTTTGGGCATGTTTGGATAAAGTTAGCTCTCATTGCTGAAAAATTAATATATATAGAGCAGAAATTCCCCTTTAATCGCTTAAAATTCAGTACTTGTGTTCTTTCAAGAAGAACTCTGCATGCACGTATCAATTCCCAAGGAGCAAACCTCGATGATAGAATCAGCCAACTTACAAAACCTGATCTTTTCTTCTTTCTCCTATGTTATTTCTATCCTCTCTGATTGAATCGATCGACAAAAAGGGTTTTTAACCAATGGCTCAATCATTCTTCCTTCTTGATGTCTTTTCTCACTTAAACCAAGTCTCTGATCTCCCATATGATCATCTACCTACCCAATTTCTTTCTTGATCACTCGTTTGTTTCTCTCCTGTTCTTTCTTGCAAAAATTTCCACTAATTACTTCAGATCAGAAGCCCTACAAAAACAGCTTTTGCAGGCTGCAGCCCTAATTTTCCTAAGTTAAATTCTTTAAAACATACCTAGATCCATTACAACATCGAATTGAATAGAAACTATCATATCTTTTAAACCCTGAAAACGTGATATGGACCTTAAAATCAAGAAGTTGGAGATAATCAAGAACACAGCATATGAAGTGAGAGAGAGAGAGAGAGAGAAGATGATGACGGTGATGTGGATGGTGATTGCTTGCCTTCAAGAGAATGGCGAGGGCGCAACAGATCCTGAAATGGTGATCTGGGGGGAACCGGGAGCTGAAGTCCGCGAATATCTCATCGAACGGCCGGGAGCCCGCATCGAGGAGAGGGAAGAGATTGCTGGCTTCTTGGACGTCGATCATGGTTACAGATCGGAGGAGAGGTGGAGGGACTTTTCGCGGTCTTTTCTGTGTCGACTTTGAAACGCAGGCGACCCCAGTTGAGCTTGTTTATATAGGCATCCGGAAGCTCGAGTTGCTCACGTGCATCCCGCATGCGAATAAGTGCCGGAGCTGATGTGATGTGGCCACATAGTCCTCCCAACTGTTTCAAGCCAATTCTTCAGAGGGGGCGCTCTATTTACCAGGGGTGTTCATGGTTCGGGTTGGTTCAGTTTTGTGATAAATTTGGAACTGAACCGAAGTTGATTGGTTCTCTAGAAAATAGAACTGAACCAAGCTATTCCTTAGTAAAAACCGAACCAAACCAAATCGGAAAAGTTCAGTTTGGTTCGGTTCGACGGGTCTTTCAAATCGCTTATCATCACACCGTGAGGCGTGAATGATTGAGCTACTGAGTTGGTTCAGATTTTATTTTTAAGACTTTAACTTTGGGTGCTGCTATTTGCCCCTATAGAAATACTAGTAACATCCTTAATTTTTCACTTTGAGATATTTCATATGTTGGGATTCGGTGGTGCTATTAATTATGTGGGTAACACCCTTCATTTTTCAGTTTCATCACACCGTTCAACACTTGATGTTTTGAATGCACCGAAGGTTGGTAATTGGGGTCACCACCATGTAATGTACAATATTAGTGAGACTGTACACTGTATAGGAGTAACTACTGAGGTTATAGTACCAATGGTTCGGGTTGGGTTGGTTCGAGTTAAAAAACTCACAACCCAGAACCGAACCGACCATAGCGGGTTTTTTTTTTTGGAATTGAACCAAACCGAACAGTCAAAAATACCCGATCCAAACCGAACCAAATAGACCGGTTCGGTTCGGTTTGGCGGGTCAACCCGAACCGATGAACACCCCTACTATTTACAGATTCCGCACCCATGAAATCAGTCAGGGTAAAACCATTTTGGCCTGATAATCTTTAACACTTACAAACTACAGTAATCACAAAGTAAAACCCCCGCACTCCCTTTTGTTCATGTCCGACCACCCACCTCTACACCTCCATGCCAGTCCCCGCCCCCTCTTTCGCCCTCCTCTCCCTTTCCTACCTCCTCCCTCTTCCTTCTTTCTCTATCTTTTTCGTGCTGGAATCCTAAGCCACTGGTCCTCCTCCTCCCTCCTTTTTCACCATGCCTGAACCCTAAACCGTTGACCGATATCAGTGGCAGCCTGTGGGGCACTGTGTCGGTGGCTGCTCATCAACGGTGTCAGCGGGGTAGTTACCGACATCCCCATGGTGATGTCGGTACGTACCCACTGCTACCACGTTGGCATCTTTGGTGGGCAGACACCGACACAATGTCGGTGGGCTAGCACCAACATCGATCAGCGGCTTAGGATTCAGGAAGCATGGGGATGATGGATGAAGGAGGAGGAGAAGAATAGGGGGGTGTGCAGAGGGTGTCATGGCAGCGACTGAGGCGGAGGACGATGGGGGTGGCATCAATGGCGATCGACTGGAAGGTTAAGGATGAGGATAAATAGGGAATTAAAAAATAGTAATTTTTTTGGGTGTTGTCTCTAATTCCATGGGTGCAAATAGAGTGTCCCTTTCTTCTTGGCTCTATTTTGGTTTTTTATTTTAACTGAACCAACAGAATTGGGCCATGTCGTCCTGGGGTAGGCGGCTCCTGTCCTAGGTTGGGAGACCAAGTAATGTTCTAAATAATCGATATATTTCTCTTGCTCTTGTGGCGAGTTTTGATCCTTAGTTACATTGTGTTGTAAGATTTGCAAACGATGTACCAAACTTGGTTTTTTTTTTTTAAATATGGAAACAATGAAGTGAAAAATACACGTTGGGACTAACCCAAAGGTGCAATAAGTTCACTAGAAAGGGTGAAAGTACATGTTACAAAACGTTGCCCGGAATTCTTTAGCGATTCACGACCTGATTCCCTTGTCAATTACTTGGTTGATTCCACGCATCGTTGTCTTAAATGTCCAGCAACCTCTTTTACTTAAACCTTGTCGGTTCCTATCCTCAGCCGATTCCATGCACTGCTAGATTCCATGCTCAGCTCTTAAACACTCGTGCACCACGAGATGCCACCCACCCAATACCCTATATGTGAACCTAAGGGACTACCTCTCGCAATCAACGAGAGGACCCTTCAAGGCATTGTCTTTCCCAATCCCTATGGGAGGACCCTCAAACAAAGATTGTCCACCCTAACACTAATGGCGACCCTCATAGGGATTTTGTAACATTCGCCCCAAACACATAAGATATTGTCCACTTTGCATGTGCCCGCACGAGAACTTCCCAGGGGGGTCACCCATCCTAGTACTGCTCTCGCCCGAGCACGCTTAACTACTGAGTTTTTACGAAATCCGTAGCGGCGCACGGTTTTAAAACGCGTCTTCTATGTTTGGGAGGGAAAATTATATAAGTAGCTCAGGATCTCCATCTCTCTAGGCGATGTGGGGCTAACTCATGGCCTTGCACACCTTACCTCACCTTATCCATCTTGTCATCACAACCTCAGGAGTCTTGGCTTTTGGCTATTGGCCTATTGGATATTGGTCGTCACATATTTGGTCTTCAAAAGAATTAGGTAAGAATGAGCTTATCATGCTTAACAAATTAGCAAGATTTAGCATATAGGGATGATTTCTCACATGCATTACTGGAGAGTCAATCAAAACCTAGAAGGAATGGATTACCCACTAGAATCAAGCAATAAACTCAAAGGAGAGTAAAAACTAAAGGGTGTGTTTCATCTCTCCATGAAATAAAAAATAAAAAAGTATGTTGCTATTTACACCCACAAAATTACTACCACCATCAATATTGTGCACGTACCCCAAGCCCGATTTGAATGTTTACTATTGTCCCCACTTTGATAGTGCATCCCACAAAAAAGGTTTGCCTCTTCCTCCCTCTCCTCCCCGCTCTACCCGCCGTCGTCGACGTGTTCTCCTCCTCCTTCCCTTCTTCTTCCTCCTACTGGCCTCCTTCTCTTCATTCTCCTCCTCCTCCCTTTCTTCTTCTTATTCTTCTTCAGTTCTTCCTCCTCCCCCTTCTCCCTCTTCCTCATCCTTCATGCAAATGTATCGGTCTTTCTCGACAAACATGGTTGTTGGTCGATCCCAACTGACATGGACAACACCATGTCAGTTGGGAGAGATCGATATGTCTGCATAAATGAGGAAGAAGATTAAGGAGGGAGAGGAGGCTAGGAAGAGGAATAAGGTGGTAGGAGGAGAAGGACGAAGAAAGGGAAGGAGGAGGAGGTAGGAGTGGAACCAAGGATTCAACGGTGGAGGTGGTCATGTGCATATAAATACACTTGAGATGCTCCAGGGATACATCCGATGTTTTTTTATATGTTAAGTTGTGTGTAAAAGTAATTGATGGGGTGCAATCAACAAGCCCAAAAAAAAAGAGTACTCAGCGATAGGTCCCTAGAAACAATTTGGGTTTCTAATAAGGACATGATCTTTTTCTTTTTATATCAAGTTCCTCCTAAAAGATGCATTTCAATGCAAGTCTCTAGTTTGCAAATTTTGACACCCCCCCTCCCCCCCCCCCCACCCACACACACACACACACACACACACACACACACAAAATAAAAAAAAGAAGAGAAAATTGCCATTGCATAACCCTTCAGTCGAACCAGTCATGGATAAATGATTCCACTATTGTAGCAGTTGTTGCAACAAAGTACTGTAGCAGTTACTACAACTCCTTTACTACAAAGTACTGTAGCAGTTACTACAACTCCTTTGCAATTGTTGCAACAAAGTACTATTTTGCACCAAAATGTTACTCTTTTATGCTCCTTTAACAAAGTATTTTGTAGCGATTGTTACTCTTTTGCACCTAAATGCTACTTTTTTATCCTACTGTTATAAATTGTTACACTTTTACACCTAAATGTTATTCTTTTATACCACGTAGCAAAGTATTGTAACAATTGCTACTCATCTGCACCTAAATGTTATTATTTTATGCTATCGTAGTAAAGTAGTGTAGCAAAACACAGTAGTCTAAATCCTAAACCCTAAATTTTAATAAATATTTTATAAATAAATAAAGGGTTATTTTGACTTTGCCCCCCAAATTTAGCCTTGAATTAGACTTTACCCCCCATGTTTTCATTATTTAGACTTTACCCCCCAAAACTAACTGTTCTGTTAGCTCACCATCTAAGGGGAAGGGTGAGCTGACGGAAAAGAAAAAATGTTTTGTGGGATGAGCTGACGGAACAGTTAGGTTTGGGGGGTAAAGTCTAATTAATGAAAACATGGGGGGTAAAGTCTAATTCAAGGCTAAATTTGGGGGGCAAAGTCAAAATAACCCATAAATAAATTATTTATTGTCTAGAGGGATATAACGCAAAAGATAAATATTAGTATCTCTAACCGAAAGTATTGCCATGACCCAACACACATTACTCCCCCTAAAAAAAAAAACTCACGTTAGCTGAAGAGGGGCTCATACAATCTGATTCGACCCCTCTCCACTAATAATCGTCTCCCTCATGGGCCACGAACACTTTGGGGAACAAAATGTGGCGATCCCAATTTCAATGACCATGGGATGAACCCTCAACCATATATGCCACTACCACCGGTCGCTGCCCACCACCTCTCACCGTTGTACACAGCCGTCGGCCACCACTCCCTGTCACCCTCCGTCATCGGCCACCGCGGGTGGTGGCCGACGAGGTGATGGCGAGCTGCAAGTGGTGGCCGGTGTCGGTGGTGGCTAGTGATGATGACGGGCATCCGGTTGTAGGCGGGGTGGTGGCTAATGGCGGAGGTAGGGGGTGGCTGCTAGGAGGCAAGTGGTGGGCGACTGCCGGTGGTGGTGACATCCGTCTAACGTTCATCCCATGACCATAGATCGTGGCCATTGAAATTTGGATCGCCACGAGTCATTTCTTAAAGTCGAACCCCACACGGTCACACCCGATGCAACAACATCCAACCTCCGCTCACCACACATCCAACACCGTCCCTTCACAAGTATCTCTCTCCCCCAAACTCATCGCCGGCATCCCGTCTCCAGACCCTTCATTTCCTCCTCGAACGGAATCGGACCGCCGTCGCCGTCGTATCTCCGTACTTCCCAGCTCCGGTGAGCAACGGAATCCTCCTCTCCCGATTCGAGCTACCCACAACCACAGATAACCACGCACACCCACTGTAGCTCATCATCCTAATTTCGGATTATATGCGAGATTTTCATGAAGGAACAATTCCTTTGCTGCAACTGTAAATCATTGCCCCCCCCCCCCATTTTTTTTTGGGATTTTTTGATGTGAGGTTTGGTGTATTTAGCATTTAGGTGCTGTATTCCCATGTTTTGTTCATGGAGGAACAATCGAGGGAGAGAGGATGGGGGGCACTGTAGAGAATTTGTTTGGCCTCTGATTGAGCACAGGAACCCTGATGAATCTTCCTTCTTCAATAAGGAACATCAACACATCCTTGTGTAGATTTCCGGCGTGTTCTTGACCATAAATGCTCCTCAAATTTGAGTTCCTTTTTGTAGATTTCCGGTGCCATCCGATGATTTTTTGGTTTTAGTTATAAAAAATAAACCCGAGGTTTTGATGTTGAAGGAAATCCATAGTTAATCTCATGTGAATGTATTGATGCAATTGTTCTTATTTGATGCTGATAGCCTTCAATTAGGAAGGTTTTGATGTTGATAGTGGATTTTTTGATAGATAACGCCCTATAATCTGTTTTCCAAAGCTAGAGTAGGAAGCACAGATACGGACACAGACACGGACACAACGAATCCTCTTAAAGTTGGACATGGATATGGCAATAAGATTATAGCATTTATTTATGTATACTTAGGGGTGTTTGGCATCGTTCCGGACCCATCCGTTTCTATCCACAGTTCAATATTTCAAAATCAACAAATACTATTTGTTCCTGTGGAATGAAGGACTTGGGAATGATAATTTATCACTCCATCTGTTTCTATGCTAACTAGAATGCTGAACCATCGGATAACATTGGAAATAGTAATTGACGGATTACCCTCTTCTGGATAAGGTTTAAGCGGAACAATAGTTCCTCATGCCAAACAGCCCCTTAATTAATAGTAATGTTAATATATTGTGTACAACTATGAAGCACGGGTACTGGTACGGGTACGGGTACGATACAGGTACGCTGATACGGCAAAACCTTAAAAAACTAGGGTACGGGTACGGCGAGATATAATTCTATATAGATATATCATATATCATATGTATGTACTTTTAGGGAGCAATTTGGAACAAAATAAACTTTAGGGGGCTGAGTGTAATATAGACTATCTATATTACACTCAGGCCGTCGGGTCGGGTCGGGCCGACACCCTGGAAAAAAAAAAAAGACACAAAAGGGGTATTGTGCAAACATTTCAGGCCTTCGCTGGAAAAAAAAAAGCCAAAGGGGTATTGTGCAAACATTTCAAACATTAGGGAGCAATTTGGAACAAAATAAACTTCAAGGGGCTGAGTGTAATATAGACTATCTATATTACACTCAGCCCTCAGCTTTTCGGGTCGGGTCGGGCCGACACCCTGGGAAAAAAAAAAAAAGAGCGGCGAGCGAGGCAATCGGGTTAGGGTTTGAGCGCCGCTGCGCCGGAGGGGGGGGAGGAGGGGGAGGTCCGAGAACTTACCTCCGAGGTGACGACGGTGGCGAGGCGAGGCAACGACGACGGCTGCACCGGTGAGGCAACGACGGCGACTGCACCGGCGAGGCGACGACGACGGTTGCACCGGTGAGGCGACGACGGCGACTGCACCGGCGAGGCGACGACGACAGTGGCTGCCGGAGGGGGAGGAGGAAGAGGAGGGCTTCCCGGATCCCTCTCTCTTCCCGGATCCCTCTCTCTCTTTCGGGCCCTTACCCGACACTTACCCCTCTTTATAATTTTTTTTTTAAAATACGTACCACATACGTACCCGGGTGAGTACCCGATCCGTACCAGCTTATAGTTTATATACCCGATTCAAACCGGCGTACCGGATACGGGAATCACCGTACCCGTACCCGTACCCGGTACGTGTTCTGATCCACGTACCCGTGCTTCATAGGTGTCCAGTGATAATATCAGTTGACTTCATCTAAAAGTATAGGAACAAGAAGCGCACAACATATAAAAATGGACATGCAATGGGCGTGAATTAGCGTTCGAACGGTTTGAAATTTCCATCAATCTGTTTTAATTTAAAGATCAATTTATTAATTTTTTTATCCAGAAGGAGCCCATTGGTTATGAAAACAAAAGACTTTTCTAATGAGTTTAGTGCTACATAAGGAGCCGGAGGTCCTTGTGAGTTGTGTCTTTTGGGAAAGTTACATTTTTGGCCCTACCGTGTCAAAAAATGCGACCACATATGTCCTTAAAGTGTCCACGACATGTCCAAGACATTTCCAACAAGAAAAATTAATAAAAAGAATGTACGCACGTACGGAATGTATTTGGCACGAGTCCGAGCCGTATCCAAAGTGTCGAAGTGTCCGACATGTGATAGACACAGACATGGGGCTTCTAGGGAAGTGTCCATGCTTTCTAGCTAGAGACTAGCACGTGAAATGATTGAACTTTTGTATTCTACAGTTCTAGTCAGGTGGCTGAAGTTGTTACGAATACCGGACATCCATTATGTTTAAGAAGTCAATCGAGCCAAAATCATTGCAACGCTTGTCAGGAGCAGATAAGAAGAAGTTAAAGAGGACGGCAAAGGAGCGGTTCCCTCAGGCTTCAGATGCTGATATCGATGCAATTATTCCTCCAAAGGTAGCTGTTGTTTCTCGTTTGCACGTGGTACTACGAAACCATCTTTTAATTGATGAATGAATTTTCTATGGCTTATTTTAAAAGATTAATGCAATCTGATTATGTGACTAATATTTTTCCTTGTCTTTTATTTTTGGAAATTCCATGTTAGTCATCTGCATGCATCTACTTCCTTGGATACCATGCTAATATATGCAAGAGCAAGCACCTCTTGGATACACTTACATGATACTTTAATAAAAGTCTAGTTATCTGCCAATCTGATACAGTTTGTCTGCTAATGCGCTGTTTGTGGAGCTTGAGAAACTTATAGGTCATGCACTAATGCAAGAAAAATCATAAGTTTCTAGTTGCTAAATAATTCTTCTCATAATGTTGGACTTGTTATCAATCATATTACATTTGAATTAAATGTATATCGTACTCATACCCTTGAATGTTAACATGGATGGCATACTTTTCTACAGTAGTGTGCCCTTTGAATCCAATAGTACTTTATTTGGACGATGGGGATATATAAGGTCGGTGTGGTTGTTATAGTTATTATGCATCTTAAGGGTTTTATGGTACTATCTCGGAGCAATCATTACTTTTGAATCTTGAATGGAAGTGCTAATATATTATTGTTCTTTCTTATACCTTCAGCAACAAGTTGAATAGATAGTACTGTTCTTCATATGAAAATCCAATTGCTGCTTAAGGTACTTTTGCTTCACTGAAGAGAAGACAAGTTTGTAACAAGTTGGCATAGATAATTGATGCAGGGTAATAAGGTTTTGGGTGGGTGGGATTTCAATGCAGCAACCCCGATGAATTTCAGATTTTCAAAGTAGAGGGAGTCTAATATCAATTAGGAGTCTAAAAGCGTTCTATGCGACATTGAGGATTTGTGAGAAAATATTTAAAAGACCGGTTTGCTGGAATAAAAATATGTACCAGGAATTCTGAGTTTGGAAATTTGTATGCGAGGTTTTTTGGTGAATCTAGGTTTATGGACGACTATTTCTAAGAACAAGAACTAGTTTTGGTGCAAAATTGAAAGTTTTGATGGAAAAATATATAAGGTTAAAAGAATATATCTAAGAAATAATGGCAAAGCAAGTGTTAGAAGTCTCATTACTAGCGGGGCATTAAGGGTATCACACCTTAATGTTTCCGGACATCACACCATGAAACCGACACAATAACACCAAAGGTTTGCAGAAGATAAAAGAACTGAGGCTTTTTGTGGAATTTTTTTGTCAATGGTCCATTAATTTTCACTACTATTTCACTTGGATTACTATACCAATCAAAGCAAAATCTGCCTCACTAGCCTAAAATACTACCGATATAGGACTCTTTTGAACACTTACCTTCTAGAATAAGAATCAGAAACTCACTTTAGAAAATGACAAAAAATAGTTCCAAAGTATAAGAAACAAAAAACAACTATAGGCGTTTACTCAACTCAAATTAGAATCTCAAATTCACTCGAAAATAGGAATCCTGCCGACACTACTAATCAATTTAGAAATCATATAAGACATAAATTCTGGACTTGCTAATAGAATTGCACTTTAGTTGGAGTCCTAAAGAGGACAGACTTCTCATTAAGATCAAAGTCAAGGGGCCGGATACCCTTGTGATGCCCGTGATGGTCAGAGACCTTCGTCTTCTTCTTCTCTTTCTTGCTGATGTCAAGTGCATGCATAATGCTCCTACGTGGTGCCTTTCACTTGTCAAGCTGCAAAGTGCAAACATCTCCCTAAATGTGTAAATGGTAAAAAAAAAAACAGGAAAAAAACAACTCATGGAATAGTAGGTGATTTTTATGGATCTCAGGAGATGCTAATGACATATGGGGATATTACAGCACCAAGCTTTTTATTATTATTTATAACTAGAGGTTTATGGCAGTTATTGTCTATTCTTCGATGAGAAATCCATCAACTAGGCTTCTCATTCCCCCCCCCCTATTGGGAGGTTGGGAACTTGCTATTAGGGCTGAATTGGTTGGGCCTGGCTCTAGCAAACCCAAAATTTTAAATAAGCTCAAGCTGCTCAACCCTGAAAACCTGACAACCCAGTAAAAATTGAGGCCCGATTCGGCCATTTACCCACCTACTTGTGATAACACTTTCTAGATAACATATTCGTAACATTATGATTGGTCTGAAATAAGTGCATCCCTTGAAAGTCTTTACTGGAGTTGGCTGATCTGTGGAGGGTGTGCAGAGTGTTATAATCATAAAGTAATATTGCTGCAGTTGAGTGACGCAGAAGTGGTTTGTTAGGTGGCAATGAGAATGGCCAGTACCATATTCTACTGCTATTGTTGAGCCTACATACTCCTTTCGGTAGTCTCACTGTGGATTTTATCTTCAAGAATGATAATCAGTCTCCCATATCCATCATTTCTGCTTAATGGCATCATATATCATATGATACTAAGTATGATGTGATGTTTTCATATGATGGGGCATAATTTAGGTAATTTGTGTTTGACAAATACCCATAGTATATTAGTATGACTATCATATGGATATGCATCGAGTGATGTGTCAATCTAAAGTAATTATCGCATGGCAGATAGTTTAGATTCGATCATATGCGTCCTCACGAATTGCTGATGTTTGTGAAAGTCGTAATTTTTAGGCTTCCTGAAACTAATTGGTTATATCCTGATTCTCTGGAGTAGCTTTCTAGGGGGAGGGCTAGAGGAACTAGCGGGTGATTGAGATAGTTATTGTGATGATGTAACTAAGTTGAAATGAATGGTAGATGGTGTTACGTGACTTACGTCGTATAAATTTTCTTGTAGTTAGTTCTGACTTATACCTTAAATCATGTTTGTCCTGCCCTCGTACCCCTTTTTTGGGGAGACATAAGTATTTAAATAAGGTATTTTATCAACTTGCGTTGCGCGGCTTGCGCCAATCTTGGGTAATAAGCTCATGATATTCCTCGTACTTCACCTTTGAGGGTGGACTAACTGGAAGAAAAAGGAAAAGTCAAGGTGTAAGAGCTATTTAAAGTTTTAAACATGTGGTGCATAAATGCATAATTGGCGAAGCAAGATGAATATGATATTTTGATCGTGGCTTTTCTATTCTATTTATGTTGATAAGTTTTGTATGATTTTGATTTTCCTGGTCATCCGAAATATAATGTCGTCCTAGGAATACCTAGCAAAACTGTGTTTTAGTTCAACTCTTTGGTTTATGATCTGTCAGGACTCATGAGAGATGCATATTAGCCCCTACAAAACCTTGTCCCTCTTCAGCTAAGCTCTTCCATTACTGAGAGGAATATTGAAGGGTTGCTCATGAGTTAAAAAATCACGTAGTCGATATGGTAGGTCTTACTAATAACCAACTGGCCTTAGAGATTACATGGCTGGCCTCTCCTTGCACAAAATTGCCTCGGTCAGGATCTCATAACATCAGGTTTCCCGTACAGTTACATAATGCTTTGCAGTCACCTAGTGCGCTCATCTTTAAAGTGTGAAGGAAGTGAAATTTGTGGCAACGGTGAATTTCTAATGCATGTCTTAAATTGTTTATCATCAACCTTCTATTTTATTGCATATTGTAATGTAGTCGGTGTGTGATTTTGACCCAAGGTTCAAAGTATCGTACTGATTCTATGCATTGTTGGGCTGGCTGCATGGTGCTGTAACTAACAGGCTGTTTTGATTATTTTGAAACTATAAGAGACCTTCTCGTAATAGTTCAAGATCAGTACAACTCTCGAGTTTCTTGGGCTTAAATTGCTTCTAACATAGTGTTAATAGAAAACTCATTTTAGCACAAAATGCCACAAATAAAAGCTATTTTAAGTTTATGAACACCTCAATATTATAGCGGCTCCTGCAGTGGACTAGGCTGACTAGCCTGCGAGTCGGGTTCGACCTGTAGTTAGCTCAGTGGTTTCAGACTGGTTTTTTAAAATCCAACTGTTCCAGAACTGCTTTAAGTGTTTAGTGGCTATTATGTCTTGGCTGTAAAGAATCCATTTACAGGATTCAAACTAACAACTTAACATTAGGCTCAATGTGTTCGGTGTGGTATGGTAGCAGTTTCCTCTGCATGATCTTAATTATAGAAATAACAACTTAAAGCATTGAGTTTTAAGTGCACTAAAGTAATGATCCCTTATAAGTATGCTACGTCTCTTGCGACTAACACATTATGGGACTTTTTCAAGCTCTGATATTACCTTCACCCAAGCTGTATAGCTATCGTCCATCTTGAAATGTCATTTCTCAATGTTCCATGTTCGACCAGGACTTGACTTCATGATTCCTTTTTATTTGGTTTGTTGCCTGTACTTGTTGATAACATTATATGTTGTGTTGGTACTTATTCTAATTATTGCTCGGAAATGTACTTTTTCTTTTTCATGTTCTCTCAATGGTTTTCTAGATCAATCTATGACAGTTTATGACCGATCTCCTCTATAAATTACTTTTACATTTATAATGTTCTTTTGAAAGCTCTTGTATATGCATCTTTTGGTAGTTGGATACCAAATTCTTTTGACGGTACATGGCTCCACAATTGAAATTTTCATCTCTGTACCTTTGTGTCAATTCAAGGCAGAAATTACAGTCGCAAAATTCCCAAATCGCTTGTATGTGTATGGCATAGAAGGAGGGTTTCCTATGCTCTTCGATGTTGATGGACGCTGCACTGAAATATTTCCTACCGGTATATATCACTCCCAATTTACTTGTGTATTCATCTACTTTTCTAGTATATATTTACTTGGTACACTTTATGCTTAAAAATAATCTGTCATTTCTGCTTATTATTTGTGAATATGCTGTCATTGCTCGTATTGGATCACTTTTTTTTTTGACAGGTATTGGATCAATATTGGTGTCCTTGTTATTTCTATGTTCACTTCATCTTCTTTTGTGTTCTGTCATAAAAATTGGTTATTCTTAGATTCTCTTTCTTCAGTTCTATGATAATACATCAGAATTTAACCTGCTATGGAGGCAAGACCGCTGGAGTAGTGCATTATAGTCCATATCACCATGGTTTGAGTCCCTTAAATCTCGTTTCTACAATGGGGGGACTCTGCAGTAGCAAATACTCTTTCCCTTGAGGGCATCCGTCAGCTCACTTCTGATCTGAACTTCTCGCTAAAACGAGATAGGGGATCTATATGAGGTGAAACCTTTTCCACTTCAGTCTTAAAGATTGTTATCCACTTATCCTCGTCCTTCTCAACAAAATCCTTTTATTATTTTGCATTTTTCCCCTGATATTGTATATGGAAGTCCAAGATTCAAGAAAGATGATCTCCAGCCTTCATAAGGAAATGAAAATAGGAAATTATTCTCACCTCTCAATTAGTAATCCTTTCGGTTGTTTATTCAACATCCCTTCAACCAGTTATTGATAACTTTCTTTCTCCTTCTGCTATTTGCAATAAGAGAAAGAAGTATTACAAACCCCCTCCTAAGCCATGGACTTCTTGATCTTTTCCTCCTTCATATTTTCTATTGACGAACATGGCTTCTCAGTTCTTGATTAAGCTTGATTCTTTTGCTTCTCACTCCAACAAATGTTGACTTTGAACCATTTGTTTAGCTGTTTTCCAAAACTCTTTCTTTTCACACTCCTTCCTCAGCATATGTTTTTTTTTTCTCCGATGTTCCCTTTTTTTTTTCAAAATCGACCTTATAACTGCTGAAGTAGACTCAACCAGACTGCCAGAGTTTAGTTTCATTACTCTACACTCCTGCCAAATGCTCTGAAATGCGGGAGCACAAACAGTTTTTTGGGTATTTAATTAGTTAGATGTACGGTCAGGTTTAAACCTACATTCTCCTTATCTTCAGTAGATATTAAGCAATGCCAAGACTATGGAAGCTTTGGAAGCTCTTATTATTTGGAAAACTTGGTACAAACCCTGTCCGATGCACTGATGGAGTTCATGGCCGACGACATGAATCACACTTGACCCCGAGTGTGTACTCTCGGACACTGGTTTTTTTTTTCTTCGGAAGAGGGATCCACATGGCACTATGTGGTTCAAAACGTGGCACCACATGGTTGATAGGATTCCATTGCAGTGTAGTAGTATTAGATTATTTTTTTTTGATGAAAGTCCAGTGATATCTTTGTCATCCACAAAATTGGAGATCGACTTACATACTTGAGTGAATTTGCCACCTTCTCTTCCCCCGAATCTAAATGTAATTACATCAAGTTCATGTTGTAGGCACATAGGCCAATTGCACCTACATTGTCTCATTCCCTTGAAAATCTTTTTCATAATTGGAATAGTTGCTCCATTTGGTTCCCATAATCATTGTTTTAAGTATCGTTATCGCTATCAATATTGCTAAGTTGCCCAGGGGAAAACTCGGGATATATCGCTATTTATAGCCAAATATCGCTAAAAATTAGGAAAAAGAGGGAAAAGATGGCAAAATGAAGATTTTTTTGGAGGATTTTTCTATATACCCCTTCAGGATGTATAGATACATCATTATGATCAATAGCATACAAAACACAATCATTTACTCTAGGGGACACTCAATTTAGGCTCTATATATGAGTCTGTGAACTGTTTGACACTGTCTATGAACTGTTAGAAACTTTGCAACAATCGGTGAATTAAACAATCACAATAAGATTACACACACTAGGAAGCATGATAAAACATATCAAAACCCATATGGTTCACAGTACATAAAAGCATATGACAAATTCATAACGCATAAAGCATAAGGCATAATATGCATAAAACATCTCACAGACTGACAATACATGACATAACATAAGACTCTGAAAATTATTTAAGCAAAAAAATTCAAATTCGGATAGCAAGTAGATTGGATGTGTAGTAAGTCTACTGACATACAAAATTTTCATTAGGGTTTATTGGGTTTAAATAGATGAAACCCATGAGTCCCAATTAATTTCATGATAATCAATCATGATGAATCACATCAATCTTGATGCGATTTATGTTTATAATATATTATTGAACCTTTTTCAGGAAGCATGATAGAATTGATCAGGACTCTTAGAAACATGTTCTGAAATGAACCTTTTTCAGTAAATTGGTTTATAATATGTCACCTTGACCTTGCAGTTTATGCGCTCTGGAAGGTTCCTGAACTGTTACCTGCTTTTGTACTCAAGGGGGGTGAGGTATCTCGATTCATTATTGGGGGTGCTGATTTGATGTTCCCTGGTATTAGTGTACCTCCAGAAGGACTGCCATCATTCTTAGCTGGTCAGCCATGGGCGGTGAAAGTCCCTGGCAATCCAGCACCAATTGCGGTAGGTCAACACTCTCTTTTATTGAGAATGCCCTTAACAGGTGCTGATTTAGTTTCAAACTTAACGCCCAATGCACCCTGCATACTACTGGATAAAATATTTTTATTGGAGAGACTCGCATTTTGCAGGTTGGAACCACCATGATAAGTAGTGTAGAAGCCCTAAAAGCTGGTTTGCGTGGCAAGGCTTTGCGTATAACACATTATTATCGTGATTCACTGTGGCAAGTATAGTGGGTGGAAGGACTTGATTCTTGACCTAAATCTTTAGTGTTAGACTAGCTTAGCAAATGCTCTTACCTAAATTTTTACAGGGAATCCGTCGAAGGTCATTGCATTCCAAATGAAGGATTTTTGGAGGATATTGTTGTTGAAGATCCTGCTATAGCCTCCGTTTCTCAGATACCTGTTGCTTCTGAAGATGGTTCAAATGAAGTAGAAGATGTTTCAAATGAAAAGGAAGAGCTGGTTAAGGTTTTTGAGGCCAACACTGAAAGAGTAATTGATGCTCCAGTGCATGTCGATGCTAAAGTTGAAGTCTCTGAAGAAATGGCTGCTGATATGAGTGCGTTAAACGTATCAGATAATGGTTCTCCTGAAGAATCAAATGATTTGAAGGAACACCAGTCTATGTCCAGCGTAGAAGTAGACACTCTACTGGACAAATGTCTGTTGCAAGCTTTGCATACAACTGTTAGAGACAATGACCTTCCTATGCCCGGAAGCACGTTATGGTACTTTTAACTCTCTCCTTCCATAGCATATATAGTTTACTCATTTTACTCAGTCTCCAATCCTAGTTGGTTAGTTAAGTGGTTCTAGCCTATCATATATTTTTTTTCCTTCTTGTTTTGGTTTTTGTTTTCCTACAATTAATTTTTTGCTTTATGAATCTTGAGGCAGGGCTATTTGTCTGTTTCTTTGATTTATTATGTGAATCAGCTTGATGAATTGACCTCTTCTTAGGTTGCTCTACTTATTTACATGGTGTCAGAATGTTCAACTGGTCGAATGCGTTTGATTGAGTTTAGGCTTCGATAAACTTTTTTAAGTATAATGCACTTGTTTTAATAATTACATACCTGTCCCAATGTTTTAGACTGTGAGAATTTTTATTCTTGGATATTAGTTGGGTGGAAAACCCTTTCGTTCAGCATGTTGACCTTGCTCAATGGAGATTCAATCCTAGATAACTCTGTGTGGGTGGGATGTCACACAATTGAACTAATGTTTGATCATAGTCGCTCTCCTTGTTGTTTGAGGTTGCATGGTAGTCTCATGTCCTGCTGTTCTTGTTGGCATGCAGGGGCCATGTTCAGAAATTGGTAGAAAGAAACTTGTGGCAAAAAGGATAAAGTTGGGACATCTTTATGGAGGTTGAGATGGTGCTCAAATAGATGCAAGTATCTCTTCATAAAATCTACCCACTTTGGAAGCTAATTTTCTTATTGCTATCTAACCAATAAAATAAGAAATTAAAGCTGAATACATACTACTACTAATACAATACTGCAAAAAAGGACAAACATGAACAACTCCATGGCGAAAGGCTCCTGATCAAGTCTATCATTGGACAGCATCTGAAAAGGTGTGGCATTTAGCTAATGAGTTTCCTACAAAAAAACCCAATAGGCACTAGTTAGGCTAAGCATGCAATGTAAGAAAATAAGGAAAGGGTGTCAAGGGACAGATCAAAGGTAAGTTATCAATATAAACCAAGTGGCATAGTAAAGAACTAGCTATGCAATGAAAAGATACTAAGTAGAGAGGATAATGTGTTGTAGAATACTATAGTAAAATATATGACCCATAAAGTATGCCTACCCTAAGTGAACCATCCGGGTTAGATCTGCCCCAACGGGCACTACAATGGATCTTTAATTCGCTTATGAGACCAACTCAATCAATGCGCGGGACCACATGGTGTATACTTTACAAATGACCGTGTTGTATGGGTGGTGCAGGATGGATGAGATATCCTACACAATTTACTTTCTCGTCAACTCGATTTGATTTCCAAACAAGAAAATAAAGATAGAAGATGATCTTGGCCTCGCACCTCGATCTTCCGACGTCTCACCGGGTTGGCTTTTGCCTAGGGCCTCTCACCCTTGCAATCCTCTCTCAAGAAAACTCGCGATCATCTCTCAGGAAGGCATCAAAGCAATGACTTCATTTCTTTTCATTTATAATCTTCATTACAACGAGAAGGTGTATGGCCTTTAAATAAAAAGAAGAGATTCACTTGCCTTATCTAGAAATTTGAATCTAAACAAATCCTATCTAATAAAAGATAAAATAACTAAAGATTTTCCTAAAAAAGGAAGATTTGAATTTAACTAAATCTTATTAAAATCCATATTCTAAAAATAGTAATTACATTTTTATTAATGCCGAAAATTGATATATTCTTAATACAAATCTATTGATTATTAATGAGCGCTGTGAGATCCATTCCATCGAGGGGATCTTTTGATGTGATATGCATCAATGGGTCTTGCAACCTAGAGCAAGCAACTTACTTTCTTTGGCGTCTAAACTCCCATGGACTAGCACATCTAACATCATATAAGCAACAGTATAACCATAAAAACATTAAGGCCTTTTATTGTTTCTTTTCTTTTCTATCCTATTAATGGGTTCACAAATAGTTCTTTGTAGCTAGATAGTAGACATCTATGGTTCTATTTGTTTAGTTCGAGTCCATGTACACCATAATTTCATATTTAGTTCTAGCCATGGTAGAACCTTCACATTGTATTCATTCTTACATTACGCCATATTGTGTGGTAATCTCACTAGTGGTATGTGTGTAACTACTTATCTTTATATATATTTGGTAAAGTTGACCTACAATGAGCAAGCTTGTATTCAACTTCCACCACATCTCTTGTATATGTATATTTGGGCAATTTACCCTAACGAGAGCATGCTTGCATTCTACTTCCATCCTTTCCCTCTCTTTACTGGTCATGGTGAAAGAACTACTAGTTTAAGATTTTGGGATTGCATGTCGATACTTATCAGGTTTTTCCAAATTTTCTTCGGATTCTCTATATATATTTGGTGAAGTTGCCGTACAGTGAGCATGCTTGTATTCATCTCCCACGACATCTCTTGTATATGGATATTTGGGCAAGTTGCCCTAACGAGATCATGCTTGCATTCCTCTTCTATCATTTCCCTCTCTTTACTTATCATGGTGGCAGAAGTACTATTTTAAGATTTTGGGATTGCACGTTGTTACTCTTTAGTTTTCCCCAATTTTTCATCATATTTAAGATTTTGGGATTGCATGTCGTTACTCCCTTTTTTTTCCCAATTGTTCATATTTTAGACCATCTTTTTTTTTTTACAACTGTGATAGTAGATGGTTAGATCTACTCAGATTCTACACGAGTAGTTCATCTCCTTTCGATCATGAGACTTTGTCATTGCGTTTGGCTCAGTGCAAGCTATCGAGTTCACTAAAACGACAATAACTTAAGGTTTTCGGTCATTAGTATGAGGGTTTCTCGCCATTGTTATACTGTGTCGTTACATTTATTTCTATCGGGCCAAAATAGAGCATGGACATTCCATGTGTGGTCCCCTTCGTTATATGCGCTCTTCTCTGCTTTGTTAGACTTAAAGGTACCTTCAGGGCTTATCACCTTCACATGAAGGTGGTTTTGCCTCCTGCGAGAAGCTTTATGTTTTAACTTGAAAAGAAGCATCTGCGTTGTACAACTGCGAAAGGTTGTTCTCTCATCAGGAGGTTTGTGATCTCCATTATTGAACAGGGACCGAATAAGCCTTCTTAATCTCCTCTAGTCTTCCCTAATATCTTTAGAGTATGTGGATCCTTAGAAAGCTCCTTACACTGGAGCTATGGTATTACCTAGGCGAATTTGGCCCAATTTGGCTAGGCGGAAAGTCAACCCCCCCCCCCCCCCCCCCCTCCCCCCCCAAACCACCACCACCTCAAAAAAAAACCCACACCCACAAACAAATACGCACACAACTCCAACCCCAATTGACCCTTCATTATTGTTCTCTCAAAAAGAAAAATAGAGAAGGGAAGGACGACCATCAGAGACCACCAACGACCTTCAATGGCATTGGTCTGGTTTTATTCTTCAATTTTTTTTGTAATATTCCCTTTCTCCCTCCTTCTGTTTAATCCTTCTCCCTACTCTCTCATTCACTCTCTCCCCCTCTATTTGTGTATATGTTTCTCACTAATCTCTACCTCAATTTTTTAGATAGACATATATTCAGCTTCCCCCCCCCCCCCCCCCCCCCCACACACACACACACACACACACACATTTTTCTCTGTTTTATTCCTTCTTTCACTATTGGATAATTCTTTGTACTCTCTCTCTCTCTCTCTCTCTCTCTCTCTCTCTTTGTGTGTGTGTGTATCAATATCTTTCTCTCTCTTCGCTCAGGAAGTCACGAAGGTTTGCGCCTGGTTTGACGACAGCCTTGCCCTTTGACAGGTTTATCCCGATACCCCAACAAATCCATATAAAGGTCCCATGATTTTAATTCTCCTGCCTCAGCTTTAGCCCTGCTACGCCATAATTTAACCCTCCAAGAAGAAGGTTGCTCCTTGTAATGAGTCTAATGACCATAAAAAAATGGAGTAGGTGACATTCTCAAGTCGTATTTTTCTCTTCCCTTTTCTTAGCTTTGTAGTTTTGGATTTTAAGAGATCCCTCATCTTTGGTTGTTGAACTGTCTGTTGATCTCTTCATAGCAGCTAAAGGAATAAGGAGCTTATTGCTTGCTTCAGGTAATTACAAGGAGAAACTTGAGTAAATTATAGTTATTGTTATTTCATTTCTTTTTCAGAGGAGAAAGTTTGGTTAATTGGTTTTATAACTCTCTTGATAATGAGTTTCCCTTATCCAGATCTCTGTTGATAGCCGAGTCAATTTGCTTGCCCAAGACTCCTGGTGGTGGCACAAGTGTGTTAAGTTATTAAATTTTATCAGTTTAGATCTGGTAGTAGAAGTGGGTGTTTACATCTGGTGGTAGAAGTTGGTGAATTAAACTATTTAGAAAGGTTTAATTTAATCATTCAAGCAACTGCAATGGCCAACAACAGCAAAAAGGGAAAACTAGTTTAGGGATGAAATTAGCTAAACAAATTCCAACAAAAGGCTGTAACCGAGGAGAATCCCCTCTTTTTATTCGTGGATGTAAAACATCATATCCGATCATCTTTTAGTAGTACCAACCTGTGTTTTTGCTCCCTCACGTCTTTTCTGGAATCATTCAGGTTATTGCTGCTGATTTATACTTGTGATGTGCAGGTCAAGCCATGTATTGCCTTGCAGGCCTTCGAGCATCACTCTTGACATTAAGAGATCATCATACAAGAAACTTTCTAAGTGGTTACAGGCAAAATCTTCTGCTGGGCTGGTAAGTATAGAAATTGGTGAAAATAAACTTTTAGCATAAGAGTGTTGGCCAAGAATTGGCACCATTATCCTAGAGGGTTTACATCAGCTTGAGAGTTGAATATAATATAATTTCAAACTTCAGAAGATCCTATCTTTACCTATAAAGCCAACTCCATAGGATGGGACATGGCTTGCTGCTTTGGGTCAAGTTCAAGAGATCACATATACATGTAACTTTAAATATTTTTTGATCAGTAGTAGACTGCTCAAATTGATCTTAGTTCGGCAAGATTATTCACAATTTTTATTGTTGAACTTTTCTCTTTTTTGGGGCTTTTGTTGATCATGAGATTGTTACATCAAAAAGAAATGTTCTTATCTCCCAATTCTTGTTCCCTGTAGCTTGGGCTTGCAGCAGCAAGCAAGCTTACTGAAGCTGTGGAAGTTCTTCTACATAAAACATTGATTTTTTTTTATAAATAATGTGAGGGAACAAAGTGAATTTGATCGTGATTTCCTGATCTGCTAATGACTTGCTGACTGATATCTAGTGTTAAATGAAGGAGCTACTTGTTTGTGCTACTTGATCCACATGTACTATCATATGTTGATAGTTGGTCGGATGCAAACATGCTTGTTTCGTAATTTTCAGAAGAATCGTTGCTTAAATTTTTGTCATTGAATACTTTTTTTTGACCATTAATTTCGGTCTGTGACGTCTGTCCAAATCAACAGACATGTTAATCTTTAGAGGACTATTTGTTGCAACACATCCACATCAAAATTTCCGAGTGTGGTCTGCATGAAAGTTCTAGGTTGGTGAATTTTGTGTAGTGTCATGGAGGAAATAATGTCAATAAAAGAAACTTAAGTTTTTTGTTATATATTACAAAATATGCATTAAAGGATGGGATGGTAGTGTCCTTAATGTGCTGGACATTGTGAACATTATTTAGGAAACTGCCGGACATGGTCCTACTTTGAGAAGTTACACTAGACATATCTCCACAGTTTAAATTTATTCTTTCCCTAACTTTCTTTGTCATTGATTATACATCCTGGACAGATTTCATCTAAGGAAGACAAATATAAGAAAGAAACCATGTTACTAGCTATTAACCGTGGTCACCTTGACTACACATCCTTTAAACCAGAAAAACATTTACCAGAATGTGTTGGTCAGAAGCAAGATTCCTCAGTCGCTGAAGGTCGCCAAGCAAAATTACAGCTTGAGGTAGTCGAGATTTATAAATCAAGCGCACACGTCAACCGAATATTCTCGTCTGTTGGAGCTGACACTGGAAAGTATTTCACTGCATCAGAGGCTAATGATATTGTCTTCAGGTGTGCTTTGACGTCCATAATT
Source organism: Chamaelirium japonicum (assembly GCA_947650365.1). Lineage (NCBI taxonomy): Eukaryota > Viridiplantae > Streptophyta > Magnoliopsida > Liliales > Melanthiaceae > Chamaelirium > Chamaelirium japonicum. Next base: position 32,164,075 of record OX393556.1, read on the forward strand.
ATGTGATAAACTTTTTCATTGGATCCTCATGTATTAGTTTTTTTTAATCTCATTCGCAAATTACCCGAAATTTTCTTTTTCCACTTTGATAACAAAACATCCATGGTTTTTACTGGATATAACATTTTCTGCGATTTCTAGCCTTCGATTTTAATCCTATATTACTGATTTTTTTATGCCCACATTTTGTAAATTCTTGCTTTATTTATTTGAGTGTAGATTTATTACCTCTAAATTTATTTGGATTTATAACCTGGTGCCAATGCAGATATGTTGAGAATGAACTTTTGGTTAAGCAGACGGACAAGGCAATGGTGGTTTTGGATGCCACACTTTGTGATGCGCTATACAAGGGAGCCATCAAGAAGGGCACAAGTTACCCAACAGAGATTCATAAGAAAGATCTGGGAGCGACATTTTTAAATAGGATGCAAGTCCACCACAGCGTAGCAAGAGGAAATGAGGTTGCTGTGCGCAAGGGTGCAATTAGACCCATTCAGATAATGACTGAGCGGCGGCAAGGCAACAAGAAGGTGACAAAGGTATCAGGAGTGGAGTCTTTTCTAATGGATGCCGAATCGTTAGCTTCTGAGCTGCAAAAGAAGTTTGCTTGCAGTACATCGGTGGCAGAACTTCCAGGTAATTTTCACTTAATCCTTTGGTCCAGGCTTTTTTTTGGCATAATTCTGCTCCATAGTTAATCCCATTTTTATGTGAAAAAGCTCTATTGCTACTGCTGGTGTTCACACTTAGGGACCTAATGAGCTGGGTTGGGTTTGTTGGGACCTGTCAGATACATTGGCTACTTTCTGTTGCATACTTATGGGCTAGTTAGGATTAGACCAGGTCTGGACTGCTCTTTACAATAGCAGGGCGGGCTTAGGGAAGGCCTTAGCAAGCATTGTGCAACTCTAGGTTTAATGGTTTTATGAGTTATTATAATGCTTTATGTAAAGGCACTTGAGTTCTTAGATTCAAATTACGGTAGAAGGAAAAGAAACAGTGCTGCACATGATTTGTGAGGATAAAAAAAATGTTAGAATGGAAAATAAGAATCCATGATTTTGTTCTTGACTATCCTTAAATGTGAGACGTACTTCGGTGGTGGATACAATTGTTGGTCTTCTTGTTCTAATGTGATATGATTTGTCTTCTCCTAAAATCTTCTCCACCTTTTATATAATTAGATAGTTGATTTTGTTTTGTTTCCTTTATTTTTTATTTTTTTATTTTGTTTATCTTTTCCTATCTCTGGTAGGTTCCTAAACACCTGTTGACGCATATATACCAATTTTCTTATCTAAATTCACATTGATATTGATAGAATAAGACCTTTTGTTCTAATAGTGGACATAAAGAGGATATGAGAAAATAGTTCCTTTGGTGTTGCTTGGTTATTAGTTTTGAGTAATTTTAGAAGAAATTGGCTCCTCAAAAGAGGATGTTGACCAAAGAAAACTAGGTCATCTATGATGCACAAGGAGACTTTGGAGGACTCAAGGAGAGGTGAAATGGTAATAGAGGAGGTGGATGAGAAGGAAATGCGGGTACAATTAATGAAGAAGAAAGGAAAACAAGACAATTTATAGAGATAAGTGTAAATTAAACTTATTTTCATGTTTGATTGGATACGTAACATCATACGTTTAGATCAATTGGAAGGCTTAGATTGGGCCCTTCTTTTAATAATTTTTGAGACCCTTACTGTACATTTTTGTTTTGTTGACTCCTTAGGTTGGTTTGTAATTTTCAAGGGCGACTTCTTAATTTAGTTTTTGTTTACCAGTAAGGATTCGATAGTCTTTGATGCAACCTGCAAGTGCGTGAGAGTGAAAGGGGGCCAATTAGAGTAATGGGTCCTGTCGGATCTCAAATATATTTACAAGGTTAATTATGGAGATGGGGGATTTAACCTCCGTAGCACAAGTTCTCTCTTAATTATTCTTTAGAGATTTTAAACAAAGGGGCATCTGAACTTGTATATCTTCCCATCCATGTTGTCTTTGTGTTCCACACACCAAAACTATTTAAGCACATTCTGGGATGAGAAAAGGTTTATATAGGTTTTGGGTGCTATTACATAATTGTGTATTTTTGGATTCTTTTGGTTTACTTATGCCTTGAAGTTAAAGCGAGATTATAAATATTGCTTCCATATAAGGGTGTTGATGGGTTATCGGGCTTGTTCTAAGCTTTGGCTTGTTTGATCGGAACTGGAGTCACCTAGGCTGGGGCCTAGATTTTTCTTATTTAGACGAATAATTCTCGAACCTAAAGGAGTTTCAACCCAGATTTCAATCTAATTTGAGATCGGGTCAAGGCTTGCAAGCATGTTTGATTCAAGAGAGGTGGTTGCTCGTTTCATCTAGTTGCCAATGCTGCTTGTCGTAATAGCTGAGAAGTGAGGAGTAAGTGGCTAGGGCTCAATATGCATGTTTTGTTGCGTCTTTTGGTTCACAATTGTATGGTCGAACCTGATTTCATTGGGATCTTGAATGTCCCGATTCTCCCAGAGAGAGATTTCATCTTATGGAGAAATTTAAAGAGACTAATGATTAAATATTTCTATACTTATAGTGATATTGCTAGAGATTTATATACCTTAAATCGAAATCCGGTTGATACCAAGTCGTACTGGCCAGTACAACTCGGAATTGGTGCAGGCCGAGATCGAATCCACACCGAGATCTGTACTGAATCCGTATCGACTGATACCTAGCCATATCAATCCGTATCAGGCTAGAATCGACCGATACGGCCGGTACAGATCAGTTGGACGCAGTTGCACATGGGCTAGGTTCTTTTGGCTTTTTTTCCTCAACCACCAGCAAGCATTAGCTGCACATGGTTGTGGGGCATATAAAACTGTGCATAGTGGGGAGGGGATTATTTTTCGTATATATAAGGGCCTTTGGGTTAATGTTTTCATTCACACATTTTTTTTTTCATTTATGTGAAGAAGCGTGAAGAAGTGAGAGGAACGTTTGTGAATCAAGCAGTAGAGAAGAAGCATCCATAAACGAAATCGTTTTATAGCTTCCATTGGCCAAATCTATAATAACAGTCGACATTATCCATCAGCCAAAACCCTAGGTTCCTAATCCCAAACCCTAAACGCAAAAGTACTTGAACACTAAACCCTAAAAGGCCTAAACCATAACCCTAACCCTAACCCCTAAACCCTATCCCTAAAGGGCCTAAACACTAAACCCAAAGAGCAAATAGTTAAACCTAATGCTCCTTTCGTATACCATAACCGTAACAATCAAGCCATGTCCCACCAATTTGGGGTTGGCTTTATGACACCTTTTACATTCGTTTTTGTCTAGGGATTGTATCTATTGTCAATGAATATTTTTCATATATTATCTAATAACTTCATTAATTTTTCCTTTTTGTAAGATTTTTTTAAATTTTTTTTGGTTGGTTTGGTTTTTTTTTTGGAATTGAAAAATAAATAAGCCAGTACTAGTTCGGTCGATACCTAGCCGTATTGACCTATACAACTTGGTTGGGGTTCGACATATATCGATGTGACAATAATTATCCTTCTATTTTAAACCTTGATTTCAGAAGCCCATGTTGAATTACCACAAAAAAGGTTTGGAAAGTAAATATTGTTGGGTTATAAAACGTACCTTAAGATTACTAGAAGAAGACTGATGTCCTGAAGACATCGTACCTAGAAAATTCTGATTACTTCGATGAGTTTTTTCTGTCAGACATTGCTAAGTAGTTTTCATTTCCTGTTAGACATTGCTTAGTAGTTTTTATTCTGTCAGAAATTGCTGAGTAATTTTTATATTTTGTTGGATATTTATATTATCGTTCTGATGCATATAGTTAGAAATTGTGTTAGTAAGTTTTATCATTGATACTTCTCTTATGGTATTTATTGACTCATAACTTATCATTTAGGAACGATGACCAACTGTAAAGAGATTTGCCTGATAGATAGTGCAACAACACATACCATACTGAAACAAAGAAAATTCTTTACAAATCTTGAATATAATTCACGTATGGTTACTACAGTGGCTGGCCCTACTGACATAGTTACAGGGTCCGGAAGAGCCCATATACTTTTACCTATTGGTACTCATTTGCTAATTAAGGATGCTCTATACTCAGAAAATTCCAGAAGAAATTTACTGAGTTTCAAAGACATCCGAGCAAATGGATATCATTTAGAAACTACAAATGAAGGCAATCTAGAATACCTCTGCATCACATCTAAGAACGGAGAGCATATTTCCATACTAGAAAAATGCTCAACCCTATCTTTAGGGTTATACTTTACTCACATTGGGGTTATGGAGTCCTATGCCACCCACTTGAACCAAAAGTTCCCAAATCCTGAAGATTTGGTCCTTTGGCATGATAGATTAGGTCACCCAGGGTCAGGTATGCTTAGAAAGATCATTTACAATTCCTATGGTCATCCTCTTAACAATCGAAGTTTGACTTTTCCAAATGACCATTTTTGTGACCCTTGTTCCCAAGGGAAGTTAATCACTAGACCTTCTTTTAAGAAAATAGAGACAAAATCACCTACCTTCCTGTAGAGGGTTCAAGGTGATATCTGTGGTCCTATACACCCTCCTAGTGGTCCATTTAGATATTTTATGGTCCTAATAGATGCATCTACTAGATGGTCATATGTGAGCCTACTCTCCACTAGAAATTTAGTTTTTGCTAGATTATTATCCCAGATTATCAAACTTAGAGCTAGTTTTCCTGATAACCCTATCAAATCTATCCGATTGGATAATGCAGCTGAATTCTCTTCTAAAATCTTCAATGACTTCTGTACATCCATCGGAATAGAAGTCGAACATTCTGTCCCCCATGTCCATACCCAGAATGGCCTTGCTGAAGCTTTTATTAAGCGCTTGCAATTAATATCTAGACCATTACTCTTACAATCCAGACTTCCAATTTCTGCATGGGGGCATGCTATCTTGCATGCTGCTAATCTTGTTAGACTCAGACCTACTTTATACTATAAATTTTCTCCTGCACAACTTGTGTCAGGTATTCAGCCCAATATATCTCATCTCAGAAAGTTTGGATGTGCTGTACCAATCCCCATTCCCCCTCCAAATAGAACTAAGATGGGTCCCCAACGTAGATTGGGGATTTATATAGGTTTTGACTCACCTTCAATCATAAGATTCTTAGAACCCTTAACAGGTGATCTATTTACTGCTAGATTTGCAGATTGTCATTTCGATGAGACAGTCTTCCCGCCGTTAAGGGGAGATAAAGAAGTTTCTAGGCAACGACCTGTTCCCGAAGAACGGCGTGAATTATCGTGGAATACTTCCACTATGTCTTATCTAGATCCTAGATCTCCCCAATGTGAGGTAGAAGTAAAAAGGATTTTGCATTTGCAAGATATTGCAAATCAATTACCTGATGCCTTCAATGATGCAACTAATGTAACTAAGTCGTTTGTTCCAGCCAAGAATGTACCTGCAAGAATTAATATTCCAACTCCCGCTAATGATAATGCTGCACGTCAGAAACGTGGCAGACCTATAGGTTCCAAAGATTCAGTTCCCCGGAAGAGGAAGTTGAATGAGAAATCATGCCCTAAAACTCCAGAAGAAGTTAAGGTTCCAGAAGAACCTGGTCATAATGCTCCAGAAGATATTATGGACCATATTTTTTCAGAAGAAAATATTTCCCAACGACCAAATTTTCCTCAAACTCCTGAAGAGATCCCTGCAGTGATTATGGATAAGGTACTGGTACCAAATAATGAGATCTCAATATTCCATATGAGGGGTGAAATTTGGGACCGAAAGGAAATAGCCATCGATGACATATTTGCATACAAAGTAGCTACTGAAATAACAAAGGGCGATGATGAAGATAATGAACCACGTAGTATATATGAATGTCGACATAGAACTGATTGGCCAAAATGGAGAGATGCTATTCAAGCTGAACTTGAATCTCTCAAGAAACGTGGAGTATTTGGACCTATAGTACAAACACCAAATAACGTAAACCCTGTAGGTTTCAAATGGGTGTTTGTAAGGAAAAGAAATGAAAATAATGAAATCGCTAGATATAAGGCAAGGCTTGTAGCCCAGGGATTCCTGCAGAAACCCGGGATTGATTATGAAGAGACCTATTCCCCTGTTATGGATATAGTTACGTTTAGATATCTCATTAGTCTCACAGTTTCTGAAAAACTAGAGATGAGACTAATGGATGTCGTAACGGCATACCTATACGGGAACCTAGACACAGATATTTATATGAAAATCCCAGAAGGATTCAAGTTGTCCGAAGCAACATCAAAAGTCCCAGAAGGATTCAAGTTGCCTGAAACAACATCAAAGAGTGCGCACTCGATAAAACTAAGACGAGCATTGTACGGCCTGAAGCAATCCGGAAGGATGTGGTACAATCGCCTTAGTGAATATTTGTCTAGGGAAGGTTATAAGAATGATCTCATATGCCCATGCGTTTTCATAAAGAAATCAGAAAATGGATTTACTATAATTGCAGTTTATGTGGATGACATAAACTTGATTGGGACTCCTGAAGAGCTCAAGAAAACTTCTGATTATCTAAAAAGGGAGTTTGAAATGAAAGAACTTGGTGATACTAAGTTTTGTCTCGGCCTGCAGATCGAGCGTAGCTCTAGTGGGATTTTAGTACATCAATCCTTATATACTGAAAATTTGTTAAAGAAATTTAATATGGATAAATGTCACCCACTAAGCACTCCTATGGTAGTTAGACCTCTTGATATTCGTAAAGATCCATTTAGACCTAAAGAGGAACATAAAACTATTCTTGGTTCTGAAAAACCGTATTTAAGTGCTATTGGTGCTTTATTGTATTTAGCTCAATGTACTAGACCAGATATATGTTTTTCTGTTAATCTATTGGCTAGATACAGTTCAGAACCAACTCTTAGGCATTGGAATGGAATAAAGCAAATATTTAGATATTTGCGAGGAACCACTGATATGGGATTGTTTTATTCTTGTGGTACTCCTCACTTGATTGGTTATGCAGATTCAGGTTTTCTCTCTAACCCCCATAAGGGTCGATCCCAAACAGGGTATGTATTTTTGAATAACAATGCAGCTATTTCTTGGAGATCGACCAAACAAACACTTGTGGCCACATCATCGAACCATGCTGAAATATTAGCCTTGCATGAAGCAAGTAGAGAATGTGTATGGTTGAGATCACTTGTACAGCATATCAGAAGCAGTTGCCAGTTGGCATCAGTTACCAAAGAGCCAACAGTTATCCACGAAGATAATGCCGCATGTATTGCTCAAATTCAAGCTGGCTTCATCAAGGGAGATCGAACAAAGCACATCTCACCAAAGTTTTTCTACACCCACGAACTTCAGAAGAAAAGGGAGATTGAAGTCAAGCAAGTACGGTCAAGCGACAATCTTACGGATCTCTTCACCAAAGCTTTGCCCAAGTCTACTTTCCAGAAGATGGTGTACGGCATCGGACTGCGATGGCTCAATCACCAAACAAATTGATGTAATAAGGAGATATAATCAGGGGGAGAGATGTAATAATGTAATCAGGAGGAGATATAATCAGGGGGAGAGATGTAATAATGGTAATGTAATTGTTAGGCGGAGGGCATCCTGAAGATGCAAATTTATGCGCGCTGTACTCTTTTTCCTTTGGTAGGATTTTTCCCACAGGGTTTTTCCATCAAATGTTTTAACGAGGCAGCATTATGCGCACCCACCATAGTTCCTGAAGAACTTGTTCCTGAAGAACTAAGGTTGTACTCTTTTTCCTTTGATAGGATTTTTCTCACTGGGTTTTTCCATCAAAGGTTTTAATGAGGCAATCATTGATAAATGGTGGTCTTTAAGGGGGAGTGTTATGAAACGGTGGTTGCATCGGATATGGATGCCCACCGGATAAATACCCCTAGATTCATGGGATAAGAGATTTCCCCGTCTCTATCCCAACCTCCAATTATGCCTATATATAGGGGGGTAAATGAATAATACTATACGTTTTTCCCAACAAATATTTATATATTTATTTTGGTAGTGCTTGTATTTAAAATGTTTGAAAACCCAGGATGGAACATAACCTAGCCAACCTGCATACCGAAGGTATGATCTCAAAAAAGCTCCCCCCCCCCCCCCCTATTACCCACCAGGGATATGGTGAACATGGGCTGGGATGGGCCGAGCTTGCTTGGGCCTATTTTTTTAACGGTTGACCTAGAACCTGTCAGGCTCGACCTCATGCCTAATTTCATCAACCTAAGCCCGACCCTACTTATTGTCTAAGGGCTCAGGCCCGAATCACTGCGATTTAAGCTTTGGTAGGATAAACCAAAAAATCATAATAATTAATTAACCAAACTATATATAGCTCATACATCATTGATTTGGAATTAATTCTAGTACCACTAAGATTTAAAAAGTTAAATGCCAAAGTTCATACATGCCATCCTACCACGTTACAAGTTTTGAAATCCCACAAAATAGAACACCTATCTTATAACTCCAATAACTTGCACCTAGATTTCTCAAGCCCAAAAAGCACATATAGATAATTCAAGTTTCTAATAGGTGCAAGTACGTATAAATGTGGTCGGTCGGACTGGGCCAGGCCCAACCCCATCGGGCATGAAAATGCAGCTCAGCCCGGCCCAATGGGCCTGTGCACCTATAGCCTAGACCCTGTATATGTTTGGGCCGGGTTGGGTGGGTCACGAAGCCCATGTCCACCCCTAGGATAGGGGAGTGGGCAAAGCAATTGATGCTTGGGTGAGGAGGTTGTTGGTTAGATTCCTCCCCCCCCTCATGTTACCTAGGAGTGTGTAGGGAAACTTCCGAGTAGGTCAGATGTACATTTTTGGAGGGATTAGTCCGTGCTCGAGGTGATATTGTCCGAATGGTTTCGAGACAACCACCGATCTCAAAAGAAAGAAAAAAAATCTATGTACCTTAATCTCGATTGTTTATATAAGGATTATTCTGTTAATTACCAAAAAAAACAGAATATTCTAGTAGTTTCTCCTCTCTTTTCTCACTTTAGGTGTAGGTTCAACCACTTGTGCATCCGAGCTTCATCTGTTAAATAATCGTTTCTTGATCTGAATTCTTTCATAATCAGCAGCCTTTGGATTCACTTGGAGCTGCATCACAATGAAGTGATTCTGAGTTTAAGGAGAAGTGTGGCTAGGTCAAGTGTACTGGTTGGGTGGTTGCATTGTACTATAAACAAAGTAAAAAATGTACTGAAATCAGCAGCACTCCCCATTTATGCTAATTTTGTGTAAGATGCACGACGGGTTTACGCGACAGGTCCAATCCTATTAATGTTTCACCCTCAGTCCCCTGCAGCTGATATGAGCAAGTATCCAAAGACATTATTGTGAATTTAAGGACTTAAACAATAATAAAAAATAAATTTAAGGACTTAAAACAATAATAGAAATAGAAACTCTACTCTTCGGTTCAAAGCTCCCATTGTTGTGATTACTGTACTTTACCGTCCCGAAAACAACATGGTCCATCCTCCTACATGCTAGTGATTAAACTTTTAGATGATTCATCAAACTTTTTGATGATGATGTGATTTCAGCTTGTGGTTGATAGCTTCTCAGCCTTATCCTTTGATCCTTGTTTATTTTTCCCCCATCAGGTAAGAAAGGGCAGCATGAGGTGCTGGTTCAAGGTGGGGTGATCGACGACCTTGCGAGACACCTCGTCGACCACTACGGCGTCCCGAAACGATACATCGAGGTGCTCGACAAAACCAAGAAGTGAGAGGTGGGTAGTCTTCAGTCTTGAAGTATGAAACTGTAATCGAACGCAATCCCTAGAGGCTTGATCTGTTTTTTTTCCCCGGTAGTAAACTACTGCAAGTGAGAAAATAGCTGGAGTTGTATTACAGAATAATAAATAGTATATATATATATATATATATATATATATATATATATATATATATATATATATATATATATATATATATATATATATATATATATATATATATATATATATATTGTTTTCATTCTTGCGATGCTTATCAAAGTTATTTATGCAAATGCTTTTAATTTTGATAAATGATTTTAGGTGAAGCGAGCTGGGAGCTTGGCCTCTGGCTACGAATGAAGGGAAGCTCTTTGAGCTTTCTTCTCCGCCGGTGGCTTATACAGTGGTCTGCCTTCCATAAGCGACTTGTTGAATTTACAAAGCTTTGCTTCTTGTGGTTGGTCGACCTGGAAGCTAGGCAAGTTGCCTATTAACCCCTGGAAACTTCATATTTATATATCGGCCTCTAAAAACTAGGCTACTTGTGCAAATCAGCCCCTCAGGTTACCTGATGTCTATTTGGGGGGAATATTCCAGATATACTTAGGGTTTGACTAGCACTTTCATACGATGATTTTACACTTGGTATCGAAGAATCAACCGAAAAATTTTAAATTAGCGTAAATGGAGAGCAGATGAGGTTAACTATGATATTGAGGGTAGAATTGTCATTTGAGATACCTGGTTAAAGACAGTTACCTGGGAACGGTGGCTGAAGGTAAACTATGTATGTACATAGATTATTCCTCCTAGACACCAGTTAATATGGTTGACTAGCACAAATAACCTAGTTTTTAGGGGGTCTATAAATAATTACAAAGATGTCAAGGGTTAATATGTAATTAGCTTAGTTTCTGCTCCTTCTTTCCCAATTTTTTTTCCTCTTCCAAATTTACCATCGTAAAATTTACTTCTCCTTATTTGGAGCTCATTGGATACTAACGTCAACTTTCCACGAATACATATATGGTTAAGGGCAAACTGGGCATTCACATTAATTGGATGCAACCGAAGACGATGGCCTGACCTTCTATCCTCGCGCCACCACTGTGTAAACCTATAATTGTGCTTCTTGTATGATCTGTTCTGTTGTATTTTCCCCACCAAAAAAAAAAATTCCCTCTTCCCACATGCTACATCGAATCCCGGGCTCACATGCAAGGTTGACTCCTCTGCACTAATGATCGTCTCCCCTATCGGTCGTTGAGGATTTAGAAAGTGACATGAGATGATCCAAAAACCAGACGTCAGTGTCGATGGCCATGGGATGAACCCAAGGGGATACCACCATCTCCGGCTGCTGCCCACCAACTCCTGCCATCACTAGCCACTGTCTCCGTCGCGGTCGGCCACTGTTGGCGATCACCCCTGCCAACTACCGGCCACTACTAGCTGTCGCTGGCCATCACTACCGTTGGCGACCACCCTTGCCGACCATCGATCACTTGTGGCCACCCCTGCTGGTCACCACCCTCCGAGCATGCAGCTGTCGGCAGAGGTGGTGGCCGATGACGGCGGTGATGGATGACGGCTGCAGATGGTGGGCGGCGGCCTTGATAATGGCATTCCCCTTGGGTTCATCACATGATTATAAATCATGGCCGTTGGTTTTCAGATCGTCACATGTCACTTCCCAGATAGGGGAGACGATCATGTGGGGAGGGTCACCTGTTAGCTTTCCAAATCGTCACATGCAAGACATCAGCCTGCACAAGGCCACGCTGTTTGGTGAGCCGACTCACTGGAGGAGATCTGAACACAGCACAATGCACGCGTGATACACGTAACAGTGGTATTGTGCCACATACGCCAGATGAGGGTAAAGAAGTAATTTGAAGAAGCTAAGAGGTCATTTTCATTGGGGGTTTAAATTACCTTCTTACCCTCATTGGTGAATGTGGCACAATGCCACTGGCTGGTCGTATTACGGATACTGCAATACAAGAGACATGGGATGGCAATAGGTCGGGTTCGGATAGGACCCCATCCCTATCCATATATGGCAGGGTTCATACCCAACCCATACCCATTTGGTTAGAAGGAAATCGGGTTTTAGGTTTCAATTATGGGTATTGAGATACTCATATCCATATCCATATCCGAAAGTTAATTGGGTAGAATTCCTATAACTATACCCTATCCATCCATACATAGTGTTTCGGGTTGGGTTTTCGGAGTCCATTGTAGGGGTGGGACTTGGGTGGGTCTGACCCGAGCCCGACCCGCCTAACCCGAACAATGGACAAACATGGGCAAAGCTGGTTAAAAACTTGGACGGGTTTTAACCCGATTTCAATTTGGACGGGTTTAGGCACCGATCTCCCCAACTCGAGGAACCCGAGGAAGTGACACACTAAGGTTGAATGCTTTGATAGTTTTTTTTATAGAAATCAAAGACTGCCTATTTGATGTTGAATGATAAGAATTCGTTTGAAATATGTGAGGATATGGGTTGGACTATGTTCTTGTTATGCAAATCAAAGATTTTTTTTATTCAATTCAAAAATTTGTTGGATTTTTTTTCCATCTATTTATGTGCACAAGCATTTCTAATTGGGCAACCTGACCAACTCGTTTATTATTTTGCAAATTGGGCAACCCCAGAAACTAGAATGGACAAGCACGGGTTGAGCTTCCTTGGGTTTCACAAGCAAAACGGGCAAAGATTTGTGTAAGCCGGGTTGGGCATGGGCAGACCCTTCAACCCGCCCAAGTCCCACCCCTAGTCCATTGCCACCCTACCAGTGGTGCACTCAGTGTGACCAACCAGTGACATAGTGCCACATACGCCACATAAAGAAAAGGAGGTAATTTAAATCCCAATGGTTACCTCCATAACCTCTTTAAATTTTCTCCTATTGTGTGTGGCGGCGTGGCGCAATGCCACTGGTCGGTCATAGTTAGTGATCATCAATTTTTTTTGTTCCTATGGGGGCAATGGCATGAATTGGGAAAATTTTCAGCACGCACTGCGGAGCACTAGAAATGTACGCACGCATATCAAAATGGGACAAGTGGTACACCTTATCTCATTTTGGCAACTTTTTTCTAAAGGAAAATTTCAGGAAGGTTGTTAACGCTCTGTCATTTCGGCTCCCATACCCTCGACTTATTTTATCCGATGTAAAGGTGCGCCACTTGTCCAATTCTGATATGTGTGTGTACATTTCCAGTGCTGCACAGTGCATGCTGAAAATTTTCCCATGAACTGAATGAGTAAATGAAGAAGTGTAGGACCAATCAATAATGTAGTAAAATTTAAAGCCTTAAAGCTTTTTCACGAGTATATTGTATTAACTAATAAATAAAAATTATGGGGTCAGTAATAGGGGTGGGATTTGGGCGGGTTGAAGGGTCTGCCCATGCCCAACCCGATTTACAAAAAGCTTAACCCGTTTTGACTGTGGAACCCGGGGAACCCGGGGAAGCCCAACCCATGCTTGCCCATTGAAGTTGCTCGGGTTGCGCAATTTGTAAAAAAATGGACGAGTTGGGCGGTGTGGGCATCGAAATTAGCCCACGGATTGGACCCGACCCGCATGTGAAACCTGGCCCACGCACAACGGCCCGCATACAAAACCTGGCCCACACACAATGGCCCGCATGCGAAACCCGACCCACACACAACGGCCCACATGCGAAACCTGACCCACAAGCAACGGCCCGCATGCAACTCGGCCCACACACAACGGCCCACATGCGCAACTCGGCCCATACACAACGGCCCTCATGCGAAATTGGGCCTGCACACGAACGGCCCGCATGCGAACTCGGCCCGCGTGCAAACCCAATTCGCACGCCGCGGCCCAACTCAAAGCAAACGGGTCCACCGGACCTGCAACTCAAGCACAAAAGGGGGGGGGGCCCACCGGCCCCCCTTTCTTGAAAACCGTGCCCCCCTCCTCATGGAGAGGTGGGGCCGGCCCTAAAAGAAAGGGAAAAAGAGAGAAAAAAAAAGAAGAAGAAAAAGAAAAGAAAAAGAAAAGAAAAAAAGATCAAAACCGCCTTGACGCGGGGGGAGGTGGCGTGGACGTCTACACAACCGTAGATCCGCGACGATCCCTCGATCCAACGGACAAGATGACGTTGTGTCGCCATCCGATCCAAAAGTGCAACAAAAATAACAACTCGATCCTTGAAGATCGAGTCACATCTAGCCCATAACCACCCCACCTAAAAAGGAGGGGATCAAGTTTGTTTCCCCAAATAAGGGAACAATATCTTGATGGTTATGGGGGGAGATATTGGAGGAAACAAAAAGATTTCAGCCATATCTCTCCCAACCTCCCCCCTTTGCCTATAAATAGAAGGGGTGGGGGAAGGCACAAAGGGTCCGAAAAGCTGAAGACGAAAGAGCGCTACGAAGAAGCTCCAACGCTTGAAGACCGAAGGCTTCACGAGGCACGGCAAGCATATCCTACGGGAATCCTTGGCCCTTCAAGTCCCCATCAACGTGAAGACCTTGCACTCGGAGATCAAAGCTTCGACTCCTCGCACGAAGAAGAAAGCGTGGAGAAGAAGACCCGGAGCCGTCATCACCCGATTGCTCCAACGATCTTCATCAGCTCCGAAGACGCCATAAGCAAAGGCCGGAGAAGAAGATCGAAGCCGACAACACCCGTCGTCTTCAATCAAGGCATCGACTCCTCGCACGAAGAAGAAAGCCGGGAGAAGAAGGCCTGAAGCCGGTGCTACCCCTGCCGCCTTCGTCAACCAAAAGCCGACGCTACAACCGTCGTGCTAAAGCCGGTGCCACACCCGCCGTCTTCATCAACAAAAGCCGACGCTACAACCGTCGCACGAAGATCGGTGCTACACCCGCCGTCTTCATCAACGAAAGTCGACGCTACAACCGTCGCACGAGCATCGGTGCTACCCCCGCCGAAAAGCCAAAACCGACGCCACAACCGTCGAGGAAGCCGGAAGAATAAATAAGCCTTGAAGAAGTAACGTCAGTCGTTCGAGAAGAAGATCGAGTCGAAGCTAAAGTCAAAGCCGACGCAAGAAGCCAAAGCAAACGCACCGGTAAAGCCCGCGCTAAAGCAACGCACGTGCCAAAGCCAAGCAACTACGACGGTCACGAGCAAAGCACCGCACGTTCTAGCCGATACGACGCGAAGTCCGGAAGAACTAAAGCATCGCAAGTCTCTACCCGCCTACGTTCAAGCGCAAGCGCCAAAGCAAAGCAAACGCCAGAGCCACGCCAAAGCTACGCCAAAGCCGAAAGCTAAAGCCAAAGCCGACGTCAAAAACACGATCGACGCCGCGAACCGACGATCAAGGACGCCGAGGTCGAACAAGGATCGAGGAAGACACGAAGACCGAGGAACGAAGCCCAAAGCCTCCCTAGCCGAGAAAGCGCGAAGCACGGACGGGACAAAATCAAAAGTGGAAATTCCTTAGCCTCTCAAAAACCCTCACCCTGTAAAGACCTCTGTCCTGGGCAACCCCTTCAGAGCTCTTGCACGAAAACCACGTGGAGACGCGGATCAAGGGACCCTCCAGAGGATCTCTCCCACAATCTCCTGATCAAAGAAAATTTGTAATCTCGTGTGATCCGCAATAAAGACGACCCGGATCTTTTTTCGCGCTCACAGATTTCTGGCACGCCCGGTGGGACCTCCTCTCCTTTCATCCGTACGTTTGAAGGAGTTGCTTCAAGTTCGCCATGGCCGGAACGAACGACGATACGTTTGCTCCAACAAGCCTCTCACCTATCGCCGAGTCTCCACTACTCCGACGCGGTGATCCAGAAAACTCGGTGGATAACGTTCCCCCGGTAGTACGCGTTTACACTCGGCGTACTCAAACTCTTGCGGACTTCTTCACGCCAGAAACTGCTACCGAAGATGCTCGCCAAAGCGCCAATGAGGCCTTGGTGCATGAAGAAATGAGCCTCGATCCTAGAATATCTGTCCAGAAATTTGGGGAGGACCAGCCCCAACCCAGAGCCCATTCGGGATCTCCAGCAGACCTTGCACCTCCTTTGCAGGGGGCAAACGTCCGTCATCAAGCAGAAGCAAGTCAGCGTAACTACGTCTCCGACGACGATGGCGAGGGTGCAGGCATGCAACATCGAGACGTCCTGCGACATCATCCTCCGTCCGCTCTCCAGCTCCAAGTCATGCAAATGGGTGAACACATGGCTCAGCTCACCCGACTAATGGAAGAGAAAGATCGTCACATCAACACCTTGCTTCAAAGGCTGAGTGCCAGGGATGTCGCAACATTCGGTCAACCTTCTGCTTCTCCAGTAGCTGCTCCAGCCCCGTCTCCAACTCCTGCTCTTGCAGAAGTTGGCCCGGCAATACTAGCAACTACTCCTGCACTTTCCTCGGCTCCCGTGCCAGCCTCGGCGGCCGCGCAACCTTCGATGGCAGCGACGATGAATGCCCAGCAGATACAAGCACTGGTGGCAGACATGATGCGTTCCCACGGCAGCAGCCTACCTCCTATTACGGCGGCATATTCAAAGCCTTACACCACAAGGATCCAACAGCTGCGCTTCCCTACCGGGTTCTAGCCACCAAAGTTCCAGCACTTCGACGAGAAGGGAAATCCAAGGCAACACATTGCCCACTTCGTCGAAACTTGCAACAACGCCGACACATACGACGACGCGATGGTGAAGCAGTTCGTTCGCACCCTCAAAGGTAATGCTTTTGACTGGTATGTTGATCTTCCTCCAGGATCCATTGACAGCTGGGATCAAATGGAGAGGGAGTTCCTCAACCGCTTCTACAGTACTCGGCGCATCGTCAGCATGACCGAGCTTACTGCTACCAAGCAAAGGAAGGATGAGCCGGTGATCGACTACATTGATCGTTGGAGAAACCTTGCGCTAAACTCGCGAGATCGCTTGTCTGAAGACTCGGCTATTGAGTTGTGCACCCAAGGCATGCACTGGGGCTTGCTCTACATCCTCAAAGGGATCAAGCCTCGGTCCTTCGAAGAACTGGCGACTCGAGCCCACGACATGGAGCTCAGCTTAGCAAATCGCGGGGACTCAAAGGCCATAGCCTTCCAGAAGGTGGAAGAGGAGGACGAACCGGCGGCATCAAAGCAAGTTAATGTCACCGACCTCGCTTCGACTTCCAAACCACTCAAGATCGGTGGCAAGCTGGACAAAGGCAAAGGAGCCGCCATACCACCTCCTCAGCCTTAACGGCCACCAAGGATGACCCTCGAGGAGCTTGAAGCTAAGGAGTATCCCTTCCCAGACTCGGAAGTTTCCTCCATGTTTGATCAGTTGATGCAAGAAAAGATGATCGAACTTCCGCCACCAAAAAGGCCGGAACAAGCACATCGAGTCAACGATCCGCTCTTCTGCAAGTACCACCGGATGGTCAGCCATCCCATCGAGAAGTGCTTTGTCTTCAAAGATAAGATCATGACACTCGCCAAGCAAGGGATGATCGAGATCGACTCTAGTGATATCGTCGAGTCAAATATGACGTCAATCACCTTCGATTCCTTCCCGCCAGCACTGACCGCTCCACAACGCACTTCAGCAAGGCTGCGCATCGTCTGTCAAAGATCGATGGCGAAACCAGCTCCAAGAAGACGACGACGGTATGCTCCTGCAGTACCCAGGGCCAAATCCTCACTGCCTTGGGGGCAACCGCCTCTCGCGCAAACACTCCCTCTTCCAAACAAAGCTACATCCCAGCATGTGCTCAAAGTAAGAAACGAGCAAAGAGACCCTGAAGTCAGCCTGCTAGGCCAGCCATCAGGTAAGTTCGACTTCTACGTCTTCTACTCCAAACCTCCTTCGATCCCAATGAAAGAAATCAAGCCAACCGGCTGGGGATCAGAAGATGAATCAGTAAAGCCTCCAGAAGAGCAAGTCCTTCCGATCAAAGAAGAGCCTTCGGTCACGGCACCAATTCTTCACCTTGACGAAGAAGATCTTACTGATGAAAATGCATGGGCTATGGCGCCTCGAAGGAGAAGACCACGACGATCAAGCTACAGGATAGCACGTCTGGCCAACCACGAGAAAGATCGGGCGACAACAAAACTCCCCGAAAGAAAGACCTTCAAGGAAAAGAGTGAAGCTCCAGAAAGAAAGACGTCCAAAGTACCTCCAGTAAGTTCGAAAAATCTTCTCCAGCAAACATGCCCAGAGCTGGCGACACTCCAGGAGTTTTTCCCCAGCCGCTTCCTTGAAGTTGATCAAAACCTCAAGGTCTCTTGTTGCATGAGGGAAGTTCACCAAGTGCTCAATGAAGAAAGCGGCACCAACATCGAAAGCATGGAGAGAACCATCGTCGCCAACGGCAAGCACTGCAACGAGGCTGAATCACACCTTGCTGACGTCGAGTGCCACCAGGCCGAAGACCCCGTTGCAGAAGTTCCTCCAGCAAAAGCTCCACGAGCCCAGAAAGTCAAAGCAGCTGCGAGGGACAAAACCACTCCACTTGCAAAACTAGCGACATTCTCCAGCCAAACGGTGCACAAAGATAAAGAAGCATCAGCATCGAGACAGAAAATTCACCTCAACTCCAAATCAAGCTCAATGCCACATGTTCCATTGCTTGCTCAAGCTGCTTCAGTCCTGCGACTCGAATCTCAATGGCTTCGCAAGCCAGGACGATCACCTTCCACTCCAGCAAAAGAACCAGCGTCACCATTCTCCGAGGCCAACTTCATCACTTTGCAAGAGATGACACTACCGTTACATGGTCTGTTGCATGTCTCGAGCTCAACCGAGTCTTCCGAGTACACCAACTCCGAGCAACTCGCAATCAAGCTAGGAAACACTCGGGGGCAAAACTCCATCGAGCTGATGTTAAAATCCAGCTGCAACAAAGAAAGCACAGAGCATATGGGTTCATTACCCTCAGTTGCGATACCACATCGCCTGACAAAGACTCAAGCTCGTCTCTCCAAAAGCGACGAACAAAGTCTTCTAAACCACCGAGACATCGACTCTAGTCAAACTCCAGCAATCACCAAAACTCCAGGCAAGAAGATCTTCACTTCTAACTACATTGAAGCGAAGAAGGCGGATGACAACTGCGAACCAGCAGCGACTCTGCCTACCAGTGGCAAGTCCCTCAAAAGGTACTTTGCCTAGTGCAAGGTTACCCCCCTTGCCCCCCCCCAAAAAAAAAAAGGGTAATAAAGGAACTACGTGTGACTTGATCCCTCTCAGTAGGGTACGTAGGCAGCCTGTAAAGGTTCAGTCCAAACAAAAAAAAAAAAAAAAAAGTAAACCATCATTCCAGAAAAATAAGCCCAGAAAAGACGCAAGTCCAACTCCGTGGGACGAGAAGCCGTCAGCCTCTGTCAAACCACCAGCTTCCAGCGCTGCCATAGCTCATCTCTCGAGGCACCCACGCGGTACAACTCCGAAAGGCGAGAAACCACCAGCTCTCAGCGATTCGTAAGCTCCTCCCGCTGCTTTGCAAGCTCTGTTGCAAAAGTCTTCTCGGTTGCTCGAGTTTTCTCCAAACGGGACTCCAGCTTCCGAAGCAACGCATGAGTAGCAAGTTGAAGTCCTAGAGGCGCCGAAGCGGCTCGCCTCCCGCAGCTTATGCGCGCTGCAACTCCATAGGTAGAGAAGCCGTCAGCTTCCGACGCGTCGCCAGCTCTGCACGCTGCTTCGCAAGGTTCGCTACAGAAGCCTTCTCGATCGATCTACCAGTTCAACGCGTCGCCAGCTTTGCACGCTGCCTTGCAAGGAGGGATTCCAGCTTCTGAAGCGACGCGCGAGTAATCTCCACCTTCTTCTGCACCCGAACCAAGTCTGCAGTAGCAACGTGAGAATCCCCTCAAGTCGACGTTTCTCTTCCTCAACCTTTGCCAATGCCAAGGAAGCGTCCTCCACTAATGAAGCCCGTTGCAAGCAATAAGCCTAGCTATCCGCCAAAAGGGTGCACATATGCTCCTCAAACAAGGAGCCATCCACCGAAAAACCCACCAGCTACTCAAAGCGTCAAGACCCTCCTCCTGGAAGGGTGCAAGCGTCGCCTGGATAAACTTCCAGCACAACTCTCCAAAAGAAGCTTAGAAAGAAGGCTCTGCGATCTACACTTTCGATGGCAAGCCTCTAAGTGCTGAAACAAGGCGCGATCCTGTCCTGAAGACCCAAGCACGGGAACCGCCTCCTGGACCATCGCCGTGACGGCTGTCAAAGATGCCACAGGAACTGACAAAGAAGCTGCGGCCAAAATATCCGTCGGAACTGACTCCTGAATGGCAACTCCGGACTTGGTCGAATGGTCTGCCGTGAAGATCCCTCATCGGTGATAATAAGCTCGTCCAACTTTGACACACACTTCCTGCTTCGAAGTACGGCAGTAGAAGACCCACGCAAAAGGAGAACGAATATGCGTACTCCCATGGGAGACCGCATCGACGATCCATCCAGACAACGTAAAGCTCTCGTACGGCGGTAGAAGACCCGCGTAAAAGGAGAACGAAGATGCGTACTCCCATGGGAGACCGTATCGACGATCCATCCAGACAATGAAAAGCTCTCATAACGGCGGACCCTGAAGAAAGAAAGGGAGAAAAGCACGAATCAGTCACACATACGGGCATAAACCAATCAAGTCAAGGCAAAAAAAAAAAAAGAGGCACCGAGCCAAGGACTGCATCCTTCGCGACCTCCACGAAGCCAAAAAGATTGTTGTAGCTGTCATCAAGGTCAAGATCGGCAAGCAAAGGACGACCAAAGCAGGCTGCTCCTTGTCAACATTAGTGGCCTCGTCTTCCTCCTCGTCAAACTCCAGAACACCTATCTCAATATCCTTTAAGCCGGCGTCACCACCAGAAAAAGTTCTCTCCATAGTCCAAAGGAACATCCAGCTCACTTCGATCAGCCTGCTCGTGTGCAACCTTGCCAGTCGCTATGCTCACGCGGTAAAGCTCAACGATCCCGCCGGCCTTCGGAAAGCACTCGAAGGGATGAGTCCTACAAAGAGACGAAAAGTGCAAGTCAAATCAAGATGCGAGGTCAATTCCAGAAGAAAAGGGCAGTGCAAGTCCAGAAGTCTGAAAAAAAAAAAAAAAAAAAAAAAAAAACGGGAGCTGAAGCTGCAGCCCCAAAGGGGACCATAGCCCCATGAAAAACTCGAGACCGGAGAGGGGTCAGCAGCCCTTTCCTTCCTTCAAAATCCAAGAAACCAAAGGGCCACAGCCTCTTAATGCCAAAACCAAAAATATAGAGGGGGCCGTAGCAAAAATAGCCACAGCCCTCTTCTCTCCGAAAACCCACAGCCCCCAAACGGGGTTGTGGTCTCCAACTCCTGCGCCCCCAGCCGGAGCCCTCACCCGCAGTCGTCGCGTGCCTGAGCTGCTCCCACGCCGACTACTCGCAGCTCCGCTCGATCTGCGACCTGCACACTGCCACCGCCCGCCTCCGGCCGCACCCCATCTCCAGCTCGCGCGCCGGCCACACACCGCAGCCCCCGGCCGCGCCCCGTCTCCAGCTCGCGCGCCGGCCACACACCGTAGCCCCCGGCCGCGCCCCGTCTCCGGCTCGCGCGCCGGCCGCACCCCGCAGCCCCCGGCCGAGCCCGCCTCCGCACCACCTGGCCGTCGCTGTTGCATCCCACGCCTGCACCCAGGCCCGTGCCCGCTTGGCCTTCGCGCCCCGCGCTGTGCCTGGCCTCTGCGCCCAGGCGCCCGAAGCCGCAGGCCGCCGCTGCGCCTCCTGCGCTCGCTCGCCTCGTGCCCGGCCCAATCGCCTGACACCACCGACCGCCTCTGCGCCGACGTGCCACCCCACGCCAGCCCGTCACTCCGCGGTCACACCCCACAGTCACCGTCGTTCTGGCTCGCATCCCGAGCTAGCCGCTGCAGCCCGGGCCCAGCCTCAACCACCCGACCTCCAGCTGGCCACCGCGTCGCCCAGTGCTCGGCCGCCACCTGCCGCGCCTCACCGGAGCCATCAGTGCCGCAGCCACCTGTCGCGCCTCCCCGGCTAGACCCTGTGCCGCCTTCGCTGGACCCCGTGCCCGACCGCCACCTGCGCGCCACATTCCACAACTGGTGCCTCGACCCGGACGCCGTCGCCTCTGCTGCTGTTGATGTACCGTGCAAAAAAAAAAAAAAAAAAGGAAACGGAGTAGCAGCCCCCCCTTTCCTTCAAAAAACCCAGCAGCTCCAAAAAGGGCTGGACTCAAAAAAAAAAAAAAAAGACGGGGAGGACCCAGCCAAAAGGGGGCTGCCAGCCCCCCTCTCCGTTAAAAGCCCTCCAGGCCCGGGCTGCTGCTCCTTTACCCAAGGACCACGGCCCCCATTAGGGGCTGTAGCCCCTGCACCGCATCTGCTCGGCCCGATCGCCGCCAGTGATGGTCCGCGCGCACCGCCGCCCGGCCAACTCCGTGCGACCGACCCGGCCTCCGTCCGCGCGCCCCATAGCCTGTCACCTGCTCGCGCCGACCACATGCGCCGCCTGCCGGCGCTGCACCCGCGCCGGACACCAACACCCGCAGTCGCTTCGCCGGACTGCGCTGCGCCCGCGTCGGTCACCCGCAGCCACCGCATTCCTGCGCTGGACCCGCGTCGGCCACCCGCGACCGCGCCCGCCTACGCGCACCGCCCGCGTCGCCTCGACCCGCACGCCTGGCCTCCGACCTGCGCCACATTGCCGTTGCTGTTGCTGCCACTCCGCGCCCGCCTCCGTGCCACCGCGCCGCCTCCTCCAGCCGGCCACCGCCCGCGCTCTGCCTGCCGCGCCCCACGCGCGCCCAGCCCGCGCCAGCTGCCGGCCCGCGCCCCGCCGCCTAGCCGCTGCACCCCGGCCCGCGCGCCGCCATCCGCCGGCCGCCTCCTCGCTGCCGCTGACCCCGCGGACCCGACGGCAGAGACGACGACGAGAAAAAAAAAAGAAAAAAAAAAGAAAAGAAATGAAATCTATTTTTCATTGACCCCCTATAAATAGGCTTAATCGGTTGTTGGGATAGAGATAAGATAACTCTCCCATCCCATAAATCTAGGGTCTATATCCGGAGTGCATCCCGATCTGATGCAACCACTGTTTCAAAAGAAAAAAAAAAAAAAAAAAAGAAGAGAGAAAAGAAGGAAAGAAAAAAAGGAGGAGTAGGAAGAAGGAGGGAACCTCCTGCGGCTTCGACCACTCCGCCTCCTCCGCTTGATGCGCCATCCGCGTCGTCACCACCATCGGCCGCGACAATCGGCTGCCACCATTGTGCTCCCGCACCGAAGAGGGGCAACAACCCTCCGCCGAATCGCATCGCGGTCGTCCTTGCGCTCTCGTCGCCTTGCTGCCATGGGACTCCGCGCAGCAGCCGCCATCAACATTCGCGCCATCCTCGAAGCAAAGGAAGTCCGCGACAACAGGGAAGATGAACAAAACCCTAGAAGATGTTTTCGATTACTCCAAGCCGCCAAAGCCTTTCATCTCCCGCGCTAGCAAAATGACGGGGGAAACGAAATGGCGGGGATTCTAATAAAGACATAAAGTCCGAGCGAACACGCAAGTCAAGTCCAAGTGCTACGCGTTTCCCGCGGGCGCACTCAAACTTGAGGGGGCATTTGTGGGCATCGAAATTAGCCCACGGATTGGACCCGACCCGCATGTGAAACCTGGCCCACGCACAACGGCCCGCATACAAAACCTGGCCCACACACAATGGCCCGCATGCGAAACCCGACCCACACACAACGGCCCACATGCGAAACCTGACCCACAAGCAACGGCCCGCATGCAACTCGGCCCACACACAACGGCCCACATGCGCAACTCGGCCCATACACAACGGCCCTCATGCGAAATTGGGCCTGCACACGAACGGCCCGCATGCGAACTCGGCCCGCGTGCAAACCCAATTCGCACGCCGCGGCCCAACTCAAAGCAAACGGGTCCACCGGACCTGCAACTCAAGCACAAAAGGGGGGGGCCCACCGGCCCCCCTTTCTTGAAAACCGTGCCCCCCTCCTCATGGAGAGGTGGGGCCGGCCCTAAAAGAAAGGGAAAAAGAGAGAAAAAAAAAAGAAGAAGAAAAAGAAAAGAAAAAGAAAAGAAAAAAAGATCAAAACCGCCTTGACGCGGGGGGAGGTGGCGTGGACGTCTACACAACTATAGATCCGCGACGATCCCTCGATCCAACGGACAAGATGACGTTGTGTCGCCATCCGATCCAAAAGTGCAACAAAAATAACAACTCGATCCTTGAAGATCGAGTCACATCTAGCCCATAACCACCCCACCTAAAAAGGAGGGGATCAAGTTTGTTTCCCCAAATAAGGGAACAATATCTTGATGGTTATGGGGGGAGATATTGGAGGAAACAAAAAGATTTCAGCCATATCTCTCCCAACCTCCCCCCTTTGCCTATAAATAGAAGGGGTGGGGGAAGGCACAAAGGGTCCGAAAAGCTGAAGACGAAAGAGCGCTACGAAGAAGCTCCAACGCTTGAAGACCGAAGGCTTCACGAGGCACGGCAAGCATATCCTACGGGAGTCCTTGGCCCTTCAAGTCCTCATCAACGTGAAGACCTTGCACTCGGAGATCAAAGCTTCGACTCCTCGCACGAAGAAGAAAGCGTGGAGAAGAAGACCCGGAGCCGTCATCACCCGATTGCTCCAACGATCTTCATCAGCTCCGAAGACGCCATAAGCAAAGGCCGGAGAAGAAGATCGAAGCCGACAACACCCGTCGTCTTCAATCAAGGCATCGACTCCTCGCACGAAGAAGAAAGCCGGGAGAAGAAGGCCTGAAGCCGGTGCTACCCCTGCCGCCTTCGTCAACCAAAAGCCGACGCTACAACCGTCGTGCTAAAGCCGGTGCCACACCCGCCGTCTTCATCAACAAAAGCCGACGCTACAACCGTCGCACGAAGATCGGTGCTACACCCGCCGTCTTCATCAACGAAAGTCGACGCTACAACCGTCGCACGAGCATCGGTGCTACCCCCGCCGAAAAGCCAAAACCGACGCCACAACCGTCGAGGAAGCCGGAAGAATAAATAAGCCTTGAAGAAGTAACGCCAGTCGTTCGAGAAGAAGATCGAGTCGAAGCTAAAGTCAAAGCCGACGCAAGAAGCCAAAGCAAACGCACCGGTAAATCCCGCGCTAAAGCAACGCACGTGCCAAAGCCAAGCAACTACGACGGTCACGAGCAAAGCACCGCACGTTCTAGCCGATACGACGCGAAGTCCGGAAGAACTAAAGCATCGCAAGTCTCTACCCGCCTACGTTCAAGCGCAAGCGCCAAAGCAAAGCAAACGCCAGAGCCACGCCAAAGCTACGCCAAAGCCGAAAGCTAAAGCCAAAGCCGACGCCAAAAACACGATCGACGCCGCGAACCAACGATCAAGGACGCCGAGGTCGAACAAGGATCGAGGAAGACACGAAGACCGAGGAACGAAGCCCAAAGCCTCCCTAGCCGAGAAAGCGCGAAGCACGGATGGGACAAAATCAAAAGTGGAAATTCCTTAGCCTCTCAAAAACCCTCACCCTGTAAAGACCTCTGTCCTGGGCAACCCCTTCAGAGCTCTTGCACGAATACCACGTGGAGACGCGGATCAAGGGACCCTCCAGAGGATCTCTCCCACAATCTCCTGATCAAAGAAAATTTGTAATCTCGTGTGATCCGCAATAAAGACGACCCGGATCTTTTTTCGCGCTCACAGGCGGGTTGCCCAATTAGAAATACTTCTGAAACATAAACATATAGAAAAAAAAAATACCCAACAGATCTTTGATTTGCATAAAATAGCCAACATATCTTTAATTTGCATAAAGAAAATATAAACTCAAATCGTTATCCTCACATCTTTCAAACAAATTTTTAGTATTCAACATCAAATAGACAGTCTTTGATTTGCATGAAGAAAACTGCCAAAACATAGAAATATAACAATTGTCATTTAATAAATTTTCATTCTAATTTTTAAAAGATTTTGAGAGGATAATAAAAAAAACACAAATGACGGTTCAAAAATGGAGACCACCGGTTGGAATGCAACTAAAATGGAGGGCCCCATTTTAGCATATACCCAAGTATATTTCAACTTTTTGACTGCATTTTGCAGGTCATTGGAGATGCTCTAAAATCACGTTGGCATCATTCCGGAACAATCCATTTCCATTCCAAATTTCATAATTTGAAAATAACGGCTAGTAATTGTTCCGGTAGAACGAAAGGACTTGGAAATTAAAAACATCACTCCGACTGTTTCTATGCCAACCTGAACGCTGGACCATCAAATTTCATTAGAAATAGTAATTGACGATAATAACCTCTCTTTCTGGAAGATGATTAAGAGGAACAACTACTCCACATACCAAACACCCCATCGTTCTTGTTTCGTATGTATGTCCCCAACGGCCAACTCCTCAGAGCCTTAAAAGCCAATGCCCCCAACGATCATCTTCTTTCTGCTATAGGTTTCGGCTGGGCCGGGCTACAATGATGTTGGGTCGGGCCGGGCTGTGGGTTAAGGGGGGTGACCCGAGCCCAGCCCGCACTACTTCCGGATCAGTCCGTTGACCTGATTGGGTCAGGCTCGGGTTGTTAACTTTTGTGCTGGGCTGGGCTAGATTTACACCCCTACATTCAGGGGTCGTGGCAAGACCAAGGATGAGTCAAAGATGCGCCCGTCCCAGGCATGGGAAAATTCTCAGCACGTCCTGCGTACCATACAACCGCGGGGCCCACTGTGATTCAAGAGACATTGGTAGTGACTAGCGAGTCATAGCACATGGGGATAGTGGCCCCCATGCACTCAGAGCGTGCTGATAGACTGTGAGGGCAGTGAGCCCCACGGTTGTATATGGTATGCTGGATGTGCAGAAAATCCCCCCATCCCGCGGCGCGAGAGTTCGGATCTCCTCCAGTCGGTCGGTGGTCCCGACGCATATCACAGCCGCATGCAGTCAGCTGGAGTATGATTCACTAGGGGTGGGACTTGGACGGGTCTAATCCGAATCCGACCCGCCCAACCTGAACAATAGACAAGCATGGGCAAAGCTGATTTAAAACTTGGACGGGTTTGGATAAAATAAGATCAACACGATTTTAATTTGGGCGGGTTTGGGCATCGGTCTTACCCAACTTGAGGAACCCAAGTACACTGGCTAGTGGTATGGGATATATTCATTTATGATTCGTCATCTGTATTCTACAGCATGTTATGTATTTTGTAAGAATTGGATTGTACTATGGGATATCTCAATGGCTATCATAATACAAACAAAGACGATTTCAATATTATATTCGATGTTGCTAATTGCTAGCCCGTTATTTCAAAAATTGATACTTTATGCTTATGATATACTACTGACTATCACTAGCTTTTTATAAGATTTTTTGTTTTGTCATCGATATAAAATATTTTGAAACTAAGAGCAGTAATCAGATCAAGTACCTGTGAGTGTGACCACGATGAAGCATTATTGAAGCTTCTTTGTCTTGATTTTTGGATTGTTTGATCGGTTGGAACATTCAGCAACTTAGGGGGTGTTTGGCATCATTCCGGAACAGCCTATTTCTATTCCGAATTTTCTGATTTGAAATTAACGGCTAGTAATTGTTCCGGTGGAATGAAGGACTTGGGAACTAAAAAATTTCACTCCCGATGTTTCTGTACCAACGGAAGAGCTGGGCCATCAAATTGCATTGAAAATAGTAATTGACGGTAATAACCCCTTCAGGAAGAGAATTAAGGGGAACAGTTGTTCAACATACCAAACACGCCCTTAGAGGGTGTTTGGTATCAATATGGAATCACCATTCCTTTTTTAAAGAGCCGATATTTTAAAATTAACGGATAATTTTGTTCCGCTGGATCGAAGAATCTGGAATGACAATTGATCGTTCCGTGGGTTTTTTTGCCAACTAGCATGCTGAACTTCTGAATTACACTAGAAATATTAATTGTCTAGAATATCCTCTTCCAAATGAGGTATAAGCGAAACAACACCTTTTTTTTTTTTCTTTAACGTTATTGAATAAAATAGTAAATCTATAATATGATATAACATAGATTAAACCCATCCAACCGTTTCATTTTTTTAGCAAATTGGGTAATCTGAGAAACCCGACATGGGCAAATATGAGTTGGTCTTCCACGGGTTCTCAGGTACCACGGGCAAAACGGGTTGAGGTGTGGGTTAGTCGGGTCGGGCATAAACAGATCCTTCAACCCGCCCAAGCCCCACCCCTACTATTCACTTTGGGTTATCTGCCATCGTGCGGCTGTGATGCTCATGGGCCCAACGACCGGGCCGACCGACTAGAGGAGATCTGACCTCCCGGCCAGAGGCTCAGCACACGCCACACGGTGAGCGATGGGGCCAGTACGCCCATGTGCAAAGAGTTCAGGTCTCCTCCAATCGGTCGGCCCGGGTTGGTGCATCACAGCTGAATGTAGCTGGAGTACAGTTCACTTTTAGGCTGCCATCGTGCGGCTACAATGCACTCTGGGCGAACGTAGCCGACCGACTGGAGGTGATCTGAACTCCAGGTGCATTTGCCTACTCCACGCACTGACGTGGAAACTTGATTGGTGGAGTTCAGATCTCCTCCAGTCGGTCGACCCAGCCCGGCGTGCATCAAGACCCCATGCAGCCAGGCCGGCCGACCCGGGGCCGACCGGGAGGAGATCCGAACTATGATTGGTACGATACAAAGGCGATGCCGAATTGCCCATGTCTGTAAATTCATATCAAATATTTAAATGGTTTTTTACAAATCAAACCTTATAGCCTTCTCTATTTACATAAAAACATCTATATAAGTGATAGCCACATATAAATCACTCAATTTATTCAAACATTACATATTGACCCCTGCAAGTTAGCTGACATCCAAAACGAGAGAATATTTTGATTTCATCCTTAATATTTTACTGAACTTTGTAAATAGATCTTCAATGTGAGAATTCTTCAAATTAGGTCCAACTTAAATTCGGATTATGTGTGTGTTGTTTTTGGATTAAGTCTATGTCCAATAAAGATATATCAACTTAAGCAATTAAAACAAGGGTTATTTTAACTTTGCCTTCCAAATTTTGACTTGAATTAGACTTTACCATCCATATTTTCATTAATTGAATTTTACCCCCCAAAACCAATTGTTCCGTCAGCTCACCATCTAAGAGAAAGGGTGAGCTGACAGAAAAGAAATAAAGTTTTGGGGGGTGAGCTAACGGAACAATTAGTCTTGGGGGTAAATTCTAATTAATGAACATATGGGGGGTAAAGTATAATTCAAGGAAAATTTTGGGGGGCAAAATAAAAATAACCTTTAAAACAATGAGTAAATCGGAAAATTTTTCTTTAGATTAATAAAATTACAACCAAGTTAAGAAATATTTTGAAAATATATCTTCATTTTGGATGCAAACTAACTATATGGATCGATATGTAAATATTGGATGATTGAAGTGGTCGATTTGTAAAAAACCATATTTAGAATTGAGTTGATATCTCCTTAGTTGGTCGGCCTGGTCGATGGACCCCGGGCGCATCACAGCCGCACGATGGTAAGCGACCCCAAGTGAATGTATTCTGACCAATTGCATGCAGCTGTGATGCGACCGGTGCCAACTGACTGGACTAAATATTTCTGACCAATTGCATGTGCATGTGATGCGACCGGTGCCAACTGACTGGACCAAATGCTACCAGTAGGGTGACTACTCCATAGCCAAATGTTCAAACAAGGACGGATCGAGGAATCGAACCGGGGGGGGGGGGGGGGGGGGGTGGGGGGCTCTTAAATTTTATTTGTTAAAAAATTCAAGGAAGGATGAACTTATATTATATTAAAACTAGTGCATACCCGTGCCTGTCAACACTACAACGGGCTGCCTTTGACGGCAACACACATGAAAGTCATTGCCAACAAAAAAATTTCGACGACACACCGACATTCATAGGGATAACCACTTCCTCGCCCGTGCCGATTGGCATGAAGCGGGCACCTTCGACGTGACCAACTCCCCCTTCCCCTATAATCGATCAATCACAGTTGTTTATATTCAAACGGATTCCTCGGGATCGACCCGATGGTTTGGGATGGTCGAAATTTCAGTAGGCGATTTTATAGCCGTTGATGCAAACAATGATCCTGGGATGAACGATCAGGTTTAATACAGTTTAAATGGGTCGGAATTTTAATGTTTAGTGCAGTTTAAATGGGTCGAGATTTGAAACAAAGTGGAGGAAGTTGGTTGACGGGGAAATAGAGATTGTACGTTGATTTTTAAATGAATGGTTAGATTTATTCGGTTTATTTTTGTCCAATCAGCTTGTCCTAGTCAGCTTTCGTTTTGTCTAGTCAGCACAAAACCGACGTGCCATGTTATATAGATAATCATAGTTAATATTATTATAATAAATTATTCTTTTTCCAATTCAGAGGGTCTAATAAAGGGCATGGTTTTAACGACAAACGTAATGACACGCCATGACGACATCATGACGCTCATACCCCCATAACGTCATAAAAAAATACAAATATTACAGATGCTTATTTTTTAAGCGTTAGAAATCGTCGTGATGTCCATAATGGCCATGACGACTAAATAACACCCATATTGTTGTGTTCTTTTTATTTTTCTTCCACTTTATAATTTTTTGTCCACTCAATATTTTCACTTTATACTATAAAATAAATCTACTTATATTTTATATGATAAAAATAACTAATCCGATTGGGGTCTGCCTAACCCTCCCTCCTTTCTGGAGGGGTTCTCAAAAAAAAAAAAAAATAATAATAAAGAATAAATTAGTAAAAAAATTATCATTTATATATAGTCTAATTTCTTGCTAATATAATTTTTAACATATCAAATGCCATCATAAACCAACTTTAATTTTAATTTTTTTATTTCTATCTTTTTTTTTTCATAAATATCCATATTATTCTATTTCTTACTATAAATACTCCCACACTCCTCTCTCATTTACTTCACACCTGAACTCATCTTCCTCCTCTTATTTTTCTCACACCCTCCTCTCATTATTTAAAATAATCAAAATATAATTTTTTATTAAATACATTATTTATATATCATTAAAAAATTAAGCACCGCTATTTTGTCCGCGTTAACACTCCCGTTATGATATCCGTTAAACAAACGTAATAACATGAATATAAAATTTTAAATTTTTTTATTAATTTTAAAAAACCTTTATAAAGATCGTCATACTATCATCATATTTATTGGTCATGACCTTCCACAAAGAATCCGTTATGGTCCAAAAGTTGGCAAAGGAGTCAGCTATGTTGAATATCAACTTTACATATTCTTCCATCGAATTGTCCAAACGTTGATCCTCTCTATAGACTCCGTATAGATCCTCTCTCTTTCTTCTCTCAAGAGCAAAAGGAGCTCAACTCTCTCTCTCTCTCTCTCTCTCTAGAAACCAGAGAGAGAATGATGGAGAAATCCTCACCAAAACCCTCGTCCCCTCTATCAAGTGTCCCATGGAAGAATTCTTTGCTCTACTTCGCCACCTCCGTTATCGTTAACGCCTGTCGACGCTCTGATGGCACGGTCAATCGGCGTCTCTTCTCCATCTTTCACAGAATAGCCCCTGCCAGCGGGGAGCCTCGCCAGGGCGTCCGAACCACCGACGTCGTGGTCGAACCCTCCCGTGACATCTGGATCCGCATCTTCCGCCCCTCCCCCGTCCCTCCACCTTGCCTCCCACTCGTCGTCTTCTTCCACGGCGGGGGGTTCACCCTCTGCTCCCCGGCCTCCAGGACATTCGACGAGTTCTGCCGGCGGATGTCTCGGGAGATCCCCGCCGTTGTCGCCTCCGTCAACTACCGCCTCGCCCCGGAGAACCGCTGCCCGGCTGCCTACGATGACGGGCTCGAGGCCCTCAAGTTCATCGACGCCGGCGGCCTCAGCGAAGACACTGCCGATCTGTCCAGCTGCTTCCTAGTCGGGGATAGCGCCGGTGGGAACATTGTGCACCACGTGGCGCGGGGGTGGGCCGCGTCAAGGGGCGGGACGCGGGTGAGGGTGGCGGGATTGGTGGCGATCCAGCCGTTCTTCGGAGGGGAGGAGAGGACGGAGTCGGAAGTCCGGCTGGCCAAGGACCCGATGGTGTCGATGGACGGGAACGACTGGCAATGGCGGGCCTTCCTGCCAGAGGGTTCGGACCGAGACCACGAGGCAGCGAACGTGTTCGGGCCGAGGGCGGCGGGGGCCCTGGAGGAGGGGTTCCCGCCGGCGTTGGTGGTGGTGGGGGGGCAAGATCCGATTCAGGACTGGCAGCGGAGGTACTGCACGGCACTGCGGGAGAGGGGGAAGGAGGCGCGGCTAGTGGAGTTTCCAGGTGTTGGCCACGGCTTCTACATATACCCGGAGCTGCCGGAATCGGTGAAGCTAATGGAGGAGATGAGGAGTTTCATCAAGTGCAACATGTTTGCAGAGAGGAGAGGAAAAATGTGACCGCGGTCACACCCAAATGGTCAAGCACCCTTGCTCTATTTGATTCTCTTCTGCTGCAATGAAGAATAAACAAACATAGAATATTTGTCCTTTACACTAAACCGTTCTATTGTCAGGGACTTATCACCAAGTACGTGGCGGTTCCTGTTGACCGTGGGTTCCTAGTGATGTCGCTTTGCATGGCCCTGTTGCGATGTCTACAGGGTCTCGTTTGGGCCGGGCTATGTATCAAAAAAATTTAAATTGTTATGTTGTTTTAAATTATCAATCTCCAATGATTTTAATTAATTTTTAAATAAAAAATTGTTCCTGCAAAGTTAATTGTAGAAAATATAAATTTAATGAACTTAGGATCGGAGTTTTTGTTTTTTTTTTATTTGATTCGGTAGAATTTCGAGAGGGAGCTATTGAAATTTGGGACTTGTAGGAGAGCTTATTGCAAGTTGATTCATTTCTCAGGAGGCTATCCAGACCCATGAAGTGGTGGCTGTTAATGAACCGAGTCTGAACTTATGCGTTTGTCCATACCCGGTCCGGAATTCTTTTATGAAGCTCAAGCCCAAACCCACCCAAATTAAGCCTACATTTCTTGCACAATATATGCCTAACTATTTTTCTTCTTCTCTTGATCACACAATAAAAATAGAAAATAACATTGATATATTTGTTGGGTTAGCCGCTTGCGGCATGAGGATGGCCCGGTACAAACCTACTATGGGCTTTTGGGTTTAAAACCTAATGGGCCTTAACTAAAGTTGTATCCGTTAATGATGTGGTTAAGTGAGGAGTCCTAGCCCTTAGATCAATCCAGTGGATGGTTGGATTAACTCCGGTTATTAGGGTTTTTGGATGGTGTCCTGGTTTAGTTATAAATAAGATGACTCCCATCTATAAGGTATCTGTCTGATGTCATCCAGTCTCTGACGGCCAAGAACTAAACCAGAAACACCTCTCCCTCTCCTCCCTTCTCTTTCGATCTTGCGACGGCTTCGGCGTGAGAAGAACGTCGACGAGGATTTCAGCTACGTGGGAGACGCATCGCATCGAGGAGTTATCTACCTGCGGTTCGTCACTCGGTTCGTTATGGCCGGAGGTACATCTCTTCGCTTCCGCTATGGGTAGATCCGATCTTCGTGTCGGATCTCATTTGGTTTGATGAGATCCCGTGCATCGACCCTCCGAGATGCAATGTTAAGTCACGGACCGGTGTTGTCGGTCGCTCGCCGTGCGATGGGATCGAGATCTATCTTTCTAACACTGGTATCAGAGCCATGGTTTGCTCGTTCTTTTCTCCGGATTTTCGATCTCTGAATTTTTGGGTTTCAATCGTCGTCGGATCGAAGTCGGTGAGGTCGAAGTCATCGACATCGACGAGGTTCAGGATCCCACCCGTCCTCGTGCACGCCACAAGGAGGTCGGGTGCGGCCGGCCGGTGGCTTGTGCTGCATGGGCGGTGTCCGACCGGCTAACGGTGGCGTGTTGACCCGAGCGGCTGCCTTTGTGCATGCTGTCGATTGGGTGACGGCTGAGAAGAAAGGGATAGATGAGTTTGGGGTTTTGTTTTTTAACCCTAAACTCATTAAATTTACTTTACTACCCCTCTCTTTAATATCAAACCCACTCGGTTAAACCTTTGAGCATGCAGCGGGTGGCGGCTGATGTTGTATGTGAGTGGGTGGTGTGATTAGGGTTCATTTTAAGTTTTTAACCCTAAACCCATTTACTTTACCCTTTTGCCCATTTTCAAGATTACACTCAGTCACCACTTATGCATCCTCTTGGCTTTAATCCGATCCGATCCAACCCGACCCATTAAAGGCTTTAGACCCATAAATTTTGAAACCTCATTCAGGCCCAAATAAATTTCATTCCGATTTTTGCCCATGAATAGTTGTTTCGAAGCTCTTCTCGAGAGCTATCATTCGACATATAGTATGGACTCAAATGGGATCGATGTTGGACCATAAAAATGGGCTTCTAAATTTATGTGCCTATCAGCGTGCTATTTTTTGAGCGATTCAGAATCGATCGGACCCGGTAGTAGTTAATGAGTTAACATAAAGATTGGGCATCTTGTGCTTGTTGCTTGGGCCGACCAGGGATCGAATGTGGCTTGCATATATAGATTGTTTTCACAGGTGCGAAGGAGCTTGCACGGAGTTTTGATGCAGCAAATTATTATTTTCTATGGGGCCTATATGAACAGTGCTTCCAATTTATAATAATACAGGGCTGCGCTAATGCAAAATGTGAATGTCTATGTTATATGTGATTGTGGGATCCCTGGCCAAGCCCTAATAGCCTAAGTTAACTCATTAATGCTATATGTTTGTTTTTCAAGCTATTTGATTATCGTAATCTTGCTTGTTCTTGATCATCATGACAGTAAAGATAATCATCAAAACTGACTCAGGATTGGCCAAAGCGTCATGGGTTAATTTTGATGAGTGACTCCTAAAAGGTGCATCATGGGATGCACAGGGTCACATAAATTTACTGTGATGGTCATATTCTAATTATATGATAATGGTCGTTGCCCGACCCCAAAGGGAGGCAGCTGTCAGCATCATGTAATTAGGATATGGCAGAGTGTTGCATGCTGAAACGGAGATAGTTCTAAAACCCACAGGTAATGGATTGTCAGTCCATTTCACGGTACAATACTCTGGCTCTATTGGAAACCTGTAGTTTCTAAAGAACACAGTGGAATTCATGTAGCTTACGACCTTTGCCCAAAGGGAGGTCCGAATTCCCACTGACTGACCTTAACATGGGTTAATTGTCAGATATGGTTTGTTTCCTCGTATTAATGTAAGCTTTGTATGTTTCTTTTCAGCTATGTCCTTTATTAATGACCCTACCCAACGCTTCCTCGTATTAATGTAAGCTTTGTATGTTTCTTTTCAGCTATGTCCTTTATTAATGACCCTACCCAACGCCTTCCATTTTTTTCTGGTGACAATTATTCGGATTGGAATGACAAGATTCTCTTGGTCCTAGGGTGTATGGATTTGGACTTGGCGCACCGTGTGGAGGAGCCTACTCCTCTAACGGAGAAAAGTACGCCAACTGAGGTTGCATCATACGAGCGGTGGGAGCGATCCAACCGCTTGAGTATGATGCTCATCCAGACCCATATCGATAAAAGCATCAGGGGTTCTATCCCTGAGTGTCGACTGGTCAAGGACTTTATGAAGGCTATCGAAAAGCAATTTAAAAGCTCCGATAAAGCCTTGGTCAGTACCCTAATGGCCAAACTATCATCCATGAGGCTAACTGGAGATAAGAGTGTGCGAGAGCACATCATGCAGATGCGTGATGTAGCATCTTAGCTAAAGGGTATGAAGATAGACATCAATGAGTCATTCCTGGTGCACTTCATACTGAACTCCCTGCCCGCTCAGCACGGGCAATTCAAGATCTTCTACAACACTTATTCAACCAACTGGTCAGTAAATGATCTGTTGGTTATGTGTGTTCAGGAGGAAGGGAGGCTGAAGCAAGAGAAATTGGAGGTAGCTCACCTCGTTTCTCATAAGGTAGGGCAGTCCAAGTCTCACAAGACTTTTCCCAAGAAGAAGCAAAGCCATGGAGTGCCAATAAAGAAAACTGATGGCACCCATAAAGAGGTGATCGAAGTGCTTCTTCTACAAGAAAAGGGGACATCTCAAGAAGGACTGCACCAAGTACCAGAAGTGGCTCGCTAAAAGACAGTGTGAAGGAAATCTCATGAACCTAGTGTGTTATGAATCAAATTTTGTTGATTCTTATAATGACTCCTGGTGGATTGACTCCGGATCTACAATCCATGTTCCTACCATCTTGCAGGGGTTTCTCAATCTAAGGGAACCAACTGATGGGGAACACGTCATCTACTCTGGCAATAAGATGAGTTCAAGAGTTGAAGGTGTGGGGACATACAGGCTTCGTCTCCAGACAGGATACACCTTGGACCTAGAGAAGACATTTTATATTCCTAGTTTCTCTACGAATCTAGTATCTGTAACAAGACTAGTTCCATATGGCTTTGATTTTCAGTTCAAAGACTCGTCTTTTCTGATTATTAAAGATAAAGTAACCATTGGTTCAGGTTCTTTGGTAGATGGTTTATATTGTCTTTCTCTAAGTTCTTCTCTTGAATGTTCTATGATGACTGTGAATGGAGATTCCTCTACATTGTGGCATAGGAGACTGGCATACATCTTCATAGAGCGCTAAAGAGGTTAGTGAAGGATGGAGTCTTAAAGACTCTTGACTTCACTGACTTTGGGACTTGTGTAGACTGCATAAAGGGAAAGCAGACTAACAGGTCCACTAAGGGTGCCACGAGAAATAATGAGAAATTGGAGATCATACACACTGATCTCTGTGGACCATTTAGTACACCCTGTCTGAATGGTCAGAGGTATTTTATTACCTTTATAGATGGCCATACTCGATACATGTATCTCTACCTCTTAGATGATAAGGCTGAGGCATTTGATGCTTTCAAAATCTATAAGGCGGAGGTAGAGAAACAATCTGGAAAGAGTATCAAAATTGTAAGATCAGACAGAGGTGGGGAATACTATGGAAGGTACACAGAGAGTGGACAAAGGCCTGGTCCATTTACGAAGTTCCTGGAAGAACACGACATTGTGGCTCAATACACAACGCCTGACACACCGCAAGAAAACGGTGTTGCTGAAAGGAGGAACCGCACTTTGATGGACATGGTGAGGAGCATGATTTGTGACTCCTCACTTCCTCTCAATATGTGGAGTGAGGCCTTAAAAACCACTGTGTATGTGCTTAATAGTGTTCCATCTAAAGTCGTTCCTAAAACACCCTTTGAGTTATGGAATGGATGGAAACCTAGTTTAGGACACATGCATATTTGGGGTTGTCCAGTTGAGGTCAGGGTGTACAACCCACATGAGAAGAAGCTTGACCTTAGGACTGTGAGTGGTTTCTTCATCGGTTATGCCAAGAAGTCCAAGGGTTATAGGTTCTATTATCCCTCGCACACTCCTAAAATCGTAGAAGCTAGAAATTCCAGATTTCTTGAGGATGGCAATCTCAGTGGGAGCGTCCCAACACAATCAATTGTGTTTGAGGAAATACGTGTTCCGGTAATCATATCCGTAATCGAGGGTGGACAGATTGCTTATCAGGAAGAACCACCCCAGGTGATTCATGAGCAACCAGCCCAGGCACTCCTAGCCCAAGAGGAGCAGGTTGCCATAGAACCTATTGAAGATGTTGCTCCGGAACCACAAGTTATGGTACCAACAGAAACTAGGAGATCCTCAAGAAAAAGAAAACCTGCAATTTCTAATGACTACGAGGTATACCTACAAGAGTCCGACGACTCAGTTGGACTTCCAGACCCACAAACGTTTTCACAAGTCATGAGTGGAAGTAACTCCACGAAATGGCATAATGCCATGCTGGAAGAGTTAAAATCCATGGCTGACAATCAAGTCTGGGATCTAGTAGAGTTACCTAGAGGTGCTAGGCCAATTGGCTGTAAACGGGTCTATAAGACCAAAACGGATGCCTCTGGTAACATCGAAAGACATAAGGCAAGACTTGTGGCCAAGGATTTCACTCAAAGGATCGGCATTGATTATCATGACACCTTCTCTTCGGTTTCAAAGAAGGATTCATTAAGGATAATCATGGCTTTGGTAACTCATTATGACCTAGAGCTACAACAATGGATGTGAAAACAACCTTCCTGAATGGGGATCTTGAGGAGGAGGTATACATGCTCCAGCCTGAAGGCTTTACTCACTACAAGGAATTGCACCTTTAGCGACGCTTATCTGCGACGCATATCCTTTTCCGTTGCCGAAAGTTGCTTTTTCGCGACGCCATATCTTATTCGTCGCAAAATTGTGTCGCTAAAGGTTTGCTAGCATAGTTGAGTTCGTGCCTAGGAGGATAAAGTTTTTTGGCGACGGTAAATGACTATTTGGCGACGCAGTTAGACGTCGCTAAATTATTTACAGTTAGCGACGAAATAAATTATGTCACGGAAAATTAAAAGTTTTGGGGACAAGACTAAGTATGCTGCTAGTTGCAATCAGCAACATAGTTATGTGTCGCAAAATTTTTTATTTTTTGGAAACATTGTTTATGATGACGTAGATCCTTTTCCGTCGCCAAAAGTTGTCTTTTCGAGACGTAATATCTTATTCGTCGCAAAATCGTGTCGCTAAAGGTTTCCTAGCATAGTTGAGTTCGCGCCTAGAAGGCCGGATAAATTTTTTTGGTGATGATAAATGGTTATTTAGTGACGCAGTTAGACGTCGCTAAATTATTTATGTTTAGCGACGAAATAAATTATGTCGCGGAAAATTAAAAATTTTGGCGACGGGACTAAGTGCGCTGCAAGTTGCAATTGGTGACGTAATTGTGCTTCGTGAAATTCCTGTTTATGACATCGCAGATTCTTAATTTTTTATAGCGACGTTGTACGTGCGTCGCAGAATCATTCCGTAAAATAAAAATTTTGTTCCTATAAGGGGACTTTTTTGGCGACGATAAATAGCTATTTGGCGACACAATAAGACGTCGCTAAATTGTTTACTTTTCGCGACGAAATAAATTTAGTCGCGGAAAATTAAAAGTTTTGGCGACGAGACTAAGTATTCTGCTAGTTGCAATCAGCAACATAGTTATGTGTCGCAAAATTTTTTATTTTTTGGAAACATTGTTTATGATGACGTAGATCCTTTTCCGTCGCCAAAAGTTGTCTTTTCGAGACGTAATATCTTATTCGTCGCAAAATCGTGTCGCTAAAGGTTTCCTAGCATAGTTGAGTTCGCGCCTAGAAGGCCGGATAAATTTTTTTGGTGATGATAAATGGCTATTTAGTGACGCAGTTAGACGTCGCTAAATTATTTATGTTTAGCGACGAAATAAATTATGTCACGGAAAATTAAAAATTTTGGCGACGGGACTAAGTGCGCTGCAAGTTGCAATTGGTGACGTAATTGTGCTTCGTGAAATTCCTGTTTATGACATCGCAGATTCTTAATTTTTTATAGCGACGTTGTACGTGCGTCGCAGAATCATTCCGTAAAATAAAAATTTTGCTCCTATAAGGGGACTTTTTTGGCGACGATAAATAGCTATTTGGCGACACAATAAGACGTCGCTAAATTGTTTACTTTTCGCGACGAAATAAATTTAGTCGCGGAAAATTAAAAGTTTTAGCGACGAGACTAAGTATGCTGCTAGTTGCAATCGGCGACATAGCTATGCGTCGCAAAATTCCTTATTTTTGGAAACATTGTTTATGATGGCGCAGATTCTCAATTTTTT
Source organism: Chamaelirium japonicum (assembly GCA_947650365.1). NCBI lineage: Eukaryota > Viridiplantae > Streptophyta > Magnoliopsida > Liliales > Melanthiaceae > Chamaelirium > Chamaelirium japonicum. The sequence goes on from OX393556.1 coordinate 32,203,616, forward strand.
ATGGCGATGTTTTTCGTACATCATAGAATCGTTAGGAGAATGCAAGAATTTAAAACCCCACAACCGTCTTATTGGGTCTACCTGTTTTTAAACGGGTCTGGTACGAGTTTAGGGTCTAGACAGGATTAGTTCACTACAACAGATCTGGACTTTATCAGCGGCTAAATATGGCCGGTTAAATATTTTTTCGGCAACTTGGCCGCCGAAACTGGTGGCTGCATATGCACCCGTCGCAAAAGCTTTAAACGATCAATTCGCCGCTTATACATGGGCTTTAACATCGGCTATGTTGCTGCATATGCTCCCCTTTTTGCGGGGGCTGAGCCAGCCTCCGCTTATACGTGCATAAATAAAATTAAAAAAAACTGGCACTGCAACCTAACAGCCAACATGCGAGATCCGAAACCCACCACTGGGGTGGACCTACGTAGGGGCGAGGGGGGGCTCAAGCCCCCCCTGACTTTTGAAAAAAAAAAAAAAAACTGAGTATAAGTGTATAACCGTCTAACCATCTCCCGTCTCGGTATATAGACCCTCGCCCCGGCCGGCCATCAACCCCCCGTAAACCCCGTTTCAGTTTCGATCAAAGAAAAAAAAAACCATAGCGGCCCTATGGAAGCTATGGACTGTGGGCCCCCTGCTCTATGGACTGTGGTTCCGCCCCCAAGGCCCCTAGTCGCCGCTGTGCCGGTCACCCTCTTCCTTCACCACGACGCCGTCATCCTCGCTTGGCCGCCTCCCAGGTCCGCTCGGTGCTCTCACCACCCTCCCTCAGTCCTTCTCTGTTTGTACTGTTTCAAAGTTCGAACCCATCTGATGATCTGAGCCATCTCTGATCTTTGATCTCTCTCTCTCTCTCTCTCTCTCTCTCTCTCTCTCTCTCTCTCTGCCGATTATTTTTTTTATCTTGGTTCAGAATCTTCAGATTGTTCAGTTGTTCTCAAAAGGATTTTTTTTTTCTTTGATACAAACTGTACAATTGTTTTCTCTTTTTCTTTGATACAAATTGTTCTCAATAGAAAAAAATGTTCACTTGTTCACAAATCAGTGAAATCACAATACAAATTGATAAAAAAAAAAAAAATTACAAACTTCAATTTTACCATTGCCGGTTGATAATTGATTTCCACAACCACCACCCCCAATATCATAATCAGACGAACCCAAGGGCAAGGACGCTCGTCGTCGTCCATCTCTTCTTTGCTAGGTTGTCCGTTCTTCTTCGTTGCTGAAGTTGTGGGTGGGGGGAGTCAGGGGGTCCCGTCAAGCTATTGGGTCGGATCATTGGTTGTTACGCCCGGCGCCGCCTCTTCTTCTCCTCCTGGTTCGGAGAAGAAGAAAGCCATGGCCCAAGGGGGGACCTTCCCGAATCCTTTCTTCTGCGCGATAACCCCTCCCCATCCGTGAGGCTGCGATCCCCCCCCCCCCCCCCCGCATGGCGATTAGTGAGGCTTCGTTGACTGGGTCGGGATTTGAGGCGTTGTTTCGTCATTGCGTACCCTTCAAATTCCTTCTTTTAGGGGTTTCTTTCTTTTGGATGTGTGGATCTATGGCTTGTAAATAATGCAGTCGACTGGTTGCAGGAAGTGGCGGGATGGCCGTCGCCCCTCCAGGGCAACTGAACCTCCTCGAGAGCCCCTCGTGGGGGTCTCGGGGCGTCGATTGCTTCGAGAAGCTGGAGCAGATCGGGGAAGGCACGTATGGGTGAGCCTGTCAGACTATCTATCCTCTTGATCTTGTTAGGGTTTTGCATTGATCCCATCATTAGAGACTGTGAGTTGTCCATCTCTCTGAACTCTGAAAATTTTCTATTTTCCTCATATTATCTTCTTTTGTCATATCTTCTATTTTTCTTTAATCCTATCCTCTGATTAAATCTGCTATGTGATTGTTTGCATTTTATATGCCCAGATCAGTATAAACTATAAACCTAATTGTTTTCCTTCAACTTATGTCTAGTTCACTTATGGATATCAATTTATAGGAGAATTTTACTATAGATATGTCATTTTATATAGTTTTGCACAAAATGCAGTGAGCACTAATTTGTATGGAAATCTGAATTGATTATTTTTTTTCATATGCTGTATTTTCTTTGAGATCCTGATGCCATCTAGCATAATGTATATAAACCTTAATTCGGGCACTAGTCGTTGAATCGATATCCCTTTGTTGAGCCAAACAACTTTCATTTATTTGGATAAGAAATCAGCTAATTTTTGCAAGATTTTCTTTCGAAAACTGTACATTTCTGGACAACAATCATATTCTCATTGTTTCCTGATTTGATTCCCGTAAAATACCAATTTGACTAACCCTAACTGACAGGCCTACATCATACCTTCAGCAAGATGCTAAATCATGGTAGTCCTTTACATCAAATTGTTGAAGTAAGATTTGTCTCATTTGAAATCATGATTCAAATATGTTGATGTCGAGACATCACATAGTTGGAGGGCCTTCTGATAGCTTGAACTCTTGTGTGTCTCTGGTACTACCGTTGAGACCCCTTTGACCCTTTGTTCTGAAGATAGATAGTACAAGATCTAGAGAAAATATGAAGAACCCAACAAAGTACCTACTTAACATTTGCTCACTCCTTTTGTTATTCATTACGAACTTGCTATCCTTATCAGGGTCTCGCACAAACACCTAAAATCACCAAGGAAAAACCTAGTGTACCGCTGTATGCGCAGAAAAGGTACGGGCCGTCTTTATTGCACAAAACAAGATTACAAGTGTGGCCGGGACCCGGGTGGCTCGGGTGTGGCGAGTCCGGGTTGCAGCGGTATGTTGATCAGGGGATTGTGGGAGAGATCCTCTGGAGGGTCCCTTTTATCCGCGTCTCCACGTGGTGTTCGTGCGAGAGCTCTGAAGGAGTTGCCCAGGACAGAGGTCTTTACAAGGTGAGGGTTTTGGAGAGGCTAAGGAATATCCGCTGTTTCTTCGGTCCCTTCCGTGCTTCGCGCTTCCTCGGCTAGGGGGTCTTCAGCTTCGTTCCTTGGTCTTCGTGTCTTCCTCGCTCCTTGCTTGACCTCGGCGTCCTTGATCGTCGGTTCGCGGCGTCGATCGTGCTTTTGGCGTCGGCTTTGGCTTTGGCTTTCGGCTTTGGCGTGGCTCTGGCTTTTGCTTTGCTTTTGTGAGTTAAAATCACTTTGTATTTTAATTGATCTCAAATCTTGCAATTTAGACATTTGCTATGCTTAGATTTTATTTCTTGTTTCTCATGCCCTATATGTATATATAGTGCACTGGAAACTAATGTTTTATTACATAGTGGAACTAAATGCACCAAATAGAATGTTTGGCTACAGATTATACAATGTATTGGTTGTAGCTTCTGACCCGTTATGTTTCTCCTTGTATCCTCATAATGCTTATTGTAATAGTCGGAGAATTTTGACAAGAGTAAGGCTATGCGGACAGCCTAATTACTTCTCTATTGTAATTGCCTGAGACATTGGTGGGACACATTAAATTTTCCATGTCATAGATGTCTCATACAAATTTAGAAATAGAAAATCCTGTTGAAAATATGTAGGTTTTCATGGTATTTTTTCTTTAACGAATATGTTTAATTATCCATGTGTCAACTTAGTATGTTAAATGCATGAATTTTTATCGAAACTTGAAGGAAATCTGAATGTTGTTCCCAAGTGTCTAATTCTTGCTGACATCATACCTAGAAAGTTAATTTTTTTTTCTCAAATTATATTAAGTAGCAAACACCTGTGCTTGTAAATTGTCTCCCAGTAAAGGAACTGTTAGCATCCTGTGATTTGCTATTTATTGGCTAGTCCAGCTGTTGACATGTAGTTCGTTGGTTGTATCTTTGCAAAACTTCTAAATGGAAAACCAATTTTACCAGGAAAGAATGAGGTACTGTGATTTGTGACTGAACTTGGTTGCCTTTTCTTTTTGGTTTTGGTCTTACTAGAGCTAATTTGAGGTCGGTAAGCTTGGTTTTGAAGTTGATTTTTGACCTAGAGTGGCATATTTATCTGGTATTTACATGGTCTTGATGTTCGCAAGCTTCTATTGGCATGCATCCAAAAGGAAGACTGTTTACCCTGCATGAATTTAAGTACTCTGTATATTGAAATTTCAAGCTTGCTCTGTTTATGTGTTGTTACATATATTTGTATTGTTTAGTGTTAATACTCCAAAAAGTACTCAGTATTCTAGTATTCTTAAAAAGTTTATCAAGGCAGTCTTATGATATTCTAAACGTCTTTAATAAGACATCCATGTATTTGTCTCCTTCCTCATAGCATTGATAAAAGTCGTGTGTGCCGATAAATAAAAGTAGTTATCTTTTGTAACATTATCACATTACGCTCTTTAAAATTCTTTCTTGATTACGCCCGAGATTCTATGCAACACAACACCTGAGATTCTAAACATCAACAACATCGATTCTAAACATCATGCTATGTGTTTGCTGAAGAATAAGTTGCAATGTTCTTGTTGATAGTTGAACACAATTCATGCAATGGAGTAGTAAAATCGATTCAAACATTGTCATATGATTAATGCGTACTCCCATTGAACCCTTAATACAATTTGTGGATATATTCACAATATGTGGTCTTGCCAAGCTTTGAGACCCCTGAATTTATTAAGGCGAGCAATCGATTCTATCATATTTTTAAAGTATTTACTACGATATATGAAATCTCCAACTTGGACTTATCAGTTTAACAATATTCAACGACTCAGTGTTTTAAAACACGAAAAATCGCCTCGACTCAAAACATTAATGAGTTAAGTCAACTCGAAAACTCGGTTAAAACTCAACAAAACTCGATACAAAAAACTCGCAAATATATAATATATTTTAGTAATATATATGGGTTGAGATCTGTGGACCCATCATTTTTTGACTTATACTTTTACTCGTCATCCAAACCGTTGAATAGAGGCTTCATATTTAGGCCTAATGATTTGATAACAATTATTATTTTTTAAGTTTGAATCGGTTTGAAAATCCTCAAAACCGATCAAGTTGGATCGGTTTGGGTTTTGCCTAAATAGGTCGGTTTCGGACCGATGCACACCTCTATTTGAGTGTGATAATGGAACAACAAGAGGTGGTACAAACACAAACTGTACATATTTTTCAAACTTTCAGCTACATTGATTGGATGTACACCGTTAGAATCAATATCATGTTGCTCTTTCCATTGGATAAGGTATTTATTGCCAAGAGTGATATTATTGCTGCATTTTTTTCGAAATATATTACTATAAAATAAATTGCTACAATAAAATTACTGTAGTCTAAAAAAAATTTAAATTTTTATAGAAAATGTAGCGAAGCATAACAATCTTTGCTACAGTGAAATCATTGTATCTTAATTGTTTTGTCAAATCTGTGACTCATTTTGTTTTGTCAGGTCGCACCAATGGCTCCCGGACATAAACAGATCCATCTGTCATCAATTTTCTCACTTATAGTGTATCCAACGGAGAGGATACGATTCCAACCCCAGCCTGCACAATCCCATCTTATATTGACCCCACAGGAACATATAACTAGTCCACCGACCGAGGCCAACAGCGTTAGTAGGAATTGTAAAATATTTGTTGTATATAATTTTTATCGTTATTATGTTATGCATAATAACTAAAACATCATTGTGTTCTTTGCAGTTTTAGATCCGAGCATGAGACGTGGACGAGGGCTGACCAAAGGCAAGAGGACAGAGAAGCTTGTAGCACGGTTTGGTAAACTTTCAGTAGAGATTCCAGAAAAGCTTGTGGCAATGTTTGACATTTCAGAAAAGATGCGGCACCATCATCAAAGACATGAGTTTTTTTTTTGTAGTCCTTCAGTTGATGTTATGGATGTCGGATTTTATATTACTGATCCTTCATAAAAATGAGTGGATAAACATGTGTACTTAGAAGAATAATTTAGTATTATGATTTGACATTAAATAAGTTTAAATGAATACTTGTGTACTTTTGTTTTTATTGAAATGTCAGTGGATGAATACATGTGTATAACGATTTCAAGAAAAAAATTTAAAATTTAACCAAAAATTTTACGAATTTGTCTCTTGGTAACGATACATTACATCACTGAATTCGTATATTCTGCAACGTGATGATTGCATCGCCTAATATATACATTTGGTTCAATGAATAAATTCGACGACGTAATTATTGCGTCGCTAAAAGTATACATTATGCGACGACAAAGTATACATTCTGCGACGCTATTATTTATTCGTTAGAAGTTATTAGTGACACTATTATATATGTCGCCAAATATTTTAATTTTGGCGATGCATACGGTGTGTCGCTAAATATTCTATATATAAGCTTAAGTTAGTTGTTTTTGCGACGTTGGAGGTCATTTTAGCGACGTGTTTTATTTTAATCGGCGGCGCTTATTGCGTCGCAGTTGGTTAAGCTTTCGGCAACGCAATTTGATCGCGTCGTCGAAAGTATTCTCAGACGGGGAATAGGCGACGTCTTGGCGACGCAGTTTGAAACGTTGTAAAAGATATTTCGCGATGAATATAACCACTTTTGGCGATGCTCTAGTGTGTCGCAGAAATTGTCTTTTCTTGTAGTGACTTTAGATAAAGGGAGTCAGCTGGTTTGCAAACTCAAGAAGTCTATATACGGATTGAAACAGGCTTCCCAATAGTGGTATTTAAAGTTCCACAATGTCATAACTCCTTTCGGTTTTGTGGAGAACATTGTGGATGAATGTATATACCTTAAGACTAGTGGGAGTCGTTACACATTTCTAGTCCTATATGTTGACGATATTTTGCTAGCCAGCAATGACTTGGGGATGCTACGTGAGACAAAGCAGTTTCTCTCACAGAACTTTGATATGAAAGACTTAGGCGAGGCATCCTATGTTATAGGGATAAAGATCCATAGGGATCGATCCCAAAGGATTCTAGGATTGTCTCAAAAGGCCTATATTAATAAAGTTATGGAAAGATTTAATATGCAGAACTGCTCGCCCAGCATTGTTCCCATTGTCAAGGGTGATAGATTCAGTTTGTCCCAATGCCCGAAAAACTCTCTTGAAAGAGAGGCTCTGGCTAACATTCCTTATGCATCTACAGTTGGCAGTTTGATGTATTTGGAGGTCTGCACAAGACCAGACATCGGATTTGCAGTAGGGATGTTAGGAAGGTACCAGAGTGATCCAGGCATGGATCACTGGAGGGCTGCTAAGAAGGTCATGAGATATTTACAAGGGACTAAGGACTTCATGCTTACATACAGCCACTCTGATCATTTAGAGCTGATCGGGTACTCTGATTCAGACTTTGCGGGTTGCATAGACTCCAGAAAGTCGATATCGGGTTATATCTATCTTTTGGCTGGTGGTGCTGTCTCCTGGAAGAGCACCAAGCAGACCATTACGGCATCGTCGACTATGGAGGCAGAGTACATTGCACTTTACGAGGCAACCACCCAGGTATCTTTGCTAAGGAATTTTATCACAGGGATAAGGATCATGGATTTTATATCCAGACCTCTAAAGATCTACTGTGATAATCTTGTTGCAGTGTTCTTTTCCAAGAACAACAAAAGTGAAAGTCAAAACAAATACATCGACATAAAGTACCTTGTTATTAAAGAAGATGTAGCAAAAGATAAGGTTCTGGTTGAGCATATTGGTATTGAGTTTATGGTGGCTGATCCACTGACCAAAAGATTACCACCAAACCTTTATAGAGGTAATGTGGATCGGATGGGTCTGGTTAGCTCATTGTATTCTTAAAGATTATGCATTATAAACCTATTGTTTCTTTTACTGCAGTGAATAAAGTACAATGTCTTTATTTGTGCACTAAAGTTTGAGACATACAGTTTTGACACAGTGTGAAGCATGCATTCACTCATAAAGTAATTCGTCACATAAAGTGTTTAACTGGACTGATCGTGCTACATAGTAATATATGGAAAGAAGTGCCTATTTGTTAGGACACGACCGCCATGATTCATGTAGTTGGTGTCTTCAGTTTAAACTAAAGGATACCACATAAGGCATTACGGGTGTTTTTGTTTTCCGGAATTTTTCGTATGCGCATACTAAAGTTTTTATCGCTTTTGGCCCATTAGAGTTTTGTTTTCTTTAAAACAAATGGTTGTTTTTCAAATATGTTTTTGTAGGTCCAAGTGGGAGAGTGTTGGGTTAGCCGCTTGCGGCATGAGGATGGCCCGGTACAAACCCACTATGGGCTTTTGGGTTTAAAACCTAATGGGCCTTAACTAAAGATGTACCCGTTAATGATGTGGTTAAGTGATGAGTCCTAGCCCTTAGATCAATTCAATGAATGATTGGATTGACTCCAGTTATTAGGGTTTTGGGATGGTGTCCTGGTTTAGTTATAAACAAAATACCTCCCATCTATAAGGTATCTGTCTGATGTCATCCAGTCTCTGACGGCCAAGAACTAAACCAGAAACACCTCTCCCTCTCCTCCCTTCTCTTCCGATCTTGCGACGGCTTCGGCGTGAGGAGAATGTCGACGAGGATTTCGGCTACGTGGGAGACGTATCACATCGAGGAGTCATCTACATGCGGTTCGTCACCCGGTTCGTTATGGCCGGAGGTACATCTCTTCGCTTCCGCTATGGGTAGATCCGATCTTCGTGTCGGATCTCATTTGGTTTGATGAGATCCCGTACATCGACCCTCGGAGATGCAATGTTAAGTCACGGATCGATGTTTTCGGTCGCTCGCCGTGCAATGGGAGATCTATCTTTCTAACAATATTATGATATATATTTGAACGATATATGTGAAATAATGCTCCTAAAGTCCAAGGCATAGATATTTGTAAAGCGGATGCCCTTAAAATTATGTATTCCATGTATATAAAAAAAATATGGGCAAAGCTGGTTAAAAACTGGGGCTTAGGGTTTAGGGTTTCGGATGCTGAGCGTCTGGGTCCATACCGCTTTCCTCTAGCTGGTCCATCGGTGTATTCGCCATTTAAGTGCAGCGATGGAGGTAGACGGGTTACTCGAGCAACCGGTACTTGCTACCGGAGGAGTTAGGAAACTTGGATGTTGCAAGTTGATAGGATTCGGATCCCACAGACGGCACCAAACTATGGGGGAGGATTTCGGCCGTTGTACGTGACCCTCCTCCAACAGTCGATTAAAGGTTTGACCCTTCGGGATGTGGCGCGCTTCGAAGCACTGAGTTGTGACTTGCTGGGCTGTCACACAAGCACTGTAGAGTAGAAAGATAGAGGAAGAGATGACACAGGGTGTGGTAACGAAGTTCGGCCGAAGCCTACGTCTCCGTGCGATAAGACGCAACCTTTGAATCCACTATCTCTGAGTAAACAGTAGAGCTACTCTCGACAGGCCGAGGAGTGCTTTTTACAAGTAATCGGAGAATGTAAAAGGAGTCTGAAAACCAGAAAGTGGGTTTCTAGTCTGGAATTTGGGATCAGGAATCATTTACAGGGTTTGCTATTTATAAGGGATTATTTTATCTGGAGAATATTCCAGGAATATCCGGGGTTTGATAATTACCCGGGAGGATTTACCAGACCCCAGATAGTGCAAGTGGGCCCCAAGCAGGGCTGCGGGTCCCACCGTTGTACCCATGGGCCCCAGGCAGGGTTGCGTGTCCCACTATTGGATTCGTGGGCCCCAGGCAGGGCTGCGGGTCCCACCATTAGACTCGTGGGCCCAAAGCGGGGCTGCGAATCCCACCGTTGGACTCGTGGGCCCAAGGCGGGGCTGTGGGTCCCACCGTTGGGCGTTTAGCCAGATTTTGCACCCACAATGGGCAAAGCTGGTTAAAAACTTGGACGGGTTTGAACAAAAAAAGGTCAACCCAATTTTAATTTGGACGTGTTTAGGCATCGATCTTCCCAACCCGAGGAAGCGACACACTAGGGTTGAATGTTTTGGCAGTTTCTTTTTATGGAATCAAAGACTGTCTGTTTGATGTTGAATGCTAAGAATTCATTTGAAATATGTGAGGAATCAAATGATGCACGGGGCGAATAGAACTTGGACAATCTATGTGCGTAATCAAATGATGCATGCACTAAAGCTGTCTAATATGGAATGCAACGTTAAACATCAAGCCAATATGCAACTTCTGAGCCTAACCTGGCTCTGATACCAAAAATGAGACAGTTCATGCTAACCCAAGCACTATGGTATATAGGAGACAACTGGCGAATTTCAGTTAACAATTTAAATACTCGGCACTAGTGATTTATGCCAAGTTACTCAGAATTTTCAGTTGATGACTAATTATGGTTATTGTAGGCGTGTTTGTAGATAGTACTCGACGATTCAAGACTCGAAATCAGGGGTGAGACGTCCCATAGGCTTAAAATAAATTTCAAATTTAATGCCAAGGAGGTGACCCGTCGAGGATTTCAACAATTCTTCAAGACTCAATTGGAAATGTGAGATGGTACAAGTTCATGTAATAATTGGGACTCTATTCAAACCAGTAGTGCTCTAAAATGAAAATTCATTCATGTGATCTACGGCTTTGGGTGTCAACTGAAGGTTTAATTAAGGATCTAGAAGGGTAAAGATAAGATTGATCAAACAAGAATTTTGTGGGTAACCCAAAAACGTTGTCGCTGTGCCAAGGATGTGGAAACTCGATCCCTGTTAGGCACGGCACCACCAGTGGACGCCAGATCCTACGACAATCGACGGGGATCGCGATGGTCGATCAACCATTGGTGGCAACCCGTCTGGCTGATTTAACATCATTAAATAGTACTACTGCATTACCCTAACCCTAATAGCAAGGAAAAGACAAAGATACCCTTATATCTTTGGCTACAAGTCATGTAGAAAATTAAGCAAATGCCAAATAAGGAACCAACTGGGCCCTACTCGTCGCTCGGCTAGGCTAGTAACCAACTCCGATCCATAGGCCTAACCGGGTCCGGGTCCGTGTCCCCATCAGTGCAGCTCATTGGAGGAGAGTGTTAGCTCACAGAAAACGTGTTCAATAAAAAAAATTGGAACAAGCTCCAATAACAGACGTGGAAATCAGTGATTGGACCATTCATCACTATCATGACGTAAACCAAGTTTTAAAAAAAAACCTTTGACTCTAAATTAAGCGATGATGTGGGCCCCACACGATAGCATATGGAGTTTTCAACGGTTTAGACAATATAGAAGTGCATCATCAACCCCCGACGCGAAACTGCTACTATATTCTCTCTCTCTCTCTCTCTCTCTCTCTCTCTCTCTCTCTCTCTCTCTCTCTCTCTCTCTCTCTCTCTCTCCAAAAGTTTGACAAACGAAAGAGAGAGTGATGGAGCAATCCCCACCGAAACCCTCCTCCTCTGTACCAAGTATCCCATGGAAGAACAGATTGCTCTACTTCGTCTACTCAGTTATCGTTAATGCATGTCGACGCTCTGATGGCACTGAAAGCTTTTTAGAGAGAGCGAGATTGAGAGAGATTGATAGAGAGAGAGAAGAATGGCCGGTTGACTTAGATATCAACCTCAAGGCCGGCTAGTTTTATTTATAAGAAAATAATAACTAACGGATTACATTCGGATTTAAACTGTTAACACATATCTCAACTGTTTGGTATTATCTGTGTTATCACTGTAACCAAGGTTGTTACAGAAGATAAACACAGATATCTTATCAGCCCCCCACAAGCTGATCGGCGGATCCGACGAGAAGTTTGTCCCGTAATGATTTGAACCGAGTCTGAGGCAGATGCTTAGTGAAGATATCTGCAAGTTGATCGACTGTTGAGATATGACGAACCTCAATGCGCTTCTGAATTACCTTCTCACGAACAAAGTAGTAGTCCACTTCAATATGTTTGGTGCGGGCATGAAATACCGGATTTGAGGCCAATGCAATGGCGGAGATATTGTCACACCAGATAATGGGAGGACTGGGCACATGGATATGCAGGTCATGAAGGAGCATGACGAGCCAAGTGACTTCAGCAGCAGTAGTGGCAAGACTCCGGTATTCAGATTCCGTCGAAGAGCGAGCAACTGTGGGTTGTTTCTTAGCAGACCAGGAGACCACATTCCCGCCAAACAGCAAGCATAGTCCGGTAGTAGACCGCCGATCGATGTTAATCCCCGCCCAATCAGCATCAGAAAAGGCTTGAAGTAGAAAGGGCCTGGGAAAAATTGGAGGCCATGTGAGATGGTGCCCTTGATATAGCGAAGTACCCGCTTGAGATCAGCGAAGTCACCAGTTGTTGGAGCATGCATGTGCTGGCAAATGGTGTTGACAGCAAAGGAGATATCCGGCCTGGTGACCGTCAAATATTGAAGCATACCCGCAAAACTCCGATAAAGTGTAGGATCATAAAACGGAGCAGTAAGAGCCGGATCCAGACCCTTCTTAAAGGAGGTGGGTGTCAGGTATGGCTTGCAATCAGTCATTGCTGCGCGAGAGAGAATATCAACAGCATATTTGTGTTGGTGCAGTAATAGGCCCTTGGCATTGGAAGAGACCTCAATGCCAAGAAAATGATGGAGGTGACCAAGATCCTTCATCTCAAACTGAGACTTCATCTGAGAGAGGATGTGAGTAATATACACGGGATCATTTCCAGTGACAAGAATGTCATCGACATACACAAGTAGTATGGTGAGTCGGCGAGAAGTCCGTTGTATAAAGAGTGAGTTATCATTTTTACTCATGACAAAGCCCAGAAGTTAGAGATAGGTGGAGAGACGATCGAACCACGCACGGGGAGCTTGGCGCAAACCATATAGAGCCTTTCGAAGGCGACAAACATGCCCTGGTTGAGAGGGATCAACGAACCCGGGTGGTTGTTGCATATAAATCTCCTCCGAAACGAAGCCATGAAGAAATGCATTAGAGACATCAAGTTGTCGAATATGCCAGCCAAAGTGAAGCGCAAGAGTAATAACGACCCTGACCGTGGCCATCTTGACGACTGGACTAAAAGTCTCCTGAAAGTCGACACCTTCCTGCTGATGAAAGCCCTTGGCAACGAGGCGAGCTTTGTAGCGAGCGACTGTGCCATCAGGACGTCGTTTCAGTTTGAACACCCATTTACAGCCGATGACATTAGCCGAGGAAGGAGAGGGAACGAGGTACCACGTCCCTTGCCGTTTGAGAGCTTAAAATTCAGCGGACATTGCGCGACGCCATTCCAAATGTCGATTAGCATCAGTGAAGCATGTGGGTTCGATGTCAGGAATGGAGGAGATGGCTGTTAGACAGAGAGGGTGTTTGGGCTTGAAGACACCCACTTTGGAGCGAGTAACCATGGGGTGGCCAGGAGCAGTAGGAGTAGTGGAGTCTGCTAGGGTTGGATGCTCGCCGACGACAGGATCCGAGGGATTGATATATGGCCCGTGTTCTATGGAGTTTGAACAGGGGGAACCAGCGGGAAAGGAAGCACGTGTCGATGTCGGTAGGCAGGAGGTGGGGTCCATGGAAGAACTGTCAGCATGTGCAGTTGGAACTCTGAGTCCTGAAGTTGTTGGTAAGGATGCAGCAGTGACAGAGTCTGATGAAGCGGCATTAACGGGACGTCGGCTCCTCGGCCGTTGGACGGAGGAAAGTCCCGGCCATGGTGGAGGAAGAAGCGGAACACTGGTGTTGGTTGTAGAACCTGATGGAGCAGTAGTGGTGTTGGTAGCGGAGAAGAGTGGGGGTAGGAATGGGAGATAAGGAGAGTGCTTGGAAATGGTGCGAGAGGGCCGGACAGCAGGCGGGTCAAGTGCAAACGGGAAGATGTTCTCAAAGAACCGAACATGACGAGAAATGAACATTATCCCCGTAGAGGGATCAAGACACCTATATCCTTTGGAGCGAGCACAGTAACCGAGAAAGACACATCATCGTGAACGAGGTTCGAGTTTATGGGAGGAGTAAGGCCGAAGCCAGGGAAAGCATAAGGAACCAAATACCCGGAGAGAGTGATAATCAAGGGATTGCTTAAATAGAACCTCAAAAGGAGATTTGTGGCCTAATAGGGGTGAGGGGAGACGATTGATTAAATAGGTGGCTGTACAGAGGGCATCGGCCTAATAACGATAGGGCATAGATGTATGTTGCAGAAGGGTAACAGTGGTGTTAACCAAATGACGATGTTTTCTTTCTGCGACCCCATTTTGCTCTGGGGTATGAGGACACGAGACTTGATGTAGGATGCCACTGGAGGTGAGAAGAGATGTAAAGGCAATACTGACAAACTCACCACCACCATCAGTTCGCAATGTTTTAAAACGAGAAGCAAACATATTTTCAACAAGAGGCTTAAAAGAAAGAAAAACCGAAAAAACATCAGATTTATTTTTGATTGGAAATACCCAACAATACTTTGAATATTCATCAATAAAAGAAACATAATAGAGAAATCCACTAGTAGAGGGGACGGAGGAAGGGCCCCATACATCAGAATGCACTAAAGCTAATGGACGATTGACTGTGGACGACGAGGAAGGAAACGGAAGACGATGGCTTTTTTCGAGATTACATGCTGTGCAACAAAACTTGAACGAGCCGATGAACGGAAGAGCCGATCGTTGCTGAAGAAAACGGAGAGTGCCGGTAGAGGGGTGGCCAAGACAGGAGTGCCAGACTGGAGCAGCAACGACAGAAGTAACGAGCGCAGTGGAGGTTGAAGAGGACAGAGGACCCGACAGAAAAGGGTATAACCCATTCCTACTGGGCCCGCGAAGATGGATCTTGTTCATATTCTTGTCCTGGACAACAAATTCAGCAGAGTCAAAACAAAGGCGACAATTATTATTAGACGCGAAGCGATTGACAGACAGAAGATTAGCAGATGCTGTGGGAACATGGTAAATATTGTTAAGTTGAAAGGGATACGTAGGAGTATGTAGAATACCATGACCAGAATGAGAGATGGGCAAGGAAGCACCGTTACCAATGGTAACTGAGTCATTACCATTGTAGGGAGAGGCAATACTGAGGTTGGAGAAGTCAGGTGTCAGATGATTACTCGCGCCACTGTCTGCATACCACGGATTGCGAGTAGTCGGAGGAGCGGACGCAAGCAGTGTAGGGGAAGAGAGGGCTGCAGGGGGGGAGGACCCTGGCTCTGGTAGAGAGCAATGTTTGTCCGATGCCAGCAATTGAGGGCGATGTGACCTGGTCTGGAGCAGATCTGGCAGACTGTGGAGGGAGAACCACCGAGAATACCACGACCGCGGGTGCGTTCAAAACCACTGCGATCGGGGCCGTCACGACCACGGTAGAACCGACCACCGCCGCCACGGTTGCCACGACGACCACCCCCACGACTGGCCGTAAAGGCAGAGGAGGCCGGTGGTGGGGCCGGGGTTAGGTGGGGATCGGGGGAAGTGGTTGAAGTAGAGGTCACGTCAAGGTAGTTCTCCTCCGCATGTAGGAGAGCAGAGAGCTCGTCCATAGCCAAAGGACCAGGGCGAAGACGAAGCGCCGTCTTGACATTGTTGTATGCGGCAGGGAGGCCATCGAGAGTATAAAGCACAATGTCGGGCTCGGAGACTGGAGCACCGATCGCGGCCAGATTGTCACAGATAGTTTGAATCTGTTGAACATAGTCGGATAAAGACAGGGTGCCTTTCTGAAGCTTCTGAAGTTGAGAGCGGAGATGAAGGACATTAGATCGGGCTTGGGAAAGGAAGCGCTTCTCAAGCGCCACCCAGACATCACGAGACCCAGGCAGACAAAGCATTGTAGGAAGGATGCTAGGGGAGAGGGTGGTGAGGATGCATGTACGAAGCTGTCTATCAGCTAGGATCCACTCTTTGTAGAGAGAATTGGTGGGCCCTGGGACATGATAACTACCATCAACAAGATGCTCAAGTTGAAAAATTGATAAGGCACCGAGAAAGAGATCTTTCCAAGTCATAAAATTGGTGTCATCGAGTTTGATTGTCACCAGAGAGCTCAGGTTTTTGATGAGGAGCAGCATTGGAGAAGAAAGCGAAGACAGAGGAGGAGCAGAAGAGGGAGGAGAAGAGTGTGTTGAGGAGGAATCCGTCATGATGAAGGCTGCCGAGGAGAAAAAAAAAGAAAAAAAAAATAGTTGGAAGAAAAATTAAGAAGCTGAGGGTAGATGTAGATCTAGCACACCTCAGAGACGAGGCTTTGATACCATGAAAGCTTTTTAGAGAGAGAGAGATTGAGAGAGATTGATAGAGAGAGAGAAGAATGGCCAGTTGACTTAGATATCAACCTCAAGGCCGGCCAGTTTTATTTATAAGAAAATAATAACTAACGGATTACATTCGGATTTAAACTGTTAACACATATCTCAACTGTTTGGTATTATAACCAAGGTTGTTACAGAAGATAAACACAGATATCTTATCAGGCAGCTCCTTCTCCTCCTCTGTACCAAGTATGCCATGGAAGAACAGATTGCTCTACTTCGTCTCCTCCGTTATTGTTAACGCCTGTCGACGCTCTGATGGGACAGTCAACCGGCGTCTCTTCTCCATCTTAGACAGCAGAGTCCCTGCCAGCGGGGAGCCCCACCAGGGCGTCCGAACCACCGACGTCATGGTCCAACCCTCCCGTGACATCTGGATCCGCGTCTTCCACCCCTCCCCCGCCCCTCCACGCCGCCTCCCTCTCGTCGTCTACTTCCACGGCGGCGGATTCACCCTCTGCTCCCCGGCCACCAGGACATTGAACGACTTCTGCCGGCGGATGTCTCGGGAGATCCCCGCCGTTGTCGCCTCCGTCAACTACCGCCTCGCCCCGGAGAACCGCTGCCCGGCTGCCTACGATGACGGGCTCGAGGCCCTCAAGTTCATCGACACCGGCGGCCTCAGCGAAGACACTGCCGATCTGTCCAGCTGCTTCCTCGTCGGGGACAGCGCCGGCGGTAACATCGTGCACCACGTGGCGCGGGGGTGGGGCGCGTCAAGGGGCGGGACGCGAGTGAGGATGGCCGGATTGGTGGCGATCCAACCGTTCTTCGGAGGGGAGGAGAGGACGGAGTCGGAAGTCCGGCTGGCCAAGGACCCGATGGTGTCGATGGACGGGAACGACTGGCAATGGCGGGCCTTCCTGCCAGAGGGTTCGGACCGAGACCACGAGGCGGCGAACGTGTTCGGGCCGAGGGCGGCGGGGGCCCTGGAGGAGGGGTTCCCGCCGGCGCTGGTGTTGGTGGGGGGGCAAGACCCGATTCAGGACTGGCAGCGGAGGTACTGCACGGCACTGAGGGAGAGGGGGAAGGAGGCGCGGCTAGTGGAGTTTCCAGGTGTTGGCCACGGCTTCTACATATACCCGGAGCTGCCGGAGTCGGTGAAGCTAATGGAGGAGATGAGGAGTTTCATCAAGTGTAACATGTTTGCAGAGACGAGAGAGAAAATATGACCGCGGTTCACACCCGAATGATCAAGCACCTCTCACTCGGTGGGCAATCCCGACGGCCGACGGACCCAGGAAGGTTTTGCACCAAGGTCCTCCGTTTTGAAAAGGTCCATTTTACCCTTGCACTATTTGAAAAATAACTTTTTTACATGCAGAATGAAATCACATGATGAGCAACATTTCGGCAATGTATAATAAAATTTGATACTCAGTTACTGCAATGAAGAATTAACAAACATAGCATTGTTTGTCCTTTACACTAAACTGGTTTCTTGTCAGGGACTTATCACCAAGTGTGTGGCGGTCCCTGTTGACCGTGGGTTGCTAGTGATGTCGCTTTGCATGCCACTGTTGCGATTTCTACAGGGTCTCGCTATGTACCGAAAAAATTTAAATTGTTTTATTATTTTAAATTGACACTCTCGAATGATTTTAATTGAATTTTATGTAAAAAATTATCCGTGCTAAGTTAATGGTAGGAAATATAAATTTAATGAACTTATGATGAGAGTTATTGTTATTTTTTTTTATTTGGTTCCGTAGAATTTCGAGAGGAAGCTATTAAAATTTGGGACTTGTAGGAGAGCTTATTACAAATTGATACATTGGGCAGGGAGCTATCACTAATTAGTGCCCCTAAAAAAAAGTGTTATGTTATTTGTGCAATCTCCATCGACAATCACAAGGATAAACCAAACCTATGAAGTGGTGGTTGTTAATGAACCGAGTCCGGGTCAAGCCCCACATGTCCGGGCTTCGTCCAAACTTTTGAGTGTCTCCATACACGGTCCGGAACTCTTTTATGAAGCTCAAGCCCATACCCGCCCTAATTAAGCCCACATTTCTTGCACGATATATGTCTAAATCTTTTTCTTCTTCTCTTGATCACACAATAAAAATAGAAAATAATATTGATATATTATGATATACGTTAGAACGATGTATGTGAAATAATGCTCCTAAAGTCCAAGGCATAGATATTTGTAAAGCGAACACACTTAAAATTATGTATTTTATGTATATAAAAAAATAAAAATATTTTGGGCTTCGGGTCGGGTTAGTGGTTGTCCATAGTCGGTAGGGGGTGGGACTTGGGTGGGTTTGATCCGAACCTGACCTGTCTAACCCGAACAATGGACAAATATGGGCAAAGCTAGTCAAAAACTTAGACGTGTTTGGACAAAAGAAGATCAACCGAATTTCAATTTGGACGGGTTTGGGCACCAATCTTCTCAACCTGAGGAACCCGAGGAAGCGACACACTAAGGTTCTGCCCCTCGAGCATATGAGACTAAACTCAAAACTGATTCTTCATTCTCACAAGTTAAAACTAAGTTTTGCTAACAACTCCCTAATATTCTTGTGGCTTTTAGATGCCATGTAGGTAATGGAGTGAAAATTGAAGTGCACTCCAATGGGCTCTTCACAACTCTCTCCCTATTTCTTGAAAGGAACAAATACTTCAAAAATGTCGAAAAGCAATAGCAAGGAACAAGGGGCTCTTCTGAAATGTTACGAAGAGAGGGGGAGAGAGAATATAATTGGAGAGAAAAGCTCCTTGTATTATCTCATTAATCACATTAACATTACATAAGACTACCTCTCTTTATATAGAGAGAGAACACACACCATTATGTCACCACAACCGAGGTGGGACTAATAGATACTAACACACTACATCTAATACCCCCCGTCAAACTGATGTAAGGTAAAAACCGACATCAGTTTGCTTAATAAATGGAAGAAGAAAGAAAGAAAAAAGAAAAAAAAAATTACATCAAATAACCCTTTTTTTTAATGATGTAAAGTAAAGATAGTGCCAGGACGACTTGCACGACCTGCAAGCAAGTCGTCCTGAAAACCCGATTGACCTGCAAGCAGGACAATCGGGAGAACCCGACCAACCTGTAAGCAGGTCAACCGGTAGAATTAGCAATGATCACTAAGGATCGGAGCGGAGGAAGCCGACGGTGATGGAAGCCGGCAATAACGGAGGCCGAAAGGAGAGAGAGCGGCTAAGAAAAGATGTGAATGCGTGAGACCTCGTAAGAGGCAAGCACTCGACCGAAGCAAATACTTGACACCTCTTAGAAGATCTCAATCATCACAGACAAGGAGAAGATGAAGAGTCGTAGCTCTGATAGGGTCACAAGACCAATGAAAGGAAGAGGATCCGAAAGCCGGCGCAAGAATGATCGGAACGAAAGTGGATCCAAAAGCCGGCACAAGACAAGTGTGACCGTAACAAGAGAGGATCCAAAAACCGGCACAAAACAAGTATGACCGGAACTAAAGAGGATCAAAAGCCGGCACAAGACAGGTGTGACCGGAACGAGAAAAGATCCAAAAGCCGGCACAAAACAAGTATGACCGGAACTAGAAAGGATCTAAAAGCCGGCACAAGACAAGTGTGACCGGAACGAGAAAAGATCCAAAAGTCGGTACAAAACAAGTGTGATCGGAACTAGAGAGGATCTAAAAGTCGGCACAAGACAAGTGTGACCGGAATGAGAAAGGATCCAAAAGTCGGCACAAAACAAGTGTGACAGGAACTAGAGAGGATTTAAAAGCCGGCACAAGAAAAGTGTGACCGGAACGAGAAAGGATCCAAAAGGTGCAAGGCGGATTGGTAGGGCGCAGAGCGCAAAAATACCAAGGTGCAAGGGCACAGAGCGAGGCGATGGGACAGGCGAATCGACAAAGCGCAAGGGCATAGGGTGTAAAGCGGGCTGACAAAGCTCAAGGTGCAGCGAACGTCGGGCGCGGGACGCCAAGGCGGCCGGATCAAACGGCTTAGGCCTCCGGCAGCCAGCAAGACCGATGGGCGCGGGCTGGAGCAGAAGGAGGAGCGGTAGCTCGAACGTAGGGCCGCAGAGAGAGCGTAACAGATCAAAGCGCAAGGCGAAAATGCGAAGAGCCGGCCAGGTACGGAAGGGCCGGATCGGGTGGCAAGATGCTATGAGCACAGGATCCGGGCGGCGCAGGTTCGGGCCGGGATCGGATGCAGCAAGTCGCAAAGCATAGCCGTTTGATGCAGGATGGATGGTTGTGATCATTTATATAGAGAGAGGTGTAGAGCATGGCCGCACGGCGCAGTCAAGAGCTCAAAGGGGATCACCTAGTCGGATCTGGTGTAGAGCCGTCCGATGCAAATCGGATGGCTCTGATCAGTTATAGGGAGAGTGAAGGAATAAAAGAGAGAGGGCAAGGGACTACCGGACGGCTGTGATTTAGTTTTAAGAGAGAGAGAGAGAGAGAGATGAGAGATGGGACAGAAATAGAGAGAGAGGAGATAATGAAAGAAGGAGCAATTATTAATTAATATGTAAACTAGGGGCTTATCGTTAGACCTTGTAGATGATTAGGAAGCAAGGGAGCATAGCACGCGGGTCAAACAACATGAACTCCCCCTGCCCGACACGCACGGGGGTATCACTGGTTTTTAGGAGAGGAGATAAGGAAAGAGATAGAGAATGGAGGAGAGAAAAGAGGGAAGGTCGGATCGGAGAGAGAGAGAGAGAAGCCCGGGAGAGAGCGAGAGAGTCGGAGACGGGAGAGGAAATCGGAGCGCCGGTGTGACAGATTCGGCTGGCAGATCGGGCGGGCACAGGGCCGGCATGAGCTCGAGGCCGGCGCGGAGAACAGCGGGCGTGGCGGGAGCTCGAGCGCAGAGAGCGGCGGGAGCCAGGGCTTGGCGACGGACGTGCGCAGGGCCGGCGCGGCAGATCCGGCGGGCGCAGGGCCGGCGGGTGGTGTCTTTGCGGACGGCTGGCCAGGAGCAGCCGGAGAAGACGCGGGCGTAGGTCTCGGGTGAGAAGGTGGCCTCAGGCTCAGGACCCAGAGCCGGACCGACGGGCGCATGGCGCAGGTGAAGCCGGCGGGCGCAAGGACCGGGCTGCGCAGGGCGGAACCAGGGACGGACCAGCACAGGACCGGTGGGCGCCGGCGGGCGAGCTCGAGGCCGGCGGCAATCAGGCGGTCGGCGACAGGGGGGTGGGGATCCGACTCCCCACCGGCGGCTTCCAGAGCTGCCTGACGTCGTCGACGGTGTCCTCGATGTCGACCTCCAACGTGATGGTCCTCCCCGTCAGCGTCCTCAAGGGGACCTGCTGGACGCTGTAGCCGGAGCTCTCGACCTCGACGGCGACGGTCCTCCCCGCCGGGGTCTTCATGAAGATCTGCATCTGTAGCAGGACCGCCGATTGATGAAGAACCCTAGATCTGAAGGGCGGCATCGGCGTGCCACGACTCGGGGAAGGCCTCGTCGGCTTGGTGCCGACCCACACCACGATCAGACGACTCGGCAGCACACGACGACTGCGGCCGGATCTGGTGACGGGCCGTCGGGGAGACGTGGCTGCCCAGCGGTGCAAGTCGGCGGAGCTGCTCATGCGGCAAGGCTCGCACAAGTGAGGGAAAAACAAAGTTTTACTATGCCTGGCCTCCCCAAGGTCGCCGGCGGCGACCGAGGAGGCCGAGGCTAGAGAAGGATTTCCGAAACCCTAGGCCAAGAAAGTTGGCTCTGATACCATGTTACAAAGAGAGGGGGAGAGAGAATAGGATTGGGGAGAAAAGCTCCTTGTATTATCTCATTAATCACATTAACATTACATAAGACTACCTCTCTTTATATAGAGAGAGAACACACACCATTATATTACCACAACCGAGGTGGGACTAATAGATACTAACACACTACATCTAATATGAAAATTATCAATGAAAGTGACTTTTATCATTTTGTTTTATTCAAATCAAACGAGGCCTATCATAAGATTTTTTTTACTACGTACTCTCGCCGGCACCAATAAGAGGAGTAGGGAAATCAGACTCTAGCGAAACATGAAAAAGTCCATTGGGAGTCACTTTCCATCCTAGGCCCATATCTTTTCGCTACAGCTCCAAAGAAATTGTGTCTGGAGATGACCATTGGAGATGCTCTAAGGAAGAAGAGATGTTCTAAGGAAGAAGAGGAAGAGAAAGGATGGCAACTGACAGAGGAGTAGTTTGGGTATTAAAAGATGGGGGTACTTAGTGAGTGGTCCCTGACAAGAGATCAATTTAAGGGAAATGATAGGCAACAAGATGGTGTTGCACCGAGTCCCTCCGAAAAAGGATGCAGCTTGAGCAAGCTACACACGTGACTATTATCCCCATTTAATGACCAAATTATTTCTTAGTGCATGCCCCTCCGTCCTTGTCGCTACAGAGCTTAACCCACGCATTTGGTACAGTGATGTCACCGTAACAATTTTTTTTAAAAAAATATAGATTAAAAAAGTTGCTACAATAAATAAAATGTTACTAAATTCGGTAATAAAGAGTAACAATTTGCAATTGTTACTGTTTATTGTCGAATTGAGTAACAATTGCCACAGTGATTTTACTGCAGCAATTTTTTTTGTTTGAGAAATAATGAAAAAATATTTTTATTTTATTATAGTAATTGTTACTCAATTCGATATAAAGAACAATAATTACTACAGTGATAGCAAAGAGTAACAATTGCTATAGCGATTTCACTGTATAAAAAAAAAACATATCAAATCTTGATATTTGAAAAAAAAATTATAGTGAAATCGCTGTAGCAAATGTTTCTTTATATTACGAAAATGTTAATTATAAGATGATTTCATTGTACTCCTACAAGTAGGGGGTAAAAATATAAAAAAACTATTTGGTGTAAAAATGTAAAAATGATTATTTTTCAAGGTTAAAATGGATTTTTTTTCAAACAAGACAACATGGTGCAAAGATATTTTGCTGTCGGTTCTTGTCAATAGAGTAATACGTTGTCAGGGACCTTACACACATTACCACTTAAATGATTTAAAAATATCTCGATGCCAAGCTGAATCCGGTGGTTGCCAGCAGATAAAATCATAAAGGAGGAGCAGATGCAGACTCTTTTATTAGAATGGAAAATGCTACGAACCCAACTCCTTTCCCAACTTCCGGTTGCCAACTTGACCTGGCGCGATCACAACCGTTCATTGGCGTCGCACTGCTGCCAATGAATTCACACTCACCCCCAACCTTATGTTGGCCACCAAAAGTTGGCTAACTTGTTGGATATAATGCTACGTAGCATTTTTTTGGTAGAAACCATGCTGGTTCTATTTAGGGGTGGCAATGGGTCGGGTCGGGTTCTTGTTGTGCCTAATTTTGGGTAGTGTCCAAAACCACTAGATCCAGACCCGATCCGTTTAGCTAATCGTGTCTAGATCCTAAACCAGTACCCGATCCGTTTATAAACGGGAAGACCCGATAAAACCCGTTAGACTCGTTTACTACACGGGTCTATTTAGTTGACCCGATCCGACCCAATCCGACTCGAACCGACCTGACCTGACCAGATAGTACCGTTGGTACTACATATTACAGTATCGGATTATTGGTAGACCCGACCAACCCGACACGACCTATCCGACCCAATCCGACTCGACCCAACAGTATCGGATTATTGGTAGACCCGACAGACCCGACTCGACCCAATCCGACCCGACAGTATCGGATTATCGGATTACTACACGAGTCTATTCAGTTGACCCGATCCGACCCAATCCGACTCGACCCGACCTGACCAGATAGTACCGTTGGTACTACATATTACAGTATCGGATTATTGGTAGACCCGACCGACCCGACACGACCCGTTGAATTTGAAACGGGTCTTCCTGGGTCTACCTTGTCCAGACCCTAAATCTGGACCCGACTCATTTATTAAACGGTCTATCATGTCAACCCGTTTAGGACCCAAACCCATTTAGCCCTGATCGAGACCCGCTAACTTCGTGTCGGGTCCCAAATTACCGGCCCTAGTTCTATTCAATGCTACATAGCTAGGGGTGGCAATGGGTCAGGTCGGGTCGGGTTGAGACATAGGTATAAGGGCAAAACACCCAACCCAAACCTGACCCGTTTAATAAACGGGTAAAAAACTTAAACCCAAACCTGACCCTCCTAATAAACGGGTTGACCCGATCCGACCCGTTTAACCCGTTTACTAAACAAGTCGGGTCGTGTCGGGTCGGGTTGGCTCGGGTTGGGTCAACAGAACCCATGTTAACCTGTCGGGTTGGGTCAGACGGGTCGGATTGGGCCGAGTTGGTTCAGGTTGGGTCGGGTCAGTTCGGGTTGGGTCGGGTCGGGTTGACACAACCCATTTGGTAAACGGGTCAAGTCGGGTTATAAGTATAAACTCGAACCCGAACCATTAAATAAACGGGTCAATCGGGTCGACCTGTTTATGACCCGAACCCGTTTAGGCCAAACCCAAACCCGCTAACTTCGGGTCGGGTTCGGGTCGGGTCAAGGATTGCCACCCCTACATAGCATTGGTCCTTGAGAAATCTAGGTGGGGGACGCGTAAAAGCTGGAAATTGTGGTTGTGGTGTGGTGGTCCGGTAGAAATTACTTCCCCCTCCCCTTCTCTCTGAAATCAAGAACAGCTAACAAAATGACGGATAAGCCATCTCCGAACCCGTCCCCGCCTCTCCCATGGAAGACGCGGCTCTTCCTCGCCGCCCTATCAGCCGCCACCGACGCCTGCCGCCGCTCCGACGGCACGATGAACCGCCGCCTCCTCTCCTTCCTCGACGTCACGACCGCTCCCAAGAGCAACCCTGTCCGCGGCGTCCGCACCGCCGACGTCACCGTCGACGCCTCCCGCGACCTCTGGATCCGCCTATTCGTCAACTCGCCCGCCCCTCCCGACGGGCGGAAGCTACCGATCGTCGTCTTCTTCCACGGCGGCGGGTTCTCCTACCTATCCTCCGCCTCCTGGTCCTACGACGCCGTCTGCCGCCGGATCTGCCGCAAGATCCCCGTCCTGATCGCCTCCGTCAACTACCGCCTCGCCCCGGAGCACCGCTTCCCGGCGCAGTACGACGACGGCATGGACGCGCTCCGGTTCCTCGACGGCGGCGGGCTCGAGCGAGCCGATCCGGCCGCCGCTGGCCTGGCCGACCTGTCCAGCTGCTTCCTCGCCGGGGACAGCGCCGGGGGGAACATCGCGCACCACTTGGCGCGGCGGTGGGCCGGCGACGGGGGGTGGGAGAGGGTGAGGGTGGCGGGGTTGGTGGCTATCCAGCCGTGGTTCGGCGGAGCGGAGAGGACGGAGTCGGAGGTCAGGCTGGCGGGGGCGCCACTGGTGTCGATGGAGCGGACGGACTGGCTGTGGCGGGCGTTCCTGCCGGAGGGGGCGGACCTGGACCACGAAGCGGCGAACGTGTTCGGGCCGCGCGCGTCGGGGGAGCTGGAGGAGCGGTTCCCGCCGGTGATGGTGGTGGTCGGGGGTTACGACCCGCTGCAGGACTGGCAGCGGCGGTACTACGAGGGGCTGCGGGCGAGGGGGGTGGAGGCGCTGCTGGTGGAGTATCCGAACGCCATCCACGCCTTCTATGTGTTCCCAGAGCTTCCGGACTCGGCAAAACTCATTGAGGTGATGAAGGAGTTCATCGAGACCCACAAATCCATGGCGGCGACGGTGGCGGCGGCGACGGTGAATTGAATTGACAGCCTGCGAGTCCAGCAGCATGCATGGATGTGACTGATCTTTGTATTTGATAATATCATTTTCGGTATTTTTCTGCTGTATAATGATTATTGGTGGTGCTTCAACGGGTTCCGTTTGGTGCTATGAAGTGGCGTTCCACATGGTTTCTGTATGATTCAAGTCTCCAAACGAATTAATTAATATTTTTTTTATAAAAAATATTTTTATCTTTTTACAAATATTTATTTATATGTCTAACGATGCATGTATCGTCCAACGGATATTTTTTTTACCCGTTTGATGTAAGTTTAGAGTTGGAGGGTATGGATAAGCTATAAATATGGGGGGTTTGGAGTAAATGGCTAGGATATCCTAGTTCGGAGGCTGTTGGAGGGGTTTTACTCTCAACTATGATATTTTGATGAGATGGCTACCAAAATGGGGCCCACGGTGCTTAAGAGGTCCTCCTAATTCAGAGGCTGTTGGAGATGCTCCAAGGAACTATCATAAGGATCATGGGCCTCATTTGTGTAAACATCTCATCAAATTTTCCAGTTGGAATGGGTTGCACACCAACCGACTCCCAACTAGGAGATCCTAGCTACTAACTCCTAAATTTGCACCAAACCCCTTTCCACTCCCTCCCACCATAATTTATTTTTAAAGCGCCGATTTAAGTGCTAAAAAAAGTTATTTTAAATTATAATAAATAAATTATTAAATAATAATAATATTATCAAACGGTTATATTTCAATCCGTTGGGCACGGTCTATGATGTGCCACACATTTTCACCACAAAACATCTATATTTATATCCATTGGGCATGGTCACTGACGCGACACGCGTTTCCATCATCAACTATTATATTTTTATTCATTGACCACGACTTACGAGGTGGCACTTACTTCCATCACAAACGGATAGATTTCTATCAGTTGGAGTCCTATATAAAGATCCATGGCTCTCTCTCACCACACACTCACCCCTTCATACCTTGTCCAACCCATCCAACCATGAGACATTATGTCGAGCTCGAGCGACACTGACAACACGTCGAGGAGCAGCGACGATACCTCCACTCTTACCTTGTTCTTTCTTCTGGGAGCTGCCGCGTGCGGGGAAGAGCAACAAGCTGAAAGTTTACGTCGACGTAAAAGATGCGGATCCATACCAGGCCATGTCATGCTTAATCGAAGTAAACTGGAAGGCCACAGTCGGGCCAGTCGGCTATCAAGGAATATTTTGATAAACCAACATATCTTCCTCGCTAATTCCGGTGGAGATTCATGATGAGTCACCGCCCTTTCTACGGATCCATGACGCAGTTGTGAACCACGATAACTACTTCGTCCAAAAGAGAGACCGTGTTGGAAGATTGAGATTATCTACCTTTCAGAAGATTACAACTGCTATTTGGATGCTTGCATATGGAGCATCTATCGATTTGGTGGATGACAATGTTCGGATCATATAAATTACTTATATCGAGAGTATAAAGAGGCTCATTCGAGTGATTATTGACGTCTTTGGGAAGGAGTATCTTCATTCACCCAATAACGAAGATGTTGCATGACTTTTTACAGAAGGTGCCCAACGAGGTTTTTCAGGCATGCTCGGAAGCATCGATTGCATACACTGAAAGTGGACGAACTGCCCAACAGCTTTGGCAGGTATGTACACTAGCCATGTTCATGATCCAACAATTATTTTAGAGGTTGTAGCTAGTAAA
This sequence comes from Chamaelirium japonicum, assembly GCA_947650365.1. NCBI lineage: Eukaryota > Viridiplantae > Streptophyta > Magnoliopsida > Liliales > Melanthiaceae > Chamaelirium > Chamaelirium japonicum. Next base: position 32,231,172 of record OX393556.1, read on the forward strand.
GATATGTGGACCTGACACTTATATCGGGCTGCTAGGGTCGTACAACGATATCAATGTCCTCGATTGTTCACCTGTCTTCAGGCAGCTTGCAGAGGGTGGAGCTGTCATATGCAATTTTATTGTCAATAGCCATGAATATAATATGGGATACTATCTCACCGATGGGATTTACCCCTCACAGTCAATATTAGCGAAGAGAATCTTAGTACTTCGAGAAAACAAGAGCAAATACTTTTCCCAACAGTAGGAGATGGTAAAGAAGGATGTTGAGCGAGCTTTTAGAGTGCTACAAGCTCAATTTGCGATAGCACAAAGATCGGCTCGTTTTTTGCAACCAAATGTACTTACCGATATTATGACAGCCTGTATCATAATGCACAACATGATTATTGAAGATAAATGAGATTTTCACTACGACCTTAACTTTGACTTTACTGATATGACATCAACTATTGAGCTTTCCACGAGCACACGATGCCTTTGATCGAGTTCATCCATATTCTTTATCAGATCAGGAACATAGAAACCCATTCTCAACTTCAGAAGGACTTAGTTGAGCATATGTGGCAACTTAAGAGATCTCTGTCCAAAGACTATATTTTATTATATTTAATATAATTATCATGAATATTTTTGAGTTATTGTATTTGCTTTCAATTTTAATAATATCTACAATTTTATTGAATGCTAAAGAGTTCATCACCTAATATAATTTAATAAAAATTACATAATTAATAAAATTCAAAGAAATTACAACCTTAATTATAGATATTGGAAATCACAACTAAAGGAAATTACACAATTAAAGCTACTTAAAATCATATCCTTGTCGAGCTTTAATCTCAACCTTGCGCTTTTCGAATTATACTGCGACGGACGGTTCAAGACCCGTGAGGTCATTCTCCATGATCACATCATCTAAATTTTGTTGCTTCCTTGCTTCTTTTTGAAGCTAGACAGTTGTCTGCATCTTTGCCACTCCGATTATATCCACACTTTCAGCTTTCTTCTCCCTCATCTTCTTTTTCTCATTTTTGGATTTCTCCTTATCCTGCTTGAGCCATATAAATGCCTCATTGAACAAATTGGAGACCGGACGATCATCCTCCTTGATTAGCATCTTTCTCTTGCGTTTCCTCGATAACTTTGATGTCTTCCTCCCCCTCGGTTTATACATTTCGGTAGGCCCGTCATCTGAGTCACCCCTAAGGCTCCAAGCATCAGGGGTTGCTGGAGAGGAGGTATTTGGCAAGGAATCAGAGTCTCTCCCTATCCTCGGCTCTCTTAATACTTGATAGAAGGCTTGATTTTGCTGCATCCATTTACGGGTGATGTCAGAGTTTCATCCAATAGTACTCGAGTTTGAAGATATCATGGTACATTCTATTGTAAGGCTCATTTGCTTCTGTTAGCTAGATAACATATAAACAAAGTAAATGCGTAAAACCTGAGATAACATAATTAATTAAAATAAAAGGAACTAGCTAAATATTTACCTTGTCAACAATTTCGGTACCGGATCTCGATCGGCCTTCAATTTGACTTAGGCAGCCGTAGAATTTGTTAACTGGTTGTTGGATGATCGACCACTGGTGCGTCATTTGGCTTAGGATCTGTTGGTTGAGTCCCTCACTATTGTAAGTAGTGTAATAGTCAAAAAATTTCCCCCAAAATTGTTGTTGTGTTTAACCGATACATTGTACGACATCTTGACTGATGTTGAGGCATGCGGACACCAACAACTTATCCTTGGGGATGGTTCAAATTTCTGAGCGCTTGTATGCATTCTTCTTACCCGTGGCCGGTGTTTGTTCGGACCGTAGCTCTTCTTGTGTCGTCAGCGCCATATCTAAGATTGAAAACATTGGGCTCCCGTTATCTCTGCAAGCGAGGAGTTGCATGAAGTTCCCCCATGAATATGGACCCATGTTTGCCTCGTAGGGGGTGGAAGAATGATGGAGGATGAATGAAGGGGTGGGAGTGATGTGAAAGAATGAAGGGTTTTATAGGATTTTTTTAGAATTTTTCATAATTTTTAACTATCTTTTTAATAGTAAAGGAGGCCCAAACGGTCAAAAAATCTAACGGGTCAAAAAATGACCATTGGGTAAAAGAAACAAAATCAAAATGATTTGATATTGGGTCGCAATATGGGGGAATAAAATTTTAAATGAGAATAGAAGGGGGTTTGTGCAAAAGTTTTGATGGATTCTGACCTTTCAAAACTCTCCAAAGGGTATCCGATCTTTGTTGTGGTCTTAGGATAATTTTTTCACACGTCAGCATCATCCCAAGGGGAAAGAAGCTACGTAGGCCTTAAGTCAATCATTCGGATTCGGTTCGAACAACCTTTTATCCCTCGGAGTGCCACATGAGCCTTCGGATAATCCTTTGGACTCAGTTGGAGATGCTCTGAAGGCTAGTAAATGAGATACCGGCTAGTAAATCTTTCAAATGGATTAGTAAATCGGTTGGATTGACTGTGAAGTAAATCGAAGGAGAAATGTTATTCAACCTGTACAAGTGGTGGTTGAATCTTACTAGCAACATTTATATCTCTACCACCACCACTCGTACACGGCCATGTCTATCAAGCTGAGCCGAATCGGGATCACATTCGGGCCGAATAGCATTCCTCAAATCAGAATGCAGTATAGACTGTGGTGCACAATTGATGAGAAAAAGGGAATGCATCTTTTGATCGTGCTGTTGGTTGGCGTGATATGGTCCTACTAGTAAATCAAAAGTTTTATTTGGTTTTTTTATGATAAAACTTTTTGGTTACTAATAAATCCATTGCCATTTACTCTACTATAACTTTTTGGATTCAAACACCAACGAAGTAAAACTTTTTACCTATTTACTTTACTAGTTAGTATGTTGACCAAATGCAAACAGGCTAGTGGTGTCTTTAGGGGTGGCAATGGGTGACGTCTTGCTTCTTTTTTTTTTCTTTTTTTCTTTTTTCTCACACCCGGTTACCATGGCAGCTATCAAGAGATCAACGAGTGGTGGTCCTCCTTGTTCACCCACTCTAGGCAGCCCGATGCTGCTCCCCATCGTCCTCCTCCTCCTCACTCCTCTCCCTCCACCCTCCTCTTCCTTTCCTTCTACCCACCCCCGTCGTCCTCCTCATTCATCCACTCCATGCCTCTCGATGTTGCTCGTCGCTCCCTACTGTTGTCCTCCCTCCTCTTCCCCCTCTTACATGCTCCTCTTCCTCCCTACTCACCATCCATTGTCATCGTCAACAATACCCTCACCGGCAGAGCCCTCCTCTCCGGTGGCGACTTGCAAGTGTACCGGCAGTGGCGGCGGGTGGCCTGCACGGGTAAAGGAGGGGAAAAGGGGATGTTGATAAGGGTCTTTTTGTCCTGATAAGAAATTAGACAAGGGCTGGGAAGGGAGTATTGTGGGATGACAGTAAAATTTCCATGTTACATATCATCACTGAGTAATGCCATTGGAACAAAGTGAGGGACATTGTGAGGGACAATGTTGAGAATAGTCCCACATCGGTAAAGGGGTGGAAGTTTCACATCTTTATATATTGTTGTCCCCTCCCTCTCATCACTGGTTTTGAGGGGGCACGGGATTCGTAACAGACAATCTGCTGACACTCCAGGTAAAAGATGAGATTTAGTATCTTCTAATTGGCGGGACTATGGTCCATGGGATGAACCCTAGGGGATCCCGCCTCCACCAACCTCTGCCGCCTTGTCGTCCTCCTGGCTCCACCCCCCGCCGACCATCGTCCACCGCCATCGTTGGCCTCCACCTCCGTCGACCACCTCCCCGTCGGTCACCACCCATCGCCGCCCGCTACCAATGACCCTCCGCCAGCTCCTCGTCGCCATCCGTCAATCACCCCACCACCGTCCTCCTGACTGTCGGCCACCACCATCAGCCACCACCTGCACACATGGCATCCCCCTAGGGTTCATCCCATGACCCATAGTTCAACCAATCAGGAGATGTCATCTCTCCTCTATACGTGGAATTGTCAGCAGATTGTTCCTCGGTTTGTTCAAATAGCATTATTAATCACCACTTAAATGTGGTTTTCCTAAAATGGACCCCAACTTCCACGTATTGCTCTAACTGACCCACTTTGTTGGGTCCAGCTATTCACGCTACATATATTCCTAGGTGCATCACATTTTTACTGTTGTAGCTGCACATTGCCAAGGGCAACCCAGGTCCAATGGCAGTCCACATGCTTCTCTCCTCCCTTCCTCCCCTACGCTCGTGCTCATCGTCGCATGCCGATGGAATCACCATACATGTGCAGGTCACAGCTCGTCGCCGCCCATTGCTAGACCTGTATGTCACCGCTTGTCCACCGTCATCGCATGTCCCATCTAACCCATCGCCATTGTCACCTCCTCCTCTTTCCTTCTCTTCTTCCTCGTCGTCTTCCACCTATATTTTTTTCCTTTCCTTCTTCTCCTCCCTACACTCAGTTGTTTCAGCTTGGGCCTCTTTACTGTATATTTAGGCATCAGAAACCGAGTGCATCTACATCTCATTCAGCTATCGTTAAGAACTCTACCTTCGGTGGTTGAATGAGATATAGACGCACTTGGCTACCAATGGCTGAATGCACAGTTTAGGGATTCAGTCTGAAATGGCTAGATGTAGGAGGAGGAAGAAAGAGAATGAAGGAGGAGGAAGGGGGCTGCAGTGTTGGAAATAATTCCATGGCAGAGGCCCGCAGCGGAAGCAAAGAATAGGTCCGAGGACCGTGAGCGGTATGCGTTACATATCAAAATTTTCATCGAAACGATCTACATATGCGTGTATGAATCTAGCATGGCAACTACGCGAACCCCTAACGATGATCCAACGCGAAAGAACAAACTAGCATGAATGCATGTTATAATTATGTTAGATCTACTTGTTAGAGGTCATACCTGCGTGCGGAATCTTTCACCGCGACAAATTTCTTCTTTGTCGATGGAGACGGGCTACGGATCTGCTCGACATAGCTTCGGTGCGACAGTCATAACTTTCTGCTCCGAACTCCGATTGGGCTGAAAGTTGGACTACAAGTAGCCAACTTCAAGATGCAACTTTTCCAACAAGTTTCACGTCGTTTGGACTTCTGCAGCTCCCGGAATCGCAGAAACAACATTGATTTTCTGTGCAGATTCTGGACAGCAAAAGGTTGCGGGAGACGCCTTCTAGTTCACCCGATCTCACACGATGCACGGCACCTCGTCGATGGATCTCTGAGTGCCTCCATACGACGAGCCTTCTCCTTCTACAAAACACCACGTGAGGAAGACGAGTCGCCATCCAATGGCGCAAGCGAGGGAGAGAGAGACGAGAGAGGAGATGCGAAGAGAGGAGAGGGGGCGGCTAGGGTTTCCCCATGCCATGGCCGACCCTAGGGCTTGCATGGCTCTATTAATTTCGTGCACCCTCTCTCTCCTTCTCATATATAGGGCCGGCCTATTCATTTGGATAAGGACAGTATGGATAAGGATGATAGATTCAAACCTTATCCCTATATATCTCTTCTTTATCTCTATCCTTTCCTTGTTTTCGAAAACGGTCAAAACCAGCCCGTTTTCTGCGCCTCTTAACCGGCCCCTTCATCGGAGGCAACAACCTCCCGAAACTAATGGAGCCGGCCTTGACCAGTCTCTCAACACTTTGGGCCGGCCCCCTTAGTGCATAGTGGCGCATGGTATGACCAAAACGCCCTTATGCCACTAGTTGGCCGTTCCTCGTGTACGAGACTTTGCAAGGCACACATAAGTGAAGTGCACCAGTGATTTCACTATTCTCTGAGGTTCCCGTAGGGTGCCCCTAGTGATGTCAACTAGTCAACTCGCAACATGTCCCGGTGCATCGCACCCATGTGGCAAAGTCCACTTATGGCAAGGAATTGCTACATGCGTCTCTGCACTAACCTAGGGTTTCCCCTTAGTGCACACACGTAGCTACGCATCTACCGTGCACTAGTGCGAAGCACTCACGGAGCGTATGCTTGGACTTCTCGCTTCCTCTAACTACGTTCTGTGTTTCGATGAGATGGTATAAGAACCATACATAATATCGATAAGGTGGAACCTTCAGGGACCAGGGTTCATGGCTTCCAACTCAGACTCGATCGACACACTACCCGAGTATACCATCGATCCTCTGAGTCCGAGTTAACCTGCGTAACCACCCAGAGTGCGACGCAGGCTGCACTCCAATTCCCCCGGACTTACTATGTTCTCCCACATACCCCTGCTCTCCGCTTAGTATGGTAAACTCGCTGTCCCTCCACTGGTGCCATGACGCAACTCGAGCGGTGGAGAATACCGTCAGACTCGAGTGCTCATATGACTCGATTCCTTCCAGGCTGACCACGTACATCGTACCTCCGATAACTCTGCCGAGTAACCGGATCCGTCACCAGTCGAACTGATGACCACCTGGCCAGGGTTTAATACGACGTAGGTCAGACCAAGGAACGCACCTCCCGTTAGGGGTGTGGATAGCCTGCAGGAGTGACACGCTGATGCAACGCCAGCCGGGTAACCCAGTACACCGTGGTTTTGGATCACTGTATCCGGATCCTCACACATTGGTGCGCCAAAGCACCACACAACTGGTTAGTCCACCATACATGGTTCCTCAGGGTTTAGGACCGTTTTACCCTAAGCAGAAACACGGTTTAGTGCACCGATGTCTGCTCATCGATCTGTGCACCGTGTTGGTTCCGTTCGGCCACAGACACTGTGCCTGGTAATGACCGTGGTGGAGACACCCACGCTCTGTCATCCCAACAGCTTATCCTGATAGGACGACCAACCCTAATCAGAGCTGTGAACGTATTTAGGTTACATGGGACCAGTCCCTTGAGTCTCCCACTCAAGAGGATTACCATGTAGCCATGGCTCTCTGTTCTGTAATCAGAACACGTACTAAGGTACGTACCTAGATGCAATCTTATACTATCAACCATACATAGCTAAACTATAGGTTTTACGAGCTGTAGACCTCACCAATTCTAACAATCTCCCACTAGGTCTAACGAGGAATAACGGTGTTGAGCTCTGTAGCTTCTACATGCTGCCCAAAAGCCTTTGCAGGAATTCCTTAAAGGAATTGGCAACATTGTCTGTAGATTCCACCTCAGTACCGCTACTTGCATTTCCTCTTATAACTGTCAGATCAAGTGGAATTTGTACTTGATGGGTTTCCCCTCACGGCGGTGCCTAGTCTCCTTGGACCTTGCTTACCGCTCTTCTGTTGAAACAACAGATAACTGAGCTTCTGGTACGCGTCCCAAGTTCTCTAAGAACTTCCTAAGCCTTACCACCTGATATATTACCTAGCACGCAACAACGTGCTAAGCCTCTGTGGTAGAGTCTGTGATGCACTCTTGCTTCACACTCTACCATCTATTGCTTCTAATCCCAAGATAAAAATAATCCCTGAAATTGATTTTCTGGAACACACATCTGACACTAAAGTTAGATCCTGTGTGTCCAATCGATATCAGGATCTGTGAAGTGCAAGCTAACTCACAATCCTTACTTAATGAGGATTTCTGAGTATACCCTTCACATCGGTCCAGAGATCTGGACCCGGGTTCAACTGAAACCGACCCATCATTCCTGCTGCGCAATAGATATCTAGCCTCGTAAAACGAATCTGGCTAGAATCTTATCTTCATGCGTAGCCTGTGACAGTAAGAGAACCTTGCTCTGGTTATCTAGAGTTACCTTGATTCCCAGAGCATAACTCGCCTCACTAGGGTCTTTCATATCGAATTGTGATGACTACAAACCTTTACCGTAAACAATATTCCTACGTCATTTTCAATCAGTAGAATATCGTTAACGTAAAGTACTAAATATACCCTTGTAGCTATTTCACCTTTCCTATACCATCTTGGTTTATCCTCATTCTGATCAAATCCGTATGAGCGGATTCCCTTGATCAAAATAGACATTCCAACCTGGATGGTTGCATCAGTCCATAAATGGATCGTTGCAACTTGCATTCCATATCTTCCTAACCTACTGACACAAAGCCTGAGGCCACATCATCCATATGTCCTTTTTCAAATTCCCGTTAGGGAAAAACTGTCTTGACATCCATCAACCAGATCTCCCAACTATAATGGGCTGTGATGGATTAAGAGGATCCGTTATAGACTTAGGCATAGCTACCAGTGAGATGGTTTTGACATAGTCAATCCCTTCTCCTTTGGTAACTAATCTAGCTACTTAAGTCTTAATCGGGTGCTCTTCTAATGCACCTTCTACACCCTGAAGGGTGATAGTGCTATAAGTGTCAAGACTATTACAAGGGACATTGATGCAAATTTTCCTCCATGGTCTTTTGTCAGTCAGAGCTGTCGGAAGCTCCCACTACTTCTTCGTAGCTCTAGGGATTATCCTCCTGAAACTCTGGATTAACTATCAAAGTTTCTCCATAGTATCTTTCAGGAGCTCTGATAGTCCCACAACGACGAGGTGGTGGTGGTACAAAGGAAGCTCCCACTACTTCTTCGTAGCTCTAGGGATCATCCTCCTGAAACTCTGGATTAACTATCAAAGTTTCTCTATAGCATCTTTCAGGAGCTCTGATGGTCCCACAACGACGAAGTGGTGGTGGTACAAAAGTGAATTGTTTCTACAGTACCTGGTATACTAGTTTCTTGTATCATCTACTCCTACTACGTTTTCAGATGCGCACTCTCTACCAGTACCCAGTAGTTCACCCAGAACTACCTTACCGGTAAACTTATGGTCTATAATATAATCCTGGTCTAGGTAGATGGTATTCGTAGAAACGATTACCTTCCAAACCTCAAGATCATATAACAGTCCACCTTATGCTTCCTAAGGGTAACCTACAAACAGATATACCTGGAACTGCATCTCCATTTCATCCCTCTTGTCCTTTTGCATAAGTGCAGGACAACCCTATATCTCGAGACTCTATAGTGTCAGCTTTCGCTTAGACCATAGCTCTCTATAGGTCTGAGGCACTGATCTAGATGAGAGAGAGTTTCAGATATAAGCTACTGTTTTAAGGTACAACCCCACCAAAGGGTGGGTAGTACATTTGGCAATATTCATCAGACTACGGATCATGTCAAACAGGGTCCGATTCCTTCTCTCGGAGACTTTATTCTGACGTGTCATCCTTGGAGCATTTAACTGGGAGCTAATCCCATGCTCCATCAGGATCCTATGGAACCCATCCGATAGGTTCTTGTTTCCTCAATAAGTCGAAGAGACTCCTATCGTCTGGACGCTCTTGGAACCATAGACGTCAAAATTAACTAACTCCCATACCTTCATGGCCCTTTTAGTTATTCTGCCTTCCAGATTACACTCATAGGTTAGAAGGATCTCCGATGATTCTGTGAACAGAAACTCGGCCTTCTTTTACCTCTGAATTTATCTGAGGAAGAATATCTAAATCAGAGGGGTCACAAATGGGATAGCTTCTCCAAAGGATTTAGATGAATTTCAATTAGACGCTGCAGCTGTCATGAAATCTATTTCCGAATTAGGATTAAATATAAAGAGATTTTTCTGATCTATTCCTCTAACTATGAAGCTATCTATTCAGTTTAAGATACACACTCACGGTGCTGTCTAAAACTAAAAACTTCATTTACAGTAGAGGAAACAGAATGAAATCTCTAAAGATCAAAATCTGTGTTTCGAAAAAACTAAGACAATCATATCTAACAGCTTCCGCAGCGGCTTATGACATCAGTACCTATGTTAGGATTACTTCACTATAAAGTAGACTTCTGCTTTCCTTGAATCTCTGTAGACCCGAAGTCTACATTCCAAGAAGCATAAGAACTGCTACTAGATAGCGACTCAACTCCTAACATCCTGAGGCCATACTCAATCGTCAAATACCCCCTATACTTGCTAAAACAGAAACTCTTCCGTCCTTAGCGTTACCATACTTAGGAGTCCACACTAGTTTCTGCACTAGAATAGTTTTTGGTCTCTTATAAGTTACTCCCTTTGGTTCTTCTAAAGAAGGCCTAGGTTAAGCACTAAAGGCTTTGCCTTTAATCTTGATCCCATCCTTTGTCTCTTGGAAATCTCCTTAGAAGTTCTGCGTTTATCATCTCTAACTTGTTAAAGCTAAAGTCTCTGATAACGCCTTCGAAGGTTCCAGACAAGGATGCAAGACAGACGTCTTCCACCACCTCGTCATCCGGTACTATGTCTTTGGAATCTAGTTCGATCTGGAACTCAAAGATGTGTTCCCGAACAAGCATACCCTCAGACATCTCGGTACCGACAAGTATCTTAGTGGAAAAGTGATGAGTCGACTGACTTCGCCTTCCAGACATCTAATGCAAGTAAAACTTAATTAGAGAAGACCCGACATATCTCTGACTTGCTTCTAAGGAGTTGTCTACAAGTCTGCTATGACACAGAACTTGCACATCTCCTCAGACTCTCGCTAGTCGTTATATGCCCTAGTTAGTGCCCTAGTGATATCTGGACCCATTAGGTCTAGTACAGGGATATTAAGATTACAAGCCAATGTACGTTTACTACCCTATGCATAAGCTAGAGATAGCGCTTCCGCTCTACGTAGTTAGAGACCCGATAACTGGTTCTCTTATGGGATAACGGATAGGGGAACTATATGGTTGAATGAAAAAGAATGCACAAAAAACTTATTTTATGGATTTTGAAAGTAAGCTAATTATATCCAAATGTCAGCGCTACCCTCACAGCGAAGACACCTCTATGGATTAATTTAACCATGTATGTAAGATCTCGGAATAGGCTGCACCTGTCCGAGGGGGCAGTGTGCAGGTCATCCGCTTACACGGGTCTTTCCCTTGACCCTATCCAAATCTACCAACTAAGGGCTTTGATGAACCATGGTTATCTTTTGGCCAGTACCACGTGATCACCATTGTCTTCGCAACGAATACCTCACGTGTACTTCGGATGCTTAACCACGAGCCTAGGCAATTACGGAACGGAAGTTCTAACGGCCCCCACGAGGGTGAGTAAAAGCCTGAACCCTTGGCGCCGTAACCGCCATATCCCGAGGGAGATCACTAAGTAGCTTGGCATGGAAAAACACAGCTCTCACCCGAGGGGGTTGTTGAGTTATGCCCTCCCACCCGAGCACGAAGTGATTGGCCGTGGAGGCCAGAGGATCTCTAAAAGTCCTCTCTTGCATCCCTTATTAAATTTGAGGGTTATTTAATGCAAGTATGAGTGTATACTAAGGTCACGACAACCTATACACTAGACCCTGGTCATACCATGCTCCCACTAGCGTTTCAAGCCTTTCGTGAAGCATTAATCGATCTCGGAATATCATAGTCCCTGCCTCAAGTGGATTTCTCCACTCAAGGGTCACATTACATATCCCAAGAACATCGATGCTTTGCAAACTTGGCTATTACGCTAATGCCCTGGAGCCTAGCCTAAGGTCAGACTGACAGGAAAGGTCTTCCACTACCATGGCGCCTCGCTTATAAATTTGACGAATGATGTCATAGTAGAATTCCAACTCATTCTAGGTTTCGATGCTTGCCAAATAGGCACACCCGACTAATCGGGTGTTGACCTAATGGGGGCATAACCAAATGTGAGGAATTCATGCTATCATCAAGGGTCAATTAAATAATAGGCGTCACTAGTGAAATCCTATCCTAATAAGGTCGCTAGGACCCGAGGGGAAAGGGCATCCCTCTAACACAGATAATCAAATTATTGCATCGGGATTCTCTACAGAAATATAAAGAACTACTGAAAGAAATAAACACACAACTGAATCAAGTTCAGGGTCTGACCCCTGAACCTGACTGGCACAGCGCAAGCTCTCTGTCTCCTTCGCAAGGCTCTCGATCCGGTGCAAGCCTCTGTATACGATCTCCTGACGCTTTCTGCCCTTTGCCGTCAACGTGTACGCTTCGCCGGATCGTCATCGTCCTCCAAGGTTCCGCTCATCTTCCCGGTAGTGGATCTCCACGGCAAGTCCTCCTCTTCAATCTGTAACCGAAAAAGATCTAGTACGCTTCGAGCAAGTGCTCGTTCATACACAATTTCCTAGAAAGAAAAGGAAAACAAACCTAGCAAAAGCCTGGGAATCAAGGGTGGTAAATCTTCACCTCTTGCCCGACTATGGCTCTAAAATCTATCCACACACAGAAGAAAAAACATCCAGACAAAATCGCTAACACGGGGTCCGACCCCCGGTAGCAAGCAATCACATATCCAGAATAATTTTAGAAGCGGTGCCCTGCAAGAAGGATTCATAGAACACACAAAAAATATACTATGCATGATCTACTCGTAGAACCCCGATGGCGGCACATACTAATCATGCGCGCACATGACGGTTTCATTAAAAACATGAAACGCACACCACTAGCGGGCTCTGATACCAATTGTTGGAAATAATTCCATGGCAGAGGCCCACAGCGGAAGCAAAGAATAGGTCCGAGGACCGTGAGCGGTGTGCGTTACATATCAAAATTTTCATCGAAACGATCTACATATGCGTGTATGAATCTAGCATGGCAACTACGCGAACCCCTAACAATGATCTAACGCGAAAGAACAAACTAGCATGAATGCATGTTCTAATTATGTTAGATCTACTTGTTAGAGGTCATACCTGCGTGCGGAATCTTTTACCGCGACAAATTTCTTCTTTGTCGATGGAGACGGGCTACGGATCTGCTCGACATAGCTTCGGTGCGACGGCCATAACTTGCTGTTCCGAACTCCGATTGGGCTGAAATTTGGACTGCAGGTAGTCAACTTCGAGACGCAACTTTTCCAATAAGTTTCACGTCGTTTGGACTTCTACAGCTTCCGAAATCGCAGAAACAACGTTGATTTTCTGTACAAATTTGGACAGCAAAAGATTGCGGGAGACGCCTTCTAGTTCACCCGATCTCACACGATGCACGGCACCTCGTCGATGGATCTCTGAGTGCCTCCATACGACGAGCCTTCTCCTTCTACAAAACACCACGTGAGGAAGACGAGTCGCCATCCAATGGCGCAAGCGAGGGAGAGAGAGACGAGAGAGGAGATGCGAAGAGAGGAGAGGGGGCGGCTAGGGTTTCCCCATGCCATGGCCGACCCTAGGGCTTGCATGGCTCTATTAATTTCGTGCACCCTCTCTCTCCTTCTCATATATAGGGCCGGCCTATTCATTTGGATAAGGACAGTATGGATAAGGATGATAGATTCAAACCTTATCCCTATATATCTCTTCTTTATCTCTATCCTTTCCTTGTTTTCGAAAACGGTCAAAACCAGCCCGTTTTCTGCGCCTCTTAACCGGCCCCTTCATCGGAGGCAACAACCTCCCGAAACTAATGGAGCCGGCCTTGACCAGTCTCTCAATACTTTGGGCCGGCCCCCTTAGTGCATAGTGGCGCATGGTATGACCAAAACGCCCTTATGCCACTAGTTGGCCGTTCCTCGTGTACGAGACTTTGCAAGGCACACATAAGTGAAGTGCACCAGTGATTTCACTATTCTCTGAGGTTCCCTTAGGGTGCCCCTAGTGATGTCAACTAGTCAACTCGCAACATGTCCCGGTGCATCGCACCCATATGGCAAAGTCCACTTATGGCAAGGAATTGCTACATGCGTCTCTGCACTAACCTAGGGTTTTCCCTTAGTGCACACACGTAGCTACGCATCTACCGTGCACTAGTGCGAAGCACTCACGGAGCGTATGCTTGGACTTCTCGCTTCCTCTAACTACGTTCTGTGTTTCGATGAGATGGTATAAGAACCATACATAATGTCGATAAGGTGGAACCTTCAGGGACCAGGGTTCATGGCTTCCAACTCAGACTCGATCGACACACTACCCGAGTGTACCATCGATCCTCTGAGTCCGAGTTAACCTACGTAACCACCCAGAGTACGACGCAGGCTGCACTCCAATTCCCCCGGACTTACTATGTTCTCCCACATACCCCTGCTCTCCGCTTAGTATGGTAAACTCGCTGTCTCTCCACTGGTGCCATGACGCAACTCGAGCGGTGGAGAATACCGTCAGACTCGAGTGCTCATATGACTCGATTCCTTCCAGGCTGACCACGTACATCGTACCTCCGATAACTCTGCCGAGTAACCGGATCCGTCACCAGTCGAACTGATGACCACCTGGCCAGGGTTTAATACGACGTAGGTCAGACCAAGGAACGCACCTCCCGTTAGGGGTGTGGATAGCCTGCAGGAGTGACACGCTGATGCAACGCCAGCCGGGTAACCCAGTACACCGTGGTTTTGGATCACTGTATCCAGATCCTCACACATTGGTGCGCCAAAGCACCACACAACTGGTTAGTCCACCAGACATGGTTCCTCAGGGTTTAGGACCGTTTTACCCTAAGCAGAAACACGATTTAGTGCACCGATGTCTGCTCATCGATCTGTGCACCGTGTTGGTTCCGTTCGGCCACAGACACTGTGCCTGGTAATGACCGTGGTGGAGACACCCACTCTCTGTCATCCCAACAGCTTATCCTGATAGGGCGACCAACCCTAATCAGAGCTGTGAACGTATTTAGGTTACATGGGACCAGTCCCTTGAGTCTCCCACTCAAGAGGATTACCATGTAGCCATGGCTCTCTGTTCTGTAATCAGAACACGTACTAAGGTACGTACCTAGATGCAATCTTATACTATCAACCATACATAGCTAAACTATAGGTTTTACGAGCTGTAGACCTCACCAATTCTAACATGCAGTGGATTGCATGGAGACGGTGGTGGCAGTGTGAATGACGGAGGCGGGACAGCCTCATCGATGGGCCCGAGTCACCCTTATCCATTGGATCTGGATAAGTTGGGCTTTTTTTTTAAGTGGGGGTTGCCTCTTTTATTGTGCGTAGTACCAATAGCCAGTCACCACTTTTTATTTAGAGCAACTCCAACCTGGCTATATATCTCCAATTTGGACCCCGATGAAGCTCTAACCAGGCTGTATATCTCTGTATATATTTGGGTCTTTATTTTAGAGCCATTAGCTTTTGGGTTCTAAATTTGGAGACCCAAAGATGGTCTCTAAAAATACTATTCATGAGAATAAGAAAGGATAAAATGGGGGCATAGATGCCAAGAGGACTAAAGTTGAGTGGGCAAAGGGTAAAATAGCAATAAGAAATAAGTCTTATAATCAAGGGTGTTTTGCATATCAACCCTTGCAATCATTTTAAGATGTGAATGTTTGTCATTCCGTTACAATTTGTTGCCTTCCCATCATTTAGCCATAGTTCCATAGTTATGCAAACTATGATTAACTAGATAAATGATTAGTCATTAGATGACTGCGATGAGCACTAATTCCAGTTGGAGCCAAGGATGTAGTAGTCATAATTGATCCCAGGTCTTAGCCTCAATGGTTGTCAATGAAGAGTAATATATCCTAATCGAACAAGAATTCATTGTACGCGAGTTTTCTCACAGTTATTAGAAACCCTAGTTAAAGTAGGATTGCATATAGAGGAATCCTAGTGAGATTAGGGTTTCCAACTTATGAATAAAACCATGAAAAGTTAGAGTCCTAGTCAAAGTAGGATTCCTAATCTTTCATATATTCTAAAGGATTCCTAGTGAGTGAGTTAGCTCATGATTACAAAGAGTTCCACTCATAGTGTGATTCAAATTGGTCCTTATCCTAGTGTGTCATGCCCCATATTTTTTGATTTAATGTTTAGGACTTGAATCAGGAAATCTCAGGTGTGATGGAAAGAAATCATTGGTATAAGATTTTCAAACTCAATTAGTAAGAAGCTTTGAGCCATTTTATTCATCTCAAGGTTCGACTACATAGCTTAGTTACATCAAAGAAAATAACATTAAATACAATAGCATTATTCCTTCGAAAAGCTTTTAGAGAGTTACGGGGTCATCTCCGTAGAAGGGTTCATATACCCCCCCCCCCCCTCCCCCCCCAACGTACTCCTTGGATGCATCCTCTACTAGCTCCACCATCTCTGCGGGGTTAGGATATGTAGCACATATGTCTATAAGGGAGTAAGTCTCAAAAAAAATTATTGACTCAGTAGATTTATAATGCAATGAATTTCTGCAACTTTATAGTATATTTTAGAAACAAACAAATCATACTTGTAGGCAATTCATGGAACTATTGACCAAC
Source organism: Chamaelirium japonicum (assembly GCA_947650365.1). Lineage (NCBI taxonomy): Eukaryota > Viridiplantae > Streptophyta > Magnoliopsida > Liliales > Melanthiaceae > Chamaelirium > Chamaelirium japonicum. The sequence continues at coordinate 32,247,319 of OX393556.1, forward strand.
TTGGGACCAATCACTAGGCTATTCCCATCCCCCCGGGGTCTCTTTTAGCCGGAGTAAGGCTAGTCCCATACCCAGGGTGTTCCAGATAAGCCCCACACCCAATGTCGCTTTCAGTCGAAAATAGGGTCAATCCTAACCTAGGGCGTTCACAGGCAAGCCCCACATATTTTCCAATAGCATGAAAGTACACATTTCTAGCAACATAAATAATAATGATATTTCGGATCAAATCCCCTACCTGTATGGTGGAGCAGTGACGTGAATCCCTGGGTGAGATTTTCTAGAAATCCCATAAAGTAAATTAGGGTCATTGTGTGTTGCCAAAGTTTATTTATTCGAATCACTTTTAACACTATTTAGGATTTTTGGTCATTCTGTTGTGAGGACGTGATAACAAACAGAACTCAAAATATGGTCAAAAAGATCAATGTATGTTAAGTTTAAGGGTCGAGTTGTTTTTAGTGAAATTATGGGTTGCTTAAATCAACAAGCTATAATTTATAAAAATAGGGATAAGTCTATCACTGGATTTAATAGACTTAGCCCAACAATACTGGGTTCATCCATTTGAACTTGGGCCACTGTGAATGAGCTTGATAAATTTGGGTTCAGATAACTGGGCTTGGCCCAAATTAAATATTTTACTTAATGGGTTTCAAACAATTTAATATTAATCCATAATGGCTTTGGCCTAAATTATATTCTAATAAATGGACTTCGGCACAATCAAATAAATGGCTTCCACCCAAATATCGAGTGGGGAGTCAAGTGGCCAAGGGGACGGCAAGCAACGGTCCGGCGAGCCATGGGGTGCTCCGGCGAGGGGGCCGGTGATGGCCCTCCAGCGAGGTGGCATTGGCTGGTGGTGGTCCGACGACGACGGTCCGACGGTGATATGACCACTGCGGGACCAGATTGGTGGTGTCTAGTGGTGGGGTTTTCTCTCTAGGGAATTGTGTGTAAAGAGGGGATGTATGGGACCATTTATATAGACCACCCAAAGAATGGTAAGTGTCACGTGTTACTACCCATATTAAGACTAAGTGGGCTGATTAGTACCTAATCCATTTTGGAATGAAGAGCCTCCACTAGTCATTATAGGGGAAATGGAAAGTTTTACTGCTTACAAGTTGTTAGAGGAGATATATTCATTATGTAATTGAGTAATTGATTTAATTGATCATTTGAGATTAAACATATATAAGTCTAATCTTAGCTCAGTGGATATGGTTTGGGTTTATACTAATGAGCGGTTTCAAATCCTAGCAACCTTTTATTTTTATTTCAAAATTTTAACTTATCGTGGCAACACCAAAATTTTAATTTTTTACATTCAGTTTTAAAATTTTTTTATTATAAGAAAAATTTTACCTCAGGTATTACATTTTCCTCTCCTAATAGAAATTTTGCCCCAGAAATTTACCACGTATCTCATGAATTGAAAAGGTCAGAATACTGCTCCCAAATCTTGGACTCCAGCTCCCACATAGCTACTTCCTTCCCATGATGCTGCCATAAAATTTTGACTTGAGGATTTTTTTTTTATGATTACTTTGTCTTTGAAATCCATCACTTTTGCTAGCATTTCTTCGTATGATGTGTTGGTATGCAGATTAGCACTTTCCTCTTCTGCCACGTGGAAAAGATTGGGCTCGTATTTCGAGAGCATTGAAGCGTGAAACAAATCGTGTACATTGGCTAGATTTTGCGGTAATCCCATATGGTAAGCAGCCGGCCTTAGCTTGCCAAGGATTTCCCAATGTACCATGGCGCTTGCTTGCCCTTCTTGTCAAATCTCTGAATCCCTTTTCGAGGTAAGATATTGAGAAATATATAGTTGCCTACCTCGAATCTCAGATATCTTTTTCTATTATCATCATATTTCTTATGTATACTTTGAGTATTCAATAAGTTTTTCCGGATACTCACTTTTTTGTTAATTTCTTGAATCATCTTAGGTCCGTCTCTTTTCTCCCACATCTATCCATCAAAAATAGTGATCGATATGGTCTTCCATATAAGGCTTCAAATGGCTCAATTATCTGTTGGATTGGTAAATGTTATTATAGGTAAATTCAACGAGAGATAAGTTCTCCTCCCAACTTATCTTGAAACATAATACGGAAGCTCACAATATATCTTCCAATATCCATATTACCCTTTATGATTACCCATTGGCTTGAGGATGATAAGCAGTACTTAAATTTAGTTCTGTCTCTAGCATCTTATGTAGACTCTTCCATAACATAGAGGTAAATTAGGAAACTTTGTTGACTACTATAGTCACATGAATGCCGTACAATCTGACGACGTCCTCAATATACAAAGTGCTATGATTCCTGGTGGATGCAATAGTTTTGATAGGCAAGAAATGTATGAACTTGGTTAATCAATCAATGATTGCCCATATTGAATCATTACCTTTCTTTGAGGTGGGAAACCCGAAAACAAAATATTTGGTAATGTGTTTCTTTTTCAATTCAAAAATAGGTAGGGGGTTGTAGTAGTCCTAGAGGTCTTCTATGTTCCGCTTTCATCCTTTGATAGATAAGACACTTTGTCACAAATAAGGCTACATACTTCTTCATCCCACTCCACTAGTATTGTCGTTGTCGATCTTGATACATCTTGTTTTTCCTGGGATGTATGAAAAATCGGAAACAATGAGCCTCGTAGAGTATATCATCTCTTTGACAAGGTGCATCAAGTACAACTAGCCTCCCATGAAATAGCAAGCCTCCATCTGATCTGATGCTCCATCCTTCTATTGTCTGACCCCTTTCAATCTTATTCCAAAGTGATCGTAGTTCTGGATCCATTATTTGATATTATAATACTTCTTTTATGAGAGTGGGTTCAACATGATATGACTTAGGAAGGACTGGGTTGGACATATTTGCATGACTAAGTTAAAGCCTTCTATGACACATGTCCATTGTCATTTGTCCATGAGAATGACTGCCATGTGTGCCTCTCTGCTACGTGCGTTTGCTATGACATCTGTGTTCATGGGTTGATAAATGAAATTGTCGTCGTAGTCTTCTAGTATTTCTATGCATCTTCTCTGACAAAAGTTTAAATTCTTTTGGGTGTTTCTATACTTAAGGGACTTGTGATTCGAGTATAACTCAAACTGTTTTCCATACATGTAATGACGCCATATCTTCAAAACGAAAATAACTGATGCCAGTTCTAAGTTATGTGTAAGATAATTCTTTTAATGTGTCTTCAAATTTTGAGAGGCATATGTTGCTACCCATCCTTCATGCATAAGTACGATACCTAATCTCATATGAAATGTATCTACATAAAAAGAGTATAATTCTTGCCTTCTGTAGATATGATCAGGACGGATACCGTGGTCAATCTCTTCTTTAGTTCTTGGGAATGAGTTCTCACAAATGTCTTTTCATTCAAACTTCACCCTCTTTTTGGTTAAAATTCTGAATAAACTTATGATAGTGTCGGTGCTGTAATGCTTGCAAAAGTTAATAGACATTACTATGCCAATGTAGAATGTTGGCAGGTCAACATCGATATGATCTATTCCAAAAAGAAAAAAACATCGACATGATAATGTCTATGACTACCTGCCAACACAGTCAATGGGCAACCATCAACAGGGTTTTTGGTTGGCTTAGGATTTTGTTGCGGGAAAGATGGAGGACGAGGGAAGAGGAGAAAGAGTAAGAAGGAGGAGGCTAGGAGAAGGAGAAAGAGTTAGGAGATCGACGGAGGAGTTTGGGTGTGAAATCGGAGGCAACGTCATTAGGGGTGGGGGTTAAGGGTTGATTGGAGTTTAGGAACAAGGGCAGTTGGGTAAAAAAAAAAAAAATTTAGATGGGTGCCTAACGTAAACCAGTGGTTGCAGATAGAACGCGCCCTTCTCAAGCCCTAGGTATCCGATTATCTCCTAATCATCTGGTTACATGGCGGATCCGGCCTGCGCAGGAGGATCACCGGAGCCGGCGGAGGGAGCTCCCGGCGGTGGTCCGACGAGGAAGGAGAAGCGGAAGGCTAGGAAGAATCTGAAGCGGAAGCAGATCAGGAGAGAGACTGCCATCAGGGAGCGGGAGGCGGAGGAGTCCCGGTCCAACGATCTGGAGGAGCAGCTCAGGATCAGGTTGAGGGAGGAAGAGGAGGCCGTGTCCGCGGAGAGGGAGCGGAAGGCGTTTGAGGAGCGCGAGCGGCTCTGGCTCGAGGCCGCGGCCGCGAGGAAGGCGGAAGAGGAGGCCGCCGCTGCTGCCAGGAAGGCCGAAGAGGAATCAAAGAGAGAGAAGGTTCAGATCCCCCCCACCGCTCCCTTGTAGCATCAGATTGTTTCGTTCGTATCTCTGTTATCTCCCTGATTTTGTTTCTTTAATTGAAATCTTATATAGAGTTAGTATATATGTTAGCTTCCGTGGATTATTGAGATTTTGGATGGAATTTATATCAATATGCTTCACTTGCAAACACTCCCACAGTCTGTTTTATTGCTATATTCCTTTTATTACCCTAATTGTAACTATGTAAAAAAAGTCTAGGGTAAATTACACTGCCCCCCTAAAGTGTAGCTAAAAATACACTTAACCCCCCTATAGTTAAAAAACCACAATTTCCCCCTTCAATTCAGTTTTGATTGGATAAAAATTACCAAATGAGGAAATTCCGTAGTTGGCAAAAGGGGGTATTGTGCTAACATTTCAAACTTTAGGGAGTGGTTTGGAACAAAATAAACTGCAGGGGGGTTAAATGTTTTTGAGTTAAACTTTAGGGGGGCAAAGTGTAATTTACCCAAAATTTTCTAATAGTTTTCTTCTTGAGAGCCATTTGAATAGTTAACTTTCAAGTCGTTGAATTGAGTATGCATGTTCTTAGGGACGATGAAGTGGGGGTGGATTCATAAGGGACTTTCCAGGGATTTCTTAGAGCATCTCCAGGGGACTCCTAGTGCTACTCCCTATTCTATGGAGCATATGGGTTTTTCAACAAAATAGGGAATCACTTTTTGGAACCATAACCTAGGGACTCTTAGAGATGGCAAAGGTGCGTCCGCTGGGATCGGCCTTTGTTGGGATTTTTTTAAACCCTGTTGAGAGGGCCGTTACATTTTTTTGAATAAAAAGTTGCTTTTCGTTGGGGCCCACGTAAGACGGCGAGCTCTCATCCGCTCGCCATAGTTGGTGCCTTGGCGGGTGGACGAGCAGATTGTCAAAGTAGTGAAGTATATGGGGGTCGGTTGGAGCGTGAAGTAGCTTCTCCGCTTGCTACTGTCGCGAAATAGTTGCTGTACCGAGTCGGTTGGAGATGCTCTTACAAGGCTAACAAGTGTATGGGTTTCCTTTTAAGACTTAAGATTGGTTAATTTTAGGAAAAATGATAAACACACATACTTGTATTGACAAGGAGTTCTAGAATGGGCTATGCTCAAGAGGTCATGCTCGAAGAGTCCCCAATGGCACCATGCAGAAGACAAGACACATGGATTTTGTCATTCTAGTGAGGGTGGCTATAAACAAGGTGTCACGGTTATCCGTGGGCTTGAATGAAGTGCATATAGAACACACAACTTCAAATTGGGATACATGTCTGTGTGCTCCCTATGTGCTTAGAGTTTACAAGAAGAATGCGTTGGGATTTAGGTTCTTCGATAGTGCGGTAGAATGGAGACCTTGCTACCCTGAAAATCGTCTCGGGACTTAATTAAAATTTGGGTACTATATGGGAATTCCGTGTCACAAATCTTAGTCAAATCAAAATTATAACAATTTAAGTTCAAATAAGACTTCTAGGTGGTGAACTAGAATTGTTTTTGGAATAGTTTTATATTCAATTTTTTTTTAATGTTGGAATCAATTATGTATTGACTCTTAAAGATGGAAAGGAAAATGATTGACAAAAGTTATATGAAATTCACGCGAGAGACTTAATTAGAGATGAGATTAATTTTTCCAGGAAGGATTTCTAACCACTTTACGTCTATGCAGTCAAAGTCGATAGTCGGCCCCTAGTTGGGGCTAATTCGGGACTAGTAGGCCAAAACTTATTCTAACCCCTTCCCTCTCCCTAAACATATATGATATATGAATTAGCATAAATGTCAATAAGTATATGATATTAGTTGGTCAATAACAATGCATACCTTCACACTTCACAGCATGAGTATAAATACATAAATAATAGAACACAATTATATTTGCTTCATGCCCATGTCAGAAGACTCAGAACTAAGAATTCATCACAAAATTTGTTTGCTGATGTTTAATCTGTGAACAACCCCAATTTTGATTATAGGGTTATATGGATATCAACAAATAAACAATAATTATTTGTTTATGTTTTTATCTCAGATTCTCAGGTCCTTAACAGATGATTATAGGGAAGAGCATAGTTGTGACTCAAGACTTTGAGGCAATGCAAAAAAATCCAAACAAAATTGCTTGCAGAGACTCCTTGCAAAAAAAACTTGTAGAATGCCTCATGGGGATTAGTCCCAGTCACTAGTCGGGATTCCGCCCAGCTATGAAAGGATCGGAATTAGTTGGTCGGCAAAATGCCATTTGGGGAATAGTCAGGGACTAGTCGCTGACTAGTCCCGATTTTGATAGCATAGCTTTACGTATTGATTGGTTCTAATTTCAACCACAATAAGAAAATGACAACAATATAATTGTAAACATGGTTCAAGGGTTTGTTTGAACCCAAACCAATCCATCGAACCACTTCAGATTTTGTCGATCCATATTTAAACATCTCCATGACATGAAATATGCAATGTTTCAGCTTCAGTTCACCGATTCAGTTTGGTTTACATCCAGTACATCATAGTTCTTTACTTCATCTCCATTTCAATGGAATTGGTTGCGAATAAGGTCAAATTAGACTAATTTTACTCGAATCAAGCCCGCATTGGGCCTGAATTGATTGAATCAAACACGAATCGGTTGAATCAGACCTAATTTGTTTTTTTGTTCGTTTGATATTTTAATATTTTTGGCCAAAACGATCGAACCTAAACTTGTTCATTTTCCCCCGATCTTAATCAAAACCGAATTCTCGAACCTTGGTTATAGTGTAGGAAAATTAAGGTAATAGATATAAATAAGAGATGTAGGTGATAGGGAAGAGAGAATAGAAAAAAAAAGAAAAAAGAGAAGATACAAACATCCTAGCGGTAGGACTTGATTCAATGGACTTCCCAAAATAAGCTATACATGATCGCTTTTCAACACGCACTAGTGTCATGTGTGTTTATAAATTCTCTCTTATTGTAAATACATTTGACCAAAAAGATAAAGGAATTGAGTAAAATGCCCCTATAGATGCCATTGGGAGAGAAGAAAGAGATTGTCAATGTGGCTTCCATGCTCCTTTTTCCCTTCCACATTGTTATTATCTGCTAAGAAACCTACGTATCTTCTTATTCTTCTATACTTCAACTACCATTGTGTCATTCACATTAGTGTAGCCTAGGGTCTCCTAATATCCTTTTACAAACACTCCACCTCCTCTAAGTAAAATCTTGGCCACCTCTTTTCACTTCCAGAACACACTAGGAAAACAAGTGGAAAGAGAGGCCGCTTTTTCTTATGTTGAAAGAGAGGCCGCTGGTCTCTTTTTCCATTTGGGAAAGGGATCAATTGGGGCTCTTACAATTGACATCTATGCCAGTAAGCGGGGACCACTTTTAAGTTGTCGGCTTGTTTTTTACTTATTAGGAGTGGTCTGCCTTTATTATTAATATACATTTTTTTATTTGGGTCTATTTAAGTTTTACATGCTATGTGGACGATTTATTTTCTTTTAATCACAACTGTAAATAACACAATAAACTCGATATAAAGGGAAAAAAATCCATATGTCGACACAATCTCCTTCTTTTGCTTATGATCTCCATCCAATTAATCTTGGCATTTGAATTGATCTTAAATGCATCAGCAAGTTACTCCCTTTGGCTTCTTGATGATTTGGCAGTCGAACTTACAAAGACTCAATCATAGCCATCAGTGACCCTATCAATTTTTGATCTTTAACCATTTAACGAAAACACACATTAAATGGAGAAAGATGCCGAAGATTTTTTTTCAAAAAAGCCCTCTCGAACTTAATATCTAGCGAACCAGCCAGTGTTCAATCTTTTTAGGACTTGATTTCGTTCATCTGAAGTCACACTTGAGTCACACCACAGGGCATCAAAGTACCATCTCTGCAAGCAATCTATATAGTATGTATATTCAGCCGCACAAACTAGGCCACTCTACCATTTAAATTGTCTTCTCGCATTCATATTTGATGAGTAAACTAGGTCCAATTCTATTGCACTGTTCTATATAATGAGAGTGGGAGGGATAGCAACAATTTGAGGAGAAATCCCATATTTTAGTTTCGTATTTATTCATTTAACAATCACCATACCTTTTTCGGAACTTGTGGATAAAAATTGCCCTTTTCCATTTTTGCAATCGACTCGTCTATTTTAGCAGTATTTTGTTATAGAATTTTGAATAAATTTTAATTTATTGACATGAATATGAGGACAATGTTACTCTTATTATCACCGAGGCACCATTAAAATTCATTGACTGCAATACATTTAAAATTTGTAAATACCTAACTAATAGTTTTTACCCCAATATCTACTCTCTTTAGCACTCTTTTTTGTCCTCTTGATGCCAAGATTTTCCTTTGTGTTTCTTTATAAAATCCCCAACCCTCTAATCCTCTTTTTTTCTAGGACCATCTCTATCAAGAAGTTAGATATGGGTTGTGGCTTATAAATGGCATGTCCATGAGGCAAAACAAGGTAAGATATATTCAACAACGAGTTGAAGGCCCACTGCCTCGGGCGACAATTGCCACTAGATGGGCAGTTGTGTTAGTAGCAGTAATGTGCATGACAACTCCAATCCCTCATCTCTTGCCTTGTCTTTGCCTTTCTCAAGAGGGATGTGTTTGGCTTAGTTGTACCTATGTTGCTGTCATCGTCTCAGACTATGACAGTGAATCGAACAGTGACAGTGTTGATCAATCTAGTTATGCAATGTAGATTGTTAAGGACAACTGGTTCTGTTGGAGAAGGTGTGAGTGGATTCCTTCTTCAGCTTATCTCCAATGAGTTTGTTGCTATGCTAAGTCGACGATATGAATACTTCCGAATGCTGCAAGGGTGATGGAATTAAAGTATAATGCGAAGATATTAATGAATAGGTGGAGGCGTTACGGCCAAGTCATTCTTCGTTCTCCTGCTTCTCTCCAATGTGTTTGGTGCCATCTTAAGATAGGCAGATGCCAATATTGGCAAGCCGTGGCGGCAAGGGTGAGCGGATTAGAGTATAATGTTGATATCTACAGGGTGAGTTTGATAAGTTACGACTAGATCATTCATAGTTGTTATTTGTACATTGCTTTGGTTGTGGAGGGGGAGTGGGGTACATTGTTGGCATGGAGTTGAACAAGAATTTGAAAATAAAAGGGCGGCGATGGTGGGTAAGGCAAAGTGGTTGCGACTTGCAACATATGGTGTGGATAATGGTGCAAGAGGAGATTTTTCTCGGGAGTAGAGACCTTGCATGTATTGCCTTGGCCATAGGTCTTTACCATGCTGTTCGACATGTTATGGTCATAACCCATTATGGTTGAAGTGATCATTTTGCTTTATACTATGAAGCACATACACGGGTACGGCGACACGACACGGCGACACGGCATTTCCTCAAAAATGAAGGACACGACACGGCTAGGACACGACAATTAATATTTATAATTTTATATAAATAATATATAATACATGAATACTACATAGGGATGCTTGAGTTCGAAGAATAATTCATAAAGCATGCTCCAATAAGATGGGAAATTACTTTATGGTTATGTTTAAGAAATTTCAATGGTAGCACAATACCCCAATTTGACTACTAAATTTTCTTATTTGGTAATTTCAATGATTCAATCTAATCAAATCTGAATTGAAGGGGGAAAAAATGAAGTTTATTTACTATGGGGTTGGATTTGGTACTATGGGATCCTCACTAGAGGTCATAAGGATAATGACAACCGTCTAATAAAGTCCACAAAATCTACAAAGTTCTAGAATTATTGCTAAAAAATCAACTTAATATTTGTAAGAAAAACCCTATTAATTATATTCTATGATGTTATAGCCTTAGAGAATATAAGTTAAAGCCAAATCTTAATCACAACCGTCCATTACACCAAGCCCAAACAAATCATCCAATTCATGCCCGATCGCATGCAAACAACGGATGTGCTGTGTCCTAGCCGTGTCCTGGCTGTGTCCCAGCCGTGTCTGGCAGTGTCCTTGACAAAAAAAAATCTAGGACACTTCGGAGCCGTGTCCGACACGTGTCCGGGCCGTGTCCGAGCCGTGTCCGTGTCCGACACGGACACGGGGCCCTCTAAGAAGTGTCCGTGCTTCATAGGCTCTATATATTAGCCTAACAATAATCTAAGGTTGAGATCCTGACTCATTTGATGGAAACTTATGTTCGGTTGTTAAGTACGGAACACCTAAGAAATACACAAGTTTTCCTACTATAGATATGGAGTAGTATTATCCTTACCATATGAAAAACAAGTGGGGGTGGAGGGGGTATATGTGAAAAATCCTCTTAGATTTTGTTTTATTTTAATTTTGTATTTTTTGATGTTTTGAAAGGGTAAAATTAGAAAGGCCAGTGAAGTGCATAGTTTGTGTAGTACTCAAAGTTCAGGTTTCTTGTTTTTTATTTGATTCCAAAAAGTGTTTTCAAACTGGAGAAGTGATATACTGATATTATTATTATGTCTGTTTGTGGACCTTAATTGAAGTAGGATTCTTGTTTAGAGTCTTTGTGAGTTAGTGGAGTACTATTGTCATTTGATTTGATAATGATTAAAGTTGTGTTAGAATCTTAATATATAGGGTTCTAAGGTGACTTCAAATTTTAATTTGGGAATATAATATTCAATTTAATATTAGTTAAAATCTTTCTAGCTCCTGTTCTATATTTTTCCTCTTCTTTGTTATGTCTTCTATTTTTCTCTTCTGTTTTCTTATTCATATAGTTTAATCTTTGCCCCATGATCTTTTTCTTTCATCTACTAGATCGAGTATCTTCTTATTTCAATAAAAGTCAGAATCCATGTTTATGTTATATTCTCATTATTTCATCATTGATTCATTATGTAATCTAATATACTTTTACGGCATCCAGCATGATGACTGGGTGCCCCTTTTTCTTCTTGGGTGTGGACTCATATATCTTCTTGAGAGAGAGAGAGAGAGAGAGAGAGAGAGAGAGAGAGAGAGAGAGACGGGCACTTTTTGATCTCATTTGTCGAACTGAATGGTTGTCGAACAAAATTCAGGTGATGGATATATAGATTATATATGCATGGCAGACATGCATCATTGTTAATTGTTTTGTGTTTCTGATTAAACACAGGGATGATCCATTTAAATGACTTTTTTCTTCTTGGTCACCTCTTAAATATATAACAGAATAAACAGATACAAGAAGAAAGTGAGTTGGAAGAAGGCGACGAGTGGGAGTATACTGAAGAAGGGCCTGCAGAAATCATATGGCAAGGAAATGAGATAATTGTCAAGAAGAAAAGGGTTAGGGTCGCAAAGAGAAATACTGATCAAAAGCCAAATAAAGAGGTTTGATTCTTAATGCCAAATTTCTTTTCTCGGTTAAATAAAATTTATGTTCCTGGTTCTTTTGTTGTATGTATACTTCCAGACAGCTTTGTTTGACATGCTCTCAAAGTCCAATGACCTGTTGCAGGATGATGACAGGCCCACATCAAATCCACTTCCTCCTCAGTCTACAGCTTTTGTCTCTTACAAGAATGGTGAATCAGCACAGGAAGTGCTTGAAGGTGTTGCTAAGCAGATTCCGAATTTTGGAACTGAACAAGTATGTACTATGAAACTCGTCATAAGACTCCATGTCTTTGTCCCTCACACCTAGGATGGATCTTTTGGTTCTTGTATTATATAATTTGTCCTCTCTAGTCACTGCAAATTTCTTGCTTCTGTTATTTGTAGGATAAAGCTCATTGTCCTTTTCACCTTAAGACCGCAGCTTGTCGTTTTGGGTCGCGTTGCAGTAGAGTTCATTTTTATCCTGACAAGTCCTGCACTTTACTCATCAGAAACATGTATAATGGACCGGGTCTTGCTTGGGAGCAAGATGAGGGGCTTGAGGTTGGTTAGATGAGGCTGAATAGTTGCTTATGTGGTATCCTGATATTTGCTCTGAATTCTTGGGCCTATTATCTTCTTATTCTAGTACATGCATGTTTACCTTCTGATGTCTGCATCATAATAGGTGACAATTTTATTACAGCATGTACATTTGTATTATTTCTCAGGTAAAAGAGAGATGTAACAATTTTGGTGAACATGCTGAAAATTTCATGAGATTTAGCCTTCTCTTTTGGTATGTTACATGACAATGGCAAATAAATACATACCCATAACAAATGGAGCGGCTAATGGACATTTTATGGGAAGCAGTCTATGATAAAAATAGAGCATCATGACCAATTTATTAAAATCACATATGTGTCTTGTGCGATTTTGGTGCAAATCGCACGCTCAACTGCATATGTGATTATGTGGCACATGTGGTTTTTGGGAAATTTGGTTAAAAATAGGAAAAATTGCAAAAAGATACATTTTTATAAATTTTAATTGTAAATAATAAGTACCATCATGCATACAAATGATTCAAGTACAAGCAATGGAACGAAAATTTAAATACATTAGAAGTCAAAGTTAAAATATTACGTGTATAGAAGTTTAGTAAACAATAAAACTAAAAACGTACAAGTTTTTCTATTTCCTATCAAGGAACGTCTCCAGTCACTCCACTATCTCCATTGGTAGAACTGCTAGTGAGCCCATCATTGTCTGAGTCTCCTTCTTCTTTGTATTCCTACTCTTCTTCAATCTCCTTATCATTCATCCTCGTGAACTCCAATTCTGTTGGTGCTAGTGTTCCTTTTCCTTATATTTCCTCAATTCCTCATTGCCATGATCCCACCACTCACTTACCTACTCCTGACTGCTACTACTTGATTTGGGACCACTCTACCCCTCGGAATCTCGATTGTTGTTTCTTTGTCGCGAGCTCGACCCTTCTCTTTCTCCCCCAAGTCGCTCTGCTCAACTAGCACCCATGTCAAGCTCGACCCTTCTAGTTGTACTGCATGAGCACCAACTTGTTGAGATTCTTTTGATCCAGACAATCCCGCTTTATGGAGTTTGTAAGGTAAGCATTTAAAAATTAGACTCCATTACGTTATCAAAATTGAATTATGAAAAGTAAGGTTTAAGCATGTGATTTTATATCAAGACTAGTAAGAAACCCTGGCAATGCCCGAATGTGCTTGATGCATGCCATCTGGTAAAGACACATCGCAACTGTTCAAAGAAGTGTGAAATCTAAAGTGTGATTCACTTGTTAGAGAGAGAGAGAGAGAGGGAGAGAGAGAGATTAACATCAAATGACCATTAAATGCCATTGAATGAAAATTTATAATCTTTATGGTAGATTTTTAAATGGATTTAAAAGAGAGCTGCGTTCACACACGGAAGAAGAATTCTAGCTCTTTAAAAGACATCCACATGTCACAATACGGGAGATAGGCTTCCATTTTAGTATATAGATATATAGATTTGAGAATTCGGGTTTGGTTTCGAGTTTGGCTCTGATGAAAACATAAACCAATTCGGCCAGTTTGGCTTTAGGTCCGGGTTCAGCTACACTGAGATAAAATACTTTGACTTTCCATAGTTTTGAATCCTTTTTCTTTTCTTTCCTTTTTTAATAAGTTTTTTTCACTTATTTCTTACTTTTCTTTTGCCATATTCATGCACTTGTGAGTTGTGACTTCCACACCCTAGAACCTGGGTCTTTTATCTAGTTTTGACATGAAATTAGTGTGCCTCAAGATATTCTGGCCTTTTGCAACATAGCCACTTTGTCAATGTGGCTCATCAACATTGAATTCTCTTCATCCTGAATTCCTTACATTAGCTTGTGTGGTAGATTTTCACCCCGAGTGTCAATCGCAATTATCACGAAACCCCGAGTGCCAATCACAATTATCACGAATGAGCAACCTGGGCAAACAACCTCCCTCGTAATCTGCCTCTACTCCGAGTTGCACTCCAACTCTAAGATGTCTAACATTTTCTAGGCACCTATATACATGGCCCTCCTATGATGGACACAGATTGATGTCCCTGATGTCTAGACAGTTATCATGACATCAGTGTAATCAAGGTGATGCTTAGGCGTTTTGGTACCCCCAGCGCCTAAGCGCCCCCTAAGAGGGCGATGTTTTCTAGTCGGCCCGCCTAGACGACCGCTTAGATCGACTGGCCGCCTAGGGTGCCTGGACAGTTTTTCTGGTTTTTCGGGACAATATTTATTGGAAAAATGTAGCCACTTGGGGGCCATCTTCATGATGGTTCAATATGATATCTTTTTGTTGAGGCTAGTGGAAATAATGATGGGTGAAGGCAAAGAGGAGGAAGAAGCACAGAACCACAAACACTTGAAGAGACAAAAAGAGACATTGCCAAAACGTCGAGCTGTCCAACATTGTCCTTTGGCACTTTCCACCTACAAGGCAAATCTCGAAACCAACTAATACCAGGCACCATCGTGCCTCCACATTGTCATGCCCCATATTATGAAACACCTCTGTGTTTTCATGCCATCGTCGTACACCAGGCTAAGAACTACTGCTAAATAGTTGCATGCTTATTGATGCTCACAGCCCAATCCTGCATAACCGCAGTCCTGTAATATCTGTACGTTAAGAGTGGCTACTTGATAAGCACAATGACCATTGTCGTTCAACTTTATTGGATGAGACCCCATGTCACATCTATGCTTCTAAGCCCTGTGGTACCTCAATAAACACAAGAGAACCTTGCACAATTCTCAACGCCTTCACGATGCCTCGATTCCCTGCATGATACATGCTCGCTCGCCTCCATGGTACCAAATATCCAAGTCCGCCTCATCACTCCAGCATTGACCAATATAGAAAACATCCCTCGACAACCGACTGTCCAACTTCTTTGGTCGATGCACACGTTGAACTCCGTGATCCTCTTCCAAGGCACACAATTTCCGACATTGATCATGCCAATGCTTGATTCTTGCTCAATGGTCCCTTGACACCATGGATCCCTGGATATGCCACTGTGTCTGCAAGACTTGCCCCATCAAAGGTAGGAAAAACCTTACTTTACTATCCCCTATCGCTTTTAGGTTTCACTATGGAGCTTTCGTTACATATAGGGTAGACCCGAGTGATCCACCAAAAGTTAGCCACTCAGAGACACCCATCATGCAATGTTGGCCTGCTCACTTGCTCACACATATTCCCAAGTTCCTCATTTTGCAAGAACACTAAGGTATGGACTATGGTTCCATGTCGCCCATCACATGCACCATGGCCTCGTAACCTATGAACCTGTGACGGGGGAGTTGGGGATTCTTCCTCATGAAGCGTTGCCACCCTTCCTAGTATATATGGAAGGCATCCTCTCGGGACAAAGGTGCTCTCCAAGCATACAAAGTTAAAATTAGATCATTGGACCTCGTAGTTAAAAGTCGTTCCCCCTAAGGGATCCGGACGAGGGCCTCAAAAAGTCAGGCCTTGATAGATTACTGCTCCATTTTTTTTCTTCAAATAACTCGTATGGTCCATTTTGAAGTCTCTTTCCTTGATGCTTTGACTGCTCATTGCTAGGGAAGATGTCAATTGTGTGTATGAGTTGTGAAATAACCCTAAAAATCATAGAAACAACCGAAACTGAACCCAAAAAAGGATTTTATCCCCTTGTGATAAGCAGGAAAAAGCCAGAAGTTGAATAAGAAGGAAAAATAATCCATCTAGTCATTAATCATAAATTAGAAGAACTCTTTTAATATCTCTCACGAGAAGAGGCATAAAATAACGTTATATGGTGCCTCCAAGTGAAATCTATGGAAAGGACAAGTCACCAGCCACTGTCAACTTCTCTTGAACCGATTATCTTCCGTTAACTGCATACATTAGAAATCTAACCAAGCTAAATCCAAAATACATAACAGATTATCCAATCTACATTCTCTCACTAAAGTAGGAGATCTGTAAATGGATCCAAGGTAGAAGACAAAAAAGGATGAAAAGCATACGGAAGAAAGAAAACATGAAAAGAAATCCATTATTTGTGATGTTCTGTAAATGATTTAAATGCTTGAAAATAGCCATAAAATCTGAAGTAGCAATAATCATTTAACATATAACTATTTCTTGTAAAGTGCTTTATTGTTATGAACTGCTTCCATTAGTTGAACACAACATGCACTCATGAATTAAACTTTGATTTATTCATGTCTCCTTGGTGAACATTACTACTCTTCAGTTTATAGGCTTCTATTTTTCAGTTGGTCTATAGACTTAGTCAAAATTTGTAAATGATTAAGAGATTTCACTCTTTTCGTTGGTAAATAGTTGTTAAGCATTAAGAATTGTATTGATCATTTTAATCAGAGGGTATGAGGAGAAAAAATTCCCAGATTGTCTTTTCTTATTACTTCGCTGCAATTTTTTTGTAGGCCCCCTATGGAAAGTAAAAGATGTAGAACTTTTCCATGAATTCTTCAACTATTTTTTCCTATTGATATACATGTATATGACTAATAGCTTGTTTATGATACATGGTCTGCTTTTTAAGTTATTGCGACAATATTGCATCCTTTAACAAATTTGCACCAGAAATTCATTTCGTGGAACACTCAAATGGAGGCTCAAAGTTTTTGCCTTTGGGATGAGGATGGAGACTATTATTGCGCTTCTGTATCCTATGTTAGATTGCAACTTGATATTTTGACTGCGATGAACTCTTATGATTTATTTGAGCTCTACAGTTCTTATGAAGGATATTCAAACATTTGTTTTCTCATTGGGTTTGTCACTTGACTATAATATATTGGTTGATTGAGGTATGCATAGGCATGCAAACTTTCTCACGGTTTCTAATTTGCATGAATATTGCCTGCATATGAATACACATTTGATAAGAAACATCCTTAACATTTAGTAGTTCTCATATCCTGTTCGCATTGACATACCTACTCTACTCTATGCCTCGTTACTCGTCATCATCATCTTGCTGGGATCTTCTCCTTGTCGTATATCTCTATGTACCATCCGGCTAACTTCTTGATCAAGTATCTTACTGTGCAATGGTTTTGATTCCTCTCTGACAAACTCTTTATGATCCACCAAGAGTATAGTAGTGCCATGATGTATATTGTGCATATTGTTCTTTCATTAATTGTATTGTTGTATTCATTAACCATGTCCTATGACGATATCACTGGCTGTTTCCCGATTGAGAAAGCTAATGTCATGCTTTATGCTTTCCACCTCAAAGCTTCTTCTTAAAGTAAGACTTACACAATGGGGCTTTGAGAAATCTTACAAGGTAGACAAAGTAAATGCCATGCTTGATGCTTTTCACCACAAAACTTCTTCAAGTAACAGTTCAAATTGGGACTTTGCGAAACCTTAAAGTTATAAGCATTCATTTAATTTTTCTAATTGGAAAAGGTGAAGGACAATTAATATAAGAAAACCTTATCTAAATGTGTCCTGGTTTGGTAGCAAACTAATGAGATAAGGACAGTTGTCAAGAGGCTTAGCTGATGTAATCACAAAGGCCACAAGAGATATAAATAGGGAGCAAGAAATGGCTTAGATAATGTAATTGCAAAGTTACAAGAGGGAGGGGCATTTATTTACAAGGTCTGAGGATTCGGGTTGGGGTTCACATTCGTGTGGGGGAAAAAACAAACTGGTTTAGGTTTGGATTCGGGTTTAGGATTTAATCAGAAGGATACAATTGGGTTGGACCATGGAAGTTAATACTTGCTTGACACAAGTGGAAAGTAGCATTTGTTTCTTTTGATATACTTTTTTTTCAACTCAAGAAGTTCTGCTTTAAAGAGGTGAAAATAGTTAGATATTTTACTGAAGAGTAAATTCTTCATGTTCAAGCAAGAGGTGAGATACTTGATGTAAATTATCAGGATAGTTGAAGAAAATGTGGTCCAATAATCTATTTAATTCACATATTGAAAGACTTCAATTGTTTCTGAAGATCAATTTGTAGTTCTTTAACTTTTCTATCTTTTTTGGTGAAGTACTATCTTATAACTAATTATATTGTAGTGAATTCAATCCTTGCTATTTTTAAATTCTCGCATTGTGGAATTATTTAACTTTTCATGGCTCATCACTATTTCAGCATACAGATGAAGAGATTGAACGTTGTTATGAAGAATTTTATGAGGATGTTCATACAGAGTTTTTGAAGTTTGGCGAACTTGTAAATTTCAAGGTTGTTTGATGTTTATATTATTGCTTTGATAAACAATGCTGAAACATTTATAAGAGCTTTAGCTATTGGTTCTTTTGAATTGTCCTTTAGTTGGAAGGAAAAAGCAATTTTCTTTATGCATGCCACTATTTAAATACCCAAAATTCTCAACTTGTTATAAATAGAATTTAGTCGCATGCGCGCGCGCGCGCACACACACACACACACACACACACACACACAGAGAGAGAGAGAGAGAGAGAGAGAGAGAGAGAGAGAGAGAGAGAGAGAGAGAGAGAGAGAGAGAGAGAGAGAGAGAGAGAGAGAGAGAGAGTTAGTTCAACATTCTCATCCTTTTGTGATATATATGAATCGGTATGGGTCTAACTAAGTAGAGTCTCACTGACAGTAAGCAAGAAAAAATACAAGGCCCAAAAGCTGCAACACTCTCTCTCAAGCTGAAGCACACTTCAAAATGCCAAGCTTGACACAAAAAGATGAAAATAAACTCCTACAGTCCTACTCAAAGCTTTGGTGTAGAATGTAGATATCACCAATTGATCGGTAGAATGTAGATACGACGTGATGATCCTCTGTGATATGACTAAGTCATGAATGAAATGATATAATTGATCTCACTGTCTTTTATTTGCTTATGAAATGAAACAATGAATTACTGGCAGTGAGGGTAGCATCATGGATTTCACAATACGTAGGTGTAGCCACGTAGGGTTTGTCGAGATGATACCCATCTCACGGAGTAGTCAGTGAATCTGAAGCATCTCGGTAGGAGTCCGGGTCATAATATGGTACTCACCCTCAACACTAGAAGGAGCGACCGCAACATATAACAAGAATTTCACCAACAAATATACAATAGTTAGAAGTAGAGTGCCGATCGGTCCTGTTACTAACCCAAAACCTAATACTATCAAGGCCTGTGATGGCTTGTAAAGCATGCCACACCCCAGAGACATCTTCATATACAGAAGAATGCGACAAACCGCCTCCTTGTGAGGATGTCGAGGTGCAACATAAACTAGCTCACTACACTAACTACAAATGAGATATCAGGACGAGTCTTGATGAGGTAAAACAACTTACTGAATAGACGATGATAAAGACCAGGATCATAATACACATCACCCGAAGTATTGTCAACTTGTGTTGTGGGGTTCTTAGGAGTATTACTGGCTTTGAACTCAAGCATGCATGTCCCTTTGAGAAAATCAAGAACATACTTCCTCTGGGAAAGACTCAGGCCTTCCCTAGAACGGGCAACCTCAATACCAAGACATAGTGGAGAAGACCTAAGTCCGTATGGAACTATGCAGGTAGAAAAGTTTTCATTGAGCAATACTCATAACATCACTCCCAGGGATAATAATATCTTCGACATAGATTATAAGGACGACACTTCCCTTTGAGCAGATTGATCATAGGAATTCAGTGTTGTCAAGGCGGCCAAGCGATGCCTTGGCAGTCAAGCCTACCTAGGCGAGGCCTAGGCGACAATTTTTTTTTAATATTAAACTTTATATATTTGGGAGTGTCTAAAAAAAGGAGTGTCTAAATAGCTAAGAAGAAAGACATATAAAATGGTATTTAAGTATATGGGTCATATGTACATTGGAAAAGGAAACAAAAGAAAAGAAAAAAACCCTTTTTTATATAGGCCACCCACCTAGGTGACCGGGCCCGAAAAGGCCTAGGCGGTCGCCTAAGCGTGGCCTAGGCGATGCCTTGACTACACTACATAGGAGGAGTGTCAAAACCAAGGTTTGAAGTTGTGTCCGAAACCGATCTGGATCGGTCGGATCGGATCGGTTTCGGTAGGGTCCGATCCCAAAAACCCCAGGTTTCGGCGCGTACCTTCGGATCAGAGCGGATCGGGGGAGATCAGCACGAGATCGGGTGAAACCGTAAGGTTTCGGATGAAACCAGGGACAGGAGAAGAGAAGAAAAGAAAAAAAAAATGATTATGTCTGATCGTCGTCGTCGCCTCACTGGTGCCGCTACCCGTCGTCGTCGCCTCGCCGGTGTTGCCTCGCCTCCCCTCCCCTTCCCTCCCTTAATCGAGCTATATAACTTATAAGTTATATAACTTAAAACTCATAAGTTATATAACTTATATAATATATTATAATATGTATATAATTAATAATATTATATAAATTAAAAATTAAAAAAAATTAAAAAATCATATTTTTTTAAAATAAATTTTTTCAAAAGAATAGAAAAATAGTTAATAAAGAATAGAAAAAAATAGAAAATTATGAAAAATCACAAAAAATTATAAACAAATCATAAAAATATAGAAATGTTTGAAAATCACAAAAAATTAGAAATAAATTATAAAAATATTATTAAAAACAAGGATAGTTGTATTTATATTTAATTTTTTTACTTTTATTTAAATTTTAAAAAATCCGAAACCGAAACCACCGAAACTCCGACTGAAACTGTTCCTCGGCGGTTCGACCGAAACCGAAACCAAAACCAAAACCGAGTTTTCAAACCTTGGTCGAAACCTATAGCCGATAACAACTGACTTGAATTTATCAAACCATGTTCTAGGGGACTGCTTGAGGCATTAATTGCTTTCTTTGAGTGACACAAAAAATATGATTATCTTGGAATTCCATAACTAGGCGGCTGCGCCATATACCTCCCCCATTGAAGGACACCATGTAAAAAAGTAGTCTTGACGTCCAACTGATACGAAGGCCATCACAACATACTGCAACTAATAACAGATCCATTTAGAGTTTAACTCGTCCATAATAGAAAACGTCTCCAAATAACCAGTCCAAATGTGTGCAAATCCTTTGGCTACTAACCACGCCTTGAGGCGCTCCGCTTCTCATCAGGATAATACTTCACAATGTAACACATCTATAACCTACTGCATGTTTCCCAGTTTAATAGAAGTCATCTCTCAGGTGCTGTTGTGACCTATGAAGCACGAACACTTCTAGGAGGGCCCCGTGTTGGTTTCGGACACGTGTCGGACACGGACACGGCTCAGAAGTGTCCTGTTTTTTTTTTTTTTGTCCCGGACACGGCACAACCATTCATTGCATTCGATCGAGGCTGAGTTGGATGATTTGTTTGGGGCTGGGTGTAATGGACGGTTTCGATTAAGCTTTGGCTTTTACTTATATCTTCTAAGGTTATAACCTCATAGGATATAATTAATGGGTTTTTTCTTACAAATATTAAAATAATCTTTTAGCAATAATTCTAAGCCTATCCCTCTCTCCCTTCTCTCACACCCTTCAAGCCCTTCTTTTTGTTTGCCTTAGTCTTATTCACATGTGCAATTGACTATATCTCAATGTATAATGTGGTAAAGAAGACATTATTTATATTGGTTTCTCACCTTGTCTTTTTTTAGGGCACCTAGGAAGCTTCTTAGACCTAACTTGTAGATAACTCTTTTGTGATTTACTACACTTACACCTCATCATTATCATTTCTAGAATACTCACCTTATGCCTTTGAACGTTTATTGGCCAACATTCTGATGGACCATGTAATTTTTTTTTTGCATAAATAAATAAATATGTATAATTACTCTCCCTTGTTTTACCACACACCACATTATTGACAATTCTACAACCCACACCATGAATAAATAAGATTCAAGTCTGTGAACCTTTATTGGAAACATTCTGATTCTATAACATATAAGTAAATATAAAGGAATTCACTGATAATTCTATGAAGCTCATGTTATTGGTGCTGTCTGCCTGGCATTTCAAAGAGTGAATTCAGCTTTTTTGTATAGGTGTGCAAGAATGTTTCGTACCATCTTCGTGGAAATGTGTACGTGCACTATAAATCCTTGGAATCAGCGATTCTTGCTTACAATGCCATAAATGGTCGATTTTTTGCTGGAAAACAGGTACTTTGTTCAGTTGTTTAGTTTTCATTATTTTGTGTATTTTTTTTTCCATTTGGAGAGATTATAGATATGTCCTTTTGTCTTGGAGATTGTGATTTGTTTGTGTTTTTCATTGCATGTACATCCTTGTGATGTTGACCTTTCCTGCATGCATCTCCTTTAGCATAATCCAGCAATGAGCAGTCCACCCCAGAAAAAAAAGAATCTGGCCCCTTTTAAGACTTCTACTTTTCTTGTTTTCAATTTAGTTGTGAAAGTTTACTTCTTGAAATTAGATAGCATGTGAGTTCGTTGGTCTCACAAGATGGAAGGTTGCTATTTGCGGGGAATACATGAAGTCAAGGCTAAGGGTAACTCTCTCTCTCTCTCTCTCTCTCTCTCTCTCTCACACACACACACACACACACACACACACATGTATGCACACATGCATGCACATAAGAAATTGTGATTTTACAACTCCCGTTTCCTAGTTCATTTGAGTGGATAAGTTGTGATTTTGTAAAAATATTGTACCTTTAGTTAATCACGTAATGGACTAAACTGTATGGTTTGTACCACTCAAATGCATTTTGAAATCTAGAGGTTCTAATTCACATCACAGCATATCATTTCACTATTCTTCTATCATTCCTTTAGAGACTTCTTTGCTCATTCAGGTTAACATGTATATTCTAGTTGAATTTCTTCCTTTTAATTTGTATGCTGTGTTTCTATTGACAGACTTGCTCTCATGGAAGTGCTTGCAATTTCATCCACTGCTTTCGTAATCCCGGAGGAGATTATGAGTGGGCTGATTGGGATAATCCTCCACCTAAATACTGGCTGAAAAAGATGTATGTTCTATTTGGCCCTTCAGTTGAATCAGTATATGACAAGCAACTGAACCTGGAAGAGCCTGAGAGGCTGAGGGATTCCAGCAGGAAAAGTACGCCCACAAACTATAGGTATGCTTGTACTCAGTAGTCTTATCATATTTCGATTGATAAATCATAGTCATTATTCTGTAAACTTAGATCCAGTCAAGAATTTAAAAAAAGGTTTACTAATTATACTTGTCCAACTCCTTGAAAATTTGTGTACCTGAAGCTTATTCATGAAACAAGAAAGTTAACTTGCTCTAGCTATGGTCCAGTCAGCAGATTTATGTATATATTGTTAATACTATATGGGAAACTGCAACTTGCTGGTATAATGCACTCCAAGGTGTTTCTAGTGAGGATGAAGTGTCCATGAGCTATATCTATGATTGTTTTCTTGTTCTTTGGTTTTTGGATGCTATAATTTTCTTGATGTTGCTACTTGGTGTATGAGAAAGGTGTTATTTTCTAAATATCTAGATATTTTTGAACTTCAAATGTCTAGATCTGCAACTGTGTGAATCACATGTGATCCTTTATTAATCAGAAATAATCCTTGGTTTCAAAATTATAAATTTTTGTACAGAAACTTAGAGTTTGCCTTATTTCGAAACAGGTGGCTTGCTTGATGTTGCACATTTTACGCTAATAAGTTTACATGCTTGTGTTACATAACTTACATTCTATGCAAAAGGAGATGACTTACTGGATACATGTGAACAATCATGAACTCTTATAGTGGATGGGCAATGTTGATCTCACATGAGAGGGAATTAGGTTTATGATAATGAAGTCATTACATAAGATAGGATCCTTAGATAATGAATGATTCCATGTTGAAGTCATTTAGTTTAGTACGAATCAAAGTTTTTACTTATGTTATTTGTAGTTCTAGAAGTATTTTTTCTGACCAATTGCTAGAGTGGGTTTAGGAGTCTTATTTTATTAGGAAAGTTTTTGAGAGTCCTATTTTACAATTATACGGAGGTAGGTCGTTTCTAACAGTAACAGCCTGTTTGGTTGAGAGGAATTTCAACTGCATGAGTTACTACTCACGCGTTTGGGCCAAACCCCACAATTTGGTTGCTGTATAAGTTGCAATCTGTGTGTTGCAACTCCTTGCTACTAAACAAACATTAAACATGATGTGTAATTGAAAGTTGAAACTCACTGTGGAGTTCTAACTACACTGTTTTTTTATATTTCTATTGTGGAGCAACTCATCCCAAAAGTTGCGTGTATGAATTGCTTGTCTCTAACTGCACTGTATGAATTGCTCGCTCGCCTCTACCAGTCACCATTGCTTGTCGTTGGCCTCTCAGCCATCACTGTTGCCCGGCAACCCCACCCGCCGTTGCGGGACACCACCACCACCCCTATCTGTCGTCGCCTGCTAGCCAACCCCACTTGCCGCCAACCACCCGCCCGAGCCGCTCGGCCATCACCACCGCTACTCGACACCACCACCGTCGTTACCCAGCTATCGCTCATCGTCTTCCACAACCACTTACCATAGCTTACCACAAAACAACCAAACACTCATTCAGCAACTGCATGATAGTTGCAACTCATGTTTTTCAATATCCATGAATTGTAACTCATGCTTTTCCAAGTGCATGAGGTTTAACTCCACCAAACAGTTGCAACTCCTCCCAACCAAATGGGGCTTAAATCAATTAGGATTGGGGTTTGGGTTAGTCTGATACACAAGTATGGGGAGTTACGAATTATTATTGGCTTATAATGTTGGGGCTCTTATGGTGGGTGTATCCTTAAGAATCCTAATTCGTTGGACGACTAAGGATGTGAGTGTTTTGGTGATTGACAAATTACGCTAAGCTATAAAATGATTGGGGCTCTTATGGTGGGCGTAATCTTAGGAATCCTAATATGTTGGACCATCAAGTATACGAATGCTTTGGTGATTGAAAACATGTTTTTGGCTATAATAGGGCCTCGATGCCCCTTGGTTAATGAGGCAAATTTTCTTAATGTTTCTTCTTAATTGTAGCTACAATTTGTCTTGATGCGCCACTTTAGTCCCTCATGAGTCATGATGCAACCCCATGTTCCTTCTTGGTACGATGCCTAAATCTTTTGTGAAGTGAGATGCAAATCTACTACATATCCATTTTATTTTATCTTTGTTTTGTCTTTAATTTCATCACATATAGTTCTATATGCCCCAACTTCATCCTCACATCGATTGCAACTCTTGATCTGATAGTTGGCTCTTGGTCACTTTCTCCCGAATTCATATTGCAAAAATTTCTAGACATCAAGCACTAGTTCCTTCGATTTGACTCCCAAATATTACTACCATTACCTTAATCATCAAGCCATGTCCCTTCTACTTGGGTCGGCTTTATGAATACTTCTTCACCATTCATTTCTATTTAAGGCTACATCTCTTGTCAATAAAAGTTTTCCCATGTATTTTCTAAAAACTTTCATAATTGTTATTCTCACTCTTCCCCTCCTTGGACCATCCACACTAATTTGAGGCCATCGGGGCTGCCTCTGGTATACATTGTACATGCCCAAACCATCTTAATATGTTTTTCATTATCTTGTGCTCAATTGGTGTCACTTCAACCCTTTTCCTACACTCATTCACCACTCTATTCCTTCTTGTTTTTTTGCACATCCACCTCAACATTCTCATCTCTGCCACGCTCATCGTATGAGCTTGAACTCTCTTTAAGGGCGAACATTTTGAACCATATAATATTGCGGCCTTATTGTTTTCTTGTAAAATTTACCCTTAAGTTTTAAAGACATGTGCCGATCATATAGTACTCCCGAGGTCCCTCTCCACTTTATCCAACCAGCTCTAATTTGATATATCATCATCATCTATCTCTTCATTCTTCTGTATGACATACCCAAGATACTGAAAACAATCACATCGTTGTATTTCTTGGGCATCAATTGTGAAAAGGACTTCATTATCACTATTATTTGCATTCAAATCGCGCTCCATATAATCTGTTTTAGCTCTATTTATTTTTAAGCCCTTATCTTGCAAATCTTCTCCATAGTTTCAATTTAGCATTTAACCACATCCTTGTCTCATCGGCTAACACTATATCATCTATAAATAACATGCACCATGGTACTTCCTCTAGAATATTAACAGGGAGTTCATCAATGACGAGTAAAAAGATATTACTCCTATTGCAAAATCATGTTATATACACATTACACACATACTACCTTGCATCCTATCAAATTTGTCCCAATTCCGAGAACCCTCTGTTTGTAAATTCAGATCAATCTCAGATATGATTCCTTGGTTTAGAATAGAGCATGGTCCACTAAAAGCCCTCAAAACCATAAGTTCCCTGCATCAAAGTGGTATCATAGCAGCATCATCATTGTTGTTCTATTCATCATATGATGGTTGCCCTACGAAGTTTTGCATCTTGTATCTTTATTTTGATAACAAAGTCAAGGACACACACACACACACACACACACACAGAGGTCGGGAAATGAGCTACCAACTTATTTTGGCGAAATGGGAAGCCACCCATTTGAAAGCCCTTAGAAGTTTTAGAATGTGCTGTTTTTTTGTGAGCATAAGCACCGTACCTTAGATAGTACACCCACAAAAAATCAGCACATTCTAAAACTCATTGGGACATCAAATGTTAGAAGTTTTATCGAACATCCGTTGTAACCGTTAATCTGAAATATAACATTTGATGCTTCTAAAAGTTTTAAAATGCACTGATTTTTTGTGGGTGCTTTATCTAAGGTAAGGTGCTTATGCTCACAAAAAATCAATACATTATAAGACTCCTAGGGGCATCAAATGGGTGTGTGCCCATTTAGTCGAAATAGGCTGCCAGCCTATACCCCATATCCTCTTTCTCTCTCTCTCTCTCTCTCTCTCTCTCTATATATATATATATATATATATATATATATATATATATATATATATATATATATATATATATATAAAAGAAACCTAAGTTGAATCTTAATTGTTGACTTAACAACGCTAATCCTACATGTTAAACAAAAGAAAACATCATTGAGATCCTTAATCCCCAACTGCATGTCGGGATTGTGATAATTTGGTCTACACGAGCTTGTTTGGTGTCTCCACCCCATCCAAATACTTGTTGTGGGATCCCGGAAGCATGTATTTTAAACCTGAAATGGGTGTTGGATCTCAAGTTATGATCCTTGGAAGTTGTGGTTGTTAGTATCTGAAAATATGGTATTTGTTTTAGAATAGGTTATAATCATCCATGTAAGACTATATAAAATTTGCAAGGTATCTGCGGGAGTGAGGGAGGGAGGGAGCTAAAGATAAATATATACCCGTGCATTCTAACATCAAAATCTTATGTGGGCCGCTTAGGCATTGAACGCCTAGGTTTTCGAGAGTGGAACTGTCATCTACATCATTGGCAAGATATGATATATCCCCATATATTCTAACATCGAAATCTTATGTGGGCCGCTTAGGCATTGAACGCCTAGGAAGGGCAAATGCTAGGAGACACGTTTACTAATATATCTAGATAATTATGTAAGCACCATTAATCAATCGGATAATTTCATTCTGTTTTATATGTTTGTATTATTTAATTCTTTATTAATTACTTAAGATAGTTGTTTATATTTTTCTAGTACCTAGTTTGACTTACGCACAATTAGGTATCCTGATTTACTACTGTTAGTTCCATGCTCTCTCGGATGAAGTTGTAGCGATTTAGATTGTGAACACAATTGAAGTGTATGGGGGGACTTGTTTGAAGTTTTGGTAAATCTGATAAGAGATTTACATGAAAGGATATAATTTGGATGAAAATCCTTCTTTGTAGATTCATGAAACTAAAGAAATATGCTCGAAGGAAATGATTACATGATCTCATATTTTTTCTAGTCACTGCAAGATTAGGAGAAATATTTCTGATTTGAAGAAGAGAGATGCATGACCCTATTTCTTTGAATGAGTCGGATGCTACTGGTGAGTGGTTGATTGATAATCGTGACTCGAACATTGCCAATGATGTAGATGACAGTTCCACTCTCGCATGACAGCTAGTTGATGATTCGCCAGGAACTTCAAATGCACTTGAATGTCAAAGGAAATGGCAAAAATATAACTAGAACGAGTGTAGCATTTTCAACAAATTGACATGGACATAGTGGAGGAAGCTAAAGATAAATAAGCCCGAATGATTTAGATGAAGTTGATCGTAGGAGTGATGGTAGAGGTGGATTTACATATTGGATATGGCATGCTCTCTTTGCTTAAACTTCATTTTATTTTTATGTTAAGTAGTACTTTGTGCTAGTTATCCTATTTATTGATGAAAACCATGTGTTATATTCTTTGATAGTAAGTTATGATATGCTGTATTGGTATGATCTTGTCCGTGATCTTTTGCCACATAGGTGCCTACCTAGGCTTGAAGGGGGGTTGCCACATGTGAATGCTTAGTCGCCTTGATAAGCTTGATTCTCCATGTATTTATTGCTTTTCACTCCCTTTCAATTGTGAGGCACCTGTCTTTTTCCTTCATACCTATTAAACTCTTTGGCAATCCGATAGACAGAGGGAGCATTCATAGTATGACCCAGTAATGTTCTTTTATACAATGAAATGCCAAATGCAAGTAATGTTTGGCGCACAGAATAATTGATGGTTCTCATTATATATTGCATTGTGCTTATCACTGCGAAGAAAACTGGAAACTGTTTAGCCCTACAAAAGCCGAAGATTCATGAAGTCACAAAGTACTCCTCTTCCATAGAAACTTGAGAATTTGAAGTGTAACGATACACATTCGTATTCTGCACTTGTGTAGCACCGTACAAGTTTTACTATTAAAGTGTTTTTTTTAAAAGAGGAAACTTACTGGTGGCAGTGTGGTGACATTTTTATCTAATTGTGAACCGAGACAATGCTGACCTATATTATCCTATAGCGACCTGTGATGAATCCTTCGTGATTTTTTTCTCTGGGCTCAAATTCGCTCCAGCTTTAACCTAATGTCAACAGTGAAGTGCGTGCGCCATATATTCGTTTTTTAAGCTTATGCATTTTGTATTTTCCCACTGTTTTAGCTTCAGTAGCAGCTTGCAATACCTTAGTTTTTTATTTCCGCACATTATTAGATTGTGAAGTTCTTGGTTATTTTCAAATTTTGAAATGAAACAAAGTGTAGATAACTAATGTCTTTGAGCTGGATGCAGGCGTCAGTCAAGAAGATCTACCCACGATGAGATGGATATGCACAATAGTGGTTCTGGAGGAGAAGATTCATGTGGAAGGAGAGATCAACACAGTACTTCACTACGGAGAGAGCACTCGAGTAAGAGGAGAGAAAGAAGAGCTCATCTGGACAAGCATGAACACTATGAAGAAAACCGTAACTCTGGAGACCATGGTCATAATGTGAAGTATTACTCCATTGGTAATGGTCATGATTCTGGTGAAGATACCTCCACGGAACAGGATAGGTATCTTCTCTGGAAGCGTCGGAGATGTGAAGAGAAGAATATTTTTGAAAAACACAAGAGGAAACACGATACAGAGGAGGATTTGCCAAGCCGGAAAAAGGGAGAGGCTTTCTTCGGTGAGCAAGGGAAATCAGAAAAGAAGCGCAGTCGCAAATCTCATGAAAGACATGGCAAGGAACATAGGTCGTCTGATTGGAATTCAGATGATACTGGTGATAATGGAGAGCGAAGCAATAAAAATTCAAGTAGATATTACGATGGCACGCAAGATATTGATGCTCAAGAACGGTATGATGGGAGATATTGCTCAGATGATCTTGATTCTGACAAAGACTCCTGTCAAAACACATCACACCACAGTAGGTGCCCTAATGAAAGAAGGGAATTTGACCGGTACAAGTCACGGCATCATAGAGACCATGTATCCCATGATTATGAATGGGATGGTAAGGAAGCCAAATCTCGAAAATGGGAGTCGGCTGATCGGAGATTTTCCTCTGATGAATCCGGTGATGGCTGGAAACCCACAGGTAGCGATCCTTTCTGTGAAGAAACTCATCATTTGCCCGGTCAATCCTTCGAGGAACATCGTAGAAGTGGTAGAAAAGGGAAACATCGTCGAAGAAGGGAACACAATGATGCCAAAGATCAAAGTAGTAATTCTGATTCTGATAAACTAGAATCAGATAGGAGATATAAGAAGCATTCAGGTAGCCGAACACCTGTTAGCTGTTCAGTAAATCCGAGGAACCAAAGCCGTCAGAAATCATGAAGCTTCAATTATCTGATATACACTCAGAAACTTGGTATGTTTTACTCGACAACGCTCTTTTTCATTTAAGTCCTTGCATTTCCCCCATTTTGAAGGTCTTGTTTCTTGGTTTTACACTACTTGATTCAGCCAGACTTCGGAGGTTGTCACGATGGCGCAATGGGACTTGGCGTGCTGCATTGTAGCCTCATGTGTTGCTGTCTGGTCTCAAATGGTGGCCTTTTGAAAATGTGCTACCTCTTGCTTTGTGATGATTGACCAATCGTGCGGAGATCCTGTAGTGAGTTACTAGCTCTGCACCCAACTGATGTACATAATACAAAGGCAATGCAGTGAGAATAGTATGTAATTAACATGTTGATTGGATGCGATCATGCCACTCGCTGCTCTACTGGCTCCTGATTAAATGAAAGGGCCATCTGGATCCGATATCCATTCAGCGATCAAAGATGTCGTCGATTCTTAGTAACCTTCGATTATGTTGTCGTTTGGATTTTGTGTTCCGGGTTCGAAAACCAAGTCCATGAGTAGGAATCATCACTCTGTGCCCTAACCAAATCCATGGTTAGGGCACAGAGTGACCCAAGCATGTGATAGGTTGTGCAATGCAAGATAGAGCCGTATGTAGTTTTAGCTTTATTACGGGGTCAAAATAAAATAAATATTATTGAGCTGGATATATTTGCTTTAAATCAATCCATCACTCTTTTTCTTTGAGATCGGCGGGTGTCTTGAAACCTTTCTGGCAATGGCCCACTTCAAGCTTGGACTAATCCCTATGATGGTGTAGCCCAACCCACTCGCAATGTTACACGAGCTATAAAATCCGTGCTGCTCTGTTGCGAGCTCTATTGCGCAACAGGACACCAACTAAACTAAAAGACGGGATCGTCTTGGTCAGTAGGTACTAGGCAGTACTCATGATAAATTAAAATTTATATTCTCTTATCACTCCTTGTTTGCGGATTAGAATTGATTCGTGTGAGATGGATTAATGTCATATGGTCCTCTCTCTCCCCACTCAGGTAAAGCAGTTTAGCATATGGCATCAGTGTAATGCCTAGCGTAAGCATATAAGACTTGCATACATAATTTAAACTATAACACACACACACACACACACATGTTTTTACGAGGAAATTCTTTCACAGTAAAAATCTCGCCGGGTTTATACCGAATGGTGAGAGCAATCCACTAAAATCTGATTACAGACATGGATACAAGAACACGCGGGACTTACTAGGAGTAAACTATCCACACCACATCGCCTTTCCCCTTGCTCCTTCCAGCTCTTCGCAAGCTCCCTGTTCAGTTTCTTCACCATGCTCCAACACGTGTGGCCTTAGTTGCTCACCCGAGACGCCACTCAGACTCCCTTGATTCGCTCAAGCAGAGACACCATAGAATGAATCTCTAGTAGTCAAGGATTTGTCTCCAATGGGAAGTGCAGTTGATAAGACATGCAACCCCGTGGCCTTGGTTAAAGGTTCAAATAAATGCTAAAACATATTTCCTCCCGCTTTGTAGTGGCGCACCTCCCTCTAGTGACGAGCTTTCCTAGTTATGGGGTTATTAAATATCAAGACATTTCTCTAGTACCAATGATAAGTTTTGATCCTTGGTCAATCTTGTGCTGACACACAAACCGGTGATGTACTACATACTATACTATGGTGGTTCCTTAAAAAAAAAAAAAAAACCAGGGATTTTAGTACAAGTATGCTACCCCGTTGAGGTTACGGCGCGCCAAGCTACTGAAACTAGGGTCCCATTTAGCATGTAGGTCGGGGATGAGGGTAAACATGGTATTAAATTTTTTTTAAAAGATTCGGGTGCCAACACTAATTCCATGGGTGCGAACAGAGAGAGGCTCCCGGCACTCACCCTGTACTCTCAACTGTGATTTGAGGGGGAGAGAGAGAGAGAGAGATGAGAATCGGCGTTCCGTCGAGGAGGAAGAAGCTAGGGATCCCGAGGATCGCATCCAAGCGGTTGCTCCGAATCCTTCCCCTCCTCGCCCTCCTCGCCCTCATTCCTCCCGTCTTCTTCCACTTCCGGCTCCGGCGATTCAACCAGGTGCGCCTCCCACCCCCATCGGCGTCCACCGCCGATCATTGTCGACCCATCCGAAGCCCTAGAAAATCATCTTTTTGGGTCTTGATCTGCTTGTATCGCTGTAGATGCGGCTGCGGAAGTGCGGTTGGCTGGAAAACCCTCCTCTCGTGTGCGCCCATGGCGGAGATTCCAGCAAGGCCGTCGCTAACACGGTAAGCATTCATTGCGTACTGATCCCTTGTTAAATTTACTATCCCAAGCTCTTCTGTTCTTCTGTTTCTGCCCGCATGCTTTATTAGTAATAATTATGTGATTATTGACACTAATATTCTGGTTGCTACGCTGGATCTGACTTCCTTAGAAACAAGATTGCTAGAACTGCTTTTAGATGATAACTATGGTTTCTTTGGAGTATCTTTGTTGCTTGGTCATGTCAATTGAGCTGCCCTTGTTTTTTTTTTTGTGATAAATCCCTCTTAGCTATATATCACCCTATGCATGACATTGTTCAAAAACCAACTTTTATGCATCGGGTTCACAGGTTGACAAAGAATTGTGCCTATATTAGGGGTGGGACTTGGGCGGGTTGAAGGGTCTGCCCAACTCGACCTACACACACCTTAACCCATTTTGCCCTTTTGGATTGCTTGGGTTGCCCAATTTGCAAAAAAATGGGCGGATTGGTCGGGTTGCCCAATTAGAAATGCTTGTGAAACATATGTAGATGGGAAAAAAATAACAAAATTAAGAGGTCTTGATCGGGGTGCTCGACACCTGCAATCAATGGAAAATAGTTGACGATGTTTGCATGTCGGGAGGAGGGGAATTATAGCAATGTAGGAAATTTTTGACGCCGTCTTCAAACATCTTCTTACATTTCGCTAAGATGTTCCTCAAAATATGGTAGCGACGTAGGAATTTCTTTGCATTGGGAAATACTTTTTTTATCACATTCATTACCGCCACTTCCTTATCACATAATCATATGCTTTCGGCGCGACCCCCCACCCCCGAAGAGAGAGAGAGAGAGAGAGAGAGAGAGAGAGAGAGAGAGAGAGAGAGAGAGAGAGAGAGAGAGAGAGAGAGAGACGGAGAGAAAGCGGTTGGAAGAGAAAGAGAGAGATCGTTGGGAGAGAGAGAGAAAGAGATTGTGGGGAAGAGAGACGGAGACTCGGAGAGAGAGAGAGAGAGAGAGAGAGAGAGAGAGAGAGAGAGAGAGAGAGAAAAGGGGAGAGAGAGAAGCGGGGTGGGTTAGAGAGAGAGAGATCATGGTAAAGGGGTTTTTTGATCCGTTCGATTTGATCGAATGACTTTAGTTTTGAGGGATTTGAGGGGGGGGATGGCGATTAGTTATTAACGTGACATTCAGTTTTGAGAGATTTGAGGGGGCTTTTTGATCCATTCGATTTGATCGAATGGCTAACTTGTCTTGGGACAACTTTGAGAATGGCAAAGATGTAATTAACTCAAATTGACGTAACCTACTATATAAATGGATGGAAGAACATTCTGGTCGAGCAACGATTTCAAACA
The DNA here is from genome assembly GCA_947650365.1 of Chamaelirium japonicum. Taxonomy (NCBI): domain Eukaryota; kingdom Viridiplantae; phylum Streptophyta; class Magnoliopsida; order Liliales; family Melanthiaceae; genus Chamaelirium; species Chamaelirium japonicum. The sequence continues at coordinate 32,281,311 of OX393556.1, forward strand.
TTCCAAGGCCCACATGTAGGTTTCTTCTTTCTTTACTTCTAAATAAGAAAATGCAAAGGAGAGTCATAAATGTGGATGTCACTCTGCCTCAAATAATGGCTTTTTGTATTGGTTGGTCTTGTAAGTGTAATCCATAATGAGTACCTCTGGGAAACAACGTGCAAGCTAAATGAATCTTGATACGTCCAAAATAAATCTTGAATCGTATATGTATCACCCACACATCGATGTCTTCCCACATACTCGTGTTTAGCTAGGTTCTTCATTAATTTTTGCATCTAAGATCACCCTTCCATTCGTGTAAGTCTGTACTTTGATTGTGCATTGCATATCATGCGCAGAGTGGATACATATTCCTCAACACGCTCTTTCAAAACTTTGAGTTTCTCTCTTGGCTTAAACTTTTGTCACATCCACTAACATTTATTCTTCTCCAACGTCGAGTCTTCCATCATAGGAATGACCTACATACGTATCAATAATTGGATGATTATGCAAACCACACACTACGGTTATACTCCATTGATCAGCAGGTCACTTGGTCATTGTCCCTTTTTTTAAAATGGCATCCACACTTCTTCGTTCCTTTGTGACAATTCATTTCATTTAAGGTTAACTTATTTACTCAATAAGAAATTAATTAAGAATTATTCAATTTAATTTAGACTAATGCTCAATCATATTAACATCATTATATACGAATTATGTTCAATCAAATTATAAGAATTAATTCTTAAAAATTGATTGAGGCAATTTGGAATCAACGTTCTTCTTCTTCTTCTTCTTCTTCTCTCTCTCTCTCTCTCTCTCTCACACACACACACACACACACACACACGAGCGCGCGCGCGCACACACACACATCTTGATATTGGAGTACTCAAAGAAATCTACTTGCAGTCAGTAAGACAACAATCTGGTGTTTCATGAGCTACAAAACACATCAAAATTGATTATTGTTTTCACTATCACCATTTTATTTGGGACGACCTCCATAATGTGCACTTTTTATACACATCTACCTGCAAACTTTGCAAACTTCAAAAACTTGCATGCTATGCAGAGATTCTCCTTTCTCCTCGACAATCTCTTTGTATATTGACAATGTGTTTAAGGCTGAGTACAATTTAAAGCGTACATATAGGCAATAGTTAATACATGGTACCCACACTTCTATTGTAGCCTGGATGTACACTGGGCTATTGATGCGGCTATGATACTCCGGTTCTTATTTTTGTGAGGCGTACATGTACTCGATCTGTTCTTTATCTTTGCTTAGATACTTTTGAACTTTGAAGGATCAACTTACTCAATCCTTTCCGTAATTGGTCCTTGTCCTGTGTCCAGGTAACATTGATTGCCCCATGAAAAGTATGCTTTGTGCTTTCCTCCTCTTCTTCCTCAAGTACACTAATTACAGTAACCTCCCCATTATCTTTTATTTAAAGTAATTCTGCTCTCTCCAGCAAAACAAAACTCCCATGGTTTCATCCTTAGGTCAAAAAAACCTACAAGTTGATATCTAAGACCCATACCCTCATTCATTACATAATGTTCTGTCTTAAACTTCAACCAGCACAAAAAGAGACTTATTCGTGCATCAAATTATCTGTAGAAAGTAAATGGTCAATCTTTACTGTGTACTTTACAGATCTAATACTCATTTTCTCCATTAACAGATGGATGCATATCGGGTTGCTCTTCACTCTCATGTAGATTGCATTGAGATAGATGTGTCTCGATCTTCTGATGGAGTACTGTTTGCTCTCCATGATAGGTATATTATAACTTATTCTGCTTAAATGTTCTTTTCCTTCTTTATATGAATTTGGAGTCGCTGATTATTTCTGTCAGTCAAGCAATTTTTTGTCTATGTGAACATCATTATAGCAGATAGATAAATAGAAGTAGGAGATAAAGGATGAAAAATAACAAATACGAAATATTCATTATTCGAGTAACTTATCAAACTACTTGGGTCTTTTATGTTTAGAAGCGATCTGTGAAGGTCATAAATACATAAATAATTTGGTCTCCGAATAGAATGAGCTTTAAATTCAACTCTGTACGTTACTAGTGGAATTAAATTTACTAAGAAAGAGGACCATTATGCTTCTTAATTGGCCGAGATTAGAATCACTTGGCCGAGACTGTCAGGTGATAGAGAGGGAGGTAGGATGACAGATATGAGATGAAGAGGGAGGCGGGTTGGGTAGGTCTCTTGCTGAAAAAATAGGTGCCCAGAATTTTCCCTCACGTATCATGTGTGTGCAAATTTTGATACCTTCGGACCATCAGTAAAAGGTTAATGTAAATGAGAACTTATGTTGGTCCAATTATCGTAATTGGATCCTAATATACATGAAGGAAGCACCACTCTTAACATATGAGTAAATACTTTCTATTAGATATCATTGGTATGCCCTGTCAAACTATTATTGGATACTTTGTTCTGCCCTTTTCGTTGTATTGTAGATTACTGCTTAATCTAAAAACAAATAGTTTTACTGATAAATGAATAAAGTTTTTCTTTTGAATCCATCCATAAAACGTCCATTTCTTTGACCAGATTGAATTGATCTTGTATTTTTTTTTGCTTTAATTGTTTTATTGATTGAAAAGTCTCAAGTTAGAGATGCTGTGAAAATCTTTATGTAGCACGAGCATTTCACGAGTCCTGACCATACTCCATTGAGTCTGATTGCAGAGTCCCTTAGGAAATTCATGATATTAGCGTGATGAAAATTTGAATTTGTGAAAACTGTTACTTAAATTTCTTTAAAATTGTAATCTGAATATTTTGTGGGGACCTAATTCTCATGTGACACAGGCAGGGATCTGCAGAGGATGTCAGGTAATGGTAGTGCAAAAGTTGGTTACATGAGCATGAAGGAGGTGAGCGTTTCCATGCCTATTGCATTGTTTGGCCTTTTATGTGCTAGACTTAAATGGAATCGCCATTCGAGCTTGTAACTCAGTTGGTTGACTTTTTTCTTTTTACCTTCTCATTCTCGGTTGTGTCTCATTTTACTCATCATATCTTAAAAGGAAATATAGGATTTAGTTCATACTTTTTTTGCCCCTTCGCTCTTTTTTCTGAGTGTATGCTTAATGTCCACCAAATCTCACAAACCACATTTCTTATTTAGTTTGATTGCGTGGTAATTCTTGATGCTGCGTCATCACTTTCCTAGTTCAAGAAAAGAATTTACTGCTTAAGGAAACAGTTACTGGCACTCTAAGGAACAATGAAAACCAATTAATTTTTATTGTACCATACACTTTGGTGTTTTATAGTTTATTGCCTGTGTTGATCACCTATTTGTTTTATGTCTTTGAATTGGGTGGGACTATATTTCATGTATATATGAAGGAGCTAAAGATTGATGACCTATGGTATCTTTATTAAAGTTCTGGGAAGAATTATGGGACCCTTTACCCTAGTTATAGGAAAACACATTGGAGCTGCTCTCATGTTAGCCTCCACTCTGTCGGATTTAAACTAGTTAATGATGCAATGCGTGCATGACATGTAATCAAGGTATGATTCTACTTAAAAAAGCTATATCCTACAGCTAAGAGGTCATGGACTTCATGATTGCTTGTTTTATTAGGGCAACAACGGTTTGTGCATGTCTGCTGCTTGTTAGAATTTCCGAAGTGGTTGTTTACTATAACACAACACAGCTATGGGATGAAGCTCAAGGTTCAGTAGTTATGTGAGAAGCATTAATGAGCAAGGTCTAGGAGGGAGGATAGGAGCAGAAACAGGACTTGGTTATGGAAATACGACTCCTTACCAATCATCTTAGCATTGACAAACTTGAGATAAGGTAAAGGGTCCTATAATGCCTGTGGGGGCTCAAATTCAAGTCAATGATGCTTCAATAGCTAATAAAATCATGATAATATTTTAGAACTGATTCATATGCATGTTTGGATGGAGAATGTTGTTGATCCATAGCAGATTCTCAGGGCGTGATCGGCCGTCAGGCACTCGACTCTGGACTTGTGACCTTCCTCGACAATCCTCGTAGAGATAAAGCCCTCGTTCTTCATTTTCTTGCGGCCCTCCGTTGCTATCTCCCTGTACATATCTAAGGAGCTCTTGAAAGTGGCTTTGGCCAAGTTGAGGTCCGTCCTAGCCCAAAGTTCGTCATGTTTTATTCGTTGCACTTTAGTTGTGGATTCGGGAACATATTGCAGCAGTCTAATTCAGACTCAAGAAATTTTTTTACCTTTTTGCGGGTCAGTTAAAGGATGCATTATGCGTAAAATTTTCTTGTTCTGCAGCTTCCAATCATGCATTTGATCCCAAATATAGCCTTTTACATAAGAGGATTGAATGCAGAGAGCTTACAAAGTGCAACGCCCACTTCTGACGCCTCACTTGGGCCTCGCAAAGGGCGTTCTACGTCTGGTCGAGCTCGTCGTGGCCTCTTTCCTTCAGCTTCCAAGTCGGTTCTCCACCTCGCTCGCTTCTCTCTAAAGGAAGCCGAGACTTACTTCAGCTGCTTGCGGCCGCACATTTCTCTGATTGCAGCTTCAACTTCTCAGACTAAAGCTGCTTATTGGCGTCACACACCTTTCTGAAACTCCTCGTCCAGTTGATAGTCTTTCTTATGGCCTACATAAGCTCTTTCTAATTTTGAAATGAAGGTAGGGAGATCGAAGTTAGGGTTGTCCACGCGCCAAAAAAGGGAGCAAGTCCTGGCGCCGTGAGCCTCACACTCCTTCATGGCCACCAGCTCATTCAACGCTTGCATCACCAGTACATTAGCACAAAAGGAAGAACGAGCCCGAGATATTGAACCCGAAGTCGAAGGAGTTTGCTTACCAGAAGGGTTGCAGAGGCATAAGAGCCAAAGGAATCCTGCCAAGAGGAACAATTAACAATGTTCTTCGGCAAGACAATTTATCGGAGATGGCAGCAATGACTTGAGCATCTCTGACCGTTTCGTCTTGGATGATTCCGTCCACAAATCTATTGTCCCTTAGCTTAAAGAACTTGAACATAAAGGTTGGGATCATGTTGGTACCAGCCCCCATAACAAATTTGATTGAGGCATTCGGGTTGACCGCTCTTGTCAACACCCAGTCGGATTTGGCCACAACCTTCCCTTCCCTGCTTCCATCTCGATCATAGGACTGTCTTGTCCGCTGAGGCTTTGGGTGAAGGGACCACCAAGCAAGGTTTTAAAATCGGGTATCGGTATCGGTAAGAGCTTAGTTGTACCGGTCGATACAAATCGATATCGACCGGTATAACTGAAACCGGCCGGTATCGGTACTGGTCTCTATTTTTTTAATCAAAAATTCAAATAAAATAAAATATCCTAAAAATTTATGAAAATTCAAGAAAAATCTAAAAATTAAAAATTAATCTTTATAAATACTTAGGCTTGTGTTTTAGCCTTTTTAGGATTAGAGTTTTAGCCATTTAGGGTTTTATTTAAGGTTTAGTGTTGAGGGTCTAGGGCTTATGGTTTTAGAGCCTAACCTTCTAGTTCTAGATTTAGGGTTTTAGGGGTTTCAGAGTTTAGGGTTTAGTGGTTTAGGGTTTTAGCATTTAAGGTTTAGGGTTTTAGCCTTTTAAGGTTTAGGGCTTATGGTTTTAGGATTTAGGGTATAGTGTTTATGAAGTTTAGGGTTTAGTATTATCGGTCTTAGGGATAGGAATAGGGGTTTAGAGGATTTAGGGTTTAAGGATTAGGAGTAGGAGTTTAGGATTTTAGGAGTTAGAACCTTAGGTTAGTTAATAATCACCACAAGATTCACAAGCACCACTTCTCGGGGTGTATGGCTGGAATCTGGATGACCCGGTCAACTACTGCCACAAGCACCACTCCTCGAGGTGTATGGTTGGATAGTAGAGACCTAAGTTCCTACTCCTAACCAAGGTTCAAAATCACGGTATTGGTCAGCCCCGAACCGATATGTATTGGCCGGTACGTATCAGTACCGGCCGATATTGACCGATACCGGTTGAGGAAAAAAACAAAAAAAAAAAACCCTTAAACCTGTCGGTACTGACCAATACGGGCCGGTACGTACCGGTACCGATCGATATGGGTCAGGTATAGGGATCGGGTGCAGTATCGGTCTCGAACCGCACAAAACCAGTACATACCGGTATCGGCCGAGATTTCAAACCTTACGTATAGCTTTTAAGTTATAATATTAGGTTTATGATTTATCAAGCTATTTAAAAACTATTTTTCATCATTTATCCTGACTGGGGACCGACATTGGACAGTAGAGAACCCCCCCCCCCCCCCCCCCCCGGCAGCACGCAAGTGGGTGGGAGGGGGGAATGAGGATGGGGTGGGGTGTCTGATACAATGTGAGGTAGTGATTTTTATTTTGTAACTTGTAAGTCAAGGAGGAGCAGTTGTAAAAACTCGCTTTTGGAAAACAAATAAAATTTGGTGAGCCTCTCTCTTTCTCTCTCTCTCTCTCTCTCTCTACATATCTGCATTTTTTTCATTCCTTTGTCATATTATTTCAAATTTTGTCTGTTTCCTTGAACTGCTGAATACAACTGTGATCAGAATTGATTGTTATAACTGAAATAAATGCCTGTGGCGAACTCCACGTGTCTGCCTTCATTTCACGATGCTCTTATCTGTTGTTTCTGACTCAGTTTATGATTATAGATTTGTTCTTTTCTCAAATTGTTTGAGAAAATAGCTCTTATTGAGGGTTATTAAATAACATTGATAGGGAAAAAATTGATGGAGGTGTCTTGGCTGAATTTGCTTTTATCTTTCAATTCAAGCACATAATTTTGTTTAAATTCCTAATGTATCATTTGGCACATGGAATTATTTCACTTTTTGCTTTGAGCTGGTACTCCGCATTTGTTGATGAATATTGTCACTTCACTATTTTAGCGAAATTCTAAACAATAGTTTTTTTTCTGCATCGTCTCCAATTGATTCTTTGGTTTGGACCTAATTTGAGTGGGAATATTATCAAATTCTCTTCGAAAGCATACTAGTCTTTTATTGACTTCTAATTTGGGGCTTTTGAAACCCTAAATGTGTGACCGAGTAACCCTAGACCTAAGAAGCACAGATACGGATACAGGATACGGGTACGACGATACGGCAAATCTTAAAAAAGTAGGATACGGGTACGGCTAAGAATACGACAATAAATTGTTATTTTTTAAATATTTATTTTAAATAAAATACTAAATTATTAATTTATAGAACTATTAATTGATAGAATGCATCATAAAGAACATATTCAATATAGAAGCATAGGTTGTTGCATATTCAATATAAACAACATATTAATTGCTATAATTTATCACTGTTTTTTGAAAAAAATTTAATAAAATTTTCATAATTGGCTCAATATTTTATTATTGTTTTTTATCGATCTTATTACATATCTGCAGATCTTGATGGCGGGTTAGAAAGCCTGTAAATGGGGCTGTGAGGGAGAGCGAGAAAGAGAAGGAGAGAGGGAGGGAGAGTGAGAGAGGGAAAGAGAGAAAGAGGGAGAGAGAGATATGGGGCTGTGAGGGAGAGAGACGGGTGAACGGGGGACGGCTGCAATCGGGCAGCGGACGGGTGCGGGGGGACAGTGGACAACTGCAGTTGGGTGACGGACGGGTGGCTAACGGCTGTAGTTGGACACGGACGGCGGATGGCTGCAATCAGGCGGGCGAAGGCGAACTGCAGACGACGGACGCAGGTGGACACCTGCCTTTCTGCACTCCCTCTCTTCTCGCTCGACCCAGAAAAGAGGGTGGGGTGGAGTTAAATCGGGGTAAATTACACATAGACCCCCTACAGTTTGAAAAACATATCACTTGCACCCCCTCCAGAGGGGGCATTTGTAGGGTTTTAAACATGAGGGGGTGTAAGTGATAATCGGTCAAACTATAGGGGTCTTTGTGCAATTTACCCTTAAATCTTTAAGTGTGGGAAGCTGTGAAGCACGGACACGGACACGGACACGGCGACACGGCATTTTCTCAAAAAAGTAGGACACGACACGGCTAGGACACGGCAATATATATATATATATATATATATATATATATATATATATATATATATATATATATATAAGATGACATAACCATTCATAAAACGTTAAAAACTAAACGGTCCATCTAACATATTAAACTATGCTAGAAAGTAGAAACTAAAATACATCATCTAACATATCATACTAAAACGAGTAATAGACAACTAAAATAGATAAACATCATACTCCGCAAATGCATCCTAATAAAACATAAACGGTCCAAAATAGATAAACAACATCCAACAAAATGTTACAAAACAAAAACATAAACATAATGTCATAATCCCACTTCCATATTATCCAAAACGCAAATGAAAAAAGATCTTCAATTTGCCCCAAGTATGATGGTGTCCTCTCCAATATTTCCTTCGTCTTCGCCTTCATCCGTAAAAAGCACCGCCTCTAAATCGGGTTCATTAAGTGAAAGCTCCGCAACCTCTAGAACTCCAATGTCCTCGAGAGAGTCAAATGCATCTCCTCCAATATCCCACATCTTCGTCTCTCCCTCCAAATATTGTGGGCTTCTTCTTGATAGAAGACGAAGGTTGTTGTGAACAAAGACAAGATCCTCGGCACGTTGCGGAGTCATCTTATTCCTCCGCATTGAATTAATAAACGAGTAGGTGCTCCAATTCCTCTCACAACACGAAGAGGAAGAAGGTTGCCCGAGAAGCTTGAAAGCCAAACTTTGGAGTGTAGGTGTAGAAGCCCCATGCACGACCCACCAAATCTTTGGATCCATCTCTCCCCTATCGTGCAAAGAATCATACTCCGCAAATTCTTCCAAAGCCGCCGAGAACTTTGCAAACTCCACATTCAACATCCGACGCTCATCCGGACTTGAAAAGTATCTTCTAATACATTTGTTCCTCTCGGCCGAGATCTCCACATCCATATGAGGAGCTACACGATTCGAAGCCCCTTCAAGCCACTCCTTGCTATAGTACCTAAAGAAAGTAAAAGATAAATTGCTTAATTAATTTGAATTATTGAATGATGTTATCAACAATGAAATTGAGAATTAGAGATTAGAGAGTTTACTACTTTACTTTAGATTTAATGAGTGCGCTAAGCAATGAAGTGAAGTATTGCTTTTGTTCCACCTATCAACCAAAATATCATGGACCACTTCATAAAAGCTTGATTCTTCACCTTCCTTTTTCTTCTCATATCGATATATAGCCGCCTTGACCTTTTCAATCATTGTGTCCCACATGTCATACACTAGATGTAGAGACGGCTTGTCCATATCGGCAACTCTCAACATGTCATAGATGGTCTCGGTGAAAGATAATATATAATCTATCTTGTCCCACCATAAGTCATCCAACACCTTTTGTTTGACAAATTGTGCTTTCCCCACATCATCTTCTCTATACAAATCCCATTGATCACTAATCACCATATTTTGGAGACCGCACTTTATGTCATGAAACCTCTTGAGCATGATCACCATAGAAGCAAAGCGTGTGTCGGCAATTGCGAGCATCTTTAATTTCACAAATTCATTGAACATTGTTAGCCTCATAGAGTGGTTCATAATAAAATTCTTGATAACACTGGCATCCCCAGCAACGATAGTTATCCAACTACATTCATCATACGTGACCTCATTGGATTTTGTATTCTTCGCCGCACATATGTTCTTCAATGCAAGATTAAGAGTATGGACCACACATGGAGTCCAAAAGATACGGGGCCATTGTGCTTTGATAAGCATCCCCGCCGCCTTACACACCAGAGCATTATCCGTGATAACTTGTACCACATTTTGAGACCCAACTTCTATAACAGTCTCCTTGATTAAATTAGCAATGTAGAACTTGTCCTTGTACTCTCCCTCGCAATTGATAGCTTTCAAGAACATAGGCCCGGACTCCGTCACCGCCATGAAGTTCACAAGAGGCCTTCTTTGAGCATCCGTCCAACCATCACAAACAATTGTTACTCCCTTCTCCTTCCAAGTGGTCTTGATTGGTTCTAACAACTTCTCAATATTTGCTCGCTCCTTTTGAAGTAAAGTGGTTCTCAACATATTATACCCAGGAGGGACAAAGCCGCTGATCGCGTTGGCGGGATTAGCAGCAAAGGTATAAGAACTCACATAATATGGATTCCTTGCAAGATGAAACGGTAAGCCCCCCGAATAAAACATCCTAGCAATCTCCGCTCGCAATTGATCACGACACTCAATATTCCATGCTTTTTCCAAAGCGGAGCTACCAGTCTTCCTCTTCCTTGGCTCGAAACTCTCTTGCCTAAATGACGTGATGCCTAGGGCCCCTGTCCCCGTACTTGCACCCGAAGATCGAGTAGAAGCGGAAGATGGCAAAGGGACTTGCTTGGGCAATTCATTCTTCGCCTGCAACTCTGCTTGTTCAATAAGCCTTTGCATATTTTGAATTTGTTGGGATGTAACTTTCACTCATCCCCGGATTCCATGACCGGCTATCTTCAACAAATGCGCCTTTACTCTAGAATAAGAGCCCTTGAATTGTGTTTGACAAAAGATGCACCGGAAAGTTATATTTCCCCCTCCTTCTTTCTTTTCTGCTATCTTTGTCACAAACCGCCAAAGAGGCTTACTAGGATCTTCATCTTGGGGAGTATGACTACTACCACCGGCACCGGTAGATGCGAAACTCTCTTGATCCATTTTCCTATTATTATACATTACAAAAACGTGACAAACATAATTGGCATTAACAATACATTACAATTTCAATTACAAATGAAGCAAACTTAGAAATTATAATTCATGCAATTAACAATAACAAAACTAACAAACAACTAGTGTCAACTACGAATTAACTACTAACAAGCAATATAGAACTATAGAAGTAATTAACAAAACATTGAAAACAATGATGAATCCGGCAATATAGAACTATAGAAATAATTAACAAGCAATATAGAACTATAGACAATTAGACAAATTTAACAAGCAATATAGAACTATAGACATATTTTTTTATGAAGCCCAGAAATTAACTACAAACAGTCAGTCCATAGTTTTTTTGTTCTTAAATGCATGACATGAATCAGTCAATGACTGATTCATGACTATGCATTAAAAAACAAAAAATTTTAAAAAAAAACATTCTTAAAAAAAAAAGTCACTGTTTTATGTAGAAAAAAAAATCCGCAGTTTTTTGTTTTTGAATGCAAAAACATGAATCAGTCATGAGTCATGACTGATTCATGTTTTTGCATTCAAAAACAAAAATTCTTCAAAAAAAAAAACATTCTTAAAAAAAAAAAAAACAATTTATTTGTTTTTGAATGCATAAACAGGTGAAAAGGAAGGAGAAGAGGATGAAGTAGGAGCAGAGGAATGAGAGGAAGAAGAGAAGGAAGAGAATCAAGAAAAAGAAAAAAAAAATCTTTGTATTATGCTCACTGTATTATGCTCACAGTTTTTTGTTTTTGAATGCATAAATAGGAATCAGTCGTGACTGATTCATGTTTTTGCATTCAAAAACAAAAATTCTTCAAAAAAAAACATTCTTAAAAAAACTAAAATTTCTTTTGTTTTTGAATGCATAAACAGGAGAGGAGGAAGGAGAAGAGGATGAAGCAGTATCAGAGAAACAAGAGGAAGAAGAGAAGGAAGAGAATCAGGAAAAAGAAAAAAAAAAAAAAAGGAGAAAGGAGAGGAAGAAAAAGGAGTACCTGCAGTCGGCGGCGAGGTCAACGGTGAGGTTGGCGGCGAGTTCAGCGACGAGTCCGGCGGTGAGGTCAGCGGCGAGGTCGGGCAGTGAGATCGCTCGATCTCGAGCAGAGCGGAGCAAAGGGCGATCGCTAGGGTTTTCACCGTTTCAGTCTTTCAGCCCGAGATCGGTGGGGGTTATTTATTTAGGGTCGGGTCGGGTCGGGTACAGAATTAAAAAAAACACCATTCCGATCCGTCCGTGTCCAACCCGAGTCCGGCCCGTGTCCGAAGCCCATATCGATTTAAAACCCAATCGAGCCGTGTCGGGCCGTGTCGGACACGTGTCCGGGCCGTGTCCGAGCCGTGTCCGTGTCCGACACGGGTACGGGTAGGCGGGTGAAGTGTCCGTGCTTCATAGGTGGGAAGTGGGTTTGGGTTTGGATTTTGGTTTGGGTTTTGGTTTAACTTTTAACCAAGCCCAAACTCGATAACCTAAGCCCAAACCGGTCAGCCGTATCCCTCCCGTATCCAGCCGTATCCCTCCCGTATCCCGCCGTATCCCAACCGTATCCGGGCCGTATCCTGGTATTTTTAAATCCAGGATACGCTCGAAACGTATCGGACACGTATCCGAGCCGTATCCGTGTCCGATACGTATCCGGTACGGGTACGTCATGTATTTTGAAGTATCCGTGCTTCATAGCCCTAGACTATATCGATCAATCCTCTCATATGAAGAATGCTTATCCCCAAGACCCCCTTCTAAGTTCTAACTATATGAGATATGATTCTTCTAAACTTTTTTCACTAGATTTGATCATAACACTTCATGTAGTCCACTCCTACCTTTCATGGGTGATCATGAGCATCCAAAGTCCATCCTTCGCGATAGATCACAGCTACCGCATCCCTTCTCTTTAATGCCATAATTTTACATCATTCACACCTGCATCCTTGTTATTAGCCTCTAATCATGTTGCACTGTATTGCAGACTCACAGATCATGCATGCCACATTGTGCATCGTTTGAACATAGCAGGATATATACTGTTCAAAATGTGTCCTTGGCTGCCTTAATATGGTTGGTCTTATTAATCTTTCTCTTGACCAGATTGCGCCAATGAAAGTGCAAACTTTTCTATTCTTATGTCCTTATAAAGTGTAAGATAGGATTAAGCTTGTTGGTTAACACTATGGTTTTATAATTTCTTCACCCTTTTTTGCATTATACCAACTAAGTTCAGCATTCAAGCGCTTGAACTTTTGTGGCCAAGTGTTGTTGATATGAAGTCAATCTGAAAGTTTAGATGGAAGGAGACTTTTGGCGATCTTTTTCAAAGAGCATCTTAGTTTGTGGTGCAGATAAAGGAACTGGATGCTGGCTCCCACTTAGCACAAGAATTTCACAACCACAAAATTCCCATAGTTGAGGATGCTTTAGCGGTAATTTCATGTGACCCCCCCCCCCCCCCCCCCCCCCCCCCCCCCCCCCGCGCGTGTGCGTGCACAGAACCCCAACTTCTTTCCACTTTAGTTTTCCAGTGAACCAAAAAACACACAACAGTACTCTGATTTGGTTCTCTATACTCATTATCTCCCCTTTTTCTACTACTACTTCTCTATTACTATTTCTGATGCTACTACTTTAATGGTTCATTTGCCAGAAAAATAACCAATACGGAATTTCCTTGCAGATGATAACAAGCTCGGTTAGGCAGGTGATTCTGGATGCCAAAGTTGGCCCCCCTTCGTATGAGAAAGGCTTAGCAAATGATATATTGTCTGTTGTAAGCCATTTCTGCCGTTTGAGACATTTTCCTCATTAGCTATTTTGTGGTTTCCAATTTGGTATCATGTTAAATCAATTTGGCAATAACATACTTTGTGGTTTTCAATTTGATATCATTAAATATTTGTGGCTTCCAGTTTGAAAGGTTGTTATTGAATTTACTTCTATCTTCATGTCTTGAATTATAAAATTATGGGCTTACTCTTTCATTGGTGTTTTTAAGGGAGCCCCTTGCTGTTTGGTATATTTTTATGATGCAACATGTCTAAGGATATGATGAGTTTAAGAACAAGTAAAAAAACAAAAGATCAAATGCAACTAGAAAGATTTTCAAGTAGAATAGAATCAATTCACATTTGAGTTTGATCTGAATTTATACTAAGACCGTGAATCTACAACCTAAAAAGAATTCTAGGAGTTGTGTATGGTCATGAAATTAAAGTTCTGCAGATGTTTTATGCAAAAGCAATGACATAAAGTAGAAATTAGATGAAACATGGTTTCTGGAGTTAAAAACTGTTCTGGAATTTAGTAAATTTTTAGAGCTTAGAGATAAACTAGATTGTCTACTGATAGGATCTAATCAATCTATGAGTTTTACGAGAGAAAATTTTGGCTGCAGAAATTAAAAAAAAAAAAAAAAGAAAACCAGAATTCTGCACTAAGCAAATACCTAGGAATCCGTACCGTAGTTTTCATGTCATCAATGCCTTGAATCTCAATAGAAATTTGCACTAACCTGAAGAGTTTCGGTTCATCAAAAGTGTGTACACAAGTGGAGACCCAAGCCTGTACTTATTCTCCCTTTTTTCATTTTACATGGGATGGTACCAATCCAATGTGCTCTGCAAAGACTTAAAAATGAAGGGATGACGGACAGGGGGCGACCATCCAATTCTATTAAATGAGGGAGTCTGGTTCCCATTCTTCTCAAACTAAGATTCCCAATTATAAGTTAACTCAAAATAAGACTTGCAAAAAAAGTGAAAGTACTCGTTAAAACACTAGAGGATAGGATTCCTAGTAGGATTGGTACTCCCCTAAAGACCTAGTCTATTGGTCACTCCAATTTGGGACTAAATGTATGGCCGAAGGCCTTCTTCAGATTGCAAGATAGGCCCTACGGCCTTAAAATGCATCAATTCTCCCCTACTTGAGAAGACACTCAATTTCAACGAATTAAGAGCTTGATACCGCCCATAAAGGTTCGAGTCTATTGAGGAAAAAAATCTTCCTCCCACAATCCACAGACTGTTGGAGTTAGGATGGTCTTTCTGCTTGACAAGGAAATTTGATAGGCGCCTTCGTTGATCAAAACCACATGATTTACTACGACATCTTCTAGTTAATCCTTGAACTTTAAATCCTCAAGGCTTGTTCTTTAGACTTTAGAGATTTTACTCTCAAGATGACCATTATATACAGTCAAATTCGCAATAATGAGATGTAGGATGAATGTTGAGATCTTTAGGAAATTCCAACACAAGCGTTCGGTCTCGAACTTTTTAACATTTTGTAAGGTCCAGCACTTCGTAAATGTAACTTTTGATACTTTCCTTTGGCAAATATGGCCAGCCTCAAGTGAACCATCAGAAGATTGCTTTCCTTGAACCAAGGTTCTAAAAAGCGCTAGGCGCTAGTCGGGCGGTGGGGGGCTGCCTAAGCGCCTAGGCGGGGCCTAGGCAGCGCCTAGACGTTTTGCCTTTTTTTTAATTATTTTAATTATTATTTTGATATTATATAATATATATATGTTTAAAAATTAATATAAGTTCAAGATTATCCCAAATCATTATTTTAAAGAACAAGTATATAACCATAATTCAAGATTGAGTGATTAACAAGAACAAAAGCAAACATGGTTCGCCTAGCCAGCCTCAGCCCGCCTGGTCCGCCTGGCCAGCCTGATCCCGCCTAGACTGCCTAGGTGGCCGCCTTTCCCCGCCTAGCTCCGCTTGGAAGGTTGGTCGCTTTTTTGGAGCGCCTAGGGCCTAGGCGAGGCGGTGGGGGGTCACCTAGCGCCTAGGCGGCCGCCTGGGCCACTTTTTAGAACACTGCCTTGAACCCAACAAATCTTGGATGTGTTGCCAATATTGTCAAAATCGCATATGCGATCTAGCGATTTAACTTCCAGATTGCATATGCATTGCATTTGCGCAATGTGGTCACATATGCGATCTTCACTGCATTTCCTTTGACATCAGCCTTGGGATTATCCGGTACTGTGTACAACAGTTCAAGTTATATTTTAAATGTTTTTTTTTTAGGAAAGTTATATTTGGAAATTGTTAAGTTGTTTTGCACTTCTGCAGAGAATTTTGGTTGATTAGTATATGTTTTCTTACAGTATTTGAATTTCCATTTGATTTGTCATGATTCATGGATATTTGGGGTCAATTTATTACTTATTAGGGGTTATTAGGTATAGACCCACTATAACAGTGTTGAGTTACAATAAGTTCAACAAATAGTTTCGGTTTACATACAGTCCACAAAATGATTTGAGATTAAGCAACGATCTATGTATAACAGTTGTAGGCTTAAGGGATCCTTTGTTAACCGTTTTTTATGAGTTTTTTTTTTTTTCAAAATACCAAATCTGCCCATGGGATACTCACCCACATAAAATCAACACACTTACTATTGTTTTTGTTGCTATAGTGATTTTTGGATTGCTACAGTGATTTGGGTTAGGTTTAGGTTTATGTTAGGTTTTGGACTACTACAATGATTTGGGGTAAGGTTATGTTTAGGGTTCAGGTATATAAGTAGGGTTAGAGTTTCACAACACGAATTCCGAAACGTTTTTGTCGTATTGTGAAATCGGTTTAACTAGATGGTAAATGGAAGGCATATGTGTCATTTTATCATCTGTTGGACCTATTATTCCATCTTTACGGTGGATCTTTTATGATATATTAGTTGTGTCGGAACCAACAGTTAATAGACTGTTATTAAATGGATCTAACGCAATCTCCCCCTACTTATACCTGGAATATTGTTTATTCTTTCTTTTTTCCTTCTGCTTTTGCTGATTAAGTTGTCGACAACAATGCTAATAATCAATACTAATATTAGTTTTTTGATAATTTACTATTTAAGTTCTTCACATAAGTTATTATTCGAGGGCATTGGCAGGTCAGAAGAAGTCATTGCGAGAATTGTTTAATTTGGGCAAAGAGTGATATCGTAGGACGAGATGTTATGAAGCTAACCCAAGATGTTATGGTATGACATTCTTGTTTTACTTCATGATTTGAAAGCCAGGGGTATAGAAATTCTAGAAGACTCTCTCGAACAATTTTTTCACGAAAAAATTATTATTTTTTACGTAAAATCCCCAAGATTAGTCCGCCTCTTTTTTCTCCGTAATCGGTAGTTAGTTCATGCTTCTCTCTGCCTGTTTTACAGGTTGGGTACATAGTGATGACAGATCCTCTAACTGGTGCCACAAGCAACCTACTAAGGATGAAGGGCGCCAAGGTGGTGGGTGTGTACCACCCTTTGATTGATGGCAAACTTCTGCGAATCTTACACCAGTAAGTCTCTTTTATTTGGCATCACTGCTTTGTGTACATGATAGGATTCATCAGATGGATGCCTAATGGACTTGTCTTCTTCTTTTTTTTCCTTTTTCTTTTTCGATAATTAACTCTAAACAGGAGCGGCAAGAAAGTATACGCTTGGACTGTTGATGAGGTTGCATCGATGCGTAGGATGCTGTATGAAGGCGTCGATGCCATCGTCACAGGCCGGCCCTCCGTCCTTCAGGGACTCATGCAGGACATGAAAACAGAGTGCCTCGAGGATGGATTCCCTTTGCCTTGAGTCGGCACGTACTGCCTCTCGCATGCTTTGATTATTCAACCAGCAATTCATTTTGATTCTTACACCGTCGATTTTGACGAAAGATGATGGGGCCAGAGAGCTTTTGATTTGCAAGGATTACCTTGCTTCTCTGTCACCTGACCCAGTTTCGAAATTAAATGTGAAGTGGGTTGGTGAGAAGGGAGAGATCTCTCTTTGGCTTTACCATAACCATCAAGCCATGTTCCATCTTACTTGGGGTCGGCTTTATGAATCCTTCTTCGCCATTCATTTATATTTAGGGCATTGTCCTTGTGATATTCTTTGGCGGTTTGAAAACATATGCGAATGTTTTTAGCGAGTCATCACAAGATATCATGGTCTCGACAGCTTCCCCCACAGGTGTATCGCACTCAGCCCATAGTGCTTCTCATCCAACGTCTGCAATTCAAATTTATACAGTGGTGGTGCGAATCGAGCGGCTACTGTATGAAACCCGTTGCAACCATAGGTGATCCAAACTCACCATAAACGGTTTTTTTTTTTTTTACGATTACTAGAGCATGCACGTGCGTCTCTGTGTGTAACGAGATGAGTTGGCCGAAGTGGGATGCGATCGTGGGGAGGGTCTTGTGCAGTTCGGATAAAAACTATGTATATCAATATGACTTAAGTACGCTTGATAATATTTATGTTTAACATTGTTTTTTATCCAAGAAAAGGGTAGCAAGGGTTATTGGTTCGTTTCGGACCAGTTTGATTTTATATATATATATATATATATATATATATATATATATATATATATATATATAGGGGGCGGGGAGCCTGCACCCGACCCCTGCGATCCACCTCCGACAGCCTCTTCCCCTCCACCTCCGACAGCCCTTTCCCTTCCACCTCTGGCAGCCCCCTTCCCCTAGCACCTCGATCTCTCCCCCTCCGTCCCCGATCGTAGCCCTGACCTTCCCCTCCGGTGCCAATTGCTGCGATCGGGGCCGGAGGGGGAGAGATTGGGGTGTTAGGGGAAGGGGGCTGCCGGAGGTGGAAGGGAAGGGACTGCCAGTGCTGAGGGTGAGAGCGATTCAATGGTCGGAGGGGAAGGGGGCTGCCGAAGCTGAGGGCGAGTGCGATTCACCGGCCGGAGGGGAAGGGGGCTGCCGGAGCTGAGGGTGAGAGCGCCTCCCGTGGTCGGCTGTGTGTCGGCAGCCGCCCAAGGTCGAGGGAGAGAGAGAGAGAGAGAGAGAGAGAGAGAGAGAGAGAGAGAGAGATGGGTTCAACTGTGTGTATTACAGCTGTGAAATAAATTTTTTTTAAAAAACCAACGGTTGGATCGCTGGAATCGGATGGCTATGAACTGACAGCCTAATTTCAAATTAGGTTGTCACCTCATACCCCGTATTATATATATATATATATTGTGAAATGAGAGAAAAGAAATTTTTTTCTCGTTCCGTATATCTCTATATAGAATCCATATTTATAAAACAAGATTACTTCTTCTTCAAGTAAACAAGGGATAAAGATATGGATTATAAGGATAGATATCTTAAGAAATATTCTCCATAGGAGATGAATATGGGCAGCTACGTATAAATCTATTTACAACTCTACTGATTAGATGTCTATCATTCAATGCTAGTTGCCTCAATAATACCTTACTAAAGAAAACCCAGCGAAAAAAAAACCAAAGCTAAGGAAAAGAGTACAATATTTTTCAGGATCAATGAATTATTGTTGGACACGCTTAGTGTTGCATCGTTACAAACCTTTCCTAGAAAAATTATAGTGGGGCAAAACCTAGTTAAAGGAAAAGAGTACTACATGCAATCTCCTAAGATGCATACTTTTGGATACCCTCCTCAAATAGTTACTCCCCTTGATAATAACAAATTTCAATTTGTCTAATGATTAAGCTGACGCATACCAATAGCATACACCATTTTCTGAAAAGTGGAGTTTGGCACGACTTTGGCAAAATGTCTGCAACATTGTCATTGGAGCGGATCTATTTGACTTCAATTTCATGGATTTTATGAAGGTCATGTATGTAGAAGAACTTTGGTGAAATGTGCTTGGTCCAATCTCCCTTGATATAAACTCCTTGGATTTGAGCAATGCAAGCAGCATTATCTTCACATATAATGGTTAAAACATATGTGGTTGGAGGTAGTTGACAAGTGCTTTGAATATGTTAAATTAAGGATGTGAGTCAAACACATTCTCGGCTTGCTTCAATATTTCTGAATGGTTGGAGGAAGTGACTACCAATGTTTGCTTAGTAGAACTACATAAGATAAAGACATAACATGTTAGTGAATGGAAAGAGAGGGATCTCGACTAAAATGATGATTATGTTTGATGTTCTTTAGAATTTCAATGAAAATCAAAACAAAGATTTTTTTATATAAGTCGTTGCACGCGAGTTAAGGGGGCTACTCTTGCTTGCTTGTTCTTCAGTCGCTTGTTTCGATTGTTCGAGGGTTGCTATATGACAAGTTGGCGTAGGACAATATCTTGCAAAAAGATTGACAGAGAAATGTATGTTCAATCTTGAGCATTGTGCTAATTATAGCAGTGCACCAATAACAATTAAATATGGTACTTTTGGATTTAGGATCATCTCATCATTCTTCTTAGAACAGTATGAGTCTTTCTTAATATCAGGGGACCGGACTACCATGGGTGTACTAAATGGATGTACTTTGTTCATGTTAAAGTGCTTCAAGACCTTCTCAGTATACTTCGATTAATGTACTAAGAGAGGAGGAGGGGTGAGGTTGGGGGGTTCAGAGGATAGCATGGGGGAGAGGCGGCTGGGGTGGCAGACGGTGAGGGACGAGGGTAAGTGGAGGCAGTGAATGGGCTGCAGGTGATGGAGGGTGAGGTCGGGGGGGTTCAGAGGATGGGGTGGTGATGGGTTGAAGGCAGTTGGGGATTGGATTCGGGGGTGGCTTGAGACGGGGTGGTGAGTCGAGCTGGAGAGAGGCCGGAGTGGGGTGGGGCGCGACCGGAGGGATCAGGCGACCGGTGTGCCGCAGAGAGAGCTCGGGGAGAGGGTGAGAGAGAGAAAGAGAGAGGGTGTCTGAAGAGGGGGGTGGGGGTTAGGGTTTCGGCTGCATGGCTCTGATACCATGTTAACCTCTGAGGGATGATTGTATTAGGGTCTAAACCCGAATATATATATATATACACAATGATTAAGGTGCATAACCCACATGTTACCGAGGTGGGACTAAGTATATTACACAATTGTTAACATAACCAATCGAATTGTTACCCTTACCAACAAATTGTTATACTTTGTTGGAGGAATTGTTCGTGTTGCTGGATCGGTTAGGCGAATTGTTAGTCTTGCTGGATCGGTTAGGCCGGCTGAATTGATACTATTGCTGGACGATTTGTGCTAATACAAGCACCGAGTAAGATAAGCCTCTTGATGGACAGATCAGCTGCTGGGACGGGCCCACAAGGCCCTACCCCTTGCACAACATTCGTCCAAGCCGACGCCGCCACCTTCAAGGAGCTCGTCCAGCGCCTCACCGGCCCCCACGACGAGCCCCACCACCCCTCACTGCCGCCTCGGCCCATCGACGCCGCCGCCGCGCCCTCCAAGGTCGCCGGCGTTAGACGGCCGACGTTCAAGCTCCAGGAGAGGAGGCAGCTCTCGAGGTCGAAGCTGACGATAGTGAAGCCCGGCCCGGCGGCCGATGCAGGCTCACCGTGGAGGGCCCCCTCTCCTCTTTCATCGGGCCATGCACCGAGCCCGCTGACGTCCCCTTCGACGGAGCTGTCCAACCTCCTCATCTGCGAGGAGGGGAGCCCGTCAGGTACGGGCTTGAACGAGGAGGAGGAAGAGCGGGCGATCAAGGAGCGGCGGTTCTACCTGCACCCCTCGCCCCGGTCCAGGATGAGGAACGCCGAGCCGGAGCTGCTGCCACTGTTCCCGGTGACTTCGCCCACCACCGGAAATCCAACGATGCCTCCACTCTAGTTCAGGTCCCACCCTGATCGATGTGGACCGATGGGTAAATATGCGGGCATAATTAACTTCCTAGCCTCTTGGACTTCGAGATGTGGATTTTTTTTTATTTTCCTTTTTATTTGGGGGGCAAAGTCAAAATAACCCATATTTTTATCATGTGACTGTTGGGTTTTTTTATTTTTTATTTTGCTTTTTATTTTTTTATTTCATCATGTTCTGCAGGGAGAAATATTCTGCTAGGAGAAATATGTAACTGTTGGGTTGTTTGTAATTAAGTTTGGATTAGCTTTGTTTATCGGAAAAAAAAAAAAAACCGTTATTAGATTTTGCATGATATATGCAACTTAATTTTTTTTTAAAGTCTTGTTCAAAAAAAAAATTATAGGCGTAATGTGCCTAAGGTCCCTGACAACTGCTTACTATAGTGATAAGGATTGACAGCAAGATGGTTTTACACTAGGTCCTCCCGTTTGAAAAAAGGTTTATTTTATTCTTAGTCAGTTTGAAAAATAATCATTTTATCTCTACACGTAGCTGTATAATGAAAACACATGCAGAGTAACATTTCGATAATATAGAGTAACATTTGCTATATTGATTTTCTTGTAGAAAAAATATATTAAAAGGATATTTGATTTTTAAAAAAAAGATTCCACTACAGTAAAATCATTGTAGCAATTATAATGCTTTTATCACGAATTGTTACTCTTTGTTACAATAGTAGCAATTATTACTCTTTATTATCGAATTGAGTAATAATTGTATATTGTTACTTCTTTGTTGCAGTGAAAAGTAGCTTTTGTGATTTTAATATTATTGACATTTTTGTTATTTGAAAGGAAAAAAAAGTCAACGGAGAAACTTACTTTAAAAGTATTTTTTCGGAAAGGATCTTGATGCAAAACCATCTTGTTGTCTATCCTTCAGATTAAATGATCTATATTGTCAGGGACCTATCACTAAGTCCCTCAAAATTCTTTCGACTACCCACTTGCAGGACAGCCTTGATGTCGTTAAATGCCACAAGGCACGCAATACCATGGACACCGGACTCGATCACTAACTTTCTAAAAACTAAGCGCATGTAGCATGACCGACCAATAGCAACATGTCTTTTTTTTTTTTGGTAGGAACCAATAGCAATTTCACATCCGACACGGCAGACCCAACACGAAGTTAGCGGGTCTGGGTTAGAACTAAACGGATTCGGGTCGTAAACGGGTCAACACGATAGACCCGTTTAATAAACGGGTCGGGTCCGGGTTTAGGGTCTGGACACGGTAGATCCGGGAAGACCTGTTTAGAATTCAACGGGTCGTGTCGGGTCTACTCACAATCCGATACTGTAATATATAGTATCAGCGGGTCTATCGGGTTAGGTCGGGTCGAGTCGGATCGGGTCAACTGAATAAACCCATGTGGTAAACAGGTCGGGTACGGATTTAGGATCTAGACACGATTAGTTAAACGGGTCGGGTCCGGGTCTAGGGGTTTTGGACAGGATCCGAAACTAAGCACGACACGAACCCGACCCGACCCATTGCCGCCCCTAGTCTGAAGTAATATTTCCGAGAGTAATGCTATATAGCCAACTCGTTTGTAAACTTTTGGTTGCCAACTTCACGTGAGATGTCCACAGCTGGCAGCTGCTCATCGGCCAGAGGCTATGTTCAACGAAAGACTGTGATCGTGCCATGTGAAGTTGTACACGAGTTGGCTACATAGCATTTACCTATTTCTGGCTCTGCGGGTCCTATCTTTGGATCCAAGTTTGAACATGTGGTGCGTTGGTATTGGTCGGTCATGCTACAGGTCATACAATTGGGTCAATAAGTTTTTTTCTCGAGCTCTGTAATTCTTTTATCATCGTTGGGATAAAAAGCATACTTATTTTGTTACAAATCTAAAGAGAAAAATGGTTGATAATTAGGAGTAAAGTAAACTACATGTGGGTGATTTTAGAAATTCCAACAAATGTGAAGTACAAAGAGAGTGTCTCTCTTCTTGATCTGTTGTTCGTCTCACGGGCAGCTTACACTACGGATGCGCAAAGAGTTCCAGAGCAATGATTTTTAGAATTCCACTCAAATCTGGTTTACTTTACTTTACTTTATATGAGAAAAAGCAGGCCTTTGGCGGTTGCGTGTTAAGACTCACTTGAAGCTTCCCATAGTGTACGCAATCAACTTACTTTACTTTACTTTACTTTACTTTACTTGGCCTGCAGAAGATACAGAATTCCTTTAACGAGAGCAATGTAAGCTTCAAAATCAAACTGCTCGTAGGAGTAGGATTCTGCGACCCTATTTTGTCGATGACATCTGATAGAAATCATACTACAATAATTTCATACCATAACGAAGAAGATACTACGATAAGTGATTAACAATGATTGGTGCAACAAAGGCTACCGTTCCATTGAAGCTCTGGACCTCCTTGACGTTCGTTGGGGATGGCATCTCTATAGCGACCTGATCTGATCCGGATTGGCCTCGATCCCATATTCCATTGAAGCTCTTAAACTCCATGACGTTCTTCGGGGACGTCATCTCGGTAGTGACTTGATCTGATCCGGATTGGCCTATGTCCGGTGAATCATTGCGGCAACCCTGACGAATATTCGTGGCTATAGAGATTACCGAAGTTCTAACCATGAAAGTCATCAAAAAAATGTTTAATCATGTGCGTCGATCTTCGTTCTGAATCGTCTTTGATTCCCTCAGATTGCCATAGAATAAGCCAAGTTACTTCAATGGCCGTCGCTTCAGCAACAAATTTTTCTTTGTTCGAAAATATCCACTTCACTTGTCTGCGATAATCAAATTGTTTTGTGCTAGCATTTTGCAATCAGCATCAAACCCGAGCTTTCGCAAGCAGCGGCCGCCCTTTTCTGTGAAATTTCTGCTAGCCAGCTTCCTCGAACTCTCGGGGTGCCTCACTCACTCAGAATTCTGAACTTTTTATAGTTACACAGATTTTCTCCGCAAAGTTCTCAGTTGGATGTCACCATGAAGAAGATAATGACAGTCCGAGTAAACTCGAAGGCCTTTACTATCAACCTCCCCCTACTATAAGACCTTTCAAGAGGGGAAGTTTCGTTCTTGACAGTGTTGCTTCAAAGGAGTAATGTCCTTCAAAACCTCCTAACCATCAAGCCCTCTGAACAGATGGCACTTGCATTTGTTGATCCAAACTTCTCAACATATTGTAGATGAAGGATCTATGTGGATGAGATAGGTCACCGGCCACAAACACTTGCCTCGTCCTCTCGACCTCGATCCAGCTGCATCCAGCAGGCTTCCTCAGATCCTTACTCTTCATCAGTTTCCGCACACGCTCCACGCCATCCCACCTCCCATCAGCCGCGTAAATATTTGACATCACCACATAGTTCCCAATGTTCCCCGCCTCCACATCAAACAAGTGGTCCGCCACGAGTCCCCCAATCTCCACCTCCCCGTGGATCTTACATGCTCCAAGCAGCGTCCCCCACACATTAACGTTCGCCTCACAAGGCATATCCATAATGAAATCATATGCTTCTCTCAATCGTCCTCCCCGAGCGAGAAGATCCACCATACAGGCGTAGTGCTCCATCGTAGGTTCAATACCATGGATCTCATTGATGGACTTGAAATGCTTCCGCCCCTCATCTACGAGCCCGGCATGACTGCAAGCTGAAAGAATGGTAGTCAAGATAACATGATCTGGCTTTATATCTAAATCAATCAGTTCATAGAAGATCTTGAGCGCCTCTTTTGCCATCCCATGCATCGCATAGCCTCCGACCATCGCAGTAAATGTTACCAAGTCCTTCTGGGGGCTTGCTCTAAAGAGCTTGTGCGCGTCGTTTACGCATCCACATTTCGCGTATGTGTCCAAAAGAGCTCCTTCGAGATGGAGGTCAAGGATAGAGGTTCGGATCGTGTAGCAATGGCACTGTTTTACAAGACGAACTGAGGCCAGCCGTGCACAAGCTGCAAGGATGCTCACAATGCTCACCGTGTCAGGCTGCATTCCTTCATCCTGCAACTCCACGAATAGGCTCAGAGCCCGATCGATGTGGCCATTCTGAGCAAAGACTTGAATCATTAGATTCCAAGTGGTGAGATCCTTCTCATACATCTGATCAAAGATCTTCTCCGCATCCTCCTGGCAACCATGTTTCAGAAAACCAGAGATCATCGCATTGCTTGTGATTACATTCTTTCCTGTCAAGCTTCTGAAGGTTCTAGATGCGCTCTCCAGGCTTCCACATTTGGCATAAGCATCAACTATTGCATTCCCAACTGTTGGTTTACTTCCTAAACTTGCTCGAAACGAATACCCATGAACTTCCCTGACCTTGCTTATGCCAAGGAAAGAGCATGCCTGAAGAACACTTAGAACAGTCACCGAGTCGGGTTTTATTCCTTCACAATTCATTTGATTCAAGAGGTCAATAAGCATCTCCCAATGCCGGTTATCTGCATAAGCCGTCAGCATTGCATTCCATGATATAAGGTCTTTCCTTGCAATACCCTTGAAAGCTCGTAACGCATCATCCAGCTCACCGCATTTCCCATAGAAACTGATGAGAGCATTTCCTAAGGATGTCTCTTGGCGAAGCGTAGGGTGGTGGAGGACATAATCATGGATCTTCCTCCCCTCTCGGATATCATGCAATTGGGCACAAACAGGGAGCACACTGATAAGAGTGATCGAATCAGGCTTGATCCCACCTAAAAGTAAATCGTGGAACGAATCCAATGCTCTCAAGAACCATCCATTCATGGCGTATCCATTGATTACAGCATTCCACGTAACAAGGTCTCTCGAATGCATGTTCCTGAAGATTGATTCAGCTCCCTTCATGTCTCCAGCCTTTGAGTAATGTGTCACAAGTGCATTACAAACAGACAGATCAGTCTCCAATGAAGAACGCAGCACATAACCATGGATTTCTTTTCCATGAAACCACCCATTGTCTACCAATGAACAGATCGGAAGAACATTTGCAACTGTCGCATAATTAGGCGGGAAACTCATGGAGACCATCTGACAAAACAATCCTAAGGCTTCAGCAAACAACCCATTTTCAGTGAAACCCGCAATCATTGAATTCCACGAGATGACATCCTTGCAAGCAATGAGACGGAACACGGTGTGGGCATCATCCATGACACAACCGCACTTTGCATACATCGACACGAGTGCATTCTCCACCAGCGTCTCCGATTCCAATCCAGTCTTGATTGCGTATCCATGGACGCTTTGCCCGGGCCTCACAATCTTCAGCTTTGCACAAATGGGAAGAACAACAGCGATGGTTATCGCGGTAGGGCTGATCTCCCAATCATCATGCATCGAACGGAACACATCCAATGCCTCCATGTGAAGCCGTGCACGGGCATAGCCCGTCAAAAAGACATTCCACGAGACAGAATCTCGCTGACCCATGTCCTCGAAAACCCTGTGAGAATCGCGAAGCAGGCCAAACCTGGCGTACATGTCCATCAATGCCTTCTGAACTGCCGATATCATATCGTAGCCTCCCTTTACCGCAAACCCATGAAAGGATTTTCCCAGTCCGGCATCAGAGAGCGCCGCCGCGGATGACTTGATGGCGGCCGCGAACGAGAAGCAATCAGGCCTTAGCTTGACACCCTGCATCCATGTGAACAGTGAAAGCGCGTAATGGTATCGGTGATCGGCCGCGTGGTTCCGGATCATTGCATTGCATGACTTGTTATCTGGTTCAGGCATTTCATCAAGCACCTTACATGCAATCTGGGTCCAAGAATTGGAAGATGGGTGTGATTGGGGGGGTAGGACAAGCTTGGCTCCATGAAAGGGCTCAAAGGTCTCTGGTAGGAGGCTGGCCTCGTCTGCTGTCACGATACTTCTGTCAAGGAGTCTCAGAGGATGAGATGATGGGGAACTGGAGAGGCAGGTTTTGGTTCTGAGATGGGATAAGTAGCGGGCACCAACCATCTAGGCCGAGCCCATGAGTCCCTATGCGACTTGGCCAAGAGGTTTAGATCCGAGCTCCTTAACGTTGATAATGATTGTGAAAGACGAGAGCCTAGGGTTTTATCTAGGGCTGCAAATTTCGGACCCTACACGGCAGACCCGACACGAAATTAGCAGGTTTGGGTCAGGGCTAAACGGGTTTGGCTTGTAAACAGGTCGACACGATAGACCCGTTTAATAAACAGATCAGGTCCGGGTTTAGGGTCTAGACACAGTAGACCCGGGAAGACCCGTTTAAAATTCAACAGGTCGTATCGGGTCGGGTCTACCCGCAATCCGATACTGTAATATATAGTACCAACGGGTCTATCGGATTAGATCGGTCGAGTCCGATTGGGTCGGATCGGGTCAACTGAATAAACCCGTGTGGTAAACGGGTCTTATCAGGTCTACCCATTTATTAACAGGTCGGGTACGGGTTTAGGATCTAGACACGATTAGTTGAACGGGTCGGGTCCGGGTCTAGGGGTTTTGGACACAACCCGAAACTAGACACAACACGAACCCGACCCAACATGACCCATTGCCACCCCTAGTTTTATCCAAATCAAAGACGGACACATGAGCTGAAAGGCAGAAGTATCATATCTTGCTTTTTATTAAAAATCACTTTTTATGAGATATTCCCTCATTAAATAGCAACATATGATATAATGACTTTTTTTTTACGGAATAGTAGCACGGGTTGCTACAGTGATTTTACTATACTAGCTACAGTGAAATTACTATAGAAGCTATAGTGATTTCGTCATGACGGCTAAAAATAACTACTATAACGATGTAACTCAATTTTAAGCAAATATTGAGTATCATTTTGTATACTTAAGTACTATTTGAAACCAATATAGAGATTTTGACCACCATTTATAATGATACTCTTTTTTTTTTTTTTTTTTTTGAGATCGGCGGGTGTCCCGAAACCTTTCGGGCAATGGCCCACTTCAGGCTCGGACTAATCCCTCCGGGAGTGAAGCCCGACCCAGTCGGCGATTCCCACTTCACTCCTGGGTAAATCGAGGGGAGGAAGATGATACTCAGTGCTATATGAAAACGATACTCAGTGCTATAGTGATTTCATTGTGGGGAATTGAGTATCATTTTAAATAAATATAACAGCTGCAACTTGGGCTGGTTGGACCCGACCCAACCCGAATATTGGATGGGTTTGGGTTGATGTATTTGAAAATTGGGTTGGGTTAGGGTTGAAAAAATACAACCCGAGTTGAATTTGGGTCGGGCTCGGGTTGAGGGGTCGGGCAGCCCGACCCAACCCGAACCCGAGTATCCATGTATATCTATGAGTTTGTGATATATAGGTACCAATCACAACCAACCCGAGTACATATATATTGAGGGGTCGCAACAACATTCATCTGTTTCATCCAATCACATATTATTTATTTGCTTCTTGCTTAACAAATAAAGACATTATCTAATTATCTAGTAAATTGCATTAATAGAAATGTAAAAAAGTTGTATGGCAGTGTTAGCAAGTATAAATTCTTTTTACATTTTGATCTTCAAAGAGTAAAATTTTAAACAATAAGTATATCCCGAACCTGCACAACCCAACTCATCCTACCAACTTGGGCTAACCCGAGTCCAACCTGAGCATAGAAATTTTTGCTTGAGTTGGACTTGGGCTGGGCATCTCGAGTTGGAGGTTGTGTTGGGTTAGGGTTGGGGGTTTTAGCACTTGGGTTGAGCTTGGGTTGACCCCCAACCCGACCCAACCCGCTCGAATTGCAGCCCTAAGTGAAATCACTCAATCGCATGAAATGATACTCATTGCTAATATGATTCCATTGTAAGGAATTGGGTATCATTGCTAAAATTGAGTATAATTGTTACAGTGGTTTAACTGTATCAATGTCTTTTTAGTAGCCATGATGAAAATCCTTATATCTACTACAGTGTTTACACTATAGCAGCTACAATGAAATCACTGTAACAACCACAGTGATTCCACTCAGTTTCAAAACTAATCATTCCATTGGGATCGAGGGTAACTATATAGGTAGTGACAGTTTTAGTAAATATGGTAAGTTACCATGGCCATATTAGTCATATAGAGACTCATTGAGCCGTTGCTGATAAACTGTGGACCTGAACTAAGAGGAGAAAGTTGTCGGGACCACTCCTTAAATAATACTACAAAAAAGGATTGTATGATATCTCCTTCCCCCCCCCTCTCTCTTCTTTTTTTATAGGAAGAATAGCCCCACTATCCCATCCTCCATTGTCCCTTACCAGTGTATACTATCCTGCCTTCCATAACCCCAGCCTTCTGAACCTCCATAACCCATCATTGATGTGGACCACACTAATGGATCGCAAATATACATGATGATATTCCTCGACAAAAGGTCGCTTAGGTAGAACGAATAATAGATAGTCAAACAATACAAACCACACAAGCAATACGCAAATAGAAGAAACAAGATACAAACAGAAATCACACCAAGAGAAAGAGGCAGAGATTTATTGAGGTTCGGCAATGATGCCTATGTCCTCCAGTCATGCCAACTTCAACTATGTTTCAAAAAAATAGAGGAAATTGCCTTATTACAAGAGTATCCTCATTTCCCCTCTTAAGCCCTCAAGGTTCTTCTCAAAACTTAATCTAGCGAACAATAATCTCTCTCCTTCAGCCTAGTTTGAGCACTTTCGTCGTGTAGTTACAAAGGCTGATTTTATCTAGAGGTCTCAGGATCATCCTTTGTTTGTGCAGTCTGCATCGCAGGACCAGACTATCATTCTTCTCTACGTGGATATGATCCTTATAGGTGATGACTCGGGTGCCATTACGGCATCTACAAAACTAGTTTATGAAGCCTCATGATCATTTATGCTACTTTTCTTGGCCTTGAGATTGCTCAAGGCAAGCAAATGATTCTGCTCTCCCAGCATAAGTATATTATTGACATCCTTAGCCGATTTTCTCTTTTCGATGATCGCACCGCTGCCACTCTACTCGAGCTTTATGTTAAGCTTCGACTTACAGATCGACAGCAAGCCTCTTTCGGATCCTAATCTGTCCAAAGAGATTATCGGTCAGTTGATCTATCTCTGCATCGCCATACCCGATATTGCATATACAGTTAATATTATCAGCCAGTTTGTTGAAGCTCCTCGCTTTGATCACTACGGTGCCCTCCTACGGATACATCGGTACCTTTGAGATACTATCACTCGATCACTCTTTTTGTCCACTATTTCGTCTCTTGTTCTACGTGTATACTCTGATACTAATTGCATTGGAGATTCGACTACTCGATGCTCGACCACTAGCTACTGCATGTTTCTTTGAGATCTCTCATCTTATGGCGCAGCTAGAAGGAGAAGGTTGTTTCTCTCTCCAGCACCCAGCGCCACAATAAATGTACAGGACAAATAAATGTAGAGGATGAAAACGTCCTCCACAATATTTTAAAGTTTCTTTCGAATACCCATTTCTCTGAACCAACCAAACATTTGTTGGAGCTGCTCGCCACCGTCGGAGCTGCTCGCCGTAGCCGACGAACCGAACCTAAACCTAAACCTAAACCCAAGATCCCATGGGATGAACCCTAAATCTAGGAATTCTAAACCTAAACCTAAACCCAAGATCACATAGGATGAACCCTAAATCTAGGAATTCTAAACCTAAACTAACCCTTCCGGCCCTTGTTTCTTCTCGTCTCCGCAGCTCGCCGATGTCGCCCCGGTGGCGGCGAGCAGCTGCACCTCGAGATCACGCCCGTTGTCGCCGCCGCCACCACCTCTGCTGCTGTCGCCAGAGATCGCCATGGTTGCTCATGCTCAAAGCCGGAAATAAAAGGTGTGGGTATTTTTGAGTTTCTTAAGAAAGTCAAGGACCATATGTTAACATAAATACTTCACTATCCTCCATCTTGGAGAGGATTAATCACCAAGTAACAAAAAAAAAAAATTTACCATGTTTGTGCTGATCTTCTCAAAAAATCTAGTACTAAAAATTGAGGTAGAATCCTAAATCTAATCATTCCATTGATCACATGCCACCACTGGCGACTGACCACCACTAGTCACCGCTGCCAGCACCCCTTTTCACCTTTATTTGTTGAATTCGAACATAGAGACAGCATATTGTCTTTTTTAAACTTTTACTATTAGAACACAAATGTTTAAACTTTTACTATTCGAGCACAAATATTGCTTTCTTATTTAAGGGGAGATTATGGTAGCCCTAGGTTTGATCGAAAGTCATTGAGAGCAAAACCCTCAGAGATAGAGCAATATAACCCGATGGCTAGGGTTTCTTGCAGACGCGTGGAAGAAGAGACTAGGAGGTGCAAGAAGGGGGTTTATCTACGGCTTCTCGGCACGTCTTTCTCGGCTTCGATCGCTGCGGGTCTTCTTCTCTCTTGAGATCTTCATGTCCTCTCTGATCTTTCGGAGTTTCTCTACTCTGTGTTATGGTGTTCAGAGAGGCATCATAGAGTATTTTGCATAGATCTGACAAACAGAAACCCACCGCTTGTGTATTCTATTGATCGTGATAATCCAATTCCTAGCACAACGCTTCCGATTGCACTCAACTGATCACCGGTTCCTATCGCCAGATCCCCGTAACCATTACTTCCATGAACACAGACTTGAAGA
Source organism: Chamaelirium japonicum (assembly GCA_947650365.1). Taxonomy (NCBI): domain Eukaryota; kingdom Viridiplantae; phylum Streptophyta; class Magnoliopsida; order Liliales; family Melanthiaceae; genus Chamaelirium; species Chamaelirium japonicum. The sequence continues at coordinate 32,313,222 of OX393556.1, forward strand.
CAAAAGTCTCAGTTCAGCAAATTGGTTGCCAGGAAATGGACAAGCTCATAACTCTGGCTTACAAGACTTCCACCCAAGATGTACGATGACGTCGTGTTTCGAGCACTTTGCCCACTTCCCACTTCGGTCGGAATTTTTGGGGAGTTCAGCTTCGGAGCTCTTTGGTCCCGGAAGTGGAGGGACCCCGGAAGTCCAACTAACACCGAAACCCGCCCACTTCACCAGCTTCCACCACTTCAAGCTAGGGCAAACAAACACGTCCCACCCCAAGTGAATGGCTTGAAAAGAAAGAAAATATTCCCACGCAAATGAATCAAAAACCCACTAGACAAAGCCTACATCATATAACACATATATTCTATTTACTTGAACGTTGGAGAGAGAGAGAGAGAGAGAGAGAGAGAGAGAGAGAGAGAGAGAGAGAGAGAGAGATGTAGAGAGAGAGAGAGAGAGAGAGAGAGACTACATCCCATCTTGAGGTACATCACCCCAAAATACCGATCAGATAAAAACCACCCCATACCGCTATCCCCTCATAATCCAGTAGTAGCCTGCTGCCCGCCTCAGCTTGACCCAGATGGGCACCATCCCAACCAAGCAACAAAAACAGAACCAAAGATGCCACCAAAACAGTGTGGGGGTGCAGCGCGTGCCCCATGCTTCCATCCAACCAATTCGGTCGGCACCTGACGCAAGAGCACGCTTTTCTTGCATGCAAAAGAGAATCACAGCCCATGTTGCGCCCAATAGGCTGGTCGGAGAAAGGGTCCCCACACTACCGACACATCACGGGCACTACCATACATCACTCTATTTCGACTAAGGTGGTGGTCACGCCTGGCGTCAGCAGCAGTCCTTATCAGCAACCAACCGACGCCTGGTCCTCATGCTCTACCCGGCCGGCGTCAGCATCGGAAGACGGATTCCTCGCTCCGGGCCTCGCCGCCTCGCCCGCCTTCGGTGACAGCCTCTTCGCCTCCTCGCACGTGTAGATGTATATCTTCCTCACGATGCTGCAGAACTCACTGCACGTATACAGAATGCAGAGACCCATAAATTACTATCACAGATTTATACAATCTTAATAGAAAATTTCTCCAAGATTGGGGATTATAGGACATTACTGCCATGGATCGTCGCCAACCAGCATCATGTCGTCCTCATCGTCGGTGTACACAACCTGCCATTTCTTGACTGTACCGGTGAGCTCCCCCTCGATGCTGAACATCTCTTCCAGCTTTTTGAGCAAGTCTTTGTATCCGTTGAATCTCGTCAAGTCCACTGCCCTCCCAACAGCCATCCCTCGCATGTGAACCTGCAGGAATCGATCAGACCTTCGATTACTCATCAATAATAACTTTGTAGAAATACCAGCTGTAAACAGCAGTTTAAAATCAAAAATTAGGAAATTAAGAAAAGGAAACAGGCAATCCAAATACCTTGGTGCAGCTGCGCATCTGCCGACTTTGGGGCTCGTGGGGCGACCTCAGGCATGATTTCTCTGGCTCGCTGCTGCCTGCAGCGGTGTCGGACCCGACAGCGTTGGATGGCTGGGACAGCCGATCGGCGTCGGCATCCAAAGATGCCACTGGTTGATCCTCTCCGACAGCACCGGAGATGGTAGCCACAGGCAACGCCGCCTCTATAGCGGGGCTTTGTTTTAACTGGATCCCAAAAAGCCTGCAGCCATTGCCGGTGTCAGGCTTCCTTTCGCATGGCTCTTTGAACGCCTCCGTTTGAGCTTGAGGTTCAGCCCTGATAGACCAGTACAACGGGTTGCTGGTGATTCCCGATGGTCCAGTGTTCCCATTGTATCCGACGGACACAGGTTCTGGCATCGATGAGAAAAGAGGTGTGGGACTAGACAGAGGATACAATTCTCGGCCTCGCTGTAACCCCGAGAGTGAGAAGGTTTGGTGGGTAGCCTCTGCTGGTGATTTCCACAAACCTGTACCCAAGGTGAGAGATGAGAATGCTGGAAGCACTGATTAGAGAATACAATGTATCATGTAAGCAAATGAGGGAGAGGATGTATAAACGACTCTCAGCTAGTAATTAATGTGGTGAAATGAGGTGGTTTTACAACTCGAAACACACCCAAGAAATGTGAAAGCTAACATCACAATTTATGCCCATTTAATCGTGCTGCCATGATTACATCTAGAAGCAAAGTGTGGTATGATAAGATTTTATTTTGATAGAAAAATAATGACTTTTGAACTGAAATGGGACTAAATAGGGTTTTATCATGTTCCGTAATATAATGCTCAGTTTGCCTGAAACCCAAATCAATAACATGCCAGCCTAAATACCTACCCAATGGACGGGCGCTGCTTGGTTCAGAAAAATTGACAACACTAAGCCATTAAATAGCCTTCTAAACCACAACTGTCAAAACTTTGAAGGAAAATGCTTCCTTACCAAACACAGAAGGAAGGTCTTGTGCTCTGGGTGAAACTGGTGGCCGTGCACGTTTATTTCTGGGTGCTGGTTGAGAGGTTGGAGGAGTAGCTGCAGCAAGTGGCTCCAACTCCCAGGGTGAAACTCTGTCTGGACGGGGAATAGATGAAGGTTCATCCCATTGGACCTGCACATCAATCCACAGATCAGTCTGAGATTATAGAATGATGATAAAGCAGTACAAGGCACAACAAGAATTACAAATAATAGGGAAAAGTTTGGCTTATTGGCCGGCTCGATCTGGTTTAAACCATAAAAGGTTGAAATTTTACATTTCAGTTATCATGAGTATCACATTGATCAACATCAATTTATCAATGAAGTCTTATTGAACTTCACGAGTTCCCCACCTGTCTCAATTAAACTTACTTCAAAGTTATACCTATAAGAGAATCATGTTACCTTCAAAGATCTCCATTCAGAATCAGCCCATCGAGAAGATACTGTGTCATCAACACCAATTATGGTGCCGCTGAACCTGTTAGAATGTAAAACAAGACCATTAAAAAAAAATTCAAAAGAATTCCTGAAATAGAGATTATTATCAAGTCATATAGACCATACCTTCTTTCTAGAGCTTCATCGCCCTCAAATTTCATCTTGAACCTCATTCCAACAGACAGTTTGTCATTCTTCGCTTCGAGATACTTGTTGACGCTTACGATAAACTCAGATCGACTTGTTCTGAAACAATGGAAATAAAAGTCAGTGTATTTTTTTAACTTCTGAAAAAAAAAAATTACTATACATAGAAGTGTTTTATAGGCAGTAACATTAAGAGTTAACTTGTGCATACTGGCCAAAATGAAAGCAGAAAATAATACAAAACAAAGATTTAGTCCTAAATGCTCCAATTCATTGTGTGTGTGTGTGTGTGTGTGTGTGTGTGTGTGTGTGTGTGTGAGAGAGAGAGAGAGAGAGAGAGAGAGAGAGAGAGAGAGTTATTGTGTATCTGTGCATGACCATGGATTATTTGGTTGACAGGTGAAAAGAAAGTAAAGAATAAGGCAGAACAGGATTTTAAAATTCGGAATCACACAAGTAAAATTAACAAAGCATCCAACCTTGGCTTGTAGAAAACAGAAAAAAGAGTCCCAGTAGATACAGCATGAGATGCGGTAGCCAGAACTCCAAGATGCATGCTGTGACTGGATATAACAGACGATGGCATGTTGTTCAGCTGTCTCATTAGCCGCCTAACACCAACTCGCAATTCACCATTCTCACCCCTGCCATATTATATAAGGCTCATCATTGCCAAGGTGGCGGGAGGAAGGTGCATGTTGCACAACTTACCCAAAAACTACGGTACACCAGGGAAGGATAAATGCAACAATTTACAAAGTATCAGACACAAGACACTAATTTCTTACCTTAGAAAGATAAATGCATCACCAGCGACCAATCTCTTTGAGCTCACGAAGACACTCCACCCCGTAGTGAGAAGATGCCGCCTTGGTTGTCCTGAAAAAAAAATGCAAATGAAATTGAGATGTCAATATAACTTAGCATTGTGAGGTCGATATCGATGCAAACTTAAATATGCTAGAACCTATAGTTTTCCCATAGTGGAATTGTTCTCAGATCCAACGATTTTCCCAATGGAATTGTTCTCGGATCCAAATCAAATCATTGTTTCAGTCGTGATCCGACTCCAACATGAAATACTAAACATGCATTTTTACATAGTAGCATAACAGAAAAACCACACCTCGAAAAATATGACGAAAATGCCATTCATTCCCATGAAGATCTTTTGCAGCCAATTCTTGCCAAGGTGGCTGCTGGGACATGTCCTGCACGGAAAGCTTTATTTCATGAGGATGGATAATAAAAGAAAGGCAGGCAAAACCCCAAAAAAGTTATCAGTTTCTATTAGCCCAATTGTTGATTAAAATAAGAATTTTTGGATATAGGACTTACTAGTTGAGGCAGGCATTCATCTGCATGCCTTCTAAGAACTGAGAACCCTCCATGGGTGCTTGTGTCTGAAGCAGTAAGTGGTTTGCAGAAGGAGTGAACCGTGCACCTCTCAGGTTCAGCTAGTGGTGGATCAGGACTTGTGATCTCACCTTGCTAAAAAAATATGGAAGGAGTCAAAATTATCATCCAACAGGAAGCATGCAGGAAAGATTGCCAGGAAGAGTAAGTAGGAAGATTAATACTCATTAATAAAATAAATATGTAAAAACTTGATAAAAAAACAGCACCTTTCCTTATGAAAGAATGCAAAAGCGTTGAAATCATATAGTTACAACCCTGTCGGTAGTAGGCTTAGTGATAAAAACTCACATCTGGTTCAGGTACGAGAGTAATCTGTGCATAAACCTCATCTGTCTCTGGTTCGGCCTACATAAAAGAAAAACGTAAAACAGAACATCACCACCTCCATCGCATAGAAAAATATTGACTTGGAAAAGTAAAAATTAATTAGAGAAGAGCTCACTCGAAGTTGAACATGGACTACTTTACAGAGGATTTTTGGTGGTAGATTAAACAAGGGCATCTGCTGGTCAAGCCCTTGATGAGTCGATGCTTCAAGCTATAAGAAAACAAAGAAATAAGTTGGCGCATATTCCAGTGGCAACAAGAAATTAAGATATTTGTGAAGGCATCTCGAACTAGGAAAATTACATATCCATAAATGATAATTTCAGAAGGTTGTCCAGCACAAAATACAAGACTCCCCTTACATGGAACTATAATGGAAGGCAACAACCAACAATGATGAACATGACCCGATGCCTCTAATTAGGAATTTTGATAGAAGTGGATCCTAAACTTAGAAATACCACATAAATATCCTTAAAATATAAATCATGGGGGCTTAGGAATCACCTCGATTTATAAATACAGTAAGTAAGATATAAAGCTATACAAACTTTGAAAAAAAAAATTAATCATAAACTTGTTGATTTTCTAAATGACCTGACGCAGGGTGCATGTGGACCTAGCTCCTTCAAGATTTGTCTAGGACTACTACTAGTATAGAAACAAACACCATACAAATAGGTGAAAGCACCCAATTAAGAGGCCGATTGATCGATAGCTACTAATTCACTGATAAGCAGTAAATTATCGCAAGGGATATGCAGTTTCAAGTTGTGACATTGTCAAGGATCCTGCTATATAATACCAAAGATAGCTATACACATGAAAAGCTTGTCATACCTGTTCCATATGTCCTTGGGGAAAGTAATACACGCGTTCCCCTTCACGAGGGACAGTGACCAGAGGTCCTGCACATGCCTGCCAGAGTTCCTTGTACAGAACCTCGTCGGAGAGCCCTGGAAGAAAATGGGACACCATAAGAACCATGATCACAGAGCGTTATGCTAACATCCAGCAACGTTAAAGGGCGGGTTACGGTTATAAAATTGGCGAACAGGACTTTAAACAAGCAATCATAGGCTGCAATCACCAGGAACCATGGAAGGAAGAAAAAATTTTGAATTGATCCAAGAGCTCAAGCATCCAAAGATTCTGAACCGATGAGATTTCGAAACAGCTGAGTTTTCAGAAGAACTGAGCCTCAAGCAAAGAATCCACAAACCAATTGAAGATCGTTCGTAAATTACAATATCAGTTACAATTACAGTGGAATCAATCAATCATAAAACCCAGCCATCGAACATAAAACCAAATACAAAGTGAAAGGTTGAAAATAAGGGGAAGATAATAAGCCCAAATGTTTCAGAAGGTAAGATGGAAAGCACTTTTTTTTCCTAAGAATCTCGGCAAACAATGAACAGCACTGGCCAGACATGAATTAAGGATTGGGGGAAAACAAAATCCAACCACAATCCACATAAGAATTTGGGGGAAAAAAACACCCAACACCAAAAAAATACAGAAATTAAGCTTGGGAGCCGAAAACTAACCTCCAGACGAATGATTCGGGGGGGCAAACGCCATGAGAATTGGTTCAAGTCCCTTCCAAATTCCAATTCACCGATCAAGAGAAAGTAATCAGCCCACAGCCTTGGCTACCCCAATCCTCTGTCCCAAGGTTTCTCCATGGGCAGCGAAAGCTCAACAGCCAGGAAACAGAGCAACCCTTCAGCTTCGCCTTGCTAAAACACTAAATAGCGCAGTAATTGCAAGAGGAAACACCGCCCCTACAAAACCCTAGGAAAAGGCTACAGCCCTCGGACGATTTCCTTATCTCCGCTGCTTTACTCCTGCAAAAGGAAACCCTAGAAACGTCACCCCACCACCACGCCTCCTGCGCTTTTGAAACCGATGGTGTTCGATCTTTAACGGCCAAAGGCGGCGTAAAGTCACCCCCTCCGGAGCTCGGAAGCCGACAACTCCGCTCCGGATTTCGGATCTGAGACGACGAGACGAGCAGAACTCGGCCTCTCCCCGATTCCCGCCCGATTCCAGGGCCACTGCTGCTTTCCCTCCTCTTTTTTTTTTTATCTCCCCTGAAACCCCAAACCCCCTCCGCTCCCGTCAAAAGGTACCGTATCAGCTCCCGCCGATTCCCCTCCACGAGACACGGAATCTCCTTCGAACGCGAATCCACACCGATCCCGCCCTCGGAGAAGCTCGCACTCCCGAAATCAGAGCCCGCCACCAAACGAGATCCCTCTCGATCTCCGGCGCGCCTTCGAGATTTCCGACCGCGGACGCCGATCCCTCCTCCGCCTCGGAGCTCACATCAACTGCTCCGGAAAAGCCGTCGCCGCCGCCGCCGCCACCTACTCCGATCACCAGTCCGGTCGAGATGCCGATCACCCGATCGAGAGGCCGATACGAAGGGAAAAAAAGAGGAAGAGCTGCTCGGGATTTAACGGCGGGATAACCTTTTTCCTCCTCCCCCCTACCTCGCTGCCTCGTCCGGACCCTACAAAGACCCTGCGATACCGCGCGTCGACTTTATCGTCTGCTCCCCTTTCCGCTCTCCACTGAGACCGGGATCTCGCGGCTTTTTCTAGGGTTTTGCTCCTTTTACCCCCGTCCTCTTCCCATGCCCCCCCGGGTACATCCAACCAACTTCGACCCACCCATTTGGACGGTCACGATCCGTCACCCTCACCTCTTACAGCAACCCCATCCGCGAGGGTGCACGCTAGTTACGCTGCACGTGAGGATCTACAGAAGCACCAGGATGCATCCCCGCCGCTCGTTCACCGATCCGAAGCGTGCCCTGAAATCCCTACAGGCTCCCCAACCAACGTTAAGGATATGCGAATATCAGCACCCCAGACCGCCCCTGTTTTCGTCCTGAAACTACAAAACCGCCACTGCCCCTCCCCCCCTCAAGCTTCCCCAGCTGCCCCTATACCATTGGCGAATTACGTCACTGCCACTAACAACGCCATGGATGCAGCAGTAAACCCGGGACGGTGATGTTGGACCAATGGGGGGACGACACACGAAGGCGTCGAGGTACGGCATTCAACGGGAGGTCACGGATCCGAAGGCCGTGGAGGCGGTGCGTCCGTGGAAGTGGTGGGCCCGCCGTGTCACATGATGATGTCCTCCCTCTCGGTTACAGCAGGAGAGATCGCATCGGATCGCTCCTGCCGGCCGGTTGACAGCTGTCGATCGTCATTACCGCCCAGCTGTCCTGCGTGAAATCCCGGCGTCCTTCGAGGTGCTCGAGTAGGGGTAGAACCGTCACACGGCATCCGGTGGAGCGATCGACGCGGGGAGGCGGGGGGGCTGACGCCGTCAGCGACGTCCGTCCTCGGTGTCCACGCCGCTTAGGCGCCCACCGTTAATATCTGTCTCGCCTTGAGCAGGCACCGAGTCCTCGGCGAATAAAGAAGCCCCTTTTAATATTCCCCCCGCCCCTTCAAAGGTTGGTCACATGTGAGCCTACCAATATAACTAGTTAATGGGTAAATTATAAAAACCTCCCTTGAACTATATATCCAATTTCACATTGGTACCTGAAATATTTTGTTTTAATAACTTTATACTCTGAAGTCTAAAAATTGCTCTGTCTGAATGTTCACCCCTTGTTTAACTTTCATCGGTTAAACTTAATTTTTGTAAAGACTTAGTGAATGGCCCCTGATAAGATATCGATTTAAGGGAAATGACAACCAATAAGATGGTGTTGCACCCCTCTCAAAAATAATGTACATAGAGTAAGTCCACATGTGACTTTTATCCCTTTTAAATGATTAAATTGTTCCTTAGAACATTCCCCCCTCTGTTCTTTCACTACAGGACTCAATCTGCATATTTGCTACAGTTGTTTTACTGTAGCAATTTTTATTTTCTTTTTTTTTTGGACATTATTTTACGAAAAAATAAATTGCTACAATGATTTCGTTGTAGCAAAAGAGTAACAATCTGTGCAGATTGTTACTTTGCATAGATTGTTACTCTTTTGCTACAGTGATTTCACTGTAGACAAAAAAGGCAACGAATTTTTTTTAAAAAAATGCTACAATGATTTCACTATAGCAAAAAAATAACACATTTTGTTACTCAATCTATACATTTGCTACAATGAATAGGGTATTGGTGCATTCATGTACAGTTGCTCATGAGGGTAATCTGTATACCCCTACATATAGGGGTAAAAGGAACATTTAGCAAGCAGGAGGACCAAACACTAAACCCCTGGTCTGTCTTTATCACTAAAACGATCTGTTAGAGAGATTTATCACACATTATATAAAAAATAGGGGCTGATTGCAAACATTCCTTTTTAAGGGTTTTATTTTAGGATAGGTCCCGACAATCTTTTTCTCTAAGCCCAGATCCACATTTCAATATATTAGTTGCAACAACTCTTTTGGTTAATGCAAGACTAAAACATCCTTGGTTAATCTGTTGAATTTACCAGTCTACCCTTGTTTATATAACTTCAACCGATCTGTACAAAACGTACAGTTTCAAGACCTAGTATGCATGGGACCACTATAGCTACTACATTGATTTCATTGTAGTAGCTACAGTGAAATCACTGTAGCGCTATAGTAATCCCGTTGTGGCTGCTAAAAAACACATTGCTACAGTGAAATCATTGTAGCAATAATACTCAATTTTTTAGCAATAGTACTCATTTCAATTGAGTATTATTAATATATATTTGAGTATCTTTGCTACAGTGAAATCACTATAGCTGTTATAGTGATTTTTTCGTAACTACTAAAAACACTTTTCTATAGTAAAATCACTATTGTACTCAATTTTAGTCGCAATAATACTCAATAAAATTTAATATTATTTAAATTACATTGAGTACTTTGCTACAGTGATTCACTATAGGGAAGCCTTTTTAGCCGACACTGTGAATTTCATTGTAGTAGCTATAATGAAATCACCGTAGCAACCTGTGCATGGTACTCAAATATACAAAATAATACTCAATTCAACTAAATATTATTTACATAAAATTGAGTCATTTGCTACAATGGTCTTACTGTAGAAATATTTTTTAGCATTCACAATGAAATCATGGATTGCTAGAGTGATTTTGCGGTAGCAACTACAAAGATTTCACTGTAGCAGCTACAGTAAAAATCACTGTAGCATCCACAATGAAATCACGGGTTGCTACAGTGATTTTACTATATCAGCTATAGGAAAGTCAATATGGCAACTGTGCCACAATTCGTTTAAAAAAAAACATGCCATATATCATCTACCGTTATTTAATACTGGAGGATATCATAGGTATTTATGGTATTTTAAAAAAACACGTTATCTAAAATGGTTAAGATTGGATCATTTGCAAGTAAAACTATGGACAGTGGATCAAGTTTTATACAATAATTCTATCGGTGGACTTATTGTAAATAGGAATTCAAAGTGGGACTAGATGTAATACTAATTCTGTTTTTTGGACCTAACACTGTTTTTTTATAAAAAGTATCATCATCCTAATCAGTATAAGTAACTTTAAAAAAATCTTTTTAGCCTTATAGGAAAGATATTTTGAGTTAAATATTAGTTTACTGAGGGGTGAACATGCGGACGGAGTATTAAAAAAAAAATGCTAGAGGGACCAATGTGAAAGTAGGTGTAGAGTTGAAGGAAGGATTTTGTAATGCGCCCTTAATTAATCCCAGATCGATCATATAATAATCCTGCATTAGTGATGGCAGATCAGCTGACTCCAACCGTACGATGGGGTATGTCGCTCTCCTCAACGAGCGGTGGACCCGTCCTCCCCTCGTTTTATCAGCCGGTGCGGGAGTTTTTGTCTTTTTTTTATACGGGCGGTGGCGGTGTCCGGCTTAATTAACCTCGAGTGATTAAGGCTCGGAAGTGAGGTTAAGGGGAAACAGAAAGGCCTCGGGTTTTGTGTTTGGGTGCTTGTTATCTGTAATCACAACACTGACCCACCCGTTTGTTTAATCCCCGCAACCTTTCCAAGCCGTTGGTGTGAAACCAAGGGAGAGGGAATATGATTAGGGGAGAGGGGGCAGTATTATAAGCACTAAGAACAGTATTATATGTTGTTGTTGTTATTATTATTTAAGGGGTTTTTACATATTGATCCCTACAAACTAGGTTATTTGTGCAAATCAACCCCTCAGATTAATTGGCGCCAGTTCGACAGGAATATTCTATGTATAATTATGGCTTGACTCGTACTTTCATATGACGGTTTTACTGGAATGATTTTACACTTGTTCAGGACGTACTGGAGAATCAAACAAGAAGCCCTAAATATGTTTGGTTGCCGGTAAAACATAGGAAAGGAAAAGAAAATACTAGTTTCCTGCAAAACTGTGTTTGATTGGCAGAAAAGTGTGGTCCCCATAGAAAAATAATTTTTTTGCGGAAGCTGGTTTTTCGTCAAAAGGCTGCGAAAAAAATTTCTGCCAAAAACACAGAAAAACATCAGAAGGGAAAAGAAAAGTTTTTTTTTTCTTTTCCGAACAACCAAAAAGTAGTAAGAAAAGTCACTTTTTATTTTCTTTCATTTTCGATAAATTATTTTCTTACAAAAACTTCCCTGGTATTGAAGCGAGTAGGTCATCTCCCTCCATTAAGGAGATCGGCCATATACACTCGATCTCATACTTTGGTCCCAAGCTAGCCTGCCAACCTGGGTGAGGCCGTGTCCTCGGCGTCCATACAGCCGTTTATTTGGTAAGATATAATTGTTATCCATAATTGCTTCGGCATGCTCGTTGTGATCACAAGGCAATCATGGCTGGGATCCGCGAAACCGCTCCATAACCTCCCTCCACTATAAATACATGCCACAGAGGTCCAAGGATGGAATCCGCAATACTGCAACCCTAACCCTAATACGCTTCTAAGCTTCTCATACCACTTGAGCGTAAGCGATAACTTGGTTTGTAGAACAGCCTCGATCTTTTTGCATGTCGGCAGAGAACGACAAAGCGCACATCAACAACTCGACGGGGGGTGTGGTGCACCTACACCACACATGGTAACGCTGGGTGAAAATAAACTATGAATATACATGGATTGCTCCTCCAAAATTGAGATGCCGGTTAACTTGAGACCTATTTGCACAAGTAACATAGTTCATAGGGGTCTTTATAGAAATATGAAGCTCCTGGGGGTTAATATACAATTAGCCCATTTTCCAGGTGGCTATATGCAAAAGTCCCTATTATTAAACGAGGTACCTCTGCAGTGCCAACCGGTAGGAAACAGGATTCCGGGTCTCCATAACTTAATTTCAAACACACGGCAAATGAAAGTCCCGCCTGTAGTTGCTTGTTGGGCATGGGAATTGTAATGACACGAAGGGAACTTGTACAGAACTTGTGTTGTCATTCTTTTCCTTAGGGGTGTGTCCAATGGCGGACCCAGGAATTTTTCTCAGGGGGGGCATAATTATTAAAAAGTTACAGTCGTTGCCTCATAGTTGAAGGCTTAGGCAAGCGGCATGACAACGTCCCTACCCTTCCTTCGATTGTGCAGGAAAATTCCTATTAGGATTTTGCATCGAGTGGATGAGAATTTTGATCATCGGAGTCCTTCGAAAATTTGGAGCTATAACTGGCCGACTCGATCAAGGCGCACAGGTTGTAAAAAATAGACCAGATATTTTTGTGTGTGTGTGTGTGTGTGTGTGGGGGGGGGGGGGGGGGGGGGGGGGGGAGAGAGATTTCATACATAACCCTAAAAACCTATAAATAGGCTCCGCCCCGATTCCGACTCAATTCTCATTCACTAAGGGCCATGTGATGAACTCTACGGGGATGCCACGTGCATGGATGGTAGAAGACGACGATGGATGTCGACCGGACAATAGTGGGTGTTGGTGGCCAACAACGGGTGGTGGCCGGCGGACGGCGAGACCGACCGTGAGTCGCCAATACTAGTGGCGACGACGGGTCATGGTCAGCGGCGACGGGTGGCCCATGTGGCGATGGGGTGGTGGTCGGCGGCATGGTGGTGGACATTGACTAGCGGGGGGTGGTAGTTGGCGGGGCGGTGGCTGCTGATGGTGGCCACCTCCATGTAAAGTTGGCAACCAAAAGTTGACAAACAAGCTGGCTAGAATTTTTTTTTTTTTGATAGATTACACTTTGCTCTCACCCCCCTCCTGAAGTTTAGCCCAAAAACATTTTAACCCCTCTCAACATTTTGCCCTCCTTCAATTCAGCGTCGATCATATAAAAATTACCAAATAAGGAAATCAAGTAGTTGACAAAAGGAGTATTGTGCTAATATTTCTGATTTTAGAGAGTGATTTGAAACAAAATAAACTATAAGGGGGTTAAGTGTTTTTGAGCTAAACTTTAAGGGGGTAAGTGTAACTTACCTTTGTAATTTTCCCAAAGTGAGGGGGGGCTTGAGCCCCCCCTAGGCCCAATGTAGGTCCGCCCCTGGGTGTGTCTGCTTCACTTGTTCTGATCTGTGAGCGTAAATCATGAACTAGTTGTCCCAATAGTTAGTTCGAGTCTCTAACTTGATTTCTTGTTCTCTCTCTAATGTCTATGATCTGCTTGTGAATCCTATGAAGGCGGCGCGTGCCCCAAAACCCTTCTGGCAATGGACCCACTTCGGATTCGGACGAGTCTCTTTGGAAATGTGCACCGACCTACTAGGAAGTTTCCCCCCTCAACTCTGCTCAAGCGGCAAAATCGGCCGGTGACGATCCAGTACCGTCGGTACCCATACGATGTGAAAGCAGCAACCACTATGCACGCTCGAAGCATCGAGACCCGTACGATGCGGAAGCATCTCTGCATCATTGTTGATGCTTCTGCATCGTAAGGATCTAAATGCGTCACTACTGCATCGCCACTGGCCGATTTTGTTACTGGAGCTGAGTCAAGCTCAAAGTTCCCTTACGTACTCCTATCCCACATCCATCTCACCCAAGCATTAGTTGCTTTGCCGACTCTCCTATCCCCCTGGTTGGACTGCATGTGAATATTTAATGAGAGTTTGTCGGTGAAATGTTGGTTTTTCTCCTCCCTCGCTACGTATCCTCGGTCTCTCTTTTGCTATGGCTTCCTTCTTTGATGGCTACAAAATATAATATTTTATATCAAATTGAATCCCGCAAGGTTCTGCCGATGATGTGGTGGTCGGTTGGACGAGGAAAAAGAGGAAGGATAAGAGAGAGGAGAAAGAGAGAGAAAGCGGGACGAAAAAAAAAAAAATAAAAAAATTCTATTCATTTCTTAGGTAGACATCTTGTGCATGCATGTGCCATCCTTTCTACGTACGACACTGAACTCAATTTTCGTTTAGAAAATGCAAATCCAACCAAGTCTCAACCAACTCGCATCACTGTACACCAATAAACTCCAATGCCTGTTATGCTTCATTAAAAAAATAATCAAACTAAAATTAGTTTATGATCCAAAGAACATTTTCTCATAAACCTCTACTTAGATGCTAGAAATAACAATAGTGGCATAATAGAGAGAACTTTTGATTAATTATGCCTCTTGTGATATCTCTAACTTGGTGGGACTTGTGCGACACGTAATGTAGGCTGCGTAGCAATCGACAACTGATCTTGCTGGCTAATATTATTCAATCATCTGGGTTTCCATCCAGATCGGGCCATCCTAACATGGCACCTGACCAGAACCGACCCTTTACCTGATCACTACCCGACCCGAGTTTTGGGCAGGTTTGGGTTGATGTATTTGAAGATTGAGTTGGGTTAGGTTAAAAAAATGCAACTCGAGTTGAATTCGAGTTGAACTCAAGTTGAGGGGTCGGGGCAACCCGGCCCAATCCGAACCCGAGCACTCATATATGTCTGTGAGCCTCTGATATATAGGTAACAATCACAAACATCCTGAGTACTCATATTTTGAGGGGTCGCAATTACAGTCGTCCGTTTTATCCAGTCCCATATTATTTTTTTGCTTCTTATATATCAAATAAAGACATTATCTGATGATCTAGTAAATTGCACAACAAAAGTTGTATAGTAGAGTTGGTAAGTATAAGTTTTTTTTAAAAGTTTTTTTTATCTTCAATTATCAAAATTTTAAATAATGATTGAAAATAAGTATACTCGAACCCGTAAACCCGTCTCGTCCTACCAACTTGGGCTAACCTAAGCCCATTCCGAGCTTGAAAAATTTTGCTTGGGTTGGGTTTGGGCTGGTCATCTCCGGTTGGAAGGGTTGGATTAGGGTTGAGGGGTTCTAGTACTTGAATTGATATTGGGTTGGACCCCAACCCGAGTCACACAACCCAACCTGTTAGGTCTCCTTATGTTGGCATTAGTTTTTAGTGACTTAAACAAACCTACTTTATCGATATAGTGAGTAGCTGCGAGCTAAAGTTGAGAGGGTAGAGTTAGGTTTCGCTCAGTTCCAATAAAGATGTAATGTTGCGGTCAAAACCATTTCTATCATCATTTCCTACATCTTTAGACATGGAAGGTAGAACTCTAACTTTTTGAAAATAGATTTTGTTCTATTGGATAGGGTTTTAGAGTGAATAATTAGCATGCACACACTCACGCTTTATCATTTCCAATCGATTCCTTTTGCATACGTGTTTTATTCGTATAATTCATTTTTAAGACTTATGAGAGTCTTAATATGCTTAAAATGATCACAAATGCATGTTTGGTTTCATGATTTGATCGCTCGGAACTAAAGGGCTGATGCCCTAACTTTAGTGTGTGTGCACTAGGCTGATCGTGCGCATGAGTTTGTCTTAATTTTTTTTGCACTCAAAATTTTTGCACACAATAGTATCTGCCAGACTAAAAGTTGTGCACACGACTTTCCAAAGTCGTGCGCATAATCCTAGTCGCTAGCATACTATTTAATGTCCACCTTATGCCCCACATGGGGAAAGTCTTATAGTACAAAGACACGCGGAATATCGTGTGTACGACTTTAATGTCGTGCGTAGGACTTGGTCTAGAACTTACTGGAAGGGTTGAGTCGATTGGCTCATCCAATCCATATTTGCCACGTGTAGGTCGTGCGCACGACTTGGCTGAGACATACCTAGAGATAAGGATCTCTTGCTTGGTCTTAGTCATCCATCTAAGGGCTCCTTTGGGCTATAAATAGCCCACCCCTACACCCTTCAGCTGCTAATGAGTTTTTGGATTTAGTGAGGAATTAATAATAGAGTTTTAGATTTAATGAGTTTATCTTTTTAAACTCCATCTCTTTTCTTTTTTCTCTTCTCCTCCTTTCTTCAACCTTCCATTAGTTCCCTATCTATGGAGGTTGCACTTATCCTTTGTCTGGTCTCTTGAGTGTCTTCCAATACCTTGAGATCATACAAAAAGAGAGGGTAAGATTATGCTATGATTCAAAGTGTCATCCAATACTTAGATCCTTGCTAGTACTTGAGGGTTTTTGGTCTTTAATCTTTGTTAGTGTGCTAGGATTTCATAGAGGTTAAATTGAGATCTCTTTAGAAATAGAGATCTTTTTATACCCTTATCACTAATCTCGATTAAGCTTTTATTTTTTATTTCTTTCTTTATTTCCTCTATATATATCTTTGTTTCTTTAATTTCCACCACCGCATGGAAGGCTGTTACGGGAGTGCTTGGGGTGATTGCGGTTACACAAGCACCCATCGACGTCGAAAGTGGGGTGGGCTTCTACGGCACCGAGGCGGATCGAAGAAACTCAGAGTGGAGCAAGAAAGATTATGAGCGGACCCTTCGAAGGGTAGTTGCAGCCAACTTCACCATTGGAGTGGGTCGTGATTCAGGGGCAGTCAGGGTAACTTTTGTTGTAACCACTAGTGTTTGCTCCACTTTCACAGGTGCATAGGGAAGACGTGGTTTATTTGAGGGTGGTTTTTTTTCCCAATTAGGGTTTTTCATCTAGAAAATATAAATTATGGTTCTTTAGCGTCATTTCTATGATCTTTACTAATTATATATATTTCTGCATCTTGGGCAACCTAACCATTGCTTGCATCGATCTTCCCCTTATGGGGGCATCAACTAGCTTCATCTAGTTGGTCTGTTAGTTCATGGTTATTAGCTAGCCAAGCCTAGTTATAAAATTTTAATTGGTATTAGAGTGGGTCTCTCTTGTTGGAGTTAACACTCCTGGAGTGGATTCGTTAGATTGTCGATCATTAGCACTTGATCACTTATTCTCTACAATTTGTTTGTGTGTGGGGGTAACCATTTTTAGGATTTTTTTTTTCTTTTTTTTAAGCTTTATGATGTGAGTATCTCCCTTTGGGGAATTGGTGTGGTCTACCTCTAGTAATGGAATTGTGAAGAGAAGGGAGTGCAATCACTAGGGCTCATTTGTTGGATAAGAATAACTATGCATCTTGGAAAGCTAAAATAGAAGCTTTCCTTCGTGGCATGATTGAGGAGACTTGGATTTGTGTGTGTAGTGGGTGGCAATCTTCTGCCTTTGAGTCGGGAGATCTCATACCATACGAAGTATGGTCAAGAGATGAGAAGTTGATGTACAGAAGCAACCAAAGGGGTTTAGGTGTCATTTACTCCAGGATCACGGATAGCGAGTTTGTGAGGATTTCTAATACCTAAACATCAAATGAGGCATGGGATATCCTTGCAACAACTCATGAGGGAACCCCGTCAGTAAAAGAAGTTAAGCTGTAACTTCTTGCCACTAACTTTGAGAACCTTTCTATGAATGATAACGAGACCTTTGACGAATTTTATTACAAGTTAAATACTCTTATCAAGTCGTCTTTTGCCCTTGGGTAGAGGGTCTCGAACAAGAAGGTGGTTTCTCAAAATCTTAGGTATCTACCCGAGTGGTTCTTGCCTAAAGTTACGGTAATTGAAGAAACCAAGGATTTGTGCAAAATCCTCCCCGAGGAACTTATGTGCAACCTTTGAACCTATGAGAAGAATATAAGGAAGCTCGATAAGAACAAGGTCGTTGCCTTGAAACCTTCTATGAATGCTACTTGTGGTTCGAGGGAGGATTTGTCCAACCTTTAGGAATGAGGGATTGTCATGCTTGCTCGAAAACTCCAAGCCCATTGGCAAGAAAAACAAGCGCAAGACAAAGAACCTATATGGGTAAGACCTAGGAATGACAACCACTCTAAGGAGAATGAAAGGGGTCAATCATGAATATTATGCGTTGTTTCAAATACCAAGGTCTTAGTCATTTTTCTTCAAAATATCCCACAAAAGTTTCGGTTTCTCGAGATCAAACCATGAAGGTTACTTAGGACACTTTGAAATTGAAGGAGGATGGAGGTTTATATTTGGCCAACTGTGACCGTGCACATGTGTCAGCCTTTTGTGACCTGCATGGTCTTTTATATTAATAAAAAGGCGAACCCCATTTGGAGTGACACTAGTAGTAGCGAGAGCAATGGAGAGGAATATTCAAAGAACATTGTTGAACTCAAGGCTCTTTGTGCTGAAACCTTAGAAGCGGCCACCATGACTAACAAGAACATCTTTCTCAAGGAGGAATTAGCTCTTGTTAAGACCGATCGTAATGAAGCCTATCTTGCTGTTACAATTGCTATGATCGGGTTTTTGAACTTGAGACCGATAATGTCAATCTCCAAGATAATATGAGTTTTGTTAAGGCCAAATATCCCCAAGATGCCTTTTTGATAGAGAAGAAATCTATTTTGGAAGAAAAAGCCAAAAGGCTTGATGATCTTCTCAAAATAGAAATAGAAAAGAAGAAGGCCACCTTGGCGGAAGTGAAGATTTTGAGGAAATCATTACATGAGTCGTATTTGACTATTTAAAGATTCAACGCCTCCAAATATTTAAAGAATTACATGAATAGTCAACAGGGTATCTATGACAAACGTGGTATTGGTTATGATGGCAAAAAGGTAAAACTTATTGTTGTCAAAACCAAGCTTGTTCACCCCTCCATTTGTAAGAACCATACCTCATATGTCTCAACCTCCAAGACTCCAAAACTTAAGGGGTATACGTATTTGTGTTCTTACTGTGAGAGGAAAGGGTATCTTTTAGGCTATTGTTATAGCCTTTGGGGAAGGACTCATGTGGAGAGCATTAAGAGACTTTCCACCATACCTATGTCTCCTCATTTGAGGCACATCACTCATAAACCTAGAATTAGGATGTTTGTCTCCAAAGTCACCCTCTCGATCCTTTTTGCCCTCGAGTTATGAGATTGTTTCTCCTAGTAATCATTTTGGTGAGAAGGGTGTTAGAAATATGTGGGTTCGAAAAAAATGACCAATTTATCATATTGAAAATCTTTTGGACCATATAGCTTCTCCTTATCATTTTTTATCCATTACTAACATCGATCCATATTATTTAGTCCTCACCTATATCATACACATATGCTTATTTATTATTTTTTTATTAAGTGCATGCATGTTTGTTTTATAAATAGTTTTTATTGTAAAACTTGAGTTTATTAAAAATCATTTAGATATTTTTTTCTTTAATCTTTTTATTCTTATGCTGCAATTGATAACTTCTAGGATCTAAGGCTACATTTAGCCGTTTAATTATTTTGAAAAATACTAGGATACTATTGTTCTCTTTTGAGTTCTTATTGTTGTAAATATTAGTGAGTTACTTTGCTTAATGTAAGTCAATACCCATATGCTTCTTTTTCATATTGCCTCTGTTACGAAGACAGGAAAAGAGAGAATAGTTTGGGGAGAAAAACTCCTTGTATTATCTCATTGAACTCAATTACATTACATAAGACTACCTCTCTTTATATAGAGAGAGAACACACACCATTATGTTACCACAACCGAGGTGGGACTAATAGATACTAACACACTACATCTAATACCCCCCGTCAAACTGATGTAAGGTATAAATCGACATTAGTTTGCTTAATAAAAGGAAGGAAAGAGAAAGAAAAAAAAACATCAAATAACCCTTTTTTATGCTGAAAAGTAAAGATAGTGTCAGGGCGACCTGTAAGCAAGTCGTCCTGGAAACCCGATTGACCTGCAAGCAGGACAACCGGGAGAATTGACAATGATCACTAAGGATCGGAGCGAAGGAAACCGACATTGATGGAAGCCGGCAATAACGGAGGCCGAAAGGAGAGAGAGCGGCTAAAAAAAGATGTGAATGCGTGACACCTCATAAGAGGCAAGCACCCGGCCGAAGCAAGTACTTGACACCTCTTAGAAGATCTCAATCATCACAGACAAAGAAGAAGGAGAAGATGAAGAGTCGTAGCTCTGATAGGGTCACAAGACCAAGGAAAGCCGGTGCAAGAATGATCGGAACGAGAGTGGATCCAAAAGCCGGCATAAGACAAGTGTGACCAGAACAAGAGGGACTAATAGATACTAACACACTACATCTAATAGCCTCTAATAATTAAATTCATTTTCAAACTTTTTTTTAATGAAGATCTTAAGGATATGACCCGAGGAGTCATAAGCTTGATACCCAAAGCCAACTGGTTTGGAGCTATTGGTCACATCCTTGCTATATGGGATTCTCCATATGGTACCCTAGACCTTTCGACAACCTACTTGAGGAAAAGATTTATAGGGAGATCTCAAAGTTTGTCAACCTTGGTCAACTTGTTAGGGATTGTCAATCTTTATTATTTGCACGAGAATGATTATCTTAGGCTTACTAAGGGGTAAAAGAAAAATGAAACAAAAAAGTGCCTCAAAAGAGACCAATGTGTTCGTTAATGAAATCCTATTAGGTTTAAGGCTTGAAAAGTGTATCATAGGATGTGTGCTAAGGTAGAAACTTGTTATTAAGCATAAATAAAATGAAATATGTTGTATATGCTTGTTCTTTTAAAAAATGAATTCATACTTCAGTCTATTTACAAAATTAGTTCTCTTTTTTTTTTGACTGGTACTTGTCTAATTCTAATTTGCGTAGCCACTTTAGTACACTTAAGTATTCTTTGAGATTACTAGCTATCCTTGGTATTTTTCTTATACTTTGAATGATTTTAGTTGGGTCTTTAGTATTTTAGAATTCATATAAATTGCATTTTGTTCATAAAAATATTTGCATATGTAAAATCTCAAAAGATTTTTGGGTCTTTTGATCCGTTTTTATTTATGTAATATTTTAAATTCTTTGGTTTTGATTCAAACATATTGCTTTCCGACTTGCATTTTGAGAGTATCTTATTTTCTTTTAAGATTTCTCATTGCATCTTGATTATGCTCATTTCTTGCTCTTGGCTTTTAAATTGGCCCATTCCTCTCTTCTTCATCTTCATTGTCTATTTTTTAATGAGAGATGGTGTGTTGGGTCATTGATGCTTTAGATTCATACCTTTTGGTTAGCCCGTATGCCGTATTATATATGTCACTAGTTGGCATATGTATATAACATATGTGGTAGTTGGGTGGTGACCTACCTTAAGCCTTATGCTTAAGGGGGTGTTTTTGAGTGGTGTACTTCTCTTTATGGTTGCATCCTCAAGTTAGGTTAGGAAGTGTCCTACATCAAACTATGCTTGAGGGAGAGTTTTTGCTAGCACCCTATCATGCACTTTACATATATCTGCTAAGGTAACTAGAATCCCTTCTGTGCTTCAACAGAGTTATCTTGTAGGGGACATTTTTGTGCTCTTTTTTTAGAAGTGTGTTTCTCTTTCCTTTTGTCATAACTTTTATGACAAAAAGGAAGAGAAAATCCTTGTGGATTTACTCCACAAGGCTGGTGGATTCATTCCACAATTCCTTATGAACCTCAGTTTATAAGACTATTTCTTGTAGATTCTTTCTACAAGACTGTTGTAATTAGGGCTGGCAATTTGGACCCAACACGGCAGACCCCGACATGAAGTTAGCGGGTCTGGGTCAGGGTTAAACGGGTTCAGGTCGTAAACGAGTCGCACGATAGACCCGTTTAATAAATGGGTCAGGTCTGGGTTTAGGGTCTAGACACGGTAGACCTGGGAAGACTCGTTTAAAATTCAACGGGTCGTGTCGGGTCGGGTTGGGTCTACTCACAATCCGATACTATAATATGTAGTACCAGCGGGTCTATCGGGTCAGGTCGGGTTGAGTCGAATTGGGTCGGATCGGGTCAACTGAATAGACCCGTGTGGTAAACGGGTCTTATCGAGTCTACCCACTTATAAGCGGGTCGGGTATGGGTTTAGGATCGAGACACGATTAGTTAAATGGGTCAGGTCCAGGTCTAGGGGTTTTGGACACAACCCGAAACTAGACACAACACGAACCCGACCCGACACGACCCATTGCCACCCCTAGTTGCAATCCCCTTAGGGGGAGTTGCTTTTGACTAGACCTAATTAGAGAACATATCGGTCTATCTCAAGAATTATTATATATGATATTATTTATGATATGCTTACTTTGCTTACTATTGCATATATGATATCATATATGTCCTTTTAGACTGACATCGATTTTGCAGGAATAAAAGCAGATTTGACCTGTATGTTTGATTTATTTTAGGTTTATAGGTGTCCTCTTTTTTATCTTTCTCTGTTTAGGGTTAGGTTTAGGTCCATGGTTCAAATTTAGGGTTCGGTTTAGATTTAGAAGAGAGGTATCAAATGAAAATTTGACGTGTAGGGAAGGGTATTATCATCCCCAGGTTTATCTACAATTTAGGCTAAACTGATCTCTTATCAGGGACCTCTTGCCAAGTCCCCCATTACATTACCTGCATCCCAAGGGTCCGTTTGGTGGAATCACCCCATCCTGTCTCTTAGGTCGGCCTATGGGGAGGTGCTCCCAAGACCATACCTAAAATCTTTTTTATTAATTTTTTTCATTATATAATAAACACAAACCATAACGCAATAACAATGAATTGAAAATATTCTTATTTAATTACATGTAGGAGTGTCATGAAGGCGCAAATAGACTTCCCCTGGCATGAAGCCTTCCATAACTCCCTATATAGATAGGCAAGCGCTGCTGCACCCCATGCAAGCTGTCCACAGGGGTCGAAGTCAGCAACGAGTATGAGATACCGCAGGTGCACCTTGTTCCCACTAGGATCGGGAAGAAGGTTGCTCCCTATAGTGTGGAGGATATATGCTCAAGCACTCCAATCAATGCGATCCTGGTCGGCATCCTCAGGGACCACCACAAACTGTTCACGAAGCCAGAGCATGCTAACACAATCCCCCATCAACCTGTCGGGACGAAGAAATTGTTAGTACAATGATTGGGTGCATTCTATAAAAGGTGAAAACGTAGGGTTCAAATCCCATATGTTAGGTGTTGGAAATAAATCCATGGTAGAGGCCCGCAGCGGAAGCAAAGTTAAGGTTCGAAGACCGTGAGCGGTGTGCGTTACATATCAAAATTTTCATCGAAACGATCTACATATGCGTATATGAATCTAGCATGGCAACTACGCGAACCCCCTAACGACGATCTAACGCGAAAGAACAATCTAGCATTTATGCATGTTCTATCTATGTTAGATCTACATGTTAGAGATCATACCTGCGTGCGGATTCTTTCACCGCGACAAGTTTCTTCTTTGTCGATGGAGACGGGCTCGGATCTGCACGATATATCTTCGGTGCGACGGCTATAACTTTCTGCTCCAAACTCCGATTGGGCTAAAATTTGGACGGCAGGTAACCAACTTCGAGACGCAACTTTTATAACAAGTTTCACATCGTTTGGACTTCTGTAGATCCTAAAATTACAGAAACAACACTAATTTTTTGTGCAGATTCTGGACAGCAAAAGATTGCGGGAGACGCCTTCTAGTTCACCCGATCTCTCACGATGCACGGCATCTCGTCGATGGATCTCTGAGTGCCTCCATACGACGAGCTTTATCCTTCTACGAAACACCACGCGAGGAAGATGAGTCGCCATCCAATGGCACAAGCGAGGGAGAGAGAGATGAGAGATGAGAATAGAAGAGAGAAGAGGGGGGCGGCTAGGATTTCCCCATGCCATGGCCGGCCCCTTAGGGCTTGCAATATGCATGGCCGGACCCCCCTCTCCCCTATCCCTTATATAGGGCCGTCCCTAGGCTTATGGATAAGCCTAGTGTGGATAGGATTGACTGATTCAAACCTCTTCCTATATATCTCTTCTTTTATCTCTATATTTTCCTTGTTTTTGAAAACGGTCAAACCCAGCCCGTTTTCTGCGCCTCATGACCGGCCCTTTCATCGGAGGCAACAACCTCCTGAAACTAATAAGGCCGGTCTTGACCAGTCTCTTAACACTTAGGGCCGGCCCCCCTAGTACATAGTGACGCATGGTATGACCAAAACGCCCTTATGTCACTAGTTGTCGTTCCTCGTGTACGAGACTTTGCAAGGCACACATAAGTGAAGTGCACCAGTGATTTTACTATTCCCTGAGGTTCCCGTAGGGTGCCCCTAGTGAAGTCAACTAGTCAACTCGCAACATGTCCCGGTGCATCGCACCCATGTGGCAAAGTCCACTTATGACAAGGAATTGCTACATGCGTCTCTGCACTAACCTAGGGTTTTCCCTTAGTGCACACACGTAGCTACACATCTACCATGCACTAGTGCGAAGCACTCACAGAGTGTAGGCTTGGACTTCTCGCTTTTTCTAACTACGTTCTGTGTTTCGAGGAGATGGTATAAGAACCGTACATAATGTCGATAAGGTGGAACCTTCAGGGACCAGGGTTCATGGCTTCCAACTCAGACTCGATCGACACACTACCCGAGTGTACCATCGATCTTCTGAGCCCGAGTTCACCTGCGGAGCCATCCAGAGTGCGACGCAGGCTGCACTTCAATTCCCCCGGACTTACTATGTTCTCCCTCATACCCCTGCTCTCCGCTTAGTATGGTAAACTCGTTGTCCCTCCATCTGGTGCCATGATGCAACTCGAGCGATAGAGAATACCATCAGACTCGAGTGCTCATATGACTCGGTTCCTTCCAGGTTGACCACATACATCGTATCTCTGATTACGCTTTTGAGCAACCGGATCCGTCACCAGTCCAACTGATGACCACCTGACCAGGGTTTAATACGACGTAGATCAGACCAAGGAACGCACCTCCCGTTAGGGGTGTGGATAGCCTGCAGGAGTGACATGCTGATGCAACGCCAGCTGGGTAACCCAGTACACCATGATTTTGGATCACTGCATCCGGATCCTCACATATTGGTGCGCCAAAGTACCACACAACTTGTTAGTCTATCTGACATGGTTCCTCAGGGTTTAGGACCGTTTTACTCTAAGCAGAAATACGGTTTAGTGCACCGGTGTCTGCTCACCGATCTGTGCACCGTGTTGGTTCCGTTCAGCCACAGACACTGTGTCTGGTAATGACCGTGGTGGAGACACCCATGCTCTGTCATCCCAACAGCTTATCCTGATAGGGCGACCAACCCTAATCAGAGCTGCGAACTTATTTAAGTTACATGGGACCAGTCCCTTGAGTCTCCCACTCAAGTGGATTACCATGTAGCCATGACTCTCTGTTCTGTAATCAGAACACGTACTAACGTACGTACCAATATGCAATCCTATACTATCAACCATACATAGCTAAACTATAGGTTTTTACGAGCTGTAGACCTCACCAATTCTAATAATCTCCCACTAGGTCTAACGAGGAATAACGATGTTGAGCTCTGTAGCTTCTACATGCTGCCCAAAAGCCTTTGCAGGAATTCCCTAAAGGAATTGGCAACATTGTCTGTAGATTCCACCTCAGTACCGCTACATGCATTTCCTCCTATAACTATCAGATCAAGTGGAGTTTGTACTTGATGGGTTTCCCCTCACGGTGGTGCCTAGTCTCCTTGGACCGTGTTTATCGCTCTTCTGTTTCAACAACAGATAACTGAGCCTCTGGTATGCGTCCCAAGTTCTCTAAGAACTTTCTAAGCCTTACCACCTGATATACTACCTCGCACGCAACAACGTGCTCAGTCTTTGTGGTGGAGTTTGTGATGCACTTGCTTCACACTCTACCAACTACCGCTTCTAATTTCAAGATAAAAATAATCCCTGAAATCGATTCTCTGGAATGCACATTTGACACCAAAGCCAGACCTTGTGCGTCCAATCGATATTAGGACCTATGAAGTACAAGCTAACTCATAATCCTCACTGGATGAGGACTTCTGAGTATACCCTTCACTTTAGTCCAGTGATTTGGACCCGGGTTCGACTGAAACCGACCCATTAATCCTGCTGCGCAATAGATATCTAGCCTCGTAAAATAAACATGGCTAGAATCTTATCTTCATGCGTAGCCTATGACAGTAAGAGAACCTTACTCTGGTAATCTCGAGTTACCTTGATTCCCAGAGCATAACTCGTCTCACTAGGGTCTTTCATATCGAATTGTGATGACTACAAACCTTTACCGTAAATAATATTCTTACGTCATTTTCAATCAGTATAATATCATTAACGTAAAGTACTAAATACACCTTTGTAGCTATTTCACCTTTCTTGTACCAACTTGGTTTATCCTCATTCTGATCAAATCCGTGTGAGTGGATTCCTTTGATCAAAATAGACATTCCATCCTGGATGCTTGCATCAGTCCATAAATGGACCGTTGCAACTTGCATTACATATCTTCCTGACCTACTGACACAAACCCTAGGGCTGTATCATCCATATGTCCTTTCCAAATTCCCGTTAGAGAATAACTGTCTCGATATCCATCAGCCAGATCTTCTAACTATAATGGGCTGCGATGGATTAAGAGGATCCGAAATAGACTTAGTCAATCTCTTCTCCTTTGGCAACTAATCTAGCTACTTAAGTCTTAACCGGGTGCTCCTTTGGCATAGCTACCAGTGAGATGGTTTTGACATAGTCAATCTCTTCTCCTTTGGCAACTAATCTAGCTACTTAAGTCTTAACCGGGTGCTCTTCTTATACACCTGCTACACCCTGAAGGGTGATAGTGTTATAAGTGTCAAGACTGTTCCAAGGGACATTGATGCAAATTTGCCTCAATTTGCTTTTGTCAGTCAGAGCTGTCGGAAGCTCCTACTACTTCTTCGTAGCTCTAGTGATCATCCTCCTGAAACTCTGGATTAACTATCGAAGTTTCTCTATAGTATCTTTCAGGAGCTCTGATGGTCCCACAACGACGAGGTGGTGGTAGTACACAAGTGAATTATTTCTACAGTGTCTGGTATACTAGTTTCTTGTATCATCTACTCCCACTACGTTTTTAGATGCGCACTCTTTATCAGTACCTAGCAGTTCACCCAGACTACATTACTGATAAACTTATGGTCTATAATATAATCCTGGTCTAGGTAGATGGTATTCGTAGAAACGATTACCTTCCTAACCTTAAGATCATAAAACAGTCCACTTTATGCCTCCTAAGGATAACCTACAAATAGATATACTTAGAACTATATCTCCATCTCATCCCTCTTGTCTTTTTGCACAAGTGCAGGACAACCTTATATCTCGAGACACTATAGTGTCAGCTTTCGCTTAGACCATAACTCTCTATAGGTCTGAGGCACTGATTTAGATGAGAGATAGTTTCAGATATAAGCAACTGTTTTAAGGTATAACCCACCAAAAGGTGGGTAGTATACTTGACAATATTTATCATACTTCGGACCATGTCAAACAGAGTCCGATTCATTCTCTCGGAGATTTTATTCTGACGTGTCATCCTTGGAGCATTTAATTGAGAGATAATCCCATGCTCCCTCAGGATCCTATGGAACTCGTCTGATAGTGACTTATTCCTTCGATTAAATTGAAGAGTCTTCTATCGTCTAGACACTCTTGGAACCATAGACGTCAAAATTAACTAACTCCAATACCTTAGTGACCCTTTTAGTCATTCTGCCTTCCAAATTACACTTATAGGTTAGAAGGATCTCCGATGAATCTGTGAACAGAAACTCGACCTTCTTTTACCTCTGAATTTATCTGAGACAGAATATCTAAATTAGAGGGGTCACAAATGGGATAGCTTCTCCGAAGGATTTAGATGAATTTCAATTAGACGCTACAGCTGTCATGAAATCTATTTCCGAATTAGGATTAAATACAAAGAGATTTTTCTGATCTATTCCTCTAACTATGAAGCTATCAATTTAGTTTAAGATACACACCTACGGTGCTGTCTAAAACTAAAAAACTTCATTTACCAAAGAGAAAACAGAACTACATCTCTAAAAATCAAAATCCATGTTTCGGAAAAAACTAAGACAATCATATCTAACAGCTTCCGCAGCGGCTTATGGCATCAGTACCTATGTTAGGATTACTTCACTATAAATTAGCCTTTTGCTTTCCTTGAATCTCTGTAGACACGAAGTCTACATTCCAAGAAGCAAAAGAACTGCTACTAGATAGTGACTCAACTCCTAACATCCTGAGGCCATATTCAATCTTCAAATACCCCCTATACTCGCCAAAACAGAAACACTTCCGTCCTTAGCGTTACCAGACTTAGGAGTCCACACTAGTTTCTGTACTAGAATAATTTTCGATCTCTGATAAGTTACTCCCTTAGGTTCTTCTAAAGAAGACCTAGGTTAAGCACTAAAGGCATTGCCTTTAATCTTGATCCCATCCTTTGTCTCTTGGAAATCTCCTTAGAAGTTCTACGTTTGTCATCTCTAGCTTGTTAAAGCTAAAGTCTCTGACAATGCCTTCGCAGGTTCCAAACAAGGATGCAAGACAGACGTCTTCCATCACCTCATTATTCTAGCACCATGTCTTTGGAATCTAGTTCGATCTGGAACTCAAGTATGTGTTCCCGAACAAGCATACCCACTGACATCTCGGTACCGACAAGTATCTTGGTGGATAAACAATGAGTCTACCGACTTCGCCTAGCAGACATCTAATGCAAATAAAACTTTATTTCAGAAGACCCGGCATATCTCTGACTTGCTTCTAAGGAGTTGTCCGCAAGTCTGTTATGACACAGAACTTGCATATCTCCTCAGACTCTCGCTAGTCATCATATGCCCTAGTTAGTGCCCTAGTGATATCTGGACCAGTTAGGTCTAGTACAGGGATATTTAGATTACTAGCCAATGTACGTTTACTACCCTAAGCATAAGCTAAATATAGCACTTCCGCGCTACGTAGTTAGAGACCCGATAACTGGTTCTCTTATGGGATAGCGGATAGGGAAACTATATGGTTGAATAAAAACGAATGCAAAATAACTTATTTTATGGATTTTTTAAAACAAGCTAATTATATCCAAATGCCAACGCTACCCTCACAGCGAAGACACATCTATGGATTAATTAACCATGTATGTAAGATCTCGGAATCGGCTACACCTGTCCGAGGGGGCAGTGTGCAGGTCTTCCGCTTACACGAGTCTTTCCCTTGACCCTATCCAAATCTGCCAATTAAGGGCTTTGATGAACCATGGTTATCTTTTGGCCAGTACCACATGATCACCATTGTCTATGCAATGAATACCTCACGTGTACTTTGGATGCTTAACCACGAGCCTAGGCAATTATGGAACGGGAGTTCTAACGGCCCCCATGAGGGTGAGTAAAGCCTGAACCCTTGGCGCCGTAACCGCCATATCCCGAGGGAGATCACTAAGTAGCTTGGCATGGAAAAACACAGCTCTCACCCGAGGGGTTGTTGAGTTATGCCCTCCCACCCGAGCACGAAGTGATTGGCCGTGGAGGCCAGAGGATCTCTAAAAGTTCTCTCTTACATCCCTTATTAAATTTGAGGGTTATTTTATGCAAGTATGAGTGTACACTAAGGTCACGACAACCTATACACTAGACCCTGGTCATACCGTGCTCCCACTAGTATTCAAGCCTTTCGTGAAGTATTAATCGATCTCGGAATATCATAGTCCCTGCCTCAAGTGGATTTCTCCACTCAAGGGTCACATTACATATCCCAATAACATCGATGCTCCGCAAACTTGGCTATCACGCTAATGCCCTGGTGCCTAGCCTAAGGCCAGACTGATAGGAAAGGACTTCAACTACCATGGCGTCTCGCTTATAAATTTGACGAATGATGTCATAGTAGAATTCCAACTCATTCTAGGTTTTGATGCTGGCCAAATAGGCACACTCGACTAATCGGGTGTTGACCTAATGGTGGCATAACCAAATGTGAGGAATTCTTGCTATCATCAAGGGTCAATTAAATAATAGGCGTCACTAGTGGAATCCTATCCTAATAATGTCGCTAGGACCCGAGGGGAAAGGGCATCCCTCTAATACAGATAATTAATTATCGCATCAGGGTTCTCTACAAAAATATAAAGAACTACTGAAAGAAACAAGCACATGACTGAATCAAGTTCAGGGTCCGACCCCTGAACCTGACTGGCACAGCGCAGGCTCTCTGTCTCCTTCACAAGGCTCCTCGATCCGGTGCTAGCCTCTATATACGATCTTCTGACGCTTTCTGCCCTTTGCCGTCATCGTGTACGCTTCGCCGAATCACTATCGTCCTCCAAGGTTCCGCTCGTCCTCCCGGTGGTGGATTTCCACGGCAAGTGCTCCTCTTCAATCTGTAACCAAAAAAGTTCTAGTACGCTTCGAGCAAGTGCTCGCTCGTATATAATTTCCTAGAATGAAAAGGAAAACAAACATAACAAAAAGCCTGGGAATCAAGGGTGGTGAACCTCTCTACCACTTGCCCAACTATGGCTCTAAAACATATCCACACACAGAATAAAAAACATCCAGACAATATTCGCTAACACGGGGTCTGACCCCTGGTAGCAAGCATTCACAAATCTAGATTATTTTAGAAGCGGTGCCCTGCAAGAACAATTCATAGAACATACAATATATACTATGCATGATCTACTCATAGAACCCCGATGGCAGCACATACTATTCATGCGCGCACATGATGGTTTTATGAAAAAATATGAAACGCACACCACTAGCGTGCTCTGATACCAATTATTGGAAATAAATTCATTGTAGAGGCCCGCAGCGGAAGCAAAGTTAAGGTCCGAAGACTGTGAGCGGTGTGCGTTACATATTAAAATTTTCATCGAAACGATCTACATATGCGTGTATGAATCTAGCATGGCAACTACACGAACCCCTAACGACGATCTAACGCGAAAGAACAATCTAGTATGTATGCATGTTCTATCTATGTTAGATCTACATGTTAGAGATCATACATGCGTGCGGATTCTTTCACCGCGACAAGTTTCTTCTTTGTCGATGGAGACGGGCTCGGATTTGCTCGATATATCTTCGGTGCGACGGCCATAACTTTCTGCTCCGAATTCCGATTGGGCTAAAATTTGGACTGCAGGTAACCAACTTCGAGACGCAACTTTTACAACAAGTTTCATATCATTTGGACTTATGTAGATCCCGAAATCACAGAAACAATACTGATTTTTTATGCAGATTCTGGACAACAAAAGGTTGCGGGAGACGCCTTCTAGTTCACCCGATCTCTCATGATGCACAGTACCTCGTCGATGGATCTCTGAGTGCTTCCATATGATGAGCTTTCTCCTTCTACGAAACACCACGTGAGGGAGACGAGTCGCCATCCAATGGCACAAGTGAGGGAGAAAGAGACGAGAAATGAGAATAGAAGAGAGAAGAGGGGGGCGGCTAGGGTTTCCCCATGCCAAGGCCGGCCCCTTAGGGCTTGCAATATGCATGGCCGGCCCCCCCCCTCTCCCCTATCCCTTATATAGGGCCGGCCCTAGGCTTATGGATAAGCCTAGTGCGGATAGGATTGACTGATTCAAACCTCTTCCTATATATCTCTTCTTTTATCTCTATCTTTTCCTTGTTTTTGAAAACGGTCAAACCCAGCCCGTTTTCTGCGCCTCATGACCGACCCTTTCATCGGAGGCAACAACCTCCTGAAACTAATAGGGCCGACCTTGACCAGTCTCTTAACACTTAGGGCCGGCCCCCCTAGTACATAGTGACGTATGGTATGACCAAAACGCCCTTATGTCACTAGTTACCGTTCCTCGTGTACGAGACTTTGCAAGACACACATAAGTGAAGTGCACCAATGATTTTACTATTCCCTGAGGTTCCCGTAGGGTGCCCCTAATGAAGTCAACTAGTCAACTCGCAACATATCTCGGTGCATCGCACCCATGTGGCAAAGTCCACTTATGACAAGGAATTGCTATATGCATTTCTGCACTAACCTAGGGTTTTCCCTTAGTGCACACACGTAGCTACGCATCTACCATGCACTAGTGCGAAGCACTCATGGAGCGTAGGCTTGGACTTCTCGCTTTCTCTAACTACGTTCTGTGTTTCGAGGAGATGGTATAAGAACCGTACATAATGTCGATAAGGTGGAACCTTCAGGGACCAGGGTTCATGGCTTCCAACTCAGACTCGATCGACATACTACCCGAGTGTACCATCGATCTTCTGAGTCTGAGTTAACCTGCGTAGCCACCCAGAGTGCGATGCAAGCTGCACTGCAATTCCCCCGGACTTACTATGTTCTCCCTTATACCCCTGCTCTCCGCTTAGTATGGTAAACTCGTTGTCCCTCCATCTGGTGCCATGATGCAACTCGAGCGGTAGAGAATACCGTCAGACTCGAGTGCTCATATGACTCGGTTCCTTCCAAGTTGACCACATACATCGTATCTCCGATTACGTTTTCGAGCAACCGGATCCGTCACCAGTCCAACTGATGACCACCTGGCCAGGGTTTAATATGACGTAGATCAGACCAAGGAACGCACCTCCCGTTAGGGGTGTGGATAGCCTGCAGGAGTGACACGCTGATGCAACGCCAGCTGGGTAACCCAGTACACCGTGGTTTTGGATCACTGCATCCGGATTCTCACACATTAGTGCGCCAAAGCACCACACAACTGGTTAGTCCACCAGACATGGTTCCTCAGGGTTTAGGACCGTTTTACCCTAAGCAGAAACACGGTTTAGTGCACCGGTGTCTGCTCACCGATCTGTGCACCGTGTTGGTTCCGTTCGGCCACAGACACTGTGCCTGGTAATGACCGTAGTGGAGACGCCCACGCTCTGTCATCCCAACAGCTTATCTTGATAGGGTGACCAACCCTAATCAGAACTGCAAACTCATTTAGGTTACATGGGACCAGTCCCTTGAGTCTCCCACTCAAGTGGATTACCATGTAGCCATGGCTCTCTGTTCTATAATCAGAACACGTACTAACGTACGTACCAATATGCAATCATATACTATCAACCATACATAGCTAAACTATAGATTTTTACGAGCTGTAGACCTCACCAATTCTAACATTAGGGACTTCCCCTATAAGCTCCGAGCACACGGCCCTCCAGTCAAAGTCTGTACGGTCGGTCACTGGTCGGCCATCTATGTGGAGGCCAGCTAATGCCGCTACGTCCTGTAGCGATACTGTCATCTCCCTGTGTCTAAAGTGCAAGGTCTGTGTCTCCCTCCTCCACCTCTCGATGAGCACAGTTAGAAGTGCCCTATCAAGGGCAACGTATATGAGGTGGGAATACACGTAAAACCTGGCTCGGCGGAGTAACATCCGCACACCCTTGTGGGTCACCTCCCAGACCCACTATGTTTCATGATGCTGCTCGACTATCTTCAACGGAGGAAGGTACTGCATTATATTTGATAAATAATCTTAGTAACTTACTGAATAAAAAAAATGAATATTTTCTTAAGTAAATAAATAATAAATACCTCTCCTCGGTCGATATAACCCGAGCGATGCTGATCCTACTTGGTCATAACTGATGGATCAACTGGTCCTGCTGCATCCATCTGTAAGCAAAGGAGCTTGAATAACAGATGACCAGAGGGTGGCAATAGTTTAGAAAAAGGGAAAGCTGAATAGGATATCATGATTATGACTGCATTTTAATCCCTTGGCATGTACTTATTATTAAACTATGTGGAGGTGCTCAACCACAACCTCCCCCTCGAAGTCTCCTCTGAAAATCCAAACCTCTCGGAGAGCACTAGACCGTGCCTCTCCCCGCTGTGCCCTTCGCCTAGGGCACCGCCCGTTGTTGCAACAAGCCTCCCGGGAAAAAAGGTGCTATACCGCAACCCCTTTTTTGGGCCTCCAGCTTCCTTCTTTGAGTGCCGCTCCCGGGTCCTCCATCGCACCGCATGCCGTGTGTGTGTCTCGGCCCCCTTGCTCGGTCTATCTTGCTTTACGCCATCGAACTAGAGCCTCCCTATATCCCCCAACAATAGCTATGATACCAAATTACTGGGATCCGAGGCCCTCGTACAGTGGAACATGCACGACGAGTGTAAAAGCACCACAGAGGAGATGACCACTGACAAGACCGAGCAATTAGGAAGAACAATCAAGACACTCAAGAATTCTGGCAACGACGGATCGATGGATTTACTAGTATGGAAAAAATCCAAGATCAATTACAATCGTCTCTACCCAATCCCTCATACACCCACAAAGAGATTAATTCCCCTTAAAAGAGAATAG
This sequence comes from Chamaelirium japonicum, assembly GCA_947650365.1. Taxonomy (NCBI): domain Eukaryota; kingdom Viridiplantae; phylum Streptophyta; class Magnoliopsida; order Liliales; family Melanthiaceae; genus Chamaelirium; species Chamaelirium japonicum. The sequence goes on from OX393556.1 coordinate 32,347,403, forward strand.
AACCCACATCCCTACACCTCGAAGACAAGAAGAAATCATTCCCGAAACCTTTTGCAGTCTCCAATGGCTTCCTCTCTCTCTCCCTTGGTGATGGCTACCTTCTAAACCCTAACCCGGGATGCTCCTATGCCACCATTATCCCCTAGGTTCATCCTATGATCACCCTATTTATAACCATATATTCTTATCTGACTTGGAGTAGAAGTTGTTGTAGCTCGTGTGTCCTTAGCGTGGATTTTCTATATTAAAGATGCCTTTGGTTATTGCTTTAATTAGAATACTACTATGGTATATGTTAATATACATATAATAAAGGACCCTAGGGAATACAGTAGGCCACTGAGGCGCATGGTGGATCCATGCTTGGGAAACCCAGTGAACCAGTTCTGTGTAGACCTAGAACTAGTTCACAGCTTTGGTGATGCCGGTCGCTTCACCGAGAACAAACTGTTGGCAGGTAGAGGATGTGGTGGAGTCTCCACCATGGGAACGCGGGATTCCCATTCACCTGACCAAGCACGATGATCGTGTTGAACAGAAACCAAGACGGTGCATAGTTCAGTGATTCAGACACTGGTGCATAAATCGCCTTACTACTATGGATAATCTGTCCTTAACCCTGAGGGACCATATACACTGGGCCAACCAGTTGTGTGGTGCTTTGATGTGCCAACGTGTGTGGACCTTCTATAGTCCAATACCACGGTACGTTGGGCTACCCGGCTGGCGCTTGAGTGACATGTAATTCCTACAGGTTATCCGACGTCCAGTGTTGGATGGGTGCGTTTTGATGAGTCAATCTATCCACACAGTTAACCCAGGCCTGGTAGTTGTCAGTATGACTAACGATGTTCCGGGTGCTAGGCATAGCACTGGAAGGTGTGTGATGTTATAGATGACAAGTCATCAATTCATAGTCAGATGATCGATCGGGATCTGACGGTGCTCCCCACCGCTCGAGTCGTATCATAGTACCAGTAATAGGAGGGACTAAAGATTATCGGAGTATAGTAGAGAACAAGGTTACAAGGAAGTAACATAAGTTTAGGATCACTAGAGTTCAACTCCCGTCGCACTCTGGGTAGCTACGCGAGTTAATCGGATTAGGGCTGATTAACGGAACTTTCGGTGTGTTATCGAAACAGTTAATCAGGGATCCGGTTGCAGTTAGAGATCCCGAACCCTGAAGGCTCCACCCTGTCATTGCGTATAGGAATTGTTCCCTGACCTGGTTGGATACGTTGGATGCTAAGTAGCGCGATGGAGCGCAAGCCCGGAGCCTAAGAACCTAATTTACATGTGTTACGGGTCATAGGGGTATTTTGGTAAATACTGAAATATAACTCAGAACATATTGAATATGAATCTTAGAATGAGCGGAATAATTTCAGGAGCTCACAGGCGCTGACAGAACTCGATTCCGAGTAGCGCACCTCACTCAATCTCTCTCGCAGTGTTTCACTTTCCGTGAAGGGCGTTTTCGTCCAGGCTTCACGACAGACACCTGAAACCCTAAACCCCCCCTATTATCCTTATCTACTAGGGGTCGGCCCTAGCTTCCTTGAAGCAATAGGGGACCGGCCCTATAAGAGAAATAGGGAGAGGGAGGGCCGGCCTTAGTGCTCCCCCTCTCCAGAAAATTCGAACCTCCCCCCTCTCCTCCTCTTTGTGGTTTCGGCCAAGGAAGAAGGAGGAAGGAAGGAGAAGGAAGAAGAGAGAAAGAGGAGGAGGAGATCTCGCAGCTCATTATCGTCTTCGCAACAAATTCCTCCGTCGGCTCGTAATCCTTGCACTCAGAGACGGGATTTCGAGCATTCCTCAATTCACAAAGGACAAGGTGCTATCCGACAGCTTTCCTTGCGATTCACGTGCGGTTCATCATCGTTTCATTCTCTCCGGATCATAGATCCAAAAAGGTATGATGATTCTAAACACCTAACTAGATGCATGCATGTCTTCCGTAGATCGTAGTATGCCTCTAGGGTGTCCGCACATATGATAAGATCATAGATTTGTATATAGATTGTTTTGTAGAATTAATTGTAATGAAACATACACCGTATGATCTTCGGATCTATCTTTTGCTTTCGCTGTGACTCTGATAAGCGGATCCAATTCCAACAATTGGTATCAGAGCACGCTTTAGTGTGTGCTTCATGCATGAATTCGTGAAAACATCATATGAATATATGATGGCATATGTTTTCGTCGGGGTTCAGCGTAGATCATGCATATGGATTGTGCTATGTATCGTCTTTTTGCAGGTGCCGCGCTGAATAATAATCTATGATTGCATGCCTCCGGGGGTCAGGCCCTGGATTTATTTTTTGCATTGATTATTATTATGCTTGTGGATTTTAAGGCTCTAGATGGACGAGGGTGGAGGTTGACCACCCTCGGTTCCCTGGCCATATTTTCTAGGATTTTTTCCTTTTCTTTTCTAGCGAAATTGTACATGAACGAGCACTTGCTCGGAGCGTGTTAGTTTTTCAGTCACAGGAAGAAGGAGATGATGTTACATCCACGGTTCGGGCAAGCGGTACCATAGCGTGCAATGACCCGGCGAAAGCGTGCATGTTGGCGATGATGGGGATTATCGTTAGAGATCGTGCAGAACAAAAGAGCAGGATATCTTGGCTGTGCTATTCAGGTTCAGGGGTCGGACCCTGGACTTGATTCAGTTTGGATGCTATTTCTGTTAATTCTCTTTTCTTAGTGTTTAGAGAACCCCGATGATAATGTGATTATCTATCTTGCTTGTGAGTTTGTCTCTAGATCAGGCTTAGGGTTAGTACTAAAGCTTATGGATTCATCGGTGTCTCTATATGGTTCTAACACGTGTGAATCCGGTGGCTAGCTAAAAGGAAAGGTGGTAACTGTAATAGCCCTAGATTTTCCAAAATAAATAAATTTTAAATAAATGATGTGGCATAATATTTAAAATATAGGTGATTATTTGGCGTATTGTAAAATAAGGACCCTAATCCTAGTACGAGCTTGATTAGGGTGAATTTATAAATATGATAATTAATAAAAATATATTTATCCTTTTAATCGGACTTTATGTTGTCTTCTTTTCTAGTTTGGTTTTACGTAAACCCTAGAAATGTTTTATGATACATTTGTCCGTGTCTTCGATACCTTCGCTTTAGCGCGTCCCGCGCGTCAAACAGGCGTTTGTATGAAAAGTTATGACAGTAGATAGTTTTCGACATAAATTTTCAGTGTGATCAATCGAGTAATCGAAACCCTATGAAATTGTACCAGTGAGTTCGTCTAGTCGAGATCTTTACAATGGCAGGTCCTAGGCAATGATTGGAAGTACGGTTTGAGAGTTATAACTGACTATTGTTTTCAAGCGATTCCCGATAGTCATTTCGGTGGGTTATTTATTCATGACTCACTAGGTGGGCCGAACACGCATACGAGTCCGCCCAGCTGACCAATCCCTTGATTTTATCCAGCAAAAGAGAAAAACCAATGGGCTAGGGCCCGATGGGATTTTATCTCTTTTGTTGGAGAGGTTCCTTGTTCGACTCCCGGTATGGACACCTAGTGTGAACTTCCCTCAAAACCCATTGTGCCATGTTTGTGTGTGCTAGTCCAAGTCATTGAAGTCTTGGGAGTGCACCACATGCGGGTGCGAACCTCCGCTGCTGATATCCGGTTTGCGTCGCCTTATTTGCAAGTGCAAGTCCTAGCCGTCGATCTCATGATCACGGGCCCATGGAATTAATAGCACCTGTCGCACCCCACCCCGTTCTAACTCAAAACCCGTTGAGCTAGCCTCTTCCACTTGGTTGGTCCCACCATGAGAGAGGAAATGGAGAGATAATGAAGAGAGGGAGTGGGAATTGGAGAGGAAGAAATGGGAAATGGAGAGAGAGAGATGGAATGGAGAGAAATGGAGAGAGAGAGGAGACCAGATCCACAAACACCGGCCCCCTCTCCCATCAGCCCGTCACCCCCCTCCCATCACACCGTTGAAAACTAAGCCCTCCCCCTCTCCCATTAAACCGACCCCCTCCCCCACTTCAGTGAAACCGGAAGAAAGAGAGGAGAGAGAACCAGAGAGCAAGAGAGGGAGTTCGGGAGAGAGAAAGAGGGAAAAGAGAGAAACCGGAGGAGAGAAGAGGGAGAAAGTAGATGAGAGAGAGAGAGAGAGGTCTGTAGAGAGAGAAAGAGAAAGAAAAGGAAGAGAGAGTTCGGAGAAGAGAGGGGAAGGGGGAGCAGCAGCAAGTGGCGGTGGCGGCGGTGCCGGCGGCGGCGCTGGCAGGGAACCCCGGTCTCCTCCTCCGTCGCAGTGATGTTGGCGACCCCGTCGAGCCCCTTTCCCCCCATTTCCGGTCAACAGAAGAGAGAGAAAGAGAGGAAAGAGAGAAACTAGAGAAGAGAGGAAGAAGAAGAAAGAGAGGAGAGGGAGGCGCGCGGTGGCTGCAGCGGCGGCTTCTCCTCACCGGTGACTCCCCGACCCCGCCACCATGTCCTCCTCGGCACGCGGCGTACCTGCAGTGAAGGAGACGGCGCCGACGACCTCCACGAACCACACCCGAGGCAAGCCCCTACACACACACTCCTCTTTCCGTTTATGTGAACACCCGGCCTTTCCGAGCCGGGCCTGAAATCCTCGTCGAACCTCGAGGCTCCCCCGCCAACCCAGACCGAACCGTGCCCCGTCCTCCGGTGACTCCGCCGGCGACACCACCTCCGAGAATCACCACCGAAACCACGGCCTCCTCTCCCTCCTTCCGTGAGTCACGGCCACCACTAGGCGACTCTTCTCTGTACCCCACACTTGTCGGTGGTGCGGGGGAGGCCGGCCGGCCAACGGGACGGCGCCGGGGTAGAGCAACCCCTACCCCAACGCCCACTGTTACAGTGAGAGGAAGGAGGGGGGCACCATTAGGAAATTAGGTGGTTTGTAAGGGCTTATTAGTAAGCAAATTAAGTTTGAAAAATATATATATTTATGAGTTGTGAATGGCCTACTTGAGTTACAGATCCGACCCGACCCGTTTATCCTCTGAATCCGACCCGACTGCTTAGTGAATTCGGTCTGCTTCAGACTGTATAGTGAACTCAGTCCGGTTCACTTGAACCAGACCGTTGAACCCACTGACCTTGGTTGGGCCGCCATTTCACTGTCCGGAGTCGGAATTCAGCGAAACTGACGGCAACGGAACCATTTTGAATAAACCTACCTGTTTACGATAGATTTATTTAGAAAATAATTAGTTATCAGAATGCCCCTACCTGGGGCCCGGTTCAGCAAATCTTTCATTGACGTAACTTTTAGGATCGGACCCCGATTTGCCGTGAAACCAACGGCAATGAGTCCTAAATTTTGGGACCTACTAATTGATAGTAGGTTGAACCCAACTAGTGATAGTTACCAAAATACCCCTACTGCGGGCCCCTGTTCAGCCGATCTCGCATCGATCGCAGACTTGCGGTTCAGACTCCGATTGCTGCAAAACTGGTAACAACGGATCCTAATACTCAAAACCTACCCAACTATGTTACTGGAATCTAGTGAGTACCCTCTAAGACTTAGGGGTCCACCTTGTCCTATAAGACATGTCCTTTGGAGGGCCGAACCTATTTTGGGGCCGAGTTTCCCGTACCCTACCCCGTATAAAAATCGTATCTGATATCATTAGGAATGTTGTACCCTACTTCTATTTAGAAGTTTGAAATAGATTCCATAACCAGGGTCGAATGACACATGTCTGACAATGGTCTAATGACACATGTCTGACAAGGGTCTAATGACTCATGTGTACCCCAGGTCTAATGAGTCATGTACAACCAGGGTCTAATGGCCCATAGATAACCTTGGTTTAATGACACATAAATAACCAAGGTCTGATGACCCATATGTAACTAGAGTTGTGAGAACCATACAAGAATTAGGGTTTTACCCCTATGTACCCTAGGTCTAATTGACCCAAATGCTATTAGGATCCGACAACCCAAGTACATCAGGTGTCACGCCCCAGAAATCTGAAGACCGATCCCTGGGGTGTGGTGAGAAAAGAAGAGGGTTTTGGGTCTGGTTACTTAACTATACCAATTTGGGTTCTCACAGGGCTTCTTCTACGCTCTCTAATATGAAAAACAAGGAGGAGGGAGAAACAAGAGGGGAATCTTTTAAATTTGATTTCTCGAAAACATTTTTATTTAAAAAGCAGAGAAAGAGAAATGTCAATAGAGAGAAGACATTATCTAGTCAAGCTCGACCTTCAAAAGTCATATCCTCTCAGTATGAGTGACCTATCGGTGCCCCTACATACTGACAGGAGTCTATCTGAGGGAGCACGAGGCTCAAGCCTCCTACGGCTAGCCATAGAATACTAACTAACTAATAAGAACTCTTATTCCAATACAATTACAATGTCTGAAGAGAAAAGACTACGAGATTGACGTACTAAGCAGAAAGGTAACACTGCAACTCTAACTCCGCCTCTGGACTCCTACTGCTACTCCTGAGCCTCCGGACCTGTAACTGAGCCTACTCGTGGGAAAGAGTAGCCCCCAATAGGAAATTGAGAGATTAGCCAAATTAATGGCTAGTGACATCCTAATAGTCTATAATAATATGAGACGACCAATCGTAATAAAATAAGATATAATCTAGCAGTTCTAGTATGATCAATGTTTGCAGAATGATACCTAAACCTATCAATAGTCTATATTCACATGCAATTCCTACTGTCATTAGGTTATCTAATCTAAAGTCCATTTAATGTTCTACAATATTAAAGAACACACTAAACAAGACATTCATTTAAAGTCACGAGATCATCATGTGAACAGTCATACAATTCTAAATTCATATATAGATAAAACACACATTATCAAAATGTGAACCCCAGATATTTTGTTCATCCTGCCCCCGGTCGGGCATTACTATAGGGCCTTTTATTTCGATGTAGAGGGCCAACTCTCTCGCCGTGCATCCACCAACACCATGCACAAATCACCCAGATGATCATAAGGGGTTTCCCGTCTTTCACGGTGGAGCTCTACTGCCCAACTTGCTTTACTATGGGGACTTCAACTCCCCGGGACAGGGTTGCTAGGCCAATCCCTACTCGAGGGCACCACCTATTGGCTTTACCACAACCCTTGCCCGTGACCCCTAACCTACTTAACTTCGGCTGTACGCGCAGGGTGGTTCACGGCCCTTGCGCGCACGGGGTCCCTACCTTCTAACCAGGTAGATTCGCATATAACATATTTCAACATATACAATGAAGCTACAAAAATTCTATTTAATACTTATCAATTTCCAACAATTTACCCCTGATCTCGTACTGCTCTCGCAACCCATGCGACATAATAAATAAATAAAGTAAGACACTCATCCCGATGACCCGTGTGCTAGGGTTGCCATACTCCTCTCAGGAGGGTGGGCTCCGATAATTACTAATTATTCAATTTATTGTTTAATTTAAGGGAATCCTAATTACGGTGTCCATACAATCAAAAGCTAGCAATCATTATTATTATTCTATTAATATTTTAAGCATGCGTCGTCGGACTCGCGACTCCGCATGCAAGGCGGGGTCCACTTGACCACATGCGATGATGCCCGGCGGGGCTCGCATGTAGTGTCATGGACACCTACCCTTAGTCATTCTCATTTCCCACTATTAAAGACCACGCAAGGGTAGTAGATGTCACCTGGCTGTCGATTACACACGACTCCGGCTAGCTGCCTCTGATCCGTCTCCGCTGGATCACCACGATCAAGGTCTGATAACATGCACAGCTCTATATCATAATGCTATCAATTAAAACATAAGAGTCAACGACGAGGGTTCTATGCCAAGGATAGTCGGGCACCCTCGATAGGGGACCAACATTAAGTTGACAGCACGCAAACCCATGCGACTGAAGAACTCGAACCTAAACAATACTAGGCCAATCAAGTAATTAGAATCTAAACCTACTCATCGAATCGGGCTCGAAGAACCCTTTCCGATGGTTCCAGTTTCGCTGGAATCCGACTTCGGTCGAATGGTTTCGGGTCAAACCACGTAGAACCGGTGAAACCGATCGCATGGTTGGTTCACTAGGGTAGAAGAGGTTCTAGGGTTATATTCTAGGTTTGATAGGTGGGACTCAATATTCTGAGCACAATGCTGCTGGTTTCGTCCGAATCCGAGTTCGAATAATGAAACGGCGGTCAAACCACGGTACCACAAAAATATCGGGTCCAAGGATAAAACAGGGTATTAAACAGTATAATTACTATGATAAACTATGACCAACAGGTAGTATTTTCCGAGCCGGTCGAAATGACGCTGGTTTCGTCCAATTCCGAGTTTGGACGGAGAAATGGCAGTCGAACCAAATTTGACTGGTTCACGGGTCTGGTTCGGGTGAACCAGACCGGTTCACTGAGTGGGTCGGTTCTGCAGGGTCGGGTCAAGTTCACAGTGGTTAGGTCGGGTCGGGTTCAGGGCTAAACGGATCGGGTTCAGGGTTTAATTATAACCTGGAATTTACTATCCTACCCCCCCTATATCCTTCTTCTCCACGAGACCGAAACCAGCACGGGCTGGTTCCGGCGCGTCGGCGGCCGGCGGGAGGGGCGGCCTGGAGCGCCGGCGAGCGCTCGGCCGGCCTCTCCCGCACCACCCCCAAAGAGGAGGCACGGAGGGAGGCGGTCGGAGCGGTCGTCGGAGTCCGAGAGCCGGCCGGAGGGGGCTCGCGCGGGGTCGATCTATGGCCGGTGGTGGTGCGCCGGCGATCGCCGGGAGAGGCTCGGTTCAGTGCGGCGGCGGTGTCCGCCCGTGCGGGCCGCGGCAAGGGAGGAGGAAGGGACGGGGGTCGCGGGGTTGGGTCGCGGAGGGGATGAGAGGATGAGGCCGGGGTGGCTGACCTGCGGGGTGACGGCATGCTCGTCGGTGCTCCGACGAGGGGCTGATGGGGTGCTCCGATCTTCCTCGCTCGGCCTCTTCTCCTTCTCTCTCTGTCTCGTTCTCTCTCTATTTATAGAAAAGGGGGAGGTTGTGATAAGAAGGGACGGGGGATAGGGTTGGGGAGATAGAGTCGGTTAAGGCGGATGGATAAGGAAAGAAAGATAGGGATCGATACATCATCCCAATCCTGCCCGATAATTCTGATCCGAATTTCGGAATTTAAATAAATGGGGAGGGAAGTCAAGAGAGTCTAAATTATGCTAGGAGACCGGGAGGTAGGCTCTAGGGCTGGTCGGGCTCGGTCCCGAGCCCTGAATCGGGCTCGGTTGGAATCCGGGTGCGATTCGTCCATCAACCAGGCTGAAAAGAATAATCACTTGTAACTATCAAACCGGAAGTTGGAATAGGGCCCGAGAGGATTCATTGGAAAGGTCTCGTCAACGTGAACGCGTCAGATCTTGGTACATAATTTTCTGACTTCTGGATCTGCCGAAAAGAAGGAAAGACTCCAAAACTCAAAATAGCAATAACTATTCACCCAGGTGTCGGATCGACCCAAACTCAGGCTCATTGGAAGGCTCTCTCAGAGCCTCATCTAACGTATCTTGTTTCGTTACGATCCGATCACCCGATCTCTCGCAAGAAACAAAACAGTTACAACTATCGGCCAATTATCGTTTTTTCTAGGGTTTACCTGTCGGGCTGCCGAAACTGGCTGCGCATACACCTGATCGTTGCACGGAACGCACCATCGTGACATGCTCGAAGTTACGGAGAATGTGAACGTAAAACATCTCATAGGTTTACGATCCATTTATTGGGAAAAGGCCCAAAGAAAAAGTCTGGCTGCAAAAAAGACGAAACTAGCCATGGAGGATTTCTATTATTCTCAAATCTAACACCACAGGTGTTACAACCTACACACCTTAAAAAAAATTTCGTCCCGAAAATTCAACTACAAAAACCATATATACGAGTTCACTCATCTCTACTACCAAAACAAGAACATTACAGCAATAAAAAGTTAACCATAACGGGTATGAAGATCCTCACTAATACTGCCAACAAGAAAGCCAAGTCACTGCACCAAATCTTACTAAAAGAAAATCCTCTACTACTCACAATCCTACTCTCTCTACTAACCTAAACATTATACGAATCGACTCTCATAATTATTAGGATAGTAATGAACCTCCAAATTCTCGCATCGATCGCGAATACGAGTTTTGGTTTCCATTTCCTATTCTAAGCATTACAGATTAGACCAAAATCATGAGTTTTGATCATTAACCCTGCCTTGATAAGGGGCATCATATCCCCCTTATTAGTACCGCCGTGGGGTGTCCTCCTCGGTAGGGTAACTACTAAAACTCATAGATTCTGAAAATTAAAATGCACTCAATTGTCAGTGCCGATATAAAAGGTATATCAATGTATATGAGTGCCCATACACCCATATATAATTTATACTTTTGGTATCGACTCTATAATCATAGCAATGTATACTACACATATGCGCCCATACACATATGCTTAAGTACACATTCCAGAATAATTTGACAAAAGAGATGTCTCAACTAGTACGCCTAACATGTATCTAATACTAAACTAAAATCCTATAAGATTCCTATGAGACCAACACCTACACTAACCGAACTACCAATACTGCTCAAGGGACTAAAGAACAAATGCTCCAAAATCTATTTCTCAAATGGGTCCAAACTAGATAGCTACACTCTGACAATAGATAGTCATTCCAATGGCTCACTACAAGACGAGGGGATCGATTCTAAACCAAAACTATTATGAGTTGGCTGAAGAAACTACCTACTAGAAAACTAATGACCAACTAATATCGACTGAGCAGATCGATACCAATTACTAAATTCTACCCTAAACTAATCATCGAGATAGTTAGCCGGAAACCTCACAACCATACAAAAATAAGAATAAAGGACCCGAGACAAATAGAGACAACTTAGAAAAAGGACAACTGAGGAAACTAGCACAATCTTAACATTCTAAGAACTAAAGGCAATCACTCAAAAGAAACTGAAGCAAACGAAAGTTACTAGAATCGAATAATGATTGAAAACAAAGCGAGGTGAATCAGCAGAATAATGATCATTCTTAAGATTCCAACTGATAAGATATTCTCAAATTTTATAAACATAGGCAGTCCTCTTGACATCTTCGCTAACATCTTTCTAGTACTCAATTATCTCAATTCGATCTTAATGTCACTGTCATCTAGCCAGTGCGCTCTCTCCCGCGAGTTCCAATAAGAACTGCGAAACCAACCGCCAAAGCCTCCGAAGAGTCAGTGCAAAGCCACAGTATGTCCTCTACCGGACAATCATCATCCACCGCCAAAGTTCCCTAGGAACAACGCGTACTCTTTCGCAAGAGCCAGTATCAAGGTATCCCGTAATCTACTAACCATGGGAAATTCAAACTATCACCTGAGATTTTCATCTCCTGGTGTACTCATTGAAACCACTATCCCCACGAGTCATTATTATTACTCATAGGATCCATTAAAAAAAACACACAAGCTCTACATCAAACTAATTATAAACCACGATACACCAGAGAGATCTAACAAGTAAACTAATCTAATTATTACACATATATCGAGAAATTGGACAATCCTAAAAACACCAACTATGTCTCTAGTACCAATGGTCAACAAGAATCAAGGAATCCTAAAACACCAACCAAGTCTCTAGTACTAAGGGTCAACGAAGATCAAGGGATCCTAAACACCGACTAGGTTTCTAATACTAAGGGTCAACAAAGATCAAGGAATCATAAAACACCGACTAGGTTTCTAGTGCTTAGGGTCAACGAAAAATAACAAAACCAACAAAAAGAGTAACCTCACAACCATGCCAGATAAACCATCAAGGATATACATCCTTCCAGACATATTCAAATACATTCTTTCCAAAACCAATCAACCAAATTACTAACTATAGTTGAATATCCAGTCCTTGGTCAGCTCCTTACCACTAGAAAGTTCAAGAGAATCCATATTAGGAGACACCCAACCTATACTCCGATATAGACTCAAACACTATGCTTCTGCCTAGAGATCAAGAAACACCACCCTTGGTTAAGATGTTCCACGAGGCTCCTTCTTAAGAACTATCACCCGAGTTACAACGACTAACTCTAAACCTAAACATTATAGCACATCCGAGTTCTAATACAATCATATGTATACGACATATAGATTGATTCACGATTCTCGATCAATCAAAAACTCAATCATAGACAGTTCTTAGTTACAGATCAATTCCTCAAACAAACCAGTTCTCCAAGTACGATTAACACTAGGTCCTTATCCTTAGAAATAATCGTTATACCACCACTAGCTACTACGAGAATTCTATCGACTCACTATCTATAAAAATCTCTAGAAAACATTCTAACACCACTAGAGTCTGAACTTTCTAAAGAAAGAACAGCAAGACACGAACCACATCCTAACAATACCCCTAGGAACATATCCCTAAGCTCTGATACCAGCTGTCACGCCCCAGAAATCTGAAGACCGATCCCTGGGGTGTGAGGTGAGAAAAGAAGAGGGTTTTGGGTCTGGTTACTTAACTATACCAATTTGGGTTCTCACAGGGCTTCTTCTACGCTCTCTAATATGAAAAACAAGGAGGAGGGAGAAACAAGAGGGGAATCTTTTAAATTTGATTTCTCGAAAACATTTTTATTTAAAAAGCAGAGAAAGAGAAATGTCAATAGAGAGAAGACATTATCTAGTCAAGCTCGACCTTCAAAAGTCATATCCTCTCAGTATGAGTGACCTGTCGGTGCCCCTACATACTGACAGGAGTCTATCTGAGGGAGCACGAGGCTCAAGCCTCCTACGGCTAGCCATAGAATACTAACTAACTAATAAGAACTCTTATTCCAATACAATTACAATGTCTGAAGAGAAAAGACTACGAGATTGACGTACTAAGCAGAAAGGTAACACTGCAACTCTAACTCCGCCTCTGGACTCCTACTGCTACTCCTGAGCCTCCAGACCTACAACTGAGCCTACTCGTGGGAAAGAGTAGCCCCCAATAAGAAATTGGAAGATTAGCCAAATTAATGGCTAGTGACATCCTAATAGTCTATAATAATATGAGACGACCAATCGTAATAAAATAAGATATAATCTAGCAGTTCTAGTATGATCAATGTTTGCAGAATGATACCTAAACCTATCAATAGTCTATATTCACATGCAATTCCTACTGTCACTAGGTTATCTAACCTAAAGTCCATTCAATGTTCTACAACATTAAAGAACAAACTAAATAAGACATTCATTTAAAGTCACGAGATCATCATGTGAACAATCATACAATTCTAAATTCATATATAGATAAAACACACACTATCAAAATGTGAACCCCGGATATTTTGTTCATCCTGCCCCCGGTCGGGCATTACTATAGGGCCTTTTATTTCGATGTAGAGGGCCAACTCTCTCGCCGTGCATCCACCAGAACCATGCACAAATCACCCAGATGATCATAAGGGGTTTCCCGTCTTTCACGGTGGAGCTCTACCGCCCAACTTGCTTTACTATGGGGACTTCAACTCCCCGGGACAGGGTTGCTAGGCCAATCCCTACTCGAGGGCACCACCTATTGGCTTTACCACAACCCTTGCCCGTGACCCCTAACCTACTTAACTTCGGCTGTACGCGCAGGGTGGTTCATGGCCCTTGCGCGCACGGGGTCCCTACCTTCTAACCAGGTAGATTCGCATATAACATATTTCAACATATACAATGAAGCTACAAAAATTCTATTTAATGCTTATCAATTTCCAACAATTTACCCCTGATCTCGTACTGCTCTCGCAACCCATGCGACATAATAAATAAATAAAGTAAGACACTCATCCCGATGACCCGTGTGCTAGGGTTGCCATACTCCTCTCAGGAGGGTGGGCTCCGATAATTACTAATTATTCAATTTATTGTTTAATTTAAGGGAATCCTAATTACGGTGTCCATACAATCAAAAGCTAGCAATCATTATTATTATTCTATTAATATTTTAAGCATGCGTCGCCGGACTCGCGACTCCGCATGCAAGGCGGGGTCCACTTGACCACATGCGACGATGCCCGGCGGGACTCGCATGTAGTGTCATGGACACCTACCCTTAGTCATTCTCATTTCCCACTATTAAAGACCACGCAAGGGTAGTAGATGTCACCTGGCTGTCGATTACACACGACTCCGGCTAGCTGCCTCTGATCCGTCTCCGCTGGATCACCACGATCAAGGTCTGATAACATGCACAGCTCTATATCACAATGCTATCGATTAAAACATAAGAGTCAACGACGAGGGTTCTATGCCAAGGATAGTCGGGCACCCTCGATAGGGGACCAACATTAAGTTGACAGCACGCAAACCCGTGCGACTGAAGAACTCGAACCTAAACAATACTAGGCCAATCAAGTAATTAGAATCTAAACCTTCTCATCGAATCGGGCTCGAAGAACCCTTTCCGATGGTTCCAGTTTCGCTGGAATCCGACTTCGGTCGAATGGTTTCAGGTCAAACCACGTAGAACCGGTGAAACCGATTGCATGGTTGGTTCACTAGGGTAGAAGAGGTTCTAGGGTTATATTCTAGGTTTGATAGGTGGGACTCAATATTCTGAGCACAATGTCGCTGGTTTCGTCCGAATCCGAGTTCGAACAATGAAACGGCGGTCAAACCACGGTACCGCAAAAATATCGGGTCCAAGGATAAAATAGGGTATTAAACAGTATAATTACTATGATAAACTATAGCCAATAGGTAGTATTTTCCGAGCCGGTCGAAATGGCGCTGGTTTCGTCCAATTCCGAGTTTGGACGGAGAAATGGCAGTCGAACCAAATTTGACTGGTTCACGGGTCTGGTTCGGGTGAACCAGACCGGTTCACTGAGTGGGTCGGTTCTGCAGGGTCGGGTCAAGTTCACAGTGGTTAGGTCGGGTCGGGTTCAGGGCTAAACGGATCGGGTTCAGGGTTTAATTATAACCTGGAATTTACTATCCTACCCCCCCCATATCCTTCTTCTCCACGAGACCGAAACCAGCACGGGCTGGTTCCGGCGCGTCGGCGGCCGGCGGGAGGGGCGGCCTGGAGCACCGGCGAGCGCTCGGCCGGCCTCTCCCGCACCACCCCCACAGAGGAGGCGCGGAGGGAGGCGGCCGGAGCGGTCGTTGGAGTCCGAGAGCCGGCCGGAGGGGGCTCGCGCGGGGTCGATCTATGGCTGGTGGTGGTGCGCCGGCGATCGCCGGGAGAGGCTCGGTTCAGTGCGGCGGCGGTGTCCACCCGTGCGGGCCGCGGCAAGGGAGGAGGAAGGGCCGGGGGTCGCGGGGTTGGGTCGCGGAGGGGATGAGAGGATGAGGCCGGGGTGGCTGACCTGCGGGGTGACGGCATGCTCGTCGGTGATCCGGCGAGGGGCTGATGGGGTGCTCCGATCTTCCTCGCTCGGCCTCTTCTCCTTCTTTCTCTGTCTCGTTCTCTCTCTATTTATAGAAAAGGGGGAGGTTGTGATAAGAAGGGACGGGGGATAGGGTTGGGGAGATAGAGTCGGTTAAGGCGGAAGGATAAGGAAAGAAAGATAGGGATCGATACATCATCCCAATCCTGCCCGATAATTCTGATCCGAATTTCGGAATTTAAATAAATGGGAAGGGAAGTCAAGAGAGTCTAAATTATGCTAGGAGACCGGGAGGTAGGCTCTAGGGCTGGTCGGGCTCGGTCCCGAGCCCTGAACCGGGCTCGGTTGGAATCCGGGTGCGATTCGTCCATCAACCGGGCTGAAAAGAATAATCACTTGTAACTATCAAATCGGAAGTTTGAATAGGGCCCGAGAGGATTCATTGGAAAGGTCTTGTCAACGCGAACGCGTCAGATCTTGGTACATAATTTTCTGACTTCTGGATCTCCCGAAAAGAAGGAAAGACTCCAAAACTCAAAATAGCAATAACTATTCACCCGGGTGTCGGATCGACCCAAACTCAGGCTCATTGGAAGGCTCTCTCAGAGCCTCATCTAACGTATCTTGTTTCATTACGATCCGATCACCCGATCTCTCGCAAGAAACAAAACAGTTACAACTATCGGCCAATTATCGTTTTTTCTAGGGTTTACCTGCCGGGCTGCCGAAACTGGTTGCGCATACACCTGATCGTTGCACGGAACGCACCATCGTGACATGCTCGAAGTTACGGAGAATGTGAACGTAAAACATCTCATAGGTTTACGATCCATTTATTGGGAAAAGGCCCAAAGAAAAAGTCTGGCTGCAAAAAAGACGAAACTAGCCATGGAGGATTTCTATTATTCTCAAATCTAACACCACAGGTGTTACATCAGGGTTTGAAAACCCTTATGTAATTAGGCTGAGAGAACCCATATGTAAATAGGGTTTTAACTTAAGTGTAATCAAGGTCTGGTGACTCATGTGACAGTTAGGGTTTAACGACCCATGTGCAATTAGGGTCTGATGATCTGTACGTAATTAAGATCTAATGATACTGTGTTTATAATTAAAAAATAACAACTGGAAATGATGATACTATAATTAGGAATTAATGACATGTATAAAATAGTAGATGACATGTTTAGGATGATGCCATGTTTAGGATTAATGACACTATAATTAATTACACTTGAATATGATGATGCCATATTTAGTATAAAGGATATATGAATGTTTGTAGATGCCATAACCATGATAAGGTCAAAGAACCTATGATTGCTTGAGGGTCTATACCCCTATGTTAAACTTGAGGGCCAATGGCTCTATGTTGATTAGTAGGGTCTACGACCCTATATGCGTAAGCTGATAAGCATGACGATAGAACGAATCGAAATAGTAGATAATTCGTTTAGGTTAAGGACAAGTGTGGCTTCGGCCAGGACTGATGTCACGCCCCAGAAATCTGAAGACCGATCCCTGGGGTGTGAGGTGAGAAAAAGATGGGATTTTGGGTCTGGTCAATTAATTACACCAATTTGGGTTCTCACAGGGCTTCTACGCTCTCTAATATGAAAAACAAGAAGGAGAGAGAAACAAGAGGGGAATCTTTTAAATTTGATTTTTCGAAAAACATTTTTATTAAAAAGCAAAGAAAGAGAAATTATCAACAGAGAAAAGACATTATCTAGTAAGGCTCGACTTTCAAAAGTCATATTCTCTCAGTATGAGTGACCTGTCGGTGCCACTACATACTGACGGGAGTCTATCTGAGGGAGCACGAGGCTCAAGCCTCCTACGGCTAGCCAAGTGGTTTTACCCACTACCTAACACTCAAGTGCACTAGTCTAGGGTTCCTATCTACAAGGTTAATCAATTTAGTCATTTATATATACTTATATTTTCATCATGACCTATCCTATGCTTAGGGCCTTGAGGAGAGGCCTACCCAAAAGAATTCAGCTGGAACCATTGCAACTACAACCATAGAATACTAACTAACTAATAAAAACTCTTATTCCAATACAATTACAATGTCTGAAGAGAAAAGACTACAAGATTGACGTACTAAGCCGAAAGGTAACACTGCAACTCTAACTCCGCCTCTGGACTCCTAATGCTACTCCTTAGCCTCCGGACCTGCAACTGAGCCTACTCGTGGGAAAGAGTAGCCCCCAATAGGAAATTGGGAGATTAGCCAAATTAATGGCTAGTGACATCCTAATAGTCTTTAATAATATGAGACAATTAATCTTAATAAATTAAGATAAGATCTATCAGTTCTAGTAGGATCAATGTTTGCCGAATGATACCTAAACCTATCAGTAGTCTATATTCACATGCAATTCCTACTGTCACTAGGTTATCTAACATGAAGTCCATTCAATGTTCTACAGCATTAAAGAATAAATTAAATAAGACGTTCATATAAAGTCACGAAGTCATCATGTAAACAGTCACACAATTCTAAATTCATATATAGATAAAACACACACTATCAAAATGTGAACCTCGGATATTTTGTTCATCTTGCCCCCGGTCGGGCATTACTATAGGGCCTTTTATTTCGATGTAGAGGGCCAGCTCTCTCGCCGTGCATCCACCAACACCATGCACTAGTCACCCAGATGATCATAAGGGGTTTTTCGTCTTTCACGGTGGAGCTCTACCGCCCAACTTGCTTTACTATGGGGACTTCAACTCCCCGGGACAGGGTTGCTAGGCCAATCCCTACTCGAGGGCACCACCTATTGGCTTTACCACAACCCTTGCCCGTGACCCCTAACCTACTTAACTTCGGCTGTACGCGCAGGGTGGTTCACGGCCCATGCGCGTACGGGGTCTCTACCTTCTAACCAGGTAGATTCTCATATAACATATTTCAACATATACAATGAAGCTACAAAAAGGTATATTTAATGCTTAACAATTTCCAACAATTTACCCCTGGTCCCGTATTGCTCTCGCAACCCATGCAACATAATAAATCAATAAAATAAGACACTCATCCCAGTGACCCGTGTGCTAGGGTTGTCATACTCCTCTCAGGAGGGTGGGCTCCGATAATTATTAGTTATTCAATTTAATGATTAATTTAAGGGAATCCTAATTACGGTGTCCATACAATCAAAAGCAATCATTATTATTATTCTATTAATATTTTAAGCATGCGTCGCCGGACTCGCGACTCCGCATGCAAGGCGGGGTCCACTTGACCACATGCGACGATGCCCGGCGGGGCCCGCATGCAGTGTCATGGACACCTACCCTTAGTCATTCTTATTTCCCACTATTAAAGACCACGCAAGGGTAGTAGATGTCACCTGGTTGTCGATCGCACACGACTCCTGCTAGCTGCCTCTGATCCGTCTCTGCTGGATCACCACGATCAAGGTCTGATAAAAACCACAGGTCCGCATCACAACTCTATCGATTAAAACAAAAGAATCTACGATGAGGGTTCTATGCCAAGGATAGTCGGGCACCCTCGATAGGGGACCAACATTGAGTCGACAGCACGCAAATCCGTGTGATTGAAGAACTCAAACCTAAACAATACTAGGCTAATCAAGTAAACAGAAGCTAAACCTACTCATCGAATCGGGCTCGAAGAACCCTTTCCGATGGTTCCAGTTTCGCTGGAATCCGACTTCGGTCGAATGGTTTCGGGTCAAACCACGTAGAACCGGTGAAACCGATCGCATGGTTGGTTCACTAGGGTATAAGAGGTTCTAGGGTTATATTCTGGGTTTAATAGGTGGGACTCAATATTCTGAGCACAATGCCGCTGGTTTCGTCCGAATCCGAGTTCGGACGATGAAACGGCGGTCAAACCACGGTACCGCGATAAGATTCGGTCCAAGGATAAAACAGGGTATTAAACAGTATAATTACTATTCTATACTATGACCAACAGGTAGTATTTTTCGAGCCGGTCGAAATGGCGCTGGTTTCGTCCAATTCCGAGTTCGGACGGAGAATGGCAGTCGAACCAAAATTCACTGGTTCACTGGTCTGGTTCAGGTGAACCAGACCGGTTCACTGTTGGGCCGGGTCTGCTGTGCACTTAAGCGGGTCGGGTTGCAGTGCAGTCGGGTCGGGTTGCAGGGCTAAACAGGTCGGGTCTGGGGTTTAATAAATAACCTGGAAATTACTGTTTTGCCCCCCCCATCTCCTTCTTCTCCACGAGATCGAAACCAGCCGGGGGGGGTTTTTTGCGCGTCGGCGGCCGGCGGGAGGGGCGGCCTGGAGCGCCGGCGAGCGCTCCGCCGGCCTCTCCCGCACCACCCCCACGGAGGAGGCGCGGTGGGAGGCGGCCGGAGCTGCCGTCGGACTCCCAAGGGCTCGGACGGAGGGGGGCTCGCATGGGGTTTGGAGGTCGGTGGTCGCCGGGGAGGGGCTCGGTTGCGGCGGCAAGCACTGCCCGTGCGGGCCGCGGCAAGAGAGGAGGAAGGGGGTCGTGGGTTGGGTCACGGAGGAGGATGGGAGGGTGAGAGGGGGCTGACCTGCGGGTGTAGGTGCGCTCGCCGGTGCTCCGGCGAGGGGCGGGTCGGGGTGTTCCAATCCTCTCCCTCCATCTCTTCTTCTTCTCTCTCTCTGTCTCCCGTTCTCTCTCTTATTCTCCCGTCCTCTCTCTCTCTCTCTCTCTATTTATATAAAAAGGGGGTTGATGTTGTGGTGAGAAGAACTAGGGGATAAGGTCGGTTAAGGTTTCCTAATAAGGGGGAAGGGATAAGGACTGAAAGATATGGATTTATCATCCTGAAATCTTACCCGATAATTACCATCCGAATTTCGGATTTAAATAACTGGGGAGGGAGGTCAAGAGAGCCTAAATTATGCTAGGAGACCGGGAGGTAGGCTCTAGGGCTGGTCGGGCTCGGTCCCGAGCCCTGAACCGGGCTCGGTTGGAATCCGGGTGCGATTCGTCCATCAACCGGGCTGAAAAGAATAATAGGTCGTAACTATCAAACCGGAAGTCGGAATAGGGCCCGAGAGGATTCGTTGGAAAGGTCTCGTCAACGCAAACGCGTTAGCGCTTGGTACATAATTTTCTGACTTCTGTATCTCCCAAAAAGAAGGAAAGACTCCAAAACTCAAAATAGCAATAACTATTCACCTGGGTGTCGGATCGACCCTAACTCAGGCTCATTGGAAGGCTCTCTCAGAGCCCCATCTAACGTATCCTGTTTCGTTACGATCCGATCACTCGATCTCTTGTAAGAAACAAAACAGCTACAACTATCGACCAATTATCGTTTTTCTAGGGTTTACCTGCCGGGCTGCCGAAACTGCCTGCGCATACACATGATCGTTGCACTGAACGCACCATCGTGACATGCTCGAAGTTACGGAGAATGTGAACGTAAAACATCTCATAGGTTTATGATCCATTTATTAGGAAAAAGCCCAAAGAAAAAGTCTGGCTGTAAAAAGACGAAACTAGCCATGGATGATTTCTATTATTCTCAAATCTAACACCACAGGTGTTACAACTGATCTACTAGCATTCGTGCTAGGACTAGAAAGAATCAAACCACGTCTATAGATGCATAGGCATGTAAAGTACATAGTAGGTTAAATCCATGCATGCGGAATGCTGCATGATCATCGTGTGCGGGATGGGGGTGGATCCCATATATAATCGCACACGGATGATGGTCATGTAGTCGCATGCAAATAATTAAACCTACCACGTAGCACGGTTTCAATGATGTTAAACCTATCGGGTGTCGTGATAAATTTGTCAGCCTTGCGAGTCAGGCTATATCGACATAGAGTTATGTCAAAAAGTATATCTGAATGATTGTCTAAACTAAGTTTCGGCGACTCTTCCAAAAAGAACGATTGTTCTTCATTTCAGCAGGATGGTTTTGGATTTGAGAAGATATAATTAAGATTTTGAAAGATTCCCAATGGATGCATGAATCTAAAAGATGAAAGGATGAGTTGATCGGTACCTAACGATATGATTAATACAGGCCATGACTTGAGTGTGTTACATCCTTGTATGTATGTATTGTACCTCTGTATGCAGGTCTGTACCCGTGTATGTATGTAATGGGCCTCCCTGTTTGTTTGTATTGTGCATGCTAGGATTCCAACATTCCTAGGTGACGATAGGTTACCTAGTGCACACTTGTGTGTCTGTATTGTAACGTTAGAATCCTTATATCACTTAGATGACAGTAGGTCATCTAATGTTAAATCGGGATCCCGTACCTATCTTTAGTATAAGGAATTGCGAAGCCAGAGCAGAGTGTCGTTGACACTAGCGGGCCAGTACTGCGGTACTGAGTCTTGGGGACCTACGGGTCCCAGGCATGGCACTCGAGGACGGTTAGTTGTTTTACCTGAGAGGCATGCCTGTTCGGATACAAGAAAGTCCGGAGATAGCGAATGCCTTGATCAGGCATGTCGCTGGGAGTAGTGGTCCGATAAGACGTTGGAAGGCGGGGCTTGGTCTGTATGACACCGCTACCGGACCGTGGTTGTGAGGGCGCGAGTGCTCGGGAGTGTGCACTGTCGCGGTTTTTCCGGGTCGACGGGCCTGAAGGAAAGCAAGGGTGCGCCTTAGCTTTTGTGTTTCTGTGGCTTCAGCAAGATCCTTATCCTAAGTGCGTTCGTATGGTAAGTTGTGGTAGTATCGACCTCAATAGATTGTGGTTAAGAATTGTTGGCTCAAAGACCAGACAAAGATGATATCAGGCTTGGGCTGATGATCATGGATTAAATCGTTGAGTTTTAAAATGTGTTACAGTGGTTGGGGTTGCAACAAATATTGTAAGGTCAACAGTGATTGATCCAATTATGATTATGTGTTGATAACTGAAAGCCATATATAGTAATTTAGGGGTGTGTGGATAACCTTGAGTCGTATTTGTAGAGAATTTAGTAATTATGATAAAAGGTTTGATATCACAAAGAATATTGAAGGGTTGATAAATTGAGGTTGTGTATTTTAAATAAGAGATCAACAGTACTAGTTAATGACCATTAGATGAAATCAATGACGAAATGGATAATGATGGTTATACGTAGACATTATGACTTTACTTGGATATAATGATCACATACATTTGATTAATAGTCTAAGTGCTTTGATTAGCCGTCTTACATTGCATATTTAGTAATACTCTTGCGTGATCAAGAAGTGTCTCCTGTCCTTGTTTGGTTGGGGAGCGCAATTCGCGATCACCAAGAGTATTCATACAAGAATGCGAGATATTTTAGGGGTGATCGCTGCGTCACTTCGTTCCTTTTCGAAGTGACTCAGGGTTTGGGAATTATTATGTACCAAATTCAGGTATCAAGGTTCTTGGGCATGAAGAGCGAGAGGATGATGAGTGCAGCTGGAGCAGCAGTGTACCCTGAAGACTGGAACGATCATGAAATTGGCGTGCCAGAGTAGAAGCGGAAGTTGGAGCAGCTGTCAGTTGTATAGAAGTCGAGAGTTGTATATAATCGTAGAGCATTGTATAGTGTATGTCCTGTATAAGTTGTAATCTTTTAGTGGAAATGGACTAAAGCATTTGAATACCGGCTGCTCTCTAATATTAATAACCTAACACTGAGTGTGGGGCCTCTAGGCCAGTTGAGTAGACATGAGGTCTAGTTCGCCCTAAGGGCAGAGCTACGTGCTCCCTTGAGGGTATCACTCTTGCTTGATTAAGAAGCGTGTCTCCTGTCCTTGTTTGGTTGGGGAGCATGTCTTCTTATCACCAAAGGTGACGCCCTCGATGGTCGAGCTGTTCTCCTTCTATTTTAATCTTTTGGTTCTTCCTTGCGAGGATGGGACCATCCGAGCAAGGTAGAATAAATAATAATAATTTCAAAAAAAAAAATCATAATATTTCACACCCTGTGTTTTTCGCTGCAGAGGAAAATCCGGGGCGTGACAGTAACCGCCCTCGTGGTAGTTCAGGTAGCCAAGTACTGTGCACCGAGATAGACGCAGTGTTAGATTTGTTTAGAGATAACTAATATATCCACAAGAAGTATGATAACCCTAGTAGGATGCCCTTTCCCCACGTGGTCCTAGCAACCAAGTTAGGTTAGGATTTCACTGTGTGATACCCGTTTCTAGATGACGTTTGATGGTAGTATAAACTCATCACGATTTGGTTATGCCACCATTAGGTTGAGGTCCGGTGGAGGTTGTCGGATGTCCCTATTTGGCCAGCATCAAAACCTATAATGAGATGAGGCCTACTATGACACAGGCATCAAATTGTGAACGAGGCGTCATCATAGTGGGAGTCCTTTCCATGTTGACCTTAGGCTAGGCTCCATATCTTAGGATTATGGGCAAACTAGTAAAGTATCCGGATCCTTGGAATCTATGTAATGTGATCCTTGCAAGAAAGACGAAAGCTGAGTATTCAAGGTAGGGACTATGATATTTTCCGAGGATACTAATGCTTTGCGGGAAGGTTTGTAATCCTAGTGAGAGCACGGTAGACTACGGTCTAAGTCTAGGAGATCGTGACCTTTCTAGATATGCATAAAACCTCATAAAGAATGGATGTGTAAGAGGTTCCCTCCAAAGGGGAGCCCTTGGCCTCCACAATCAACCGGCTAAGGGTCTGGGTGGGAGGTACGCAGTTCGATATTCCCACCGGGTGAGAGCTGTGTTTCCTTCCATGCTGGTTCGCCTAGTGGTTTCCTATGGGACATAGAGGATGCCGGTGGCAGTGGGTGACAGTTTTTTTCCTGCACCGTGGGAGCCTATAAACCCCCCTACCGACACTACCTAGATATGTGGGAAGCATCCGAAAGCTTGTGTGATACCGTTGTTGCTGGGCACACGGATCACATAAAGCTGACCAAAAGGAGACTGGGAGGTCTTTTCAGTTTACCATAGGTAATTCTGATAAAGGCTGGGTCGTAAAAACCCTGTTGGTAGAAGCGGTTGCATGCTCTCATCGAGATACTGTCTCAAATTCAAGGCCGATAGTCTCAGTGCTCGAGCCCAGGGAATTTAGATTCCTGGATGTCTCCACTTGAGGTAGTGAATACATAGCGGCTGGAGTAAACATTATCTATTTCTAAATTCCATGAAATAGATTGTTGTAAACCCTAATTTTGCTTTGAACCATTGTTTACAGAAATCATGACCAAGCTCGACCCCCTTGCCTCCATACTTAATAATAACAAACTTACGGGACCAAACTACGAGGACTGGAAGTGTAACCTGATACTCGTCCTAAAGGTTGGCAAACACACAATTGCCCTAAGTACCCCTCAACCGGCCATGCCGGGACCAAGTGCAACTGAGGCTCAGTTGAAGGAATGGAAAGACTGGCTAGATGCTGATGAGATGTGCAAGTGCTACATAGTGGCATCCTTGCAGACCGTCCTTCAGAAGCAAGTCGAAGACATGGCCTTCGCTTCAGACATGATGCTCTACTTAAAGGAAATGTTCGAGGGTCGTAGTCGGGTAACTCGTTACCTGACCATCAAGAAATTGGTGTCCACGAAGATGACAGGGGGACTTTAGTTCGGGATCATATGCTGAAATTGTTTGGCTATGTGAATGAGCTTGGTTCCTTCGATGTCATCTTGGATGCAGAGATCCAGACCGATATTTTCCTCCCGTCTCTGTCAGAAACGTTTGAGGGTTTCGTTACCAACTTTAACCTTAATCGGTTGGAGATGTCTAACGCATAGCTCCTAGCGGCGCTCCAGGCGGCAGATAACGAGATGAAGGCAGGAGCCCAATCCCTGAACGTAGAGCGAAATTTTTCTCTGAAAGCTAAAGGCAATTTGCAAGTTTCAGAAAAGAAAGTCTAAGAAGCCTGTGAAGATGGGCCAGGTGCAGTTGCAGGTTCCTAAGCAGAATGGTCCGACGAAGCCTAAAGGAAAATGTTTCCGATGCGACAAGAAGGGACACTGGAAGGGCGACTGTCGCGCGACTCCCAAGAAGGCTGAGATAGGTATATCTCAAATCCACATAGTGGAATCCCTTGTAGCATCTAGTTGTTCTCCAGTTTCATGGATTGTGGATTCTGGTTCCACTAACCATGCTTGCAATAATTTACAGGGGTTCAAGGAGATAAGAAAACTGGGTGATAGAGAGATAATCCTAAGCATGGGAACTGAGGCCGTGACAGAGGCTGAAACCGTTGGAGATGTCGTCTTGCAGTTTTTTGATAGAAGAAGTTTATTACTTAGAGACATACTTTATATACCGTCCTTAAGACAAAATTTAATTTCTGTTTTCTTATTGAATAATGAAGGTTTTTCAGTTTTGTTTGATGCTTCTGGTGTGTCGATTAAATTGAATGGTTCCTTTGTTTGTAAGGAAAAGATACATAATGGTCTCTATGTAATTAACTCCAATCATAAGCAGGATAACATAACTGAAGCTTGTGTTGTTAATTCATCTAAAAGGAAAAATCCCTCAGATAATCCAATACTCCTTTGGCATCTAAGGCTTAGACATATAGCCTCAGACAGGATTCATAGGTTGGTTAAGGTAGGACTTTTAAGTCCAGATATTTCAGAAAGTCTACCAACGTGTGAGTCTTGCCTGGAATGCAAGATGACTAAAAGATCTTTCCGAGCTAACGGTAACAGATCTAAGGAGGTATTAGAGTTGGTACACACTGATGTATGTGGGCCCATAAGTGTCCGTGCCATAGGAGGCTTCGAATATTTCATCACCTTCACGGATGATCACTCGAGGTTTGGATACATATACCTAATACGGTGGAAGTCTGAATCCTTTGATAAGTTCAAGGAATTCAGAGCTGAAGCAGAAAAGCAGACGGGTAAAAGTATCAAGTCTCTTCGATCGGATCGAGAAGGCGAATACCTACCGGATGAATTTATTGGGTACCTGCGTGAGCATAAGATTGTATCCTAGTTGACTGCACCAGGGACACCACAACAAAGCGGTGTATCTGAGAGGAGAAATCGAACTTTGTTAGACATGGTTCGGACTATGATGAGTTATGCAATATTGCCACCTAGTTTTAATTTGGGGATATGCCCTAGAAACGACAGCATATACTTTGAACTTTGTTCCATCAAAGTCAGTACCTCTAACTCCTTGGGAGCTGTGGTTGAAACGAAAGCCAAGCCTACAACACTTTAGGATTTGGGATTGTCCAGCACATGTGCGGAAGGATAAGCGAGATAAGATGGAGTCAAAAGCCAAGGTATGTCTGTTCGTTGGATATCCAAAAGGGACAAAGGGTGGTTTATTTTATGATCCTGAGGATAGAAAGGTTGTCGTCTCGACGAATATCGTATTCCTGGAGCAGGATTATTTAATAGATCATAAGCCCACCAGTAAAGTAGTTCTTGAAGAATTGCTTGGTACTGATGGGAGTACGCAAACAGAAAACGTAGTGGGAGCCGATACCACTAAGATAAACGATACTATAGAATCGACTCCTATGGAACCACCACAGGCTCGTTGCAGTGGGAGGACCACAAGTGCTCCTGATAGATACATTGGAGAAGCCTTTATGGTAGATCCAGAGTTTCAGGAGGATGATCATTTGAACTATGACGAAGCGATGGTATTCTCTGACCATGCAGCATGGCAGGAAGCCATGGAGGCAGAACTGACATCGATGTCCCAAAACTCGGTCTGGACACTTGTAACACCACCTCACAACATTAAACCTGTTGGGTGTCAGTGGGTGTACAAAAGAAAAAGAGGTCCGGATGGTACCGTTGAGACTTACAAAGCTATACTAGTCACTAAGGGTTATACCCTGCGAGAAGGGATCGACTATGACGAAACCTTTTCGCTAGTGGCTATGCTTAAGTCTATCCGGATTCTCTTGTCCATTGTAGCCCATTATGATTGGGAGATCTGGCAAATGGACGTCAAGACCGCATTCCTCAACGGGGATTTGGAAGAAGACATCTATATGTCTCAGCCTCCAGGCTTTGTCGTAAAAGGTCAGGAAAATCTGGTGTGTAAGTTGCAAAGGTCCATTTATGGACTGAAGCAAACATACAGAAGTTGGAACATACGTTTTGATCAGGCTATCCAGTCTTATGGATTTGAGCAGAACGTAGATGAACCATGTGTTTATAAAAGGAGCGATAAGACTGCAGTAGTTTTTCTAGTGCTTTACGTAGACGATATTCTGCTCATTGGAAACGATGTTGGAACGTTATCTACAGTGAAGGTGTGGTTATCCTCTCAATTTAACATGAAAGTCCTGGGTGAAGCGAGTTATGTTCTGGGGATCAAGGTAACTCGAGATCGCCAGAACAAGACTTTCTCGCTGTCACAGTCAGCCTACATAGATACTATCTTGGTCAGATTCAGTATGCACAACTCCAAGAAGGGACTGGTTCCATTCAGACATAGAATGAAGTTGTCCAAGGATCAGGGTCCTAAAACTCCTGAGGAAAGGGCAGAGATGCAGAAGATACCTTATGCTTCGACTGTAGGGAGTCTAATATATGATATGCAGTGCACGAGACCAAATATATGTTATGCAGTAGGCATGATGGACAGGTATCAGTCAAATCCGGGTATAGGGCACTGGACTGCTGTGAAAAGTATACTCAAGTATCTCCGTAGGACGAGAGATTATGAGTTAGTTTACTCTTCACAGGAACTGATGCCGATTAGATATACGGATTCTGACTTTGCATCAGATCCGAAATCCAGGAGATCGATATCAGGGTTTGTGTTTTCATTAGGAGGAGGAGCTGTTAGTTGGAGGAGCGTGAAGCAGGGATGCATCGCGGATTCGACGACAGAGGCTGAGTATGTTACGGTGTACGAAGCAGCTAAGGAGGCGGTGTGGCTCAAGAAGTTCCTCACGGACCTAGGATGCGTATCAGGAGCTCAAGATCCTATTGTCCTTTACTGTGACAATAGTGGAGCGGTAGCACAATCCAAGGAGCCAAGATATCACCAGAAGAGCAAGCATATCGAGCGAAAATACTACATTATCCGGGACTTGCAGAAGCGAGGGGAGGTTGCAGTGACTCAGGTGGCATCTGCAGATAACATGGCGGACCCTTTCACAAAGGCGTTACCGACCAAGGCTTTTGAGAAGCACGTTGATGCCATGGGAGTTAAGACTGTTGTTCCCCGCTAGGCCAAGTGGGAGATTGTTGTAGTTCGTGTGTCCTTAGCGTGGGTTTTCTGTATTAACATTAATAAAGATGCCTTTGGTTATTGTTTTAATTAGAATACTACTATGGTATATATTAATATACATATAATAAAGGACCCTAGGAAATACAGTAGGCTACTGAGGCACATGGTGGATCCATGCTTGGGAGACCCAGTGGACCAGTTCTGTGTAGACCTAGAACTAGTTCACAGCTTTGGTAGTGCCGGTCGCTTCACCGAGAATAAGTTGTTGGCAGGTAGAGGATGTGGTGAAGTCTCCACCATGGGAACGCGGGATTCCCATTTACCTGACCAAGCACGATGATCGTGTTGAACAGGAACCAAGACGGTGCACAGTTCAGTGATTCAGACACTGGTGCATAAACCGTCTTACTACTATAGATAATCTGTCCTTAACCTTGAGGGACCATGTACACTGGGCCAACCAGTTGTGTGGTGCTTTGATGTGCCAACGTGTGCGGACCTTCCATAGTCAAATACCACGGTACGTTGGGCTACCCGGCTGGCGCTTGAGTGACATGTAATCCCTACAGGTTATCCGACGTCCAGTGTTGGATGGGTGCGTTTTGATGAGTCAATCTGTCCACACAATTAACCCAGGCCTGGTGGCTGTCAGTATGACTGACGATGTTCCGGGTGCTAGGCATAGTACCGGAAGGTGTGTGGTGTTATAGATGATAAGTCATCAATTCCTAGTCAGATGATCGATCGGGATCTGACGGTGCTCCCCACCGCCCGAGTCGTATCATGGCACCAGTAATATGAGGGACTAAAGATTATCGAAGTATAGTAGAGAACAGGGTTACGAGGGAGTAACATAAGTTTAGGATCACTAGAGTTCAACTCACGTCATACTCTGGGTGGCTACGCGGGTTAATCGGATTATGACTGATTAACGGAATTTTCGGTGTGTCACCGAAACAGTTAATCAGGGATCCGGTTGCAGCTAGAGATCCCGAACCCTGAAGGTTCCACCATGTCGTTGCGTATAGGAATTGTTCCCCGATCTGGTTGGATACGTTGGATGCTTCACGATAGATACCTGAAACCCTAAAAACCGCCCCCCTCTTATCCTTATCTACTAGGGGCCGGCCCTAGCTTCCTTGAAGCAATAGGGGACCGGCCCTATAAGAGAAATAGGGAGAGGGAGGGCCGGCCTTAGTGCTCCGCTTTCCAGAAAATCCGAACCTCCCCCCTCTCCTCCTCTTTGTGGTTTCGGCCAAGGAAGAAGGAGGAAGGAAGGAGAAGGAAGAAGAGAGAAAGAAGAGGAGGAGATCTCGCGGCTCGTCATCGTCTTCGCAACGAATTCCTCCGTCGGCTCGTAATCCTTGCACTCAGAGACGGGATTTCGAGGATTCCTCAATTCGCAAAGGACAATGTGCTATCCGACAGCTTCCCTTACGATTCACGTGCGGTTCATCATCGTTCCGTTCTCTCCGGATCATAGATTCAAAAAAGGTATGATGATTCTAAACACCTAACTATATGCATGCATGTCTTCCGTAGATCGTAGTATGCCTCTAGGGTGTCCGCACATATGCTAAGATCATAGATTTGTATGTAGATTATTTTGTAGAATTAATTGTAATGAAACATACACCGTATGATCTTCGGATCTATCTTTTGCTTCCGCTGTGACTCTGATAAGCGGATCCAATTCCAACAGAAGTCTCATGAGAAAACGCAGGCCAAAATGCGTCACCTGCGTACTACCAACCATAGTCGTACGCACGATCTGGGGAGGTTGTGTGCACGATCCATCAATGTCTTCTCGCCCGACAATTATGTCGACCTGTCGTGCGCACGACTGTGCCTAACTGATCCTTCTCCCCTTGGTGCTCTGTCTTTCACCTTTTATTCGTGTACAAACCTTGGAGTTGTATGCAACTTGTTTGGAGCCACACCTTCAACATGTTAGCCCCTCCAGGTTCTGCAACAAGTTGTCGAAAGATCAAAAGGGATGTACTCCTAGCTTTAGGCAATATTTTTTTAAACGTGATGGTCTAAGTTTGAACTTCATTCAATTTCCAATAATTGTAACTTATGAGGTTGGAATAAATGATCTTTTCTTAACACACACACTCTCTCTCTATACATATATCTATTTTATGCTTCTTTGTCTTGTTATTTTACTTGAAGGTACTTTCTATTCGACTTTCTTGAATCTCTAATGTCTTGGATGGCAAGTTTCACATTATGTCGATCTGTTGGTTAATTAAATTGACTTGCTGGTTGTGCTGGCAGTGGCCTACTTGGGATCTGCAGCAGTTGAGCGACGCCTTGCACGTATTAGGCGATGGCAGTGTCGGGTATACAGCCTACCCAGCACCAGCAGCAGGAGAGGGAGGAAGTAAGAGAGGGGAAAGGGTATTGGGTGCCCTTCGAAAGGGATTACCCTTGGTAAAACCATGGGTTGTATATAATCGTACCTCTATTTAATAAGAAAAAAAAAAGAAAATATTATACTTTTATGATGTAGTTTCACTCCAAAATCACCTAACCCCATTCAAGTTTTTAAAAACAACACTTTGCCTCCCTCATATTTTGTTATAAGTGTTGTTTTTTTTGTTTGTCAGAATGTACTAATTGACTAGCTAATAGAGGGGATTTAAGTGTTATTTGTGAAAGTATAGGTACTAGTTTGACGAAAAAAAACTTGGAGGGGGTTAAGTGATTCTTTGGGAAACTACATGGGGGCAATGTGTAATCCTCCAACTACCGCTGCTTAGAGCAGTTGGCAATGGTACCCCTCCGTTGTGCCAGTGGTCATGGGTTCAATCTCTTGTGTGGTGACTTCTGCCCCCTTTACTTGTTTGACAGGACAAGAAAACTTGGACGGGGTTAAGTGATTTTTGGGAAAACTACATTTGGGCAAAGTGTAATCCTCCAACTACCACTGCTTAGAGCAGTTGGCAATGATACCCCTCCTTTGTGCTAGTGGTCACGTGTTCGATATCTGGTGTGGTGACTCTGCCCCCTTCACTCATGTGATGACTTCTGCTGACTCTGCTTATGTGGTGACCTTTTGCCGACTTTGTTGGCATAGCATCTTCTTGCCCTTGCCAACGGCCTGGTACTAAGCTAGTAAGATGGGTGTGGGTAGAGCTAGCAAAAGGGTTAGGGTTGCTGGGTTAGAAGTGCTCAATGCTAACCCTAACCCATTTATTAAATGGGTCAACCTTCCCAATCCTACCCCTAAGTGGGTCAACCCTAACCCGAAAGGTTTCGGGACACCCGCCGATGTCAAAAAAAAAAAAACATATACTATCCAAAGGTTCCAATATAATTCAATGTTCTGTCTAAAATTACCTATCACATACTCTAAAATCTTAGTAACTATGGAAGTGGAATGGTGGAACCTTGGAAATAGGTGGGATGAAGGCTTAAAGTAATACTATCCAATTTCAGACAGATGTAATTAGACATAGTCCCTTTCCCTTTACATACTCTCAATCACGGTGAGTGACATGACATCGTCCACTTGCTTACCGATCGGGTTAAGCCCCTGTCGTTGGACATTGGCTAACACGAGCTCCTTTTCCCGTGTACATATAAAATAAAATTTATTTAAATGATAATTTTACCCCTATAAAACCCCTACGACCCTCCTTGCATGACGTTGGATCTACCTGGTCGACAACAAGGTGGTTAGAATCCAAACCTGAGCCACTTGGATCATCCCGCGCGAGGCTACACCACTCCACCACATGCATGGACTCCAAGGCTGAAGCTTATCCCAGACCACGGAGTTCGCCGACGCGGAATTGAAGAACCTCGAAATGGACGAACGGTCTCCGGTGGGTCTCCTTCGCGTCCTCTCCGCATCGACGACGCGGGGGAGGCCACCGGTGTTTGAGCGTAGTGCGGGAGCGATGCAAAACACCCCCCAAGCTTGGTTCTCTGTGAAAGAATGGGCAGCATTATTTGTAAATTCGAATGCCAGTTTGGACATTTACGTGATAGATTCGAATGCCACTTTGGACATTTACATGATAAATTCGAATGCCACTTTATCTGTGGTTGGACTTTGGCTAGCACAATTTCTTTATCCCGCGCATATGTAATACCAAAATTTTTTAAACGATAATTTTACCCCTATAGATAAAGTGTAACAATCGTAACAAAAGAGTAACAATCATTAAAGAGTAAAAATCCGTTAGTTTTGGCTAACGCGGACTTCTTCTGCTATCCACATGTACAAACAAAAAATTTTAAATGGCAATTTTAGCTCTCTATATAAAGTGTAACAATCTTGGCAAAAAAGTAACAATTGGTAAATCGTAACAATCCGTTAGCAAAAAGTAATAATTTGATATAGTAAAATGCCTTAGTTGTCGATTGATTGTTGCGATATTTTTACTCATCTGGTCACAATATGATTATTTTTGTGACAAAAAATAAATTTAATTGTGCGAAACCAAGTCGATTCTATCTTACACATAAAAAATAACAATTAGATAAAATAGAGTAACTATTTGGTCGGTTGATTTTTTTTAATAATAATATACATAATTTTTTTTTAAAGATTATTTTGTGGTTTTAAATTGATAATCTTGAGTGATTTTAATTGATTTTTATACAAAAAAATGATTTATGTTAAGTTGATAATAAAAAATATAAATTTAATAAACTTGGACTAGATGTTATTGTTTTTTTTCTTTTATTTGGTTCGGCTGGATTTTAGGATGAAGTATCACAATACGGTCCTTGTAGGAGTGATTATTGGGATGATATTTGTGAAGAGCTATCACTAAGTTCCAAAAAAAAAAAAAAAAAACTAAAACAAAAGAAAATTACAAAAGCGCCATCAATAGGTACCTTCTTCGGTTCGTCCTGTCTACGATTTTCCTTCTCTCTCTCTCTCTCTCTCTCTCTCTCGGCGGCTCTGGATCCCGTGCCCCACGTGCGGCAATGGCGCAACCTGTAGTGCCAGGCCAGCAGCCTGATCCGGCGAGACAGGGGCGGCAGCAGCAGCGGGGGGGCTTCGGGCAGACGGTGACGGGGATCGTGCGGATGGCGGTGTTCTGGTACTTCGCTATGAAGTTCTTCTCCCCGAAGAAGCCCTCCGAGCCCTCCCACCTCATCTCCAACCTATTCCACAAGGGAGAACCCCTGGTCAGTCCCCTGAAACCCTAGCTCGATCCCAAGATCGAAACTCCCATCTCTTGATTGTTTTGGGAATCAATTCAGTAAGTTTCGATCGCAATCTCGGCAATAGCTTCATGTACTATTTCTATGATCTCTACCCCTATCGATCGGTGAGAAGATGAAAGGTGGTTGCTTTGCCTCTATTTCGAAAAACTTGCTGTTCTGGGTGAAGTACCGGATTGATCTCTCCATTAAAATTCATTTCTAACATGCCCTAGCACGTAATTGGTTGTATGGAAGGTCCCTTTTTAATTTTTTATCAATATTTCTCTTAGTTTTGCTTCCCATTGTGCCTTAGCTACCCATTCTTTGACCCATTAGGACAATCTTCTTGTGTGATTGAGGACATACCCGGAGGCATGCGATGGCTGATCAAACCAATAAACCATTTTGTTCGTCTGCACGTCAAAGTTCCTCAAGGTGGATTATGCATATTTATGTGTACAGCCCTCACCACACAATTCTCCTATCTAACCAATATTAGGAATCTTGAGGATTATCAGATTTTTGATAAGATTATCTTACCCATGTTGATTTTTAAGTTAACATGATGCATTTGTTTGTAACCATTCAACTTGTTTCTTCATTTGTTAATCGATTTGCGAAATATAAACCAAGGCATAGCTCAAGATGATTCTTTATTTTTTTAAAATTCCCATACGTGCAATCCTTCTATACATCACAAAGATCTTCTTTTACTATTTGTACCTAGTTCTCGATACAATAATGTCAACCAAAAGGAGATGACACTGTGTGATACCAAATTTTGAACCAATTCATTTATCATTTTACATCTTATCTCTATCCATATTTTCTAACTTCAAGACTTGTTGACGCAATTTATACTTATCGTTCAATACAATTTGTTATTAGACAAGTTAGTATTTTTTTTTTGTGTGTGTGTTGAGCATTACAGTCTTGAGCATGGTGTTTTATCTTTTCACATTGCACATTCATTGACTTTGACCTTGATTGTGAATCTACTAGTTGTATGAGGCCTTATGATATTTCAACTCTAGATTTTATGAGAAACCTTGATGAAACACTTCATCATTGAGACTTTTACTGTGAAGTTAATATATCATTCACCGGAAGTTGAAACACAACTTTGATTTTGGCTCTATCTCATGGTGGTATGTGTATATTGTATTGGATTAGTTGATATTCATCTTATATCCATTTTTCACAACACCACCCCCAATTTACTCCCATTCTATTTGGCCTTGAATTTTCACTGCACAGAACAAAATAAGTTACATAATATTTCAACTTCAGAATTTGCATTTGCTAAGACGATGTTTAAGTAACCTAATGCTTACAAAGACAATATTTAGCTAATCTAGTTGTCATTGAGATCTTGTTGTGAAGTCTATAAATTGTTTGCCCTAGTTGAAACAAACAACGTTGATTTTGGCTCTCTCTTGATTGTATGTAAAGCAAAGTGCCTGATAGGACTAGCTTTCCTTCTATCATGAGTTTTGCGAGGTGATTTGATGGAGGTGATACCAAGTATTACTCTTGTGGTTGATGAAGGAATGAATTGATGTTTAATGAATGGATTTTAAAGATTTGAAGATCAATGGAATTGAGGAGGTAGAGAACTAAAAGCATAGTATGTATGGCCCAAAGTGTTGGTATGTATGTTAAAGATCTTTTAAGTGATTTCTCATTCTCACCCATTTTTTGATTGATGAGCTGAGCTTGTTCTTAGGCTTGTAAAGACACATATTTTGCAAATTCTTGACCTTGGTCCATCGGGTGAGACTTGAGAGGCACGGTAGTGTGGTAGACTGATTGGGCATTAGTTGGCCATTATCTGAGTTGGTGGCAATGATGATGTTGTGGGCTTAGAAACCATTTCAAGGGGATTCTATGGGTCCATAGTAGAGGGAATGATTAAATTTGTACATGTGGTAAGGTCGTTGGTAGTAATAAACTAGTCCTATTAAGTAGGATAGGGTAAAAAGTTTCGGAGATTTCGAGAAATTTTGGAATATTTTTGACCCCCACATTTCGTTTCGAGGCCTAGAAAAGGAATTTTTTTGCGATTTTTTTTTTGAACCATGTGTGCAGGTGGTCTGACAGGACACTTTGGGCGCGATAAAACAATTCAAGCAATGGAGGGTCAGTTATATTGGCCGAGCCTTAAGAGGAATGTCGATAGATTTGTTGGTCAATGAAACACATGTCAATTGGCTAAGCAAAGACTACAGCCGTTGACCTGTTGTCGCAGGAGGGTAGCCCTCTTGATACCGCTATTACTTGGAGATGCATATTGACTTGGCCCACTTGTCATGGGCCCATTGGGCTTTCTTTTATTTATTTTAGTCATTATCTTATTATTTTCATACTGGATATTTGAGCTGATTTTCTGCACTCTGTTTTTGTTTGATTCGAATTGTTTTTAGTCCTAATCTCTTTGGGGATTTATGTATGTCTTTTGGGAGCCTATGTTAGGCCCTAGGGTTCTCATTAATAAAAATTATTGATGTTTTTCTACTGAAATAAATATTGATTACTTCTTGAGAGAGGATTCAAGAGCGAGAGGTTTGCCGGTAAGAGATCGGTACTTGTTTATCTCCTTCAACACCACCACTATCTTCATCTTCTTCACATCCTCCACCCCTCAATCATCAATCCAACCACCTGACGCCTTGCCTCTACTTTGTTGGATTTATTACGTGGAATTCGTTCGTTTGGAGCACGCTGGTTCAACTTGTGCTATTGATTATGTTTGCCGATTTGCATCCGCTTCACCTACAAAACTCCAATCTTTGGGGAGATCATTCCATTCTCTATCCTTTTAACACCAATTTTATTCAGTCTATATTATAACAAAACTCCTAGTTTGTAATAGGATTGTGAACATACATGCACCTGTGTCATCAAAAATAACTGTTGAACTTGGTTTAATTTATTGAAATCCTCGTTTAGTCCATCGATTTTAATATTAAAGGAGCAACTGTCGTAGTCAGTAGGAATCTTTTGGCTTCCAAACAATCTGTCTTTCTTTAACTTTGTTGTGCGTGGAAATACATTCAAGTAATTTAGGCACTTGTTTCGTACTTTGATCTGCTATATGAGACTCTTAAATAACCGACATGTACAATTATATCTGTGATTACTGGAACTGGGCTAAACTTGTTGATCTTCGCATCATCATATGCTCTTGAACGTATATCCTGCATCAAATTTCAAATATACATTAACAGGATTGACTCTCTATCATGTGGAAAAGACATACATGTTATATCATGATTTTTTTTATTGTTTACACTTAACATTTGGTTTTAACTAGTGCCTCTTTTGGTTGAGTCAGCTGTGTGGTAGCTTTTGGGTCAGTTGTCTCAACTCTCAACTCATTGGTAGGACTAAGTCAAGCAACATCGATCCTTTGTTGGTTTAGGTCCAATTTAACCTATACCAATTGGAATGTTGAACTGGACAACCTGATAGATCTGCCCATTAGTCATCTCACTAGTTGACAAGCCACAACTCATAACGACACATTTTCCATTTTCCTCACTTTTTTATTATTTTTCTTGGTTTTATCTGTTGTTTTTATCTGTATTCTCTTGTTTTCTTTTTGCCTCCATTTCTCCTTTGTCTATCATCATCATCTTCTCAAACTTTTTTTTCTTTCTATTTTCTAATTTTTTTTTCATCTTCTTCTTCCTTTTTATTTAATTGTATTTAACTTTTTTCTGTTTATGTGTTGTATGGTATTCTATATATGAATTGTTCTAAATTTTCATTGTGTAACAACATAAACTTGCATTCTTTATTACTACTAATTGATATGTTTTCTAAATATAGATTATTCTAATTTCTATCTCTTAACAGATCCACGTCTTTGTCCCACTAGATTGGGGTCGTGTGGTCAACTATGGAGCAAAACTTAATAAGAAAGCTCCACAAAAAAGATTGACAATAATTTTTTGTCTGGATGCCAGGACATCAACCTCTGATATTGGTACCTCTAACGACCCTATTGGTTTCATACTTTAAGATCATGCCAATAGGAAGCAATCTTCAAGGTTCCTCTAGAATTGGATGGAGTCTAGAAGAAGGGATAGAAGGTAAGATTGGATATAGGGAATCATTACATTTAGTGACACAGCATAAGCTAAAAAGGCAAAGTGAAACAACATTTCCTATTTTTTTATTTGTTTGCCTGAAACTGTCCAGATATTAATATATCTAACCTAAAGTTTTCCTCAGCCCATGGAACTTTCTCACTAAGGTGCTTATTTCAGGTTTTTTGAAGGTACCATCAAACCTTTGACTTTAAAATTCAAATCATTGGTATGATTTTATCGTTTATCTTTGATTCTAGATTGAATTCAACCAATCTATCTATTGCTAGCTTGATCCTATTGGGTCCTTGAGATATTAGAGAAATATGGTAGAATGGCAAAGATAATTGAAGAATTCATCTTAAGGATTCATGGAGTTTCACCATATTTAGATTGTTAATTATATAAAGGTAACATTAAATTCTTCTGCCCTCTACATCTAATGCTTCGCCCTAAGAGAACTCTGCACCACTTGTAAAACAAGTTACATACACAACTGGACTAGGACTACACCAACTATATCACACTATCAAATGTACCCCAAATATAGCCAAAATCCATAATAATCCCAATATAAACAGAATATCATGCAAAATTCCGTAAAAGATGGTTTAGATTCCCTGAGTACTTCAGCCTGGGCTGCTGCTTTAGAACTATTGTATTTGCATTAGACTACAATACTTTGATTTTTTGAGTGAGATTTGATCTTTAGCACATCAATATGGATTATAATGATAGTTTGAAAATATATGCTTCTCATCTCTCCCAGAATTATGACTTTGGGTCAAGATGTCGATTTATAGTACTTAGTTTGCAAATAATAAGCTTGCAACCCATTATTCTCTAATTATGTATTTGACACAGTTATTTGCATTTGGTTAATGTACCTTTTCTTTTCTATATTTGATTGTTTGTTTGCTCTTTCTGTTATCTTATATATAGTAAATTTTGAGGGAAAATGAGACCTCGTGCCTCTTGTGCACCGCATAGACCCAACAAGCTGACATCACATTCGTCCTACATGAATGGGGCATCACCTCCTTGAGTCTAGGCGGTGCAAAAGTCGGTGCTCACTGCTCATGGGTTGGTAAGAATTGCATTGCTCAATTTTGATTGCTATTTTGCTTTTGCAGGACATGTGGTTCTATCTTTCTGAACAGGAGAGGTTTAATGATTTTGGTAATGAGGAGGCCCTTGTTTGGCATGAGGCAAATATTCCTTATGCAGTTTGGGGACAAGCCAGCAGTAGGTCATATTCACTGAAATATATTCCATCAGAGGTATAGGCAGGAATACCTTCTTACTAAATTCAGAGGGTCAAAGTAGACATTCTTTTGTCCTCTTTATTCTTACTGTATGAATGGACTATGATAGAGTCTCATGTTGTCTTCTAGGCTGTAAAACACAATGGGAGTCTCTATGCCCATGTTTTCTTTGCCCGCTCGGGGTACCCCCCAGATCCTAATGATCCTGAGTTTCAGCCACTATCTGCTTTTGGGAGGACTCATTGTAAGTGTTGAGTGGTGCTAGCAGTTTTAATAATTTTACATGGCAGCAATTTTGGAAATCTACACTCACATATTCCATTTATTTTCAGCTGTTGTGACATACCTACCTAAATCAAAAACAGACAAAAGGAGGAGCTTGTTGGGAAACTCTGAAGGGTCCGAAGAGGAAGAGCCAATGCCTGAGGTGTTGCTTTCTCTTATTGTGATGTGGGTTCCGAAGTGGCTCATTAATTTTTATGTGAATCTTGTTCTGACTAGCATTATATTTTCTGTTATTTTTGGGTTGCTGTCCTGCTTCTTTTCCTTCTTTATTCATTTTCTGCACATGTTTTAACTTTTAAGCTCATGGGAAAAACAATATCTCCTTGCTTTCCTATTCCAGCAATTTCATTCGGTTAATGACTTTCTGGAACTCTATTTGGTTCTTACAGGTGAAGGATGGCATCCAGGTTGAAGCTAAGGATGAAGGCCCTGTAGAATGGGTTTCATATTGGAAACCGAATATAACTATCAATCTTGTTGATGACTTCAACAGGTTTGCTTACAATGTCAATATACTTTTGTCTTTAAATCATGATTAAGCTAGTAATAATGTGTTTCCAGTAATTAGATACACCGTGAGTCATATCTTCTGCTTAATTTGTGTCAAGTCCAAAATGTGATCATAGTCAGAAGTTTCTCAAAATATTCATATATCTTTCCATTAATTCTCAAACTTTCATTAGTCGGATGATGCAGCATATATGTAGTCCTGAATAATTTAATCATATACTAATTATTAATAGTTTATAGAACTTGTATTAGTCGTTACTATCATCAATATTTGTGACATGTTGAGTGCCTAACCTTGGGTATCGTCATTGTTGTCGTTGTCGTCTCCTTTGTACTTGTTTTTCCACCTACTTTTCCTCTGGGTTTCCAACTTTTCTGCATTTTGGATGAATGTCCCGAAGCTTTCTCACCATTTACTGTAAATGAAAATTATTGTGGGAGGTATGAAGTTTGAGCACAAAGAAAAATCTTTTAATGTTTAAAAGTTGTAGTTTGTCCAAAAATTGTGAAAGGTTTCGAATCAAATAACAATCCTCCTTGCATGGAAAGCTGTTTGCTATGGAGACCATCTTGAATTTATGTGGTGAGTTATAGCGAAGGCTTGGGGCCTCACTACCGAGGAAGGGCAATGGTTTTTGGTTAAGGTCTAAATTAAGTGAGATACAGCGTTGAAGTACTGGATTGGTATAGAGCCAACCCATCTTGGTGGGAAATGGTCTTGGTTACTAAATTTGGTTTGAATTCTTCTCATGCTATCTTTTTTTATTGCCTTCTAGAAGGAAAATGTTTAATAATTTCTTAGAAATCATGGACTGTTTTAGCCAAATTATTTTATATTCTGCTATTTTGTACATAAATTTAGTTGTCATTGAAATTTATATTGTATGAATATGTAAATCATGAGGCTTTATCAATATGGTGTCCAAAAGTTTAAACTGTGTTCATATTCGTTTCATTTTCATTCACCACTTCTACACCAAAATATTGTTAGTGACCAATTCATGCTTGAAAGAATGCTCTACACTTGTATATAATTCGGTGAGAACAGATCATAAAGTAACATCTGGATCGTTGTTTATTAGAGGTGGATCATGCGATAATGACCTCCACATTGATTGCATCACTAATCAAATTAATGATCATCATGATATTACATATTTATGAACTTAAATGTGGTTAAAGTTGATAGATATGTATTTTGTTTCCTTTGGTTTGAATTCATATGAGACATGAAATACTTGTCTGATTGTGGTGGGCTCAATCCACACTTATAAAAGGACCATACTTGATGCACAAATGATCATAAAATCAAATCTCCCTTGAGTGGGTGCTATGATAATTACATCAAGGTCCATCCAATGGGATTTCGTTTAGGGATTTTTTGCATGTTCACTTTTGTAGAACGTACATATTGCAGAGAAAACCCTACCCTTTCCTAGCTTTTCCTGACACCCCTCAGTATTTCGTTATGTCCAAAAAATCCTTGCCATTAACTGCCTGTTACTGCCACCCATATAATATTACCACAGTTGGAGTTTCTCTGGGTTACCACCATGTTTAATATCAAAATTACAATTTTGTCCTCCCCAAACAAAAAAATATTTTACATCACAAGTGCTTAATTATTTATCTCTCTGTAAAACTACCAACCTGAGCTACCTCTATGGTTTTGAGCCCTAAAAAACATGACAGAATCGACGAAAGTCAGATTTCGTTTTGCTTCTCAGTCCTAGAACTGATCTCGAGGCCCTAACATCCATGGTGGGTGCGTCTTGCCGTTGTTCCTCGAAATCAAAACCGACGTCCTTGTATAGTGGGACTACCGTGATGACATCTCCGCCATCCAAGAGTAGCGCTTCTCCACCGAGCTCATTGAGATGGAGGTAAGACAAAGCCCCTCTCCCTTGCATCTTGATCGCCGTGAATTAGATTTCCAAGGTCTGGATCGGTCCAGATAATGACCTATTTGTTCATATAGCACAACAATTTATCCTTGAATTGAGACCAGATTTGAAAGGGCTGAGGATAGGGGAAAACAAACCTTTTGCCCTATAAGTATAAAAGTGTAAAATACATCTTTAAGTTGCTGTTTATAGATATAATGTTTTTGTTTTTTCTCTACTTTAGAGGACATATTTGCCGCAAGGATTTTTTTTCATAGACCGGGATATTTGAAGGGTGCCTAGATAAGTTTGCAAATGGTAGCTTTTCTACAATATGTAACTTTGTACAGGGGGGTATATGCAAAATTTCCTTTCGTTTATCAAAGGAATACACTTCGTTTGGATAGCGAATCCAATTACAAAGAAAAGTTTTAATGAGATTGGGGGGGTTAGCGAATCCAATTACAAAGAAAAGTTTATTGAGATTGGGGTGTTTATGTTGTTTTGGTCCCTTAGAAAAAGAAAATATTTCGTTATATCGCAAAATATTTGGATTTTTAGTACCTTGCTTGTAAGAAATTAGGGGCCATTACCATGTGGATATGGACTATGATAGACCTTTGGAGCCGGCTATCTGGTCCATACTAGGAGACTTGAAGGGGCCGAACTATTATATCTAACCCTTATCCTCTGAGGGAGAGCCCTAGGACCTTTCACCTTTGCTCCATAAAAGTATGGAGCCAGCCCCTATGACTGACATGCATGCATGCAGAGTTTTTAGTTCTCTCCTCTTGCATCTAAGAGTTTCTGTTAAATAGGGTTTTAGCCTGCCTATGACTGACATGCATACATGCCTTTGAGTTTTTAGTTCTCTCCTCCTGCATCTAAGAGTTTCTGTTAAATAGGGCTTTAGCCTGCCTGTCCTTCCATTTAGGCCGACAACTAGATAGACGGACGTAAATAGAGATCTTTTAGAGAGAAAAGAGGAGAGAGTGATAAGGGTTGTGGTGGAAAGGATCCCACCACTCTGTACCCGGAGCTCGCTCATGGGGCTTCTGAAGATCTTCAGGTACTTGAGCTGCCATATCAGATTTGTCAAATCTTCAACAAGGTCAGTATCTTCATCTTTTTCTGAGGCACAATCATGTTTCGGTTGAAATGAATGGTTTATTTTCTGTATGTATGCAATATTTAAAATACTTTATTCTGCTTATGATAATTTTAATACACATGGATAAAAGATCCAACGAGTTCACTCTTTTCTTTATGCTTCCGCTGTGAATGATTCGGTAGTCCACATCAATTTAGGATCTTAATTCTTGAACTTGTTAGTAGATAAGAAATTGCCTGTAAAGATTTGATATCATTATGGGATTTATACCCTATTACCCATTGATGCAGGATGACCTAAATGGTGACTCTAATATGTTTTGCCATGCAAGATTTATTTAAAGATGCAATTTGATTTTTGAATTCAGTAAGTGGAAATTGCCTGATTCTTTATGCGAACAGGAAAGAATGATGTATTGTATTCAGTAAATGGTGACTCTAATATGTTTTACCATGTATTGTTAGGTCGTTGGTTTGGATTAATTGGATATGAAATTTACATATTATAGTTCCTGAAGTATTATGTTCAAAACAATGCTAGTAGCCTAGTATGATTTAACTATGGAACTCATAAATGTGGCATTTCTGTAGTGTCCCCTTTTGACTGATTAATACATGCGTAAGGTGCATCAAGCATCAAACTAAAATGAGTTTCATGCTCATGTTTTTATAATTTTAAGTGTGTTTAATGAAGACATCTACCATCTCCTATATTTAATATTATATTTCCTTTCATGAGCCTTTTCTTATGTTTGAATCCTTCTAATTTCTGTTTTATTTTCTCTTGCTATTGCAGATATCCCCATAATGCCATTCCTTCAAATGTTGCTGGTTGTATCCATGATATTTCTATCTTGTTGGATTCTTTATTCACTTTGGAAGTTATTTTCTAGAAAACTTTGAATATGAGTTGTTAGTGTACATGTAGAAAACCACTTGCTATGTTCAAACTAGTTTGACGATGAGGTCTCATCTCCAAGCTAGTATCTCCAAGCTAACCATGTTTCTTTTTATAAACATGGTTAGGTGTATGAATTAGTGTAACTGTTGATAATGGATTTTGGAAGTCTGATTTTATATATCTCTTATCTTCTGCATCTATCTACTTTGTTTTCCTTTTATTGTAGGGAGAGGTGGCATAAAATTCTGTTTTCATCTTGCACTCATTTGAATGATAACAACCTGCATTCATTCCATAAGTGAAAATTAATATACACTATGCCATCAGTTTTGATCAGTGTTGTGAGTCATGCTTTGCCACTTATAAGGTTTCAAATTTTGATTTCGGCCAATATTTCCATACTGCGTAATATGGAAATATTGCGTGGAAATATTTCGACAATGTGGAAATATTGCAGTTTTATAGAAATGATACAAATATCATTAAGATGATTGAATATTTTAACGAAACTCTTGACAATCATAAATCAAATATAGATACATATTGTGAAATGCTTAAATCATATATTTACATTACTAAAGGTTTAGGAAGCCCATGTAGTATGTATTTCTATGTATATTGTATAGATATATAACGGTCTAAGATCTACAACATATCTAAAGTTTGAGCGATTTCATCAATATTAAGACCTGATTTTTTTTTCAAGAACCTCCAGAATTTTAAAAGGTTAATTTAATGAATTCAATTATTTATCCCTAAATCCATTGTAAGAATATCAAATCTTGAATCTTGATAGATTTGATGTTCTTATACCATCATAATAATTGAACAATTAAAACCTGATTAAAGGAATCTAAGGTTTACCACATAGTACCATAACTCGCCTGACTCAACTCGACTCGGTAAAAAATCAAGCCGACTCGGATGGAAATTCGGACCGGCTACTACTCGGGCTGACTCGGTCCGACTTGGTCCAACTCGGGAACT
This sequence comes from Chamaelirium japonicum, assembly GCA_947650365.1. Classification (NCBI taxonomy): domain Eukaryota; kingdom Viridiplantae; phylum Streptophyta; class Magnoliopsida; order Liliales; family Melanthiaceae; genus Chamaelirium; species Chamaelirium japonicum. The sequence goes on from OX393556.1 coordinate 32,392,113, forward strand.
ACTCGGGCTATTTACTATTTTGAGTTTTGAAAAAAAATGCACACACACACACACACACACACACACACACACACACACACACACACACACACACACACACATATATATATATATATATATATATATATATATATATATATATATATATATATATATAGGGGAGGGATACTCTCACTCATGAGAGATTACAAGTAATCTTACTAATGATCCCAGCCATCCATTCGGATCTGATGGATGGCTGGGATCAATTCCCTATCTCTCTTTTTCTCGATCGAGTAAAAACCCCCGACCCCCACCCCCCCGACCGATCCCCCTCCCCGACCTTCCCCTCCGACGGCAGCCCCCTTCCCCTCCGGCCTCCGACTCCGGTAGCCCCCTTCCCCTCCGGCTCCGGTCATCCCCCCCGACTGATCCCCCTCCCCGACCGTAGCACCCCGCAGCCCCCCGATCTTCACTTCCGGCACCCGACCGCCCTTCCGGCGACACCGGCAGCCCCGATCGCCCCTCTGGCAGCCCCGACCACCCTTCCCCTCCGGCTCCGGCGGCGATCGGGGCTGGTGTGATCGGTGCCGGAGCCGGAGGGGAAGGTCGGTCGGGGCTGCCGGTGTCGCCAGAAGGGAAGGTTGGCCGTCGGAAGGGAAGGTCGGCCGGCTGCGATATGGGGTCGGGGGGGTTTACTTGATCGAGAGTGAGAGAGAGATAGAGAGAGGGAGAAATAATCCCAGTCATCCATCAGATCCGAATGGATGGCTGGGATCATTAGTAAGATTACTTGTAATATCTCATGAGTGAGAGTATCCCTCCCCATATATATATATATATATATATATATATATATATATATATATATATACCGAGTTGCCCGAGTCGAGTTTCGAGTTACTCGACTTGGTGGACTTTCGAGTTGAGTCCAAGTTCCGGGTTTTTGAACACTGGTTTACCATATTCGAAACATTCAGAAAAGTACATTTCAATTTGATCGAACAAACGTTTGGATGCGTTTTTCTTTGAATTGATCTCCCAGGTTGGTGTTGGATGGTAGATCGCACACCCCAAAACAAATTTTCAGAAAAATCACACCAGAGAAGGCGAACGATCTGCTCTGAGGGTTTAAAGTTTAGGGTTTAGGAGTTAATGTTCAAAATTTCAGGAAATTTTAAAAATTTTGAGAAATTTCTGGAGATTTTGAACCATGGTCACTTATTCCTGCTGAGGGCTGTATCCTTACATGACTGACTAAGTTAAATTGAACAGTTGCAAATCCTTTCCCTCAACTTTCGTTTATGTTTTTGTATGTCTTCAGAATTTATAGCCTTCCACAAAAGCCTATGCCCATTCGTGTGAGCTGTTCATGGCATTCGTAGTTCCTAACTATATTATTGGCATATTCTCACTTCTATCTTTTTTTCTCCTATTGTTACCTAATGGCACCCCTAAATCCAAGTCTTAGCCTACACTTCACGAACTCTTCAATTGTTATACCTTGTTTTTATCGTGGACTTTTAGATTCTTCCCTTAACTTTTAGTCTTTTATAGGCATGAAAAAATGATCAAATATTGCATCATTGGATCTCCTCTTCGTGTATTTCTATTTGGATCTCTCTCTCACTTCTCATAACCAACCCCCCCCCCCCCCCCCCCCCCTTTTTTTTTTCCTCCTCTCTCTAACCCCCCAACACCAAAGAAACAAAAAGGAAGAGGTTCATAATATTTGATTTGCTGGAGTTGAGATGACTAAATAATCACTCTAAGTTATATCCGAGCATCTTCATCTTTATATCAGTGCGTAAACACATCCCACCTTACATATTTTTCTTCAACCAAGTTTTATACCTTCAACTTCTAGTAGTTACTTTGCAATTTCAATTGAGCATTTTCTATTTATTGCCCACTAACTACATCCCTAACAAACTAAATGCCCCTAGAGTTTCTCCCAGAAGTGTTGAACTGACAAGTGCTCCAAGACAAGGTACTAATTTGGCCCCCGGTGACTATAGCTTGAACATCACTATAATCTAGCATCTAATTTACAGTCGTTATTACATAAACATGTCTTTACTTCATGCCTATCTTCTTGAGCACCCAATCAGTAAACTCACATGCTATTGTGTATTTGTGTGGGTGGAAGCTACTGCATGAACTCTTCCACTTCATATTTTATTCACCACTTGTCTTAAAAAACTGCTAATTCACGAATTTTTAAGGGGAAGTCAAATCATTTCCTAATGACCAATTTTCTATTGCCTTAAAATTTTTGTTTCACTAATGAGACCTTTGGATGGTCCATCGATGAGACCTTTGGATGACGGGTTGTTTGGAAAAGGAGTAGGGCTGCCAAGCTGAGATGCCATCTTATTTTAGTGGATATTGTTGAATGGTCCCCTCTCCTCTCTCCTTGACAAGCTGGTGATCCTACAGTTGACGGGGGTAAAGGTTTAGGTTACTTTGCTATCAGGTGTCTCCTTTAGGTTTGTGACTCACTCATCACCCATTGCTGGGTCCTTCGGTCTTGTAGTTGAATGGGGTCTTTCCTGCTTCCATATATATTGCTTACTTCTTTTTGGCTTGTGATCTATGCCAAAATTTTCATTTTTAATATGTGAGGATAGAAGATACCATGCTCACAAGAACATGTACCCTTTGCTAGCAAGAGGGTCTGGTGATCATCTTCGTTGCAACTTTACTTTTCAGATCTGATGTCTTGTCTTTATAATATATGTATGCCATCATCTTAAGGCCAATTGGCTGATGAGTGGCACAAGTTATTGTTTATGAGATTCGTCGCATATTGTGGCTTATTAGGTTTTTGGTCATCTCATTTTTAGGGAGTGATACACCTCTTTGACAACAAGCAATGTTTGACTACCACCATTTGCTGTAAAGTTAGAAGGTCAGCATTTTGTCAAGCATGGATTAACTAGGGCAGAAGATCTTACCCAAAGGTGGATATACCATTTATATAATATTTCCGAATTTTGGAGTATTGGCCTCATCAAGCTCAACTTTGATGGTTCATAATTGCAGCTTGGATCTAGCACAGATTTTTGGGTACTTCAAGATGCTAATGCTCATACCTTCAAATTTTCTCTTTAATCAGGGGTTTTTATGCTAATACTCAAAGTACAGTGGGATTTAAACCTCTTTGAATTTTTTGTATCTTCCTATCCTTTTTTCTGTATCCTTCCTATTCCTATTCCTCTTACTTTTGCTTTGCCTCTTTCTTGTATCTTATAATTTTTTATATTTTTATTGCTAAGAGAAGAGCTGACAAGTGACAACTTTGTTTAACTTTACGATGAAGTCCACGACACTTGGTGCAATTTTTTACATGAATTCCTTTTTGTTTTCAAATTCAAAAGAACATGGCCCTTTTATTACTTACATTGAAAATGGTGGTTGCCCTTGATAGAAATTTAGTGGTGAAGAAGGATTAAGCTGACCCAAACATTTGGATCATGTCTTGAACTCATTTTGTAATTTGTGCTGGAAGGAAATTGCATATTTGGTTGTTCATCAGTCAACTGTAATGTGGTGGAACTTTTTTTCTTTGACATGGATGGTGCAGACTTGAACGTGGATTCCATTTCTGGGAACTACTTTCCTACAATCTTCTTCAATGAATTTTGGAATTTAAGGGATAAATTGATACCACTTAATGGTACTGTGAAGGATTTGCCTTTTAATCTAGAGCTGGGTCCCATCAGCATGACAAAGTGGCAGTTATTCTTACAGATTGAGCAGTCATTCCAGATTCAACGTAGTTATGGAAGTATGCTTGAAGGCGAGGCAGATGAACTTAAGGTACTCTGACGTTGTGGCACTGTAGTTAAATGGGGCCAAAATTTGAAGTTATGAAGCTAAATATTAAGATGCTCTAAAAGTTCATGGTTTTGAAAAAAAGGTCATAATATCTTTTATTCCCATTTCCCATGGGTCCATATTTTTGCTTTCTCCTCTTATAATAATTTGTTATATAATTGGTTCATGCTCTCTATAACATGATTGACTTCATGGATAGCTAGTTCCAGTTGAAAGCAAGGGGCCTCAACTTGCACTTATGAAACGGGGCCATCTTTATTACTTTGACGTACTACGTTATATGATTGGAATATGTCAATCATCTGCTTTTTCATAATACTGTGCAGTGGTGGTATAATTGTGTTTAATGACTCAATTCTGCAGGAATTGTAAAAGTAGAAATTCAGAATTCAGTTTTATCAAAAACTTTTTTTTGGGTTTACTCCTGCACCTTAAAAATAAAATGTTGTACATGAGCATTGTGCTTTCAAGGTAGTTTAAACAAATGAAGAATGGACCTCTAACTAAATATGACTAACTAAATGTATTTCTTGTGGCAATTGGTTAACTCCGGCTAGACATAAATGTGAAGATAAGAGTTTGATCTATAGCCAATCTGCCTCACCATTGGGTTTTTGACCTGACCCACGCCAGCTGGTTGGACTCATTGACTTGCACTCCACCCACAAAATTTGACCAAATATCTTACCCTCTTAACTATTATCCTTGCCTGATTTACCCAATCTGCAGATTTAGCATTTGACTTCAAAGGGACCTTCACAATTGCTTTTGATTAAGGGTGCCTTCCTTAACTTCCTCCTTCGAAAAGTGCAAACACACAGACTTAATTCATCCATCATAACCTATAGGACGAGTAACAATGACCTTAGTGTAAAGTATTGAGATGATATCTAAACAATGTAATATTAACACATATTTAGGTAATATTACTGACTGATAATCTTAGTATTACTTCCCAATAAAAGCGATTGACAGGTCATGTGGAGTGCACTGATAGTTGACCCATTTAATCTACAGGTAGTGGTGTATGACCCATGCCCAACATGGAAGTGTACCAAAACCTATGTTTTAACATTTTGGGCTAGGTCAGAACTGCCATCATTGATGTGCATGTAAGCATTGATGAATGTTTAGCTCCTTAATTTACATAAATGCTACTTTGTTGCTATGAATTGGCTATAAATCAATTAAGGCAAAATTATTATTCCAATTTCTATCCTTTTATATTTATATATTTCAACCCAATATTTTGTATATATTTCCATCTGCTAAAGCAAGGTGATTTTTCAATTGTTCTATCTTGCTCTTTGAACCGTTACATATATCCTGTATCTATATAGCTAATGCATACACATCTGTGTAAAATGTCTGCCTCAGAGGGTATTTTTGGAAGGCAACCCATACCTCCTGGTGGTAACAATGGTTGTATCTCTGCTACATTCTGTGTTTGATATCCTGGCATTCAAGAATGGTATGTGTGATGACTGACATGATTTCAGACCAATATGGATTTTAACTTGCACGTTGTTTGCTGATTTCATCTTATTCTTGTAGATATTCAATTTTGGAATAAAAATAAGTCTATGGAAGGATTATCTGCAAAATCGGTGGTTGTCAGCTTTATTTGCCAGCTGATTGTTTTCCTCTACCTCCTTGACAATGATACTTCATGGATGATCCTTGCTAGTTCTGGCGTTGGTTGTTGCATTGAATTTTGGAAAATTGGGAAAGCCATGCATGTCGAGGTATGTTGTATATCTATTTGCTGGGCTATGTGTTTAATTTCTTTTGAAACATTGAATAATTAGAGCCGAGTCCTATGAGAGAGAGAGAGAGAGAGAGAGAGAGAGAGAGAGAGAGAGAGAGAGAGAGAGAGAGAGAGAGAGAGAGAGAGACACTAACAACTCGGACGTCATGTGCAATATCCGGGCGAGTGATTGTCAGGTAGACAAGAGTACCAACAAGCTGCCTGTAGCGAGTGGAGTCCGAAAGCGGCTCTCGCCATCAGTGGGGCGAAGCTTCACATTAAGCTCCATCAATGTATCCATAGTCCGGGAGTTAGCAAGACTAGTTCGTCTTAGGATGTCAAAGGCAAACTTGTGCTGAGAGACTACGTATCATTGGGGAGAAAAAGCAACCTCAAGACTGAAAAAGTAACAAAGAGATACGAGGTTTTTCATGTCGAACTCCTGCTAGAGGTGCCACTTCAGAGAGTCAATGATGGCATCATCATCACCAATGATGATCATGTCGTCGACGTAGAGAAGCAATATAACACAACCATGAGCAGAGCTGCTAGTGAATATAGCATAATTATTCATACTCTCTGTGAATCCAATAGCAAGTACCGAAGTCTTGAAGCAATCAAATTAAGTTCGGAGTTTGCTGAAGCCCATAAATGGCCCGACGAAGACGATAGACATGCTGGGGAGAAGAAAAAGATCTCAGAAAGGTCACTATGAAGAAAGTTTTTCTTCACATCCATCTGGAACTATGATCAACACGAACGGAAGTAACTGCTAGTAGAGTTAGGACAATGGTCATCTTCTTAACATTGACAAAGGTCTCATCGTAGGCAACACCATACTCCTAAAGTAAAGCCACGAGTGGATAGACATGCCTTATATTTCTCATCAGACCCATCTGAACGAATCTTGATCCTGTTTAGCAAGGACCTAAGTACTAGTCCGTTTAAGGGCCTACAACTCAGCCATAGCATGTTGCCAGTGTAAAATTTGAACTATGTCACGGTAAGTCTATGACTCTTGAAGGGAGTAGATAGCCGCTAGAAAAGACTGAAACTGGGACGAGTAAGAAGCAACATAAGAAAAGCTACATCGATCAATGAATGCCTCCCACGCTTAGGGAGCATGTAGGAGCAGAAGCCCATCGTCACGATCAGCCGAGACTGGTAGCGAAGGCAGTGAACGTGAAGTCTCTGCAGAAGTTGTAGCAGGCGAAATAGGTGGTTCTAATGAAGCTAACAGTGCAAGTTGAACTGGCGTTGGCTGACGACGAGTGTAGGTGTAAATGACAGATGGGCGTAGGGTCTCAGGCACTTGAGTGGGGACAATGTGAGTGTCCGGAGTCACTGGAGTAGGAAGGAGACCTGAAGAGGAACTAGGAGTTTGGAGGAAAGACAAGTCCGAAAAAGGATAGGCTCCTGAGAAGAAAGGTGTGTCCTTGAAGTTCACGTGTTGAGTTATACGGACACGATGAGCGGAATGGTCATAGCAATGGCAACCCTTGTACTCAGAGTTGTACCCTAAAAAGACACACTTGGGAGCCAAAGGAGAAAGCTTTGTAGTCTCCCTAGGGTCCAGGTCGAAGTAAGACAAAACTAGTACAACTGAAAATCTATAGAACTCTATAGTTATGAATAGTGGAATAGATTCGTTGAAACGGTGACTGACTAGAAAGAAGTGGCGAAGAAGTTTGATTAATAAGATGGACAGAGGTAAAAGTAAAACCAGCCTTAGCCCAGAAGTGATGAGGAATTGAAATATAAAACAAAAGAGACCGAGCGATCTCAAGAATGTAATGATTCTTCCTCTCGGCAACCCCATTATGTGCAGTCAGTGTAGACATGTAAGGACATGACTGCTCATGAAAGAAGAGAAGGATGTCACGAAACTCTAAAGTAAGGTAATACCGAGTACCATTTGACCAAAAAACCTTAATTATTTTTTTTAAAATTGAGTATGGATTATATTAGTGAAATCACGATATACCTGGCACATATCAGACCTATGACGCAAGAGGCTCACCTTGGTGAACCGATAGAAGTCATCAATGAAGCTGACGTACTAATGAAGGCTAGACATGGACGTGACTTGTGAAGGTCCTCATATATCAGAGTGCACAAGATTGAAAGGAGTAGACACAGACTCATTGGAGGGAAAGAGAATAGCCACTTAGCCAGCTTACAACTTGTGGAGGGAGGAGTGAAAGAGAGATTACCTCATCACCCAAGTGTCTGGATTGGAACATGCTTCGAAGTCGCATTGTAGAGCGTTGCCTAAGGAAAATGGTGCTTATTCCAACAGCGGAAAGAGCAACATCACACGAAGTAGCGGAGGGCATGGGAATATGATAATGCTTCAGCCTGTATAAGGCACCAAGTCTCCGTCCAGTCCCAACTCGATGGCTAGCCTATGCAGTCAAAGTCGGTAGTTGGCCCTAGTCGGCCAAGGGCCGACTAGGACTAGTTGGGACTTAATTCGGGACTAGTCGGCTAAAATTTATTCTAACCTCTCCCCCCTCCCTAAACATATATGATATATGAACTAGCATAAATGTCAATAAGTATATGATATTAGTCGGTCAATAACAATACATACCTTCACACTTCACAGCATGGGTATAAATATATAAGTAACAGAACACAGTTGTATTGACTTTATGCCTATGTCAGAAGACTCAGAACTAAGAATTCATCACAATATTTGTTTGATGATGTTTAATCTGTGAACAACCCCAATTTTGATTATAGGGTTATATGGATATCAACAAATAAACAATAATTATTTGTCTATGTTTTTATCTGAGATTCTCATGTGCTCAACAGATGATTACAGGGAAGAGCCATAGTTATGAGTCTTGCGACTCAAGACTTTGAGCCAATGTAAAAAAATCCAAACAAAATTGCTTCCAAAGACTCATTGCAAAAAAAAAAATTGCTTGCAGAATGCTGCCTGGGGACTAGTCCCAGTCGCTAGTCGGGGACTAGTCGGGATTCCGCCCAGTTATGACAGAATCGGAATTAATCGGTCGGCAAAATGCCGCTTGGGGACTAGTCTAGTCGCCGACTAGTCCCGATTTTGATAGCATAGTGGCCAGTGCATGGATCATGGACCACACATGCATACATTGAGAAGGTAACGGTGAAATCTAGATCAATTAATATGCTAACTGAAATAAAATTTATTGAGACTCAAGGGATATTAAGCATATCATGGAGTGAGACGCCCACTGGGGTCAAAGGAAGTTGTGATAGAACCAGAGCAAGTGATGTCTAAAAGAGACCCATCGATAGTGCAAAGATGGAGTTGGAGAGCCACACGGGTACATCCAGTGAGAACTGCAGCTTTGGAGATGAGGTGATGAGTCGCTCCAGAGTTGAGGATCTAAGTGGTGGCCTTAGCCGATAGGCAGGAGGCGACACACAATCTGTAAAGCCCACTAAAGACAATTAGCAACAATAGAACCATAGATGGAAGAAGCCAACTAAATCATTTCATCGAACAGGTGGCATTCGACTTGAATGCCACTCCACAAAAATGTGGTGTGACTTCCACGGTCTCCTAAAAAGACACGATCCACTATCAAATAAAATACTCGACAAAACTTGTGGACTTGATCCTTTGTCTTCACTGTTCTATTAGGAGGCGGCATTGACCGGACTATACTGAAACAATAAACACCATGTTGCTGGAAATAGAACTGTGCTGAAACACTGTGCTGTTACTGGAAATAGAACTGTACTAATTGAGCTGAAGGCCTGGAAACAATCCGGAACAAAATTGTACTGAACGTTGTTGGAAATAGAACCACTTTGATAGAATAAAAAACACTCCAGTTGGTTCAGTCCTTAAAGAGGAAGCAAAATAGATAGCAACCCCCCAAAAAACTATGAAATAGTTGAAGACTGGATCGAAGATTGAACTGACACCATTTGTGAACAAAGCACTGAACCAACATAAGTTAATCACCAATGAACCGGCTCATTGAACCAGAAGAATCAAGGTTGAATAAACTGTGTTGTCTTACTGTTGAACAGTGGACTGGTCTAAACAGTTGGCTGAACCAACTAGAAGAAAGGCAGTGAACCAAAAGAAGAATGTCTATAGAACCGGGATTAACTAATCTGACTTAAGTCAGTTGGAGCTCCGAAAATAAAAGAGAAGAGGAAGTCCAACCCAATTTCTCAAAGCAACGAAATCCGATCTGATTGAACTTTCTTCTCCATCAAAGAAACCCTAAAATAGGAAAGAAGTATGCCGCCGGTTGTAGGGAGAGATTTGAGGCTGGCTGCAACACTGACCTGAACGAAATCGCAGATAAGATCCAAGGCGGCGCTGTGAGGTTCACTCCGCTGAGATCGGAGATGAGATCCTACTGGTTCAGCCTATTGACTCACTGCGATGTTGATTGCAAGGCTTCGATCAAGAGGCTCTAAACAAGCTGGATTTGAGTCGGAGAAGAGAGCAAGATTTGATGACTGGATCGATGCAAAAGATAGGTGCTGGCTGCTTCGATGATGTCAACTGTAACGATACTGAGATGATCTTAGATTTCCTTCCTCAACAGAATCCTATAAGAATCTGGGTGGACAAAGAAGCGATTTTTAGGAGCCTTATGTCGACAACGGATATGCCAACGAGAAGCTTGGATTGAAGGCAACTAAGGGTTTGAGGAGAGTGACTCTGATACCATGTTAAACCCATGAGAGAGAGAGAGAGAGAGAGAGAGAGAGAGAGAGAGAGAGAGAGAGAGAGAGCAATGGCCCTATATATACTGTACAAGAGATGGGGTCGCCCAAGGTGAACATACCCCAAGAAAGGACGAACTAACCTATACAAAGGAAAAAGTAATACAATTGAAGAATCATTTGAAGAAATTTATGCATACACTTGTTTGTATCTTCTTTGTCCGTTGCCAGAAAGCTTGGTTAATTTAGGAGCTTGATTTTGTATATGGTTTAATTTATTTGACTTTGCTGATAATCTCCATCGTTGTGCTAATCAACTTTACACTAAGTGCTCCGTGCTTAGCAACTTTTCGGATTTGATTGTTAATTGATCAAGAGAAGTTGCCAATCAGGATACTTTTCATTGATATGCACATATAATAATATCACATCATAGTTTTTAAGTGATTGATTTTTTTCCGGATAAAGTATTCAAGATGTAGCATATATTTTTGTAGCCTAGGAAATTGACACATTAGTATCCAACTTGCCCAAATTACTGATTGTTTCTTTTCCATTCAACATCTAATTTTACCAGATAGATCGAAGTGGAAGGTTTCCCATGTTGAAATTCCGAGACCGTGAATCCTATGCAAAGAACAGAACCAAAGAGTTTGATGATCTTGCCATGAAGTACCTATCTTATGTTCTTTTCTTTCTTGTGGCTTGCTCTTCCATCTATTCTCTCATGTATAAGCGGCACAAAAGCTGGTATTCTTGGATACTTTCTTCTCTCACAAGCTGTGTGTACATGTTTGGTAAGTGCATATTTTACTTGTTGATAAAGAGGATATGAATTTCTGTTGCATTTATATGATGCATGAAAACATCTCAAACATCCATCTCATGACTGCATGCTTTTTTATTCCTGGCATTTGGTATGGAGACGGTCTTGCTCCAATCTTATGGGAGAATTTGTCAGTGACATTCATTTACGACACTTCCTTTTTTCAATGTCTCATAATTGTCTTAATGCCTTGATTATAAAAGAACTTAAGTCTGTTTTGTTCACACTTGTTCGTCACTTTTAATATCTCATAATTCTCCTAATTTCAACTGCTTTTAAACGTAGACCTGGATCTGCAGGCATATATGCGAAACCATTACATTAAATAGGCAATATTGTGATATATCTACTTTGTTTTTCAAGTACTAATTCTTCACTCAAATTCTAATATTCATCTTCCGTATGAGTTTTCTTAAGCTTCCATCTTCCTTTTCAAACCCATTTAAGTACATGTCTGGTCCCCTCTTTTGACCGAGGCTGTATCTAGCCTTTATTGAACATGATCTTACAATTTTATCATTTCGTTGTCATGTGTATCCTCTTTAAGTGCAACTCATTTCCAACCTTTTCTGTTAAGAGTTTTTCCATGCATTAACTACATCACCCACATCCCAACTGGACGTGCTTTATGTATATACATTCATTGCCAAACCATTGTACTACTTTTTAGGTGATTTCATTGGGTGACCAATTTTAGAAGTCATCCTCACCATTCACTTATTAATGTTCCTTCCTATTATTTGCCACAATGATCACCTACCTAGAAAATGCCATTCTTGAGTCTTGAAATTGATTAGAAGGAGCCTAAGAAGCATGGACACGGATACAGATACAGATATGGACAAGGATATGGGACACGACAAATCTTGAAAAACTAGGACACATGTACGACAAGAATACGACGATTGCATATATATATATATAATATAACAATAAAAATATGATTAATTTTCATTTTCAGTTCAAGACATAATAACAAGCAAGTATGTAAGAATGCAAGCAAAGTGCCACAATATAAATCATTCATCGACAACCAAATAACAATTGATATCATCAAAGTTCAAAACAAAACTCAAAGAGTGATCATCATTACATCATTCAAAAACCAAAAGGAAGAGGGAAAAAAAAACAAACCTGTCGAGTGCCGACGTCGCCATCTCTCTCTCTCTCTCTCTCTCTCTCTCTCTCGTGTGCGCATGCGCGATTAGGGCTGGTCGAAACCCTAACCCGTTCGCTCCCCCTTTTTCTCGGACGCTCGTTGCCCCTCTCTAGGATGTGATCAGGGGTTAATAAATTATAACTTATAACTTAAGTTATAAGTTATAACTTACATTATATAACTTAAGTTATAAGTTATATTATAACATATAATATATATATAGATTATAGTATATAATCATACATTAACACTTCTAATTATATTATTTGACTTATATGTATCCCGATCGTATCCAAAAAAGTATCCTGACCGTATCCCCTCGTATCGATGCATATTCGGGTCGTATCCAAAACGTATCCCGATTGTATCCTCCCATTTTGGTGCGTATCCGGGCCGTATCCAAAACTATTTTTTTTTTTAAATTTCGGACAATCATTTGTCGTATCGGATACATATCGGGCCATATCTCAGTCTGTATCGGTAACCGATACATATCCGATTCGGGTACAAACCCTCTTTTGGAGTATTGGTGCTTCCTAGGAAGGAGCTGATATCAAGAGGGTGAAATCATATTTAGATGTGCACCTGCAGTGAATGTACCATGTGGGATATTTATGCTTAGAGGATGCAACACGTAACATTAACTCGTTAGGCTGTGCTGAATTTGGCTTGAACTATCTTGTTTGAACCGATGAAACAGAACATATTATGCTATCAAGTCCATCTAAGATATCGGAAAAAGATTCAAAACCATATCAGATTTGAGTTAGATATATGAGGTCAACTTTAATTATTTGATAACCCAAAATTGTCTCTAATCAAATGTTTATATTTACCAGTTTCTTTCTCCCCCCATTTGCGTCTATCACCTTTCTCTGCCCCTGCTGGCCATCACCAATCCTTTGCTCTCTTTTATGGAAACTATGGGCCTCTTCATCTTCACCAATCGTAGCTAGTATGTATCACATTTGCCACTCACATTTATCCCCTTATCACCTTTTCTTATCATGGCCAACCAAGAGTCCTTGCTATCATCCCCAACTAGCCCATCCCTTCCACTAACCGCAACCAACATGTCTTTTCTGACATTTTCTGCCAGTCACAAACATATTATTAGAGATAAGAATCTCAAACTAGAATTTTGACATCCATTGATCACACACATGATACAATTACTCAACTTTTCCAAAGCTCATAGATTACACCTTAAGTTGAGACCCCCCCTCTTTATTTCTTCTTCCTCCCCCCTCATTGTATCGTAATGTATCTGTATCTTGTATTCATGTTTCATAGATCACCACTACTTTGGTGAAGTTTCACTGTTTGAAAAGCAAATTGATAGGTGGCAAATAATAGAAATATTAGAAATTGCAAAAACCTGAGTGGTAGTGTGGTACTGGTCGTATAGGCAAATACCTACCTAACCCGGCTGTTGTGGACCAATGCCAGCATGTATCGGCTGATACGTGGCTTGATATGGTTTCGGGGATGACTTGGTGCCGGCCTGATCCAAACCCGAGTCGTAGTGGCCTGTACGACTCGATATCAGACGGATTTTGGTTCCATGAGCCCAAGAACCATAGAAGTATAAGATCTGCATCGAAATTAAGAAGAAAATTATGATGGGCACATCTTGGAAGATTCGGACTTGTACCGAGGAGCATTGGGTATCGATATCACAAATATTTTTCCTCTATAGAAGTACTCATACTAGCTGGGATTCAGGCTAAAAAGCTAACATAGAGGCCATCCTATTTGATAAATGCTAACCCGAGTCGTAGTGCACAACACTCTTAGGCCCAATTTTGGGCCATGTGGGTCCCATATGATAGTGTGGTATGCCATTCGTCTGCGTGTTTCTCGCCCACATGCTCTTTTATGTTTAGCATTGTTCTCTATACTTGCCAGTTTTATTGATGCTAATTTCAGTATTTTTCCTTGAATTTCCCAGAAAAGATTTCCTTTTTATCTTTGACGGGTCGATGCAAGTTCTCATCCACTGATTTGGTTAACCCAACTATGTTATTGACTAATATTTTGTAATGAATCTCCTTGATCCAACGCTATATTACCGATTCTGGTTGACCAAAAGGTTGTAATATGTTTGCCTTGTGTGGCTGACCATATGAGATGCCCAAGTACATAGTTGATGCTTTTGAACTCAGGAGAACTTAGAATTACCATATTGACCCATATTCATGATTAGTCTATTTCTCTTAACACTGTCTTATCTCGATAACTGATGCTACTTATTCTAATATTGCCTACAGGTTTTATCATGATGTGCCCTCAACTGTTTATTAACTACAAACTCAAGTCAGTTGCTCATCTTCCTTGGAGACAGATGACCTACAAGTTTCTCAACACGATTATCGATGACCTTTTTGCATTTGTCATCAAAATGCCATGGTTACATCGGCTCTCTGTTTTTCGAGATGGTGGGTTTTAATGTAGAATTGCACGTTGATACTTTTGTTAAGAAATCTTTGAAGGATGATTCTAACTTTGCTATAACTTACCAAATTCTTACCGACACACCCTCGTATGTTGATCCGGAGTCTTTCCGGATCTTAGATGTAGTAGTCAGCTCTATCGATAATGACCTGGCAGCATTCCTCATACCTGTTGTCCTTGCCTCTTTCCGCCAACTGGGCTTTGACGTTTCTTAGCATATCCCTCTTGCCAAGTTGACTTGCTCAGGTTTTTGGCACCAATCTTAAGAGGATTGAAGCCAGAATGGCAGCCTGTCGGAAATTTTTTTGTCAATCTTCCTTATAGTCGACCCCATCCTGATGGTACGAGACTTGGATGATGGCGATGATGATGATCCTTACATCTTTGTTATGTGGGTATTGCAGATGTTATTTTTCTGATATATGTGTACCAGAGGTGGATATATCCAGTAGACAAGAAGCGTGTGAATGAGTTCGGTTTCGGAGGCGAGGAGGAAGACCAAAGCATGGTTGCAACCGGCACGTCTGCAGCTCAGGATGGCGATGCAGGAGCCGAGGATGATAAGAAGACCAACTGAGATGGTATCTTTGTAGACTTTGATCGTGGTGCTGTACTCGGTATAGATATCGGTTCAAATTGCCCACAGGCCGATGGAGGTTTGTTCCAGATTCTTGGGTTGGCTATCTCGCCTCTGTGGCACAGCTCACGCGTTGCTAACAATGTAGTAACAGTCTGAGTCCTTACAGATACTTATTGACGAGTACTAATCGCGAGTGATGATCCACCAAAAACAAAGTTGATAACGACGAAGAAAATTTGTGGGGTTGAGTGTGTTCTTGAATGAAGGTTTGGTGGTCGGCCCCTTCGAAGTTTTTGTTTTTGTACTCTGAACTCTGAAGTTGTTAGGCTGGAATCATATAGTGATGAACAGCTTGATGATTTGATGTTGCATAGAAGACCCATGAATGTAGGTTGGCTTCCTTTATGTATGCTTTAAAATTCATTCGAGTCACATAGGTTGAACCTCAACTACTTGTATGCTTCCTTCCTTTCCAAAGCCTTATTGAAACCTTGAAACATTCTATCCTTTATAATTGGGATTTTTGACTTACACCCCCATTACTACATGGTATTTTGGATATACCCCCCCAATTAATCGTAAATTACAATCAACCGTGAAGGCCTTAGGGTCCGTTTGGTTGGGGGAGTTGTAATTCGAATAGCAGCAGTACGGAGGACAACCCCACAACACATCTGTTTGGTTCATGTAGTTGTAGTAAACTATTATATGTCAAACTAAAGAGTTTGGCAAATTACGATAGTTTCTACTCTCTTGAAAAATGATTGGAGTATAAACTACGGTATTTATGACTTGCATCATATCTGAGGGGGTAAATCCATCGTACTATACAAAGACTGGAGGGAAGCCACAGATTCGAGATTACTGGGGGCGTTCGTTAAAATTGTCCTGTTAAATACCCTCACAGCCAAAAACCCAGGTCGTAAGTAGAGGTTCACCACATAGGGTACATGAAGACAACACTGCCTAACTCGCTTGATGTGGGACTAAACTCCAACACTCTCCCTCATGTGCAGGCCAATTTTATCCGGTCCTTGTCATACAAGTAGGCTCTCACTCGGTTAACAGGCATAGGTCAGACCTACTATTCATCCCAAAGGCTCCATAAACGATATATGAAGATAACACTGTCCAACTCGCTAGTCGATGGTGCACTAAACTCCAACATGCATCCTAAAGGCTAGAGATAAATCCATCATTACTGTGGTCTCCACAAAGCATTTGTGGGGCATCCACGAATCGCCGCCCCATGATGATAGGCATCCCCACGGCGTTATGCAGTAGGACCTCCCCATCCAAGTATTTTTTTTCCCCCTTGGATGAGGGGGAAGGTGCTTATCAGAAAGATGTTCAGAGATCAGAACCCATGTTGTTTATCTGCACCAGCCACTGATTTCTGGTCAAAGTGGAAGTTGGGAACAGCTGTCAGTGAAGCAAAAAGAAGCAGTGACAGTAGTATTTTTTAAATGAGGACGTGGCAGGCCATGATAGGAGGATAAGGGGGTTACATGATAAATGAAAAAAAAAAAATTATGAAAACATTTTCTCTATTATCAAAACTATTCCCTTATCTGCCAATTGGCTTGAACCTTCTAATATAATGAAAAGTTGTTTGGTCTGGTATCAACCCGGGCTTAAAAAACCAAACATCTCGTGTAGACAGAGAGAGAACGGTTGTTTAAGAGAGAGAGAGAGAGAGAGAGAGAGAGGAGAGAAAGAGAGAGAATTCTCATAGAGGAACTGTTGCTTGAGGTTGTCATGTGGCATCCAATTGTTTGAGGGCTACTACTTTAGTATTATAGTACAAATGTAAAATTTTTGACAGAGTTGTTGCCATGTTTGGCCATTAACAAGACACTATCTGTGGGTTTTTTGGTGGTCTTACTTAATTTTTTTTTTATAACACCTATTTTCTTATTGTTGCTGTTTTTTTAATAATACCTGTCGGGGGCCCATAACACCCCCCCCCCCCCAATTTGAGGGCTTCTCAAAAAAAAAAAAAAAAAAAAATTAAAAGTTGACGGTTCAATCAAAATCAGTGGCGGCTCTAGAAATTTTTATTAGTGGGGTCAAAAATTACATTAAAAATTATTTTTTACGTGATATCATGACGTAGGGTTCAGTGAATCAATGGAGTGGGATCAAATCAGTAATCAAAACTAAATAAATTATAGTAAAAATAAAATTTTAATATATATTTCAATAGATTTGAGTCAGTGAGTGGGGTCAACTCACCCATATGTAACGTCACCATGATCAAAATCTCTCTTTCTCTCTTTGGAGTGGATAAATGTTTTTTATACTTATGTTACCGTCGTCCATTGCAACCAGTCTCAACTGGCTGGCCAGGGGGTTATTATGTTCGGGTGCCACGTATGAAGGTTGGCTATGAGGTTGACTATCTGATTGGTTGAATAGCATTGCTCCCTCTTCTAAATATGGTAAGACGAAAAATGTCACTCCCAACACCGTCTTCTAAAACTGAGAGGGATGCTTTGCCCTCCATATAAGATGGAAGCCGATTGGGGCCGAGTGTGAATCACCGGTCAAGCTGGATGCAACGGATGGCTGTGATCATGCCATGTGTAGAGTTTGGATGTGGGATTGACTATTAGTTAGTTTAGTGGCTTAGCTCATGGTAAGATTGATTAGCCAAATCTCTCTCTCTCTCTCTCTCTCTCTCTCTCTCTCTCTCTCTCTCTCTCTCTCTCTCTCTCTCTCTCTCTCTCTCTCTCTCTCTCTCTCTCTCTCTCTCTCTCTCTCTCTCTAGCACCAGCCACCAACTAACAACAACTAACAACCTGTATTCTGTAAGCCCGCCAGGACGTTCAAAGTTGAAACGATACCTTAGTGCTGTCCATGAATCTTTGACCCATCAACTGACCCAGTCGCCAGCTCGAACCCACATGCCGGAAGGCTGATCTGTTCATTCGCTCGGCTCGAGATTCGTGCACGAGTTGAGGACGACAGAATGATACCGGTACAATAAATAAATGGCAAATTACAAAAACCTCCCCCGAACTATGCACATCATTTCATATTGGTCCCTCAACTATTTTTTAAGACAATTTGATCCATGAACTATGCTCCGTTTACATTTAGCCACCTCCATCAACTTTTATTCCGAAAATACCCTTGTCCTGATAAGCATAAATTAATATTTTTTAACAATTTTTTGTATTATTGAAAACTGATAAGGATATTTTCGGGATAAAAAGTTAGCTGAGGGGGGTAAATGCAGATAGAGCATAGTTTGGGCTAGGGCTGGCAATTTCGGATGGCAGACCCGACACGAAGTTAGAGAGTCTGGGTCAAGGCTAAACGGGTTCAAGTCGTAAACGGGTCGACACGATAGACCCGTTTAATAAACGGGTCGGGTCCGGGTTTAGAGTCTGGACACGATAGACCCGGGAAGACCTGTTTAGTATTCAACGGGTCGTGTTGGGTCTACTCGCAATCCGATACTATAATATATAATATCAGCGGGCCTTTCGGGTCAGGTCGGGTCGAGTCAGATTGGGTCGGATCGGGTCAACTGAATAGACTCGGGTGGTAAACAGATCTTACCGGGTCTACCCATTTATTAGCGGGTCGGGTACGAATTTAGGATCTAGACACGATTAGTTAAACAGGTTGGATCCGGATCTAGGGGTTTTGAACATGATGCGAAACTAGACCCGACCCGACCCATTGCCACCCCTAGTTTGGGCGTTAAATTGTTCAAAAACAAAATTGAGGGACCAATACGAAATGAGGTGTATAGTTCAGGGGAATTTTTGTAATTTGCCCTAAATAAATAGTAGCAGCATGTTGGATAAGGCGCGCGGTCCCCCTCAGACGACCACCGCACGGGGAGGCAGTCCGATGGGGATCGGACGGTAAGCAGGGGCGGAGGGGGGCGGGGGGAACAGCGTGTGGGGACCACCACGTTTCCCGGTAAGCAAAAGGCTGCTGTCCGCACTCCCGCCCCTCCCGACCGGGGCCCACCATACAGTTGTCCACTTAACTGAAGCTGGAAATCCCAGTGCAACCCACATGCCCCTTGTTCAATTCCGGTGTACGGTCCACGGGGCTCTTGACGCGAGGGCTTTGACCGTTGGAGGCCGATCGGACGGGTCGCCTTTGCCGGAGGTGTGCACGAACTTCAAAATCCATTTCGCCGTTCTGTCTCCAATCATTGTTCCGAAGAGCATGGAGAATTACGGGAATGCCCTTGGCCTAAAACCAGTAGAGCAGCCCCGTTGGGCTGAATACCACAAATATATGGATCTCGTGCTGACTTCGATGGCCCGTGGAAGTCTTCAGCTCTTAGGATATAATGATATTTCAAGTTCGAGGATCGAAGTCTTACAGAGATCGCATAACCATACAGAGAATACGGTGCACAAATATAATGAAAGAACACCACGAATTCACAAGCAAGCAAGTATTTGGAGTATCAACAGCAATAAAATTAACACACCATGCACAATGTGACCTTCGTTTGTCAGACTTCGCTAACCTCTCTCTTGTTTTTCTCTATAACTTCACCCACGAAGTAGAGAATAATCTGCTAACAAGAGATACATAGAGATTGTCAAATAATCACCAAGAGACGAAATCTCGCCCCGGTGAATATGCCAAGATAGGGACGTACCGAAGAACCTGAAGAAGATCCGCACACTATATCTGTTGTAGCTCTTATGTCCTGAGCGTGGATTTCTATATTAACATTAATAAAGATGACTTTGGTTATTGCTTTAATTGGAATACTGTTTTGATATATGTTAATTCATATGTAATAAAGGACCCTAGGGAATACAATAGGCCATTGAGGCGCATGGTGGGTCCATGCTTAGAAGACTCAGTGGATCAGTTCTGTGTAGACCTAGAATTAGTTCACATCTTTAGTGATATCGATTGCTTCACTGGGAATAATCTCTTGGCAGGTAGAGGATGTGGTGAAGTATCCACCACAGAAACGTGGGATTTGTATTTACCTGACCAAGCACGATGATCATGTTGAACAGGAACCAAGACGGTGCACAGATCAGTGTATCAGAGACTGATGCATAAACTGTCTTACTACTATAGATAATATGTCTTTAACCCTAAGGAATCTGTACACTGAGCTAACCAGTTGTGTGGTGCTTTGATATGCCAACGTGTGCAGACCTTCCATAGTTCAATACCACGATACGTTAGGTTACCCAGCTGGCGCTGGAGTTGCATGCAATCCATATATTTTATCCGACGTCTAGAGATGGATGTATGCGTTTTGATGAGTCAATCTGACCACACAATTAATCCTGAACTGGTGGTTGTCAGTATAACTGATAACATTCCGGATGCTAGGCATAGTACCGGAAGGGTGTGGTATTATAAATGACAAGTCATCAAATCCTAGTCATATGATCGATTGGGTCTGACGGTGCTTCCCACCGCCCGAGTCAAATCATGGCACCAGTAATAAGAGGGACTAAAGATTATCAAACTATAGTAGAGAACATGATTATGAGGGAGTAATATAAGTTTAGGATCACTAGAGTTCAACTCGCATCACACTCTAGGTGGCTACGCGGGTTAATCAGATTCAGATTGATTAGTGAAACTTTAGATGTGTTACCAGAATAGTTAATCAGGGATCCGGTTGAAGCTAGAGATCTAGAACCTGAAGGTTCTATCATGTCGTTGCGTATAGGAATTGTTCCCCAACTCAGTTGGACACATTAGATGCGAAATAGAGCGATGGAGTACAAGTCCAAAGCTTAAGAACCTAATTCACATGTGTTAATGGGCCATAGGGGTATTTTGATAAATATAAAAATATGGCTTAGAACATATTAAATATAGATCTTAAAATGAGCATAATAATTCTAGGAGCTCATAGACGCTGATGAAACTTGATTTTGACTAGCGTACCTTATTCTATCTCTCTATCAACGGTATTCCGACATAAGTGGCATTTTCGTTCAAAGTGTCAACGAGACAAGGGGAAACCCTAACCCTAACTTTTCCCTCATGGAAATCTGATCCCCCCCTTTGTGACCATCATAGGGCCGTCCACAAGTGGATTATGCTTGTGTAAGACATTTTGTGGTCACCCTACAAAGGCACAAAGGGGGAGGGGGCTGACCC
This sequence comes from Chamaelirium japonicum, assembly GCA_947650365.1. Taxonomy (NCBI): domain Eukaryota; kingdom Viridiplantae; phylum Streptophyta; class Magnoliopsida; order Liliales; family Melanthiaceae; genus Chamaelirium; species Chamaelirium japonicum. The sequence continues at coordinate 32,413,498 of OX393556.1, forward strand.
CAGGGGTCCACAAGTGGAAAATCTGACCCCTTCTCCCTTTCCTTGAGAAATCCGACCCCCCTCTCTCCCCTTTGTGGTTTCGGCCAAGAAAAAAGAAGAAGAAGAAAGAGGAAGAAAGGAGGAGGGAGAGGAAAAGGAAGAAGAGAGAAAGAGAAAGAGGAGGTCTTTGAAGCACACCATCGATTTCGTGACATGCCATCTATCGTCGACGTGTCATCCTTACACTCAGAGATAGGACATCGTGGGTTCTTTCCTTCACAAAGGACAAGATGCTATTCGACAACATCCCTCTTGGATTACGTGCGGATCGTCATCAACGATTGCTCAACCTCAAATAAAGATATGAAAGGTATAACGATTCTAAACACTTAACTAGATGCATGCATGTAGATCGTTCGTAGATCATAGTATGCCTCTAGGTTGTCTGCACATATGTTATGTTCATAGATTAGCATGTAGATTATTTAAAGAATAAATTATGATGAAACATACACCACCCGATCTTCGGATCTATGTTTTGCTTCCATTGCGACTCTGATAAAAAGATTTAATTCCAACAGTATCATCTTCCTTCATCTTCATCTTCTTTTTTCTCTCTACTTTCCTTTTCTCTGGCCTCTCTCTACGCGGCATATTCAAGATCGGATTTCCATTATCTTTTTGACCATTACTCGCTCTCAACCTATACCGAGAAGAACCACTCCACCATGTTACCATCGCCTTGAGTCTCTAAGAGTCCAGGGCAGCACCACGCCATCCTGGATCATTCTTTATTCTTTGGCAAACCACTTTCTCTTAGACAATCTCCGAGCACCACTTCCGTAACCATTGTCAATGATTTTCCTTGAGTTCCAATCACTCGTATAAGCCTCCTCCCCTTTCTCTTATATAACTATGACTAGGGTAGGCCGTCATATACTATTTGAAGATCCAAAACCCGCACTACATCAAAAAGGCTTTCTTGACGGATTTTAACCGTTAAGAAACATATTACTTGACACTTTTTTTGACAACAAATTAAAAACCGTCATATATGCCAGTGTCTAGAAAAGCTAAAAATAGTTGACAAATTTAGAACCATCAACTATATATTTACATGCTGGTTTTTGTTGTTTCTATGATTCAATTAACGACTTAAACTTGATACTTCTCCATGAAACTTGACATTTTGTTTATAAACTATTAAGAATATTTATTAGATAACCGTCAACTAATCATGAAATTCTTGATGATTACATAGAACAACTGTCAACTAATCACAAAATACTTGACGATTCATAGAAAACCGTGAAGTAAACTCTAATTTTTTAACAATTTACAAAGAACTGTCAACTATAATATTATCACATGATGGATAAGTAAAACAATTTTCTATACAGATTATACTCCAATAAAACTGTCAACTATCCTTCTCTTTGCTAACCTTTCTAAGGTGAAGAAAATGCACAATCGATATTGGTGGATTTGAAATTGAAAAAACCATAAACTAATACATTTAATATATAAAATAATTAAAATAAGCATATCATTTTGCATTCCATAATATTTAAAAACTTGTACAATTGCACATGTAGTTGGTAAACATTAATTTCTCCTATACAATGGAGGAAAAACTCTTCTAAAATGACTTGCAACGCCATTATCTACAATTGTACATTCACTGTCCAAAAAAAAGAGAGGAGTAAACGATGCATCCTCCAATAGATGTATGAAAACCATATACTTGATCCCACACTCATCCAAATACTTAACTGTCAGGACTAAGCTACGAGAAGATGAATCTCTCCATCTAGCTATCCCATTGGCGTTGAGGATCACCATGAAGATCATCCGTGCGCATGGTGCTTGCATGAATGTCATGAATGAGCTGCCTAAACTCGTGGTTCCAGAACCAGACCGTGTGAACTACTTGGACAAGTTGTGTGTAAGATCTCTCAAGGAATTCTCTCGTTAATTTTTGTCGATGCACGAGCGCTGAAAGTCGTGTGCACGATCTAAGTCGTGAGACGGTCCTGCCTTGGTATGGCTTTTGCAACAAAAAAAGGCAACATGATCTTGATCTTTGGCGCGTCGGCCTCATCCGGCCCATTCCTCCTGGCCGGTATGGAGGGTACTGTGAGAAGGTGTACGTCCCTATTGTGTGCCACATTGCCCCATCCGACACTCGGATAAGTTTGACCCTATGGGTTGCCGCCTGACTTTGGTTCAATAATCCTCATAGCACGAGCGACAACCTCGATCAACACCTCTTCGATGTATGGCTTCTATATCATGTATGGATGATCTATTGCGGAAACATATGGTTTGAGTTTAATTACAAAGCAAATAACAGAACAAACAAGACTGATTTAAGAACACGCAATATTTTTAAGTTGATTCACCCAATTAATCTAGGGCTACGTCGCATCGTCATTGGAGCTCAGAAGATTTTCCTATGAAATAGGAACAAAGGATCGATGTACACCCAACACCCCTCATCTTCTACAAATCACCCACCTCCACTTCTTCAACAACGCTAAAGGCTCACGATTACAAAGCTTCCAACCCGATCATATCTCTATGGAGATTTCACATCTAGAGTTCTCTCTTTCTGGAAGAAACCCTAGTTGTCATCCTCTTTTAATAGCACTGTGGGTGCAAAATCTGGCTAATGCTCGACTGTGGGACCCGCCAGCCCTGCTTGGGGGCCATGGAGATGTCGGTGGGACACGCCAGCCCTTCCTGGGGCGCATGGAGATGATGGTGGGACCCACACCAACCCTGCCTGGATCCTGCCATAGCGGTTGCAATAGCCGCTCCGGGACTCGAATATTTTCAAACCCATATAAATAGCAGACCCAACAAATATTCCAGATCAATTTTTTGATTTCCAGATCAAACTTTTGAATTCCAGAACTCAGTCATCCCTCTCTACCTCTCCCTCCGAAGACATAGTTAAGTGACACTCGGCCTGTTGAGGTCACTGTATTTCAGAGATAGTGAATTAAGATTGCGTCTTACCGTACAGAGACGTAGGCTTCGGCTGAACTCCGTTCCAGACCCTTGTCTACTTTCCCCCATCGTTTTGCATTGTTTGTGGGATCGATACTAAAAAGCCTAATTCGCTCAGTCAACAACATTAGGTGGGTTAAGTAGACAACCAATCTCTCCAACACCATACTTCCTAGTTCCCTCGATTGAGCAGATAACCGATCAAAAACAAGCATCCAGGATGTTTCCATTGCTATTATTGAATGGCGAAGACAAGATAATCGACCAGCCCCACAACCACCCAGATAATCGTTCTGTCAAACTCTACCCGATCACCAAAATCCTGACCGGTTGACGACACTCGGTTGGTCGCCTAGAACCGATCCAATTTTCCCTTCGATCGTTTGACTGGCAGGCGATCAGTCGAAAAACTAAAGGATCGAGCGAAACACATATATTTTTATCCGATCACCAAAATCCTTATCGGTTGACGGCACCTGATCGGTCACTATGAGCCGATCACATTTTCCCTTCGGCCAATAGACTGGTAGGTGATCGGTTGAAAAGTCAAAGGATCAGACGAAACACCTATATTTTCACTCGATTACCAAAATCTTGATCGGTTGACGGTACCCAATCGATCGCCAGGAGCCGATCCCATTTTCCCTGTCACGCCCTAGAAATCTGAAGACCGATCCCTGGGGTGTGAGGTGAGAAAAAGATAGGATTTTGGATCTGGTCAATTGATTACACCAATTTGGGTTCTCACAGGGCTTCTACGCTCTCTAATATGAAAAACAAGAAGGAGGGAGAGAGACAAGAGGGGAATCTTTTAAATTTGATTTTTCAAAAAAAAATTTTATTAAAAAGCAAAGAAAGAAAAATATCAATAGAGAGAAGATATTATCTAGTCAAGCTCAACCTTCAAAAGTCCTATCCTCTCAGTATGTGTGACCTGTCGGTGCCACTACATACTGACAGGAGTCTATCTGAGGGAGCACGAGGCTCAAGCCTCTTACGGCTAGGCAATTAGTCTCATCCACGTCCTAACACTCAGGTGCACCAGTATAGGGTTCCTATCTACAGGGTTAATCAATTTAGTCATTTATATGCACTTATATTTTCATCATGATCTATCCTAGGCTTGAGGCCTTGAGGAGAGGCCTACCCAAAAGAATTCAGCTGGAACCATTGCAACTACAACCATAGAATACTAACTAACTAATAAGAACTCTTATTCCAATACAATTACAATGTCTGAAGAGAAAAGACTACAAGATTGACGTACTAAGCAGAAAGGTAAAGCTGCTACTCCAACTCAGCCTCTAGACTCCTACTGCTACTCCTGAGCCTCCGAACCTGCAACTGAGCCTACTCGTGGGAAAGAGTAGCCCCCAATAGGAAATTGGGAGATTAGCCAAATTAATGGCTAGTGACATCCTAATAGTCTATAATAATATGAGACGACCAATTGTAATAAATTAAGATATAATATAGCAGTTCTAGTATGATCAATGTTTGCAGAATGATACCTAAACCTATCAGTTGTCTATATTCACATGCAATTCCTACTGTCACTAGGTTATCTAACATAAAGTCTATTCAATGTTCTACAACATTAAAGAACAAATTAAATAAGACGTTCAGATAAAGTCACGAAGTCATCATGTAAACAGTCACTCAATTCTAAATTCATATATAGATAAAACACACACTATCAAAATGTGAACCCCGGATATTTTGTTCATCCTGCCCCCGGTCGGGCATTACTATAGGGCCTTTTATTTCGATGTAGAGGGCCAACTCTCTCGCCGTGCATCCACCAACACCATGCACTAGTCACCCAGATGATCATAAGGGGTTTCCCGTCTTTCACGGTGGAGCTCTACCACCAAACTTGCTTTACTATGGGGACTTCAACTCCCCGGGATAGGGCTGCTAGGCCAATCCCTACTCGAGGGCACCTCCTATTGGCTTTACCACAACCCTTGCTCGTGACCCCTAACCTACTTAACTTCGGCTGTACGCGCAGGGTGGTTCACGGCCCATGCGCGCACGGGGTCCCTACCTTCTAACCAGGTAGATTCTCATATAACATATTTCAACATATACAATGAAGCTAGCAAAGGTATATTTAATGCTTAACAATTTTCAACAATTTACCCCTGATCCCGTACTGCTCTCGCAACCCATACGACATAATAAATCAATAAAGTAAGACACTCATCCCAGTGACCCGAGTGCTAGGGTTGCCATACTCCTCTCAGGAGGGAGGGCTCCGATAGTTATTAGTTATTCAATTTATTATTTAATTTAAGAGAATCCTAATTACGGTGTCTATACAATCAAAAGCAATCATTATTATTATTCTATTAATATTTTAAGCATGCGTCGCCGGACTCGCGACTCCGCATGCAAGGCGGGGTCCACTTGACCACATGCGATGATGCCCGGCGGGGCCCGCATGCAGTGTCATGTACACCTACCCTTAGTCATTCTCATTTCCCACTATTAAAGACCACACAAGGGTAGTAGATGTCACCTGGTTGTCGATCGCACACGACTTCGGCTTGCTAGTTGCTTCTGATCCGTCTCCCCTGGATCACCACGATCAAGGTCTGATAATAACCACAGCTCCGCATCACAACTCTATCGATTAAAACATAAGAGTCAACGACGAGGGTTCTATGCCAAGGATAGTCGGGCACCCTCGATAGGGGACCAACATTGAGTCGACAGCACGCAAATCCGTGCGACTGAAGAACTCGAACCTAAACAATACTAGGCCAAACAAGTAAACAGAAGCTAAACCTACTCATCGAATCGGGCTCGAAGAACCCTTTCTGATGGTTCCAGTTTCGCTGGAATCTGACTTCGGTCGTATGGTTTCGGGTCAAACCACGTAAAACCGGTGAAACCGATCGCATGGTTGGTTCACTAGGGTAGAAGAGGTTCTAGGGTTATCTTCTAGGTTTAATAGGTGGGACTCAAAGTTCTGAGCACAATGCCGCTAGTTTCGTCCGAATCCGAGTTCGGACGATGAAACGGCGGTTAAACCACGGTACCGCGATAATATCAGATCAAAGGATAAAACAGGGTATTAAACAGTATAATTACTATTCTAGACTATGAACAACAGGTAGTATTTTCCGATCCGGTCGAAATGGCGCTGGTTTCGTCCAATTCCGAGTTCGGACGGAGAAATGGCAGTCGAACCAAAATTCACTGGTTCACGGGTCTGGTTCAGGTGAACCAGACCGGTTCACTGTTGGGCCGGGTCTGTGGGTCTGCTGTGCACTTAAGCGGGTCGGGTTGCAGTGCAGTCGGGTCGGGTTGCAGTGGGAAGTCGGGTCGGGTTGCAGTGGGAAGTCGGGTCGGGTTCAGGGTTTAATTAAAACCTGGAATTACAAAACTACCCCCCCCTCTCCTTCTTCTCCACGAGACCAGCCCGAGGGGCTGGTTCCTGTGCGCCGACGGCCGACGGGAGGGGCGGCCTGGAGCGCCGGCGAGCGCTCGGCCGGCCTCTCCCGCACCACCCCCACGGAGGAGGCACGGTGGAAGGTGACCGGAGCGGCCGTCGGTGCCCGAGATCGAGCTCGGCCGGAGGGGGCTCGCGCGGGGTTGCGGCCGGACCGGATGTCGGTGGTCGCCGGGGAGGGGTTCGGTGCGACGGCAGTGTCCGCCCGTGCGGGCTGCGACAAGAGAGGAGGAAGGGGGTCGCGGAGGAGATGGGAGGAGGAGGGGCTGACCTGGGGGTGTAGGTGCGCTCGTCGGTGCTCCGGCGAGGGGCGGGTCGGGGTGTTCCGATCCTCTCCCTCCATCTCTTCTTCTTCTCTCTCTCTGTCTCCCGTTCTCTCTCTTCTTCTCCCGTCCTCTCTCTCTCTCTCTCTCTCCCTCTCTCTCTATTTATAGAGGAGGGAGGCTGTTGTGGATATGGTGAGATGGGCTGGGCGGATAGGGTCGGTTAAGACCTTAGCGGGAGGGGATAAAGATAAGAAAGATATGGATATATCATCCCAATCCTGCCCGATGATTCCCATCCGAATTTCGGATTTTAAATCACTGGGGAGGGAGGTCTAGAGACTTTAAATTATGCTAGGGGACCGGGAGGCAGGCTCCAGGGCTGGTCGGGCTCGGTCCCGAGCCCTGAACCGGGCTCGGTTAGAATCCGGGTGCGATTCGTCCATCAACCGGGCTGAAAAGAATAATAGGTCGTAACTATCAAACCAGAAGTCGGAATAGGGCCCGAGAGGATTCGTTGGAAAGGTCTCATCAACGCAAACGCTTCAGCGCTTGGTACATAATTTTCTGACTTCCAGATCTTCCGAAAAGAAGAAAAGACTCCAAAACTCAAAATAGTAATAACTATTCACCTGGGTGTCGGATCGACCCTAACTTAGGCTCATTGGAAGACTCTCTCAGAGCTTCATCTAACGCATCTTGTTTTGTTACGATCTGATCACCCGATCTCTTGCAAGAAACAAAACAGCTACAACTATCGACCAATTATCGTTTTTCTAGGGTTTACCTGCCGGGCTGCTGAAACTGGCTGCGCATACACATGATCGTTGCATGGAACGCACCATCGTGACATGCTCGAAGTTACGGAGAATGTGAACGTAAAACATCTCATAGGTTTACGATCCATTTATTGGGAAAAAGCCCAAAGAAAAAGTCTGGCTGTAAAAAGACGAAACTAGCCATGGAGGATTTCTATTATTCTCAAATCTAACACCACAGGTGTTACAACCTACACACCTTAAAAAAAATTTTCGTCCCGAAAATTCAACTTCAAAAACCATATATACGAGTCCACTCATCTCTACTACCAAAACAAGAATATTATGGCAATGAAAAGTTAACTATAACGAGTACGAAGATCCTCACTAACACTGCCAACAAGAAAGCCAAGTCACTACACCAAATCTTACTAAAAGAAAACCCTCTACTACTCACAATTCTACTCTCTCTACTAACCTAAACATTATACAAATTGACTCTCATAATTATTAGAATAGAAATGAACCACCAAATTCTCGCATCGATCGCGAATACGAGTTTTGGTTTCCATTTCCCATTCTAAGCATTACGGATTAGACCAAAATTATGAGTACGTTCTGATCATTAACCCTGCCTTGATAAGGGGCATCATCTCCCCCTTATTAGTACAGCCGAGGGGTGTCATCCTCGGTAGGGTAACTACCTAAACTCATAGATTCAGAAACTTAAAATGCACTCAATTGTCAGTACCGATATAAAAGGTATATCAATGTATACGAGCGCCCATACACCCATATATAATTTATACTTTTGGTATCGACTCTACAATCATAGCAATGTATACTACACATATGCGCCCATACACATATGCTTAAGTACACATTCCAGAATGATTTGACAAAAGAGATGCCTCAACTAGTACGCCTAACGTGTATCTAATACTAAACTAAAATCCTATAAGATTCCTATGAGACCAACACCTACACTAACCGAACTACCAATACTGCTCAAGGGACTAACGAACAAATGCCCAAAAAATCTATTTCTTAAGTAGGTCCATACTAGATAGCTACACTCTGACAATAGATAGTCATTTCATTGGCTCACTCCAAGACAAGGGGAACGATTCTAAACCAGAACTATTATGAGTTGGCTGAAGAAACTACCTACTAGAAAACTAATGGCCAACTAATATTGACTGAGCAGATCGATACCAAGTACTAAATTCTACCCTAAACTAATCATCGAGATAGTTAGACGGAAACCTCGCAACCATACAAAAAATAAGAATAAAGGACCCGAGACAAATAGAGACAACTTAGAAAAAGGACAACTGAGGGAACTAGCACAATCTTAACATTCTAAGAACTAAAGGCAATCACTCAAAAGAAACTGAAGCAAACGAAAGTTACTAGAATCGAATTATGATTGAAAACAAAGCGAGGTGAATAAGCAGAATAATGATCATTCTTAAGATTCCAACTAATAAGGTATTCCCAAATTTTATAAACATAGGCAGTCCTCTTGACATCGTCGCTAACATCTTTCTAGTACTCAATTATATCTCAATTCTATCTTAACGTCACTGTCATCTAGCCAGTGCGCTCTCTCCCGCGAGTTTCAATAAGAACTGTGAAACCAACCGCCAAAGCCTCCGAAGAGTCAGTGCGAAGCCACAGTATGTCCTCTACCGGACAATCATCATCCACCGTCAAAGTTCCCTAGGAACAGTGCGTACTCTTTCGCAAGAGTCACTATCAAGGTATCCCGTAATCTACTAACCATGGGAAATTCAAACTATCACCTAAGATTTTCATCTCCTGGTGTACTCATTGAAACCACTATCCCCAAGAGTCATCATTAGTACTCATAAGATCTATTAAAAAAAACACACAAGCTCTACACCAAACTAATTATAAACCATGATACACCAGAGAGATCTAACAAGAAAACTAATTTAATTATTACACCTATATCGAGATAATGGATAATCCTAAAAACACCAACTAGGTTTCTAGTACCAATGGTCAACAAGAGTCAAGGAATCCTAAAACACCAACTAAGTCTCTAATACTAAGGGTCAACGAAGATCAAGGAATCATAAAACACCGACTAGGTTTCTAGCGCTTAGGGTCAACGAAAAATAACAAAACCAATAAAAAGAGTAACCTCACAATCATGCCAGATAAACCATCAAGGATATATATCCTTCCAGATATATTCAAATACATCCATTCCAAAACCAATCAACCAAATTACTAACTAGAGTTGAATATCTAGTCCTTGGTCAGCTCCTTACCACTAGAAAGTTCAAAAGAATCCATATTAGGAGACTCCCAACCTATACTCTGATATACACTCAAACACTATACTTCTGCCTAGAGATCAAGAAACACTACCCTTGGTTAAGATGTTCCACGTGGCTCCTTCTTAAGAACTATCATTCGAGTTACAACGACTAACTCTAAACCTAAACATTATAGCACATCAGAGTTCTAATACAATCATACACATACGACATATAGATTGATTCACGATTCTCGATCAATCAAAAACTCAATCATAGACAGTTCTTAGTTACAGATCAATTTCTCAAACAAAACCAGTTCTCCAAGTATGATTAACCCTAGGTCCTTATCCTAAGAAATAATCGCTATACCGCCACTAGCTACTACGAGAATTCTATCGACTCAATATCTATACAATCTCTAGAAAACATTCTAACACCACTAGAGTCTAAACTTTCCGAAGAAAGAATCGCAAGACACGAACCGCATCCTAACAAAACCCCTAGGAACATATCCCTAAGCTCTGATACCAGCTGTCACGCCCCAGAAATCTGAAGACCGATCCCTGGGGTGTGAGGTGAGAAAAAGATAGGATTTTGGGTCTGGTCAATTGATTGCACCAATTTGGGTTCTCACAGGGCTTCTACGCTCTCTAATATGAAAAACAAGAAGGAGGGAGAGAGACAAGAGGGGAATCTTTTAAATTTGATTTTTCAAAAAAAAATTTTATTAAAAAGCAAAGAAAGAAAAATGTCAATAGAGAGAAGATATTATCTAGTCAAGCTCAACCTTCAAAAGTCCTATCCTCTCAGTATGTGTGACCTGTCGGTGCCACTACATACTGACAGGAGTCTATCTGAGGGAGCACGAGGCTCAAGCCTCTTACGGCTAGCCAATTAGTCTCATCCACGTCCTAACACTCAGGTGCACCAGTATAGGGTTCCTATCTACAGGGTTAATCAATTTAGTCATTTATATGCACTTATATTTTCATCATGATCTATCCTAGGCTTGAGGCCTTGAGGAGAGGCCTACCCAAAAGAATTCAGCTGGAACCATTGCAACTATAACCATAGAATACTAACTAACTAATAAGAACTCTTATTCCAATACAATTACAATGTCTGAAGAGAAAAGACTACAAGATTGATGTACTAAGCAGAAAGGTAAAGCTGCTACTCCAACTCCGCCTCTAGACTCCTACTGCTACTCCTGAGCCTCCGAACCTGCAACTGAGCCTACTCGTGGGAAAGAGTAGCCCCCAATAGGAAATTAGGAGATTAACCAAATTAATGGCTAGTGACATCCTAATAGTCTATAATAATATGAGACGACCAATTGTAATAAATTAAGATATAATATAGCAGTTCTAGTATGATCAATATTTGCAGAATGATACCTAAACCTATCAGTTGTCTATATTCACATGCAATTCCTACTGTCACTAGGTTATCTAACATAAAGTCTATTCAATGTTCTACAACATTAAAGAACAAATTAAATAAGACGTTCAGATAAAGTCACGAAGTCATCATGTAAACAGTCACTCAATTCTAAATTCATATATAGATAAAACACACACTATCAAAATGTGAACCCCGGATATTTTGTTCATCCTGCCCCCGGTCGGGCATTACTATAGGGCCTTTTATTTCGATGTAGAGGGCCAACTCTCTCGCCGTGCATCCACCAACACCATGCACTAGTCACCCAGATGATCATAAGGGGTTTCCCGTCTTTCACGGTGGAGCTCTACCGCCCAACTTGCTTTACTATGGGGACTTCAACTCCCCGGGATAGGGCTGCTAGGCCAATCCCTACTCGAGGGCACCTCCTATTGGCTTTACCACAACCCTTGCCCGTGACCCCTAACCTACTTAACTTCGGCTGTACGCGCAGGGTGGTTCACGGCCCATGCGCGCACGGGGTCCCTACCTTCTAACCAGGTAGATTCTCATATAACATATTTCAACATATACAATGAAGCTAACAAAGGTATATTTAATGCTTAACAATTTTTAACAATTTACCCCTGATCCCGTACTGCTCTCGCAACCCATACGACATAATAAATCAATAAAGTAAGACACTCATCCCAGTGACCCGTGTGCTAGGGTTGCCATACTCCTCTCAGGAGGGAGGGCTCCGATAGTTATTAGTTATTCAATTTATTATTTAATTTAAGAGAATCCTAATTACGGTATCCATACAATCAAAAGCAATCATTATTATTATTCTATTAATATTTTAAGCATGCGTCGCCGGACTCGCGACTCCGCATGCAAGGCGGGGTCCACTTGACCACATGCGACGATGCCCGGCGGGACCCGCATGCAGTGTCATGTACACCTACCCTTAGTCATTCTCATTTCCCACTATTAAAGACCACGCAAGGCACTACAAAAAAAACAGTTATTACCGACGGACACTATCCGTCGGTAATATTAAAATTTCGTCGGTAATATTCTATAGCGACGGAAGATATTTCCGTCGCTTGCTGTCGGGAAAGAAGGCGTCGGGGAAAACAATACGACGGACCAAATATTACCGTCGGTAATAATAATTAATACCGACGGTAATATTAACGCCGTCGGTAATATTTAATCAATTTAAAACTAATATAATTTAGTATTGCCGACGAAATATAATAATCCGTCGGTAATATATAACCATTTTACCGACGGGTATATTTCATACTGTCGGTAATAATATATATATTACCGACACATATATATATTACCCGTCGGTAATAATATATATATTACCGACCAAATTCATATAACCGTCGGTAATACTATATATATTACCGACGGATATTATATGCCGTCGGCAAATCATTAATAATTTAAAAAAAATAAAAATATTATTACCGACGGAATAATTAATTTCCGTCGGTAATAAGTATTTTTTTTTTTTAATAAATTTACCTAAATAATGTTATTTAATTCCTGTGATTCAATACCACAATATATTACCACAATTTATCAAATATTACCACAATTTATAAAATATTACCTAAATTGATAAAAAATTACAGCAAATTATCAAATATTACCACAGTTCTCGGCCGACAATTATAGACAAGAACAAAAAATAACCATATATTACAAAATAATATTTACACAATCCAGAACTGAGAGATGATACATGTCCTATCTCAACCACCCCCGCCCGCCACCAACGCCGGTGCTCTCATCGATCCCCTGACGCCGCCCTATCTCAACCACGCCCGCCCACCACCAACGCTGGTGCTCTCATCGATCCCCTGACGCCGCCCTGCTCCTGCAATTAACATGTATTTGTTAAAAAAATGGTTTATATCTATAACTGAGTCTAAGCGTTAAAAAATGATAAGTTAGCGTGTTTCGATTTTGAAATAGGTTTGGATTCGATCCGATCGTAGAATTATCGGCATCCGATAATTCGAACTTGGAATTATTCCGTATTTCAGACTTGCGAGCGGGTTCTAATTGGATATTTGACCAATTTACGCTCCGATTCACCGATTTAGAGTCTAAGTGTTGAAAAATCATAACTTAGCGTGTTACGGATATCAAATAGCTAGGTTTGGATTCGATCGGATCGTCATCGGATCGGCATTCGATAATTCGAACTTGGAATTATTCCGAATTTCGGACTTGCGAGCGGGTTCTAATTGGATATTTGACCAATTTACGCTCCGATTCACCGATTTAGAGTCTAAGTGTTGGAAAATTATAAGTTAGCGTGTTTCGGATATAAAATAGGTTTGGATTCGATCGGATCGTCATCGGCTCGGCATCCGATAATTCGAACTTGGAATTATTCCGTATTTCGGACTTGCGAGCGGGTTCTAATTAGATATTTGACCAATTTACGCTCCGATTCACCGATTTAGAGTCTAAGTGTTGGAAAATCATAAGTTAGCGTGTTTCGGATATAAAATAGGTTTGGATTCGATCGGATCGTCATCGGCTCGGCATCCGATAATTCGAACTTGGAATTATTCCGTATTTCGGACTTGCGAGCGGGTTCTAATTGGATATTTGACCAATTTACGCTCCGATTCACCGATTTAGAGTTTAAGTGTTGGAAAATCATAAGTTAGCGTGTTTCGGATATGAAATAGGTTTGGATTCGATCCGATCGTCATCGGATCGGCATCCGGTAATTCGAAGTTGGAATTATTCCGTATTTCGGACTTGCGAGCGGGTTCTAATTGGATATTTGACCAATTTACGCTCCGATTCACCGATTTAGAGTCTAAGTGTTGGAAAATCATAAGTTAGCGTGTTTCGGATATAAAATAGGTTTGGATTCGATCGGATCGTCATCGGCTCGGCATCCGATAATTCGAACTTGGAATTATTCCGTATTTCGGACTTGCGAGCGGGTTCTAATTGGATATTTGACCAATTTACGCTCCGATTCACCGATTTAGAGTCTAAGTGTTGGAAAATCATAAGTTAGCGTGTTTCGGATATAAAATAGGTTTGGATTCGATTGGATCGTCATCGGCTCGGCATCCGATAATTCGAACTTGGAATTATTCCGTATTTCGGACTTGCGAGCGGGTTCTAATTGGATATTTGACCAATTTACGCTCTGATTCACCGATTTAGAGTCTAAGTGTTGGAAAATCATAAGTTAGCGTGTTTCGGATATAAAATAGGTTTGGATTCGATCGGATCGTCATCGGCTCGGCATCCGATAATTCGAACTTGGAATTATTCCGTATTTCGGACTTGCGAGCGGGTTCTAATTGGATATTTGACCAATTTACGCTCCGATTCACCGATTTAGAGTCTAAGTGTTGGAAAATCATAAGTTAGCGTGTTTCGGATATGAAATAGGTTTGGATTCGATCCGATCGTCATCGGATCGGCATCCGGTAATTCGAAGTTGGAATTATTCCGTATTTCGGACTTGCGAGCGGGTTCTAATTGGATATTTGACCAATTTACGCTCCGATTCACCGATTTAGAGTCTAAGAGTTGGAAAATCATAAGTTAGCGTGTTTCGGATATGAAATAGGTTTCGATTCGATCGGATCGTCATCGGATCGGCATCCGATAATTCGAACTTGGAATTATTCCGTATTTCGGACTTGCGAGCGGGTTCTAATTGGATATTTGACCAATTTACGCTCCGATTCACCGATTTAGAGTCTAAGTGTTGGAAAATCATAAGTTAGCGTGTTTCGGATATAAAATAGGTTTGGATTCGATCGGATCGTCATCGGCTCGGCATCCGATAATTCGAACTTAGAATTATTCCGTATTTCGGACTTGCGAGCGGGTTCTAATTGGATATTTGACCAATTTACGCTCCGATTCACCGATTTAGAGTCTAAGTGTTGGAAAATCATAAGTTAGCGTGTTTCGGATGTGAAATAGGTTTGGATTCGATCCGATCGTCATCGGATCGGCATCCGGTAATTCGAAGTTGGAATTATTCCGTATTTCGGACTTGCGAGCGGGTTCTAATTGGATATTTGACCAATTTACGCTCCGATTCACCGATTTAGAGTCTAAGTGTTGGAAAATCATAAGTTAGCGTGTTTCGGATATAAAATAGGTTTGGATTCGATCGGATCGTCATCGGATCGGCATTCGATAATTCGAACTTGGAATTATTCCGAATTTCGGACTTGCGAGTGGGTTCTAATTGGATATTTGACCAATTTACGCTTCGATTCACCGATTTAGAGTCTAAGTGTTGGAAAATCATAAGTTTTCGGATATAAAATAGGTTTGGATTCGATCGGATCGTCATCGGCTCGGCATCCGATAATTCGAACTTGGAATTATTCCGTATTTCGGACTTGCGAGCGGGTTCTAATTGGATATTTGACCAATTTACGCTCCGATTCACCGATTTAGAGTCTAAGTGTTGGAAAATCATAAGTTAGCGTGTTTCGGATATGAAATAGGTTTGGATTCGATCCGATCGTCATCGGATCGGCATCCGGTAATTCGAAGTTGGAATTATTCCGTATTTCGGACTTGCGAGCGGGTTCTAATTGGATATTTGACCAATTTACGCTCCGATTCACCGATTTAGAGTCTAAGAGTTGGAAAATCATAAGTTAGCGTGTTTCGGATATGAAATAGGTTTCGATTCGATCGGATCGTCATCGGATCGGCATCCGATAATTCGAACTTGGAATTATTCCGTATTTCGGACTTGCGAGCGGGTTCTAATTGGATATTTGACCAATTTACGCTCCGATTCACCGATTTAGAGTCTAAGTGTTGGAAAATCATAAGTTAGCGTGTTTCGGATATAAAATAGGTTTGGATTCGATCGGATCGTCATCGGCTCGGCATCCGATAATTCGAACTTAGAATTATTCCGTATTTCGGACTTGCGAGCGGGTTCTAATTGGATATTTGACCAATTTACGCTCCGATTCACCGATTTAGAGTCTAAGTGTTGGAAAATCATAAGTTAGCGTGTTTCGGATGTGAAATAGGTTTGGATTCGATCCGATCGTCATCGGATCGGCATCCGGTAATTCGAAGTTGGAATTATTCCGTATTTCGGACTTGCGAGCGGGTTCTAATTGGATATTTGACCAATTTACGCTCCGATTCACCGATTTAGAGTCTAAGTGTTGGAAAATCATAAGTTAGCGTGTTTCGGATATAAAATAGGTTTGGATTCGATCGGATCGTCATCGGATCGACATTCGATAATTCGAACTTGGAATTATTCCGAATTTCGGACTTGCGAGTGGGTTCTAATTGGATATTTGACCAATTTACGCTCCGATTCACCGATTTAGAGTCTAAGTGTTGGAAAATCATAAGTTTTCGGATATAAAATAGGTTTGGATTCGATCGGATCGTCATCGGCTCGGCATCCGATAATTCGAACTTGGAATTATTCCGTATTTCGGACTTGCGAGCAGGTTCTAATTGGATATTTGACCAATTTACGCTCCGATTCACCGATTTAGAGTCTAAGTGTTGGAAAATCATAAGTTAGCGTGTTTCGGATATGAAATAGGTTTGGATTCGATCCGATCGTCATCGGATCGGCATCCGGTAATTCGAAGTTGGAATTATTCCGTATTTCGGACTTGCGAGCGGGTTCTAATTGGATATTTGACCAATTTACGCTCCGATTCACCGATTTAGAGTCTAAGAGTTGGAAAATCATAAGTTAGCGTGTTTCGGATATGAAATAGGTTTCGATTCGATCGGATCGTCATCGGATCGGCATCCGATAATTCGAACTTGGAATTATTCCGTATTTCGGACTTGCGAGCGGGTTCTAATTGGGTATTTGACCAATTTACGCTCCGATTCACCGATTTAGAGTCTAAGTGTTGGAAAATCATAAGTTAGCGTGTTTCGGATATAAAATAGGTTTGGATTCGATCGGATCGTCATCGGCTCGGCATCCGATAATTCGAACTTAGAATTATTCCGTATTTCGGACTTGCGAGCGGGTTCTAATTGGATATTTGACCAATTTACGCTCCGATTCACCGATTTAGAGTCTAAGTGTTGGAAAATCATAAGTTAGCGTGTTTCGGATGTGAAATAGGTTTGGATTCGATCCGATCGTCATCGGATCGGCATCCGGTAATTCGAAGTTGGAATTATTCCGTATTTCGGACTTGCGAGCGGGTTCTAATTGGATATTTGACCAATTTACGCTCCGATTCACCGATTTAGAGTCTAAGTGTTGGAAAATCATAAGTTAGCGTGTTTCGGATATAAAATAGGTTTGGATTCGATTGGATCGTCATCGGCTCGGCATCCGATAATTCGAACTTGGAATTATTCCGTATTTCGGACTTGCGAGCGGGTTCTAATTGGATATTTGACCAATTTACGCTCTGATTCACCGATTTAGAGTCTAAGTGTTGGAAAATCATAAGTTAGCGTGTTTCGGATATAAAATAGGTTTGGATTCGATCGGATCGTCATCGGCTCGGCATCCGATAATTCGAACTTGGAATTATTCCGTATTTCGGACTTGCGAGCGGGTTCTAATTGGATATTTGACCAATTTACGCTCCGATTCACCGATTTAGAGTCTAAGTGTTGGAAAATCATAAGTTAGCGTGTTTCGGATATGAAATAGGTTTGGATTCGATCCGATCGTCATCGGATCGGCATCCGGTAATTCGAAGTTGGAATTATTCCGTATTTCGGACTTGCGAGCGGGTTCTAATTGGATATTTGACCAATTTACGCTCCGATTCACCGATTTAGAGTCTAAGAGTTGGAAAATCATAAGTTAGCGTGTTTCGGATATGAAATAGGTTTCGATTCGATCGGATCGTCATCGGATCGGCATCCGATAATTCGAACTTGGAATTATTCCGTATTTCGGACTTGCGAGCGGGTTCTAATTGGATATTTGACCAATTTACGCTCCGATTCACCGATTTAGAGTCTAAGTGTTGGAAAATCATAAGTTAGCGTGTTTCGGATATAAAATAGGTTTGGATTCGATCGGATCGTCATCGGCTCGGCATCCGATAATTCGAACTTAGAATTATTCCGTATTTCGGACTTGCGAGCGGGTTCTAATTGGATATTTGACCAATTTACGCTCCGATTCACCGATTTAGAGTCTAAGTGTTGGAAAATCATAAGTTAGCGTGTTTCGGATGTGAAATAGGTTTGGATTCGATCCGATCGTCATCGGATCGGCATCCGGTAATTCGAAGTTGGAATTATTCCGTATTTCGGACTTGCGAGCGGGTTCTAATTGGATATTTGACCAATTTACGCTCCGATTCACCGATTTAGAGTCTAAGTGTTGGAAAATCATAAGTTAGCGTGTTTCGGATATAAAATAGGTTTGGATTCGATCGGATCGTCATCGGATCGGCATTCGATAATTCGAACTTGGAATTATTCCGAATTTCGGACTTGCGAGTGGGTTCTAATTGGATATTTGACCAATTTACGCTTCGATTCACCGATTTAGAGTCTAAGTGTTGGAAAATCATAAGTTTTCGGATATAAAATAGGTTTGGATTCGATCGGATCGTCATCGGCTCGGCATCCGATAATTCGAACTTGGAATTATTCCGTATTTCGGACTTGCGAGCGGGTTCTAATTGGATATTTGACCAATTTACGCTCCGATTCACCGATTTAGAGTCTAAGTGTTGGAAAATCATAAGTTAGCGTGTTTCGGATATGAAATAGGTTTGGATTCGATCCGATCGTCATCGGATCGGCATCCGGTAATTCGAAGTTGGAATTATTCCGTATTTCGGACTTGCGAGCGGGTTCTAATTGGATATTTGACCAATTTACGCTCCGATTCACCGATTTAGAGTCTAAGAGTTGGAAAATCATAAGTTAGCGTGTTTCGGATATGAAATAGGTTTCGATTCGATCGGATCGTCATCGGATCGGCATCCGATAATTCGAACTTGGAATTATTCCGTATTTCGGACTTGCGAGCGGGTTCTAATTGGATATTTGACCAATTTACGCTCCGATTCACCGATTTAGAGTCTAAGTGTTGGAAAATCATAAGTTAGCGTGTTTCGGATATAAAATAGGTTTGGATTCGATCGGATCGTCATCGGCTCGGCATCCGATAATTCGAACTTAGAATTATTCCGTATTTCGGACTTGCGAGCGGGTTCTAATTGGATATTTGACCAATTTACGCTCCGATTCACCGATTTAGAGTCTAAGTGTTGGAAAATCATAAGTTAGCGTGTTTCGGATGTGAAATAGGTTTGGATTCGATCCGATCGTCATCGGATCGGCATCCGGTAATTCGAAGTTGGAATTATTCCGTATTTCGGACTTGCGAGCGGGTTCTAATTGGATATTTGACCAATTTACGCTCCGATTCACCGATTTAGAGTCTAAGTGTTGGAAAATCATAAGTTAGCGTGTTTCGGATATAAAATAGGTTTGGATTCGATCGGATCGTCATCGGATCGACATTCGATAATTCGAACTTGGAATTATTCCGAATTTCGGACTTGCGAGTGGGTTCTAATTGGATATTTGACCAATTTACGCTCCGATTCACCGATTTAGAGTCTAAGTGTTGGAAAATCATAAGTTTTCGGATATAAAATAGGTTTGGATTCGATCGGATCGTCATCGGCTCGGCATCCGATAATTCGAACTTGGAATTATTCCGTATTTCGGACTTGCGAGCAGGTTCTAATTGGATATTTGACCAATTTACGCTCCGATTCACCGATTTAGAGTCTAAGTGTTGGAAAATCATAAGTTAGCGTGTTTCGGATATGAAATAGGTTTGGATTCGATCCGATCGTCATCGGATCGGCATCCGGTAATTCGAAGTTGGAATTATTCCGTATTTCGGACTTGCGAGCGGGTTCTAATTGGATATTTGACCAATTTACGCTCCGATTCACCGATTTAGAGTCTAAGAGTTGGAAAATCATAAGTTAGCGTGTTTCGGATATGAAATAGGTTTCGATTCGATCGGATCGTCATCGGATCGGCATCCGATAATTCGAACTTGGAATTATTCCGTATTTCGGACTTGCGAGCGGGTTCTAATTGGGTATTTGACCAATTTACGCTCCGATTCACCGATTTAGAGTCTAAGTGTTGGAAAATCATAAGTTAGCGTGTTTCGGATATAAAATAGGTTTGGATTCGATCGGATCGTCATCGGCTCGGCATCCGATAATTCGAACTTAGAATTATTCCGTATTTCGGACTTGCGAGCGGGTTCTAATTGGATATTTGACCAATTTACGCTCCGATTCACCGATTTAGAGTCTAAGTGTTGGAAAATCATAAGTTAGCGTGTTTCGGATGTGAAATAGGTTTGGATTCGATCCGATCGTCATCGGATCGGCATCCGGTAATTCGAAGTTGGAATTATTCCGTATTTCGGACTTGCGAGCGGGTTCTAATTGGATATTTGACCAATTTACGCTCCGATTCACCGATTTAGAGTCTAAGTGTTGGAAAATCATAAGTTAGCGTGTTTCGGATATAAAATAGGTTTGGATTCGATCGGATCGTCATCGGATCGGCATTCGATAATTCGAACTTGGAATTATTCCGAATTTCGGACTTGCGAGTGGGTTCTAATTGGATATTTGACCAATTTACGCTCCGATTCACCGATTTAGAGTCTAAGTGTTGGAAAATCATAAGTTTTCGGATATAAAATAGGTTTGGATTCGATCGGATCGTCATCGGCTCGGCATCCGATAATTCGAACTTGGAATTATTCCGTATTTCGGACTTGCGAGCGGGTTCTAATTGGATATTTGACCAATTTACGCTCCGATTCACCGATTTAGAGTCTAAGTGTTGGAAAATCATAAGTTAGCGTGTTTCGGATATAAAATAGGTTTGGATTCGATCGGATCGTCATCGGCTCGGCATCCGATAATTCGAACTTGGAATTATTCCGTATTTCGGACTTGCGAGCGGGTTCTAATTGGATATTTGACCAATTTACGCTCCGATTCACCGATTTAGAGTCTAAGTGTTGAAAAATCATAACTTAGCGTGTTTCAGATATGAAATAGCTAGGTTTGGATTCGATCGGATCGTCATCGGATCGGCATTCGATAATTCGAACTTGGAATTATTCCGAATTTCGGACTTGCGAACGGGTTCTAATTGGATATTTGACCAATTTACGCTCCGATTCACCGATTTAGAGTCTAAGTGTTGGAAAATCATAAGTTAGCGTGTTTCGGATATGAAATAGGTTTGGATTCGATCCGATCGTTATCGGATCGGCATCCGGTAATTCGAAGTTGGAATTATTCCGTATTTCGGACTTGCGAGCGGGTTCTAATTGGATATTTGACCAATTTACGCTCCGATTCACCGATTTAGAGTCTAAGTGTTGGAAAATCATAAGTTTTCGGATATAAAATAGGTTTGGATTCGATCGGATCGTCATCGGCTCGGCATCCGATAATTCGAACTTGGAATTATTCCGTATTTCGGACTTGCGAGCGGGTTCTAATTGGATATTTGACCAATTTACGCTTCGATTCACCGATTTAGAGTCTAAGTGTTGGAAAATCATAAGTTAGCGTGTTTCGGATATGAAATAGGTTTGGATTCGATCCGATCGTCATCGGATCGGCATCCGGTAATTTGAAGTTGGAATTATTCCGTATTTCGGACTTGCGAGCGGGTTCTAATTGGATATTTGACCAATTTACGCTCCGATTCACCGATTTAGAGTCTAAGTGTTGGAAAATCATAAGTTAACGTGTTTCGGATATAAAATAGGTTTGGATTCGATCCGATCGTCATCGGCTCGGCATCCGATAATTCGAAGTTGGAATTATTTCGTATTTCGGACTTGCGAGCGCGTTCTAATTGGATATTTGACCAATTTACGCTCCGATTCACCGATTTAGAGTCTAAGTGTTGGAAAATCATAAGTTAGCGTGTTTCGGATATGAAATAGGTTTGGATTCGATCCGATCGTCATCGGATCGGCATCCGATAATTCGAAGTTGGATTTATTCTGTATTTCGGACTTGCGAGCGGGTTCTAATTGGATATTTGACCAATTTACGCTCCGATTCACCGGTTTAGAGTCTAAGTGTTGGAAAATCATAAGTTAGCGTGTTTCGGATATGAAATAGGTTTGGATTCGATCCGATCGTCATCGGATCGGCATCCGGTAATTCGAACTTGGAATTATTCCGTATTTAAAAGAAAAACAGAGGCTACATCATTACCGGCTACATCATTACCATGAGAGAGAGAGTGACCATTTACGATTCGATTTACCGATTTATAGTCTAAGTGTTGGAAAATCATAAGTGTGATAATATGATCAAAACTCAAATTAGTAAGATTCATATTTTTTGCTAATATTATAAAGATTAGTAAGTACCTGATCATGAGGATGAGCCACCGCTAGACCGGCTTATGAATTCATTAAATTTACGCTCCAGTTCCCTGCGAGCTTCTCTTTCCTCATCGAGGGCCTTCTTCTCCGCCTCAACCCTCTGCTCGAGGGCCTGCCTCTGCTCTCGCTCCGCCTCCATCCTCTGCTCGAGGGCCTGCCTCTGCTCTCGCTCCGCGTCTAGCGCAGACTGCAGCTGAGTGATAGCACCGGTCTGGGTGTCCCGTGCCCTCGAGCGCATACCCTCTCGTCCAAAGTAGGAGGAGGGCGTGACTCCAAGGCCCGTACAGAGGACACGGCCGTGCGTGGCAGGTCTCAGCACAGTATCCATCGCTGAGTCGACAGATACTGAGCTGGAGGAGGAGCCGGCCTCGCCCGACGGGGTCACCATAAGTTGCATCCTCTCCTATATAAAAACAACCAATGATATTCAATGATATTTTATGGCATATGTATAAGAATATATTAACAGTAATTTAATTACTTACCACTTGCGAGGCAACCCTGTCGTCCAGAAATGCCCCATCGATACGCCGCCTCCTAGAGGCCTCAAAAAGGTCAATCCTATTAGGCTCGTGGCCCAAGGACTGTGTCTGTTGGACATATAAAATAAATAGACGAGTTAATATAACATGTATAGAGTTTTAAATAATAACAATGTTTGTATCATTTACCAGCTGCTGGGCAAGCTGGGGCATGGAGGTCCTCCCCTTCACTGGAGCAGGTGTCGTCGAGGCACTTCTATTCTGCTTGCCTACAGCAGATTTCACCTGTGTCAATCGATTAAATTTTGAAACATCAATACAAATTTTTAGTATAACATTAAAACAAGTACGAATCAACAAAATTAAACTTATACCTGAAAGCTAGGGGTGGCCCAGTGAGCGACCAAAAACTGTAGAATGTGTAGCGGTGGCGCGTCTCTCGTCCCGGTCGCAGCCTGTACCTCCTTAGCCGGCTGGCCGACCAAGTAACCGTAGAGCTTGTAGAGCTCGTGACAGTAATCCCTGTACCGCTCACCCATCGTCTTCCACAAGTCCTCCCGATGGATGTCGGTTTCCATGTTCTCCCATTTAAATTTCTCCTGTAAAATCAATTTAGAAACAAGTCATTTTATCAAATCAAATTATAAAGAAGTACGATATTATTCTAAAATGCTTTAATGAAACTAACGTACCAAAAACTGCTGATACATCCTCTCCTTATAGGATGCATCAATGTTCTTCCACCCCCTTAACCCCACAATCGGGGCATTCCTCTCCTTCCGTACTATCATGCCGACCCACGTGGCGGCGTCAGAAGCGTGCTCGCCCACAAAGGTATGGCCGCTCCACTGTAGGGACAGCGGCTCGCGTAAGGCCGACAAGCGCCGGGCCGTCGTCACGCCCCGGTCGCCTACGTACCTGGTCGACCCTGCAAATAAAATATACATCAGTACTGAAGAAGTATTTACAACATGTATAAAACTTTAGATCTAAACATTACCTGTGGGCGTAGACGCTGCAGCCGAGTGCTGAGCACTGCTCGAAGCTCCGGAGGCTGTGACCACAGCAGGAGCTGGTGTGGAGAGAGGAACAGCACTACCAGATCCGGACGGCTCAGCCTCGGACCTTGGGGTGGCAGCCGGAGCGCTCTGAGCTACCCCACCCCTGCCTCTGCCTCTACGAACATATGACCGTGATGCCATCTGAAACAATTTAATTTACATATGAAACAGTAAGATTTAAGATTTACATATGAAACAATATGAAACAGTTTGATTTATATATGAAACAGTATGATTTACATATGAAACAATATAAAACAATATGAACCCGCTCGCAATATGAAACAATATGAAACAATATGAAACAGTTAGACTCTAAATCGGTTAATCGGATCGTAAAGTGGTCAAATATCCAATTAGAACCCGCTCGGAAGTCCGAAATACGGAATATAATTCCAAGTTCGAATTATCGGATGCCGATCCGATGACGATCGGATCGAATCCAAACCTATTTTATATCCGAAACACGCAAACTTATGATTTTCCAACACTTAGACTCTAAATCGGTGAATCGGAGCGTAAATTGGTCAAATATCCAATTAGAACCCGCTCGCAAGTCCGAAATACGGAATAATTCCAACATCGAATTACCGGATGCCGATCCGATGACGATCGGATCGAATCCAAACCTATTTCATATCCGAAACACGCTAACTTATGATTTTCCAACACTTAGACTCTAAACCGGTGAATCGGAGCGTAAATTGGTCAAATATCCAATTAGAACCCGCTCGCAAGTCCGAAATACGGAATAATTCCAACTTCGAATTACCGGATGCCGATCCGATGACGATCGGATCGAATCCAAACCTATTTCATATCCGAAACACGCTAACTTATGATTTTCCAACACTTAGACTCTAAACCGGTGAATCGGAGCGTAAATTGGTCAAATATCCAATTAGAACCCGCTCGCAAGTCCGAAATACGGAATAAATCCAACTTCGAATTACCGGATGCCGATCCGATGACGATCGGATCGAATCCAAACCTATTTCACATCCGAAACACGCTAACTTATGATTTTCCAACACTTAGACTCTAAATCGGTGAATCGGAGCGTAAATTGGTCAAATATCCAATTAGAACCCGCTCGCAAGTCCGAAATACGGAATAATTCTAAGTTCGAATTATCGGATGCCGAGCCGATGACGATCCGATCGAATCCAAACCTATTTTATATCCGAAACACGCTAACTTATGATTTTCCAACACTTAGACTCTAAATCGGTGAATCGGAGCGTAAATTGGTCAAATATCCAATTAGAACCCGCTCGCAAGTCCGAAATACGGAATAATTCCAAGTTCGAATTATCGGATGCCGATCCGATGACGATCCGATCGAATCGAAACCTATTTCATATCCGAAACACGCTAACTTATGATTTTCCAACTCTTAGACTCTAAATCGGTGAATCGGTCGGATCGTAAATCGGTGAAACGGTATGATTTACATATGAAACGGTATGATTTACATATGAATCGGTGAAACAGTATGATTTAAATATGAAACAATTTGATTTACATACGGTCTAGTCATTTTCTGTCTCATCTCTGTCATATAATTTCAAACAATGTTATAAGACTCCGCACAATTTCGGTTTCGGTTCCCGGGTATGGAACACCGAACCAAAACTTCTACAGGCCATCCACATCCCTAATGGATGAGTGTATTATGATGAGTAGACTAGTCACATAGTAAACCTAGGGTTGCTGGCCAGCATTTGAACTGCTGATAGTTCGAATGCTAGGCATAGCACCAAAGTTATGCGACAGTAAGTCAACAAGTCAGGGAGCCTCATCAAGTAAACACTTGGGGTCTGACGGTTCTCTCTGTCGCTCGAGTAGATTTATGGCTTTAGCATACCTCATATCACACCGAACCGACAAAAACCGACTATTTCGGTTTCGGTTTCGGTTTCGATTTCGGTTTTGATTTTTCGTAAACCGAAAAAAATATAACCGACAAAACCCACACCGAAACCGACCGACAAAACCGACGCTCACCCTAGTCTAAAAACTACATTTTGCCCCCCATTCCCCCATTCAATTCAGTTTTGATAGGATAAAATTCAATGTTTTAAAACACGAAAACTCGACTCGACTCGAAACCTTAATAAGTCGAGTACACACGACAACTCGGCTAAAACCCGACAAACTCGAGTCGGATCGAAACTCAACCGAGTCAGATCGAAACTCGAGTTTTGGACCGAGTCGGATCGAAACTCAGCCGAGTCGAGTCGACTCGGCCGAGTTTCGAGTCGACTCGGCGAATAACGTGACACCACTTTACGGCACTAATTAATCTGTCACATGGCTGTTAGAGCACTAGTGTGTTAAATACTTCTGATAAACCACTATTCAATTAAAAAATTAATAATATTTTGAACAAAAAAATCCCTAATATTTACCACCATGGTAGATACGTACTTCAAGCCAAATGAAACATTTATTACATAATTCTAAAATACTTGACAAAGTACTTATCAAAATATTTAGCCCTTAACAAATGGAGCCATAAGAATTAGAGAAATGCTATTCAGCCTTAAGGTTTTTCCTATTCCGCCAGCATGATTAACTTGACAGCATACAATTGGTGGCTGAAACCTACTAGTGACATTTAAATCTTTTACACCACCAGTTGCACGCTGTCACGTCAATTGGGTTGAGCGGAATCGGAAAAAACCTTCGGGCTGAGTGTGGGCGGTCTATTAGTGTGGGCATGTGGCACCTCTTGGAGGTCCGGCGATGACCTCCCCACTTCAATCTACCAAAAAACAAAATAAATAAAAAGGTTTACCCGATTTGGTAATTAACGTTGATGCTAGGGTCACTGTCTATAATTGCTTGAAGTCGGGACTATGTCTGACTGACATGCGACAGGTTAATATATATATTACCACAAATTAACCGAAGGGGGAAAGAGAGGAGGAGGAGGAGCTCACCAGCGATGGTCGGCAGGCCTCGAGAAGGAGGAGGAGCACTGGTGTCGCAGTCGGTGGCGCGAGAAAGCGGAGGGGTGGCCGGAGGTGCAAGGGAGGTGATGGGTGGCCGGCCGGAGGTGCAAGGGATCGAGAGAGAGAGAGACAGGTGAGGGGAGGAAGTAGAGAGAGAGAGAGAGAGAGGGAAGGCTAGGGAGGCCGGGGAGGGGGGGAGGAGGCCGGGGGAGAGAGAGAGAGGGCCGGGAGGCCGGGGAGGGGCGGAGGTCGGGAGGGGGATGGGTGGCCGGGAGGGGGATGGGTGGCCGGAGGGGATCTCGGGGCTGCCGGAGGGGGACGGGGTCGCCGGGGGGTCGGGTCGGTGAGAGAGAGAGAGAGATTGAGAGAGGGGCGCGCGCCGGAGAGATCGAAACAGAAGAATCAAAGAAGACCTCGACTGTTTGGTTATATAACAGGGTTTTTGCCGACGGACATTTTAGCTTCCGTCGGTACAACTAATTTTTTACCGACGGTAAATAACAATCCGTTGGTAAAACTCCACGACAAAAATTCAAGTTCAATTTTTTCCAGAGGCTCGGTTTGGCACGTCGGGACATTTTACCGACGGAAATTTAATTACCGTCGGTATTGTACCGACGGATATATAAATTCCGTCGGTATAATCCCGACGAAAGCACAAGTTCAATTTTTTCCAGAGGCTCGGTTTGGCACCCTGAGTTTCGTCGGGACATTTTACCGACGGAAACTAAATTACCGTCGGTATTGTGCCGACGGACATATAAATACCGTCGGTATAATTAGTTATACCGACGGAAATTTAACGCCCGTCGGTAAATAGCACGACGAAACTCAACCTCCTATTTTTTTTCCAGAGGCTCGGTTTTTACACTGAGTTTCGTCGGGACACTTTTACCGACGGACATTTTATTACCGTCGGGAAATTGCCGACGGAGATATTATGGCTGTCGGTAAAATTGGTTATACCGACGGACATACAATTACCGTCGGGAAAATATCACGACGATGACATTTTGCCGACGGTTTATATGTAACCGTCGGTAATAATTATATTACCGACGGTAAATATGTATACCGTCGGTATAAATATGCAAAGAAAATTAAAAAAATTGAAGTTATAATACCGACGGATATTATTGTAACCGTCGGTAAAAAGTGTATTATTACCGACGGTAATAATAAGGTCCGTCGGTAAAGACCCTATTTCTTGTAGTGAGGGTAGTAGATGTCACCTGGTTGTCGATCGCACACGACTTCGGCTTGCTAGTTGCTTCTGATCCGTCTCCCCTGGATCACCACGATCAAGGTCTGATAATAACCACAGCTCCGCATCACAACTCTATCGATTAAAACATAAGAGTCAACGACGAGGGTTCTATGCCAAGGATAGTCGGGCACCCTCGATAGGGGACCAACATTGAGTCGACAGCACGCAAATCCGTGTGACTGAAGAACTCGAACCTAAACAATACTAGGCCAAACAAGTAAACAGAAGCTAAACCTACTCATCGAATCGGGCTCGAAGAACCCTTTCTGATGGTTCCAGTTTCGCTGGAATCCGACTTCGGTCGTATGGTTTCGGGTCAAACCACGTAGAACCGGTGAAACTGATTGCATGGTTGGTTCACTAGGGTAGAAGAGGTTCTAGGGTTATCTTCTAGGTTTAATAGGTGGGACTCAATGTTCTGAGCACAATGCCGCTAGTTTCGTCCGAATCCGAGTTCGAACGATGAAACGGCGGTCAAACCACGGTACCACGATAATATCAGGTCAAAGGATAAAACAGGGTATTAAACAGTATAATTACTATTCTAGACTATGACCAACAGGTAGTATTTTCCGATCCGGTCGAAATGGCGCTGGTTTCGTCCAATTCCGAGTTCGGACGGAGAAATGGCAGTCGAACCAAAATTCACTGGTTCACGGGTCTGGTTCAGGTGAACCAGACCGGTTCACTGTTGGGCCGGGTCTGTGGGTCTGCTGTGCACTTAAGCGGGTCGGGTTGCAGTGCAATCGGGTCGGGTTGCTGTGGGAAATCGGGTCGGGTTGCAGTGGGAAGTCGGGTCGGGTTCAGGGTTTAATTAAAACCTGGAATTACAAAACTACCCCCCCTCTCCTTCTTCTCCACGAGACCAGCCCGAGGGGCTGGTTCCTGTGCGCCGGCGGCCGACGGGAGGGGCGGCCTGGAGCGCCGGCGAGCGCTCGGCCGGCCTCTCCCGTACCACCCCCATGGAGGAGGCACGGTGGGAGGCGACCGGAGCGGCCGTCGGTGCCCGAGATCGAGCTCGGCCGGAAAGGGCTCGCGCGGGGTTGCGGCCGGACCGGATGTCGGTGGTCGCCGGGGAGGGGTTCGGTGCGGCGGTAGTGTCCGCCCGTGCGGGCCGCGACAAGAGAGGAGGAAGGGGGTCGCGGAGGAGATGGGAGGAGGAGGGGCTGACCTGGGGGTGTAGGTGCGCTCGCCGGTGCTCCGGCGAGGGGCGGGTCGGGGTGTTCCGATCCTCTCCCTCCATCTCTTCTTCTTCTCTCTCTCTGTCTCCCGTTCTCTCTCTTCTTCTCCCGTCCTCTCTCTCTCTCTCTCTCTCTATTTATAGAGGGGGGAGGCTGTTGTGGATATGGTGAGATGGGCTGGGCGGATAGGGTCGGTTAAGGCCTTAGCGGGAGGGGATAAAGATAAGAAAGATATGGATATATCATCCCAATCCTGCCCGATGATTCCCATCCGAATTTCAAATTTTAAATCACTGGGGAGGGAGGTCTAGAGACCTTAAATTATGCTAGGGGACCGGGAGGCAGGCTCCAGGGCTGGTCGGGCTCGGTCCCGAGCCCTGAACCGGGCTCGGTTAGAATCCGGGTGCGATTCGTCCATCAACCGGGCTGAAAAGAATAATAGGTTGTAACTATCAAACCGGAAGTCGGAATAGGGCCCGAGAGGATTCGTTGGAAAGGTCTCGTCAACGCGAACGCTTCAGCGCTTGGTACATAATTTTCTGACTTCCAGATCTTTCGAAAAGAAGGAAAGACTCCAAAACTCAAAATAGTAATAACTATTCACCTGGGTGTCGGATCGACCCTAACTTAGGCTCATTGGAATACTCTCTCAGAGCTTCATCTAACGCATCTTGTTTCGTTACGATCCGATCACCCAATCTCTTGTAAGAAACAAAACAGCTACAACTATCGACCAATTATCGTTTTTCTAGGGTTTACCTGCCGGGCTGCTGAAACTGGCTGCGCATACACATGATCGTTGCACGGAACGCACCATCGTGACATGCTCGAAGTTACGGAGAATGTGAACGTAAAACATCTCATAGGTTTACGATCCATTTATTGGGAAAAAGCCCAAAGAAAAAGTCTGGCTGTAAAAAGACGAAACTAGCCATGGAGGATTTCTATTATTCTCAAATCTAACACCACAGGTGTTACATTCCCTCTAGCCGATCGACTTGCAGGCGATCGATCGAAAAACCAAAGGATCGAGGTGAAACACCCGTGTGTTCACTCAATCACCAAAATCCTGACCGGTTGACGGCACCCAATCGGTCGCTAGGAGCCGATCCCATTTTTCTTCAATTGATCGACTGGCAGGCGATTGGTCGATCAACCAAATGATCGGATGAAACACCCATGTTTTCACATGATCACCAAAATCCTAACCGATTGACATCACCCGATCAGTCGCTAAGAGCCGATCCCATTTTCCTTCAAACGATCGATTGGCAGACGATCGATTAAAAAACCAAAGGATCAGGCAAAACACCCACGTTTTCACCCGATCATCAAAATCATGACCGATTGGCGGCACCCGATCGTCTCCAGGAGCCGATCCCATCTACCTTCAACTGATCGACTGGTAGACGATAGGTCGAAAAACCAAAGGATTGGGTAAACACCCAAGTTTTCAACCGATCATCGAAACCTGGCCGGTTGATGGTACCCCATCGGTCGATGACACTCGATCGGTTGCTAACAACCGATCACTCCTCCCTCCGACCGATCGACTGGCAAACGATCGGTCGAAAAACCAAAGGATCAGGGAAAATACTTATGTTTTCACTCGATCTCCAAAAATCTGACCGGTTGACGGCACCCGATCGGTCGATGACACCCGATCGGTTGCTGACAATCGATTATTTTGCCATCTAGCCGATCGACTGGCAGGCAATCGATCGAAAAACCAAAAGGGTCGGGTGTAGCACCAGTCCCCATGCCCGATCACCTGTAACCTGACTGGTTGATGACACCTGATTGGGCACACCAACCGATCGGGTGACATCACCCGATCGGTTGACAACACCCGATCGGTTAACATTATCCGATCGGTTAGTAGCACCCAGTTGAGGTAATGCTTCTGATAGTCTTGCATCCTCGCGACTTGTCTCTCCTAACGGATCGATGGACAGAACTTTGGTCAGCCCTAGCCGGAGGTCGAGAGGTTCTTCCTTGCGCTATCCAAGCCGCCTCGACATTGACAAACCAATTTTGCACCAAGAAGTCCCAGCTAGCTAGGTTAGCACCTGTCTAGCTAGGAAAGGATAACTATGGGTGCAAAATCTGGCTAACGCCCGACAGTGGGACCTGCCATCCCTGCCTAGGGCCCACGGAGATGACGATGTGATCTGCCAGCCCTGCCTGGAGCCCACGGAGACGATGATGGGACACATCAACCCTGGCTGGATCCGGCCAAGGTGGTTGCACAAGCCGCTCTGGGACCCAGATATTTTCAGACCTCGATAAGTAGCAGACCCAACGAATATTCCATATCGATTTTTTCATTTCCAGATCAAACTTTCGAATTGTAGTGCTCCGCCATCCCTTTCTACCGCTCCCTCCGAAGACATAGACAAGTGACACCCGGCCTGTTGAGGTCACTACATTTCAGAGATAGTGAATTAATTTTGGTTGGGCCTTACCACACGGAGACGTAGGCTTCGACTGAACTTCGATACCAGACCCTTGTTTACTTTCCTCTCTACTCTTTATACTCTCCTCTACAAGGGATTCTTTTTCCTTTCTTAATACTTAAGAATCATGAATCTAGATCGTTAAAAAGATCAGAAGGACAAAGCTCAAGTCAACAATCGATTGATTGATGGACATAGTCTTCGAACGGCACGAGGATCTTCCCCCATGAGCACACCTCAAAATCATCCATTAGAAATGAACACACACACACACACACACACACACACACACACATATATATATATATATATATATATATATATATATATATATATATATATATATATATATATATATATATATATATATATATATATATATATATATATATATATATATATATATATATATATATATATATATATATATATATATATATATATATATAGGTCTCCCAAACATCCACACTGAAAAAACCCGAGACACATAATTTGTGATCACCATTATACACATGATGGGTAAAACATGTGCACGATGTTCTACAGCTAAAAAACCAGCAACAAGAGATCATGCGCCGGATGGGTAAATTGTGTGCACGATCTGCATGAAACATCTATGCTTGGCTTAGATGTTAGTTCTATGTGCTCGGGCCGGATCATGCACACAATGGGGTCAACGTGTGCACACCTTATTTGTTTGTGTCATGTGTGCATTTCCCAGGATCATGCACACGATGGGTTCATCGTGCGCAAACCCTGGCTGGGTCTTCATGGGTATGGAAACCCAATAATCTCCCCATCCAGACCTAGGGGAGAAACAACTCCAACTGATCACTCCCTCCCAATGACTCTCGATATAGCTCATACTTTTGCTTGGTGATCACCTTGGTCATCAGGTCTTTTGAATTCTTATACACCTTCACAAGATCCAATAACTCATTTTCTAACTCATAACGGATCAAATAATCACATACATATCACTATGCTTGGTGCGCCCGTACTAAGTTGGATTAATTCTTGCTCAGCTCAATCACAATCTGGCTATCATAAAACGATAGAAACTACATACTTCCGTCTCATGCCCGAATTATGAAGGAACTGCTTCATCCAGAGAATGCCATTTTCTACTTTAGTCATTGCAATGTACTCGGCTTAAGCTGTCGATAATGCCATGCACGCAATTCTAGAGCTTGATTGCCAACACACAACTCTCTCTGCTAGTGTAAAGACATAACCTAAGATTGCTAATCAAAAGAGAATCAGGGCATACACCGAGCTATGAGAATAATGAGAATAAGATCAGTAACGTGATCAATTAAAATGGAAAAAAATTGCTTAGTCGTTTAGTTAGAGTGCATGTAATAACTGACCATACAAAGCGAGGAGAATAGACCGGGAAGATAAAAAATGGCAAAATATGTTATGGTTGCACAATGTGCCCCCATTTAGTTAAAAGTTCTCTTTTTAGGAGATGGTTTTGAGCTCCAGTCCCGCAACAACATCATTTGAGCTTTAGCCCCGCTTAAAAATATATCTATTACATCAAACCCTCAACCACTATTGCAGACTTTTCAATCCCTTTCAAATGACAAAATTACCCTCCATTCACTTAGTACAATATTTATAATTCGATTGGGAGTTCAATTCGGTTACTACATACAATGTGGTTTAGAGTGTCAATTCGGTTGCTACAGTAATTTTACTGTTGCAATAATAAAATAACTTTCAACCAAATTATTACTACTTTAGAGGATCAATTCGGGCAGCAAAGTAACAATTCAGTTGCGAGTGATTTCGTTGTAACGACAATAAATTCACTTATGTCGAATTCTTAGTTTACTCTGCTACTGTGAAATCACTATAGTAATCACTGCACATGCACTATCAGCAAATTTTTACCTTAACTTAGCGAATCGATATCAAAATAGACCAACAAAAAAACAAAATAAAAAATATTCAAAGGGTAAAATTAGTATTTAAAAAAATTAGTTACAAATAGATTAATTAACGCTAAACGAAACTAAGCCAAGAGTTCGTTGTTTGCATCAACGAGTGTACAAAAGTTAGAGTATACAAAATTAATATTTTAATATTAATAAAAAAAAGGGGTTATTTTGACTTTGCCCCCCAAATTTTGCCTTGAATTAGACTTTACCCCCCACATTTTCATACATTTTCATCACAGCATTCTGACGGAACAGTTAGTTTTGGGGGGTAAAGTCTAATTAATGAAAATGTGGAGGGTAAAGTCTAATTCAAGGCAAAATTTGGGGGGCAAAGTTAAAAGAGAAATTTCCCTAAATGACCACCTGGTATTCCATATATCCAAAAATGACCACCAGGTTTTCTTATTTCCTATTATGATCACTTACACATGTGAAATCCTATGCACGTGTGTCTTCATTTTTTTTCTTCCAAAAATGCCCATACCTTTAACCGCTTTCTCTAACTGCACAAAGATATCTTTTATCCCTTTCGTTGCCGTTTTCCTTGCCATCACCGGTGAACATTCCGGCCGGACCCCTTCAATCGAAGAAAATCGACGGGAATCACGCCGGAACCATACCGGAGCGATGCTAGAACCCATTTTCCTCTTCGTTGGCGATCGGATCTCGTGAAGAACCGTCGCACGGAAGAAATCGTTGGCGATCGGATCTCGTTGGCGATTGAGGCACGCCGGAATACAACCTAAATCCCACCGGAACTGCCATTGCTAGAGGAAGGAAGAACACCCATTGTTGCAATCGACTGAAATAGAGGTAAAAACCCAAAAAAATGAAGCCCTAGATATTGTAGAAATTTGTTTCTGTACAGCTTATCTAGGCGTAAAGTTTTTGCGCTTATTTGCGCTTAGCAGTTTCTGTATTATGTACAGGTTGTCTAGGCGTAAAGTTTTTACGCTTATTTACGTTTAGCAGTTTCTATATTATGTACAGGTAGTTTAGGCGTAAAATTTTGCGTCTATATGCACTTAACAGTTTCTATATTATATGCATATTATTTTAGGCGTAAATATTAATAAATTTTAGCACTTGTTTTATACATCTAATTGTGGTATATTTGGTTTTGTTTGTGCAGTTTCTTTTATTTATAATAAGGCATGGAATTGCTACCTATATTATGCATTTATGATGGAGAATTTGTGTGCATAAATCGTGTCTATGAGTACAGTGGAGGAATACCCAAAGCCTTTCGTTTGAATCTATCCACCACTTATGACCAACTTATTGACAAAATATATCATATTACTAATGACATTGTCAAAAACTACGATATCACCATTAAAGTATTATATCCAAGTACAATTCCATGTCCTCCTATACAGATTCAAGATGATGAAGACGTTGCCGTGTTCATTGCCCATAACGTTCGTAATATTAATAGAAGTATCCCATTGTTGATAACTAGGGTGCCAAAAATATCTACCCCTACACTACCACCCCTTTTTAAATCACCACCCCTTTGTAAGAGGAAACTAGACCCGACGAATATAAATTCCTCCAAATGTACTCGTGATCGTCATTTTGTCACTCCACCAGTTATTATGGTGCAAGATTCAGAAGTATTCTCAGAACAAGACGTAGACTTTGTACCGTGCAGTCTAGATGTTGAGATAAATATCAAGGAAAATGAACTTGCACAGGACCCTCCTATGTCAGACATTGACATGGACGACAGAAGGTATGATTAATTATTATGTCATGTTTTAAATATATTATTGTTCTTTTGTAAATATATTCACTATTATAATAAATGTATCCATGTATTTGAAGGTTTTCTCCTAGTGTATATGGCAGACATGATCCAATCACTTTAAGTGTTGGTGGTTTTTCTAGCAAAAGGGAGATAGATCTAAACGTCGATCCTATTGATGATGGTTGCGGTGTACTAAAATCATTCATGGATAGCTCTATTGATCCTATATTTCTACATTCGAAGAACCCTCTTGGAGATAACATAGCAAAAGATAGATCTATCGATCCTGCATTTCTACATCCGAAAGATCCTTTTTACTATAATGATGAGAAAGTGATATCCATGAAGAATACCATTGACTCTCTTGAGGTATATTCGAAGCATATAAACATGCTTACTCACACCCAGAAGAATCAAATATCTTCATCATCCGTCTTCGGGTATGAATGTATTGATTATATTGGAATCCTCAATTCATATATGTTGTTCCATTTATTAAGTTTGTTATTCTCTTTTGCAGGACTTTCACAACTACTTCGATGCCTAAATATCAATCAAAGGCTAAAGCTCCAAAGCCTTCATCTACCTTTAGGTATGAATGTATTTATTTACACTTTGAGTAATTCATAATGTGAATAAATTTATTTCAATTCTTTAACAACTCATATTTTTGTTTCTAATTTTCAGGACTTCCACAATTGATTCAACACCAATGTGTCCAGCAGTCGATTATAATGAAAATTCTAGTTGGTTAGAAACGAACAAACAAGCAGAATTAAAATTGGTGATGACTGAACCATTGGCAATACCTGATCCAACAGAAGGATATGATGATACTTATGTATACAATGAATTTCCGACTGAGATAGAAGTCAAAGATAATTATCATGAAGTGCACCTCTATCAGATGTTTAAGGACAAGGGAACCATGATAAATATGTTGAGCAAATTTGCACTATATTCAAACTTTGAATATAAAGTTTTCAAGTCCACGACTACAAGATATACTATCAAATGCAAAGCTGATAAGTGTAGATGGAGATTGCATGCATCTCGACAGAAGAGTACTGATGTGTTCAAGATTACTTCCTTATACAATCAGCATAGTTGTTCTTTTGGAAAACGTGGTGAGAATCATTGTCAAGCAAAAAGTCGTTTAATCAGTGAGTTTGTAAAACATAAGTTAGAGGCACATGTTGCATATGCTCCGAAGGCTATTATATGTGATGCACAAAAGGAGTTTGGCGTGAATATTAGTTACAAAAAAGCATGGAGGGCAAAGGAAAGAGCAATAAGGGAATTAAAAGGGACATATGAGGACTCATATGCCATACTTCCAGTATATTGCCACGAGCTTAAGAAAAAGAATCCAGGAACCATTACTAAGATCTTATGCGCAGAAGGAAGATTCAAACGTTTTTTTATGGCTCTCGGTCCCTGCTTAAGAAGCTTCCAAAGACAGACTTTAAGACCAGTAATTTCTGTTGATGGGACACAACTGAAGGGAAAGTATAAGGGCATTTTATTTCTTGCGACAACGTTAGACGGTGATAATCATATTTTTCCTATTGCTATGGGTGTTGGAGAGTCTGAGAATAGCTACAGTTGGAGATGGTTTTTGACAGAATTGCGTGATGCCTTGGGTCCTATTGAGAGATTAGTGATCGTATCGGATCGACACAAGGCTTTATTACAGCAAGTTCCTCAAGTATTCCCCCATGCATATCATGCGTATTGTGTTTTTCACATAGCACAAAATATGTTTGCCAAATTCAAGCAGAAAGAGTTATATTCATATTATTACACGGCCGCTAAAGCAACACGACCGACCAAATTTCATCTGTTAATGGAAACAATTAAAAGGATGAATATTGATGCTTATAGATGGCTAAATGACATAGAGAAAGAAAGATGGACTACGGCGTACTTTCCTGAAAGAAGGTATAACATAATCACCACAAATAGTTCTGAAAGCTATAATAACATCCTGAAAGAGCTCAGAGAAGATCCCATCACGATGATTGCTGACGGATTTCGTTTAAAACTTCAAAGGATGTGGTACAAGCGGAGAAATATGGCAACAACATTGACCACAAGGCTAACAAATTGGGCCGAGAAAATGTTAAGCAAAGAAATGGAATTGGCTCGTAATATGACTTGTCATCCGATTAATCATGATGAATTCATGATTAGATCTTCAGGATATGAGGATCAAATTACATTAAGCCGTAGAAGGTGTACATGTCGTAAGTTTGATGTGATGGCAATGCCATGTTCACATGCTTTACGTGGAATTGCTAATTATAATATGGATCTTTATGAATATTGTGCACACTACTACTCGGCTGAGAACTACAAATTGACATATGAAGAATCAATCTACCCAGTAGCTGACAAGATGCAATGGGAAACTCTAGCAGACAATCTTCAAACTGAAAAATTGGGACCACCTTTAGGTAGAAATCCAGCAGGAAGACCAAAGAAAAAACGGATTCTATCACAGGGGGAAGAACGTAAGACTGTAAAGTGTGGAAGATGTAAGAAGACTGGGCATAATAGAAGAGCTTGCAAGCAACCAATTCAACAAGTCTAGTGACAGCTTTTCTTTTTTTGAAATGGTTGTGTAATATTTGGTTTCTTTTGTAATATATTGTTGCATATTTTTGTTAGGAAATGATATGTAATTTTTCACGGTAAAAGTGCGAAATATGTAAGAAGACTGGGCATAATAGAAGAGCTTGCAAGCAACCAATTAGATGAAATAAAATATTGCATATTTTCAGTATATATTTGAAATTAATGCAGGTATGCGCAGAATAGACGCAGGTACACGCAGAGTTAACACAGAGAAAACACACATATGTGTTTAACATATTCTACACAGCAGCAGAAATAAAAGAAGTCTCTATGTGCAGGTACAAGTATAATAACAGAAGGATACAAGACTTTATACGCAGAATAGACGCAGGTACACACAGAGTTAACGCAAAGAAAACACACATATGCGTTTAACTATATTCTACACAGCAGCAGAAACAACAGAAGTATCTATGCGCAAGATAAACGCAGGTTCTACACAGCAGCAGAAACAACAGAAGTATCTATGCGCAAGATAAACGCAGGTACACGCAGAAGTCTCTAGCAGAAACAACAGAAGTATCTATGCGCAAGATAAACGCAGGTACACGCAGAAGTCTCTAACAACAGCAGAAGTAACAGAAGTCTCTATGCGCATGATAGACGCAGAGAAAACACACATATGCGTTTAACTATTCTACACAGCAGCAGAAACAACAGAAGTATCTATGCGCAAGATAGACGCAGGTACACGCAGAAGTCTCTAACAACAGAGAAAACACACAGAATATTCAAATCCTTTTTGTAGAAGGAACATACACGATAATATTTTATTCATACAAGATAACATACAAAAAATTTCTTCATCCACCAAGACACTAATCCAAAAAAAAAAACATAAAACTGTCATGTCCTTCCACCACTAATCCAAAAAATATTACATACAACTATCATTTCCTCCTTCCACCAAGACACTAATCCAAAAGATATTACATCCAACTGTCATGTCCTCCCACCAAAATATTAACCAAAAAAGATTACAATCAAATGTCATGTCTTCATGCCCCTAAAAATCATCAGTCTCTATCACCCAAATATGAAACGAATATCGACTTCAGTTAAATTAATTCGACCTCTCCTTTCATCAATTGATATGCGATTCGTCTTCTAAACACCGCCATATCTTGCTGCATTTATACACAATGGGTTAGATATGAACATTATAATGAATATATATAGGATAATTGGTACTATTAAATTTATAAACATTTGAAAACAAACCTGATTAAAATCAATGGAACGATTGCATGTAGCATAATTTGCATAAGCCATTATAAACACGCCACAATCATACCTACAAGAGCATTTATTACTAATTAACTGAATCATAAAATAATTACGATAGAATTATTAACTCTAGCAAGTTACTCACGAGTTTGTTTGCTTTGGAAGATTTTGATTGCCCAATGACATCTTCCACTCTTTGTTAAGAGCATATTTATCTCCCAAAGTATAAAATATCAAGGGCATGAGGTATAGAAATTTATTTATCTCTTCTGCATACATCTCGAGTGGCTTAGTGTAGAATGAATCAACTACAGCTAATGTCCGTGACTCATTGTGTAGGATTGCCAACCACCAATGCATATTATCGTAGTTGACCGGGATGACAACAAAATGACAATCCCACATTGGTATAGGTCTTCCCGTCCCAAAATCTGTAATCCGGTTATCCGACTTTTTCAAGTAGGCAAGAAGATTCTCATTCATTAAGCCAGATTCATAAAATAATTTTCCAATATTGGGCAAAGTAAGACCTTGAATCTTGTCACTTTTCATAAAAGTTTGGAGTTGGATATACACAGATTGAACTAAAGGCTGCTCATAACAAGAACCATTTGTTAATGAAATAAACATATGATGTAATTGACATAAATGAAAGAAAAATTTATTCTTGAAGAAAAATACCCAGAAAAATGATTTGGCGATGGCAATGTTAAACTTATTCGGCTGGTTCGGATCGCGAAGTGTCAGCATTCGCTTCTCAAGTAAGGTACAATATGCATCAACGTGCTGCATATGATAAATTTTATGTTAAATTTCTTTCAAATATAAATATGCTAATAAGAAAAATTTAAAAGTAATGTCATAACTTACATCGCTCGCAAACCATCCTCTGCTGTCATATATCTCCAAGATAGTAGATGGAGTAATTAAAACTCCATCAAGATTACTAAAGGGCCTGCAATACAAAGTACAGATTTTATATATAGTTTAATAGAACGATTAGCATTGAAAATCATATATTTTAAACTTACAATTGATTGCTATTGTTATCCATAAAAGCCAAAATCTCTTGCCTCTCACTATCCGAGAGTCTTTTCAAGCCTTTCACACCCACCGATTGATGTGATGGTTCGGCATAATATCGTCTAGAAAGCTTTTTCTTGATAGGATCCGTGTATGGGGAAGAGACATGGGGCCCGGGTTTTCTTTCACGCTTAGACACATATTTTTTCACAATCTATATACAAACATCACATTATGATTGACAGAAAATTTAATGAATAACAATTATAAATCATCTTATAACTATAATCTATATTAGAAATAATATATTTTAAAATCTTATTTAAATCATACATTTTCTTTAGGTTGTCGTTGTTGCTCCATTGAAGTTATGTCGGTTGGTTCTTGGGAAGATAGCATAATATAGACATCATCATCTTCCTCCTTATGGGCCCCTTCACTCTGCATATGCCAAGTGTAACATAAAACAACACGTAAGAGTTTATAAACTATTAACGATTTCTAATAATTGACATTTTTTATAGTCATACAATTATACGGTTCTGTTTGAACTCAGTCATGACCATCGTATCATCATTCAAATCATATGTAGAGTTTATCCCCTCTTGTTCTACTTCTTCCTCCTTCTTGTGCAAAGACTTGATAATTGTGGGTTTGTAGGGAGTGATAGCCTATTATAATAGCAACAAAATATCATGCAACAAATAGAGTGCAACAAATAGATAGTAACAGATAGAAATGAAATGAAGATAGTAACAGATCGAATAATTAACTAACAAATAAGAATAGAGTGCGTAAGTATTTTAAAATACCATGCTCATATCTTGATGCTCTGGAGGCGGAGTCACTTCTTGCTGGGATGATTGTGTAGATGGTCTCATCTTCAACTCCAAAATTTGATCCTCCAATGACTTTATTTTTGTATCATAATTCTCTTTTAGTGAGGCAATTATTTTCTCATATTTTCTCTCAATTGGAGAGATAATTCTATGAACATGTGCCTCCACTATTTTTTCCAAATTAAACCTTTTAGAGGGTGGAGGTACTCCCACGTTGGGTATGGGATTGACTTCTTGTGCTGGCTTAAAAAATGTTGACCAAATACCATTACTTTCATCATTCTTTTGTTCATCTTCCTTCTCCAATAAACTGTCTCCCTTTTGCCCTCCTTCCTCAAAAAAATTGCCACCCTTGATACCTTCCTTCTCTAAAAATGGTCGTAGAAATTCCAAACCCATCTCATGTTCGGTTGGAGCAAGACTTTCCAAAAGTAGACACTACAATACAAAAAAAGATAAATATATTAAGTTCAAACTAAAATGAATATGAATATAAGAATGTCATTGAGAAATTTAACTTACTTCATCTTTCTCAGTCTCATGTTTGATATTGATGTAGGTCAAACCTTTCTTGAAGACGAACCATTTTAGGATTCTCGGAAACTTGTCTTTCAAGCTCATTTTAGCAACATAGTGGCCCAAGTGGGGCATGCGCTCGCAAGCCCAAGCCTATCAAAAGTAAGAATGAATAGAAACCAAATAAATAATAAAAATAAATAAAGAAAAAAATTATATAGATATGTTGGGAATGAATACCTGTAGAGCATAGGAGCATCCTGTGATGTTATATTTCTCCGGATTCTTTCCCTCTTTGATAGCTCCTTCCAAGCCGGCTTTTAAAGTATTATAAACCAAGTTACCCCATGGGTATCGATTGAATCCTTCTAAGTCCTGAGCCAGTAGAAGATACTTATTTTGGACCCCGCTAATTTTGTGGGATCCCAAGAAGTAGCTATCAAGTATCAGAACCAATGCCATCTTAATTGCGTCATCCATGACTTGACACTTTTGAATATTCTTCCATAAACTATCTTGGGTTACATTCGTATCTTGAAAATAGATCTCTTTCAATTGGCCACCATTGCCATCATCAGATATTATCAGATTAGGGGCCGGATGACTATATCTTAGACCGAGAATCTGGGTGAACTCTAAAGGTGTCATAAAGCACTCTCGGTCCTTGATTATGAACTTCAAGCCACTCTTATGGCATTTAAACAAAAAATGTGCGAGGCCAGGCAAAAACATAGTTCTAGATGTGCAATGGATGTCAAACACAAACCCAAAGCATGAGCTTCTCATTTGGTCCATGTAGGTTGTGGATTGAGTCTCTCGATCCCGTCGTTGAAATTCTTTCTTAATCTCGCTAATATAAAAAATTGTATTTCTAGCAACCGGGATTTGATCGACCAAGCCAGATTCTTTTCCAATTTTCTTCTTTTTCTTAGCTTTACCTTTTTCTGAAGATGGAGGCCTCTTTTTGCCTTTTCCTTCTTTTTTCTGTTTAGATGGAGTCCGACTATTTTGTGATCTTGTCATCGGAGACATCTAACTGAAGTGCAGCCAAAAATCTGGATAGAAATTAATCTCACCTAAGTTAGTTTAAGTTTATAGAATATGGTAAAAGCATATAAACGCAGCAGGTTTACGCCTAAAGAACATGTACATTGCTAAACGTAAATAAACGCAGAAACTTTACTTCTAGACAGACAACATATACCTAATACAGAAACTGCTAAGCGCAAATAAGCGCAAAAACTTTACGCCTAGACAACCTGTACATAATACATAAACTTCCAAGTGTAGATA
Source organism: Chamaelirium japonicum (assembly GCA_947650365.1). NCBI lineage: Eukaryota > Viridiplantae > Streptophyta > Magnoliopsida > Liliales > Melanthiaceae > Chamaelirium > Chamaelirium japonicum. The sequence continues at coordinate 32,456,737 of OX393556.1, forward strand.
AGCGTACATAAGCGCAGATGAGCGCCTAAACAAATATGCAGAAAATTTACACCTAAAACATACAGATACTACTGAGCGCGGATTTACGCTTAAAACAATCTGTCAATAAAACAAGTGCTAAAATTTATTAATATTTACGTCTAAAACAATATGCACATCATATAGAAACTGTTAAGCGCATATAAACGCAAAACTTTACGCCTAAACTATCTGTACATAATATAGAAACTGCTAAACGTAAATAAGCGCAAAAACTTTACGCCTAGACAACCTGTACATAATACAGAAACTGCTAAGCGCAAATAAGCGCAAAAAATTTACGCCTAGATAACCTGTATAGAATTAAATTTCTACAATATCTAGGGCTTTATTTTTTTTAGGTTTTTACCTCTATTTCAGTCGATTGCAACAGTGGGTGTTCTTCCTTCCTTTAGCAATGGCAGTTCCGGTAGGATTTAGGTTGTATTCCGGCGTGCCTCAATCGCTAAAGAGATCCGATCGCCAACGATTTCCTGTACATAATACTGAAACTGTTAAGCGCAAATAAGCGCAAAAACTTTACGCCTAGATAACCTGTACAGAATCAAATTTCTACAATATCTAGGGCTTTATTTTTTTGGGTTTTTACCTCTATTTCAGTCGATTGCAGCAGTGGGTGTTCTTCCTTCCTCTAGCAATGGCAGTTCCGGTGGGATTTAGGTTGTATTCCGGCGTGCCTCAATCGCCAATGAGATCCGATCACCAACGATTTCAACCGTGCGACGGTTCTTCACGAGATCCGATCGCCAACGAAGAGGAAAACGGGTTCTAGCATCGCTTCGGCATGGTTCCGGCGTGATTCCCGTCGATTTTCTTCGATTGAAGGGGTCCGGCCGGAATGTTCACCGGTGACGGCAAGGAAAACGGCAACGAAAGGGTTAAAAGATGGCTTTGATGCAGTTAGAGGAAGCGGTTAAAGGGATGGGTATTTTTGGAAGAAAAAAAATGAAGACACACGTGCATAGAATTTCACATGTGTAAGTGATCATAATAGGAAATAAGAAAACCTGGTGGTCATTTTTGGATATATGGAATACCAGGTGGTCATTTAGGGAAATTTCTCAAGTTAAAATAACCCAAAAAAAAACTCCCCTACATTTAAGTTTTATTAAGTTTTAATCATTCGACTCCTAGATGGTTCGTCCATTCCCTTGATCGGAGCCAAGTTCGCATCACAGACGCACGATGGCAGGCACCCCATAAAGTGTATCCCACTCACTCTCAACTGCGCCTCCATCGAACGGTTGTGATTCCCGCCAATCCCTTTCGGTTGCGGTCGCTGTTTGGTTGGACGTCAACTCACAATTTACCGACTCTCTTGTCTTGTCGCCCAAGTGACGTAGACTTTCGGCGGGCTGCTCGTTGAGAGGCGGCTATCCTACCCTATCTATCCTATTCTCCAGTAAACAGTTCCTCCATTTTTCTCCAGTAAGGGTCGATATCCACCGTTTATCATCATATCATGAGGGCTCTAACCACATCACAGCCGTTTGGTGGAGTGCGTCTGCCGTCGGAATGCTGTGATGCCACATGGCTTCTATTGCGGGGAAAAATGAAGGGATATGTTAATGGAGAGGAATCAAGTCCCCCAATTCATCACTAGTTCAGTGGTATGTGTGGGAGTCCACGTAGGCTTATCAATGGACCGGATCATGATCCGAATTGGAACCGCAATTCCTAGATTTGGTATTAGCTTTTTGTCCTGAAATCCATTAAAAACGATCCGATCTGATTCGAGATATTATCGGACCAAATATGGATCTATCCTGATCCGATCCAATCTGATACATTTAGTTAGCTTAATAACGTATTAGTACTATATATTCCTGTACGTGCAATTCACGAACGATTATGATGTTGCATGATCGGATCACACATCCGGTACTGCATCCCCATTGTGTTGAGAGAGAGAGAGAGAGTATTTATATTTAATCATAAAAAAATTAAAAGGGAGAGAGAGATGAGAGAGATCGAGCGGCCAGGGAATGAAGAGGTTGCCACATGGTACCAATTAAGCAAGGCCTCAACTTTATAACAATAGTATATATATATATATATATATATCATAGTCGGCCTGATGCCAAACCTAGACATCTTAGTCCCACAGTCTCATGACCAACTCAGTCATCTTATGTTAACAGTCGATCTATGGATCTCAAAATGCATTGGTCCGAATTAACTAATCAACGATTCAAACTGAGAAGTCTCAAGTTTCGGTTTGACTGCTTATGCTGTTTTGACCTCCCAGATTTCTCGATCGAATGGATCGTTATCCGTATCCGATCTGAACCCAAAAATTCCACGTTTGGTATATGTATTTTGGTCCGCTATCCAACTAAAAAAAGATCCAATCCGATTCAAAATATAAATAAAACAATTTTGGATTAGTCCTGATCGATCCGGTCTGAATCCTATGGGATTCAAAATATAATGGTGTCATCCCGCATGCATCGCTCCCATCCAACGGCCCTTGCGACGAGGATGCAACCCTATGCATACAATACATATGCATACATAGCTTTTCTCTTGTTTAGTAGGTGTATCAAACATTTCCTTCTTTGACCAATCCAAAATAAAAATCTACCTGCTCGCAATGGAACTCAAATCTTCTGCTTCATCGTCTGCCTTCGAAATCACAGTCGTTCGTTGCTAATCATAGCCGTCCCTTTGCCTGGTGGTTGTGGCTGAATGCAATGCACCGGTCGGGTCTGGTCGGGTGCAACAGACGATTGTGAATTTGGGGGGCAGAGATATGCGGCAGAAGATTTAGGTTCTCACTATTTAGCCACTCGGCCCACTCTCTTAATCTATGCACGAATCTTAAAACACTTCATCAAGTGAGATGCACGGCCCGCGTGACAAGTGAGCAGTTGCTGCCGACACGACGCGGTGCTTTGAAGCTCGGCGGGTCGGGAGACGTGGTCAGATTCAATCCTCATGAGGTACGAGCCTCTTTAGTTTGGATGTATTAAGCATTGCTTTGACCAAAAAAAAAAAAAAAAAAAAGCAGACGCCCGCCAACCTCGTCATTCGTCAATCTTCACACCGACTTTGCTTAAATAAATCAACCAAAAGGGTTTAGATTCTCCTTTCTTCTTCCCCATGGAGTCTAGCTCTGTGGTGTATCAGAGATTTTCTCTATCCCAAAATCCAGATATTGAGATAAGGTCCTATCATACATATAACGATCGTTTCCGTCATCTAATGTACCGAGGTGGGACTAATTATCCAACACTCTCTCACGTGCAGGCCAATCTTTTTCGTGGTCCTTGTCATGTTGATGATAGATGTGTGGGGATCACATCCGATAGGTGAGTGATACGGTTAGACTCTGATACCATCTGAGATTTTCTCTATCCCAAAACACAGATATTTAGATGAGTCCCATCATACATATAAGGATCGTTTCCGACCTCGACTTTATCGAGGTGAGACTAATCCTCCAACAGTGTAAACGAGCTCGGGTCTCTCGAGTGAGCTCAACACAACATGCGCATGTTTTATAAATTGTTTGCAAATGCACTGACTTCTAGCCAGTGCATACCGCTTCTTATTCTGTCTCTCTATTTTCATTTCTCTTTCTTCTCTCTATGCGATAAATCATAGACTGAATTTTTGTTATCTCATTGGCCATCACTCGCTCTTAATCCTCTACCGAGAAGAGCCACGTACTCTGTGGGTACAAAATCAGGCTACCACCCGACAGTGGGACCCACAGCCCTGCTTGGGGCCCACGGGAACGACAATGGGATCCGCAGTCATGCCTGGGGCCCACGGAGATGACATTGAGACCCGCAACCCTACCTCGGCCCCACGGAGATGACTGTGGGACCCACACCCTGCTTGGGGCCCACGGAGAAAATGGTGGGACCCGTAGCCTTGCTTGGGACCCACAGAGATGATAGTGGGACCTGCATCCCTGCCTTGGGCCCATATATACTATTCGAGGTCTGGTAAATCCCCCCGGATAGTTACCAAACTCCTGATATTCCCAAACCACTATAAATAGCAAACCCAACAAATGATTCCAGATCGAAGATTCCAGACCACAATCCCACTTTCAGTTTTCTAGAGCTTCTCAAGCTTTCTGGTGATCCGACTCCAGTCAAGCTTGCTCCTCCTTTTGTCTACATATATAAGCACTCGTCGGCTTGTCGAGAGTAGCTCGATTTCTTTAAAATAGTGGATTCAAAGGTTACGTCTTACCGCACAGAAACGTAGGCTTCATCCGAACTTCGTCACCACCTCCTGTGTCAACTCTTCTTCTTCTCTCTCTATTCTACAGTGTTAGTGTGATAGCTCAGCACTCTACAGTGCGCCACATCTCGAAAGTCCACTCATTTCATCGACTGTTGGAGGGGGACCGTACGACGGCCATAATCTCCCCCCACATACTCTATCATGTCACAGTCGCCATGCTCTCACGAGCATCCAAGAACCTAGGCAGAGCGCTGCACCAGTGCCCCCCACCCCTCTGTAACATTCGCCCCAAACACACAAAATACTATCCACTTTGCCCGTGCTCGCACGAGAACTTCCAAGGGAGGTCACCCATCATAGTACTGCTCTCGCCCGAGCACGCTTAACTATGGAGTTCTTACGAATTCCGTAGTGGTGCACGGTTTTAAACGCGTCTTCTATATTTGGGAGGGAAAATTATATAAGTAGCTCAGGATCTCCTTCTCTCCAAGTGATGTGGGGCTAACTCGTGGCCTTGTATACCTCACCTCACCTTATCCATCTTGGCATCCCAGCCTCAGAAGTCTTGGCTCTTGGTCTATTGGATCTTGGTCATCACAATCCACCCCCCTTAGGGCTACACGTCCACGTGTAGGGTTAGACCCCTCCATCCCGAGGAGAACCGGCTTTGATACCATTTTGTAACATCCGCCCTAAACACACAAAATACTATCCGCTTTGCCCATGCCCGCACGAGAACTTCCCAGGGAGGTCACCCATCCTAGTACTGCTCTCGCCCGAGCACGCTTAACTACAGAGTTCTTACGAAATCTGTAGCGGCACACGGTTTTGAAACGCGTCTTCTATGTTTGGGAGAGAAAATTATATAAGTAACTCAGGATCTCCTTCTCTCCAAGCGATGTGGGGCTAACTCGTGGCCTTGTATAACTCACCTCACCTCACCTCATCCATCTTGGCATCCCAGCCTCAGGAGTCTTGCCTCTTGGCTCTTGGCCTATTGGATCTTGGCCATCACACCCCCGATTCTTTCTATTTTCCTTCGCGATTTCTTCTCCCTCATAGATGATCTTGAACCTACCTCTGGTAGCTATTTTAAACAATTCCCATGAGTTTCGTCACAAACCCTAGAGCCTCTATGCTCTCCTTTTATAAAGAGCAAATGTGAACCCATAGGAGTCCAAAACTAATCAGAAATCAATTGCAAACTATGTGCGCTGCTCGAGTTGGTTGTGCACACGATGTATATATCATGTGCATGATTGCCATTGGAGTCTACTCGTTTAATATTCCTACCGATTGACCGTGCGCACGACCTGTACAAGTCGTGTACATGATCTGCCTGACAGATTAGTCCTCCTTAGCTTCCAATCGGGGCATGTATGGGTTTCATTGGACCCATCAATCTCCATCTTAGCCCTATGAAGCCCGACACCCCTAAATTCTGCCACATCATCATCATTACTATCATTGTACCACCATCGTCGTCGCTGCTACTAAGAGCCTATGATAATCCAATGCTTTCCTTATTGCCACTTTTCACCTATACCAAGTTCCCGCTCACCTAGACTCTTGATCAACTACGTCCAATTTGCTTTGGAGTTGCTCAGAACTCACTTTTTCTTCATCTTCTTGGTACTTGAACATACTAGGTTCACTTGTAGACTTATTCTTTATCGAACTCTCTGCCTTCAAAAATCCCCTCGCAGCAACCATATACTAGCCTCCATTGTAGACTCCCTTTAAGATTAAAGAAGTGACGTTTGAAACCTTCTGGACTCTACCTAAGCATTTAAGGTGTTCAAGCACATGAGAGACTCTAATCTGGAGAGAAAGATTTAGAATGCCTCTTAAAAAACCTGAAACATGACGAATATCTCAGAGCATTTGAATTGAACCATCTGGCAACCATTTGCGATTTTATAGGCTCCTCTAGTCAGCATCTTAGAGTCATCGCCATTCATATTTCCACCCTCATACCTCGTATAGCTACTAAATTACGCTATGGTTTTTTTTTAAATACTATTTTTAAAATATAAATTATTAAAAATCATCAAAACTTTTATAATTTCAAAAGTGGTGCTCTGACGGCCACATGGCAGGTCAGTGCCGAAAAACGCACCGCCACGTTGGTCGTATAATTTTGTTTTTGGATTCTCACTGAACCCTACAACCGGATTGCAGTGTAGTGTCGAAACTAAACCCTACAACTGGATTGCAGTGTTTAGTGTCAAAACTAAACCCTATAACCAGGATGTAGTCTTTAGTGTCCAAACTAAATCATACAACCATGATGCAGTGTTCATCGAGAATCCTATGCGACTGGCGTGGCGGTGCACTGTTTATCATGGACTCGCCACGTAGCCTTCAAAACATCAATTTTGAATTTATAAAATTTATAATAATATTTTAATAATTTTATATTTTCAAAATGTTATTTTGAAAAAAATCCCAATTATGCCTTATGTGAACACACATGACCCCGCTATCCAGTACGTCTTGACCTGATTCCCTAGTGAACTCCAAGACAACCCCCATCATCATCTGAACCCGATGATCCAACTAGATTAGCGTTTTCTTCGACCTAAGCATCTTCATTACTTTCAGCTAATGTAGAGTATTTTTCAGAACCTGCTTTACCTCTCATTCTAAACTCATGTGCCCCAATTTCAAACCCACAATAGTACTTCTAGCTCCTTGGAGATATTTGAGGTAAGAGAGATGAATCAACCCAGTGCTATGGAGAACCTTCCAATCCTTCTCGAACATCCCCTCCGACTTATCTGCCTTTCCGCCTAGAGACAAATAAAAATCCCTCTATCTGCATCTTCTAGAATTCGAAGTCCATACCATTAAATTTTTCGTTCCTCATCTATGCATCATCTGCCATTAATTGTTCTAACCGGCCTCCTCGCAATCTCATATCAAGACTTTTGCTTTCATGATACCAATTGCTGGGGAACCAGTCTCGAACTGATCCAGATCCTTGTACTGTAGAACCTCAGCTATTAGGATGGTGCTCGAGGTTCGAAGATCAGAGACCTATAGAGATCACACAACTTTACAGAGAATACGATGCACAAATACAATAGCAATGAATACCAAGACTTCATAGAAAATCAAGGGTATAGATTAGTACTAGCATGAAAATACTCCAAGTAATGGTCACCATTTGTCGGACCCACAAAACTTCTCTCACATATCACATCAATTAAGTAAAGAATAATATACCCGAGAGATACACAGAGATTATTGGATCGCCAAGAGATGAATTCGCCCACCGAAGTAGAAGCCAATGTAGACTCGCCGAGGAACCCGAAGAAGACTCGCACACCGTATTCTCTTCCTTCCTGCTCCTCCTCTCCTTCTTCTTGTTCTTATTCTCTCTCTACTTTCATTCCTCTCTCTTTTCTCTACGTTGAAAATCCTAGATCGGGTTTTCGTTCTCTCATCGACTATTACTCGCTCTCAATCACCTACCGAGAAGAACCACTCCACCATGGTCACAGGCACCATGCTCTCACGAGCATCCAAGAACCCGGAGGAAGCACCACACCGGTACTTAATTCCTTCCTCCCCGGATTCTTTAACATTTCTCAGTGATTCCTTCTCCCTCATAGATGATCTTGAACCCACCTCTGGTAGCCGCCGTAGAAAATTTCCACGAGTTTTTTCACAGACCTTAGAGCCCCCATGCTTCCCTTTTATAAGTAGCAAATGTGAACCCATAGGAGTCCAAAACTAATCAGAAATTTCGGTTAGATTGCAACCTACGTGCACTGCCCGAGTCGGTCGTGCGCATGGTGTGGACATCATGCCCACAATCGCCTCAAGAGTCTACTCACCCGACTTTCATGTTGATTAAACCGTGCTACCACTGTCTTCAGGCCGCAGGATGATAACTATATATGGTCACGAGATGCATGCGCCACTTGCCATTGTTATTTCCGTAACAACCACCACCTCCCACCACCACGACGATCCAAAGGTTGCCAACCAACCGACTTCAACTCGACTGAAGATCACTCCACCTCCCACCACCACGACAATCCAAAGGTTGCCAACCAACCGACTTCAACTCGACTGAAGATCACTTAAGGTTGTCTTGATCACATCAACTCATTAGGACATATAACCTTATCTTATATCAATTAATTAGCTCAGTAAGAATGTATGACGAAAATAAAACCACCAGACTTCAAGGATTGCTCTTAGGGATACCGATATAATCATATAGAGTATGTCGTTAGGTCTTTGGAGTCAATGTTCGTCTCCATCCATCCAGTTGCACGTATATTGTTCTTTTTTATACATTAATGTTTAATTATTTACTGTTTGTGATTCATGAAAAACATACATGATTATGATCCGGGTTTACGAACTATTTATTACTTCCACTGGAGGTGGGTAAGTTTGATATTAGTGGTGAAAATATAAGTGGTATAAGACGATCTCAGCGCATTGAGATTTGGAGATGAATCAAATCTCAATGCTTCAAGAACTTCTTCCATGGTCTCAATTTCTTTTATGTTCCAGATTGTATCTCATCTCTTGTGACTACAGAGAAGGATAATTAAGCTTAATAATTTCATGTCTCCTCTATTTTGCGGCCTGAGGCGCTATGAATAGAACCCCCTTAGTGCCTACAAAAAAAAAAAGAGCATTGAGATTGGAGATGAATCAAAGAATCAGGATTCTCATTTTGCATTAAAAGGTTATATTTGATAAGAGATTTCGTACCGCGACCATGGGTTTTTGTAGGAGCGAGCTCTTGTTGATCGTTTGGCTTAGCGAGAGAGGGCTACTACCGCGTATTTTGGCTGGCCACAAATTTGGATATGAACTAAAATCAGATTTTCAAACCTCAATTGCCAAAATGAATATACGACTTGAAATTTTAATTTTTTTGCGAGTAATTTATTGTTGTTTGTGGCTCAATCTAGATCCAAGAGGGACCTTTCCCAAAGAAAATTTTGGGGGTATTTTTATAATTTCAACAAACCTATGTATGTAAAGGGTGTTTTGGGGGCCCGAAGAGTTATTCGATATTTCGTCGAGTTTCATTAAGAGGAGGTGAAACCCTAAGGCGAATAGGGTTTTCTCGTCGATTTCTTATACCTTCGGTTGATCTTCGGCTTCATATTGGATTTCGATCATCATGGCTGATGATTTTTTTTCGATTTGGGGTTTTCATGTAAATCGTTGTTTTGTGCTTGTGTGTTTTCATTCTCTTCTTTACTATATGTTATTCGTGAATATGTGATTGTTTAGTGCTTGCAATTCGTCATATTTGCAGTGGTCCTCTTGGTTCTGTGGTGCAACATTTACCACGTACGAGGTTTGTAAACTCGGATCCAAATAGTGTCTAATATGGCATTGTCTCGAAAGTCAAGTGAGGGTCTCAGATTCCTCGGTTGGCCTCGATTGGCTTCCGGTGTGCATTGCGTGTACCAGTGGAGAGCGCTGTCGGAGAGGAGTATGACTAATGTCACGGACCCACCTGCAATCATGCGGCTATGATGGGCCGACCGGGCTGACCAATCAGAAAGGATTTAAAAAAAAAAAACAAAAAAACTCTTAAATTATGTTACTAATTGGATTTATAACATCAATTTGGCAATTTCAAAGTCCATCAACCTTAGTTCAGTTGTAGTTTATGACGAAAGAAGTAATTGTATCTAATTAATGGAAGTAAGGATGGCAATGGATCAGGTTTGGGAGGCCCATCCTGACCTTGCCTCACTAAGAAATATCTTATCCCATACCCATCCTAAACCCGTGTCAGATTTGAATGATCAATCCCAAACATGTCCCACTCACGTTAGTAAAAATCCAAACCCGTCTTGCCCCAATTATATTTATGCAGGACAAGTCCAAGTTAGTTGATTATATTTTGAACTAAACTTATTTTCGTTAAGAGAAATAATGAACATATATATTGACATCTAAATTCGTTATGACATAAAACAATAGTTTCTATGCTTTTGTTAAGTACATATACATTGGATGAATTAAACAAACACACCATAATACAAGTCTACAACTAGTTAAACATCATGAACATATTAATAATTAAATCAGATATATTCTAGAAATTTTAAAAATAAAATGCATGAGTCGTATTATTTCTTAAATATAATATTGATATAACATAAAATAGGATACTAATCTACATCCGAGTAAATTATCTTTTTTTTTTTATCGAAACCATTGCAAAAAGAAATAGCATGTATTTAATCGGGTCGGGTCGGGCCGGGTCGGAGTAGGCTAATCCCGACCCCGTCCCAAACACGATCGGTTTTATTTTGTAAATTTCAAATCGGTCCAAACCCAAGTAGTCCCCAACCCAACCCTAAAGGAAAGAGGACTGACCACAATGAACCGGTTTTTTTTTTTATTATTGCTGGACCGGCCATAATGAACCGTGGAAACCTTAACCCGACAGTTCTTGCAACCGCCATAAAAGTCCTCCTATTTTCAGTTGTTACCGATGGTCAACTCCCGCCGTTGGTTAACGAACAACACATTACCCCGTTCCACCTCCCCCCGTTCCGTTTTTGCCACTCCAACAATCCGAGCATCCCCACTCCAGCAGCGAGGGTAATTCCCTGCACGTGCTGAGGGCATATCAGTCAATGCCCACCCAGGCACAGCTGTATTGGCTTTTGATCAACGTGGTCGGGCCATGGGGACAGGGATGATTAATAACAGCAGTGTTCCAGTCCAGTGTATAAAAATAAAAAGGTTAAATTGTATAACATAAATTTCCTACTCCTCTGGTCTTTATTACCTTTCCACCTTTTGCTTTTCTTCCCTCCCCCTCTCTCTCTTCTCTCTCCCCTCTCTCTCTCTCTCTTCTCTCTCTCCTCCCCCTCTCTCTCTATTTCCCCTCTCTCCCAATCCCTAACCAGTAACCACTGACCCAACTCACCCCCAAGGCTTTGAGGAATTCCCCTACACTTGGTGGTTTTTCTCATCTACAGATCACTTGTTGGGCTACAAGCTTTGGGGGTGGGATTGAAGGATCAAGAAGAGAGGGACAGGAGGATCTTGGGGGTGGGGGTGACGATGAGTCCACCAAGTTTGGCAGGCCAGTTTGGAGACACCACATACACCAAGGTGTTTGTTGGGGGGCTGGCCTGGGAGACCCAGAGGGAGACCATGGGGAAGTACTTTGAGCAGTTTGGGGAGATCTTGGAGGCTGTGGTCATCACTGACAAGAACACTGGGAGATCCAAAGGCTATGGATTTGTGGGTTCCCCTCCCCCAACCTCCTCCTCCCCTCCTTACATTCTTGCTTCCATCTCATATGATTATATGATCAATCCTTGTATTGTTTATCACTTTTCCTATTTTGGGTTGTGGGTTAATTTGTTGTTGCTCAATCACCCTTCACAAAAAGATCCAGGAATTTTTAGAATAGTTGCTAGATTTTGTGCATCAAGAATTATGAATTTCATAGATGTGGGACTGGGATTTGGATCAAGATCTACCCTTTCCATGATTTTTTATTTTTTATTTGTTTGTTGTTTTTGTTGAGAAAATGAGACATGAATCCTTTTTTCTCTCTTCCCCCCTCCTCTCTCTCTCTTCACATCTTAGGTTACCTTTCGCGAACCGGAGGCAGCGATGCGGGCTTGCGTCGATCCTTCGCCGGTGATCGATGGAAGGAGGGCTAACTGCAACCTTGCCTCTCTAGGGCTTCAGAGATCCAGGCCTTCAACACCTCAACATGGTATGATCCTATTTTAACAAGAACTTATGGGGTGTTAATTTGTCATCGTTCCCCAGGATCGTTCCGTTGTTCCTTCCTACACATCTTTCGGAAAACAATGCATAGGCAGAAACAGCGGAGCAATCCTGGGGAACGACGCCAACTACCCCACACATTGTTAAAAAAAATGCATAAGCAACAACAACGAAACGATCCTAGGGAACGATGCCAAACACTATACGTACTGCCTTTATGTTTCTTAGTTGATCGATTTCTCTATGCAGCATTTGTATGAGGCGGCGCCTTGTGGTCATGCTTTAATGGTAGTACCATTCAATGCATGGATTAATCAAATTGTAGTATCACTAGCATTATCGAGATCCGGCAGTGTCGGGGATGGCATTGATCGAATAGCATTGGGTGGCTATTTTGTGACAATTTCAGCCATCCAATTTGCTAAAGCCATCCTAATCTTTGTTCTACTTCTTATTTCTTCTTATTACACTTCACATTTTTCTTCGAGGACTAAGGAGTATTTTGATTTTACGATTTTTCGAAAAATATCGCTTAGGTACGCCACCCGTAAAAAAATATGGAATTGATCGGAATCTAGGAATTGAATTGTACTATGGTTATGGTTGCGAAATGATGATATGTGTATAAAAACTTAGGTGGAGCATCTAAATCACAAGGTTAGGTGTAATGTAAGCATGAAGTATTCCATTTTTGGAAAGTAGGATAGAAAATGGGGTCTTGAACTGCAAGTTGTGAAGGAGGAATTCTCTTTCTGCAACAAAAGTGTACTTCAATCTTATTTAACTAGTTTCAAGTACTAAAAGACATAAATTACCATGGTAATTTATGGTGGCTGCCCATGGTTTTACTGCTGATAATGTTGTTTTGTTGTTATCTTTTCAGGAGGGAGCAGGAATTTTAGGGTTATGAAATCTTTTCACACTGCAGGCCTTCAAGGTGGGGTGGGAACAGCTTTTCCTTCTGCTGCCACATTCCCTCATTATGCCATCCAACAAGGGATCCCTTACTATGGGTAAGCCTTGAATGAAAGTTGCTTGTTTTGGAAGATCAGCTGCCTCTCACGTGCACGTACACCAACCTGTAAAAGCAACCCAACACTACATATGATCATGGACCATTGTGCACCTCTCTCTCTCTCTCTCTCTCTCTCTCTCTCTCTCTCTCTCACACACACACACACACACACACACACACACACACACACACACACACACACACACACACACACGTACACCAGATTGATGATGCATGGTTTGATGGATGCATGCATTATATCATGGTCCTTGTGCACTTCACACTATAAAGTCTCCTCTCTTCCTTTCTCTCCTATTACTAAAGCTGCCATATGGAGGGGCACATGCATATACTGTATACTCTCTCTCTCTCTAAAGTGGCGCGCATGCAAACTCATTTGTGTGCTTCATAATATCTATGATGCATGTGATGCCATGCGCATGTCTATACAGTATTAATTTATGATGCATATGATGCCATATATACTATTCATGATGCATTTGTACGTATCTCTAACCTTTGTTAATTTACTTTTTCTTGGAAAATACCAGGTATTCTCCCTACTCCCCGGAGTACACTTATCCTACGGTATGCCCTACTTCTGCTCATGAATTCATCTTCTATCTCCATTCACTATTGGATACATAAAGAGATCACAAGTATACAATGAAGCATGCATGGTGTTTTATCTTCATGGTAGTACTCAATATATATTGTTAGGACATTAATTAATAAATATATAACTGGTCGGGGGCTGCCTAACCCTTCCTTCTCAAGGAGGGGTTCTCAAAAAAAAAAATCATTAATTAATCATTTAGAAATTAATTAGATCGATGTCACTTTGAAAAAATAATGAGGGTCCAATAAATCCAATTGCTCGATCACCATTACAACCAATACATGCTTCATATCATATGTGTGCATTATTTAGACTTATAATGAGTTAATCTTTTTATTTTATTATTATTATTTTTGGAGGAACCTCATAGTCTAGTACATCGCTTGTTAGTGCTTATAGCACAAGATAGACAGGGGTTCAAATCATGCACTGTTTGTAATATTGCCACATGTACATAGATACAGATTATAACCACAAAGGCGAGAGATATGCCTGACATAAAAATGAAATCGTATGAGATTCTCAATTACACATATATGTCGGATGGGGGTGTAGGTGCCTTGCCACCACGCGGCCTTAGTTACAAATAATACTTTTAATTTAAAATTTGGTATATGGTGTCGAAATTAATGAAAAGAAAAGAAAACTCACACCCACAGTGCATGCGTTTAATCTTTAAGTGCATTTCCTGTCAAAAAGGTTTAAATGATATTTAACTAATACAAGAATGGTACTAAATAAAAATTAGCACCTTAACTCTTTTAGATGCCATATTAATTGTTTTGTGATTTTTTAAGGGTAAATTACACTTTACCCCCTAAAGTTTAGCCCAAAATCACTTACACTTAATCCAAATTGGTCCATGTAGTTTTAAATGTTAGCACAATACCCCCTTTTACAACTACTAAATTCCTCTTTTGGTAATTTCTATCTAATCTAAACTTAATTGAATAACTGATTTTGAGCTAAACTTCAGTCCGGGGGTAAAAGTGTAATTTACTCTTTTTTAATGTATTGTGAGAGCCTTCCTTGATAATGTTACATTCTCTTGCCCCCCTTCATCATTGGATAGAGCCAATATAGAGCTCCTAGATGGGCCATGAGAGTCAGTCTACCATCCAATCAATGTTAGGCCTCCTTTGGTTGTAGAACCACCCATGTGGTCTGGCACCAGCCATGTTCAAACTCAACCCATCTGATCGATCTGGACCATCTGGTCTTGGCCTGGCCTGTTGGGTCCAAAATCAAACCTGCACTCTCATGCATATGACATGGCCCTTTCAAATCCCTACAATCTCTCAAACCAACAATGGAGCTAGTTCCTTATGCTGAGATCTTTTTTTCTCTTCTATTACCAGAACTATTACAATGTGTACGGAGGGGCAGCTGCCCAGTATCCGATGTACGGCGGTGCGGCGGGGATGGTCACCGGATCCGGGGCTTTCTACCCGTACTACCAGTTCGGGGCGCAGGGCGGTGGAGGCGCGGCCCCCTACGGTTACGGGCAGGGCTACAGCATGCAATACCCTCAGGTGTACCAGTATTCGTCCATGTCGTCGACAGCAGGCGTGACGGGGTTCGCCGCTCAGCACTTCGGTGGGCCGATGTCCGTCGCGCCGTCTCATCCAACACAAGCAGGTTTGTGTACAACTTAAAACATTAATTATCTCTTCCTACTAATTAATCAAACCACATTGGCTGATAACGAATCAATCCTTAGTACTGTTTAAACTGTCATTGGATTTTTAGTTTTATTTTTTACTTGATAATGTCACATTTATTTAGCTTAATTCGATTAATTGATGTTTATTTCAGGCTAATCTTATCCCATTGTGGTACTAATATCTTTGACAGTGTGCTTTCCTCTGAAACAGGCATGACCATGGCCGTCGCGGCTCCGACCCTGCCTGCTCCGACGACAGCCCATCACTACCGGCTCATCCCCACCCCCTTCACTGCATCGACCGCGCGCGAGCAACCCTTGGCTTAACCATGGTTTAATTTCACTCTCTTCTATCCCTTCTTTCATTCTCTCTCTTCACCTAGCTCCCTTTCCATGTGTCTGCCTCTGTCTATCTATTTCTCTCTCTCTAACAAGACCCCATGCATGCACCTGAAGGTCTTCCCTCCATGTTCAGCCCCAATGTGGCTACAAAATCCCACCCCTCTGTTGGGAGGAATGCTCCAAGTCCCACATGTTGTGCTGAGATTGGGCACTCCCTCTTGCTTGAGGCCTAGGATGGGCTTAAAGCATCCACACCCCAAGGTTGGGGTGGTTCCTGAAAAGACAAGGGTCACCAACCTTGGTTCTTCCATGAACCAAGAAGAAAGAGCCCCTCTAACCCCCCAAAGCACAAGGAGGCCTTGAGCCCTAACAAACCTAACTTTGGACTTGCAATGATGTGACTTTGACAAACCCAAGAGCAAGTCTTCCCTTCAAAAGCATTAGCCTCATATAGGCTAATCCCTTCCAACTCCTGCTAATTTCCTCTAGGTATAGGGGTGCATTTGCAAAACCTAGGGCAAGGGAATGCCTTAGTCCATGTTCTTGATTAGCCTTTGGATGGGCTTGACTAACCCTCAAGTGTAGTTGTGAGTTTGTAGACAAACCCTTCATCACAACTTAACCTAACAATTAACCAACCAACCACTCACCTTACCTAGGCAAAGGTAAGATGCCTTCACTGACCCCCCACCCCCTCCCTTTCTTTTTTTTTTCATTGTGTACATTAATCATGTGGTTAAAGCTCCAGGGGAGTTTTAGCCCCAGTCAAAAGACAGGTTCAGTTGGGCTAATGTTTGTTTTTGGCATGTTGTCCTACCTCAGCCTGTCCCTAACTTCAAGGGGCTCCTTAGATGGCTTTGGAGTCCCAACCACCCATAGGACCCTAGGGAGATATTTTTGGTCTCTTGGGTCCCACCTCCTTTCTCTCTCTAAACCTTGCCATGGTGTCAAGTCCAAGGGTCCTCTCTCTCTCTCTCTCTCTCTCTCTCTCTCTCTCTCTCTCTCTCTCTCCTATTGCTGCTCACATGCAGAGTAGTGGATTCAGTACTTTTATAATAACTGTTATAAGAAATGGTTTGTAATATTTAGGCATGCTACTTTAGGACAAGCTGATATTACTCTCTGTTCCAAGTAATTAAGATGACATGCAGTGCCTTTAAGCTTTAGCTGATACTACAGCAGCCTGCTTCATGCTTTCTTCACAGATTTAATGTGTTATTCATGATGCTATCTATAACTTTTATATCATGGCCAATGGTGGAGTTCAGTCATGAGCTATAGCAAATCTGCACTCTCTTGTCCAATGAATCTGGCCACAAAAACTGGTTTTTAGACGGAAGACCTATGATCGCGTGGAGTGGATGTTTTGATTAGAATTCATGGAGCCATAATCGGTTTCGAAAATGCGTAGATACGTTGGATTCGTAATTATACTTGTACATCTAGTTTTTCGATCTTCGTAATCAATGCTAGCTTCAACAGCCCGAGAGATCATAGTCACGAAGTTCTCCGAATATCGGCGAAAACCGCCGAATTATGGTGCATTAGGGTATGCAGAGTAAACCGGCGATTACCCTTCTGATTTTTCGGTTCCTTGAATAATCCTGAAAATCATCGAATCATTAATAATTCTGAAAAGATCACTAAAAATTCCAAAAAAATTATGAAAATCCTCCCAACAAAACCCCCTAGTTGAATTGGTGCTGAATCTGAACTTTGTTACTATGGAGAGATCTTAGAAGCAGGGATTTAATTGCAAAAAAAAAAGTAAAGGTGATCGCTACCCCCTTCACTTTTTGTCCTCATCACAGAACCCTAGGGGATTGCTTTTCTGGTAAGTTACCGCTTGCATGCGCATAGAGAAGGGATCTACAAAGGTTTATCAGCTAAGGACATAGTACTTAATAACCTTCATTTGCATATTGCTTGTTCTTTAGGAGAAGCCCCCTCTTTAATATGAGGAATTTGAGAATGATGCTCCTTTTAAGGCCTGAAAGTTAATTTTGAAAAACTTTGATGGCTTAAAAAAAGACCCCGGGTGGAGCGAACTTTCCTTCAGGACGTTGTGCATTATTTGCACGTGCGAATCCTAACTATTAATGTCATGTTCATGAGATTATGGAATCAATAAATAGCAGCTGCTACTTCTACATGTTTCGATCTCTGAACTTCTTTAAGCTCTTGCTAGGGACGGAACCTAGATTTCATCTTGGGGGGGGGGGGGGGGGGGGGATGAAAAAAAATTCTAAAAAATTCTTGGAGGGCGAGGAGGGCATGAGAGACAGAGATAAATCCAAAAGTATAAATTACACTTTACCCCCTAAAATTTAGCTTAAAACACTTAATATTTCTTAGTTTATTTTGTTCCAAATCGCACCCTAAAGCTTAAAATGGTTGCACAATACATACCTCTTTTATCAACTACTTAATTTTCTCATTTCATAACTATTAAAATTGAATTGAAGGGGGCAAAAAGTACATGGTTTTTAAACTATAAAGGGGTTGTGTTTTTGAGTTAAGCTTGGGGGGGGGGGGGGGGGGGGGAGGGGGGGCAAAGTGTAATATATCCAATCTAAAATATAGGGGTGGCCATGGCTATGGATGGCAACGGTCGGGTTTGGGGCGGGTTAGCCCTATTCCGAACCCGCCCCATTATACTTTATCCCGTCCCAAACCCGCTTCGGGTTTTGAGGGTAATTTCCAAACCCGTCCCAATTAGCATTGGGAAAACCCGTGCCCGCCCCTCCCCATTTATGCATTGCGGGTCGGGTCGGGTTGGGTCGGCTTTATAAAAACTACATATTTAACTTCTTGGGCCCACCTAATCACAGCTCTACATAGCAAATGTTCCTCCTATATTACGATCATGCAGTGATAAGCACATGCCAACTTATTATATGATCTTGATAAGTTATATACCCGGTCGGGTCGGGTCGGTTGGAGTAAAACCCGAATCCGATCCGAAGCCAATCGGGTTTCAAATTCATATCCCAAACCCACTCCAAATCTGTTTTTGAGCATCCCAAATCCGTCCCAATAGGGTCGGGTCGGGTAACCCGGTAAACCCGAATAATTGTCATCCCTAGCGATGGCCCCCCTAGCCTCTATGTAGTTCTGTGGCTGTCCCTTGCTCTAGTGCCCTGTCCTCTAATCACTTGGCCGGTCCCAAAAAAAAAACCCTAGGTCTCCCCTTCTGCCTAATTATTTGAGATACTCATACCGGCATATATTGATTTTTTTTTTTTTTTTTTACAACCCTCAAGTCGAGAGGGGTTTGGCATGGACCCCAATCTGTTTTTTAGTTAGGCACCAAAGAAAAAGTTAGAGACAATTTCATACTATACTGAGGCTACCCGAGAGGTCGACGGGCATACTCACACTCCTCTCGACCACGATTGATATTGATTGATTTGAAGAGAGGATTTCAATATAAGAAACAGAAATCTGGAGTTCAATTTCTTGTCCAACTTTCTGTATCTATTGAATGAATCTCCATGACTTTGTCAACAATCACGATTGATCAGTGGCCTGGATTATCCTCCAGCAGCTGTCGTATGTCTTGTTCCGATTGGATGCCTCAAGTTCTCACGGTCCAGATCAACTCGAGTTCGGTGCACGCGGGCCTGAACCACGCCGACCTTCCTGATTAGTCTAGGGAAATTTTATTCATACCCCAAAACTACTTCACATACATACTGTTTTCTTAAAAAAAAAAGAAAAACGATTCCCACCTTATACCCCCAATCTTATTCCTTCCTCTTCTTTCAAACTGTCGGAGCCCACCACCCCACCACTTTCCCTACTCCTCCTTCCCCATCACCGCTGTATCTTGCCACACCACCACAGCCCGCACCACTTCCCCGCCTCTTCCTTCCCCATCATAGCTAGAGCCGCTGTCGGAGCTCGTCAAGCTCTCCACCCCACCACTTCTCCTCCTTCTTCTTCCCCATCACCGCCGGAGCCGCCATTGGAGATCTTTGCCCGTCATCGAAGTCCTCCATCTTTCCCACCGCCACCACTTCCCCTCCTCCTCCTTCCCCATCACCACCGGAGCCACCGCTGGAGTTCGTTGAGACCGCCATCGAGCCAGCTCCTCCCTAGCCTCCATCTTCTCCGGCCACCGCCGCCAAAACCCTAACCCACCCTAAAGCTCTGTCTCCGACGGCTCTAGGGTGGTTAGGGATTTAGTGGCATTGGGGGAGATGGAGGACGGAGGAGGTAGCTTTGACGACTGGCTTGACGAGCTCCGGCGGCAGCTTCGACGGTGATGGGAAAGGAGGAGGAGGGAAAGTGGTGGGGTGGTGACCTGACAGTTTGGAAGGGGAGGAAGGAATCAGGTGGGAATCCGTTTTTGGGAGGAAACAAGATATGCAAAAAGCAGTTTTGGGGTATGAATAAAATTTTCCTTAAACTAAGCCAAATCAGTCCAAGAACCAAGTCGGATCCAAGATTAGCCGCCAAGTCAAAATGTATCAAACCCGACCATGGAGAACTTGTAACACAAATCAGTTTGCAATAAAAAAGAACTAAATTATAAAAACATCCCCTGAACTATACACCTCATTTCATATTGGTTCCTTAACTTTTCTTTTTTTTGAACGATTTGATTCCTAAATTATGTTAGTCTGCATTTAGCCTCCTGAGTCAACTTTTATTTGGAAAATACCCTTGTCCTCGTAAGCATAAGTTAAATATTTTAAAATAATTTTAAGTCTTATTGGAAATCAATAAGGATATTTTTGGAATAAAAAAGTTGAGGAACCAATATGAAATGCGGTGTATAGTGCAGGGGATGCTTTTATAATTTGCCCTAAAAAATGCCGAATTTTCAACTTCATATGGATGAGTCTTCTTTAGGTAATTTTATAAGTCACCTTTTTTTTATCCATAACCCCCCCCCCCCCCCCGATAAATCCGCACTTTTGGGTCCTTACATCCTTCCATCTTTTGCATGAGTTTCCATTTTATCCTTCATCTTATATATTAATCCATACTTAGTATTTTGAATCCTATATATGTCATGAAAACAAACACAAGAGTTAGGACCGTAAAGTGCCATTTTTTCCCTTCCAGTGTTATCCGAACACAAATCACAAATATCATCCAAGAATATTACCCTTTTGCCACTAATCAATTGAGCCTTATTTATCCATTTAAAAAACTAAGGGCTATTGTGGGAATAGCAATCCCACTAACCCATTCTTCTTTCCATCCTACTTTTTTTTTCCCCCCATTTTACCCTTCTCTTCTTTGCCACTGATTAATTGAATATTATTTATCCATTAAAAAAACAAGGGCTATAATGGAAAGGGTAGTCCCACTAATCCACTAACCCATTCTTCCTTCCATCCTATATTTTGTTTCCCATTTTACCCTTCTCAATCCTATTTTTTAAAACAACATTCAGGAAAATGTTTGGGTACGTAGGGTATGGGCATCAGATACCCCAATACCCATACCCAAAACCCAACTTCCCCTCTGAGTTGTGACACGACCCCGACCCGAAACATCTGGTACGGGTATGGGTACAAATGTACTTTCAGGTATGGGTATGGGTTGTACAAGGTGTGGGTGCAAAATCTAGCTAAACGCTTGATAGTGGAACCCACAGCCCTGCATGGGGCCCACGAAAATGACAGTGGGGCTCGCAGTCCTGCCTGGGACCTACGAAGACGACAGTGGAGCCCGCAGCCCTGCTTGGGGCCCACGAAGACGACAGTGGAGCCCGCAACCCTACCTGGGGCCTACAAAGACGATACGGGATCTGACGAACATCCCTAGATGATTTCCCAAACCCTAGGTGTTTTCAGGAATCCTAAGAATATTCTCTAGATTATTCCTTGAATAATCCCAAGCCTCTATATATAGCCAAACCCGTAAAGAAACCATATCCAATTTTATTATTCCACATCCCACTTTCTGTTTTCCATTGCTCTCTGAACCTTCTGGTCTTCAGACTCTCAAACCCCCTCTACCCTCTGTCTACTTGTAAGAAGCACTCCTCGGCCTGTCGAGAGTAGCTCTACTTTCTCAGAGTTAGTGGATTCAAAGGTTGTGTTTTATCGTATGGAGACGTAGGCTTCGGCTGAACTTCGTTACCATATCTTGTGTCAATTCTCTATCTCCCTCTTTCTCTATCTCTACAGTGACCGTGTGACAGCTCAACACTCGATCCCTTAGCGCTTCACAGCGCGCCATGTTCCGAAGGGTCAAACCTTCAATCGACTATTGGAGGGGATCGAGTTATGTACGACGACCGAAATCCTCCCCCACACAAGGTTTGGGTATGGTATGGGCATGGTTATGGGCTGTACAAGGTTTGGGTAGGGTATGGATATAGGAACTCTATCTGGTAGGGTACGCATGAGTATACGAGGGTATGGGTACCTTAATATTTTTTTACAAGGCTTGGGTAAGGTCAGGGTATATGAACTCTACCCGATTATAATTAATTGTCAGGTATGGAAATACTCGAATGAGTTTTTACATTAAGCTTTGTCTTGTTTAAACGAACTACTCGATCGAGTTTTTACCGAGCTTGTTCATGAGTTCTATACTAAGTCAAATCTTGGACTACATAAATGGGGTATATTCATGCCTTTAATGAACTGGCTTATTCGCAAGTTTACTCACAATCCCTAAACGAACATGTTTAGGGATCGAAGACTATTCACAAGCTCTAGTATGTCTGAGCATGGCTCGTTTATTAAACGAGCCTAAACTATATGTTTGGGTTCATGAGCTGCTCATGAACAACTTGGTTCACTTGAAGCTCTACCCAAACTTATACTCTACTAAAACCAATGTAATAAAAAACCAAAAGAGCTTCTTAACATTGCATTGTGCTACTTGACTTTTTTCCTTAAGCAATTGCATATACATATATAATGGAGAAAAAGAGAAAAATTTATACCTAATCAACACCCGAAACCCGAACCAAAACCGAATGGGTATGGGTCGAGTATGGACCCTACCATACCCGAATGGGTATGGGTATGTATAGGATCCGGCCCGAACCCGACCATTGATGCCCCTACACGCACCATGCATGTGTGGATGTGCATCATGTGCTTCCCTAGGGCCGGAAAAAAAAAAGGGGACTTAGTGATAAGTCCTAACAATAGATCGATTTAGTGTTAGGACATACAATAAGATGATTTTGCACCAGATCCCTCTCGAAAAAGAAGCTTTTACAGTAAGTCACTCGTTGACTTTTTACCCTTTAAATGATAAACTGCCCTTTATACTAACATAACAAATGTTACTCTTCACTACAACAAAAGAGTAACAATCTGCAATTGTTAGTCTTTATTATCGAATTGAGTAACAATTGCTACAGTGATTTTACTGCAGCAGTTTTTTTTTTTTGAAAAATCTTGATAATTTTTTTTTTGTGTAGTGAATTCAATATAGCAATTGTTACTCAATTCGGTATTCAAGAGTAGCAATTGCTACAGTGGTAGTAAAGAGTAACAATTCGGTGATAAAATAGTAATAATTGCTACAGTGATTTCACTGTAGCAATTTTTTTTTTTGAGAAATGGGTGTTAGGTCAATTCCGAGTAAGAAAACAAGGCTTAAATGGTAACTAGATTATTTCAAACCAAATGAAATAAGGTATTCAGATAACGAACGTGGAACACATAACTATACTAGCCTCTCCAGTAATACTCTCTCAATTTTTTGTGTGGCACGAATTACATCACAATGGCGTTAAGTGTGGCTCTCATTCTGTCAGTGCCACGTGGTGTCCATCGAGCCTCTACTGAATGAAAATGGAGAGAGGCATTAATTGAGATAGCGTCAAATAGTCGATCGTTTATCAATAGATGCAATATCGATGTGATTCATCTATTCGAGCCCGCAAGACTGATGGATGCGGCCCTAACTATTGTACGGCCAATATCAATAGTACGAAAAAGATCTAATACTGACACCCTTGATCGTAATCGACATCACCTTCCTGGGTACGACTCCTTTCCACTGATGTGTTTTGGAGAGCGGACACGTGGCCGGCGATTAAAATTTCAATGGCCATGATCTATGGCCACGGGATGAACCCTAGGTGGATACCACCACCACCGGCTGCTGCCTACCAACCACCGCCGTTGGCCACCACCCACCACCGCCCACGCAGCCACATCCCACTTGTCACCCTCCACCGCCATGTCTGCCACCACCAGGCAAGCGGGCATATGGTGGTCGTTGGTGGTGGAGGGCAGTGGTGAGTAGTTGTGGAAGGTGTTGGGCGACGGGCATACCACTAGGGTTCATCCCATGGACATAGATCGTGGCCATTTAAATTGGGATCGTCATATGTCGCTCTCCAAAGCGTGGGGTAGACGATCAATAGTGGAGAGTAGGGCTGCAACTCGGGTGGTTTGGGTGTCAACCTAAGCCCAACCCAAGTACTAAAACCCCCAACCCACCCTCCAACCCTAGATGCCTAGCTAGCCCAAGCAAAAATTTCTATGCTCGAGCTGGGCTCGGGTTAGCCCAAGTTGGTAGGATGGTTGGGCTGTGTAGGTTCGGGTATACTTATTGTTTAAAATTTTACCCTTTAAAAATCAAAATCTAAAAAAGATTTATACTTACTAACACTACCATGCAATTTTTTTTGGATTTATATTCATGTAATTTACTAGATAATTAGATAATGTCTTTATTTGATAAACAAGAAGCAAATATAGAAGGGCGGAGCCTCATAGGGACCTGGGGAGGCAGTTGCCCCCCCCCCCCCCCCCCCCCCCCCTCCCCCTGGATTTTTGGATCTCAAAGGAAACCCCCAACCTCTTTGGGCCAAAAGATCAAGTACGGCCTTTTGCTACCACCCCTACTTGTCGGTTTATATCCCATGAACAATTTTGGGGGCTCCAACCCCTGATGTGGCAATCAATGATTGGACCATACCCCATTGGCTATCATGTGGGGTCCACATTACCACTTTAGTCTAAGGTAATTTTTTAATTGGTTTACTTCATGATAGTGGAGTATGGCCCAACCGTTAATTGCCATATCAGTTATTGGAGTCCATTGCTCTAGAGTTCAGATCTCCTCCAGCTGGTTGGGTTCCGTCGGTGGACCCGGTATGAATCACAGCCACACGTCGTCGTTAGAGTGCGATTCACTTTTGGGTCACCAGTCATTTTGCGGCTGTGATGCGTAACGGGCTCACCTATCGGGGCTGACCCACTGGAGGAGATCTGAACTGGTTGCTCCAACACCAGTTGGAGCCAAGTATTGTTCTTATCCCATTGATGACCCACCTAGTAGCCAACTATCCTATTTTCTATAGACTAAGCAGTCTACTTTCTGTTGGTGTGTTCGGGTATGTCCATTTATTTCAAGAAAATAACAAAATTCTCATTATCTCGATCTTTGTGACCGAGTCTTCACACTGGGTGTTCTCTTGTGAGAGTTCAGTCCGTTGAGAGGGATCATTGTGCAATCAATGTCGTCAAATGGATAGAGTAGCTCTTTCATGTGAGAGCATTTTTGCTACCCGATTGCTTTGTTGCACTTGCTTATGGCCAATCGTGGTCAATAACGTCATCCAAAAGAGAGGGCATAATGGGGACTATACTTACTAGTGTATTGCACTTTTCCATTATGCCCTTTTTTAGTCGTCGACGGCAACAGGCTCTCGAGGCTGTAGAGCCTCCGATGGGGACCATGTAAGTCCCTGCCATCGCTCGTCGTGGATTCACGAATCAAAGTCGATCATCCAATCTTGACGATCTGCTTAGATTTATTAGCTGCTTGTTGCCCTCTTATCTCTTCCCTCTAGGCTTATATTATATCTTTGCCCCTCCTACGATAAAACCCTAGCTCCACCCCTGCAAATAAATAACATGGGACTGGATGAAATGGATGACTATGACTACGACCCCTCAACATGAGTATTGGGGATGATTGTGATTGTTACCTATATATCACGAACTCATAGATATACATGAGTACTCAGGTTCGGGTTGGGTCGGGTTGCCCGATCACTCAATCTGAGCCCAATCCAAATTCAACTCGGGTTATATTTTTTCAACCCTAACCCAATCTAATCTTTAAATACATCAGCCAAAACCCATCTAAAATTCGGGGTGGGTCGGGTCCAACCCGTCCAAGTTTCAGCCCCTAGTGGAGAGGAGTGGAACCGCTCACTGACCCGCAGAGTTGATCGTGAAAAACAAAAAGGAGGGAGTGACGAAATCAACCGCCCATTGCTTTTCGGACAAGTACGCCGGTTGGCTCGTGCTTGCCGTTAATCCGAGGCGGATTTAATACCATTTTGGAGTCCGAGATTTATTAAGGCGCCAGAATTTCTACCTCAGTTCCCTTCTCCAGCGACGCTCTCGCTGCTTGGCGCGGAATCTCTGGCAGGCGATCTCCGACGACCATTCCGGTGCGAGGCGCGGTGCTGCTCCGGTTTCCGGCGGATAGCGCCATTGTTTCCGGCGCTTGCCGAGCAGAGGAGGTACCTCTCTGACTCTCTCTCTCTCTCTACCGTTCGTGCTTCGTTCTCCTACTTGGAATCTTGATCGGTCTTGCTTGCATTTCTTTTCTCCTATCTGTATGTGAGGAATCTCCTCGTCTGTGTAAGGTTTCACATAGAGCTCTCTCTTCAAGAAAAATCTGCACTGGTATGTGTCATTCCGGCCGGCACTGTGCCGGTTCTTGACGTATAGTGCCCGATTCTGATGCCTCACCAATCGGAGCTCTTCTCGTTCTCTCCGTTGATCTTCTTTTTCTTTTATTCTTTGAAATCCAGATCGGTTTCTCTCTCTAGCCATCGGTATGATCTCTTTACAGAACTCACATTGAGGTTTCTTTCAAGAATAGCTGCTAAGCTGCCCTTTCTTTCTTTCTTGATAATACCGGCATTCCGGCCGGTGTTGCTCCGGTTCCAAAGGATATTACCAAGAACCAGTGTATCTATGAGCCGATGTGTTATCTTTCTATCAGCTGCCTTTTTTTTCCCCCTGGTGTGTGGAATTTCGAACAATTTTACTCGTATTTTTTTCCTAGATGTATTAATGTCTATATATATATCTGAAAGATTTCTTATGGAATTTCGAGTAAAATTCCGAACAATTTTCCTAGAAGTATTAATGTGTCTATCTGCAAGATTTCTTATGGAGCTCTCAATTCATGAAATTTTCTTTGGAATTTCATTTGGACTTTTTTTCTTTCCAAGAAAAGCTCTATCCTTCTCTGATTGGAGTCACGGCACTGTTCTCCATGATTTTGGATGATTGAGAAGTCCCTAAATTTTTTTTTATTGCAGTTTCTCCCTCTCTCTCTTATAAAAGTTTTCTACTTAATGAGGTCATTGATTAATGCGTACTAAGAAAGGGCTGAAATCATTTCACTTCATATTACGTGCATCTGCGAACTTATAGTACCAAAAAATCTCCATTTTCTTTGTGCATCTAATTCTCTTTACTTACCAGCTTTTCTATTGCTTCAATTGGTTTGTTTGCTATGTTTATGATTAGTGATGTGTACCGCCAGGCCAAAAAGATTAAGTCGAATGAAGTACGCCTAGGGCATCATTAGGGTCAACGGGATGGTCCTCCATGACAAGTAGACCTCTCTCCTCCGGCCCTTAGAGTAGTACATCCATAGTTCTGCTTAGTTGAGAGGAGATGTTTGGAACGAATCATGGGAGTTGGGCATGGTACGTTCAAATGTTTCAAGTACAATCAACTCGGTTACCCTGTCGCGGATTTCCCCAAGTGCTCCGCTCCCTAAAGCCAATTACAAAAAACCGGGAGGAAAAAAGGAAAAAATAAAGATGTATAGGAAACAGAGACAGAGGAAGATGATTAGGAGTGCGATCATATGCACACAATGGGTGATGAAGAGAGTGAGCCCCGCCTAGTAATACATCACGTTATAATTTTGCCTCACCAAAGAATTCGAAGACTCCGGTTGATTACCACTGGCAGAAACACAACCTTTTCCTTATAACATGGACCTCACCTAGAAAGTTTTGTAATCTCTTGATTGGAAATGGGAGCACCGATAACTTCATAGCAATGCGAATGGTTGAGAGGTTGAAAATAAAGACGGAACCTTTCGATAGGACTAATAAAGTAGCATGTCTGAGGAAGGGGTTGAGGTTTCGATAGGACTAATAAAGTAGCATGGTTTGATTAAGGTTGTGAAAGGGGATGTGGTATTTCCTCATGGATGTACTTGTCCATTTCCTTTCCAAATGAAACAGTGCTTCTACAAAAAAAACTGAATGTAGTTTTGTTAATTTTATGCAAGCACATACATAATTTGTTTGTTCCTTGAGAGTTTCTTGAAGTAGCGCAGTGATCTTTATTGTAATTCAGTTGTTTAGTTATTATTACTGACATGATGCATGCCCTACACTTCTGCTGACATTTTTTAGCTCTAAACGATGATGTGAGGTGCAGTGACTGTGAAATATGCGGCCGATGAATTCGAAAAAGGGTAGAGGCAAGGCCTTTTGTGCTGCTGCTGGCAGTGGTGGTAGTCGTAGTCCATCACAGAAAGTGGGAAACATTGAGGGACTTGGTTTTGGCCAAGGCAGCCCAAAACTCGATCAACTAAGACATGACATGGAAGATGTCAGTATAGGTCCTGCACAAGAGGGTGAGTGGTTGGTAGTTGGCAAGAAGTCCAAGAATCGAGCGAGTGCGAGTGCTGCAAAACCATGTGCGTCTTCAACTTCTGCTGCTAAAGCCCTGGGTTCTAATGTTGGAGCTGGGAAGACTACGGGAAATAACTGGCCCCAAGCAAACTATCCTCGAAGGCCAGTTGGGACGGCTAATCCAAAGCCACAACCATCAAATAGAGATTGGAAGACGGCTTACATGGCCCCACCTCCTGCTCCACCCCTGCAAGATGGCTGGCAATTGTGTTCAAGCGATGGTTCCTCTGGTTTTCAGCCCAAGAATGAAGAAACAAATCTTACCAGTACTATACCTAGGGAAACATCTGTTGGTGGATATGATTCCGAGCCTTTCATAGTACCCCAACAACCTGATGATGGTTCCGATGATGGCGAGTTGGTGGGAGACACTGATGATGATCTGAGTGATGATTATGATTCTGATGTGAGCCAAAAGAGCCACAAGACTCGAAAGAAGAACAAGTGGTTCAAGAAATTCTTCACAGATTTAGACGGACTGACAGTTGGAGAAATAAATGAACAATCAAGGCAGTGGCATTGCCCAGCATGCCATAATGGTCCAGGTGCCATTGACTGGTACGAAGGTATGCAACCTTTGATGACCCATGCAAAGACTAAAGGAGCCACAAGAGTCAAGCTTCACAGAGAACTTGCTGCAGTTTTGGATGAAGAACTTCAACGAAGGGGAACTTCAGCAATACCAGCTAGTGAAGTATTTGGTAAATGGAAAGGTCTGCATGAGACAATAGCTGATCATGAGATAGTTTGGCCTCCAACGGTGGTTATTATGAACACACTACTTGAGAAAGATGAAAATGATAAAAAGGTACCATTATTTATCTCTTATCTTAACCCTGTTTTAGCATCTAATTCCTATACCATCGCATTAGCTTTGAATTATTAGTCTGCAATGAACAAAGATTTATTGAGAAACTTGGCTGCTCGTTTTCAGGATAAGAACATGCCCTTATTTTAATTATAGAGAAGTTATGCTTCACTTATGTGGTTCTGGTCATGGTTTCTTTGTCATTTGGTTTTGCATGATTGTATCGATTGTGATATTAGATTTGATCCCGGAAGTGCCTTATGGTGCTATTGCTACAAATTTTCTATCAGGGAACATAAACTTATGTTGCCCAGTCAAAAGTTTTAGGATCCCACATCTCTTATATGCTTGTTTTTGCAACTCGAGTACTTCAACATGTGGATATTATATGCCCTGTACTGTTCAGCCTGCTCAAGATCAAATGTTGGTTTCTGTTTGGCGTAGTGTTAGTGTACTTTGTACTGTCCAGAATTGAGTGAATGAATAACATCTGATTTATGAAGTCGATTTTCGGGCAGTCACTTGTTCCTGTTGTCAAGACTTTTTTTCAAGGACACATTAAGTGGTATTTTTCTACCTAATCAGCCAATAAAATATCCTACTTCCAATCCATGGTTTGCTTGCTCACACCTATTTGTACTTCTAAATTGACAACAATCATGGGTAAAAGCACATCTCATATATATGGTTCATAGGCTCCTATATCTTAGATCATCATGCTTATTTGGTAAACTTTCATTGCATTAGTTGATGTTGAATATGTTGTGTGACGAGTAACCCTAGGAAAGGGAGAGAGATGAAGACTAGGGTTTTGGGAGAACGAATTTTATCTCATTAGGGCAAATAGGCCAATATATATAGAGTACATGTGTGCGCCCTCATATGAGGCTTATATACAAAAAAAAGATGTATATATGCTTATACATATAAGTATATAAAAAGCATCCCCCCTATCAAACTCATGGTGGATCAAACACAAGGAGTTTGTGAACAAAAAACTGAAATAGAGGAGTCGGGTGTGCCTTTGTGAAGAAGTCAACTATCTGCTTTGTGGAGGAAACATAAGGTAGATAAAGTTTGGGCCTCATAATGTTGTTGGACCGGACGAAGTGACAGTCGATTTCGATGTGCTTCGTTCTCTCGTGGAAAATTCCGGTTCCTCGCAATCTGTATGGTACTCCAATTATCACAGTGAGGAGATGTAGGTCTAGAGATCCCAACTCCTAGATCCCCAAGGAGATATCGTTAGTGAACAATCTCCTTGGTAGCTGATTTTCACCTTGGTATTGGAGAGATTAACGACCTTCTGTTTTTTGTTGCGCCATGAGATGAGATAATTTTCAATAAACAGACAATAACCAGTTGTTGAGCGGCGAGTAGTCGGATTTCTAGCTCAGTCGATCTCGGAATAGGTATATAAGACCAGAGGTGAAATCGAAGACAAGAAAAGTGACCCAGTGTTGGTGTCTCGAAAGTACCGAAGAATCTATAGGATGGCTCTATAGTGATCATAGCGAGGGGCCTCGACAAACTGGCTAGCAATGCTGATTGCATGGACAATGTCAGGCCTAGTGATGCAGAGGTAGACCAGCTGACCAATGATCTATCTGTATCGAGTAGAATCCAAAAAAGACTCGTCTGTTCGTTGGAGCTTGCTTCACATGATGCGCGAGTGGAGTGTTAGTGGTGCGATCATCAAAAAGAGCGGCTCGACTGAGGATGTCAACGATATACTTCTGCTGAGAGCAGAATCCCTCACTTATCCTGGTAACCTCCAGGCCAAGAAAGTAGCATAGAGTACTGTGATCCTTTATCTGAAACTGGCTGTGGAGGTGCTGCTGAAACGAGGTTGACACCGAGTTGTCGCCTGTAAGGATCATATTATCCATGTAGACGAGAAGGATATTCGACCCTATGGTGAGGCCCATGAGAGTTGCACAAACAAAGTGTGATCCTGAAAGCTGTCAACAAAACATGCCTCTATAACTGCACAATGAAAGCGCTCAAACCGGGCTCGAGGGACCTGTTTGAGCCCATAAATGATTTGTTGGAGGTGCGATAGACGTGGTAAGGAGTGCTGAAACTCGAAGGAGACTGCATATAGACAACATTGAGAGATCATCATGAGGAAATTCATTCTTCATATCCATCTGAAGGAGGCGTCAACACCGAGCATCGATAATTGGTAGTAGTGTTCGAACCGTGGTTATCTGCGCCACGGGAGCAAAAGTCTCCACTGGGATTGGAGACTCGTCGCATGGCAGGTGTTCATCGGGAACCTCCACTGGTGTGACAACTGCTGTGGGTGGGGGGTGGGGGTGGGGGTCCACTGCCGGGGATGCAAATTCCTCTGCAGGTGGCGATGGAGGCAACCATAGTTACCAAGTCGGAAAACGAAAAAAAAAACGACAAGGGAAAAAATCGGAAAGATACGATGAAAACGGAAAAAATGGAAAAAAAACGTGAAAACATCGGAATATATATATATATATATATATATATATATATTAAAAATTATACCAAGTATGTATATATGTCATTTTCCAACATTAAGTAATCAAAAGTTCAAAACGTACAGCATATGCGTTTATTAAGCACGAACAAAATAAAACCCGAACCCAATTTAAACCCGGACCAAACCAGACGTGTTTTATACGCGTTTTTCCCGTTTTAAACGCGTATAAAACGTGTACTGATGTTTTTTTCAAAAAAACGAGTTTTTTTTTCCTGTTTGCTTTGACTTTGGATCGATACGTGTTTTATACGTATTTTTTTCAAAAAAACGCCCAGTTTGGTAACTATGGAGGCAACTACAGAACCGGTGATGCAAGCATTGCAGGTGGTGGGATGAGCGGTGGAGTTGGTACCTCTGGTGGTGGCAACAACATAGTTACCAAGTCGGAAAACGGGAAAAAAACACAAGGGAAAAAATCAGAAAGATACGGAAAAAACGGGAAAAAAACGTGAAAACATCGGAATATATATATATATATATATATATATATATATATTAAAAATTATACCAAGTATGTATATATGTCATTTTCCAACATTAAGTAATCAAAAGTTCAAAACATATAGCATATGCGTTTATTAAGCACGAACAAAATAAAACCCGAACCCAATTTAAAGCCGGACCAAACCAGACGTGTTTTATATGCGTTTTTCCGTTCTAAACGCGTATAAAACGCATACTGACGTTTTTTTTCAGAAAAACAAGTTTTTTTCCTGTTTATTACGACTTCGGATCGATACGCGTTTTATACGCGTTTTTTTTTTAAAAACGCCCGATTTGGTAACTATGGGCAACAGTACTGAAGGTGGAGACAAGACCGACGGTGTAGTCATGGCAGATGGTGGCTCTACAAGAGGTGGAAACTCGACTAGAGGGTAAGGTGTCACTACTGATGCCAGGGATGGAGATGCCATAGGAGGTGGAGACCTCCTACTAGATATGGACCGAAGGAACTCGGATCGACTCCATGCCTTGACAAGATCTTTGTTCTGCAGTTGTCTCGATACCACTTCACCCTCGATGTGATCGAAGATAGCGCTGGTCTCATGCTCTGTACTCTACCGGTAGGTGCATACGCAACACCTAATCGGTAAAATGTTTGGTGGGCAGACCTAGTTATTTGGCTTGTTCTCCAATGAGGGAACAAAAGAAGATTTTTGTGTTCATCGTTGGAGAGCGAAAAAGGTGACTAGGATAATCATTGTATTGCCTAAGGAAATTTTTGTAGACCTGAGTGTCACGAGCATACATAGAATACAAAGGCCTACTGGTAAGATATGAGCGAGCATCGAAGGATCGGTTACAATGGTAGGACATAGTAACTCCGGTTCTGATACCAAACTGATGCAGGACGAATTAGGGGTTACACCAAAATAAGGACTTTCGCTCTATGTGAAAGAGGGGTAAAACAGTAATTATGTTCTTCTGGGTTTGTGGGGGTGGCTAAAGGGATACGGTGGGATGATAAGGTCCAGTAAGAGTTTCAATCCGAGCCTTGAATCATCAAATTCGGAGAAGTGGAGCCAAAGCTATGGCTCGTTGAAGTAATCGGGTCGGATCCAAAAAGGAATGTGCAGATAATTGAAGGTTTTGATCTAGCTGCGATAATCTGATCGTAATGAAATTTTGTAGGATTGAAGGTCTAAAGGTTATCTAACTTGTGTTAAAATTTAGTGATGATTGGGCGGTTGAATGTGGAGATATCTAGGGTTTTCCTGATCTGGCTGTGTATTACAGATTTAGATTTTGGGTTGTTTGAATGGTATTGGTAATGAAAAGCAGATGATTTTGTGTGGGAAAAATGGAAGAATGGTGTAGCCTTGTTATGGCAAGGGTTTGATGATGTTTTGATGGGATTTTGTGGGTTTTATGGGCTGTTTATGATTGAGTTTTTGTGGGATCCAAAAATAGGTAATGAGAAAGAGAGAAAACTAGAGATTAGACCAGGGGGAGAGAGGAAGACGTAGGAGCATGGATAAAAATACCGGTCGCGGACAATATATTGGCTGTCCGGAAAAAACGGTTCGAACGGGTGGTACAACTGGTCCAAACCGATGTGAATTGATTTTTGGTTTCAAAAAAATTAAAAAAAAACCCCAAAAATCTAGAATAATCGAAAATGTTGGTTTGTGATGTTTTTTCCATTAGTAAACTAGTTATATAGGTATGAACCGGTCCTCCTAAGTTATAAAATCACTGTATTCATTGTATTACTCTAAATTGTGGAATTTGATATAGTTATTAAATTTGATTTGTTGGATTAGCCTAGTATTATGCTTAGAGATTACAAAACACAACTCATGATTATTGTATAATTCATTGTAGACTAGGAATATAGATTAAAAATAAAATTGGATGCATATAAAAATAGGTTTATCCATATTTATGCATTCTTAGTGAAAATCTAGCTTTAATTTGATATGTGCTTGTCAAAATAAGCAAAACCCCCAAATTTACATGAACCGATCATGCAAATCTAGAGAAGATGCTTCAAATCTTATAGATCTAAACTTTAATGGCATTCAAAAGTTAGATCTAGTCCATATCAACAATTTCACAAAATTATTTAGATTTTTTTTTAAAAAAAAACAAGAAAACAAAAGAAAAATAAAAAAAATGATGAAAACTTACCTTCAAATGTGATTTTGATCTTCAAAATTGAGTTTTGGGCTACAAATCTTGCAAGTCCAGCATGTTTGGAGCTTCACCTCATGTGGGAATAAAACTCCCAAAGAAAGAGATTCCAAAAAGAGGCAATCGGAATGAAGAAATCCCTCCAAACTCGTGCTATATCCCGTTTGCCGGTTCAAATCGACCGGTTCGAACTGGTATTTACTCGAATCGGTCGGTTTTTACATGATTTTTTCCTTGCGGCTGATATCAGGTTCTTATCGGTGCGGTTCAGCCTGGTTCATGGTTTGAACCGGCCAGTTCAAACCGTACCAGTTGGTATTTTAATCCATGCCTTGGAGTTAGCACCTAGGGTGTTGGAGTCCGCTACAACAAGGGGGAGGTATTGCAAAAACAATTTTTTTATTCATCATTCATAATCTGCTTATATATGAGCCAATTGCCTCTTTAAATAGAAAACAAGAGGATAATTCTCATTATTAAAAGATAACAACTACCTATTTTACAAGAAACTAAATCCTATCAAATCTTATCCCAAATAACTACTAAGGATTTTCATAATTATTTAATCCGAAAATAAAATGTTTTTGGATGAAAGTACTATTTTATTCTGAAAATATTAATATTTAACTAAAAATAATTATTAATCTGAAGAAAAAAGAGCGTTTGGTATAAAAGAGGAGAGGTGGAGAAGTGAGAAAACCTGAGACATTCGTGGCGCGAGTGAGCCCCATGTAAGATTGAGGAGACTTGTTCCTTCCAATCACGATTCTCAAGATAATACGCAGGTCTCAAGACAAGAATGCATCATTGGTCGAACCTGGGTAAATTTGTGTGTTGTTTCTTTCATTTTTCTGCGATTGCCTTATTAGGGCTACGAAATCATAACATCCTACTCTCCTCATAGCCCACCGATGGGGTGTTAGAATGGGCAGGTGTGACTTGAGAGTGAGAGGGGGGTGACACCCATTATTTATTATCGCTGCCCATTCCTATCTTCCCATCATGGGTTGATCATCACAAAATAACTCATCATCTCCTTTTAGGCAATGGTATACAATGTATGTGGGAGATCACAGTGAAATTATAAGTTTTCAACATGAGCTTGTAAGGTTTTATTGCTATATCTATTCACCATGCACTTGCCTGAGATAAACCAAACCACAAAAATCAGAGACTGGTCTTACGAAGTAAATATTCCCATTGATCCTATTATCCAAGTTTTTTTTTGTGCACCTATTGACGATCCCTATGGTTACAACTGAGAATCCATATTGCACATCAAATGAGAATCAAGGGTCAAGGAGCAAAAAAGGAAGAGTGCTAGGCGCTGCCAATCACCTCATGTGGTGCTTCCTTCAGCGGTGCCCCCAGTCTGCCCTACTTGTCATGCTTCCACCACCATCAGTCCTACACGAGGACTCTGATGATGACAGGCTCCTTAATGGTTCTGGCGATAGCAATGGCGGAGACATTCTCAAATGGTTTATGGAAAGTGGTTTATGGTATTAGTTTTACTTTTTGCTAATTTGATATTCTTGTATTTTTGTTATCGAAGACATCCTTTAATATATATCATCTTTTGTTTCATCAGTTTTGTAAACATTAATACCATGCCTTCCTCACTGAATTAATTCTTTTACTTTGTCACCATTAGTTCATTGATTTCTTGTCTTGTAACCTTTGTTTATCAGTACAACTTTTTCTTATTGATTACTGGAATTGTTTGTTATCTAAATTTGTTTTGTATATTTTTTATTCTGTCAAAATTTAGTTTTACTTAGAAAAGTGGGCAGGAGTGGTTTGTGAGAATATAACTGAAGAGGGCCATTTAGGAGTACATCATGGCAGCATCTGTAACGTTCCAACCCAATTCTAGGTCAACGTTAATAATATTAGTACATGGTGACCCATTGGAAATGCAACTATCCATCCTTCCGTACATCATCGTTACATGGTTAAATGTTGCCAACATTTTTGGTTGAATGTTGCTATCATTTCTTCAGCTTGTTA
This sequence comes from Chamaelirium japonicum, assembly GCA_947650365.1. Taxonomy (NCBI): domain Eukaryota; kingdom Viridiplantae; phylum Streptophyta; class Magnoliopsida; order Liliales; family Melanthiaceae; genus Chamaelirium; species Chamaelirium japonicum. The sequence continues at coordinate 32,493,004 of OX393556.1, forward strand.
TGTTTGCTATGTGTTTTAATTACTTGGGAAAATTACAGTGGATTGGCATGGGAAACCAAGAGCTTCTCGAATATTTTAATACATACGCAGCAATAAAGGCCCGCCATTCCTATAGCCCTCTAGGGCATCGTGGAATGAGCGTTTTAATATTTGACGCTACTGCATTGGGCTATTTGGAGGCTGAACGGCTGCACAAGCATTTTGCAGGGGAAGGAAGAGATAGGGATGCATGGGAACATCGTCCGGTGCTTTTTTATCCAGGTGGTAGGCGCCAGTTATATGGTTATTTAGCATGCAAAGAAGATATGGATATTTTCAACCAGCATTCTCAAGGTTTGTTTCATTCATTAGATTAGCAATATGGATTTATGATTACAACTCTGTAAGTATGTAGCATCTTTAAACTTGCATATTGCATACAAGCTGTAGTGCTGTACCTGTGAGTGCTTGCTGGTGCATGTTATTATGCTTCAAATGTCTTCAAAATACTAAATTAATATGCAGAGGCTTATCTTTGACTACGTCCTTTTTTTTTCACTCTATCATGATAACTTACACAGGAGGTTAAATACTCTTTGTTCGTGTTGCTACCCATCATATTGCTTATTTGACTTACTTCAGATGAGGAGTTTCTCCCTAACTACTAGCATATAATGCTTGAGGTAGCGAAAATTCATTATGAGATGGACAAATGGGGCACAATTTAGGGGTGGAACCATTGTATATTATAGCATATTGGTGAGGGATGGAGAAGACATCTAGGCATCCTAACTATAGTGGCATCCAGATGAAAATTGCACTTGTATAGTTGGTTCTGTTGTATGTGAGCATTTGCCATCATGTCATGTTCTGGATCATTTAGCTCTACATGAAAAAACAATATTACCTTTACTTTCTTGATGATCTAGAGTAACTTATATATTTGTATTATACTTCCTTTATAGCTGTAAATTATTTATATTTTACCTTATTTCCATATATCATACACTATAGCATTATCATTAACATGCAAGAGTTAAATTTTTTTCCCACATTTTAAATCCAAGTTCATGTTAGATCTTCCTCTGACTTTTCCCTTTTGCAGAAATCCATGCTTTATCATTGCTGTAGCCTTGTTACGTATGATTTTCTCTTAAATGTTCTTTTTAGACTTAGGGATAAAGTTATCGTATTACTCTGCACATGGTATATGCTTGCAATCTCTTAAGTTTTTATGATTCGATTCATAACATGACAGTCCTTATTGCTATCTTAAAGATATTTCCTCGAGCCTCACTAGTATATGTGCTATGGTCACAAATATCCCACTGTAAATTTTTTGTGTAGTCTTCTATAATTGTGATATCATCAAATATCACCTTGTATTTATTGGTCATTGATCTTCCGAGTGTGGTCTTAGAAATAACGGGTTACAATACATCTTTTGATCAATGTCATCAATATGGCATATGCTGTTTGTGCGACCAAGGGGGACCAACCGCATATGCAATCACACATACAGTTGTGTAGTCGCATATCCAGTTGGTGCAATTTTTTCTTTTATCCTTACCTTTTTTAATACTTTTTTGTTGAATTACATGCGCACATTCGAAATCATTTGAAACATTAGAAAAATAAGATATTGAGTTTATACAGGACCACTTACTAATTCAAGTATATAATACCAGAGAAACCGATTCAAGAATACTGAAAATAAGTAAAAGTAAGTGTATTATGATGGGAACTGGCTTGATGGTTATGGTAAGTACATTATGTATTGAAGGCCACGGTATCTGAATCCTCCTAACCGAACCACTCCTTCATTGATGGTAGTGGATCCAGTGATCCCGTGGCGCCGACGACATTTCTTGACAGTCGATTCTATGTACTCCTTTGTTTAATCAGTAACCTTAGGGCATCCTCTTGTATTATCCCCTTGACCATGATCCAAGTGTTGTTTGTATTGTGCAATGCCACCGGTGGTGACAAAGTTGCACAACACAAATTAGATTACTTCGTTTTTATGTGGGACTCCTATAATGACCATAGTTCTAACACGGATCCTTAGACTGCTTTGGTTTGAGAGTAGAAGTGCATCCAGCGGGTCCTGCACCCACGAAAGACATGGAGAATGATGATAACTTGTGACTTTGGAGTGTGAGTTAGAAGAGATGTATAGGAGTTTTAAGATATGTGTGTGGGGTGGGTGGGTTTGGGGGGGGGGGGGGGCGCGTGTTGAGTATTTACATGGTAGAATAGTATAGAATGGGAGAGGAAAAAGAAAATAATAAAATAATTCTAATGGTAAAAAAATAAGACCGTTGAAAACTGTGCAGCCGCATAAACGGCGACACAATTTTATGTACGACCGTATAAATTCCTGGCAGATATGTTATCACGACATACGCGTCGGGCCTCCAATTAATAGTTGAGATTGCACAATTGCGTATGCGACCGCATAGGATAATGTTGATCTTGACTACAAGTTTTGACTGAATGTATCCCACTAAAATTACATTGGGTTCTTAGTTTATAAACATAAATTTAGGTCCAGACCTTGTTACATATCTTGCTCATATTCGAATATTTTTTCTTGATCATTAGGAAGGAAACATATAGGGTTTTTTTTTTTTTGGGACATCGACAGGTGTCTCGAAACGTTTCAGGTAATGGACCCACTTAGGGCTCAGACTAATCCCTCCGGGAATGCGCACCGACACACTCAGAAGTTTCCCTATGTACTTTTATAGTCAAAGCGTTGCCTAGGTGTTTTGGAACCCTGGGCACCGAGGCTCCCCCCTAGGCGGACGGTTTTCTCAAGGCGGCCGCCTAGGTCCACCAGGCAGTTTTTTCACCTGACCCAATTTGGATTTTCCCAAAATTGAGTTGAATAAACCATAATTGAGTTGTACTAACTCAAAATTGAGTTCCATTAACTCAAATTGAGTTGAACAAACTCAAAATTGAGTTAAATTAACTCAAATTCTTATGATATGTTCATAAGAATTTGGGGGGTTTTTCAAAATTGAGTTGAATTAACTAAAAATTTAGTTGAATTAACTCAAAATTGAGTTGAATTAACTCAAATTCTTATGACGAGTTCATAATAATTTGGGGGTTTTTCAAAATTGAGTTGAATTAACTCAAAATTGAGTTGCATTAACACAAATTCAGTTGAATAAACTCAAAATTGAGTTGAAGTAGCTCAAATTCTTATGATGGACTCATAAGAATTTGGGGGTTTTTCAAAATTGAGTTGAATTAACTCAAATTCTTATGTTGGGTTCATAAGTATTTGGGGGGTTTTCAAAATTGAGTTGAATTAACTCAAAATTAACTTGAATAAACTCAAAATTGAGTTGCATTAAATCAAATTGAGTTGAATAAACTCAAAATTGAGTTTAATTAACTCAAATTCTTATAATTGGTTCATAAGTATTTGGGGTGTTTTCAAATTGAGTTGAATTAATTCATATTTTTATAATGGGTTTATAAGAATTTGTGTTTTTTTTTTTCAAATTTGAGTTGAATTAACTCAAAATTAAGTAGTGTTAATTCAAATTGAGTAAAATTAACTCAAATTGGGTTGAATTAACTCAAATTCCTATGATGGGTTCATAATAACGTAGGAGTCTTCAAAATTGAGTTGAATTTAAATATGTATACTATATATAAAAATATTTAAATATTTAATAATTTCTCATCGCCTAGACACATTGCCTGGGTGCCACTTCGCCTATACAGGCCGAAACGCTTAGGCGTCGCCTAGCCGCCTTGACTATACTTCTATGCACCCTTGGGTAAATCGAGGAAGGGAAGGATTGAATCCATAACTTCCTTACCAAAGCATTACTTGAAACATATAGATTTCTTGTCTTATAGGATATGGTGTTTACTTGGTCCTCTCGATCTTGAACACTAATTTTGCAAGCGACGCGACATGACAAAACCAATGTTGGTGAGAAAAATGCAAGTGTTAGCCAGGGCTAGGATGTTTTTTAGAAGAGGCATGTTAAAGGGGCGACCAACTGTAATGACAAAAGTATAAGGGATTACACACCAAATGGAACTAGAGCAAGTAACAAAGATAGTCCTACAAAAGAATTGGACTAAAATTGGAAAGAGTAGAGACTTGATCGATACAATGACGAGAAGAGTCAATATTACTTTCAAACAAGAAGCCAAATGGAGAGGAAAAACGAAGGAAATATATTATGACTAAAAGCTTATATATGTAGGAAAGGATAATATTAGAAATGAGGTTAAAAGGATAAATAATCGACCGATAACAATTTGGTTTTATGTAAGGATATTTATATATATTAGAGCCTATTCACCATAAGTAGGATTGGATAAAAGAGTAAATAAGCAATTTTGGTTAGTGGTATATGGATTAGCACTAAGGAATTCTAGAGGAGAAAAGATACTTAAAGTTGCAATTTTTTATGGTCATGTTGGGAGTTGTAGAGGACATGAGAGAACGTGTGGGACGAGTATAGGGATAGGAATACTATTGGAGATTCGATACTTGAGTTCCTCGTGGCCTATGATTTAGTGATCGCTAATACCTATTTGAAACAAAAAGATGAAGATTTGATTACCTTCAAGATTGCATATCAAATTTGTAGCAGATAAATTACTTTTCAAGGTAGAAAAGAGAGATTGACATGCAAAGATTGTACGATGGTACCATGAGAAGTTTGACCACACAACATAGGCTAGTAGTTATGGAGGTGTATATTGGAAGCAAGAAAAAAAACTGTGATAGGCCCAAAAATAAGTTGATGGAATTTAAAGTGATTAAAGTGACATCCTTTAAAGAGTAGTTGGAGAGGAGTTGGATGTTGAAAAGTACACTAAGTATAAAATGGGATCAAATGACAAATGGTATTAAGAAGATTACCAAAGTGGGATCAAATGATAATTGATATTAAGAGGATTACTAGGGAAGTTCTTGGAGAATATCGACGTGCAAATATAGGTAGGGTCAACTACACCAAAGTGGAAGACTGCTAGCTAAGCTATTAGTGAGCTTGTTGTTCTTCTGAAGTATTGAATCAAGTGAAGCTGTCATGCGCAACAAGACTATAGGTTGCCAATGCCTAGAAGGCAAAGTGGTTGCACTGTAGTTGTAGGTCACTCAAACTCACTCCTTGGATGGAGAAAATCACTAAGTTTCTTTAGTAGGGCTTGCCAAAGAACCCCTCCGGGGTCGCCGGAAAGGAAGAAGCAGATAGAGCTTTGGTCTCCTTTTTCTGTCCGCTCTTCCTGAAGGAGTTGAATATGGAGATCCATAGGGGTTTATAATTTACTTGCTTGAAATGTACCAATCATAGCGATATATCATAGGTTTGAGCTCTACTAAACCCATCTAACTCCTTTATCAATGAATCCGATAGTCGCCTGGTCCTGAACCATTCTCTCGGATAGCCCACTGCCTTTCTTCTAGAAGGACAGAGAACATATGACATTGAGAACTTGAAAAGAAATAAAATAAAAACTAGGATGCTAAAAATCCAGTTAGTAAAGCAAAATTTGCTAGTATTATGACATATACAATATGCTAGGCTCAAATAACATGAGAATCTAATATTCAAATTAGCTAGGACGAGGGAAAGAGTACCTGGAGATAAAAGTTAAGTGTCCAATAGTGAGGGCATTACTATTTTGGTGAAGAATAATGAGATTAAAGAGAGATTATTTTGGAAATTATTGAATAAGATTTCTACTAGAGAAATTTTTTGAGAACACAATTGTGGAATTAGCATGTTTACAACTAGTCAATCAAAATAACTAAAGTGATGATGGATTTGAAGATGACTAAAGGTAAGCACTAGGACATAATGGGATACTTATTAAGCATGACAAATTTTAGGAGAAATTGGGTTAATTTGGTTAAATGTTGATTTTGTTAAATCTTGAAAACAAGGAGATTTTATATGATTGAAGTGTTATGATACCTATATATATAAAAACCATGATGTAGAAAAATGCTCTAATTATCTTGAAATTAATCTTATAAGTCATACCATAAAATTGGAGATGCTGGTGAAACGAAGGTTAAATGTTCCTAACTTAATATAATTACCATAAGAAGTCATATTAAATAATATTTGATGGTGAAGTATGTATTACCATAGGAAATGCTAAATATGGTTTGATATAGAAAATAAGTCTAAATGATCTTAACTTAATATGATTTAGTTGCAACATAAGTGATATCATATTTGTAAGAAAGAAAACGACATATAATAGACAAAAAAATATGGTAGGCATGAAGAGACTATACCACGACCCACCCTTTACCCTAGAAATCTCAAGAACAATTCCACGGGACGATGGTACCCCACAAATCAAATCTCTTTTTCTTTGTAACTACTCATTTTGTTACTGTTAATGTACATATAATGAGTCGGGTTTACTGTACAGTCGGGTCGGGTTTACTGTACAGTCGGGTCGGTTACATGTACATATATTTGGGCTTGAGTCCCTCAATGGAATGATTCTATTCCTCTCCAAACCCTAGCCGTCATCTCCTAACATGGTATCAGAGCTAGCCCGTCTCCTGCTCCTGCTCCTGCTCCCGCTCCGGGTGCTCCCCACCGATGATGCCTTGCCACGTGTGCTCCGCGTGAGGGGGGATGTTAACGGATAGTCCCACATCGGTAAGGGAGGCACCCATCACCCGCTTAATATACCCCCTGTGGACCTCCCCTTACAAGCCGGTTTTGTGAGGTGCGAGGGTTCCTAACATGGTATTTGAGCAGACTGCTGATTTTCTGACGAAGCCCCTGACGACAGCTCGCTTCCGGCATTTTCTGGGCAAACTCTCGGTTCATGATCCACCGTGAGTTTGAGGGGGAGTGTTAATGTACATATAATGAGTCGGGTTTACTGTACAGTCGGGTCGGGTTTACTGTACAGTCGGGTCGGTTACATGTACATATATTTGGGCTTGAGTCCCTCAATGGAATGATTCTATTCCTCTCCAAACCCTAGCCGTCATCTCCTAACAGTTACAAATGGCTGGGACTATGGACCTTTTGCTGCGTAACTATAAGAGGCCTACAATTCCCCACATTATCGACCATGTACAACCCGATCAAGGGAAATCTAGAAAGAAAATGACAAAACCGGAAGTTTTAAGAACACACCTAGCTCCACAACGAAAAAGCAAAATGGCCAAAGGAAAGACAATAAAATTGTCAAAGCTCAACGCATCACCAAATATATCCCTCTTCCTACCTCAACCCAGGCATACATATTTCCTTATTGGCCAATTTATGATTTTCTCATCTCTCAAGGCAGGGTTGGTTGCCCAAAACTTGCTAACCTTTGGGAATTTCAGTTCACAAGTTGATGGTGTCATGTCAAACTAAAACCTGTACGACAATCCTTTTAATTTCCTCGAGGACCTCAAGATGGATTCCACAAGATGATGGTATCCTACAAACCATATTGCTTTTTTTTTTCTTCTAATCTTCATTTCTTTCACTGGAGGGGCGAGTACCATGAGCTTTTTGTCGTGTAACTGTAAGGGGTCCAAACTTTCCCACATTATCGTCCAAACACCACATAGCCAAGGGAAAGCCGAAAACAAACTAACAAAACCAAAAGAGTTAATAAGACCCCACAAGCCTTGGTATCAACTATCTTGATCAATAATGAAAAAGCAAAACAACTAATGGAAACCTGAAAAGAAAGTGAAAGAACTGAGAGTATATATAACATGACAAACTCATGATTCCAATAATGTTGGATCACATTTATTCAGAAACCCCCAAGGAATTGGATTGGGTCAATCATATTGAAACAACATCAGAAACACATCAATGATCCCCAGTTCGACAGCTGCAGGGATGCGAATTTTTGGAATCTTTCATAAAACTTAGGGATCTCATGTTGATCTAGAGTTCTAGTTTGATTGGGATTCAGAGGTGGAAACAAGAGGGTGTCCAAGTCTTCCGATAAATCCTCAAATACCCAAGCCATAGTTGGAAACCCCATGGACAGCTATAGGGAGCCCAACAAGGCTCCCTAGGGGCTGGTCAAAGGGCATTCCTAAATGCTATAGGAGTCTTGCTTTGGCAAGAGTCTTGTAGGCTTAATATAGGGCATCCACTTAAGAAAACCCCAACCATAGAGGGACTCCAATAGGGGAACAAGCAAGGGGACTTCAAAAGTCTCGCAAGGGGATCGGCCTCACCTATCGAAGAGCAAAGGGAAACCCTAGGGGCCCAGTTAAGGGAGGAGAGGAACATAAGAGGAAGAAAAAGGAAAGCTCCCACAAACTCTCGAGGTCGTCCTTGTACGATGGACATAGGATGCCTCCACGAGATTGCAAATCTTTTCCACGGGTTCTTAATTGATTATGTGATGCATCATCTCACATAATCCCTAAACTATGAATTTTTTTGTTGCCTAGTGTTCATTCCCATGATCCAATAGAAAGCATGCTAGTGTTTTGATCATTCCGCTGCGCCTGACAACCTTCAGAGGTGGCATTGGGTGTGGTGGCAATGGTGGTAGCAATGATAGTAGAGCTGGTGGTGGTGGCGGCAACATTGACGGTTGTGCTGGTAGTTGAAGTGGCGACAACAGCTGCAAGCCTGCAACGTTGGTGGCATTCACAAACGGGAGAGGAAGGATAAAGCAAGGATAGTGATTTTTCGGTTTGGATAATCATGCTCTATGGAATATCATATACCATCTCCCTCTTGGGGTTCTTATATCCCATGTATGTGGGATATAAGTCCAATCAGATTTGTTACCCCGAGCCCAAATAACACCACCAAACATGGGGTAACGTAAAACCTTATTCTATCCTAGCCAATATCCTGTGTACCAAATGTGGCCTTCAAGCTTCAATTTCATAGCAAAAAAAAAAATGCAGGGGGGGGGGGGAAGGGGGGGAGTTGTTCTTACTATGTCTACAGTCTACTAAACTGCTTAAGTCTCTTTGTTTTTTGGCATTCCAAAATCACTAAATCATAAGTTTTCATGTTTCTACTGTCTCAATGAATGAACAATTCTTTGAGTTAGTCCTGCAAGTCTTTAGACAACCGTGTTGTTGCTATTATTACATACTAAAGACAATTGCAAACATCAATTGGGGGGGGGGGGGGGGGGTGTTGTGGGTTAGGCCGCCCCCGCAAAGGGTTGCTAGTATGAACCGTTAAGGATTGTCCAAAATTAAAAAATACGCAGTTACTGGAGTGCTACTGTAACTGGGGCTTGACCCTTAAGTCACTTGACCCCAGTTATCCTTTAACTTAAACATACTATCAGTTGCACAGACAATGCATATCCCTAATCTTTTCTCTTACCACATGATCACGATTGTATTCTCACGAACTGACCGGTTTCTTTATCATGTGGATTATTCTGATCTGACCCATGATTTTGTGTGGGTGTGTGTGCGCACGCGCGTGTGAAGTTGTCAACATAATCTTAATATCTGATGTCTATCAAAACACTATCAGGGAAATCACGGCTGAAGTTTGAGACGAAGTCGTATCAGGAAATGGTTGTTGCCCCAATGAAGCAAATGTGTGAAGCTAATCAGCAAGCAATCCGGTACAAGTCCAAGTTTCTCAAACAAACGCAGCGTTCAAAGGCACTTGAAGAAACTCTCGGGGTGATGAGCCAGAAACTGCGGGAGACCACGGAAGAAAACAGGATCGTGAGGCTTAGAACCAAAACCCAGCACGAAGAGAACAAAGAGGAGGTAATACTCCAAAGCGATACCTAAGTTGTGACAAGTGATTTGGCACATGGTTCAGCATTCTTTAATTAAATGAAAAAAGTTGTTAATACTTATAGGCTAAATACAAACATAAACATCATCGCGAGTGGTTGGTGCATAATGGGAAGGTTTTAATTTGTTATTTTGTTTGCCTAGATGGATTACCAAGATAGGTTTTTCAAGGAGCAAATTGACAAACACAAACATAATCGTGAGTGGTAGGTGCATAATGGGAAGGTTTTAATTTGTTATTTTGTTTGCCTAGATGGATTACCAAGATAGGTTTTTCAAGGAGCAAATTGACAAATTCCACAAGGCAACCGAGGAGAAAGAAAGGGTCTTCGAGAAGCTGTTGCAGGAGCAGCGCGCTAAGGCAAAACAGTTTGAGTTGAGCTCTGGAACCGATGAAGACCGCAGGCTCAGGTAGTCTCTGGCATCTGCCACGTGTGATCAATGCCAAATGCTAAATAGTTACCTCTGTTCTGAATTGGTGTTTGTCTGCTTGGGAGCCCATATTTAGTGTCTTAGAGGCTAGTGTTTCTTATTATCATTATTGTTTTTCCTTAACAGGAAGGAAGAGAGTACAAGGTTCATCGATGGCCAGGCGAAGGGGGTCGAAGAGTTCGAGTCGCAGCGGGCGAAGCTGGTAGAAGCACACAAGTCGAAGTGGGCTGATCTTCGGCGCAGCTTTCTAGCAGAGGAAGTCAAGCTTGAGGAGGAGTTTGATGCTGCCCTTACCCGGTTGATGATCGTCTGTGCTTCTACTACATTTCAGGATTCCAGCAGCAGCTCTTGAACCCCCTCCTCCCTTCCCCCCCCCCCTCCCAAAAAAAAAGAACAAGGGTGGGATAGAAATCTGACTCAACAGATAGAGAAATCTGACTCCATAGATCCAACTCATCCGCTTCTGCGAAGTTGGGATATCTGACGATAGAGAATCGTTACGCCATTTGCTTCGTCTACAGCAGGAAAGTAGATATTCCCATTGATGTAACAACCAAAAAGAGTCACGGAAATACAATGTACATAGAGATACAAAGTACTAGATTTTGATGCCAATTTCAATACAAGATTCAACTCTCGGCTTTGGTTTGCCGCCGTCGTCCATGATTGCCTCCATTGTTTGTTTGCTTAGTTGGTGCAGTTTCAATGGCTTAATCTTTGGAAATGAAAGGCGGTCGTGATGTGCCCCCTGCCCGCTCCTGGTTTGTGTATTTGCCCGCTCTCGTTTCCACTGCGCACAACAGCCGGTTCTACTGATCCTAATCCGGTTGCTGATTAGCCTGCTTATTGTTAATACCTGATTGAATTGGTGTGCTGTCAGTGTGTCATATCAGTGTTTGCTGTTCTTGTGGAATAAGCTCAACAGTGTTTGCTGTTCAGAGGCTTTGCAAGATCTAACCTGTTCAGTTAATATCTTGGTAGTGACTGGAATTTTTCATGAATTATTAGTGTTTTATGCTGTGGTAGTGTAATTATGATAAGTGATAAAGGAGATTATTGCTGCTAAATTTCCTGCTGACTTTATTATTACGAGCACAACTCCTTGGGAAAACATCGATCATCGCATACTTCTGTACAACGGAGAGAGGCGGCGCGACTACAGCTGAGCCAGCTGCTGCACGTTGATCGGGTAGACGTCGGAGGGCGGTCCGGTGAACGCCCGCTGCCCGAGGATCAGGTTCACGGCCTGCGTCGGATGGAACGCGTCCCAGAAGACGTGCTGGTCCCTGTCCGCGCACGGGATGAGCAGCGGGAGGCAGGTGATCTGCCCCTGGTTCCTCCCCAGCCCGCAGCACCCGCTGTCAATCACCGAGAAACCTGCGACGAACAAGCTCCCTGGTTGTTGGATCCATACCACACATGCCTCGTATATTCTGTTACTAAAATCTTTGATTTTTTGAATAAGTCGTATTTTAATTGCGAAACTTTTTTCTATATTTTGATCAGGCATGATTTTTCAAAAAATTAAATCATGACAATTTACGCAGGTTTCGATTCCGTCTTTACATATATATATATATATATATATATATATATATATATATATATATATATATAGGTGTGTGGTGCGTGCGGCGTTGTACCGCAACCGCCTGATGCATTGTTGCGGTGCGTGCGATGCACGCAGCGGTGCATCAAACGGCTGCGGTGCAACACCACACGCACCTCACGCCGCATTTTATCATTCATATATATATATATATATATATATATATATATATATATATATATATATATATATATATATATATATATATATATATATATATATATATATATATATATGACTTCTCTTCTAGCTGATTTTTTTACGTTGTTTACGTACAATGGTGAGACCTACCGTAGGCTGAGGGGTTGTTGAGGATATCCCCGAGGGCGGCGTACGTGTTCCCATAGACGAACACCGCGCCAGGGTGGTTGGTGTTCAGCTGCTCGACGAGCGAGCGCAGCCCTCGGTTGAAGAACCCGACCATCACGTTCACCTGGTCGACGCACCGGCCTGGCGGGGCCTGGCCGGTCGCGCGCTGGCTGGGGATGCAGCCGAGCGGGCCAACTCCCGCCAGGACGAATTTCCGTAGGCCGATGCTGTACAGCGCCTGCGAGGACGAGCAGGTTTGAGGGATGGATACAGCAATGAAATGGTGGTGATGATGATGGTTGTTACGAGTATTTGTCTGGTGTAGTGGTTGAGGAGGAGGTTGGCGAAGTCCTGGGTGTTGTAGTTGAAGCTGGAGTTGTAGAGGGAGGGGAGGAGGTAGTTGTCGATGTAGTCGTTGCTCCCAAAGACCATCACCACAATGGACTTGGCCAGGTACTGGCTCAGTGCGATCCCGCCACCCAACACGCCCCGCAACTCGTTCAGGTTGCTTTCGAAGTTGAGCACCTGCTGGTTCAGTGTGAACCGCTCTCCCTGCCATTCAAACATTGCATCAAAACTATAAGGGATGGGCCACAACTTGGCCACAAAGTTAACAAGTTTCAAGAAGAGTGTCTTTTTTTTTTTCCGGCAAGGATCGAAAGAGATGCCGAAAAACCAGATATTTTGAGATATTTCATGATGTTTTGCTGCTGAAGGCGACGATGATAGTGCTGACAGTAGTGCCGAAGATGCCTGCTGTGTGCCGATCGACGTGGGCTTCCACTAGTTTTTTAAATTTATTAGAGATATTCACGATATATTCTATTTTGAGAGAAAAAAAAACCGGTATAGATCGCGATTTAGTAACTTGTTTTGGGTGAGCATAGTGCTGTTAATGGGCTCGGGCCAAAACTACTGGGCCGGGTTCAATTTGGACCTAGTTTGGATAGAGTTAACTTGGGCTTTGGATCGGGCTGGGCTTGAATATTCAATCTCGACTGTGTTATGAGCTGGGTAATGACAACCACTAACCCGAACGGAAGGGCCCGGAATATTTTATTTTAAATTCTTATATACAAATCTAATTTTTTTTTAAAAAAGCCCATGTTACAAATATCAATGCCTCTTACAGATATCAATGCCTCGAACTTTAGGAGCATTATTTCACATTTATATATCGTAATCAATGCTATTTTCTACTTTTATTGTATGATCAAGAGTAGAAAAAAAGATTTAGAAATATACCGTGCTAGAAATACGGTATTAATTTGGGCCGGATTTGAGCTTGGACTTTGAAAAAAATTTCGGGTTGGGTTTGGACGAAGCCCGAGAATTTTAATTTGGGCCCGGACCGGTATGGACACACTCATAAGTAGGGCTGGCAATTTCGGACCCGACACGAAATTAGTGGGTCTGGGTAAGGGCTAAACGGGTTCGGTCGTAAACGGGTCGACACGATAGACCAATTTAATAAACGGGATCGGGTCCGGGTTTAGGGTCTGGACACGGTAGACCCGGGAAGACCCGTTTAAAATTCAATGGGTCGTGTCGGGTCTACCCGCAATCCGATACTGTAATATACAGTACCAGTGGGTCTATCGGGTCAGGTCAGGTCGAGTCGGATTGGGTCGGATCGGGTCAACTGAATAGACCCGTGTGGTAAACGGGTCTTATCGGGTCTACCTGTTTATTAGCAGGTCGGGTACGGGTTTAGGATCTAGGCACGATTAGTTAAACGGGTCAGGTCTGGGTCTAGGGGTTTTGGACACGACCCGAAACTAGACACGACACGAACCCGACACGACACGACGGTTGACACCCCTACTCATAAGTTTAAACCGGGCCTAGGCATGGGGTGGCCCGACCTGAACTCAGGCCATTAACAGCCCTAGGTGAGCTGTGGACTTGGGCCAATGAAATGTGAATAATGTTTAATAGGCCCGGTCCTAGCCCAACCTGATGATATAGATGAGGCCTTAATTTGGGCCAATTGCCACCCTTCAATCCAAACACCTATAAATGGGCCAACAAGAGAGAAGAAGACGGAGAAATACAAGGAATTGGCCGGACTCATCGAGGATGCCGGCAGCTGCCGAGGCGTAGTTAACTCCACCGAGCAATCCTGTTCCGTTGAGGCCGGGGCTCGAGTACGGTGGGACGTATGGGAGCCCCAAGAGGTCACCTGTAGAGATCAAACTATGTGATTACGATGAGAGACTGAAAGATTTTGATGCATAATTGCAGGCCCATATCAGTTTATTGACAAGCCTGCTCAGTCAGCCTATTGGGCCTGATTACTGTTTGGGCCGAGCCCAATTGCATCATGGCTAACAGGGCTAGTAGGGACTTACACAAGACATCTACTATGGTTTTGCCATTGCAGAACCTCCCAGTGGGGCCCTGGTAGAAGTCAATCCCATAAGGGTAGAAGCTGGCCTTGGCAAGGGAGCTCAGGTAGTTGTTGTTCCCATCATCAACCAATGAGTCCCCAAACACAAACATGGCCGGGACCTGCGGGGCCGCGAGGCCTCCGGCCGAGCACTGGAGGAGCGCGAGGCTGGCGGCGATGAACCAGTCGGAGAGCCGGCGGGCGGAGTAGCGAGCGCTCGCACGACCCATTTTGCGAGGCGGTACCGGACTAATTAATGGTACTATATCATGTACTGCATTGTTGTGTGGTGCATATATAGAACTGGTGGAGGTGAGGATAAGGGTCAGGGAGGAGCTATCCTCCTCATAAACGGCTAGGCAGCAGGCAGGCAGGCAAGGAAGCCATGAGGCTCTCTTGTTCTTTTGCTACACCTTTTCCCCCCATTCTTGGTGGTTTTCTCAACGGATTCTTGCTTTTATGACGTCATCTTTTCTTGGGGTGCTGCCAATTGTGAGTTGCAACTGATAAGAACTGAAGAGAGGCAAGTATATGATGTGTGTATGTGTTATGATTACTTACCGATCTCGCGATCGTATTTTTATTGGATTAATTGGTGATTAATTCTTGACAGAACAAATCTTAAACGCACATAACATGGGGATATCCCTGTTAATGTTAGGGTCCTGATCATCTTTTTCAGTAACCTGAAAATACCCTCATCTGCACTTCTTTCATCTTCTTTGAGCGCGAGCAGTGATGGTGGTCTCCGACACGAGCAGCAGAGATGGCGGCGATGACGGCAACGGGTGCGATCTTGAGTTAGAGCTGCTCGGGCGGCGACTAGTAACGGAGACGAGAAGGAACGAGGGATGGAGGAGTTTGGTTAGGTTTAGGATTCCGACGTCTAGGGTTCTTCCCATGGCCTTATTAGGTTTGGTTCAGTAGCGGCGAGTAGCACCCGGTGGCGAGAAGCTTCCCATGGCCACAATGGGAAGTGTAAGAATGCAACACTTCTTTCCTTGCTTTTGTTTTTTTGACATAGGATCCATATATATATATATATATATATATATATATATATGTGTGTGTGTGTGTGTGTGTGTGTGTGTGTGTGTGTGTGTGTGTGTGTGTGTGTGTGTGTGTGTGTGTGTGTGTGTGTGTGTGTGTGTGTGTGTGTGTGTGTGTGTGTGTGTGTGTGTGTGTGTGTGTGTGTGTGTGTGTGTGTGTGTGTGTGTGTGTGTGTGTGTGTGTGTGTGTGTGTGTGTGTGTGTGTGTGAGAGAGAGAGAGAGAGAGAGAGAGAGAGAGAGGGAGAGAGAGAGAGAGAGAGAGAGAGAGAGAGAGAGAGAGAGAGAGAGAGAGAGAGAGAGAGAGAGAGAGAGAGAGAGAGAGAGAATGTATTATCTATACAAGTTAGAGAGAATCGGGTTTCGGGTTTTGGATATGGGTATTGAGGTATCCATACCCATACCCATATCTGATAGTTAATCAGGTAGAGTTCCTATACTCATACCTTACCCAAGATTTGTAAAAAGTATTAAGGTATCCATACCCCTAAGGGTAGAGTTCCTATACCTATAGCCTACAAGGAAGAGTTTCTATACCCATACCAACCCAAACATTGTACAACTCATACCCAAGTCTTGTAAAAAACTTGTACAACCCATACCAATACCTGAAATACATTTGTACCCATACTCGTACCGAATGTTTCGGGTCAGGGTCGGGTCACAAGTTAGAGGGGCAATTGGGTTTCGGGTATGGTATTGGGTATCCATAACTATATCCGAAAGTTAATCGGGTAGAGTTCTATGCCCATACTCTACCCAAATATTTCCCTTGATGTTGTTTTAAAACATAGGATTGAGAAGGGTAAAATAGGAAACAAAATGTAGGATGGAAGTAAGAATTGGTTAGTGGGATTGTTCTTTCCATTAAAGTTCTTGTTTTTTTAATTGATTAGTGGCAAAGCAGAGAAGGGCAAAATAGAAAAAAAAAAAGTAGGATGGAAGGAAGAATTGATTAGTGGGATTGCTATTCCCATAATAGTCCTTGGTTTTTTAAATGGATAAATAAGACTCAATTGATTAGTGGCAAAAGGGTAATATTCTTGGATGGTATTTGTGATTTGTATAGGGATAAAACGTGAAAGTCAAAAATGATATATTACGGTTTTTGTCCTTGTGTTTGTTTTTATGACATAGGATTCAAAATACTAGATAAGGATTAATAATATAAGGTGAAGGGTAGAATGGAAACTCAGCCAAAAAGATGAAAGGATTTAAGGACCCATAACTACAGATCTAGGGGGTACTGTGCATCCTTGTCTCTTCTTCACCGAAAGGTGATGAGTGGAGACTTATTCATCCAAAGGACTTTCAACTGAATTTGGTGGCATCCAATGCTGCGCCGTTCAAAGCCAAGCAGTGCAGCAGCTGTATCCAAATGGAAAAATCCCATCATTTAGATATGGAAATAGCTTGACATAAGTCCTTTTTGAGAGATGGCTTTTAGTTGCAGGGCTCATTAATTTCAAAATATAGCTCAAGTCCCTCCCGACAAATGTATATCCTTTCTGAAGTCGAATGTATACATTTTTTGAAGACGAATATATATTTGTAGGGACCTTAGCTAATACAACAAATTATGATGTCGTGCCGCTAATATTGCAAAATAGTTAAGGATCTATACCTAATTTGATGTTTAAATATCATCTATTTATATTTTTTTAGTAAATTGTAAATATCTCATTCAAATACTTCGTTTATAAATTGCGACAGATCAGTAGTGGGAAAATTAGGATAAGCGGCCAAAAGTCGACTGACAGTTGAGAGGAATTGAAGAAGTCACGAATCCCATGCCCTCTTAAAATCGGAATTTGAAAACACGAAAACTCCATCCTTGATAATTTATCTCATGGCGGTGCTTAGACCAGGTTAATTAAGTTGTAGGCTCCGGCGCTATGGAACAGTTCTCATTTAGATGAAGAGCACTAGAACTCATAATTTCCGATATGAAGTGTGAAGAACCAAGACTATCGGATATTTACCCGTCGCCTCACAAATCCGACTTGTAAAGGAAGGTCCAAGGCGGGATATATAAGCAGCTCATCATCTGCTTCCATTACCGATATGGGACCAACCCGTGTGAGGCATGACCATCTCAACACCCCCCCTCACGCGGGACACGCATGGCAAGGGCACAATCTAGAGAAGCCTTTGGAGCGGGTGATGAGCTGCTTATATATCCACCTTGAGTCTCCCTTTACAAGCCGGTTTTGTGAGGTGGCAGATATCCAAGGATTTGAATTCTTCACATGTTATTAGAGCCAGAACCGCTTCGGAAGCTCCTCCCGATTGTGCTCTTGCCACGTATGTCCCATGTGAGGGAAGGTGTTGAAATGGTCATGCCTGACATGGGTTCGTCGCACATCAGTAATGAGAGCGGGTGATAGACCTTTTATCCTAGACTGGTATATAAATGACCCATCACCCACTCCCAATAACGATGTGGGACTAAACCGTGCGAGACATATATAAAGTATGACCAATGAACCTAGGCTCAAATGCCCTTCGAACAAGTCCCAAAACTGCTGAAGTTGAAACATCGATCTGAAAGGGTCACAGTACTCAGCACCATGCTTACCACATTTGCACTCACCACATTGCCGACAGTGACGACAACTCAGCAAGTCGTCAGTCGTCCTTCGTCACTGCTTCAGTGGTTTCTAATCACTTTTGATGGGTTATTCTCCATCGACCCCTTCGTCAATGCAACAGGAGCCTAGCCGATTTCCACCATTGCTGTCATCTGTCATCTTTTCCATCTTCGCCGAAGTTGAAGCCAGCAAAGTCTTGCTTGTGATCGATCGAAAGACCCGGTGGCCGAGATGGAACGGAGCTAGCTAGAGATAATAAAGTCCGGCCGAGAACATTAAAGGTGTTGGCATGGGAATCTCATCATTATCGTAGCAAGTGTCTTGTGGTGCATTTTGACAATGCCGGCCAATGGAAGTTCAATTCCTCTAGTTTGGTGTGGTGTGGATAAGGATCAAACATGTCGAGAGAGGACTGCGGTGGGGGCCACTAGAGAGATGCTTTCGGAACGGGTCCATGTTTGATACTATGTGACAACGTGAGTTTCAAAAGACCGACCTTATAGAGAGAGAGAGCACAGCAAGTATATAAAGACGATGATCTATGCTTCCATTATCAATGTGGGACTAATCGTTCATATATAAATCGAGATTGACGGATTTTTCGGAATCCCCAAAAACCAGGATACTCCGTGCAATATATTGCAAAATATCATTTTTTTTTTGTGGCGGTGGCATCGCTCCTAGTGAGCTTCATCCAGGGCTCGATACCCGTACTCAGTTCAATATAGCGCTGCCACTTGTTGTGCGGCAATTCCTAGGTACCAGACTGTTAGGTGGGCCCTTTTCCGAGCTTGGTGTGGCACGTTCGTTCGTCCGGCGATTCAGTCTGGGGCCAAGTGGGCCCTTTCCGAGCGCGGTGTGGTGCTCTCCTACATGTTTGTGGTGTAGTTTGCCTGTGGCAATGTAGAGACCTAACTAGGGCCCCACTATATACCCAAGGAAAAGGCAAAAAAAAGAAAAACACAATGTATGTGGATGGATATATATGTTTTATTTCAGTGGGAGGAAAAAAAAAATATATAGTTAACAATATTTTATAAAATATATCAATTTTTAGTCCCTTGAATATAGATTACCATATCTTGTCAATTAATAAGAATCGACTCTCTCCTGACAATCCTCTAGAGACTATTGTTTAAAAAAATTATATATATATATATATATATATATATATATATATATATATATATATATATATATATATATATATATATATATATATATATATATATATATATATATATATATATATATATATATATATATTTATATATTTATATTGTAAAGACCTTAGAAGTACTATAGTAAAAAAGAAAGAAAGAAGAGCAGTTCTACAGGAGGTAGATGCCCTTAGAAGATGGAAAAGCAATGCAACATTACCTAACAGTGTCAGACCACATGATAGTGGGTTAAGTAGACTCTCATTTCAACTGAAAGAACCCTTGTCAACATGACAACATGGGCCAAGTGGGACATTGTTGGCCATACAGACCGATCCTTTGACAAATGGCTACAGGTTGCTTGCAGTGCTCCAATCTCAGTGGTTCCCCAATTTGGAACCTGAAGCTTCGATCAGCAACTGCGTCTAATGTGCAGCAGTTGTTCTTCAGGATTTGATTGATATTCTTTCCTTCGTCTCGGTCAGTACGTGATGCCCCCGATAAGGCTAGTTGGAGATGGAGTTCTACAGGTATGTTCACAGTTTAGTCTTTCTACAGTTTCATTAATGGGAGGCTAATTTGTCCGACCTATCGCTTCAGCACTTTGGAAAGGCTAGCGCACCTTGAAAGTCCAGGATTTTTATGCAGTTAGTGCTTCGTAACAAAGTCCTCACTTGATGCAATCCGAAGAAAAAGCACCCTGACCTTATGGATTTATGTAGTGCATGTGCTTTGTGGGCTTCCTAAGGAGAATGCCAACCACCTTTTTTTTCACTGTCCATTCAACAATTGCATGTGGAGCTCTTTAATTAAGGGATAAACTCTCAATCTGAAGAAGATCGTCGATGATGCACTCCTTGTGAGCTAAGTGGAGGAAGAGGATCCTAAGACAATTTGGCAATCATGGGATGTCATAGTTATTGCACTGTACCGGGCCATTTAGAAGGAGAGAAACCACCAAATGTTTAGGGGTTGCGATTAGTTGCAAGTTAGGTGCATGCTTGAAGACTTGAAGATTGCACTTTGTAATCTTTTTTATTTAGGGTCCTTTGGACACTTTTTGATATGTATCCCTTCTTTTTTCCATTCAATAACTGGAACTGGCGTTGGGGTGCTGTTGAAGAGAGGCAATCGTAGCAGAGTCATTGCCTATGATGATCATGCCATCCACGTACATCATGGGAATCGCCCGGCTCTGAGATAAGGAACGCTCAAATAGAGAGTGGTCCTGCGAGCTCTCAACAAAACCTGCTGCGGTGACTGCCTACCTGAAGCTCTCAAACCAAGCACGGAAGGACCTGCTTGAGCTCATAAATGACTCGGCAAAGATGACATGTGGTGAGGAGTAATGTGCAAACCATGAGGAGGCTGCATGTAGACAATCTCTGAAAGATCATCGTAAAGAAAGGCATTCTTCATGTCCATTTGTAGAAGAGATTAACAGTGAACAACTGTAATAGCTAGGAGGGTACTGACCATAGTCATTTGAGGTATGGGCGTAAAGGTCTCCTCGTAGTAGATCTCGTGCTCCTGAGTAAAGCCACAGGCCACCAAATGAGCCTTGCATTGTGTCACTCAATAGATCCATCAGGCTGTCGCTTGACCTTATAGACCCATTTGCACTAAGATGCTCAACATGGAATGGGACAACATCCCAAGTCGAGTATGCTCGAAGGCCTAGAACTCCTTCGCCATAGCCTTCCACCATTGAGGGGAGTGTACGGCCTCACAGCAGGATCGTGGCTCATATGAAGTGTAGTAAGAAAGACGGGGAACTAGGGCGATTAGGAGGCCGGTGATAGTAGCAACGCCAAAGCAGTCATGCGGCTTAGAAGCAAAGGCAAAGTGGTTAGGTGGGCGGTGTTCACATTGAGGGTAGTGGGGTGGCAGATGTAGATCCTCGATCGGCGGAGACATGATAGGCATAATAGGTTGAATACTAAAGATGTCAAGAGCACTAGGAGTACTAGATGAACCAAACTCCATCTGAGAAGAGGACAACAAAGGAGCAAGAATGTGTTGACGAGTGTAGACCTGAGAAAGAGGGGTGACAACTTGACAACGAGAGAACATCACGAAAGAAGAAGAGGGATCACCGAAAGAGTCCCCAAAATTAGGGAGAGTGTCATAGGTGGGTGGAAAAAAAGTGGACAAGGCTCAAGAATTGGATACAAAGTGGAAGGAGTCTTTACAAAGATGAGGTCCTGAGAAGGAGGGAGTAGTAAGGGACTTGATCGATAAAGGAGATTGTTCTAGAAATACGAAGACGATAAGTCAAGGTATCATAGCAACAATACCCCTTGTGCTCGGCACTGATTTCCAATAAAACATACTTGATTAATTACCCTTTCTGATAGCTTCGTACGCTCATAGGTTGAAGGACAAAATAGGTACACCCAAAGATCGAAGCAGACTGTCATCAAGAGAAGAGGAGAAAAGACACTCGTGAGGTGACACACCACCCTGGAGAATAAACGAATGGGTAATGTTGATGAGGTTAACTGAGGTCAAGGCAGTCTCAGTCCAGAAGATGCAAGGAACAAAGGCAGAGAGAAGAAGAGCACGCATAGTCTTAGGTTATGGTTGTGCTTCTTCTCGGGTACTCCGTTCGATCTGCTCATCAGTAAAAGGATATGCATGCTGGAAGAGGGTCCCATAGGACTAAAGAAGTGTCTGCATAACAGTGGAGATGTATTCAAGGGCATAATCAGAGCAAACGATTTGAATGTGATAACCAAACTATGCACAGCCCATTGAAGAAAAAGTCTGGTAGACCTCAAGAATCTCAGAGCAGTGTTGGAGGAGGTAAACCCATGTGTACCTACTAAATCCATCCAATAAAAAATAGTAGTGAAAGCCACACAACAAAGGAAGAGAAGCCAAACCCAAGATATTAGAGAGTACCTAGTCAAATGGACTATTACTGTGAGTAAGACTATAAGAAAAGCAAAGAGTTGCATGCTTGGCAAGCTTGCAACCTGAACAAATTAACTAAAAGAGTAGAGAAAGAACCTTGACCGAGAGCTCCAGACTGAAGGAGATGCAGAAGCCTAGGATCAGAAATATCGTTCAATTGTCGATGCCATAGATTGACGTAAGAAGTGAGCATCACATAACCCAGAAAGAGTAGGAGTGAAAAGGTGAAGGTCCTCAAGGTGGTACAAGCTGCATGCCCTGCGACCCAAATCAACCATCCGACCAGTAAGCGGATCCTGTAGAACACAAAAAGAGGAGTCAAATGTAACTTTGCATACAGAATCACACATGCTACTAATAGAAATAAGGTTTATGCGAAGTTGAGGAGCATGAAGTGCAAAGGGAAGAGAGTCGTCTTATAGCATCCAAGGGAAGAGATTGCACAAATGCAAAGGATCACAAGGAGGTCTGATGCCACTGAAGGATCACATCGACTATGAAGGATCGTAGTGTGATCACAAGGTCTGATCGATCGGACATTCGAGGCAGACGACACGTAGCTACGACTATCGGAGAGGAGGGGTCGCGAGACCAGTCCCGCTCTGATACCATTTTGCCAATAACTCAGAGAGAGAGAGAGAGAGAGAGAGAGAGAGAAGAAGAAGAAGAAGAGAAAGAAGCTAGGGTTTTAGGGAGAAGGAATCGTTTCTCATTAGGGCCTATGGGCCAACATATATAGTGTTCTCATGTGAGGCTTATATATAGAGGAATGATATATGCACTAGGTTATACATATGACTAACTGAATCCATCACATGAGGGCCCCGGATTGTTTGTCGAAGCCCATACTCAATTGTTCATGCGGCTTTGTTTGGAAAACCGCTCAACTCGGATTGTTTTTGTTTGAGTCTGTGAAGAACTTGTATTTGAAATTACCAATAGACCCTACAGTCTTGTGTTCTTAATTTATAGGGTAATTCTATGTACAACCCATGTTTCACCTAAGGCATCCCCCATCTAAAGGTAACATAGGTTTTTTTCCAAAGTCAAGCCTCCTCTTCTTCATCCTCTGTTGTTCCCATGCAGATTGTCGCCCGCCTTGACCCAATCTAACCCATAGTAGCTACTTCCTTCCTCCCCCTCCTCATCATCTTTTTCTTCATACTCCTTCCTCCTTCTTCCACCTCACCTTTATTCTTCATCCTTTTCATATTTCACTTCTTCTTCCTCCTCTTTCCCTTATTTATCCTCCTCTTTTCCTTCTCCCTCCTCCTCCTAGAAAAAATGACATGCAGCCATTCCAAGCCGAGTACACCTACCATGCATTTGGCCATGGAGGTCGGATGCATCTATAGCACATTCGGCAGGAGGATGAGGAGGCAAAGAGGAGGAAGATGAAGAAG
Organism: Chamaelirium japonicum; assembly: GCA_947650365.1. NCBI lineage: Eukaryota > Viridiplantae > Streptophyta > Magnoliopsida > Liliales > Melanthiaceae > Chamaelirium > Chamaelirium japonicum. The sequence continues at coordinate 32,516,596 of OX393556.1, forward strand.
GGGAAGAGTTAAACTTGGTGATGTCCCAAGTTGTTAAAGTTGGCCCACCTCCTGATTATCCTCACACCTGAGCGTGCTCCACTTGCACCCTTGTTCTTCACAGAACACCGTACGTGATCCGCCGCCCTCTTGGTTACCTTCATGATCATGGAAGTTTCTACCATCATCCGTCGATGATCCCGGCGTAAACCATGACCCTTGATTCGCTCTCCGATGCTGCCCGGGCCCATCGTTCCCAAGCTATTTTCCTTCGACCAATACTTAAACATCTTCCACACCTTGTTGCACCACGGGTGAGCCCGCGGCTGCGTTTGTTGCTACCACAATTGTCGTCATCTTTTTCCTGTCATCCATCAATAGCCATCGCACCCTGCTAGACCGCAGGTATGCCGCGGCTGTACCTACCGCGACCGCGTCTGTCAGTGCACACATCGCTCGTCGGCGATTTGCACCGGTGCCTGTCAGCACCTTCACCAGTCACTTGTTGGTAACCAACATTAGCTCCCTCGTTAGTGACTGAATACGATATCATCGATGATTCCTTATGCCATCGAGGTGCTCCCTCTCGATCCGGCGCCCACACATGCTGTGCCATCATGACTTGCTGTCGCGATCCGTCAAGCCGGGGAGAAGGTGACTAGATCACACTCTCCTCTTGGCTACACCTCCAATGTCTCGAACCGTCCCAAGGGAGGAGGTGCTTGACCGCAACCTCTCCCTCGAAGACTCCTCTGAAGACCCGAACAACCCGGAGAGCACTGGATTGTGCCTCTTCCCATCATGTCCTTTGCTTAGGGCGCCGACCGTCGTTGCAACAAGCCTCCCGGGAGGGGGGAGGTGATATACTGCAACCTCACCCCGGGACTCCGACATCCTTCTTGGGCACCGCTCTCGGGTCCTCCATCGCACCTCGTGCCGCACATGTGTCTCGGACCCCTTTCTCGGTCTACCTTGTTCTACGCCATCGAACTAGAGTCCCCTGGATCACTAGTAAGAAGCTCTGATATCATGCTTGCTGACTTCGGTCAGGCATACCATCAGAAACCTGGCGTGCACCTGAACACCCTGTAACAGTAGCTGGATCTGCACCAGACCCCCCTGCACTTGTAGCCCGCACTTGGTGAGCATCTGGAATTTGTTGAACTGCCATAACCCCACAACCCTTGTGGACACCACCAACAACCATAAGACGTACGCCTGAGTGGACTGCACATCCAGCAACTGCAGTGTTACACAAGTCAGGCATACCTTCGAACACCTTAGCAGCACCAATAGGAACTGCATTGTCATTGCTGTTACCATTACCCTTCCCTACCAAATCCTTGGAACGGGGGCTGTGAGGAGAGTACTGCAAGGGCGGGAAATCCTCCAAATCTCCCCCAACCAATCTCGGGCCCACCTCAGTAAGATCACCAACTGCATCTCTAGATTCTGATAGCACTGTTGCCCGTGCAATGGGGAAGGAGCTGGCAGCCGACCCAATAGATCCCGATCTGAAACCCAATGGATTCTGATAGCACTGTTGTCCGTGCAATGGGTTAGGGCTGTGGGCAATGCCTGGGATGTTCCCTTGCAATCTTGCGCTTTGTCTTTTGATGAATGCAAGCTCAAGTACATTGAACCGACAGTGATAGATGGCAAGAAAATAGCGATATGCCCATAGGTAGAAATTGCAAAAACAGAAAGTTATTGGGCTGATTCGCTAGTGGGATTTGTATTGGGGAAAAGGCCTTTTTTCCCCCATCTTAAAGCCATGGTGATGAGGCTTTGGAAGTCAAAGGGGGTAATGGAGATGTTTTTCTGAGAGAACGGGATTTTCCTGTTTAAGTTTGCGGAAGTGGAAGACTATGTTAAAATTTTAGCCTGAGGGCCATGGCACTTTCAAGGACGACCTTTGGTCCTTAAAAAGTGGACAAGTGATATCAAATATGATAGGGCAATGATTTCTCGCATCCCTGTGTGGGTCAGATTTCCTAATCTTCCGGACAAATTATGGTCTTTTGATGCACTCAGTAGGATGGGGAGTGTGTTGGGCATCCCAATGGGAATGGATGCTCCCACGACTGCAGCGGTAGCTCATAAAGAAGAGGGAAGGATGAACTATGTAAGAATTTGCGTAGAAATCAATATTGAGGATGCACTCCGGAATGAAGTGGAGGCTCACAACGATGCAGGTACCGTTTTATCCATGCAAGCCGTTACGTATGATTGGAAGCCTATTCGGTGTAGAGCTTGCCAATCGTTTGACCATCATGAGGATGTTTGTTTGGCCCATCCCAAGATTGCCTCCAGTTGGAAAAAGAAAGGGGTTCCAGCCATGCCACATCGGAAGCATTGGGTGCCAACTGGGAATACTGTGCGGTATTGTGAGGTAGGGGCAACTTCTGAAGTTCCGTCAGTTTCCTTGCATGATCCATTGACCTCTAATCCATGGATAAGTGTGGGTTCTAAGCGTAAAGACAAGGGTCCAGCGATACCCATAATTGCTAGAAGGGAGAGTGGTTCTCGGTATGATGTGTTGGGATCTAGGGCAGATGATGAAGATGTTATTGTGAGTGATATTGGAGCTGTAGCCGTTGTTATTTCTGATACCCAGGCTGTGACTGATGCTAGCACAGCTAAGGCTAGTGCTTTAGCTGATGTTACATTGTCTGTGGGAGATTCGGTGGATGAGGTAGTTCATAGTGGTGCCGATGATGCTGCAAATGCTATCAATGCTGAATGTTTTGCAGCTGTAGCAGAGGTGGAAGATGCTGTAACGCCTGAAAGTGCGAGAGCTGGTGGCTGTGCTGCAGCTGGTGTTATGCTAGCAGTGTCTGGTGTTACACGAGGGGATCCTGTTACGCTTAAGGCTGATGCTAGGAACCATGAGGACGATGTTACACGAGGAGTTACTGATGTAACGTTCTCTGGAGGCACTGTAGTTGCTGGTGTTACACCTGCTAGTGCTCCTACTGCTGAAGCTAACGTAACAATGGCAGAGACTGCTGTTATGCTAGCGACTGGCACTGTTACACCAGGGATTGCACGGATTGCAAGCACTGTTATGCTAGAGAATGTAGGGGCTGCTTCCCGAGCTTAGAGTACAGCCAGTGAGGGGGAGAGACCGATCGTTGTTGCTCTCACTAGTGGGAGTGGGGTCTTAATTAGTTGGAGGCGCTAAGAAGCATCCTGGTCGACGAAGCCAACGAGAAGGAAGTCCCAGCTTAACTAATCCGGCTCTACAACGGGCCCATCGGAAGGCCTTGGCGCAGGGTGCGGCGGGGTTATCTGGTGGCCAGTCGTCAGGTGTTTTGCAGGACCTTGTTGTTGAAGATGGGGAGATTCCAGATCGAGCGGAGGAAGCTAGCACTCCTCCAGATTATATTGATCAATACAAGAAGCTGCCCCCCCATCTTGCCAATCTTCCCGCTTTCCTCACCGTGCCAAACCCAGCGCTTGCTTCGACGTCCCGAGCCAAAGAATCTTGGCCTAAGGGCCAGTGTGACAGGGTTACAAGGAGTAGGGGGCCTAGCTAATGTGTTCAGGGGAGATTTTCTGACTATTGAAGGGGAGATTCTTCGATTGTTGAAGGGGAGTGATTGGGCTTGGCAGGGGAGTTACTTTGACAGTTGGAGGCCGAGGGTTTCATCTCTACTCCTATGCTTGGTTTGTCGAGGGACTGATGCGTATGTTCTTTTTGTGCTTTTGGTTTGAGCCCGGAAGCCTGCGGTAGCTACCCTGTTGGTCTACCTACTGTAGGGATCTGGGTTTTTTTGTTTCTACTTACTCACTCTGAGTAAGTCGTGGTCTGTAATCATTTTGCCTATTTATTAATTCATTTTTTACCTCTCAAAAAAAGAAGCTCTGATATCAATTTCTTGGTATCACCCCGAACCTTAGATCTGATACCAATTTATTGCGATCTGAGGCCCTCACGCAGTGGAACATGATGCACATAGAAACACCACGGTGAAGATAACTACCGACAAGACCAAGCAAATAGATAAACACAAATAAAACACCCAAAAAATTCTGGCAACAATCGATCAATGGCTTTACTAGTATGGGGAAAACCCGAGTACAAGTACACTTATTTCTAACCAATCCCTCATATACCCACAAAGAGATACCCCCCCCCCTAGAGGGAATAGATTCTGCAGACCTACACCTCGAAGACCACCGAAGAAAATCCTATCCGAGACCTTCCGGTCTCCAATGGGTTCTCTTCCCTCTTCCTTGATGATGGCTACCTTCTAAACTCTAACCCGGGTTGCTCTTGTACCTCTATGATACTCTAGGTTCGTCCTAGGACCTCCTATTTATAGCCATACGTACATTCGTATCCGACTTGGAGAAGGAATCCTATGAGAAAACGCAGGTCGAACCACCTCATCGGCACTGCCATACGAAGTCGTGCACACGACCTGAGGAGGTCATGCACAACCTTCCTGGTCGACTCCTGCACCCCTTGTGCTCTATACGTCTTCTGCCGTTTCTTCGTGCACCAACCTTGGATTTGTATGCTGCTTATTTAGAGCCACATCTTCAATAGAGAAGATTGCACCATCGAAAAATGGTCATCCTCGATCTCGTGAAGCACGAAGGTATAACCCATCTTTCTTAACCTAGAACAAACCTAGATCCTAGTTGGAGGAATGAAAACACCTTACAACATTTATATATCACTACTTCTATTATTCATTCGCTATTTAGATCCACCATTAAACTTTACATTATGATTCCAGCTTATCCCATAAGGTTTTTTTTTGAGTCTTGGCCATGACGATCCACCGCCTATGATACTCAATTATATTTAAGAAAAGACGAATTCTTTTTAAATAGTTGTTGCAAGCTCATTGATCTTGAACTAATATGTTGTCTCATAAGCCATGTCATTCTAATTTGCGACAACTTAATTTTTCTATTTATATTTTCAAACAATAAGTTTATGAACTTAAGTGGAATTTCTTTCAATAATAACCAGTATTCAATTCATTTCTTTCTCAAAAAAAAAAAATCAATTTATTTCCAAATGCTAGAACTATGTGGATGATGAAAAACACTAGAGCTTACCGACATCTTACCGACCGACAAAATTATGTAGATCCACTATCTGCAACAATAGGCACAACAAATAGAAATCAGTAGCTTCATGTAACCTCCCCAGGACTCTTGGTAGCCTATTGCTGCTTTAGAGATCCATCACTGAAGCTTAGCTTTGAAGTGCTTCTAATAGTCCTCTTGTCTTGAAGATTTTGATCTTAGATGGACTTCCAAAGCCTCATCTGTCTCCATTCTTTGTATCAAATGATGGGTTGGGTTCTTCCACATAGGCCTACACCTAATGGGATGGACAATGAAGAAGCTAGTGAGGAGGTTCTCCTGTAGCAAGTGGAATATGAGAAGGATGGTGATGATAGGTAATCTAGGCTTTATCATGTTGTAGGGTGGGGCAAAACTCCAATCAATGTGATCGAAGCTATGTCAATATTAGTACCGACAAGAAAGGACCCCCCACCGGCTTTCGATGTTTAATTAGGTTAAGCTTGAGCTCTGCATGAAGTTCCAAGTCCCACTCATATGCATTGCCATAATTGTATCCAAGGTTTAAAATACGGATACTGGTACCTGTATCGGTCAGTCCCGGATCGAGTCATACTGATGGTACGACTTGGTATCGGCCGGTATGGACCGAAATCGGTACCAACCTTTTTTTTTAAAAAAAATATCAAATTATCATAATAAATAGAAAAAAAAATAATTCAAAATTATATATAGATAAAAGGTCTGCTTTTGGAGCTTCAGCTTAAGGTTTAGGATGAAAATATTAAAAATAAAATTGGTATCTTGAATTTTTTATTAAATTTTTGATCCTAGATATCGATTTTTCACCCACCACACAAATGCCAGCACAATGACATGTATGTAGGTTATTAGTGCTGGCGGTTAGAGAAACATAAAAAAAACAAAATTATATGATTCTCGAATCGTACTGGTTGATACCTGTTTGATTCAGCTGATACATATAATGTAGGTATTGGCTAATACAGACGAAGTATCAGTTTTAGGGTTGATGTGGTATGACTTAGTATCGGCTGAGTTTTGAATCCATGATTGTATCATTTATTGGAAAATCATGTCATAGCACGCAAGCGCACGTGAGCGCGCGCGCGCACACACACACACACACAGAGAGAGAGAGAGAGAGAGAGAGAGAGAGAGAGAGAGAGAGAGAGAGAGAGAGAGAGAGAGAGAGAGAGAGAGAGAGAGAGAGAGAGAGAGAGAGAGAGAGAGAGAGAGAGAGAGAGAGAGAGAGAGAGGGGGTGAATTGATTAGTCATTTATATTTTGACAATTTTTTTCTAAAATTTGTGGGTTTGTGAGCATGCAAGAGATAAGTGAGGTCCAATCGACCAAATGTTAAGATTTTGGGTAGGGCGACTATTGTAAGCTTGGGAAATAACTTGCAACATCTTTAAATTTGCCTCAATGAAAAGAAACAAGAATACCTTACTAAGGGTTAATGGCTAAAGTAAGAAAGTCATGTAAAACAAGAAAAATGTGTGAATCAACGGGTTCTGTTTCTTTTTTTGAGAACCCCTCATAGAGGAGGGAGGGTTAGGCAGCCCCCGATAAATTTATTGAAATAAAAAATAAAGTTACAATATGATTACGGATAATTCGAGCAAATATCACTAAAAGACTCAACCCAAGTGATTATCCAAAGCTTGAAGATAGAGACCACTGATCTTTGAAGCTCCTTGTCCCCAGAAGTCTTGCCATTGAATATCCGATTATTTCTCTTTAGCCAGAGGTCGACCCAAAGGACCCCATCGCTAGAATATCCCAAGGGATCGGAATATTTTGTGCACCCTCCTCCTCCTCCTACATGTTGTCCATAATGCCTTCAAGTTCCTCGGGTGGGATGGAATCGCACAATGTTGCTCAAAGTAGTCCCACACCCTCCTCGCCAGTGGCCAGCTAAGCAGTAAGTGCGATGCATTCATGTCATTGGTATGACAGAAAGTGGAAGATTACTTTGTCACATTAAGGTTCCTTCTCTTGGGAAGGTTTACTTTCGTGAGGATCTTATTCCTCGTAGCCAAGAGGGAAAAAATCTTGATTTTCGTAGGGGCTTTTGATTGCCAGATCGCTTTCAAGGGCAAAAGGCCTTCTCCTTCCAGAATGAGATCAATATAGAGGATTTGACAGAGAAGAGATCTGAAGAATGCTAACGCCACTTCACCCCATTTGAATCTGGGCGAAAGGTAGCTGCCAAGAGGAGTTATAGCAAGTTCATATGATCTTGTGCTCTCTTTAGCGACAACAATGATGTCAACCAGATGTTCCACCTGTGGGAGCCCCCTCTAAGTAGCACCTAAGATCGGAAAGAGGTTCCCCGATTCTAGGCCAAAGCATATAGATCCAGAAAGAGGTTACTGAGGGGAAAATCTCCAAGCTAGGTGTCTTCCCAGAACTTGATATGTTGGCCATCCCCTACGGTTAGCTTGTTACCCTTCCAGTAGAAGTCGCATCCCTTGCCAGAAATGCGAGATTTTCCCTAAAGTCCTGCTCCTTGTATGAAGTGGGAAAAACCTCCTGAAGTATCTAGATAATAGGATGCCCTCCAAGTGCCTCCTTCCACATGCTAGAGTATTCAACACCATTTTTTCAACATCGAGATGTTAAATCTCCTTAGGTCAATCGCTCCCAAGACTCTTAGAGATTTTGGAAGGCACACTAGCCTGGTCCCATCTTAGTAGGTTGTAGGACTCTCCCGTCACACCAACCCCTTACCAGAGAAAGACCACCGAATCATATCAATCATCTCTATCACCCATGATTAGAAATATAAATAAGCTAAGGAGTATGACAGGAAGCACCACATTAAATTAGGCAGCCTCCCGTAGATAGGAACCGCCCTTGCCAACCATCCAAGCGGGTCTTGGTCCTCTACATGAGCTTCTCCCATTCTTCCTTGTTCAAAGTCCTCTTGCTCATCAGAATTCCTAGGCACTTCATTGGCAGGCTCGCTTCTTTGAAGTTCATAATCCTCGCAAAGGAGCTCCCGAGTTCCTCCTTTCTGCCTATAGGGGTGTGCATGAACCAAACCAAACCAATAAAACCGACTAAACCAAACCAAACCGACCAATTTTAATCGATTTTGACACACTCAATGGATCTGATCTGATTGGGTTTTTTAAAAACTGACATAATTGGATCGGTTGACGGATTTGTAAATTTAAAACCGATCTAAATCGAACCGAACCAATATATGTATATACATATAATATTTTATTAAATATACCATATGTCCTCATATACCTTTGCTACCAAAAACCTTTGCAAAACTGTAGGATGACTCAAATTCAGTCAAATATCTTATTTAGGTCTAATGATTTGATAACAATTATTATTTTTTAAGTTTGAACCATGTCCTAATAGAAGGGGTGAAAAAGTCCAATAAGAACATGGTCCAAAGCCTAAACCGACCATCCAACCCAATCCAAACCAACTTTAATTGGATTGGATTACAATCTTAGTTCGGTTTAGATCGGATTGAAAATCCTCAAAACCGATCAAGGTTGGATCAGTTTGGGTTTTGCCTAAATAGGTTGGTTTCGAACCTATGCACACCTCGATCTGCCTATGTAATATATATTGCTTTTGAAGAAGTTGATATTCAGTCCCAAAAAGTTCCATACCATAAAATAGAATCTTCATGGCCACCAACTGGAATAGGCAAGCCTCACAAAAAGGAAGTAAGTCTTTGGCATAGTGAAGGTTAGATGTGGTTCAACCTCTCCCCCTGATCCTCCTTAGAACCCCCTCCGCATTCGATCTCCTGATGAGAGCGTCGAACACAAGTTGGAGAGGTCCAACCGCTTCCTCCTTACCTCTTCATCTTGGTTGTGAACCAACGGGTTCTTGTCCCGGTGGTTCTTCCTCTCTCCTATGTTAGAGAGGTAGTTGTTCGACTCTCGGTATGGATACCGTGGAGCAAACTTTTTCTCAAGTTCATTGTGCCTTGTTTGCGTATGTAAATCTTGGTCGTTGATGTCATGTTTACAGGATTATGGAATTATTAAATAGTAGCTACTGTCTCCCCCATTTCGATCTCCGAACCTCTTTAAGCCCTTGCTCTAGCACTTTGTCCTCTGACATCTTGGCCGATCTAGTAATAATAAAAAGTGTGAGCCTTAAAGAATAAAGAGTCGGTAGAATGGAAACAACTTCATTTACAGTAGGTTAAGACTTTGAAATGTAAATGATACACAATGACAAAATGTTAACTAATTTTAATGTGACCGTTAGACCAAAGTGAGTCTTATGCCGTGAAAAGTAAAAGGGTACATAAATAACAATAAGTTGGTATTCGCTCATTTTCACATGTTTTAATTCTCTTTGGACTGTTCTCCTAGGCTTCGGATGATTCCAACTATTGCTACTCTTTTGCAATACTAATATGGGTTATTTTGACTTTGCCCCCCATATTTTGCCTTGAATTAGACTTTACCCCCCATATTTCATTAATTAGACATTACTCCCCAAAACTAACTATTCCGTCAGCTCACCATCTAAGAGAAAGGGTGAGCTGACGGAAAAGAAATAATGTTTTGGGGGGTGAGCTGACGGAACAATTAGTATTTGGAGGTAAAGTCTAATTAATGAGAAGATGGGGGGTAAAGTCTAATTCAAGGTAAAATTTGGGGGACAAAGTAAAAATAACCCTACTAATATTGCACAATTATGGATGTTTAGTAGCAATTTTAATTATTTGCTAATAATTAAGGCTAATTAGTACTGACCGATGAAGAAAAAACTCCTCTGCTTAGTATGTTTGAGGACAACATCATCCTCAATATACCTGTAAAAAAAAATACCATCCCCAACGTAATATCTTCTCTAGGCTTCTCGTTGCCAAAAGGAGGTGAAGGGTATAAAGTCTCTACTCGCTTATATATGGAACTTGAAAAAGTCAAAAGCTTCATAGTATTGAGAATTAGGAGCCCTTTTTTCTTGGCTTAGGGATTTTTTGGGTGATCCTTTTTAGCCTTTGGTTGTTGGGGTTTCTTTTGATTGTGATGCTGTCTATTAGCCATTACTTGTAACTTCTTTTTTTGAAACTTTTTTTTTTTTTGGTATTTCAAAGGGGGAGTCACCGGACGTCCGGGAGGCGCCATAGCCTGGCGCAAGCAAGAAACCCCACTCGTTGGCGGTTAAAAACATCAGAAACCGCCACCCAACGGAAACAACCACGCGCCAACAAGGCGAACAATCAAACCCTAACTCTAGGGACAACAACACGCCGCCTCCGGCGACCACCAATCGCACACACCGGCGGAAGAAGCTCCCGACAACAAAGGGGAGAGAAAACAAACTGATTACAACACAACTAACAAAACAAAATAAAAAACGGCATACCATCTCCCGAACCAGTCGCCAAGCAAAGCAAAATCGGAGTCGTAGCCAACGGTGCCTCACCGTCGTTGACCCATCGCCGCCGCCGCACCGCTAGGATCCACTACCGACTAGGGGAGAGGTGTACTGAAACACCGGGCCAGATCCAACCTCCCCACTGCACCTAGTGGAAGAGCCGGCCCTGACGCAAAGCAGAAGCTGTCAAACGAGCCGTGGGGGCGCCACTAGCCTCCGACGAGACGAGAACAAAAACACCGGCGAGAGAAGATGCCCCTATCTACAGAGATGAGAAAGAGGGACTGATCCTACCCCAAGAGCTAGCCAAATACACGGCCTGGCCTCCCCGAAGCCGCTGACAGCGGCGTCCGAGGAGGCCAAGAGAGGGGTGGGGAAACCCTAACCCTAGGGCGAAGAGGGGTCTAGGCGACTTAATAAACAGATTGGGATCAAGGCCAAACCCCCTCCATCACAATAGGAGGCAATTCTCGAAATATTTTTTTTTATTAATTACCAATTATTCTAGTCGAATCGCTTGCTGATTGATTTCTGACTGTCTTTTTTTTTTTTTGTCATCAATGTGGTGTGTCCCGATTGAATTGGTCCACCTCGGTCGGGATTGCCTCATGTTTCACCAAATTTTGTGACTTCCAATGGTAACTGAAATGATAGAAGTTCATCCTAGAATCTCATGTTGATGGGTCATAGACTAGTTAATTGATCATAATAGTGATACTAATGAACATTTTGAAAAATACATCTATTTGGCACCTCTTATTTTTGAGAAAATTGAAACTATTACATTTTGAGAAATGCTATTAAGCCTGAAGGTTTTACCGATTTCACCAGCCCGATTGACATGGCAGCGTGCAACTGGTGGCTGAAACCCAATAGCGGCATTTAAGTCTTTTACACCACCAGTTGCATGCTGCCACGTCAATCGGGCTGAGCGGAATCGAAAAAACCTTCGGGCTGAATAGCATTGCTCTTACATTTTTTAGGATCATTGCAACTCAAGCATGTAATTCTTTTTCGTGCATCCATAGTGAATTTAGGCTCGAATCCAGACCCGAGTGTTTGAATTCCACATTTCATATTGGGATACTAACGTCGACTTAGGGCATCTCCAACGAGCCCCTAGGTGTACTTCCCTATTTTAGGGGCTTCTAGTTTTAGACAAAGTAGGGAGTGGAGATTGAAGAACACTCCGACGGCTGGGTTCCTAGGTGCCTTTCCCATAAGTAAACTTTGTTCTGACATGTGGCATAATGGAAAATGACCAAAAACCCATGGCACCTCTTATAAATTACCAAACATTAAGCGGACGCTCCGGACAGCATGCAGCGCAAGGGCCAATCGAAAATGTGCACAAACCAGCACCGGCTGAATTTTTGGAACGACAGGGCATGTGCATCCTTATTGCGCTACTTCTTGCGCCAACGATAGTATTAGGAGCTGGTTGGAGCAGTTTTTCTCCAAACTGTTCACGATTATGGGAAAGGAGGAGACACCGAGGAGCCGGTTGGAGATGCTCTTAGACTTGTATAAAAAAAATAATTTGGATTTGGATATATATATCCATATATGTCCTAGTCTCCTCTCCTTTCCTTTTTTTTTTTTTGAAGAGCTATCTCCTCTCTCTTGTGGTGTGATGGGCTAACAACCACCATCACCAGAGGCTCCCAAGTCAACCCCAGTTTGAATTGGATCATCTCATTGTTAGGGTTAGAAGGTCCAAGGGGGCACAATCATCCCTACCCCCACCACTGAAAAGCAGGCCTTTTGTTAGATAAAAATAATGGCATCCTGCCGACCAACAACACTGCACCATTCGCTATGCTGGCCGAAAAGGGGTGAGAGACCAAGATGGGATTTAGCTGGTCGCCGAGCACCCCTAAAGTGCTGCATTATCTGCCCCCCCTCTGTGCTTGCTCTCATCCTCCTCCTCGCTTTGGTAGGCTTCTCGGGCTTCCGAGCATCTTCTCCTCCCCAGTGGAGGGGCGCTTTTCCCCTACTCTCCACGTTGATTGAATTCGAGGGGCGCACTTTTTTTTCTTTGGTAACCAGCTTACTTTAATATGTTAAAAGATTACATCATTGTTTAACCACCCAGCAGGTGTAACGACATGGGTTACAATCCTTCTGGGCAAGCCTCATAATTTCTAGAGGAAAATCGGACGTCCAGACTCTGACAGATCCTGTGACCCGGGCATATCCGGCGAGCCAATCTGCTACTGAGTTTCCTTTGCGATGGATGTGAGATAACCGGACTCCCGCCATAGAGTGGAGCAGAGGCTTGCAATCGCCAATTAGGGATGAGACAGTATCTGTTAGGGGTGCAACTTGGGTCAGGTTGGTTCGGATTTGAACCAAACAGGAACCTACCCGAAAGTTATAGGTTCTACTATTTTCTAACCCGACCCAACCGAATTCTATATAAACCCGACCCAAACCAAATCGGGTTGGTTCGGGTCGGTTCTCGGGTCTGATTTATACTAGGGGTGCAACTCGGGTCATATTGAAGCTATGAGGTGCAATGGGTCTGATTTAAACTAATGGCCGAGTTGAGCCACGGGGTGAAATGGGTCTGATTTAAACTAATGGCCTAGTTGAACCATGGGTCATTGAAACTATGGGGTGCAATGGGTCTGATATAAACTAATGGCCTAGTTGAACCATGGGGTGCAATGGGTTTGATTTAAACTAATGGCCGAGTTGCACCCCTAGTTTAAATCAGATTCCTAATGGGTCTGATTTAGATCAAGTTCAGAATTGAGTTGCACCCCTAGTTTAAATCTTTCTTGTCTTCTTGGTGAAATGGGAAGCCATTAGCTTGTGGAAAGCGTCGGAACATATTTTAGTCGGACCCCATTTTAATCAGACCCGACGCAGTTTCACAGACTCGTCATACCATGTATAAGGATCCGGATTGGGTTGGTTCAGGTTTACCCGAGCCCTAAGCCAGAACCGACCCGATTTAGTCCGGTCAAGATATATCGGAACCGAACCAACCCGGATTTTAAAAATACCCAAACCAACCTGACCCATTTAGTTCGGGTTGGTTCGGTTCTCGGGTTTACTCGACCCAAGTTGCACCCCTAGTATCTGTAGCCACTTGGGAGAGTACACTTTGAGAGTCTCCTTCAATCCACAGTGCCTACTCGGGGAACAACGTAGTGACTGAGAGAAGTCCCTCCCATAGTCCTCTTGACTCCACCAACTGCACAGAGGCCATGGTTAGAGAGACTGCACCCGCAATGAGAAGGGTCCCATTATGAATCTATGATCACGGATAACAATGGTCACACCCGCCGACATAGCCTTTTGATCCACTGGTCCATTAAAATTCAGTTTATACTCATGTGAAGTTGGTGGAACCCATTAGACTGGGATCGCCTCCACCAGATGTTGGATGTTGTGTTTATACAAGTCTACAAAAATCAAGTTAGCAGAGCAAAAATAATTAAAATATGCTATTATCAAATCTAAAGTAGTGTGGATCGCCGGATTTGTCAGTTCAAATAAAGTCTTGTTCCTGGCTTTCCATATGTGCCACAATGAATATTTGAATAAGGCTTTGGCAGTCTTGTTATACTGCACCTTGATCTTGAGTATGGCTATACAGACGGCCGAACCCAGTGACAGAGGTGGGGATAGATGTCATACGAATCTTAGTTCTAATACATCTCCATAGATGGCTAACGCGATAGCAAAGAAAAAAGGTATGATCCAAAGTCTCATCATTTGTCAAGCATCAGGGGCAAAGCGGGGAGACAACCATCCCAATTTGACGGAGGTACAATCGAAATGGAAGGCGTAGATGAAAAGGCATCCGTAAAAACATCCGGATGAGGGGCCCCATAGGTGATTTCCAAAGAGAACGCCAGATCCCAGGTATTGATTCCGTCTGTGCAGGTTGACTCGAATGAGAAAGGTGATAGGCTATGGCCATGTTAAAATTTGTCGTCTGTTGAGGCCCCCATATGATAGAGGACCGAGGTTGATGCCGGAGGATCGGTATGTTACAAATCAAAGGCACCCATTCCGACGGGAAGATGGCCTGAGTTTCTGTATGCCAACCACGAGGGCCAAAGAGGTATGATACCACTTCATGTTGAGAAGCTAGGTTGGGATTGTAGGTAAACACCATCCGAGAACGAGGGATTGAGAAGCACCATGGGGTCGACCATAAGTTGAATAATGCCCCTTCCCAGACCGGCTGCCGTATATGATTTTGAACAACATTCAGTCCCTCAAAGATAGCACGCCATGCCCACGAGCATTTGGTAGGTCGTGGCCACTGCCAAGGATCCTTGGTCACCTGATATTTACCTTTCACAAACGCAACTCATGGGTTGTTATAGTTTGATAAAACCTGAAAAACTTTCTTCCCCATTAAAGCTTGTCGAAACAAGCAAAGATGTCGAAAGCCCAAACCCCCCTTGCAACTTTGCGCGGCACACATCGGCCCAATTGACAAGGTGAAGCCTATTTTTGGTCACTCTTAGCCCAGAGGAAATGACGAAACTCTCATTCCAGTTAGTCAAGAATTCGATGGGGAATCCAAACGACACCCAGCTGGAACACCGGAAGGGATTGGAGAACTGATTGTAGCAATGTAACCCTGACCGAAAAAGACAAAAGATGAGATTTCTAGCTATCGATATGCCCTGTAATACGACTAACAATAGGTGCCAGGTCAGAGGCTTGGATCCGTCGTCTGGATTTGCGTGTTCCCAGGTAAGTAAGGGGGCCAGAATGGGAAGACATCCCGAGAGATGCAAGAATAGCAGGGTGAATATTAAATTCAACCCCTGCTCCAAAGAACACAGCTGATTTTTGGAAGTTAAGTTTTTGCCCCAAGAAACGACAATATTGACGGATTAGCATTTGAAGAAATGAAACATTGGAGGGGGACGCCTCAATGAATATTAAACTATTATCCGCATATGAAAGAATTTCAATGGAGCTAGCACTAGGGGAGGAGCGAACACCCCACCAAGTTCCATGTTGGATATGAGCTTTGATATTTCGAACCAGAATATCTAAAACTAAAATAAAAAGATATGGGGCCAAAGGGTTCCCCTGGTGTAGACCACGGGTAGAACTGAACCAAGACGTAGGGGAGCCATTGAGAAGGATGGAGAATGATGGGTTTTCAATATAGTCATTGATCCACTGGATCCAAATATGATGAAATCCGATTTTAGACATATCCTGATAGAGGAAATCCCAAGCCATCTGGTCATACGCATTTTCCATATCAAGCTTCAAGGCTAGAAAATCTTTATCGCACATGTCGACCTCCATAGAGTAGAGAGCTTCCTAGGCCAACAGAATATTATCAAAAATATTCCGACCCTGGATAAAGGCATATTGCTCTGGAGACACAAGTTAACCAATGACAGACTTAAGATAATTCGCAAGAAGTTTGGAGATAATCTTGTACATAACCGTACAGAAACTAATAGGTCTAAATTGTTCCGACCGGCGGGCTCCATAATTTTTAGGGATAAGAGTCACATAAGTGCACTTCCACGTGGCTGTCATATATCCTGTATTGAAAAAGGATTCGATGGCTGAACAAATATCATGCATGATGATACCCCAATTGTTAGTGAAGAATTCTATCGAGTACCCATCTGGCCCTGAAGCTTTATTACGTGGGAGGGAAAAAATGGTACGTCGTATTTTCTTCCCTCGAAACTGGGCTGATGAGAAACCGATTATCGGTAGCCGTCACCACCGCCGCCTCTCTCCTCTTGCTCTTCTTCTTCTTCCTCCTCCTCCTCCTCCTCCTCCCCTCTATGATTGCCTTGCAGGACTTCTCCTCATTTCCACAGAAGAGGAAATCATAATGCAACTTGTTCAGCAGAAGTAGCTTGGTGTGAGAGTGTTGAGGGGGTAAGGTAAGGTAAGGAAAGTGTCCTAGCCTAAAAGAGGAAGATAAAGGTTCAATGCCTATTGAGCGCTTCCGGCAGACGTGTCGGTCGCTCCTGACCAACATGGTTGTTGGTTGCTCCTGACTGACATACATGGTTTGGTACATGTCAGTTGATCCCGACCGACATGGATCACACCATGTTGGATAGGAGAAACCGACAACATGTAGGTCGAGAGTGACCAACACGGTGTGCATATCAATATGTGTGGGATGATGTGGTGACACATCTGTCAATTCTTTATTTGTTAAGTTGGGGGTGCTAGTAATTTGTGGGGAGCAAATAGCTACACCCCTCCAAGAATCTATAGTTGTCTCTTATTTCTACACTAATCCGCATCTCAGGCGAGGCTCGGGAACCCAATGTAGCCTTCCATTAACCCGCAATGCACTTTGAACTATGGGACTGAAGGTGCTTAGTCCTGAAACCCGTAAGAAGGGCTGCCACATGGCACGTGTGGGGGCAATGGAAAGGGAGAGCAACTTCGATGTGAAGGCCTTACCGCATAGCAACGTGGGGATGCTTGTCAGGGTGTGCCATAGTGAGCATTGTTGTGGCCCCCACAAGGCAATTATCAGGGGCCAGCCGTATCGCGTGCGGTGATAGGTATCCCTATGGCTTTATGTTGTAGGACCTCCCCATCCAATTTTTTTCCATGGAAAGGGTGGTTATCTAGGCAGCGGAGGGTGCCACGTATAGACCATCTGCCTTATATTATAGTATAGATACAAGTGGAAAGAGAATCGTTAGTGTCAATTTGATTAGTATAGTTCACTAGTATGAAACCCATGTTACATGTGGAAAGAGAGTTCTTGGTGACAATTTGAATAATATTAGTTTACCGGAATGAATTCCGTGATTAACATGGAGATAACTAGGGGTGTTCAATTATTTGTGCCCCAAAATTTGAAACCAAAAGGGCTACATGTCGGGTTATTTCGCGCATTAGCCACCACACGACATTAAGATGACCCAATAAGACTCCCTATGGGTTGGCATTTAATGAGAGGCAAAATCCATACATTTGTGATTAACTGGAGAATCCCAATCCTTCATCTAATCTTATGGATGGTCGGATTAGATTTCGGCTATTAGGGTTTTGGGGGTGTCCTAGTTTAGTTATAAATAGATGCCTCCACCATCTCGCTCTCGCTCTCGCTCTCTCTCTCTCTCTCTCTCTCTCTCTCTCTCTCTCTCTCTCTCTCTCTCTCTCTCTCCCCTCCTTGTTTGGCTACAAGGAACTGGCTTTGTTTTCATCCTTGATCAAAGGAGAAACTCGGTACAGGTATCATGCAATCATCTATGGGAAGTATACGTTCATCACTTGTAAAATTCTTACACTATGACCTGAAGACCATTTACTTTTCAAGACTTACATAAATACTGGCCAGATTAATAGATTCATGGTGGATTAAAAATGTGCCTCTCATTTGGTTGTATAAGTTTGATTTGTTTGATTACTTCAAATTCTTGACAGGAGCGATAGGACTGTGCGAAGCGCTTGGATCTATGTCGATGGTGTCGTCATCCAACCTATTGATTGGGAGAACCAGATTTTCATTGTTGAAAGTAAACATCTACCCCTGGAGTTTCTAAAGGAAAGGATCTGATTTGCCATAGGTACGAATCAGTTGTCTTGCACTCCTCCGGAGTAGCTTTGGTTGAGGCTTGTGCGCACTGGAGCGAGGGGTAGGGGGCACCTCCTCTTTTTCACTATCCTCTGAAGTCGAGGCATCATCCTTAATTGAGGGACGATCGGCCTCTGCTGCTCCAATAATTCTCTCGGGGGGAAGGACTTGATGTGATAACTCCAATCCGAGTGTCTCTATCTGCTAGCACTGGATATTCTACCATAATGACTTCAGTGGCACCTCCCGAAGAGGTTTCGCCCATATCAACGGCCTGGGGAGAACCCGCCTCTGTATCTACTATGCTTGCAAGAGCTGAAAATAGAGACCCACCTTGACTAATCCTGCTTGTGCTCGTATCCTTTAGGACAGATATGGAAGGAGCCTTAGACACCCACTTAGTCCTAGTTGAGGGCCTTGATGGTAGAGTCGGCGTGATGAGTATACAATCTGAAGTAGTATGCCCAAACACCTTGCAAGAGGTACATTTTGATGGCTTCCATTCATACCTGAGTGGTTGGTTGATTGACACTAATTCCACCACCCCATCCACTCTACGCCTATTTACTCGAACCTAAGTGGTATCTGGGAGGGAGTCATCCACCCCGATCTCGACACAACAACGTGTGAATGATATACGACATTGGGTTGTTGTTGACTGATCAACGTAAAGTGGTTTTGCCACTACGCTCGCAATCCTGCTAATGGAGCATCTCGACCAACATTCCACTGGAAAATCTGGCATTCGAATCCACACGGGAATTTTGTCGAACACGTCACGTTCATATTTCATGCCATTATGATATCGCTTTAGCACCACAAGATGCCCTTCAAAGTGCCAGAGCCCTCCTTTGAGGACCTTCAAGCAATCATCTTTAGAATTAAATTTGAAGATATAATGTCCATTTTCACGTGACAGCAGCTCCCACGCTACTTTGGTCTTTCATACTTTTTTCATGATATCTTTGAATTTGAGAAAATATGACTTCCGCCCAAGAACGTACTCGATCAGAATATGTGCCCAACCCTGCAGATTTTGTTGAACTTTATCGGCAAAGTATATTGCAATACATACACTATCTTCAACCTCGGGTTCAATGTACTCCAAGGAAAGATCGGGATTTGCTGGAGTACCTCAGCATACAACATTTCAAGCTCTAGTTGATTTTTGAGTAGGTGCCTCCAAAATAATTGGTGTCTTGGAAGGCACTTAAAGATCTTCCTCCTCCTCTATGTGTTGGAGGGGTGGGATGTCATCATCCCCTGCCCCCAACCTCAGATCCTTGGTTAGGTGAAGCCATCGAGCTGAGACCCCGATCTAGATCTAGCCGCTGGACCCGATCCAGATCCAGATATAGTACTATGGCCCCAGGCCTTCGATGCTACATCTCTCGAGAAAGCTCGATCCACATAATCCATTAGTGATAGGGGAGGGGGAGGGACGAAACCCTCCTCCCCACCATCTCCATCAACCGCCTCTATGGCTAATCAAGCGGCCATAGGTGGGGGGAGGCCCCCCTAAGGAGTTCAACCTTAGCCAGCCTCCAGGGAGAGGGAGGAACCCCTGAGAAGGAAGGAGAGGGAGAGAGAGGCCGTGGATGGGGGAGAACCTGGAAGCCACTGGGGGTGGGGAGGGAAAACCCTAGTCACTGCTCGATTTTCTCGAAATGGGGAGATGTTATTTTTGAAATGTTTAGGTGAAATGTTAATAACACATCCTAAGTTTATTAGTTTTTTTAGCAAGTTTAGTATCCTAGTAATTAACCAGTTGTTTCCTCTCAGTAGGTTGTAGGATTGAATCCCGGGTGTGCCGTGTGGCTTATAAATAATGTGGTGCACCTATGGGTAAAAAACAAGGCTTGATTTTTGGCGAGGTAAAAAACTTTGCGCTCATGTGTTTGGCAAGCTTTGAACCGAGATCTCTTTTGGTGCAGCTACACTTCTAGGTGCTGCTCTAATCGGACATGTATGTCCTCTTCAAAAAAAAATATTTCTACTAATTCTCCTTATTTTTTTAGGGCATGACATCAAAAGAGTAGCATTTGCATTTCTCAGTTTTTTAGAATGTCTCAGTTTTAGAGTACATACTAGTACTAATCCCATGCAATGCACTGATGGTTGTGATGCTACTCAATCAAACATTCAAACCGCACATCCAGCATCTAATCCCGCGCCCTTGCATGTTCAGAGAGAGAGAGAGAGAGAGAGAGAGAGAGAGAGAGAGAGAGCATGTCTAATTAATAAAAAAATACTTAAAGTGGGGGAGAGAGATAGAGGAGGAAATAGATATATGGAAGTATTGAATTGCATGTGAGTAAATTCACTTGTCACTTTCATATCTATAAAGCCCATGGGAAGAATAGGAAGATATTGTTGTTGTAGCCGATCCCTTCACGAGGCCTGTGCAATGAAAAGACTTTGTCATGTGAAGAATCCTCGCCTGTAGAAGAAGATCACCACCACAGAGAAGAACGAAACAATCACAAGTACAAAAACAATCATACATGATATCAGGCAATCGATGATTAATGGATTCACTATCAAGGGAAAACAAGAGTACATGTTTGTTTGTCCTCTAGCATTCCCTCTCATGCCCATAAAGATATACCCCAAAAGAGAAAAGATCTTGTAGCCCTTTTACCTCAAAGAACAAGAAAAAACCTTCTCTACCCAAACCCTAGATAGTTTTAGATGAGGTCACCTCACTTTATCTCGACGACGGCTAGCTACTATCTCAAAACCCTTAAAAAGCCTTTCAATCCTATCTAAGTTCAATATAGAAACCCCCATAAATAGTTATAAATTCATATACAAGTTGTATAATCTCGAGCCAAAACCAGTGCAAATCCACAAAAAACTACCTCAACCCACACTGCCAACTTATATTTCACCTGGGCGTCAGAATGTGTGTTGGACGAATTTCCTGGCAGCAGACCTCTTGATTCTGTCAGCCAGTTTGCTTGGGCGACCAGCCTAGCGCCCGGGTGAATTTCCTGTTCAAGGACTACTTCCACTCCTTCAACACTCCGTCTTTTACCATTCCTTCGCACATGAACATTAAATAATTGAATGACTTATTTCAAGCCAACATCCACAGCAATCTCCACCTTGGCATCAAACAATACATGAGCAATACCTTAACATGAACTCCATCTATTGGAACAGTGAATCCACCTATTAATCATCGTCACCACTATTGCCCCGGTACCTGGAGTCTAATCGCCTAGTTTGGTGATTGCCCAAGTAGTCGGATTTCGCCACTGAAACCCACCTCCTAATCATCCTCGTCCCTGAACAAGCTCTATCAGCACCCGTGCTCATCACCGAACACCGTTCATGTGCCACCGCTCTCCCAGTTAATTTGTATAGGCCTCCAACTAAGGCTTCCTTCATAATCATGGACACTCTGTCCCATACCTCCACTACTCCACCACTTCAGGTGAACTTGCACCTGAGAAAATCTAGTCTAGAATAAACGACTAAATTTTCTCGCTACCCCGGAACATGACAGACATGTACTCACCCGTCAGATATCTCAAGTCGAATATCTTCAACTCCCCTGATCAACATCCTACCATAATCGCACTCCACATACTTGTTGAACCATGCCATGTGCGAACAAAAATGATTTATGACCTCACTATCAATTATTCAATCCTGATCCGATGTAGTATCAGTGGTATCCTTTAGGAGCTCCCTATCATCGATTCTAACTGATAAGCAATAACATCTGGATCTGTCATCCTCGATAGCTTTTTTGCAACCGGATGACCTCAAGCAATCTGGTCTTTCTCCACCTTTCCAATTGCACTTTGATTTCTAGTGTCCGGATCGATCGCATTTTCAGCAAGAGTCTTGCTTCTTCTTCTTCTTCACTGCCACATGCACCGTCAACAACTTGGCTTGGTTGTCAATACCCGCCTTGCTTGTCTCCCTCATCTATAATTCATTTGAGAGAAGCGTACCCATGACATTTTCTAACTTGACCGACTCATTTCCATAGAGCATTCCGATCTTTAGATGCTCCTAGGAATTAGGTAGTGATCCAAGAATAAGTAGCGCTTTATCTTTCTTCTTTATGTCTTCACCGATATTGAGTAACTTTGTCGTCATTTGATTAAAGACCGAGACAAGCTCCATAATCCCCGTAACTTTGTCGTGTTGTATATGCTCTCTAACTTCTCCCATAATTTTGCTATAGAAACCTCTATGGAGATATTTACCAACATGACCTTCATAAGATATATCCGAATCATGTTCGCCGCCTTCAAATCAAACTTCGCCCACTCGTCTTCCTTTATCATGTCTGGCACGAAGCCCGTAAAAGCTTTTTGCAACCTGGCCTAGATCAATGCATCTCTGACTTGTATTTGCCACAATCCAAAGTTGATCTAGTCATTGAACTTCTCGATCTCGAACTTCGTGTTCGACCCATGGATCGATATCTCCGATTTCTTCGCCTCCAACCTTGGTGCCTCATGAATCACCAACAAGAAGCTCTGATATCAATTGTTGTTGTAGCCGATCCCTTCAAGAGGCTCATGCAACGGAAAGACTTCATTGTGCAAAAAATCCCCACTGGTAGATAAAGATCATCACCACCAAGAAGAACGAAACAATCACACATGATATCCGACAATTGACAATCAATGGATTCACTAGCAAGGGAAAACAAGAGTACACGTTTGTTTGTCCTCTATCATTCTCTCTCACCCCCACAAAAAGTTACCCTCAAAGAGAAGAGATCATGCAACCCTTTCATGCCAAAGAATAAGATAAAAAAGATTCTCCACCCAAACCCAAGATGGTTTAGATGAGATCCTCTCACTCTCCCTCGATGACGGCTACCCTCTTAAAACCCTAAAAAAGCCTTTCAATCCTATCTAGGTTCAACCTAGAAACCCTTGTAATCCTGAGCCAAAAACCTGTACAAATCCACAATGAACAGCCTCAACAAATGCTGCCAGGTTGTATTTCGCTCGAGCGCCTGACTGGGTGCCCGAGGGTGAATTTCCTGGCAGCAGGTTTTGCTAGTCAGTTTGCCCGAGCCCCTGAACGTTGGATCGTTGAATGGTTTGTTTCAAGCTAACATCCACAACAGATATCCTTTTGAGGTTCTAAAAAAGCTTCCATCTTAACCATTAATGAGTATGTTTAATGGCAAGTATTTATTAATTCAAAATATCAGAAAGCCTAGCTGCCACCCAGAGTTAATCCTTATCATGCTTATTATTATTGTTATTATTATTATTATTATTTACATGATAGTTATGAAAAGAGGAGAAAAGAGGAGGCTGCCACGTCACACCAACGACTTCCTTTATAAGTATTTTATTTTATTCATAAATTTTAATATTTTACCAAATGTAATATATATATTATACTTTACTGTGTGGGATACAAATGCATGCATTATACTTGAGGCTGATTGGAGGGGCAGGAAAAGTGATTTCAAATGCTGTCCATAGGCTAGCAGTACTAATAAGGTGTTCGTCATTCTCCACCTCAACATTCCTTCTTGGGCGATCAATAGGAGGTAGCATTAGATTTTTAGTGCTACATGTACCCCTATCTTTTTAGTCAATGCTAGCTTTAAATCTTCTATTTGTAACAAATTAAGAGGCGCCACGTAACCCCCTCGGTTGTTGGAAAGAAGAGCGTGCGGAAATTCTGAGGCTATATAACCTCATGTTAAAGAGATAAGTGAAAGCCACAGCCATTCACTGTATACCGATCGGGACTGAATGTGATTCACTGTTCGGGAGGCTGGGTGTAACGGACGATGGTGATTCAGCTTTGGTTTTGACCTATTTGGCCCTTCGAGATTATAAACTCCGAGGACCAATTTTGCCCTGGTGGATGAACATTATCCTTTCCTCTGAACTACGAGATGTGCCCTTAGAGGAAGGGTTGAGTGTGAGATGCACGGATCGATGATTCATGCGCAAGTGTGATCAGCAGCCAGACGATCAGAGGATAAGGCACTAGAGCAAGGGCTTAAAAAGATCCAGCCATCGAAACAGAAAGAAGACAGCATAGTTGCAATTTATTAAATTTTAAAATTATTATAGTTGATTAGGTGTTTGGTGTTTGACCTAAGCTATGCTTCTGTTTGAGATGGTACCCCATTATAAAAGAGAATCTATGGTGGACAACCTTCTCAAGTAGTATGACTTGATGGATTAAATAAAATATAGTTTTGTGTTTCTCTCTCCCATCTCTTTCTCTCTCTTTTGTGTAATTGGCACTGTGTTGTGTGCGGAGATGCCACCTGTCGGATTTCATTGTTTCCACGTGTCGAGTTTTATTGATAGTCCTCAAGAGCTTGTTAAAAAAAAATAGAACCACCGTTTGCTTGCCATTGAAAACTTTGCCTCATGGCCCAATGGCTTTGCAAATGGATATGTGGATAACAGTCTCTCTCTCTCTCTCTTTATCTGTGGATAACAGCCTCTCTCTCTCTCTCTCTCTCTCTCTCTCTCTCTCTCTCTCTCTCTCTCTCTCTCTCTCTCTCTCTCTCTCTCTCTCTCTCTCTCTCTCTCTCTGGCCCTATTTGGATAGGATTCTAATTCTAGGATTCTAAGAGTTTGGAATCCCAAAATCCCAAAAAAAGACTCTGGAGTTCGGAACCTCGATTTTGGGTTCTAAAAAAATTATTCTCAGAAGTATATTTCGGGCTCTCTGTAAAAACACTTTTTGAGATCGGGTTGTATCCAAATAGATTTTTCATCTTTTTAAGGGATTCTAGGCTTCTAGAATCCTGAAATACTAGAACTGGAGCGTATCCAAATAGGCCGCAGCTCTCTCTCTCTCTCTCTCTCTCTCTCTCTCTCTCTCTCTCTCTCTCTCTCTCTCTCTCTCTCTCTCTCTCTCTCTCTCTCTCTCTCTCTCTCTCTCTCTCTCTCTCTCTCTCTCTCTCTCTCTCTGTGTGTGTGTGTGTGTGTGTGTGTGTGTGTGTGTTGGGGAAGGGAATGAAAAGGAATCAAGTGGTGTGGTTATTCAAAAGTCCCACTCAACTACCTTGAATTCTCTTTCCTAGATAAAGAAAAAAAAATAATGGAATTCTCCAATCACATTAGTCCATTTGGCACTTTTAGGGTGACATTTACAATCCCATATTAGTCGTTTTCATATTCTTGAAGTGGCATATAAAGTTTTAATTAGTCATTAGTGTTGTGGGAGTGACCAATGAACGAAATCGATTCATGTGCGAGAACAACCAAGACAACAATCACATAAATAAAGAAAAAAACTATCGCAGATGACAAACAGGATTTAAGGCGTCGTCGGAGCACTCGGAAAGTTTCACTATAGTCATCGGAGTGTTCGGAAAGTTTTTATTATGATCCGAGGCCCTCGTGTAGCGGAACACGACGAGCGTAGAAGCATCACTGTGGAGACGACCACCGACAAGACCGAGCAAGAAGGAATAAACTAACAAAACACCCAAGAAATTATGACAACGACCGATCGATGGATTTACTAGTATGGGAAAAACATGAGTACAATTACAATAATCTCTAACATCCACAAAGAGATACCCCCCTTTAGAGAATAGATCATGTAGCCCTATACACCAAAGAACACCGAAGAAAACCCTTCCGAGACCTTCCGCCTCCAACAGATTCCCTTCCCTCTTCCTTGGTGATGGATACCTTCTAATCTCTCATTAGGATTACTCTTGTGCCACCATGATCCCTTAGGTTCGTCATAGGATCACCCTTTTATAACCTTACATTTGTATCCGACTTGGAGAAAAAGTCCCACAAGAAAACGCAGGCCAAAACGTGTCACCCACGTGCTGCCAACTCAAGTCGTGCGCACGACCTGGGAAGGTCGTGCGCACGATCAAACTGTGTCTTCTTGCCTGATAATTATATATGCCGATGCAAGTCAGTTCAGGTCATGCGCACGACTATGCCTGGTTGATCCTTCTCCCATTGATACTCTGTCTTCCGTCGTTTCTTCGTGCATGAACCTTGGAGTTTGTATGCAGCTTGTTTGGAGCCACATCTTTAATAATCTTCATCTTGGCTTCATAACAAGATATGAGCACCCCCATGGACCGAACCTTCATCTCTTTGCATCGTAAATCCATCTCCTGATCATCGTCGCCGCCTTTTGTCCCGCACCGGGAGCCCAATCACCAAACTTAGTGATTGCCCAAGTCTTTCGGGTTGGCCGACCTCCTGATCAACCTCATCCTTAAGCATACTCCACCTGCACCCTGTTCTTTATCGAATATCGTACATGTGTCGTCGCTCTTCAAGCTATCGCCATAATCTTGGAAGCTCCAACCATCGCCCATCGATGACTCCACCATAAACCACAGCCCTTGATTCGCTCTGTGACGCTGCCCGCACCCATCGCTCCCAAGCCTTTGCCCGTCGACCAATGCTCAAATATCTTCTGCACCCTGCTACACCACAGGTGTGCTCGCAGCTGAGCCCGCCGCCACCATGACCGTCGCTGCCTTTTTCTTGCCATCCGTCAATAGCCATCGCACTTTTAGATTACAGGTATGCCCGTGGCCGTGCCTTCGGCTACCGCACCCATCAGCACCCACATCACCCATTGGAGATCTGCACCGGTGTCCGTCGGCACCTCCACCAGTCACTCATCGACAACCCACATCAGTCCGCTCATCGATGGCTAAACACGATGTCGTCGGTGACTCTCATGCTATCGAGGTGCTCCCCCTCGATCCAAGCACCCGCATGTACCGTACGTGCTATCATGACTTGCCGCTACGATCCATCAAACCAGGGAGTAGGTACCAAGACCGTACGCTTCTCCCAGCTAACACCTTCGGTATCTTGAACCGCCTCAAGGGAGGAGGTGCTCGACCGCAACCTCCCCCTCGAAGACTCCTCTGAAAAACCTAAACCACCTGGAGAACACTGGACCATGCCTCACCGCATTGTGTCCTTCGCTTAGGACGCTAGCCATCGTTTCAGCAATCCTTATGGGGAAAGAGGTGCTATACCGCAACCTCGCTTCAGGCTTCTGGCTTCCTCCTTGAGTTTCGTGTGCCGTGTGTGCATCTCGGCCCCCTTTCCTCGGTCTATCTTGCTCTACGCCATCGAACTAGAGCCTCTCTAGATCCCCAACAAAAAGCTTTGATATCAATATGTTATGATCCGAGACCCTCGTGCGGTGAAACACGACGATCATAGAAGCACTACGATGGAGACGACCATCAACAAGACCGAGCAAGAAGGAATAAACAAGCAAAATACTCAAGAAGTTTCAGCAATGACCGATCGATGGATTTACTAGTATGGGAAAAAATTTAGTACAATTACAATCGTCTCTAACCACTCCCTCATACACCCACAAAGAGATACCCCCTTTAGAGAATAGATCCCGTAGCCCTACACCACAAAGAACACAAAAGAAAACCCTCCTGAGACCTTCCGCCTTCAACGGATTCCCTTCCCTCTTCCTTGGTGATGGCTACCTTCTAATCTCAAAGGGTTACTCTAGTGTCACCATGATTCCTTAGATTCATCCTAGGATTACCCTTTTATAACCTTACATTCGTATCCGACTTGAAGAAGAAGTCCTACAAGAAAACGCAGGCAAAAACACGTCACCCGCATACTGCCAACTCAAGTCGTGCGCACGACCTGGGAAGGTCATGCACATGATCCAACTGTGTCTTCTCGCCCAACAATTATGACAATGCCAGTCGTGCGCATGATTGTGCCTGGCTGATTCTTCTCCCCTTGGTACTCTGTCTTTCGCCGTTTCTTCGTACACGAACCTTGGATTTTGTATGCAGCTTGTTTGGAGCCACATCTTCAATAGTTTTCACTATAAAAGAGAGAAGCAAGATATAGAGTCGACACCTTCTTTACCAAACAAAGCACTCATGTCCATTTCAAAGCCTCCTTCGACTCTGATCTTCACGAAGATTGCCGGCATGGTCTGTCACTTAGTGGAAGAACCCTAACCGTAAAAAAATCTTATGTTAACTCGTACTTGCAAAAGAACCCTAAAAAGATATTTACATGGCCCCTCCAAATAGCCTGCTAGAAATGGTAAATCAGTTGCAACTCATCGACATTGTGCACATGATTGGTAGGTCATGCGCGCAATCGAGACGGCTAGAAAATCTTCTAGAAATATCATGCGCACGATCGCCTTCATCGTGTGAACCACTTGTCTGCTTCTCCTATGTCCAGTGCCTGAGTCTTCTCGAAACGGGGATGGCCCTCTTGGCACGGTGAAGAGGAGACTCCCAAATCGTTATAATGCCATTCCATTGAGCTCCTGACAGAGCTCGAACATCTATCGGGTGATCACCTTGGTAATTATATCCACTGGATTCCTGTTCGTGTTCACCTTCAGAAGTTGTCACACTTTCTTCTCCAACTCATCATTGATCCAGTAGTAGCGCACGTTGGTGTGTTTGGTGTGCCCATGATAAGTTAGATTTTTGTTCAGCTCGATTGCACTCGACTATCATCCAACAAAGTTCTTTTCCTCCCTCAGTCATGACAATATACTCGGTCTATTCGATGATAATGCCATGCATTTCTAGATATTTGGCTGCCACAAAGAAACTCCCCTTGCAAACATAAATACGTACCCTGAACTCAACCTCCTATCGTACAGGTCTCCTACCTACTAATTCTTGTGGAGGAGGTAACTCATTATCTACTCCTTGCTCTATATTCCCGACCTGCTAATTTGCCATCAGTTCAATCTGCATCTTGTGTTTTTTCCACCTCTCTAATATGCACCGGTGGAAAAGTAACAAGAGTAAGATCCACAAAATTTGAGACGCTATTTTCTCTCTCTTGCTTTATCCCAATTTGAAATCCTCTAGTATTCATAGAACATCATGTCCTAGCTTCAAATAATTTTCTTGGACTTTGGATCATAAAGTCTGTAGCCAAACTTTTCATCATCGTAACCAACGAAGATGTACGAGCTTGCTCTTGCATCTAGCGTCACCTAGGGCACCTTCAACGAGAAGAATGTCCTTCACCTATGGCACCTTCTCTATCAAGTAACCTCACCAAGAACCTCCCCTCTCAAGAAACAATATTTTTTTATCCCCAAAACAAAACCCTAGATCTCTTATATAGATGGGACTAGGTATACAATAGATCTCCCCTTAAATATCAATCAAACGGTCGAAAATAACACCTTCCGAAATCGCCCTCGGTGTGCCTCCTGGCCTGAATTCATCCGGGCGACTCGGAGAGCTCGCTCAGGCGAAGTCGGCATCGTCTACCCCGGTACCTAGATCCAGTTCGCTTGGGCAAGGCGCACAGTTCGCCCGGGGGAATTTCTTTGGAGTTCTGGGACCTGGGGTGCGAGCAGATTCGCTCGTGTGAGACCTTTGTATTGCCCGGGTGAACTTCAAAGAGATTCTGCCGAAGCGACTTCTAACGAACCATCTTCAATGGTGTGAACATAGCAAAATCAGACAAGATTTCATGGCGCTTGGATTGTAGGGGGTGATAATGCCATGCATTTCATGGCACCTTCAACGAGAAGAACGCCCTTCACCTATGGCACCTTCAATATCAAGTAACCTCACTGTGGGCATCGAAATTAGCCCACGGGTCGAACCCGATTTGTACACGAAAAATAGGCCCGCACCCAACGGCCTTCGGGTCGAACCCGATTTGTACACGAAAAATAGGCCCGCACCCAACGGCCTTCGGGTCGAACCCGACTCGCCCATGCAACTTGGGCCCGCACACAACGGCCCACATGCGAAAATCTGGCCCACGCACAACGGCCCGCATGCGACTTGGCCCACACACAACGGCCCACATGCGAACCTTGGCCCATACGCAACGGCCCGCATGCGGATTTGGGCCCGCACACAAACGGCCCGCATGCACACTCGGCCCGCGTGCAAGCTCAATCCACGCACCATGGCCCAACTCGAAGCGAACAGGTCCCACCGGACCCGCGACTCGAACACAAAGAGGGGGGCCCACCGGCCCCCCCTCTTGAAAACCGTGCCCCCCTCCTCATGGAGAGGTGGGGCCGGCCATAAAAGAAAAGAAAAGAAAAAACAAGAAAAAGAAAAGAGAAAAGAAAAAGAAAAAGAAAAGAGAAAAGAAAAAGAAATCAAAAACCGCCTCGATGCGGGGGGAGGTGGCGTGGACGTCTACGCAACCGTAGATCCGCGACGATCCCTCGATCCAACGGACAAGATGACGTTGTGTCGCCATCCGATCCAAAAAGTGCAACAAAAATAACAACTCGATCTTTAAAGATCGAGTCACATCTAGCCCATAACCACCCCAACTAAAAAGGAGGGGATCGGGTTTGTTTCCTTGGATAAAGGAACAATATCTTGATGGTTATGGGGGGAGATATCGGATGAAACAAAAATATTTTAGATTTATCCCCCCCAACCGCTCCCCTTTGCCTATAAATAGAGGGGGTGGGGGAAGGCACAAAGGGTCTGAAAGCCGAAGACGAAAGAGCTCCGCAAGAGAAGCTCCAACGCTTGAAGACCGAAGGCTTCATGAGGCACGGCAAGCATGTCCTACGGGAATCCTTGGCCCTTCAAGTCCTCATCAACGTGAAGACCTTGCACTCGAAGATCAAAGCTTCGACTCCTCGCACGAAGAAGAAAGCTTGGAGAAGAAGACCCGGAGTCGTCATCACCCCGACTGCTCCAACAATCTTCATCAACTCCGAAGACGCCATAAGCAAAGGCCGGAGAAGAAGATCGAAGCCGACAACACCCGTCGTCTTCAACAAAGGCATCGACTCCTTGCACGAAGAAGAAAGTCGGGAGAAGAAAGCCTGAAGCCGGTGCTACCCCTGCCGTCTTCGTCAACAAAAGCCGACGCTACAACCGTCGTGCTGAAGCCGGTGCTACACCCACCGTCTTCTTCAACAAAAGCCGACGTTACAACCATCGCACGAAGATCGGTGCTACACCCGCCGTCTTCATCAATAAAAGTCGACGCTACAACCGTCGTATAAGGATCGGTGCTACCCCCGCCGAAAAGCCAAGACCGACGCCACAACCGTCGAGGAAGCCGGAACAATAAAGAAGCCTTGAAGAAATAGCGCCAGTCGTTCGAGAAGAAGATCGAGTCAAAGCTAAAGTCAAAGCCGACGCAAGAAGCCAAAGCAAACGCACCGGTAAAGCCCGCGCTAAAGCAACGCACGTGCCAAAGCCAAGCAACTACGACGGTCACGAGCAAAGCACCGCACATTCTAGCCGATACGACGCGAAGTCCGGAAGAACTAAAGCATCGCAAGTCTCTACCCGCCTACGTTCAAGCGCAAGCGCCAAAGCAAAGCAAACGCCAGAGCCACGCCAAAGCTACACCAAAGCCGAAAGCTAAAGCCAAAGCTGATGCCAAAAACACGATCGACACCGTGAACCGACGATCAAGGACGCCGAGGTCGAGCAAGGATCGAGGAAGACACGAAGACCGAGGAACGAAGCCCAAGGCCTCCCTAGCCGAGAAAGCGCGAAGCACGGACGGGATAAAATCGACGACTGAAACTCCTTAGCCTCTCAAGAAACCCTCACCCTGTAAATACCTCTGTCCTGGGCAACCCCTTCAGAGCTCTCGCACGAATACCACGTGGAGACGCGGATCAAAGGGACCCTCCAGAGGATCTCTCCCACAATCTCCTGATCAAAAATTTGTAATCTCGTGTGATCCGCAATAAAGACGACCCGAATCTTTTTCCGCGCTCACATATTTCTGGCACGCCCGGTGGGACCTCCTCTCCTTTCATCCGTAAGTTTGAAAGAGTTGCTTCAAGTTCGCCATGGCCGGAATGAACGATGATATGTTTGCTCCAACAAGCCTCTCACCTATCGTCGAGCCTCCACTACTCCAACACGGTGATCCAGAAAACCCGGAGGATGTCATTCCCCCGGTAGTACGCGTCTACACTCGGCGTACTCAAACTCTTGCGGACTTCTTCACGCCAGAAACTGCTATCGAAGATGCCCGCCAAAGCTCCAATGAGGCCTTGGTGCATGAAGAAACGAGCCTCAATCCTGGAACATCTGTCCAGAAATTTGGGGAGGACCAGCCCCAACCCCGAGCCCGTTCGGGTTCTCCAGCGGACTTTGCACCTCCCTTGCCGGGGGCAAACATCCGTCATCAAGCAGAAGCAAGTCAGCGTAACTACGTCTCCGACGACGATGGCGAAGGTGCGGGCGTGCAACATCGAGACGTCCTGCGACATCATCCTCCGTCCGCTCTCCAGCTCCAAGTCATGCAAATGGGTGAACACATGGCTCAGCTCACCCGACTAATGGAAGAGAAAGATCGTCACATCAACACCTTGCTTCAGAGACTGAGTGCCAGGGATGTCGTAACATTCGGTCAACCTCCTGCTTCTCCAGTAGCTGCTCCAGCCCCGTCTCCAACTCCTACTCTTGCAGAAGTTGACCCGGCAACACTAGCAACTACTCCTGCACTTTCCTTGGCTCCCGTGCCGGTCTCGGTGGCCGCGCAACCTTCAGTGGCAGCAACGATGAATGCCCAGCAAATACAAGCACTAGTGGCTGATATGATGCGTTCCCACGGCGGCAGCCTACCTCCGATTACGGCGGCATATTCAAATCCTTACACCATAAGGATCCAACAGCTGCGCTTCCCTACCGGGTTCCAGCCACCAAAGTTCCACACGTCGACGGAAAGGGGAACCCAAGGCAACACATTGCCCACTTCGTCGAAACTTGCAACAACGCCGGCACATACGGCGATGAGATGGTGAAGCAGTTCGTTCGCACACTCAAAGGTAATGCTTTTGACTGGTATGTTGATCTTCCTCCAGGATCCATTGACAGCTGGGATCAGATGGAGAGGGAATTCCTCAACCGCTTCTACAGCACTCGGCGCATCGTTAGCATGATCGAGCTTACTGTCGTCAAGCAAAGGAAGGACGAATCAGTAATCGACTACATCGATCGATGGAGGAATCTCGCCCTGAATTCACGAGACCGTTTGTCGGAAGACTCGGCTATCGAGATGTGCACCCAAGGCATGCATTGGGGCTTACTCTACATCCTCAAGGGGATCAAGCCTCGGTCCTTCGAAGAACTCGCAACTCGAGCCCACGACATGGAGCTCAGCTTAGCAAATCGCGGGGACACAAAGACCAAAGACTTCCTGAAGGTGGAAAAGAAAGACAAACCGCCGGCACCCAAATCAAAGCAAGTTAACGTCGCCGACATCGCCTCGGCCTCCAAGCCACTCAAAATCAGCGGTAAGTCGGATCAAAAAAAGGGAGCTGCCATACCACCGCCTCCACCCCAAAGACAGTCGAAGATGACTCTAGAAGAACTTGAGGCCAAAGAGTATCCCTTTCCAGACTCAGAAGTTTCCTCCATGTTCGATCAACTGCTACAAGAAAAGATGATCGAGCTTCCTCCTTCAAAAAGGCCCGAACAGATGCATCGTGTCAACGATCCGCTCTTCTGCAAATACCATCGACTGGTTAGCCATCCTATCGAGAAATGTTTCGTCTTCAAAGAAAAGATCATGGCGCTCGCAAAGCAAGGAAAAATTGAGATCGACTCCAGCGACGTTGCAACAGCAAACATGACGTCCATCACCTTTGGTTCGTTTCAACCAGTACTCGTTGCTGCCCACCAGAGAAGGCCCAAGTTGCGCATCAATCGCCAAAGACCAATTGCGAAGTTAGCCCCACGACGGAAAGTCTCAAGACGACAGCAGTACGCTCCTAAGTTCGCTGAGGAAGAAACGTCACTGCCCTGGGGGCAACCGTCGCCTACGTCGACGTCTCTCTCAAACAAAGCTATGTCCCAACGGAATCTCCAGACAAGGTACGAGCAAGGAGACCCGGAGGTCGGTCTGTTAGGCCAGCCCTCAGGTAAATTCGACTACTACGTCCTCTATTCCAAACCTCCGCCAGTCTCAATAGAAGAAATCAAGCCCACCGGCTGGGAGTCAGAAGGCGAACCACCAAGGTCCCCAGAGGAGCAGGTCTCCCCGACCCATGAAGAACCCATAAATCTCCAGACAAGGTACGAGCAAAGAGACCCGAAGGTCAGTCTGTTAGGCCAGCCTTCAGGTAAATTTGACTACTACGTCCTCTATTCCAAACCTCTGCCTGTCTCAATAGAAGAAATCAAGCCCACCGGCTGGGAGTCAGAAGGCGAACCACCAAGGTCCCTAGAGGAGCAGGTCTCCCCGACCCATGAAGAACCTACAGCTGCCACTCCAGACCTTCACCTTGGTAACGAAGAATCCACTGATGAAGATGCATGGGTCATGTTGCCTCGCAGACGAGAGCCATGGATGCCAAGAAGTCGCAAGCTCGATCGGGTAACAAGAAAGCTTCCAGAAAGAAGAACTTACAAAAAGAAAAGCAAAGCTCCAAGAAGGAAGGCGTTCAAAGTACCTCCAGCAGATCCTGATAATCTCCTCCTGCAAAACCCTCTAGAACCGACAACGTTGCAAGAGTTCTTCCCCGATTACTTCCTCCCAGCTAATCAGCAGCACGAAGCCTCCTGTTGCATGGTTGAGATTCACATGGCGCTGGAAGAAAAAGATAGGATCAAGCCTTCCAAAGAAAGCAACACCGACAATGAGAAGGATGATTCCGACAAAGACAGTACTGCTGCTTACGATGAGGCAATCCTGCACTTGCCACTCATAGAAGCACTACACCTCCCAGAGAAAGCTCGCCTAGCAATGGCCGAGGCTTTGACAGACCCAGACAGCTACAAAAGAAAGAAGAAAAACACCGAGAAGAACAAAACTATTGTCTCATGTAACGCAGCAATAACTTTCTCGGATGAAGATCTGCAGCTCGGAGCACGACTGCACAATCGACCTGTCTATGTCTCGGGATACATCAACGAGAAGCAGGTAAATCGAATCCTGTTAGACTGCGGCTCCGCCGTCAATATCATGCCTATCCAAACAATGCGCCAGCTCGGCATCACCACCGACCAGCTCTCGCAAAGCCAGCTGGTCATTCAAGGGTTCAACCAAGGGGGGCAGTCCACCATAGGGATCATTCGTCTAAAACTCTCCATCAGTCAGCTTGACACGACGGTTCTTTTCCACGTCATTGACTGTCAAACATCATATCACCTTTTGCTGGGAAGACCGTGGCTGCACGAAAACGGTGTCGTAGTGTCTACCTGGCACCAATGCCTCAAGTACTACGAGGAAGGTCTGGAAAAGTGCATTATTGCAGATGACAAGCCATTCAATGAGGCTGAAGCCCACCTCGCCGATGCCAAGTTTTACCAAGCAAAGGACCTTGTTGCAGAAGTCCTTCCAGCTAAAACTCCTCGAACTCAGAAAGCTAAAAGGATGGAGCAGGATGAAGCTCTGCCAACTCCAAATCCAGTGCCACCATCTAAGGTGATACACGAAGTCAAAGAAGTGTTAGCGCCAAGACGAAGGATGCGCATCAGCTCCAAGCCAAGATCCATGAAGCATACTCCATTACCTGTCCAAGCTACGACAGTCTTACGCCTCACGCCTCAGTGGCTTTGCAAAGATGAACCACCACCTTTTGCCTCGCCAAAAGGGATGGCCCAGCCGCTATCGGAAGCTAATGTCAGCACTCTGCAAGAGATGACACTGCCACTACCCAGACTGGGGCAAGCTTCAAGTCCGCCAAAACCCATCAATTCCTTCGAATCCAGCCAACTCACATTCAAGCCAAAAGGAAGCTGGGGGCAAAATGCCGCCAAGCTGCTGTTCAAAGCTGGCTACGACAAAGACAGTGCTGCACATATGAGTACGCTCCTGCCAGCTCCAATACCACACGGGATGACTAAGACTCAAGCCCACTTACTCTAGGGCGGTGAGCAGATCCCACCAAATCGATGAGGCGTCGGCTCCCGTCAAACCCCGATGGTCATCAAAGTAACAGGAGAGAAGACCTTCACCTCTAACTACATTGAGGTGAAGTTGGTAGATGAAGCGGAAAAGGGATCGTCAGCCTCCGATGCACGCTCCACCAATGTCATTCATCCCGCTACAAAGGGCGCCAAAAGAAGGCGATATCAAGCTCGGCATTGGACCATACCTCAAAAGCAAAAAAAGAGCGTCAAAAACCAAGCAAGTCAAAATCCCATAACAGTATTCAAAAGACTCGGGCCAATCAGACAAGCAAAGCGAAGGTCAGTATTCGACCGTTTGGGAAAGCCACCCACTGAGGTGAGAAAAATCATTCCCACCCACCCACCCAAATCATTCTTCCAAAATGCTGATGTCCCCGCCATCATTCTGGTGTCTCTTAATCATATCACCATTGCGGACACTTCGGTCGACGAAACTTCTACCTCGGACGATGAGTTGCCACACGCCCCGTCCGTTCTCGAAGAAGGGGGGCAATCTACCGTCGACGATCTGAAAGAAATCAACTTGGGGACACAGGAGGATCCTCGACCCACATTCGTAAGTGCACTCCTGACTCCCGAAGAGGAGGTCGCATACATCAAGCTACTCCAAGAATACAGAGATGTCTTCGCATGGTCCTACAAGGAAATACCGGGACTTGACCCCAAGATTGCAGTACACCAGCTCGCTGTCAGACATGGAGCTAGCGCCATCAAGCAAGGACAAAGACGATACCGGCCGGAACTGGTACCGCAAATAGAGGGCGAAGTCAACAAGCTCATTGAAGCTGGCTTTATCCGAGAAGTTAAGTATCCAACGTGGATCTCCAGCGTGGTCCCAGTCAAGAAGAAGAACGGCTAGATCAGAGTATGCGTGGACTTCAGGGACTTAAACAATGCATGCCCCAAAGATGACTTCCCACTGCCAATTAGAGAACTGATGGTGGATGCGATAACAGGCCATGAAGCATTAACCTTCATGGATGGATCCTCAGGCTACAACCAGATCCGGATGGCACCTAAAGACGAAGAGCTTACGGCATTCCGCATGCCAAAAGGGATCTACTGCTACAAAGTCATGCCTTTCGGCTTGAAAAATGCAGGAGCCACTTACCAACGAGCCATGCAAAAAAATTTTGACGATATCCTTCATCAGAATGTGAAATGCTACGTCGACGACCTCGTGGTAAAATCAAGACAAAAGTCAACACATCTTCAAGACCTCGAGCTAATCTTCAAGCGACTTCGAAGGTACCAGCTCCGCATGAACCCGCTTAAATGCGCATTTGGGGTCTCCTCGGGAAAGTTTCTCGGCTTTGTCGTGCGCCATCGAGGCATCGAGATAGATCAATCCAAGATAGATGCTATTCTCAACATGTCAATCCCAAAAACCGTGCGAGACCTCCGAGGTCTCCAGGGCCATCTAGCATATATCAGAAGGTTTATCGCCAACTTAGCTGGAAAATGCAGGCCCTTCAGTCGCCTCATGAAAAAAGGAGCAGCATTCAAGTGGGACGAAGCTTGTTAGGGAGCCCTCCAAAACATCAGGGATTACTTACTCAAGCCTCCGGTTCTGACAGCACCAGTTCAAGGGAAGCCATTGGTCCTTTATATCAGCGCCCAGGAGCAGTCCTTGGGGGCACTCCTGGCTCAAGACAACGAGCTAGGTAAGGAAACAGCATGCTACTATTTAAGCCACACTCTCATCGGCGCGGAGCTACACTACTCCCCGATTGAGAAGGTATGTCTGGCGCTCATCTTCGCTACAAAGAAGATGCGGCACTACATGTTAGCTCACGCCATCAGACTCGTCTCAAAAGTCGACCCGCTCAAATACATTATGTCAAGGCCAGTGCTCTTCGGACGTTTGGCCAAGTGGGCTTTACTCCTCCTCGAGTTCGATATCACCTTCGTCCCTCGTAAAGCGGTCAAAGGTCAAGCTCTCGCGGACTTCCTGGCAGAATACCCCCTCCCAGCAGAATGGGAACTATCAGAAGACCTTCCAGACGAAGAAGTATTCTGCATCGATATCGCCCCTTCTTGGAAAATGTTCTTCGACGGCGCGGCAAGGCAAGACGTAGCAAGAGCAGGGGTTATCTTCGTCACGCCAAACGATGAAGTACTCCCCTTCTCGTTTCTGCTATCAGAACCATGCTCCAACAACAGGGCAGAATATCAAGCCTTGATCATTGGCCTCGAACTCGCCAATGATATGAAACTTCAAGGGCTCACAATTTTTGGCGACTCTCAACTCGTCATTCAACAAATATTGGGAGCATACGAAGTCAACAAAGAAGACCTCGTACCATTACACCTGCGAGCCCTGAAACTTCTTGGTACACTAAAAAATTCTTCAATCCAGCACGTCCCCAGAAACCTTAATCAGCAGGCTGATGCGCTCGCAAATTTGGCGGCGATACTCCCGTTCCCAGAAAGAAGCCAACTCATCGTCCCTATCTGTAAGAGGATGGTGATCACCGAGGAGGACCTCCCTATGGGAATCCCGGACCAAGTCAATGCAGTACACGTTCTCATGACTGACGAGCTAGATTGGAGACAACCATTCATAGACTTTCTTGTCCACGGGAAGCTCCCTGAAGATCCAAAGCGTAAGGTCGACATTCGCCGGCGGTCTCTGAAATTCTTCCACTTCAACAACGAGTTGTACCGTCGAAGCTACGTACGATGGTGCGCTCCTGAGGTGTCTTGCAAAAGAAGAAGCGGAAACAGCATTAGAATAAGTCCATGCCGGGATCTGTGGCTCACATCAGTCCGGTCCAAAGCTGCACTTCCGTATCAGGTGGATGGGGTACTACTGGCCCACTATGATCAAGGACTCCCTCGAGTTTGCAAAAAGATGCCACACTTGCCAGCTGCATGGCGACTACATCCGTCAGTCTCCGGAACCTTTGCATCCAACCATCGCATCATGGCCCTTCGATGGATGTGGACTCGATATTGTCGGTCCGCTACCCAAGTCATCCAAGCAGCATCTTTACATCCTGGCGGCAACAGATTACTTCTCCAAGTGGGCTGAGGCAGTACCATTGCGAGAAGTTATAGGCACTCTGTCATCAACTTCATCCAGAACGACATCATCTTCCGGTACGGCATCCCTCGCTATATCGTTACGGACAACGGGAAGCAATTCAAGAACGCCGCTGTCAGCCAATTTTGCGCCAAGTTCGATATCAAGCAAAGGTGCTCAACCATGTACAACGCCTCTGCCAATGGCCTAGCTGAAGCTTTCAACAAAACACTCTGCAAACTTTTGGAGAAAGTCGTCTCAAAGTCAAAGAAAGACTGGCATGAACGCATGGGTGAAGCGCTATGGACATATCGCACCTCTTTTCGCACACCAACACAGGCGACTCCGTACTCACTAGTGTACGGAGTAGAAGCTGTCCTCCCACTTGAGCTCCAGATTCCGTCACTCAGAATAGCTGTCCAGGAAGGCCTCGTCAACGGCGACAACGCTCAACTTCGCCTAGCAGAATTGAAAGCCCTGGATGAGAAGCGCCTCGAAGCCCAGCAACGCCTGGAATGCTACCAAGCCAGGTTGACCCGAGCCTTCAACAAAAGAATTCGCCCTCGATCTTTCCAAAAAGGAGAATTGGTGCTCGCAGTCAAACGCCCCATCATCCTTTCGCATCGAGGAGGAAAGAAGTTCGACGCCAAGTGGGATGGACCGCACGCTGTCAAAGAGGTCTACTCCAACGGCGCATATCTTCTCACCACGCCAGAAGGGCTTACACTCGGCCCCATCAATGGCAAGTACCTCAAAAGGTACTATGCCTAAAAGCAGGGCTACATTCCTTGCACAAAAAAAAAAGGAACTACGTGTGACTTGATCCCTCTCAGTAGGGTACGTAGGCAGCCTGTAAAGGTTCAGTCCAAACAAAAAAAAACATAACCAAACCAGCCATTCCAGAAGACAAGTCCAAAAAAATAGATGCATGATATTAAGTTATCACCAGATAAAGAAAAGCAGAACTACAAGTCTGTTCAGCAAAAATAACAAGAAAGAAAAAGGAAATGCGACATTGCTAGTAAAGCGAATTAAATTCTTTGAGATGTTGGAGCAGCTCGCCGCCAGTAACCTCCATGCGCTGCAACTCTGAAGATCGAGAAGCTACCCGCTCCCGATGCGTCGCCAGCTCGATACGCTGCTTTGCCAGGTCTGCTCCAGAAGACTTCTCGATCATCTCAGCTTTCTCGAAAGATGCGCGAGCAGCCTCTAGCTTCTTTCGCGCCCGAACAAAGCTCGCAGTGGCAATCGCATGCTGCGCCTCCAGTCGACGCTCCTCATCCTCGGCCTTCACCAGTATCAGGGGAAGGTCATCTTCCATCGAAGCCCGTTTCAAGCAATGAGCTCCACTATCCGCCAAGAGAACACGCATCTGTGCCTCAAACAAAGAGCCATCTACCTGGAAGGCCGCCAGGTTCTTGCAAAACTCTGACCCCTCGAGGACCCACCAGCTGCTCAAAGCGTCAAAGCCCTCTTCCTGGAAGGGTGCAAGCGTCGTCTGGATATACTTCTGACAGCTCTCCAAAAGAAGCACAGAGAGAAGGTCGTGCGAACTGCACTTTCTCCTGTCGGCCTCTGAGTGCACAGGCAAGGTGGGCTCCGGTCCTGAAGGCTCAAGTGAAGGAACCGCCTCCTGGACCATCGCCATGATAACAGTCAGCGGAACCACCGGAGCCGAAGGAGGAGATACAGGCAAACCTTCCGACAAAACGACTGCGGGAGTAGTCTCTGCCGGAGTACCAGACCTAACTAGAGAAGTCTGTTCTCTCCCTACACTGGAGACCTTATCCTCCTCCCCAAAGCCTAACTGCCCCACGTCAATATCGTCCAGGTTAACAGCACTGCCGGCAAAATCTGCTCCACACGCTCCCAAAAGCTCCAAGTTATCCCAGGGAACATCCAGCCCGCCACCTTCAATCAACGTTGCTCTGATAGGAGAGCACTCCTGCCCAACCCCCTTCGGGGCAGACTCGCAGTCCGGTCCAGCAGACCCTGCCAAAATGAGAGCTGAACAATTCAGCCAACGAAATAAGAGTACAAGCACAGAAATTCATAAAGAACTAGAAACAAGATATACCTGCAGCATCCGATGAAGCTACCCCAGAAAGAAGGATTACCTCATCGGCAAAAAGCCCTAGCTCTCCCTCTCGAGCTGGCTCTGCCTCGCCAGCACCAACCAAAGCTGCCTCACACAAGAGATCCAACTTTCTCTTCTTGGGAGAAGCACACCCACTCCAAGAAGCCCGAGTCTCAGGAAGACTCTGGACCTTGGAGGACGGAGCCATCTCAACTTCTTGCACAGAAAGTAAAGCCTGGGAAGTACTCTCTCGATGGCCACAAGATCTCTCCGATCGTCGCTCCTCGGACCAAAGACGGCGATCCTCTGACCCCGCCAAAGAGTCAAAAGAAAAGTCAGCCTGCTCGCTGCTAGCAAGGACGTCCAGCGGAAGGCTAGCCAGGAGGGGAAGCACTGACACGTTGACCCAGGGGCGATACTCAGGAGTTGCAGCATCCTTTCCGCCCGACTTGATCCCCGGCGAGAAAATACACCCAGTTAATCTGTTATAAAGCGCTCCCCAGAGGCGATACGCTTCCTACGGGGTGAAACGTGACTGCATACGCAAAGGAGTCCCAGGCAACTCCTGGCGAAAGCCCTGCTGTCGAGCAAACCGGAGGGGAGAGTACCGTGCCACCTCCACGACATCCCCACGACACCAAACGAGATACCCGGGCCGGCAACTCACCATGCTCCAGTACAAGTGCTCGGGCATTTCCTCCACATCACATACCAAGGATCTTGTAGAAGGTGCAAGTGCATTCTCCGATACAAATTCAAAGTCAGAAGGGCCCATACGTCTCAAACACTCTCGGGCACTAGGCTTCGGACGCTCCCACGTGTAATAAGCGTTCATCACACCTCCCACACATGGAAGAAAGGGCACCGAGGTCGAAGGTCCACGCGCTGCAAAGATCCCCTTCGGAAAGTGAAGCCCAATCCAGCCATAGAGGTAATGCAGGGGGCAAAAGGAGCTGGCTCTGCCTACTTCCCCTCTTGTATTACCCGCACTCGATAAACTTCAGTAGGTTCTGCTAAGCCCTCCGTACAACGAGCAGAGGATCGCCGGTGCCAGGTTAAGAAACTCTCCATTCACCATCCGAGCAGCTGCAAGGAAGGTCCCAGGGCGTATCACATCCCCTTCCCAGGGTAAAGCAAAGCGGCAAAGGAAAAGTACCAACCCCGCTGACCAGTAAGCAGCACGCCAGGCATCGTTGCATTCCTCAAGTCCCAAAACTTCCCAGGGACGTTGCGCCCCAGCCATGGAGCACCATTCTTTCTTTAGAGATTCAATCGATCGCCGAAAAGTGCCAGGCGCCGGTCTCTTTGACGATGCATACCTCCACATCGGGTGACTCGAAGGGGGAGCGTGACGATACTCTCCTCGAAACCAGAAGTCCACCCAATCCGAGTGGAGTACCCGGTCTGACCGCTCGTGCGCCGCTATAATAGCATATGCCTTAAAAAGCAAAAGGCAGAAGCTAGGAGACTCGTCTGGGTCCGTCAAGACCTCCAGAGAAGGAACCTCCTCCTGATAGTAGCTCCGAACTTCTGGACACCCGGAGATGACATGCACGTCACGAAGGGTGATCCCTATTTTACCAGCCCCGGTCAAAAAGGTATTGGTCTCAGGGCACCACTGCTCACACAGAGCCCGGTACATACCGTCCGGTCGGCTGTACTCCCAACAAGCTGGCTCCATAAACCTCGCCAG
The DNA here is from genome assembly GCA_947650365.1 of Chamaelirium japonicum. Taxonomy (NCBI): domain Eukaryota; kingdom Viridiplantae; phylum Streptophyta; class Magnoliopsida; order Liliales; family Melanthiaceae; genus Chamaelirium; species Chamaelirium japonicum. Next base: position 32,559,203 of record OX393556.1, read on the forward strand.
ACGCTCCATCCCTGGCTCCGCCTCCAACGCGCCAGACAGCTCTCTCATCCAGTCCCGAAAACCTCCCAGGTATGTGACATCTCCACGCGGTTGAATCTCCACGCCCCATCGCGTACGGCGGGAGCATATCTTCAAAGCAACAATAGGGACCGGAACCGACTCCTCGCCAGTGTGGTGGAACGGTAGCCCCAAACTAGGCCGGACAATTTGCCGAGAAGATCCTTCGTCAGTAAGGATACGCTCGCCAAGTTTCAACACGCGACAAGAACCGTCGGCCACGCCATCCTCACAAACTCGCTCGTGCGTCGGAAGCTGAAGGACTGACAGTCTGGCCTCATGTCTCGAAGCACGGTGGTTGAAGACTTGCGCAAAAGGGAAACGAAGATACGTACTCCCGTGGGAGACCGCATCGACAATCCAGCCAGAACTCGAAAAACTCTCGTAACAACAAGACCTGAAAAAGAAAAGGAGGACAGAGCCCAAGTCAGATAACAAAAAATATATATATACTCTCGGCTAAAAAGCTGCAGGTCCTGAATCCCAGGGCGAAGACACAAAGGGGAACCTCGGCCAAAAGAGGGTCGTAGGTCCCGAATAACAGAAACAAGGAAACAAGGGGGGGGGGCCTAAGCAAAAGGGTCGCCCGTCCTTCCAGCAAATAAAGGAAACAGGGGGGGGGGGGGGGGGCCTAAGCAAAAGGGGCGCCCGTCCTTCGAACAAATAAAGGTAAAAAGGAGAGGGTCACGGCAAAAAGCCGTGACCCCCCCTCTCTCTCTCTCCTTTTAAAACATGCAGGGGGGGTGCTGTCGTCCTCGACCAACACGGGCCACCGCACCCCCCGCCGGCCCCCGCAGCCCCGGCCGCCTCCGCCTCCAACCCCGTGCAGCCCCGCGCCTGCGCTCGTCGCACCCCGCAGCCCCGCGTCGCGCGCTGCTGTTGCACCGGCCCCGGCCGCCTCCGCCTCCGGCCCGCTCCCTCCGGCCCGCCGGCCCCCGCAGCCCCGGCCGCCTCCGCCTCCGACCCTGTGCAGCCCCGCGCCTGCGCTCACCGCACCCCGCAACCCCGGCCGCCGCTCCCTCCTACCGTGCCGCGCGCTGCTATTGCACCGGCCCCCGCAGCCCCGGCCGCCTCCGCCTCCGGCCCGCTCCCTCCGGCCCGCAGCCCCGGCCGCGCCCTCCTCCGACCCGCTCTCTCCGGCCCGCTGCCGTGCCCACGCCCGCGCGCCGGCCGCACCCAGCAGCCCCCGGCCGCCTCCGCCTCCAGCCCGCACGCCGGCCGCACCCAGCAGCCCCCGGCAGCCTCCGCCTCCAGCACGCGCGCCGGCCGCACCCCGCAGCCCCCGGCCGCGCCCCGGCCAAGCCCGCCTCCAGCCCGCAAGCCCTCCTCCGGCCTGCGCCCTCCCACGACCCACCATACGAAGAAGAAGAAGAAGAAGAAGAAGAAGAAGAAGAAGAGGAAGAAGAAGGAGGAGGAGGAGGATCACCTCGCCAGCAGCCCTCCGCCCTCCGTGGGCCGGCGGTCTCCTCTCCTCCGCGAACCCCATGACGTGACCACCTTCATCTTCCGCGGCATCGTCGCGAAGCAAGAAACCCTAGCAGAGCTTTCGTCTCCAAGCCGCCGGAAATCGCTGATAATGAAGAGAAACGAAAAACGGGGGTCCTTTTAAAGACCCAATCCCACACGAATACGCGACTCAAGTCCAAGCGCTACGCGTTTCCCGCGGGCGCACTCGAACTTGAGGGAGCACTTGTGGGCATTGAAATTAGCCCACTGGTCGAACCCGATTTGTACACGAAAAATAGGCCCGCACCCAACGGCCTTCGGGTCGAACCCGACTCGCCCATGCAACTTGGGCCCGCACACAACGGCCCACATGCGAAAATCTGGCCCACGCACAACGGCCCGCATGCAACTTGGCCCACACACAACGGCCCACATGCGAACCTTGGCCCATACGCAACGGCCCGCATGCGGATTTGGGCCCGCACACAAACGGCCCGCATGCACACTCGGCCCGCGTGCAAGCTCAATCCACGCACCATGGCCCAACTCGAAGCGAACAGGTCCCACCGGACCCGCGACTCGAACACAAAGAGGGGGGCCCACCGGCCCCCCCTCTTGAAAACCGTGCCCCCTCCTCATGGAGAGGTGGGGCCGGCCATAAAAGAAAAGAAAAGAAAAAAAAAGAAAAAGAAAAAAGAAAAGAAAAAGAAAAAGAAAAGAGAAAAGAAAAGAAAAAGAAAAAGAAATCAAAAACCGCCTCGATGTGGGGGGAGGTGGCGTGGACGTCTACGCAACCGTAGATCCATGACGATCCCTCGATCCAACGGACAAGATGACGTTATGTCGCCATCCGATCCAAAAAGTGCAACAAAAATAACAACTCGATCTTTAAAGATCGAGTCACATCTAGCCCATAACCACCCCAACTAAAAAGGAGGGGATCGGGTTTGTTTCCTTGGATAAAGGAACAATATCTTGATGGTTATGGGGGGAGATATCGGATGAAACAAAAAGATTTCAGATTTATCTCCCCCAACCGCTCCCCTTTGCCTATAAATAGAGGGGATGGGGGAAGGCACAAAGGGTCCGAAAGCCGAAGACGAAAGAGCTCCGCAAGAGAAGCTCCAACGCTCGAAGACCGAAGGCTTCACGAGGCACGACAAGCACGTCCTACGGGAATCCTTGGCCCTTCAAGTCCTCATCAACGTGAAGACCTTGCACTCGAAGATCAAAGCTTCGACTCCTCGCACGAAGAAGAAAGCTTGGAGAAGAAGACCCGGAGTCGTCATCACCCCGACTGCTCCAACGATCTTCATCAACTCCGAAGATGCCATAAGCAAAGGCCGGAGAAGAAGATCGAAGCCAACAACACCCGTCGTCTTCAACAAAGGCATCGACTTCTTGCACGAAGAAGAAAGCCGGGAGAAGAAAGCCTAAAGCCGGTGCTACCCCTGCCGTCTTCGTCAACAAAAGCCGACGCTACAATCGTCGTGCTGAAGCCAGTGCTACACCCGCCGTCTTCTTCAACAAAAGCCGACGTTACAACCGTCGCACGAAGATCGGTGCTACACCAGCCGTCTTCATCAACAAAAGCCGACGCTACAACCGTCGCATAAGGATCGGTGCTACCCCCGCCGAAAAGCCAAGACCGATGCCACAACCGTCGAGGAAGCCGAAACAATAAAGAAGCCTTGAAGAAATAGCGCCAGTCGTTCGAGAAGAAGATCGAGTCAAAGCTAAAGTCAAAGTCGACGCAAGAAGCCAAAGCAAACGCACCGGTAAAGCCCGCGCTAAAGCAACGCACGTGCCAAAGCCAAGCAACTATGACGGTCACGAGCAAAGCACCGCACGTTCTAGCCGATACGACGCGAAGTCCGGAAGAACTAAACCATCGCAAGTCTCTACCCGCCTACGTTCAAGCGCAAGCGCCAAAGCAAAGCAAACGCCAGAGCCACGCCAAAGCTACGCCAAAACCGAAAGCTAAAGCCAAAGCTGACGCCAAAAACACGATCGACGCCGCGAACCGACGATCAAGGACGCCGAGGTCGAGCAAGGATCGAGAAAGACACGAAGACTGAGGAACGAAGCCCAAGGCCTCCCTAGCCGAGAAAGCGCGAAGCACGGACGGGATAAAATCGACGGCTGAAACTCCTTAGCCTCTCAAGAAACCCTCACCCTGTAAAGACCTCTGTCCTGGGCAACCCCTTCAGAGCTCTCGCACGAATACCACATGGAGACGCAGATCAAAGGGACCCTCCAGAGGATCTCTCCCACAATCTCCTGATCAAAAATTTGTAATCTCGTGTGATCCGCAATAAAGACGACCCGAATCTTTTTCCGCGCTCACACTCACCAAGAACCTCCCCTCTCAAGAAACAATATTTTTTTATCCCCAAAACAAAACCCTAGATCTCTTATATAGATGGGACTAGGTATACAATAGATCTCCCCATAAATCTCAATCCAACGGCCGAAAATAACACCTTCCGAAATCGCCCTCGGTGCGCCTCCTGGCCTGATTCACCCGGGCGACTCGGAGAGCTCGCTCAGGCGAAGTCAGCATCGTCTACCCCGGTACCTGGATCCAGTTCGCTTGGGCAAGGAGCACAATTCGCTCGGGGGAATTTCTTTGGAGTTCTGGGACCTGGGGTGCGAGCATATTCGCTCGTGTGAGACCTTTGTATTGCCCAGGTGAACTTGAGAGAGATTCTGCCGAAGCGACTTCTAACGAACCATCTTCAATGGTGTGAACATAGCAAAATCAGACAAGATTTCATGGCGCTTGGATTGTAGGGGGTGACTTTAATATTACCAGATTTGCCTCGGAGAGGTCGGGGAACTCAAGCTTCTTTCTTTAATGTACCTCTTTAGGCCATTCATCTGCTAGTATAGTCTTAGTGACCTACCTTTAGGGGGAGAATGTTCACTTGGTCTAACAATAGAAGTTTTGCTAGACTAGACAGATTCTTGATCTCTAATGAGTGGAAATAAAGGTCCTCATTATCCTCCCAGATAGCTCTTCCTTCTTTCCTGTCAAGCCGCTCCCCTTAGGTTCTTGACACCTTGTTAGGAGGCCCGAAGAAATCTATTTTCCGATTTGAGAAGATGTGGACCAAGCATGACAACTTCAACGCCCTTGTGGTAGAATAGTGGACTTAGACTTCAACCTTGCACAACTCAGCTTTTAACCTAAATTAAAAATTCAGACACCTTAGGAGGTTCATGAAAGTTTTGTCTCATTCCTCCTTTAGGAACATAATCAGAAAGAAAGCTACAATTATCGAAGGTATAAACCTTTTGAAAGTGACAACTAAGTTTGATCAATTGTCAGTCGAGAAGGCTATTCGATCAACTCAATTCACTGAAGTGTTATCTCCACTAAATCTTAATCAAGTAAGTGATAATGTAGAAGTAGAGGTCTTTGGAGAAGTTGGTGAAATTGGGGACTCTAATTCTATTTCCATAGCATTGCCAATGATAGGAGAATAAAGACTTTATCTCAATCTATTGGGAACGACCTTTGTATTTCGTACGACTCCATCATTCGAAATTCAAATACTTACTCCAAATATATGTTTTATACGGTAGCGAAGGTCAATCTGGATTTAAATTGCTATAACCTTTCTTTTAGGACGATGGCGCAGATCCTTCCATGATCTCTAAACCTTTCTCCAAATAGGAATTCAAGAAAGCAGTCTTTAGCATGGAGGCGGATGGTTTCCCAAGACTGGATGGCTTCCCGAACATTTTCTTCTAACACTATTGGAATGTGATTAATAAGAATGTATGCATTTTCCTTCAAGTCTTGTTTGAATTGAAGGTTTCTATTCAGAATATGAATTTCACTTTATTATTTTACTTTTGAAAAAATAAGGAGCTTCCTCGATTACAAATTTCAGGCTAATAAGTTTATCAAATTGCATTTATAATATCATGAAATCTTATATCTATATGTTTATCTTCAATCATGGATAGAATCATTAGCCTACCATAATCGTCTTTTATCAAATGAAGGAATATTCTGGATAGTGGCCCTAAGCTGAAGTTATTTTCCATCTTATGGAGTCTTGTATAAAAGGAGTCCTCCTCAAGCTTGATTTTGAGAAAGTTTTTGACAATATTGATTGACGTTTTCTCATAACGACTCTGGAGATTAAAGGGTTCCTGGTTAATTGGCTGTGTTAGATTGGTGATTGCCTTTCATCGTCGAAATTATCTTGCCTTACAAATAATACAAGCTCTTGAATTCACACTTTAAGATGAAGAGGTGTGTGGACATGTTGGAATCTATCATCAAGAAGACTGAATTTAACAATCTAATCAGTGGTATAGGCAGTGCAGTTTGGCATTGTAGATACATGGAAATTATGCCCCATTTGGCAAAATCCTGTGAAACCTGATGTGGATTAAAGGCGATCTACAAGAACCTGTCATCGGTTTGTCCAATCGTAGATCAGAAGTGACCAGCAGAGGGTAGCAATATAATCTGAGGCTAAGATGACATCAACGCGCTAGATAGCAGAAGCTAGATGACATCATCTAAGATAGGTGTTACGGTAGAAGATAATTATATAGTCTGAGGGTCAAGTAGCATCATCCTGCACAATAGCTGAAGATAAGTGGCGTCATCCAAGGCGTACATCATGGCAGAAGGTAGCTCCTTCCTTCTTTGTGCTATGAATGACCGAGCTCTTGCGAAAGATAACCTCAGCTTAGAGACATATCATTAGATTAATCTTGGGAAGAATGCACATGTTGAGCTAGTGCATAAAGGCCCTCAAGGCTGAGGGTATAGCCCCTTTTATTGTGCTCCACATGCTTTAATACTCTTACCCTCAGTATATCCCATATCCTCGATCTAAATATGGGTCTGGAGAAGTCTTTTAAAGCTTTACAAATTCAGAGGGTCACGGTATGATCTGAGGATAAGATGACCTCAGCCCGCCTAATGGTAGAGGATAGATGATATCATCTGAGGCAAAAGATAGCCCCCCTCCTCTTTTATGCTCTGAATGTCCGAGCATTAGTAAAAGGTAACCTTAGATCAGAGGCATACCGCCTTTTCAATCTTGAGAAAGATGCCTAACAAAGGCACAAGGGTCCTCAAGGCTGAGGATGTACTGCCTTTTATCGTGCTCCACATAGTTCAACATTCTTATCCTCAGCTTACTCTATGATCATAGTTTGAAAATAGATCTATAGTTGTCCTTGAGCCCAGTAAATTATGGGGGTAACGAACATAATAACCTCCCTAGCTAACGTCTTTGTGGGGGCCCGATTGGACATTCTGTTACAAGGTTATTACATTGGCGACCAACATATATACCTGCCACTCAAGAATGTCAGCTCATTTACAGTTGTTAACAACTCATTGATAGTTGGCATGACACGTCAGCATGGCAATCGCTCTCGTGCCCTCACCTATCGAGTCCTATTAATAAGAGATGACCCTTGTTGCCCAGGTATGCTCTTTGGTGGACTAAACTTTCATCTTTGAGTGTATGAGAAAGAGAGAGGAATCTTTGGCCTGACTTGAGCGTCAGAGGAGGGATCTGGGAACGATCACCTCCAGATTTCCCTTTCTTTGCTTGTGTTTTTGTAGGATTGGAGCATCTGATCATCTACAGATCGATTCCCACCCGGCCTCCACAGGTATGTCTCTAATCTTTATTTTGCAGATAACATGATACTTTTTTGCTAAGCTGATATCTTCAGATAATTATGATGAAGACCATTCTTTGTGTTTTTGAGGCGGTTTTAGGTCTCAAGATTAGTTTCAATAAAAGCTTGTTATTCTACATTGAGGAATATCCAGATAGAGGAAAAAGGCTTGCATCTTGTTTAAATTGTAAAGCAGAAGGTTTCCCAACGAAGTAATTGGGAATATCCATCAATGATTAGAGACCAAGGAAGCAAGACCGGGTTCCTTTGATTGATAGGATCAAGATGAAACGGTTAGGATGGAAAGGTCAGTGTCTATCAATTATAGGGGGAGATTGACCCTTATTAATTATGTTTTAACCTCTATTCCAATTTATATGATGACTTTCTATTACTTATCGTCGTGGGTTGTCAAGAAGATTGATCAAATTCACATGAGTTTTTTGTGGAAAGGAGTTGATAGTTCTTCGAGTTCTTACCACCATATGAAGTGGGAGTAAGTCTATACGCCAAGATTGAGCAAGGGTTTAAGGGTACATAACTTAAGGGACTTTAATATGGCTCTACTTGAAAAATGGTGGTAGAGACTATAGCAATCAAATGAAAGGAGATCATGTGTAATAGATACTTCAAAATAATTTTCCCTAGGCAAGTCAGGAGTTGGATCTCAAGTAGATTGTCCACCATCTAGTGTGGAATTGTCAAGGTCAGGCAAGCGTTTAAATTAGGGAGCAAATTTGTTATTGGGAATAGTAGGCATAACAAGTTCTGGAAGGATACTTGGGTGGGGGATTATTTGCTTCCTGTTTCCAGAAATTTACGAGAGGGTGGCTAATAAAGGTACGTCAATAAGAACGCAAACTTATATCCAAGTGGTCAACACTAGATGGAGAATTTTCTTATCGATCTTCCAACCTGCCTAAACACCCAGTCGCTAGGATGAAGAATTTAAAGACAATTCCGGATTCCTTCTCATTATCAGAGGCACCTAAACAGCTGAAGTGGAGGCTGACCTTTTCAACTAACTTTATAGTAAACTCCTTCTATAGATGGCTTAATATGGATACTTCTCATTGCCTGGCAGCTAGGTATCTATGGAAGATAAAAACCCCTCTTAAAATGATGATCTTTTTTACAGTAGCCAATGTCAACTTATAGAAAAGAAGTCATCTGAATCTCGCTTATATGTTTTGCTCTTTTTGCAAACTGTCAAGAGGAGACCATCAATCATCTTCTCCTACATTGTTCTTTTTCTTGGTTAGGATAATATCAAGTCCAGATTCAGCATTTCTTCGCATCCTTCGAGTCTTCTTCCTCTATGGAGTCTTGGCATATGAGAAGAGTTTTGGTTGAGCTAAGAAAAATATAGAACATCTTATGTACTGCGATATGCTAGAACCTTTGACTGGAACGGAATTTAAGGATTTTCAACAACAAATGGAGCGATTATGAGGCAATCACTATCATTATTCTTAATCTAGTGAGACTATGGTCTTCTGCTTTGTAGACAACTTGAAAGAGGGATTTTGTCTTTTTGTGGACAAAGTCGCCAGACTATTTTTTTTTTTTTTTCATTACAGCTTTGTACTTCTAATTCTCTATTCAATAAACATGTAGGGGTTCATGCCAAATCCCTCCTCCACACAAGAGGAATTTCTCAAAAATAAAAAGGGCAAAGTGTCATATTTAGTGCATGTATGTGTTACTTAAACAAGTAGCAACAATCCACTTGCTGCGCTAATTAGTTGCATGTGATCGTTTATTTTCTCATTTGCTTTTTATTCATGGTTACAACTTTAAACTATTTAAACTATGGCGCATAATGGGAGCTCGATTGGTGAAAGTTTGATTTATATATTAAGTTAACCCAATTATTTGTCTAAAACATTGTCTCCATATATTCGTCTTAGGGTTTCTCCTCTCAAGATCTCACAGAATTTTTCAACCCTCGAAAAAACCTTAATATATTCGTCTTAGGTTTCTCCTCCTCTCAAGAATGTGGCAGCTAGCTAGACTTTTTTTTTGAGAAATCCCTCAGAAAGGTTGAGGGGAGGTTCGACCTGGACCCCTACCTGCTTATTATTAAGAAGAAAGAGGGAGAGAATTACAGCTCAGGGATTGCAAGTACAAATGTGCAGCAGAAAAGCCTTCGCTCCCTCTGACGCGTAAGACGCCCAGAGATGGACCAGCGACTTCATCGAGATGATCGTTCGGTCCACCAGCAAGGAGCGGCTCTCGAAAGTCCTCAGATTCCGCTCCAGCCATATGGACCACGAGATCCCTATGGCTTGCAAGTCCCAAGCTCGTCTGTCCCGACCTTTGAAGCGCCTGCGACGCCAACGACTCCACAGTTCAGCAGCTAGCTAGACTTGAAGGTGGTATCATATAAACTAAGTAGTTTTAAAGCATGGATTAGTGTTTTTGAAGTATTAATTGGCATTCAAAAAATCCTTAGAACTTCTAAACTCTTTGAGTGATCTTTAGAAATTTGAGCATATAAATATTCTATCATATTTTATTCATGTGGAGGGGCGTGCCACACGTGGTCATATGTCATACCACATGGACTGAGGCTTCAGGTGGAGTTGGGCTTACAAAATGATTCTATAGAATATGCTTTCTATTGCCACTTAAAAAATGAACCACTAGGAGGGCAATTATAAAATGAACCATTGAAGGGGCAATTGTGGGAACAAAGGATCAATCCATATCCATCCTTTTACATGAGTTTTCATTTTACCCTTCATCTTATATATTAATCCATACCTAATGTTTTAAATACTATGTCATGAAAACAAATACAAGGACTAGGACCGTAATATGCCATTTTTGCCCTTTCCATTCTATCCCTGTACAAATCACAAATACCATCCAAAAATATTACCCTTTTGCCACTAATGAATCGAGTCTTATGTTTTCATTTAAAAAACCAAGGGCTGTTATGGGAATAAATCCCACTAACCCATTCTTCCTTCCATCCTACTTTTTGTTTCCCATCTTGCCCTTCTCTTCTTTGCCACTAACCCATTTTTTCTTCCATCCTATATTTTGTTTTCCATTTTATCCTTCTCAATCTTATGTTTTAAAATAACATCAAGGGAAATGTTTGGGTAAGGCATAGATATTGGAACTCTACCCGATTAACTTTCGAGTATGGGTATGAATACCCCAATACCCATACCTAAAACCTAATTGCCCCTCTAACTTGTGACCCGACCCCGACCCAAAACATCTAGTACGAGTATGGGTACAAATGTACTTTCAGGTATGGGTAAGGGTTGTACAAGGTTTGGGTATCGTATGCGTATGGATTGTACAAGGTTTGGGTAGTGTATGGATATAGGAACACTACCTGGTAGGGTACGTATGGGTATAAGAACTCTACCCTATTAACTTTTGGGTATAGGTATGGGTACCTTAATACTTTTTACAAGGCTTGGGTAGGTATGGGTATTGGAACTCTACCCGATTAACTATCAAGTATGGGTATGGATATGGGTACCTCAATATATTTGACACCTGAAACTTTCTCTCCCTTACTTGTGTAGATAATACAGTTTAACATATATATAGTGTACATATACCTCATTTTTTGATCCTATGTCATTAAAACAAAAGCAAGGAAGGAAGTGTTGCATTCTTGCACTTTCCATTGGGGCCCTACAAAAACCACCAATATGCCCTTCTACCCATATCATGATTTCATGTAACCATACCCTATACAAAAATGACTATTTTTAATTTGTGTACATGTGAAAGGGGCCATAAATCAGCAACTGTTGCACGTGCAATGCACGTGCCCATTGCACTAGTTTAGTACATATATGTGTTACTTATCACACACCAACACTCCACACTTAATGCACTAATTAGTTTAATGTGATTGTTTATTTTCTCATTTGCTTTTTGTCCATGGCTACAACTTTAAAGTGTTTAAACTACGGCACATAATGGAAGCTTGATTGGTGAAATTTTGATTTATATATTGAGTTAACCCAATTAATATCTAAAATATTTTCGCTACATATCCATCGTAGATAAGTAGTTGGATTATATTATTAACAATACAAGAAATTTTTACTCATTTAAGCTCTAATGCATGTGTATACTTTTGACACAGAGGGGAATGCAATACACATATACATGTATTGGACCAAATTAACAATTTAATATCGAATCAATATGCAAGGCCAACGTTCTTCCTCCCGCCACCACTTACATCAAGTTCGACTCCTCTCCACTTAGTGAAGGTTAGTTAGTTGTGGGGGAGCTGTCTGAAGTATATCGGACGGCTCCCAAGAGGTCGTTAGCTATTGGGAGCTGTCCGATTCACAACAAGCGTATCGGACGGCTCCCCCCGCAGCCAGCGAAACTCCACTAAGTGGAGAGGAATGGAATATTGGACTTACCATCACAATGTGTTATTTTTTTTATCATTGTTCAATGCATATTTAGCTCTATTAAGGAAAATGGATGAGGGGTTCTCTGAAATGGGATGAGAGAATGGAATGTGAGTAAGGTGTCAACTTCAAAGGCTTTCTATGTGGGAGACCAGTTTTATCCTGGCTTCCCCACTCTGCACACTCAAAAGCACAGCAAACTCTGACCCTTTAACAGGGACATCCACCATTCAGAAAGACTTCGACTGTTCTCAGCCCATCATACCTCTCACCAAAGGCTAAGTCATACCAACCCATAACCTCCCCCCCCCCCCCCCCCCCCCCCTATATCTCAAGAAACTACTATAAATAACCATATTAGCTTACCTCAAATTTTCCAGAGTTCTCTTGGGAGGGGAGCTTTTGTTTGTGAAGTTGCAATTCTGAGAATTCCAAGAGATTCTGCCCAACAGAGAGAACTGTGTCTGTGTGTGAGTGAGGAAGCTAGCTACAATGGATATTCAGACAAGACAAAATTTCAAAGGAGAATCCATGCTTGCTGAGGTTTCTGTTGACTGGAGGGGCAGAGCCTGCAGGCCCAGCAAGCATGGAGGCATGAAGGCTGCTGCCTTTGTATTAGGTCTCTCTCTCTCTCTCTCTCTCTCTCTCTCTCTCTCTCTCTCTCTCTCTCTAATTGATACTCTGGGTTTTGGTTGGTACTTATGATTGTTATTCTTTCTCCAAGGATTCTTAAGGCATCACTTCCATGAGGAAAGAATTCAAGGATTCTTAAACTTATTTGGTTGGTGCTTTAGGTCTCCACAGTACTGCTCATATGTATGTAGGATTCACTGGTTTCTTCTTTTTCCTTTGAGGGATCTGAGGGAATCAAGTTGTGACACTAATTGGAGGCCTTTTTCTTGTTTTTTTTTGTTGGTGATTCACTTTTTTATTTTTACTTGTACAAAAGAAAAGGAAGTGTGAAGGTGGAATCATTATCTGTCTATTTATTTTGAGGAGGACTTAATTGTTTTTCCCTTGTAGGCCTCCAAGCATTCGAGATCATGGCCATTGCTGCTGTTGGGAACAACCTCATCACCTATGTCTTCAATGAGATGCACTTCCCCCTCTCGAAATCGGCAAACATTGTGACCAACTTCATAGGGACTGTCTTCCTCCTCTCTCTACTTGGTGGCTTCCTCTCAGATTCCTATCTTGGGAGCTTTTGGACTATGTTGATTTTCGGATTTGTCGAGCTCTCGGTAAGACTTCCATTCCTCCTTTTAATCATTAAATTGCTCTCTATGATTATCAAATTACTAGAGGACTCTTAATCAACTAGAAATTTCTTAAACATAGTAATTAAGAGAAGGAAAAAAACTAAACATATCTTTAATTTTCCTTGGAGAATTTCAGCTGACAATCTTTTGAATTTCTTATTAAAAACTAAAAGTAAAAATTTTAGAGAAACCCATCAAGAAGGATAATTACATTTCAATAGGAGAAGCAAATAGGTCTAATCCACCAAAGATCAAGAAAGAAGAAGAGAGGCAAGAAATGAGAAGAAAACAAAGGCCAATCAAGAGATTTGACACATGGATGGGTTTGTTTCTTGGTTTTGTAAGGGTTTCATACTACTATCAGTCCAAGCACATCTCCCCCAGCTGAGGCCACCACAATGCAGCATGATGTCTGAAGGGGAGCACTGCTTGGAGGCCAAAGGCTTCAAGGCCACCATTTTCTTCATTGCTCTCTACCTAGTGGCCCTAGGGAGTGGCTGTATGAAGCCCAACATGATCTCCCACGGCGCCGACCAGTTTGGAAAGGAGGACCCCAAGCAGTCAAAGAAGCTCTCCACTTACTTCAACGCCGCCTACTTCAGCTTCTGCATCGGGGAGCTCATCGCGCTCACCATCCTCGTTTGGGTCCAGACGCGGGTGGGGATGGACGCCGGTTTCGGTGTGTCGGCGGCCGCGATGGGAATGGGGCTCATCAGCTTGATCTGTGGTGTGATGTTCTATAGGAACAAGCCTCCGCAAGGCAGTATCTTTACTCCGATCGCAAGGGTATGTCTCCATTTCCGACTTGTTTTTACTTTTCAAGCGCGCGCGGATATTGGGGCATGTTACCAAAACTTTTGAATGTGGATAATTCATCATCATCATCATCATCATCCAAATCTTATCCCATCAAGCTGGGGTTGGCGGCCGGGTTGAGTGCTTGCTTAATTTGAATGCAAGTATTATTTGACTATGCCTATGGGGATTAAACTTTTTGTTAGGTCTTAGTGTGCTTGTTGGTTAAGAGAATCAAGAATTTTTTTTTGTAGTGTTGACTCAAATTGCATCTTTGTTAATTCCATTAAACTAATAGGGATCAATTTTCAATCCGTTTTACTCGAAATTCCCGAAATAAATGAATAGTTGTGTAGTTTTCTTATGATCTTGTCGCCTACTTGCAGTTTTTTAATTATGCGCGCCTATAAGGGCATAATTGATGCTTAATCCCTACAGTGATTAGCGCCATGATACGGATTATGTTAGGCCCATTATAAAAAAAAAATTTATTTTATTACTATGGATTCTATGTTTTTTTTTTCTTGGGTATTTTGGTACTGGTTGATAATATTTTCAATGGTTAATGGTTTCCCATTTTCTACTTAGATTCGCGTATTTTACTGATTGTGGGCATCTTTAGGTTATTGGTGATGACGCACGAGAGATTGTAATCAATCTTTAAGTAATCAGAAAGGCTCATTACATTTTTTTTTTATATGAATCAAGTGTAGCTTTTGATCATGGGTTCTCTTTTGCTGATGGCTGTAGCTTCCTATTTAATTTATTATAGCATATTATTGATCTGATCATGGATAAGGATCTTGGTCTTCTTGCTACTTAAACAATAGTTCATAACTACAAATGTACGTGAATGTATTACGTACATGTCTATACGTCCTGTGTGCCGACATGCAATATAATGAATAGAAATATTCGGGGATCGAAGGCTTAATTATTATTATTTTTTAGGTGAAGATAGCATCCCACCTAGGGAGGGGGGTATGGCAGACCACAACCAGTATTTTTTTTTTTGTACAAATGAGCCAAACTATCCATCACACTCATCCTCCCTCGATGTATATATTCTCGTATAGGCTATAGTATTGTAGGGTCTTCTACATATACTTGTATATATGGTGGACTCATATGTACTCTTTTTTTTTTTGTGTTTGTGTGTGTGTATATATATAGGGCAGGGAGCCTGCACCTGAGGTGTAGCATCGTTGTTGCACCTCTCACTTATTTACCCACCCTAGAAGTTTTAGAATTTGATGATTTTTGATGGGTGTGTTGTCTAGAGGAAGATGATCATCCTCACCAAAAATCAGCAAATTCTAAAAAAGGGTCATTAAATTCATTCAATTTCTAATCCTAATAGCTCAAATCTTAAAATGAATACGTACAATTAATTCCATTCCAAACCCTAATAGCTCAAATCTTAAAATTTTGTAGGTCTTCGTTGCCGCGATTACTAAGAGAAAGCAGGTTTGCCCGTCTACTTCCGAACTGCTTTACCGTAACCAAAACAATGCGGCCAACACCGTCGTCGTCGTCAGCGGTCATCAACCTTGTTCCAATGTTGCCAACTTCCTCTACACTGAAAAGTTCAGGTTGCAATACATGTCTGAAAATTAAAAACATGTCGATCATTAACATTTTTTCAATTTCTTTCCTGGTTAATTTTATTATCATTATTGGTGATTAATGAATTTTATGCATAATTAATTTCCATTTTTTGTATGGTTATTAATTTTATCTGAATTCAGGTTCTTGGACAAGGCCTGCATCAGAATCCAAGATGGTTCGGCCAAGGAAGGCCGGTGGCGGCTGTGCACCACGACGGAAGTCGAGCAGGTGAAGATAATCCTCTCGGCGATCCCGATCTTCGCGTGCACCATCGTCTTCAACACCATCCTAGCCCAGCTGCAGACCTTCTCGGTCCAGCAAGGCAGCTCCATGGACACCCGCCTCACCGACGCCTTCCGAATCCCGCCCGCCTCCCTCCAAGCGATCCCGTACCTCGTCCTCATCGTCCTCGTCCCCCTCTACGAGACGGCCCTCGTCCCCCTCGCCCGCAGGCTCACCGCCCGGGACTCCGGCATCACGCCCCTCCAGCGCATCGGGGTGGGCCTCTTCACCGCCACCTTCTCGATGGTGGCGGCCGCACTGGTCGAGAAGAAGAGGAGGGAGGCGGAGGAGCGGCTGTCCATCTTCTGGATCGCGCCGCAGTTCCTGGTGTTCGGGGTCTCAGAGATGTTCACCGCCGTGGGGCTCATAGAGTTCTTCTACAAGCAGTCGTTGGGTGGGATGCAGTCCTTCCTCACGGCCATGACCTACTGCTCCTACTCGTTCGGCTTCTTCCTCAGCTCCCTCCTGGTCTCACTGGTGAACAGGGTCAGCTCAGGCTCATCAGGGGGTGGCTGGCTCAGTGACAATGACCTCAACAAGGACAGGCTGGACCTCTTCTACTGGCTCCTGGCTGCCCTTAGCCTCCTGAATTTCTTCAACTATCTCTTCTGGTCCAACTGGTGCACTTCCCAATCACCCACCCCACCACATGGTGAGGAAGACCCCCCCACCTCCAGCTCCTCAAAGCATGGCAGAGCTGGGAACACACTTCTCTAATATATATTTCTTTTCTCTCTCCTCTCTTGACTTTGTACTAAGAAAGATAAAAGGTATGATAAAAAAAAATGGAAAAAAATAATAATAATAGCATGAAAATACTTATTAACCCCTTTATTTCTTGCTTCCATAATTGACTGTCAAGAAGGGCTCCCTTGTTTGGCTTCAAAGATTCTTGATTTGATACCAGATTGTACTGTCTAGACTATGTACAAGGAGGTTAGGTCTAGTTCCATCAGCCAGATACATTGCATCCCTGTTGCTGTCTTCAGGCCCTCTCATAATTTTGTGTGGAGAGAGAGAGAGAGAGAGAGAGAGAGAGAGAGAGAGAGAGAGAGAGAGAGAGAGAGAGAGAGAGAGAGAGAGAGAGAGAGAGAGAGAGAGAGAGAGAGAGAGACTAGGGGTTGCACCTTTTGTTTGAGGTAGTTAAGAAGGGCCCAATTGGGCAGATCCATGTTTTGATGCATCATGGGGAGATGAATGAAGGCTAGCTCCAACACTTTTCCTCAACCAGACATGTTACATGCATGGTCTTCTGTAGGGACAGAGGCCCCACCAGCAAAGTGGATGTAGTGGGGTTGCCATTATCATGTTGCTTCTTATGCTTGTCAAAAGATCATGAACCAAAGGGGCCACATGATGAATATTTTACCCAATTGTGAAAGCTTCCTAGAAGCTGGAAAGGAATTGTTTGTGAGAATTGCTTGTTAAGATCAGTATGTGATCCAATTGGAGGATGCACTAATTGATTGTAGATTAAAAGAAAATATATATGATCGATAAAAGCAATACACGGATTCAATAATGAATACCTACGCGACTCAATGGGTTAAAACTGTTATGAAATCGACCGATCTGAAAGAGGAAGCTTATGGATCGATCTTTATGCACTACAACATAAAGGTCCTATCTCGGCGGTCAAAAAAGATTGTTTAAAGCCTTTTGCAATGGTCCTGGCTGCCGAATATGATCCTGGGTCACGCATACAACATGACTTATACCTAACCAACTCTGTTTTTTTTTTCTCCGGTTAAACATCAAACTTCACTGTATTTATCCTTTCAAATAATTTGTACCTTTTTGCGGTAGGCAGGTCCGCATATTTGCATCTATATTTGGCGGTCTGATCCCTATATTAGCCTCCCTATCATAAATGAGTACACATGCGGCACTGAGAAGCACACATAAAATAACAATAAATAAAAAACACAAATAACCTAGGTGGTCATCGAAAAATAATTCGAAAATCAGGCAACTTTCAACCAAGGGAGCGAGAGATCATTCAATATTAATCAACAATATTATAAGGTTACAATAATTTAGTCGATAGCAAATAATAAAAAAGATCACACCTTTGCGGCTATCCAAATCCTTATGTATGATTTCCCTAAACCTCGGCACTCAATGAGAATCACCAGAGAGACGGTATAAGATCGGGAACAAGAAGGCCGCAACAAGCAACAACATATCCACAAAAGAAACACTGAGAACAAAAGAAATTAATTAACTTGATAAGAGAAAATCAAACTCTCTCTCTCTCTCTCTCTCTCTCTCTCTCTCTCTCTCTCTCTCTCTCTCTCTCTCTCCTCTCTCCTCTCTCTCTCTCTCTCTCTCTCTCTCTCTCTCTCTCTCTCTCTCTCCTCTCTCTCTCCCCCCCCCCCCCCCCCCCCCCCCCAGCAACCTTGCATGCTAAATTGTCACCTAATAGAGCAATACTTTCTTTTATGGCTTTAAAGAAGAATCAAACCAATCCCTCCTAGTGCAAATATGGTAAGAACAACCAGAATGTAAAATCCACTCATATGAAGAAATGCCCTAACCCGTGGAGACTGTCAGAACAAGTCTATTTTCACTATCATCAATTATCTCAGCTACCACGACTGCATCAGAAAAAGTATCATCTTTAATATTCTTTTGTGTACGCTGCGGACAATTTCTCCTTATATGACATGTTTCCTTATAATACCAGCACTGAATCTTATACTTGGAATTTGACTGGAAACTTTCTTTGTCTTCATCATATTTCCTTGATCTTCATCTTTCTTTATTGCTTGCAAATAAACCCCAACTCTCATCTCTGTATATCCATCTCCAAGCCCAATATTGCATATGTTGTTCTTGTGGTGATCCAGCTCGTCAATGAGTCTCTCCATGTCAACTATATATGCCACCATTCTACGCATACTATACAACCGCGATATGGGACCATTACTTGCTTCCGACTCTTTATTACTTCTTTGATTTAGAGCTCTGTGCCTATGAGGATGATGGCTGAGCCGGTGATCCCAGTCATCGTCGTTCCATTGCTGGCTTTTTTCTTTTGGCAACTCATTGATTTCTTGGAAGAGATAGCAAGCGGCCGTCTCCTGGTTCAGTACAGAGGCTTGAGTATCATGTGAAGCCTTCGTCTTCTCTTCGATGTGGGTATTGTGTTTACTATTCCTACTCCACTCTATTGTGGCAACCAAAATCTCATTCAAATTGCTAGCAATTTGGTTTTCCATAAACATGCGAAGCATATAGAGTGACCATCACTTTGTCTGACATTTCTATCTAGGTATGATATCCCTTCCTTATATCTCTTTTACTGAGAAGCCCATGAAATTCTTTATCAAGACTCGTACCTATACATCCTTTCAGTATTTTTTTGGGAAACCCTCGGTGATTGATCCTCTCTTTGAGTTTGAGAGAGCATGTTAGAGACATTTGTATATACTCTCATATAGACCATGAATGTATGCTAGATTACAGTATCCTCGATTTATTTGTATACGGTGGACATACACCTATCATTGTATGTATATTCTATATAACAAGGGACGTCAATTTTGTACTGACTAAACAAAACGGAATCAAAAGGCTGACTATGACAAGTTGACTGGACAAAAATGAACCGAATAGATCTAAACCATTCGTTCAAAAATCAACGCACGATCTTTATTTCCTATCAACCAACTCCCTCCTCTTGGTTTCAAATCCTAATATATTTAAATTGCACTAAACCCCTAAAATTCCAACCCATTTAAATTGCATTAAATCTGACTGTTTATCCCGTGATCGTTGTTTGCATCAACAACTATAAACCCGCCCTACAAAAATTTCAACCGCCCCAAACCATCAGGTCGATTTCGAGGAATCCATTAGAACAGAGACAGTTGTGATTGATCGATTATAGGGAAAGGGGTAGTTGGTCGTGGCGAAGGCGTCCGTTTCGTACCAATCGGTACAGGCAAGGAAATGAGTCCCTATGACTGCGGTGTTGTCGTCAAAAGTGTTTTGTTGCCAAAAACGTTCAAGATGTGTTACCGCCAAAGACGGCCCCCTATAGTACCAACAGATATGTTGCAGCCAAAAGCGACCCGCAGCAATGCCGACAGCACAAGCATGCACTAGTTTTAGACGAACTTTGCACTGCTTCTCTTGTGCTTCAAGTTATTTCTGTATTCTGCTTGTGTCTTGATTTTGATTTGCTGTCTTTTTTTTCTTTTTTTTTTGCATCACCTCAATAAATAACTAAATAAAGCTCATAATGTTCAACTGCTGGATCGTCAAAACATCATGCACCAATGCAGTGACCTTAGCCAGCTTATGTTGGTGAGTGTCGAGACCGATGCAGACAGCTTATACATACACTTGAGACTCAGGTTGATACAAACCAAACAAAGAAAGAAGAAAAAAAAAAGGAGGTATCTGTGCAAATAAACGCAAAACTCTCGGATCTGAGTTTTCCTAGCCAAGCTGAGTACACAGAGAGCCATACATCAACTAAGGTCACCGTCGGGCCCAATCATACAGCATATAGGAACTCCCATCAAGTGAGAAGTTAGGGATTCAGGAAGAGCGGCAGCCCGGATCTCATTCCTCGGCATCTGCACCCGCCTTGAGGTGCAAGTGCTTTTCCCTCTTTTGGAAGTCGGTCAACCCCTTTCCGCTGCCGGTGACACCAACCTTGCCCCTCGGGTCTTCGGGGGACTTGAAGATGCTCTCTCGCTTGCGCCCCGAAAAGAACCCAATCTGCAAAAAGCACGAGGAAGAGAAGGAAATTTATTTTTTAAATGAAATTTAAAGGAATCAAGTAACTTGATCAAATGTTTCAGATGGCATTGCTTTGAAAAAAGTTACTTTGAACACTCAAAACGACACACAAAGTGGACACAGGCCGATGCGCATGCATTGGCCAAGCCATCAGAGTTCGTCAAATAATGCACCCACCGCTGACCGATGCATGCCACGTCAACGTGTGTCCACAATTTGTGTCGCACATGCGTCTGATGGCATTGCTCTTTCAGCATTCAAAAAACTGCATGTTTCTTCACCCAATACCCCATATGATGCAAGCTCACCAAACAGAGTTGGACTCCTCTCCACTTAACAATGTTCGCTAGTGGCGGGGAGCCATCCGATACACTTCAAAAAAGATGTTGGGCTGGATGTTGTTTCATCTTTTGGGGGTCACTGCATCGGACGGTTCCCATAACTAGCGAACCTTTGCTAAGTGGAGGAGTCAAACTCCACCAACGATCGGTCATAGATCTTACCGAGGATCTTTACAGAAAAGTACTACTGTGTTGCATGACATGTAGCCGTGGTAAGGTCATTAAGCAACTAGCTTACAATGAGAAAGCCATACATACATGCAACTGTACAGTAACAATACAAGTAACAGGGGTGAACATTACCTTCTTAGCCTTTCCTTTGTCGTTTGAAACTGCTGCCAAGCATTTTGCCGCTTATTCTGGACAACTTCAAGCTGCTCAACACGAACTTTGGACTTGAAAGCATGTATCTTTTTTCGTTTAGCAGTTTTCTGCAATTTAATAAATCTCAGTATACATGAAAACTTAAAGAGAAGGCGAGATTCTCAAGGCAAAGATCTCAATATACAAGAAAACTAAAATGTGAAGAAACCAAAATTGGGATACATAACATTAATTCTGCTCAATTCAAGGGCAACTGCCAAGGGAAAAAAAAAGTACATTATAAATTAAAGGACAAACCTCTGGAGACTTGGTGCCAAAACAAGGGTGTTTGTCAGGAATTAATGGGTACAACAAGCATTAGATAAACAATCATTAGGATCGTTCAACACCTCTGATGCGGTCCGATGTTAAGAGAAGGTGGAGGGTTGACATCGCATTGATCCTCGGTCATACAAGAAGACGCTCAAACTTCACAATAAATCCGATTCAAGGTAACATTAAGAGTAACTTTTGGCAAGAAAGGAAACCACGAAGCCAAACCCATCTAGTTGGGGATATGGTTTAATAAAAACTTTCATGGACAACAGACATAGCCCAAAATACAAATGAATGGCAAAGGATTCATAAAGCCAAACCCCAAGTAGATGGGACATGGCTTGATAGTTATGGTTATGTTAGGAGACAGCACCTTGACTGTTTCTACACTGCCATCAATTGATAACCACAATCAGTCAATTACACATGATAAATAAGAATTGTAGGTTGTGTAAACTACTACACGTGTCCACTGCCCATGAGGGCGTCTTATCACACGAGTAACAATGGCAGCTTCTTTGGCTTTGAGGAGGAAAATAAGATAGGCTATGGGTGGGTGTTGCCATGAGTACAAGTACATTTTAATCTATGGTTATTTATCACACCAGATGTTTTAATTTTTAAATGCATTTGGTTGTTTCATCAATTAAACCCAAACACGCGCATTTTATATCAAAGGTTACTCATCACCTTAGATTTTAACTTTTAAATACTTTCTGTTTTTCATCTAATTAAGTTAAGGTGCAATGACATGCTATATATTGAAAAAGAAGCTGTAATAGGATTGCGAACCTTGCTCCCCCAGAGTCCCTTCTGCTCCATTGTCAAAACATGGAGCCTCATTAGTCGAGGAAAATGAGAGGTGATTGCAATGATTTTTCTATGAACAAAAGGGAATTTATTTACGTGTTATTCTCAGATTTGGTTCTTTAATTTTGGACAACTTTCACCTCCCATCACTCCAAATTCATGGAAAAATGCATTAAACTAAAAGGCAGAGATAGGTTTGCCAACCCTAATACGCAAATTTTTTTTCCTTGGCCCCCATCATCCCTTCTCTATAGGCATAAGCAATAACATATCCCACATTTAAGGAGGATAGATCATTTTAACACTAACATAAAATCTTCAGCAAAGTCTTCGATACTTCCGTTGGTAGCAACTAAACAAGATTGTGGTAATCAAAGCACTAGCTCCCATTAACAGCCTAAGAACAAAATCCCTGATGCGGGACGAGAGGAGTCTCGTAAGAATAAAAAAAGACTCGCTCTAGGATAACATGAGTAAAAAGGTCAAATCAGTTTTTATGTGGTGGCTAGGTTGATCCATGGATGACATGATTGGATTGGTATCGAAAAAATATACGACTTTGGTATTTGGGTCATTGGAATCGGTTGAGTGGATCAAAAATTATGAAAGTTGGAAGGTTTCGGGTTTTTTAGTACCTCACAGTAGTGCAGAAAGAACGACTGAACCTCGATCAAATGAAGATTGGTCAACATCCGCTGGTCGGATCGTCTTGAAGTTTTGACAGGATTTAGGAAACTTCGTTGCGCTTCAACAAATTTGGGATGAGATCGATCGGAGAAGCGGATCTCCAAAAACAATTCCCGGATCACATATATGCCCTGTAAGTTCTGGGCAGCAATGGTGGTCGGCTGGGATCTGAGCGAGAGAGGCAAGGGGCGGCTGTCGATGGTGCTCACACAACGAGAATTAGGGTTTGAGAGAGGTACTCACGTGGGAGAAGAGAAGAGGAGAGGGAAGATCCGGAGTCCATCGGATTCGAGGAATCCACCTCTGATGTATTCCTATCCAAGAAACCCAAAGATGCAAAGGAACAATCTTATATTTTTCGTTATAATTCATTGGTTGATAAAAGAGACGGACCGGGCTCTTATATAATGAGTCGGTTTACATGCATAAGTTCCTACAGGCAATATGGAACTAAAATACATTAAAAAAAGACACACAAATCTTAATTTTTCTTAATTAAATATGACGAATTTAATTAACTAATGCGATAAATAAGATAATGGGCCTCTTTGGGCCGAGCACTGAAAGATCTAGTGCAGTCGTCGGTCCCCATCATTCACCTCGGCTTAGAAAGAACTTGTCCACGAGTTCTGTGAAGTCGAAGCAGTAGTGAGACCGTCTAGGCCTGAGAAGTGTTCATAACATCTTACTAGCATCTCGAGTTGACGTATGCCCATCAAATGTGAGTGTGTCGCAGTATCGCACCGTAGTCAACTCCTGAGTCCCATGCGAGGAAGTTGCTGCTATCAAGCATGGACACGAAGTTGGGCAGGCAGTAGAACAAACTCCTGACAGTGATCACCTGATTCACCTAGGCGGGCTGATAAACTGTCATGGAAGAGGTGACGCCTAAGTAACACAAGCAAAGTACTCAAGTCGAGGATGGAAGATCTAGCTCAATGAAGTCCACCATCAAAACCAGTTTGCTAACGTCGACACCCAAAAACGGCTTGGCTGAGAGAACTGCCTCGACAGAATCAACTACATGTAGTAGCACGGCTGGCGACGGGTGCTCCACAGAAAGAGAGACAAATAGGCGAAGGCGGACGCAGAAACTCCACTGTAGGCAAAGGCGGAGGCTCAACTGGGATTTGAGACTCTACCGGAAAAAACTCATCAGAGGGTGGAGTCTCCTCGGGGGTGTTTTCCACGTATCCCTGCATTCGTATCCCCGTATCCGTATCGGTGCTTCCTAGGTTTTGATGTGGTGATGGATTGATCCATGGATGGCATGGTTGGATTGGTCTCAAAAAAATTTACAACTTTGGTATTTGGGTCATTGGAATTGGTTGGGTGGATTAAAAATTATGGAAGTTGGAAGGTTTAGAGTTTGTCATACCTCACTGCAGTGCAGAAAGGACGACCGTGCCTCGATCAAACAAAGATCGATCAGTCAACATCCGCTGGTCGGATCGTCTTGAAATTTTGACAAGATTTAGGGAAACTTCGTTGCGCTTCCAACAAATCTGGGATGAAGCCGATCGGAGTGGTGGATTTCTAGAAACAATTTCCAAATCATAGATATGTCCTGCAAGTTATGGACAGCAATGGTGGTCAGCTGGGATCTGAGTTAGAGGCGAGGAGCGGCCGTGCGATGGGCTGCTCGCACAACAAGAATTAGGATTTGAGAGAGGTACTCATGCGGGAGAAGAGAAGATGTGGAAGATCCGAAGTCCACCGGATACAAGGAATCCACCTCTGATGGATTCCTATCCAGGAAACCCGAAGACGCAAACGCGCAAAACCTCATATTTTTATTCATAATTCATTGATTGATAAAAGAGATGGACCGTGCTCTTATACAATGAGCCGGTTTACATGCACAAGTTCCCACAAGCAATGTGGGACTAAACAAAAAATAAAAATAAAACACGCGATCTAGTGTTAATTTTCCCTAATTAAATATGACGAATTTAATTAACTAATGCGATAAATAAGATAACGGACCTCTTTGGACCGAGCACTAAAAGATCTAGTGTGGTCGTCGAGCCTAGTCCACATCAATCCTTCATTTTCCTTTTAAGTGTTAATGGAAGTTAATCCAAACCATCTAATCACTAATCACACATCATAGATGGACCCCAGTAGAGGAACAACACGACACTAACTAGTCGATGATTACAATATCGCTTTTAATGTTTTTATATAGAAGTGTGAAACATTAAGCAGTAAGGTTTAAGTTGTCTTTTGATTCAAATATTGAGCTTGATGGATCAAGATAAGATTACAACAAGCTCATGTCAGAAAAGATAGTGTCATCTCTGATAAACAAGAAAAATGTGTATATGCAAACATAACAACACAAGCACAGATGCATGTCGTAGAGTTAGCGGTATCCATTATGAATGCATGGTACTCACCACATCTTCAGGATCATTGGGGTCAATACGAAGTTTTGCAGGTATGCTTCGTGATTGGAAGTCGGTAACAGCAGCTTGTGCAATCTTCCGTTTGATGGCTTGTCTTGTAGCTTCGGCTTCTTTTTCAGCTTCTACCAAAGCATTACCTTCTCCCCATTGGATTGGCCTGACATTACCAGGATCTACCTAAAAAGTAGCAGCGGCATATCTTCGTGTCATTGCGAAAGAAGAGGGAATAAACAAATAGAACATAGAGATCCAGATAGGGGTCCTACTCCTACTGAAGTAAATACATCAATGTAAACACTAAAAAAAAAACTCCTTCAAGAAATGCATATTTGAACTTTCAGAAACAATTTGGATGTATGGAAACAAATTGTCAAATTATGTTGAAAAAAAACATAATGTTTTGAATACATTGTGAAGTGAAAAAAAATCCTCTTAAAGACTTCTTGAACATTCAGAAAAATAAATATATAATAAGTCTGTGCATGTAGGTCTTTCATATAAACTAGTACTCCCAAAGAGGCCAGTCATAAAAACATGAATTATGGGGAAAATCACATCACGAAGGCAAGTAGTTCCTGTCCAGAGACTTCAAATATTGATTTGCAGCAACAATAGGATGGCTAAAATATTGGAGAATGGGAAGAAAATGCACTTTTCCATAGGGGACTATTGTGGTGGTTAAAGTGGGACATAAATTCTGTCACTTTTACAAACATACCAAAGACGAACATGTGGTCGTGATTGAAAGAAAAAAATATATATAAAAGCATTATTTGGCAAGTAACTAGATAACCAACAAAAGAAAAAGAACAAGGCAGGCAGAAAATAAATGAAGATAAAATTTCAGCAATTAACGACACTTCCGACAAGTATTACAGTGAATAAACTATCTCATTAGGGAGTAACCAATAAGTAAAATCACATGATACACATAATGGGCATGTCGTCAGTCATCACAATGGGTGCTTGTATGCTAGGCAATGTTCTCAAAAGCTGCCTAGTCGTACAAGGAGAAAGAGAGGTGTGAGGGAGTGATAGTAAGCGAAGTATAAGTGTAAGTGAATTAGATCAAAATTGCCTGGTTGACCTAGAACTTCCTTGGACTAATTGACCTAACTGAATCCATTTAAATTGCATGTTTGCATGGGCTTGGGTCCATCTCATGTTCTGTTTGCACCAAGGTTTGAAATCTCAGCTGATACCGGTACATACTGGCCGATATGTACCGGTTTTGTCCGGCACTGCACCCGATCCCTGGCCCATACCGGCCGATATGGCCAATACGGAACCGGTACCGACAATTTTTTTTTTTTTGGCGGGGGGGGGGGGGGGGGGGGGGGGGGGGGGGGGGGGCATTCCTCAACCGGTATCAGTCTGTATCAGCCAGTACATACCGGTTCGAGGCCGACCAATACCGCGTTCGATACCGAAATTTTAAACTTTGGTTTACGCATATTTTAATTCTGTAGGTATTTAGCCAAATTTCTGAGCAATTTCAAATAAGAGTGCTCACATTTGATAGGGTTGGGACAAATTTTGCTAGAAGGGATCCAATTGGATTGAAGTTTTAAGGATCTAGACTAGGACACGCGCAAAACCATAGATTTACATTTTGGGTTTGAACTTGTATTAAGTTCAAGTTGAGTTATGGTCTACCGAGCATTGAGCAAGTTGCCTCTCAACAAATTAGTAATTTTTTCGTTGATTCACTAAAGTACGACCTGGTTTTTGTACCTTCTCCCAATAGTAAACCCTTGGCTTTTGCTTGTTGAGAAGCACCTTTTACAGGTAAAATTAAACTTACAAGTAATTAATCTTTTTTGTAAGGAGTGGAAAGACTTACTTTAAGCAACCAAAATACAACATAATTTTATGTGATCATGGATTGCATGTCTAAGAGGTAAAGGGCTTGTGGAAGTGATAGGCTAGCATATATATGAGCAGCCTCGAAAGACTTACTCTATAGTCTAATTATCCCTGTAACCAGCCATAGAAGTTGATCATTGTTATTCTATGTTTATTGCCATATATTATTTTATATAGTACAATTTACCAAATTGGGTAACCAATCAACTCCAATCAATCTATATATCACTAAAGACTAAAGAGTGCACCATAACAGAAGTGTTTGTATGAAATTCAAGGGCAATTAGTTTTTTGACAAAATACTTAACAAATTGTTAAGAACCACATTCAGAATGAACATATGATCACAGATTTGGAACCTCCCAAATTAAGTGAAAAAAGGCAATAGCATGATTCTACTATAGTAAAGCTTTGTGAACATATGACCTGGATTATATAATTAGAATTTTCATCAACCACATTTTAGTAAGATTCTTGCATAAACAAATAAACATCTCATGAACTAACGGTCATTAATTTCTCAAAATTCGATGGTTTAGAATCTTTTTTATCCATAAAGCTAACACATTTATATGGGAAAAGGGTTTATGGCATAACCATTTTAACAAATTAATTTTATCTATTTAAATTTCTTTTGCAGGAGCATATTTATCCAATCCAAATAAAAGATAAGCCATTCCTAGCAATTTATAAATCGATGACAAAGACCGAGGCTCAGCAATTTATGATTTTAAGGGACCATGCACAGTACCATAGAAAGATATTAGAGCCTCAATTCAGGGACACATCACAATAGGACTGATTGTAACAAGACGGTCATCAGACTTATTTCTGCATTATTCCTTTATTTCTATTTAATGCTGCACTCCTAATTCACAAGGTAGACATATTTGCCTGGGCTGCTCCCTAGAGGCTTGTGTTATCTGACCATAAATTAAATAAAATGTTGCATGGCAAAATAATCTACAAAGGTTGCTCTTAGACGTACCTCCTCCTTGTTTCCCCAACCATTGTAAGAGACATAGTATCCATTTGGAGTAAGAGCCTGGATCGTCGCATCATACCTGAGCATTCAACTAATCAAACAAGGAAGAAAAGGTGAAACAAGTGAAAAGCAGATCATACCAACTTATTTACATAATATTTTTGTACCTACCATTCTCCATCTTCACTCCAGACAGCTTGGACTTTTGCTCCAATAGAAAACTGCTGAAATTGACTTGGTTCCTAGATGAAAGTAGCATAGAAGAAACACAATCAATGATTCAGGAATAACGATAGTACAAATGAACAATTGTCCAAAAAAGCAGGGGCCAATATTCCCAGCAGCATAAGATTCAAATCATACATGCCAGTATTCACACACATAATTAAATTAAAGAGGAGGAAAAAAAAACATGAATATGTTTTTCAAGCATGCAAAACATGCTGCACTGAAGCATATTTTTTGTAGATTGAGGCTTCTCTCCATATTAATTAAAGATGTTCCAACCGTGAAAAATAAAATTATCAAATTAATCTTTATTAACAGATTTTGTTTCTTATGGCTAATTGACCCTTCCCAACAGAATGAAGCTTTATTAACAAATTTCGTACAGGTTTATCTTTTGAGTCCAGATCTTTAGAAGCTGATTTTTTGCAGATTGAAGCTTCTGTCTGTATTAATTAGAGATGTATCCAGCACATTTAGGTACTGAATTATTTTTAAAACATGTTACAAATAATTAGGGCTCATTATTTAGCTGCTCAAGAATGAAGGTAAAAGTGAAGTTAGGGAAGCCTACTCTTGGATTCACTACAACTCTACAACTTAAACATCCCAGGTCTATAATTTGACACTGCCGGTCCACCTAAACATGAGTACTTACATTCTTGAGCAGTTAGACAAGATGATTCTTCTATAATACTAGAAGTACAGCAGAATCCATTGGGACAGTTATCAAGACCCATGCATTCAATGACTAGACCGGGAGTCTTTTCTTTATTCTTTTACTGTATTAAAGCATGTAATTATATACTTTATCTGAATGCATTGTTCAAATCACTCTTAGAATATGTCAACTTCATCCTATATAAGTTATAAACAAGGGTAATTCATCACATTGAATCTTTTTCTGGTATGGGGAAAAAATTTTCCATCTCGCACAGATTTCTTGGTCTAATACCAGTTCTCTTAGTCTCCCCCTCGGAGAGGAAATCCTCAAAGAAAAATACTAGTTCTCTTAGAAAAATGGAGTGGTTTTGAGTGGTTCTGATCTTCTTGGTGGTGGGATTACATTCTAGTCTTGCACATTAGACATGCACACAAACAGACAAACAAACCCAGAGATATATTATTAATCGAAGTAGTGATTTGTCGAGAGCAAATCTTCACCACCATTCAAAACAATGGCCAAAGGAAGTCGTTCACCTCATAGGATAAATATAATACCACCTTTTAATGTACTTGCTCCTCTTTTCTTCCTATATTATCTTCAAATAAAATAGGCACACGGTGAGTGCATCTACTAATAGGATAAGTGCATTTATCTAATTCTCTTATATTCAGTTAGGGAAGTTGAAGAAAATCAATAAGGAATGTAACTAAAAAAATTATACGCTATATACTAGCATAAGCAGGAAAAGTGTTTTTACCCAAAGCAGATGCGACGCCTAATGGTACTACCAGCTATCAAATTGGATTCATTTTCTTCCTCATATAAACGTTCTCCACCGTTTAATAGATTTAATTTCAATCTCCTCTTTCTAAATTATGTCCATATTGAAAGTCCCCCCCCCCCCCCCCCCCCCCCCCGCGGGGCCTATGGGAATAAGTTGTGCCGGGCAGCCAGGGTTCCGGTGTGTATCACATTGCACAATGGTGCACTGGGTAGAACTATACTACTAAAAAAATAGGATCGTTTTGGCCAGAAGACACTAAGCAATGCACACAATATATTTAAAATTAGGTTCACTTATGTTCAGTCCTCGCTTGCGGATTTGAGCTGGTTCATGCGAGGTGGATTAATGTCAGGTGGTTCTCTCTCTCCCCACTCAAGTAAAACAATTTAGCATATGGTTTCCATGTAGTGCAGGGCATAAACATATAAGATTTGCGTGGGAATTTAATCTACAGCACACATATGTTTTTACAAGAAAATTCTTCCCGAAAAAAACCTCACCGACTTCACACCGGATGGTGCGAGCAATCCACTAAGCTTCAAAGGCCCGATTACAAAAATGGACACAAGAACACATGGGCCCAACTAGCTAAACCCTCCATACTTCGTTGTCTTCCGTCTTGCTCCTTCCAGCTTTTTGCAAGCTCTCTGCCCGACGGCCTACATAGTGCTCCCACACACATGGCTATAGGTGTTCACCCGAATCGCCGCTCGGACTCTCTTGATTCACTCAAGCAGAGACACCAACGCTCGCCCTCGCAAAGCTCGAACATGCCCAAAGGTGAACCGCACCCCACTGTGGTTGGTAGCACCCTTTAAGGAGCTACTTCACCGAGGTAACCCGTCCGACGGACCCCAAAGGAAATTTATATTTGTAAACCTTGAATACCTACTATGGGGAATTATGGCTCTTTTTGCTTGATACGCTTAAGCAAAGACCCAACCCTCTTCCGCTTCACATGGAGAAGAACCCAACACATGAATTTACAAGGATTAAAAGAGAAAAGACTGACTTAAATCACCAAAATCGATAAGGGATAAAAATCAAATCAATTTTTAATAGGAAATACAAGTCTAGCAACCTAACAATGCTAGCTCACATAGGTGGAAAATACCATCAAGCATATAGAATTTTACCTTAGGTGTAGGCTTGAAGGGAGGAAGAAAGGAGCGGAATTCCAAAAGAAAATATCTTCTCCTCTGATTTTCCACACCCACTCAAAAGAGGAAAGGGGTTTATATAGGATAGATCAATCCCAGGCGAAACCAGCCTTTGGATCAAGATCTAATGGCCCAAAAGTCAATCTTGGTGGGTCAATTCCTGGGTACTAGTAGTTCGGACTAGTAATCCAAACGACCGTTCAGCCTGGAGACCCAAGAAACCCCGGGTCAGGGCTAATGGTCCAAACAATAGTTCGAACCCCTGCACCCAACGTCCCAAGTAGTTCGGACCCGTTGTGAACAGTCCGACCTTAGTCTAGCAGTCCAAATGACTGTTCGAACTCCAGAACACTAGGAGTCCGAACAATGATTTGAACGTCTAGGATGGACTTTCAACACTAGACCCTCTCGATTTAGACTCCGACGAAACCAAATCCGATTTTCGAGAATGAAAAAGATGTTTTATTTAGAAACAAGATTACTCTAAAATGCAAACCAATTTAAAATCACATCAAAATTCTCAAAAAACGTGAATAAGATAAGTGATGCAAGGACACACAAAACAATGCAATCGAGACATTCTATTCTAACCCTGCAATCCCACTTATCGCACGACCCTAGGGTAAGCATCAAAAGTTGTGAGATAGACTGCTGAGTCTCCAGATGATCTTGAACCACTATGATACACTTGACTGATCTTCAGGCGCAAGTATTATCACGACTCAACAGTAAAGGGATTACATGTAATTTCTCCCAGATTGGTTTGGACGAACAAATTAAGCAAACAAAGATGAGATCCCGCGTACTGTAACACATAAATAGACAAATAGTGAGCACAACATTTGACTTAGACAGTCACTTTTATGAAAAATATACTCCAGTGTTTAATATATGTATATATATATGGGAAATTCTATGGCACCAACTTCGGTACCATACCGAAATTCATAGGGACTAGAAAGCACGGACACTTCCCTAGGTCCCTGTACCTGTGTCGGACACCGACACAAGCCGGACACTCGCCGGACACGCACCGGACACGCATGTGCCATGTCCCATGTACTTCCGGAAGCTGGACACAGTCGGACACTCGTCGGACACGCACCAGACACGCACCGGGTTGACATTGTCTGATATAGGGTCGGGTCACAAGCTGTTATAATTCAATTTTGGCTTCAACCTATCTGATTCTCAGAGGTTATAACCTCAGAGGATCAGCTAAGTTGAAGCCAAAACTGAATCATAGTTGTTATTTTTCATGTCATTTGGGCCTGAGTGTGATTCACTTGTCAGGCTGGTTGTAACGGACAGTTACGATTCAGTTTTGGCTTTAACTTATCTGATCCTCTGAGATTTCATATAGGTTGAAGCCAAAACTGCAACACAGCCGTTCTTTTCCATACCATTTATAATTGTGTGCAATTCACCAATCGAGCTGGATGTAACTAACGATTGTGATTCAGTATGCATTAAATTTTCATTTTAGTTCTTTTCTATGACGTTTTTTTGGTTATTGAAATATATATGAATTGTAAACACACAAAATATAAATAAAAAAATATCAATTTCTCTTGCTATGTCCCCGTCGTACCCGTATCAGCTTTTTTTAGGATTTACCGTGTCGGCGAAACCGTGTCGTGTCGTACCAATATCAGTGCTTCTTAGCATAGGTACCATCTGATGGCCCTATGGTAGATCTGAGGCATCCCCCTAGGGTTCATCCCATGGCCCCTAGTGCTCCCACCATTCTGATGCAAGGAAAATGAGATGGATGGTGGAGATAGGTTCGGTATGGTACCAAATTTTCCCCATTCGATACCATGGTGGAACCATATATATATATATATATATATATATATATATATATATATATATATATATATATATATATATATATATATATATATATATAGGGTCAGGATCGGATGACCCAGCAAATTTTGACCCATTAATAACCCAGCACCCTTTGATGCACTTAGAGGTTATAGAATGGGCTGATTTTTTGTAGACATGTCGTCTATTGTATGTTGATCATCCTCACAAAAATTCAGCCCATTCTAAAACCTCTAGGTGCATCAAATGCGCTCTTCAAATCAACGATTTTTTACTGTCAATTTTAACCGTTGATTTGAAGATCTCATTAGATGCACCTAGAGGTTTTAGAATGGGCTGATTTTTTGTGAGGATGATCAACATATCATAGACAACATGTCTACAAAAAATCAGCACATTCTAAAACCTCTAGGTGCCTCAAAGGGTGTTGGGTTATTTGCTGGGTCATCCGATCCTGACCCATATATATATATATATATATATATATATATATATATATATATATATATATATATAGAAAGAGAGAGAGAGAGAGAGAGAGAGAGAAAGAGAGTGATAGAGGAATGATAAAATGCGGCGTGCGGAGCGTGCGGTGTCGCACCGCAGCCGTCTAATGCACCCGCTGCATTCGTGCGATGCACGCAGCGGTGCATCAGACGGCTGCGATGCGACACCGCATCCTAACACGCCCCTATATATATATATATATATATATATATATATATATATATATATATATATATATATAGGGGACGGGGAGCCTGGACCTCAGGTGCAGCGTCTACGCTGCACCAAAGCCCGGATGCATGGCACCTGTCCCAGCCGGCCGAAATCCCGACCGCATACAGCCCCGTCCGCCACCATAATTTCGGCCAAATTATCAGTCGTCCGATCGATCGAATCGAACGAACGGCATTCGCCTGAGCATCGTTGTTACTGTGGCGGCCACAGTAACAGCCCGGGTGAATCCCGTCCGTTCGATTCAGTCGATCGGACGGCTGAAGGGATGCTCGCGATTACTGTAGCGGCTACAGTAATCGCGAAATTTTTTTCAACCGCCCGATTCAATCGATCGGACGGTTGAAATCATTCTCGCGATTACTATAGCCGCTACAGTAATCGCGAATTTTTTTTCAACCGCCCAATCGATTGAATCGAACGGACGGGATTCACCCGGGCTATTACTGTGGCCGCCACAGTAACAGCGAGGCTCAGGCGAATGCCGCCCGTTCGATTCGATCGATCGGACGGCTGATAATTTGGCCGAAATTATGGTGGCGGACGGGGCTGTATGCGGTCGGGATTTCGGCCGGCTGGGACAGATGTCATGCATCCGGGCTCAGGTGCAGCGTAGACGCTGCACCTGAGGTCCAGGCTCCCCGTCCCCATATATATATATATATATATATATATATATATATATATATATATATATATATATATATATATATATATATATATATATATATATATATATAGGGGCATGCTATAATGCGGCATGCGGTAAGTGCGGCACCGCATAGTAGCCGTCTGATGCACCGCTGCGTGCATCGCATGCATGCAACGCGAGCATCAGATGGCTGCGGTGCAGTGCCGCACGTACCGCCTGCCGCATTATAGCATGCCCCTATATATATCAGGGTTTCAAATCTCGGCCGGTACCGGTACGTACCGGCCGGTACGTACCGGATTTGGCCGGGCCGAACCGAGTCCAGCACCCGGGACCGAAACAGACCTGAACCGGCCGGTACCAACCCGTACCGGACCGAACCGACCGAGTCAGGCAGGTACCGGCCGGTACGTACCGGTACCGGCCGGTTCAGTCCCGTCCGACAGTCATTATGGGGTGGGTGGGCTTTGGGTCACTTTTTTTATTTTTTTATGTTGGATTCCTCCCTCCACATGGGCTGAACATGCTTTCCCAGCATTTGCATGTGGAGGGAGGGTGGCATTTTTAGTTTTGGCCCCTCCAAAAAGTATTATTCCTTAAGTGGGAGGGGGGGATTTGAAGGCTATATAAACCCCCCCAAACCATTCCATTGCAACTCCAAAACCTTCCATCAACTTGCAAGAAAATAGAGAGAAGAGAGAAGAGAGGAGAGAAAGAAAAAAGAGAGAAGAGAGAAGAGAGAAGAGAGGAGAGAAAGAAAAAAGAGAGAAGAGAGGAGAGGAAAGAAAGAGAAGAAAAAAAGAGAGGAGAGAAAGAAAGAAAAGAGAGAAGACTGAAGAGAGGAGAGAAAGAAAAGAGAGAAGAGAGAAGAGAGGAGAGAAAGAAAAAAGAGAGGAGAGAAGAGAGGAAAGAAAGAGAAAGAAAGAGAGGCGACGAGCGGGCCGAGCAGCACACCGACACAAGCCGCACGCCGACGAGTGACGACGAGGTCACGACTCACGAGTCACGAGACTCACGACGAGCGGCACAAGCACGAGCGGGCCGAGCGGCGAACTTAAGAGTGAAGAAGGTAAAACGATTACTGCCTTGAGTGCCTACCATTACCTTTGAGGTTGTCTAATTGTCTCCCGGACCTCCCGGTTTGAGATATGAGTGTTCACTGTTCATTTCCTTACTCATCCAGTCATCCCTCTGTATTGTGATTTGTGAATCTGTGATAATCAGAATGCCATTAAAATTGC
Organism: Chamaelirium japonicum; assembly: GCA_947650365.1. Lineage (NCBI taxonomy): Eukaryota > Viridiplantae > Streptophyta > Magnoliopsida > Liliales > Melanthiaceae > Chamaelirium > Chamaelirium japonicum. The sequence continues at coordinate 32,594,499 of OX393556.1, forward strand.
TAGTAACCTCGTATTCCATGTGTGCAACCAAGCATATAATTACTCGACTATCATTTTCTTTGACAGCATCTTCTAATGTTAATTTCTTGGTGAGAACCTTGAAATCACGAATGCTCACGCGGCTCACGCAGTCTGCCAGTCACGCACTCACGCCTCATGTAGATTCGACTTTCGAGCCATTCGAAAGTCGAAACTTTTGCAAAAATGAGCAAAACTGCAAAAGTCGAAACTTTCTAGTTTCTACTTTCTACTTTCTACGTTTCTAGTTTCTACTTTCGAGTTTCTAGTTTCTACTTCTAGTTTCTAGTTTCTACTTTCGATTTTCTAGTTTCTACTTTCTAGTTTATACTTTCGAGTTTCTAGTTTCTCCTTTCTACTTTCGAGTTTATAGTTTCTACTTTCTAGTTTCTACTTTCGAGTTTCTAGTTTCTACTTTCGAGTAGAAACTAGAAACTCGAAAGTAGAAACTAGAAAGGAGAAACTAAAAACTCGAAAGTAGAAACTAGAAAGTAGAAACTATAAACTCGAAAGTCGAAAGTAGAAACTAGAAACTCGAAAGTATAAACTAGAAACTAGAAAATCGAAAGTAGAAACTAGAAACTAGAAGTAGAAACTAGAAACTCGAAAGTAGAAACTAGAAACGTAGAAAGTAGAAACTAGAAACTAGAAACTAGAAAGTTTCGACTTTTGCAGTTTTGCTCACTTTTGCAAAAGTTTCGACTTTCGAATGGCTCAAAACTCGAAAGTCGAATCTACGTGAGGGCCCTACTTTCTACTTTCTACTTTCTACGTTTCTAGTTTCTAGTTTCTACTTTTTACTTTCTAGTTTCTAGTTTCTAGTTTCTACTTTCGAGTTTCGAGCCATTTAAAAGTCGAAACTTTATAGTTTTTACTTTCTACTTTCTACGTAGCAAAGCTGCAAAAGTGAGCAATTACTTTCTAGTTTGCTAATGTTTATTTATTTTTTGACTTAGATAATGGCACCAAAATCGAAAGAGATAGACGTTGGATGGCTACATTGCAAGGCAATTGAAGGCAACAAGCGGAAGGTCATATGCAACTACTGTGGCCGGACCATAAATGGTGGTATCACAAGAATGAAGGAGCATTTAGCGGCAAGAAAGGACAAGTGACTGGTTGTGAGCACGTTCCAATAGAGTACGGTCTCAATTCCAGCAATTTTTTAGAGAAGCAAGAAAAGATAAGAGTACTGCTCCTGAGCTTTCTGCTTCTAGAAGACCACCCCTTACCAAAAGTCAGTCGGTAAGGGGTTATAGAGATATAGATGATGAAAGTTTTGATGATTCTTCATCTGAAGAGTTGCCGGATGAAGATAGGGAGATGAGAACGGCAATGAGACTTTCTCGTGAGGAAGCTCGTCGTCAAGAAATGAGAGAAAGAGGGGGAGACCAAAGAGATAGATGGTCAATGAGTGGTCCTGGTGGTAGTTCCCGTTTTCTTCCTGGTGATATTGGTGGTAGTACTGGTGGAGGTGGACCTGGTGGTAGTAGCAGTGTTAGTGCTAGAGGAGGTAAAACTAGCACTGGCGGCAGTACATCTGTGCAGTTACCTCTAGACGGATTTATGTTTAGGGAACGTGGCCAGAAACAAACCAAATTAACAGCTGGAAAAATAAAACAAGCGGCCAGTAAAGTGAAGAAAGCAGTGGCCAAATTTTTTCATTTCAATCATATCCCGGCTAATGCAGCCGCGTCGCCATACTTTAAAAAAATGTGCGACACATTGCAGTCGGTTGGACCGGGAATTTCTCCCCCTACCCCATATAAAATTGCTGGGCCACTTTTAGATGATGAGGTCTCCGAAATAAACGATTATATTCGTAGTTTTCAAACTCCCTGGGAGGAGAAAGGTTGCACAATTATGTGCGATGGATGGAGTGGCCCTACTAGAAAATCCATAATTAATTTTCTAGTATATTGCTCAATTGGTACAGTATTTTACAAATCAGTCGATGCATCAGCCAAAGTGCATGATGCAATATATCTTGCTGGACTTATGAATAATATCATCGACGAAGTTGGAGCTAATAATATTGTCCAAATAGTGACGGACAATGGCTCTAACTATAAGAAGGCCGGACAAATCATACAGAAGGAACGGAAGACTATATTTTGGACTCCTTGTGCCGCACACTGCATCGACTTGATCCTAAAAGATATAGGCAAATTGGATCATGTTGACAAGGTTGTAAAACAAGCTCGAAAAATAACAAAATTCATTTACAACCATAACTGGGTAGTTGACTTGATGAGGAGGTATACTGGGAAGCGGGAGCTTCTGCGTCCAGCAATCACCCGCTTTGCCACTCACTTTATAGCATTGGAGAGCATTTTTAATCAGAAGGATGCTTTACGGAAAATGTTTACCTCAGATGCATGGTGTCAATCAAAATATGCATCTAATGAAGAGGGCAAAGAGGTGGAAAATATTGTTGTTGGAAAGGAGATCTGGGTCGAAATTGACAAGATAATAGTGTGTATCCAACCTCTAGTGCAAGTTCTTCGACTGGTAGATTCAGATGAAAAGCCTGCAATGGGGTATATCTACGAAGCAATGGACAGAGCTAAGATGGCCATTCAAAAGTCGACAAAGGTTGGAGAAAAATCAAAAAAACAATATTTTAAGTTGATCGACAAAAGATGGGAGAAGACGCTACACCATCCATTGCATGCAGCAGGTAAATATTATCGTCAAGTGTATACTCATTATTTAACAATTTCAATTTTTAATCTCATTAGTCATTAGACTCAATACTTATTTCTTTCATATTATAGGATTTTACTTAAATCCCCAATACCAGTATAGGGTAGAAGTTTCACAACACCCAGAAATAATGATCGGGCTTAAAAAGGTGATCCGAACCTTGGAGCCTAGCATAGCAGCGCAAAATAAGGCAATGGAGCAAATGGAAATCTTCCGATATGCTCGTGGTTCCTTTGATTCGGAGAACGCAAGAACATCTATCTCGACCATGCAGCCAGGTAATACGTCGATAAGTTGATAACACACTTTAATTATACAATTATCCAATTGTAATCAACGAATACAAACTGAATGTTTTATTTTTTGACTAATTTTATAGCTACTTGGTGGTCCATTCATGGTGAAAGTGCTCATGATCTTCGCAAGATTGCTATCCGAGTATTGAGTCAGACATGTTCGACATCGGGCTGCGAGAGAAACTGGAGTACATTCTCTCTCATTCATACGAAAACTAGAAATAGATTGTCATCATCTAAATTAGATAAACTAGTTTTCGTACATTACAATATGAGGTTGAGGGTCCGCGATTAGGGAAGATTAGAGGACCAAGGTGATAATCCAATCAATTTGGATTATATTTTCGACGACGATAACCCTCTAGCCCCTTGGTTGACGGAGAGAGAGGATCCAGTTCTTGACGGTCAAGAAAATACATGGTTGGAGAAGGAGTTAGGCAAGGAGCAAAGACAAGAACAAGAGGAAGCAAGGTTGAGGAGCGGCAAACGAAGATTTCAACATGTTAGCCAGGCAATGCAGCAGATACACAGCGATTCAGATGAGAGTCTTGGCAGTATACCTTCCGGATCTAGTGATGGTGGAGGAGAGTCATCTCAACGGATGAGAGAACTTCTTCACCTCCCAGTGCTCCCACGTACACCGGCGTCACTGGACCACCAGCCCCACCAGATCCACATCATCCACCACTGTCACCACATGATGGAGCAGGGGCCGGGCCTTCTGGCACTGTTCATGAAGCTGCATATGTACCATACTCGTACGGATATGATCCACCACTAGGTCCACCATCATCATATTACCGAGATTCTTATCAGCCGATGTTTCCAGAGCAAGAGGAATCGCAAGGAACATATGGAGATTCTTCATTATCTTACGGCTACGGAGCATACGGTTATGGTGTCCAGCACGACCAGGACATTGGCCAATCAATCTTCGGTTATTCTGGGCCTTCCGACGGGTCTTACTACCAGCAGCACTACTCGGCACCAACTCCAAATGAAGACGAAGAAGAAGCTGATCGCAATAATAATCTATGGAACTTCTGAGTTCTGAGTTCTGATTCTTCTGAATATTCTGATCTGACTATCTGAGCGACTGAGCCAGCCAGGTGAGTTAATAATTTTAATATTGATAATCTGTATTTTGTGGAAGTTGAAGTGTTGAACACATCTGGAATCTGGATTATGAAACTTATTCTATAATTTGTATTGTAAATTTATAATAATAAAAAAAATTCAAAACTTTAAAAGGTTGTTTTATAAAACCTTTTAAAAACCTTTTTTAACTTCGCCAAGGCCGGTCCCAAGCCCGGATAAAGAAGGAGGGAAAAAGGATATAGGAAATTAGGAATTAGTAACTTGTTAGGTGTGACTTGTGAGTCGTGTGACTTGTCACTTGTGAACTGTGAGTCTGTGAGTCTGTGACTTATACCTTGTAAGTTGTAACTTGTGAGTCTTGTGGTTCAGTTAGGTCTCTACTGTCCAATCATTCACCTCGGGGAGTGGTGATTTGACAATAGTTGACAAGTTCATCAAGATTCTTAATCATACACCTCGGGGAGTGGTGGTTGTGAATCTTGATGAATAATGAATCCAAGACTCTAAAGTCTAAACTCTAAAGTATGAACTCTGAGAGTCTGAACTTTGAAGTCATAAGTCTTAACTCATTAGATAAGAGTATAAGACTCATAAGTCATAGTCTGAACTCTGAAGTCACATAAGATAAGACTCATAGGCCTAAAACTAACCCTAGCGGCCTAGCCTAAGGCTCTAACTCCTAAGCCATAACCCTAACTCCTAAGTAACTCCTAAGGTCCCTAAGCCTAAAGGACCTAAAGGTCCTAAACTAGGGCCCTAAAGGGCCTAAAGTACTCTAATATTTATTTTCTAATTTTTTATATTTATTTTCTAATTTTTTAGAATTTTTAAAGATTTTTTTAGATTTTTTTACAATTTAAAAAAAATAAAAAAAAAGGGCCGGTACCGGTTCAACCAGAACCGGCCGGTACCGGTACGAACCGGTTCGGCGCCGGCCGATACCGGTACCGGTACCCGAGTTTTAAACCTTGATATATATATATATATATATATATATATATATATATATATATATATATATATATATATATATATATATATATATATATATATATATATATATATATATATATATATAGGGAAAAGGGATGCGGGACCTGAGGTGCAGCGTCGTTGCTGCACCTCAGGCATTATTTTACCTACCTAGAAGTTTTGGAATTTGATAAAATTTGGTGAGGGTGTTGTCTAGGGTAAGATGATCATCCTCACCAATTTTCATCAAATTCCAAAACTTCTACGGGGGTCAAATGGTCGAAGCAAAATGAGCTGTCCGCAGTCACCGTTAAAATCTGCAGATTTTGCTTCGACCATTTGACCCCCCCTAGAAGTTTTGGAATTTGATGAAAATTTGTGAGGATGATCATCTTACCCTAGACAACACCCTCACCAAATTTCATCAAATTCCAAAACTTCTAGGTAGGTAAACAAGCGAGCGATGCAGTGTTGTTGCTGCACCTCGGGTTCAGGCTCCCCGCCCCCATATATATATATATATATATATATATATATATATATATATATATATATATATATATATATATATATATATATATATATATGGGCTGGGGCTGGGATCCCTTGACAACCCATTATTTTAATGGGTTAGCGGTTTTCGAATTTGCTAATTTTTTGTGTGATTGATCACTATGGCAAGTTGATCATCCTCACAAAAAATCAACAAATTCCAAAACCTCTAAGGGCGTCAAATGTTAGAAGCTTTTTTAACCGTCCATTTAAACCGTTAATTCGAATAACACATTTGATCCCCTTAAAGATTTCATAATTTGCTGATTTTTTGCTAGGATGATCAACTTGCCATAGTGATCATCCTCACAAAAAATTAGCAAATTCTGAAACCTCTATCCAATTATTGGAGTGGGTTGTCAACGGGTTATAAATTTAGCTCTCATTTTGGGTTGTCAGCGAATCCCAACCCTATATATATATATATATATATATATATATATATATATATATATATATATGAGCTGGGATCCGTTGACAACCCGTTTCTTTGACAACCCGTCGACATTTGAAGAGGCTAGAGCTTTTAGAATTTGCTGATTTTTTGTGAGGATCATCAGTATGGCAAGTTGATCATCCTCACAAAAAATCAACAAATTCTGAAACCTCTAAGGGCGCCAAATGTTATAAGCGTTTCTTAATCGTCTATTTGAACCGTTAATTTGAATAACACATTTGATGCCCATATAAGTTTCAAAATTTGTTGATTTTCTGTGAGGATGATCACTATGACAAGTTAATCATCCTCACAAAAAATTAACAAATTCTGAAACCTTTAAGGGCGCCAAATGTTAGAAGCTTTTCTTAACCGTCTATTTGAACCGTTAATTTGAATAACACATTTGATGCCGTTATACGTTTCCAAATATGTTCATTTTTTGTGAGGATGATCAACTTGCCATAATGATCATCCTCACAAAAAATCAGCAAATTCGGAAACCTCTGTCCAACGATTGAAGCCAATTGTAAGCAAGGTACAAAATCTCGACATATTTCGCGAAATATCGCGAAATATTTCGGTTTTCTCAAACCTCGGCACGAAATTCGTATTGTGATATCGAACGAAATAGGAATCACGATAATATCGCGATATATCGCGATATTTCGTGCGATATATTTGTTGGCACGAAATATCGCGATATTTCGTGGATATTTCGGGACATTTCGGAAAATTTCGAGACATTTCGGGATTTTAACACCGAAATGTTGGGACTGACTGGTTATGAAAGGGGACTGGGGGTTTCGGTTTCAGCAGCTTATTTACATATAATAACATTTAAGTAAATGTCGTCTTACTTAATTTTTATTTTCTCCATTTACTTTAAGTTATTATATGTAAATAAGCAAATACCCCCCCATTTGATTTCAATAAAAATATCAAAAAAATCAAAAACCAAGTGAATCAAAAAGTAGGTTTTCAGTTTTAGTAGGAGAAAACAGTTTTTTCGGTTTTTCATAAAATTTGTATGTTGAGAAAAGTGGTTAAATCAACTCATTTTTAGCTCAAAAAATTCCACAAGATGTAGAACTACAAGTACATCTAGAAAACCATGGTCCGTCAAAGAAAATTTTGAATGTATAAAAAGTTTTCTTTATAAAAACTCATTTTTTCAGACTTAGTAAAAAAACAGTGTTTTGCATTTCAGCATAATTTTTGCACGATTTCAAACTTGCACAACTTTCTTGTTTTAAGTTCATTTTCAAAATCGTTTGAAGCATTAATTTAACAATCAACTAATCTTTATTTTGGAAATATTTTTCTCCACAAAAAAGATTAAAAAGCATTTTAAAAACATAGATCAAAACAGGACCAAACAAGACTGCACAAGACTCACAGACTCAAATGCTAAATACATGCTTTGTGATGCTCTACACCCGTAGATAGGGTATAAATATTATCTGAGTGTTCTAAAACGTGTATCTATACTTAGTTTATGACTATCCAGAGTTTCATTCAAAAATTCCATTAAAAAATCAATATTTCCACCATTTCCATCAAATCACAATATTTCCACACTGTCGAAATATTTCCACGAAATATTTCCATTTTCCAGGAGGTCGAAATATTGACCGAAATGGAAATTTCGAACCTTGATTGTAAGTGGGTTGTAAATTTATCTCCCATTTTGGGTTGTCAACGGATCCCACCCTTATATATATATATATATATATATATATATATATATATATATATATATATATATATATATATATATATATATATATATATATATAATAGTTCTTAACTTCCAAGATTATGTTCAAGTAAAACAAGCACATGCCAAATGCATCTACCAACTTCTTATATAATCCTATCTAATTATATTTAAGTTAGGAAAATTAAAGAAAATCAATAAATGGTGCAATTAAATTAGAGAATGCACTTAAAAAAGCATTTTAGGTCATCCCTTGAATTTAGTACATTGCCTAAACACATATACAGTATTGGGTAAAAAATGGACTTTCCCAGTAAGGTTATAAGATGCTAATGAAAATTAAAATAAAAATGATACTTTGTTATTGATTTAAATTTATGAAGATTGATTTGGCTTAAATAATATTTCACAATAAAATATACTTCATTTGCACATGAATGATCTTGCTTTGTTAGTAAACCGCAAACTCATGTTATGCTAGCCGTTTGGTTTTCTGACAAATATAAACAAATCTCCTCCATAAGATAGTATTGCATTAGTAAATGACAATTTAGGTACACCACAAAAGAATATCTATGTGATAAATAATGTTGATAATAATTCTTTGGCTAGAATGGAAACAGTTGGCTAATTTAATGTAATGTATTTGTTTTTTGAATGCATAGTGGATGTATCTATATGAAAAACCAAATAGTATCCCTTTACAATAACAATGAAATTACCATATTGGACTGAGAGTTCTCATCAAATTGGTTATCACTAGGAGAAGCATCTGAATCTTGTTCTGCAGCCAATCCAGAACACTCAGTTTGCTTAGAAGTAACCAATAGTTCCTCTGTAAGTGCAATAACCTGCATCCCCAAAGGTTACACATATATCAGCATAGAAGTAAGAAAACAAGTGTCGTCATTAAAAATCCCGGACTTAGATTTGAATTTCAAACTTAGAATCTCTGTGAACATCTGAAATCAGGAGCCGGTAAGCAGGCTGGCCATCACGAAAGAAATAAGACCTGCAAAGGAACCAAGATAAAGGGTGATGGGCATCTCGACAAAGCCACGATCCTTCAGATATTGCTCGTATTTTTCATATCGTATTCCCCGTAGAGCTTGAATGGCTCAAATAAGAGCTATCTTGCATATAAAAACACCCTTCTAACCTTTCAAGGTATAATGAATACCTATAATCTCCGTATAGAAAACCCTCTGAAATTACGCAGCTCAATGATGCTGTCACTTGAATAGAGATAGTTCCTTGAGGACAAAAAAGAAGAAAAAGGGAAAAACACTATGGTTTCATGAAGATAATCCTTCTTTTGCATATTTGAAGTCACAAGTTAAGCCTTAATAGAATTAAACTTGCCTATCAAATAATAAGTCAACCTGGACAGATAAAGCTAAATTGATAAAGAATAAGAAAGACTATGGACACAGCTCACCTCTTCAAGCTCTTTTTTCATATCAGCATATTCAGAGTTTCCAGGGTCATCAGCCAAAAGTTTTCTAACCTGATTGACAAAAAATGAAAATGAAAACATTGCAGTGCTAAATGCTTAAACTTAATAAAATAAGCACATAAGAACAAAAAAGACACAGGAACAGAAGTACAACAAAACTATACAAACACAGTTGAATCACTAATATAATAGGGCAGACATTTTTTTACAAAAGGAGAGAAGTTTATACCTTGCAAGATAAAACCATAACACCAAAATAGGTTTAGAAACAGGACTGTGATCTCACACAGAATAAGACAACCTATTTTATAAGAGATTATCATCCAATATATATCAATTCAGAACCGAGGTTATGAGGGTACTGCACCATGAATATGCATCCAAGTTGGGCACTACACAATGGAAATGCATACAAGTACAGAAACCTTGGCACATAACCAATAAGATCCGATGATACAATCTTAGTCAACTCACTGGATTTCTTTTGTAAGAGTTGTCAGTTGACTCAGTTAAGTTAATACTCCAATCAGAATTGGATAAAAATAGGGTTTTCAGGGTTTGCATCAAGGGCTACCATTTATGTCATGAATAATTAGATGTACTAGGATGTAAACATGAAGAGTACTCAGTGTCTATCCCATGCAATGAAGTATGGATACAGATGCGGGATACGGGTACGATATGATACGGATACGTCGATACGACAGTTCTTGAAAACGAAGGTTATGATACGTCGGGGATATATTAATAAATGAATGAACATATTTTTATTTTTATCTAACATATCAATAACAAATACCAGGAAGTTCACTACGTCAATCATAGTAACATAAAGACTACAACTCAACAGCCTTCTACCTATAACTGAACATTAGCCATCTACCTATGCACATCATAAATAAAAAGACATTCCAAACATAACAATAAAGCACATCTTCAACTAACCTCAACTGCATCAACCTTTCAAATTAATCACCAACTATATCCATCATTCTTAAGAAAAAAAATTCTTCTAGAATAATGAAAACCTAGTTGTATCCATGTTGTAACCCCAAGAATTCGTCTATAAATTAAATTTTTTGAAATTTGGATAGGCATGAAAAGTATCGGATGCGCATCCCGAGTATCCATTTATAAATTTTAAAATTGGGATACGCATGAGAAATATCTGCCGATACATATCCTTAAGTATCCGACGAGTCTCGGATATCTGATATGATACAATACGATACGGATACAGAGGGGGGTCTAGAAGTATTTGTGCTTCATAGATCCCATGTATCGAAGTTTTTTCATTTATGAAAATAGACTTTTACTTATAGCATGATGTCAAATTATGGAGAAATTATTTTGCTTATCATCACGGCTCTTAAGTTCTAACACGTTTCCTTCAAACTTATAGTGCATCCTACTGCACTGAAGTATAACAATCAAGTGGTCACCCAAATCTTTCAAAACTATCGCAGACAAATAAACATTTCCATGCAAAAGTACGAGAACATATGCATGAATAAGCTCCTTAGGCACGAACCTTCCGTCATTTATATAAATAATCATGATTTTATGGGATTGATTGATTCCTTGAAAGATGCGGAGGAAAAACAGTTTTAATTAAAAATTGGCTTTTCCTCCCATGGAACAAAAGAATATGGAAACCTGATCTTCAGGGGGGAAAGAGAGACTTCCGCTATGATGTGCATTTTAAACTTTTTCCATTTTTTGAATTGTTTAAGCCGGTAACATAAATAATGGTAATATTCTCTATCATGCCCTCCTTAATCTCTTCGAAGAAACCATTCGACGACCAACCATTCCTCCCGGAATGTTACTAAGAATAAGTGTGAGAAACATGTCCTCTTCCCCCCTTCAACATCCTCTTTAGTTTAAGGGATTTTTTACATATATACCCCTAACACAGTTTGATATTGGAGAAAACCCCCTATCATTTCAAGATTCTCTGTTCACCCTTCACATATCTCGGTTTTTCCAAAAAAAAAAACCATTAGCTCAAGTTTATGACCATGTTAACCTCGATCATCATTGGTGTTCATGTGCACAAACACCAAGTATTCCAGGGGTAAAATAGTCAAAAAAAAATTGTCAGCGGTGCTCATGTGCACAAACACCAAGTAGTCCAATAGTAAAATGATCAAAAAGTTAGCTATAGATATGTGAAGGGTGCATAGAGAATTTTGTAAAATATAGGGCTTTTATGTAATAGCAAACTTTGTTAGGAGTATTTATGCAAAAATCCCTCTTTTAACCATCCTAGAGCAAAGCCGCATTCTGACATAAATTGGTAGTCTTCTGAAAGGGGTCTCTCTCTCTCTCTCTCTCTCTCTCTCTCTCTCTCTCTCTCTCTCTCTCTCTCTCTCTCTCTCTCTCTCTCTCTCTCTCTCTCTTTATAATTTTGATTTACACAAAGACGACCTCAAAAGTATGCTCTACAATAAGTTTTCAACAATAACATCAATGGCAATAATATCCTTTAATCAACTAGGCATCTCAAGACTAGCCATCAACGATTCAACGAGGAATAAAATTCATGCACTAAACAAAACAATTTCAGATCTGAAATTAATATAAATAACATGCAAATTCAGCCACACAAATTATAATAAGCACAAGCACTAATCACCATATGAGCCAAATCAAAGGATGGATCAATAGTAATGCGTAACGGATGGTTTTAAGGCAATAGATGACTGCTACACTAAATATTCAGCAAGCAGAATTCTAGCATAAAGACAAAGAAATATGACCAGAAGGATCAAAATAGAGGGTTTAGGACGAGGACTACCTTTGGAGATGAAGTTACCTTTGAACTAGTAGCCAGGAAAGTACCTTGGTGTTTCCAAATCTTTGCAAGAATGCCCGCAAATATAGGGAAGTTGCGGAGAGGGAGTTGGTGGTCACGAAGAGAGAGGTTAGAAACCTTGAAGAAAATTTATGAGATGAAAGTAGAACTCAAATGCAAAAAATCTACACTGGTTTGAGATGGTTGAGAGGTGAGAACTATTGGATTAGATGGAGGGGAAAAGAAGCAAGATGATTCCGTGTCGAGGGAAGATACATCGAGGGACGGTTGTCGCCTCCAAAGAGTTTTTTTCTCAGCGTTTTCAGGTCCCAAAATAACTTCCATTTTTTTGGTTTTATAGGCCTAAGGAAGATCTAGGTTTTTAATAATGGCCGGTAGATGAAGTAATAGGGACTACTGGATACAAAAAGATAAGAGGTGAGAGAAGGGGGAAAAAACTTACAACACAAAAGAGAGAAGGCAGTCGTACGACGTCCTTCCCTTGGCGTTCCATGGCATCAGAAAACATGTAGGAGAGAGAAAGGGGGGGGACAGCTAGGGTTTGGACTCCTCTCATGTTGGTCCTTCGATCCGATCCATTGGTCCACAAGTCACACCATCTTATCCATTGATCGTGACTTAAATGTATTTTTATCTCAAACTTTGGATGAGGTCTTTTGATAATGCTTGCTTATCCTATTAAAGGAACCAACTACAAATAAGTGGGTGTGAACAAACCCTCGCACCTGAGTTAGAATAAAAATAAAACTCTCATAACTTTTAAATGTGTTCGACTGACACGAAACAGAAATCAAAGTTGTTCAGAATGTAAAATGTAATATAATGAACTAATTTATTTTTCAATTTGTTACATTGTTTTTCGTGCAGATCTGAAAATAGCAATCAGCTTTGTAGTTGCATCAGCTCTCCCGGACTGCGAAGAACTCGACTGTTGTCGAGTAGGGATCAAGCGTCTGAAGTCTACAAAGACGGCTTTGTCGGGAGAAGTCCTCAATACTGTTATGCAAAAGTGATGTCACCAGGAACGCCACCAAACTGAAAGCAAGTCTGAGTCACCTGAATCCACTGTTTTAAAACTCGAAAAAACTCGACCAAGTCGACTCGACTCGGACAGATTTTGAGTCGAGTTATTTCGCCGAGTCAGAATGAGTTTGAATAAAACTCGACTGAGTCGAACCGAGTTTACTCGACTCAGCTGACTTTCGAGTCAAGTCTGAGTTTTGAGCTTTTAAACAATGCCCGAATCATCTGTTGAAACATCGGCTGCAACTGTGGTGTCCAGGGAACCTGCATAAAGATACTACACACTACCATTGCACTTTTCAAGGTACGTTAGTCAACAGATAATCATCAAAACCAAGGTAGTTGGGGACAAAGTGATGCGGAAGCATCTAGTCCATCCTAGCATTTCGGCACACCGATGGGCCGTCCAACCATGCCCACGCATCCCGGCATACTCGGGGATATTCCAGAAATATTCCAGGTATTTAATTAGGATTTTTATTTAATTAATTTCTAAATTCGGATAGTTAATTTTGGATAATTTTAAATTAAGGATATGATAGATTTGGGAGTTAATTAAATAAGATTCATATCTCATTAGTGGTTACCAATTTTATCACTCTATTTTAGGAAATTGTTAAAAGATATAGTTATCTCTTCAGTAGTTGCTATTTTTATCTTCTATTTTCTTATTTAAAGGCATGCAAGCCTCCGATTATAGGAAGTCAATGAATTATGAATGAGATGAAGCTTTTTGCTTGATGCATGTTTCCGTGAGGGAATCCATAAGAGAAAGAGAACTTGGGCTCCGGCCACAATTTTCGTCACTTTGAGGTGAGAGACCTCAGACTTCGGCCAAGATCTTCGTTACTTGCTACTTTATCCTGTGATGATCGCTATCTTCAACCCTCCATCAATCCCGCACCTTCGCAACGACGACTCGAGCAATCGTGTGGGACAACAAGGTTGTCTTGCATCATAAAGTCTGTGATTGCTATATGTGGTGCATATATATGGTTGGCACGAAAGCATAAGGTTTCTCGACAAAGAATTGGTCATTTTAAATGTAGTGCACTGATTTGTAGCACTATTCAGAATAAATCCATACTAAGAAACAATGCATAAAGTTATTACAAGTCAATCTTCTAAATACACTTTCATTATCATACTCAATCATATCAGTATGAAAATTATTATAATAAATATTTGCAATATGCATATCATGCTTTGAATTAAGAATAGAGCAGACTTTGAGAACTTTATATTGTGTGCGGCTCCTATTATGCATGCACTTAGGATCTACAAATGTTAAATGTGATGTACATGCAATGGACCATAAGATGCCATGCAACCCAGTGTCAACTTTGAAATCATTGAGCAATTACCAAAGGTGACTTTGAAACAAGCAATTACCCAGATAAGGTGACAAGGCCACCTAGGAGGGAATAACTAAAACTACATAAACGGTTAGGGGCAAACAAAGCTCTTACTGCACATTTCACTCTTTGGCTAGTTGAAGACTTTGAAAATTAGATAAGTAAGATGACTTCAGGAGAGATGAGGGCATCAAATAGATGCAGGCCTAGAGTTAGAAATGTGCATCATAAAGAAATGTTAGAAGTAATAATGATAAAGGATAAAGTTGGTGTAACCATCTGTGATTGTTGGGCAAGTAGTGCCACTGTGAGCCAGAGATGGCCTCAATTTGGTTATTTATAGTTAAGGTTCAAAAAAAAAAGGCCTTACTTAGAGGTAGTGTGGTTGTTCAAAGACAGTGTCCATTTCGCAAGGTTTGAGAATTTGGGTTCAGAATCGGATTCGGATTCGGATTCGGATTCGGTCGGATCCAAAAAAGTGACCGGTTCAAGCTTGGGTTCGGTTGTTCCACCTAAAATATTTAAAACCGGAAGATGAAAATCATGAAATAAAAAATTAGGGGTATGATTTGCAAGAATAGGTCGTTCCAGATCCAAGTCTTGTGATATATATATCATGGAACAATTATTGACTATCCATATATAATTCAAACTAATAGAATGAGGATATGAACCAAAATACGAATCGGATCTGATTTGGGGGCCTAATGTGGGTTCAGGGGTTCATATCAGCCAAAATCCGAACGGTTCGGGTTCGGACGAACCCTCAAATCATGCCATAAGGCCCATAACATATTATCAATCTTTCTTTCTTCTTTCATGTACGTATAGGCATCCAGACATAAACATTTGAAGGGAAAAAAAATGGTGGCTTCAGTTTTTAAGACAACCCTTCACCTAAGATACCGCCTCGGATCAGTTTGTAGAGACAATTTACATATAAAGATTACATGCATCATGTGCACGTCTACCGTGACTTTACCAAATACCTAGGTATTGTTCCCCACATTCTCTTTCACCAACTACCGTATCCTGCTTGCCAAGTTGCAATTTTTCCAACCCCCAACAACTTAATCCATCTATCTAAACTTCTAATGGGGGAAAAAAATAGAAATCAAGGCTCATTGATGCAAAACCTAAGCGATTGCACGAAGTACAAGGAACGCAGTTCTTGACCTAATTTATCAAACCAAAGCGGGAAACAATACTTAAAAAGGCCAAGGGAAAAAAAATTAGAAACCCTAATTTCACCTCCTGCGAGAATTTACATCGGAACCCTAGCAGCTGATGATCAAACACGAGATAACGAGAAGAAAAGAAAAAAAATTAGAAGAAGTGGGAGGAGAGAGACCTGATGGAGCTGATCTTTATAGGTGGTGAGATTCGATGCGAGCTCCTCGATACTGAGATCATCGCCTCCTTGCATTTTTTTTTTCTCTTTTTTTTTTTCGGATGCAAAGACTGAACTACAAGAGATGCGAGAAGCGAATTCTTTGATTTCGATAAAGGGGGAGATAATCGGTGTGGTACTTATTGGGGAGGACGATGAGATGGAAGTGAGAGACGACGGGGAATCCCCCCCTCCCCCTTCAAATCGGACGGCTGTGCTTTTTACGGGTCGGGTCTCGTTTCAATGGCTGTGTGACTGTGGCTATATTTTCGTCGGATCTAGTCGAAATTGATCTGCTCTTCCAATACAGGGCAGGGTGGGACTTGGGCGGGTCTGACCCGAACCCGACCCGCACAACCCGCACAATGGACAACCATGGGCAAAGCGGATTAAAAACTTGGACGGGTTTGGATAAAAAAATATCAATCCGATTTTAATTTGGACGGGTTTGGGTACCGTCTTTCCCAACCCGAGGAACTCAAGTGGGCGAGTACAATGGCATACATGCTTGTAGGGATGTTGTTGCTGATCCATCACCACAGCCATTCCAGAATGTGATGAAGTTGTTAGAGAATTAGAGAAAGAGAGAGAGAAAGAGTGGTGTTGGTTGATTTTATTTTTTGTAGTAGTGACTATTGTCAGTTAATAGAATAATACACTTTTTTTTCTTGTTTTGGCTTTACAAGATCAAGTATTTCTATTTCTTGTGATCAAATTCAACCCGTCTATTTTTTGGCAAATTGGGCAACCCGAGCAACCCGACATGGGCAATCACGGGTTGGGTTTCCCCGGGTTCACCGGGCAAAACGAGTAGAGATGTGTGTAGGTCGGGTTGGGCATGGGCAGACCCTTCAACCCACCCAAGGCCCAACCACACAAACTGCTAGCACTCCCAACTTCTTTTTTTTTTTGGTATTCAGGCAAAGGGGAGATCCCAACCGGATCTCTAGGAGGAGCCACATGCTGGCTCAGCATCAAAGACCACCACACCACCAGCGGCTACAAGAAAGACACCGCACCGGTTGAAAAAAAACGTCGTCCGCCGGAGCCAACCACCTGCACACTGGCAGGGAAACCAGACCAGACCCCATGAAGGAGACAAACTAACAGTAAACACACAAAACACCCAAAAAATACAAAAATTTGGGCAAACCACCGCCCGATCCAGCAGTAGGCAAACAAGAGGAGCCGTAGTCGGTGCTGCCGAACCATCTTCGAATAGCCACCTCCGCCGTACCGCCGGGAGACCGCTCGTCGTCCAGAGGAGGCGCTGTGGACAAACCACCGGCGGAATAACTCAACGCCGGGGCCAAAGCCGACCATCCTGCTGCATCCGGCAACCGATCCACCACCGACACGATCGAAGACCAGCAAACGAGCCCGGGGGAGACATCGCCTGATGCCGCCACGATGGCCACACAAAAAAAAAAATCGCTGCTGGAGAAACCCCTAAATACAAAAGGGAGGATGGGGGCTATATCCCACCCCAGCAGCCCACTGCGACCCAAGTCTTGGCCTCCCCGGCACCAACGGCGGCACCGAGGAGGCCAAGAAGCCCAGCAACCTAAACCCTAACCCTATGGCGAATGAGAAGCGCTTCGCCGCCGCGAAGAGAGCGCGTCCAACTTAACAAATAAAGGCGACGGTGATGTGCATGGGATCGACAACTCCGGCTGAGCGATTGGAGTGGGGAGAATGAGGAGGAGGTGAACTATCTGTAGCGCGGGAAAAAGCACGGGTCGTCTTTATTGCGCAAAATCAGATTACAAGTGTGGCCGGGACCCGGGTGGCTCGGGTGTAGCGAGTCCGGGTTGCGGCGAGTTTTGATCAGGGGATTATGGGAAAGATCTTCTGGGGGATCCCTTTGATCCGCATCTCCACGTGGTGTTCGTGCGAGAGCTCTGAAGGAGTTGCCCAGGACAGGGGTCTTTACAGGGAGAGGGTTTTGGAGAGGCTAAGGAATGTCCATCGTTGCTTTGTCCCTTCCGTGCTTCGCGCTTTCTCGACTAGGGGGTTTTCGGCTTCGTTCCTCGGTCTTCGCGTCTTCCTCGTTCCTTGCTTGGCCTCGGTGTCCTTGATCGTCGGTTCGCGGCATCGATCGAGCTTTTGGCGTTGGCTTTGGCTTTGGCTTTTTTGGCTTTGGCTTGGCTCCGGCATGGCTCTGGCTTTTGCTTTGCTTCGGCGCTTGCACTTGGACGTAGTTGGGAGAGACTTGCGATGCTTTCGTTCTTCCGGACTTCGCGTCGTATCGGCTAGAACGTGCGATGCTTTTGCTCGTGGCCGGCGTAGTCGCTTGGCTTTGGCACTTGCGTTGCTTTGGCGCGGGCTTTACTGGGGCTTTGCTTTGGCTTCTTGCGTTGGCTTTAGCTTCAGCGTCAACTCGATCTTCTTCTTCGAACGACGCAGGCTACTTCTTCGGTGCTTCGACGGTTTGCGTGTCGACTGGACTTCTCTTCTTCTCCGGGCTTCTTTGGCGTGATCGAAGTCGAAGAATGCTTTCGAAGATAGTGGGGGTAGCACCGATCTCCGTGCGACGGTTGTGGCGTCGGCTTTTGTTGATGAAGACGAGGAGGGTAGCGACGGTCTCCGTGCGACGGTTGTAGCGTCGGCTTTTGTTGATAAAGACGACGAGGGTAGCGACGGTCTCCGTGCGACGGTTGTAGCGTCGGCTTTTGTTGATGAAGACGACGGGGTAGCGACGCTTTAGACGATCTGCTCCAGCCTTTCTTCTTCGTGGATGGTGCAGACGTTTGTCGAAGACGACGGGGTGATGACGCTTCGTTCCTCTTCTCCGGGCCTTGGAGCTTGATCGGAGTCGAGGGTTTGTTGGAGTCGACGGGGTAGTGCCGCTCCGAGCTTCTTCTCCGGCCTTTGCTTCTGGCGTCTTCGGAGTCGAAGGGTCTTCTCTTCCGAGCTTTCTTCTTCGTGGACGGAGTCGAAGTCTTGATCTTCGTGTGCAAGGGTCTTCACGTTGATGAGGACTTTCAGTAAGCCGATCCCTCGGGACAGGCTTGACTGTGCCTCGTGAAGCCTTGGGTCGGTGAAGAAGCGTCTCCTCTTCTGCAGAGCTCCCGCGCTTTGTCTTCAGTCTTCGACCTCTTCTTCATTCCCCCACCCCCTCTATTTATAGGCAAAGGGGTGGGGAGAGAGATATGGGAACTTTTTAATTTTAAATCCCTTTTGTATCTCTCTCATAATTATCCTGGATTTATTCATCCATTGATGAGGGGAATAACGTTTATTTGTTTTCCTTTTCTGGCGAGGCAATTATGGCTGGATTTCGCACACGAAATCGATGGCGATCGGGCGCTTCGTCTTGTGCGTCGGATCGAGGGATCGGCGCAGATCCGCGTGTGTGCAGACGTCATACGCAACCTCCCCCCGCGCATGGCGGTATTTCCTTCCTTTTCTTTCTTTTCTTTCCTTTTCTTTTCTTTCCTTTTCTTTTCTTTCTTTTCTTTTCTTTCCTTTTCTTTTCTTTCTTTTCTTTTCTTTCCTTTTCTTTTCCTTCCTTGCAGGGCCGGCCGGCCCCCCATGGGGTTCGGGTCCTAGTAGGGCCGGCCCCATATGGCTTGGGTCCTAGTAGGGGCCGGCCCCATGGGGTTCGGACCCTAGTAGGGGCCGGCCCCCCTTGAAGCATGGGGTCCGCTCCTCTTTGCTAGGTGCGAGTCGAGTCCGGGTCCGCATCGGTGCGCGCGAGTCGGGTCCGCGTGTCGGGTTTGCATCCGCGTCGGCACACGTAAGTCGGGTTCGGGTCCGAGCGAAATTCGTGTGTCTACAAATGCCCCCTCAAGGACGAGTGCGATGGTGAGAGCGTGTAGGGTTTGGACACGTAGGAATCGTAGAGCACTTGTCCTTGATTCCTTTTGTGGGCGGGGTTAGGAGTCTATTTAAGGACCCCTACCCCTTTTCATCCGCCTTTGTGCTTCTTCGCGAAGGTTCCGCCGACTTCTGAAGACCGTCGTCAGAGAGCTGCCTGGGGTTGCACGCGACTTGCTCCGTCTTCCCGGTGTCGCCTCTTGCGTCGGCCTTGTGCTTCTGCGCGAAGGTTCTGCCGGCTTCTGAAGACCGTCGTCGGAAGAGAGCTGCCTGGGGTTGCACGCGACTTGCTCCGTCTTCCCGGTGTCGCCTCTTTCGTCGGCGGCGATGGTGCGCGATTTTGCGGTCGTTGTGAAGGCGGACTCGAAACGGCGTTGCGGCGATGACCGAGGCGGGGAGGATGTAGGAGCGCGGCTGAGGTGCGGGTCGCCTTTGCCGTCTCTCTCTTCCTTCTTCTTCTTTTTCTTTCTTTTTCTTTTTCTTTTTCTTTTTCCCCTTTTTTTTTTCTTTCTTCTCCTCTCCGGTTCCGGCCTGTGGAAGCAGCAGCGGCAACAGCGGCAGCCGGCACGCGGGGTCAGGGTGCGGTGGTGCGCGGGAGGCGGCGACGGCGCGCGGCGGCCGGCGTGCAGGGTGGCGGGCGCGAGCGGGTCCGGAGCGGGGCCGGCGTGCGAACGGATTGGGCGCGGGGGCCGGGTCCGACGGCTGCGGGACCGAGCGGGTCGGGCTCGGGGGCCGGGTCCGGCGGCCGCGGGGTCGGACGGGTCGGGCTCGGGGGCCGGGTCCAGCGGGTGCGGCGGTGGTTTCGTCGGGCTCGGGCCCGATCGGGACGGAGGAGGGAGAGAGGCGGTGGGCCCCCCCCCCCCTCTTTCTCTCTCTTTTTTTTTTTTTGCCCCGAAGGCGCCGATGGTAATAGCGTCGGCTTGTGGCGCACGGGCTGCGATGCAGGCGCAGGTTGACTGGCGAGTGACACGGTGTCGTGCGGCGGGGGCCAAGCTGGCAGGTGGCTGCAGCTCTGGCTGGGTGGTGCTGGCGTGATGGGTCGACACGGGTGGTGTCGGCGCAGTCGGGCTGGCGTGATTGTGTCGGCGAAGCTGGGTCGGTGCGGGGGGAGTATGGGCCCGCGGGGGCGACGGCGAAGGCTCGGGCGCCAGTGGTGGCGAGCCGATGAGTCGGGTGGTCCTCCTGACAGGGGTGCAGGCCCCCTTAGTTTTTTTTTTTTTTTCTTTTTTTTTTTTGCACGCACTTGTCTTGACTTGCCTCCCTTCATGATCCTCCAGGGCTCGCGTCTTCGAGAGTTTGACTTCTCCAGGGTGGATAGCCGAGGATTTCTTCGATGGGAGGAGGTGCCTTTGCTTTCCCTACACTCGTGTGCGCCATCACCGCAGCTCAAGGCGGGAAGACCTTCTGTCGTTGCTCCGTGTCTTTGTGCACGAGCGCATCACGGAAGATGGAGTCGCGGATGCGACTTGTGGGATGCCAAAATTAAGCGAGACGATTCACACTGACGAAGGGATCTCCATGAAGCTTCTTCGGCCGAGTTTGAGTTTCCGTTCCACCATTGTGATGAAGATTTCGTGCCTACGCTGGTTGTTGCCTCGAAGATATGCGCCAGGATGACCCGATGGGGCACCGATTCTTGGCCTCGGGGAGACGTCCAGTACCTTTGCGGCTTTTGCGAATGGATGGGCGAGCTCTACGAGGTCTTTGGCGTAGAACCTGAGATGAACTTATTGGCCAAATTTCTGGCGCCGGCTCGTCGAGAGTACAGTTGTCCTGAGGGGATGTACCGCGCACTTTGTGAGCTTTGGTGTCCAGACACCAACACTTTCCTCACTGGAGCGGGGGAGATAGGCATCTCGCTTCGCAACGTCCATATCGTTTCCGGGTGCCCCGAAGTACGGAATTACTATCAGGAGGAGGTGCCAGCCTTGAAGGATCTGTTGGACAGCAGCTACGCTCCGAGCTCTTGCCTTTTTCTGTTCAAGGCATATGCTATCATTGCGGCGCGGGATCAATCAGATCGAGTGTGTCCTTCTTCTTGGGTCGACTTTTGGTTCAGAGGCGAGTATAGGTCTCCAGCGCCTTCAGTTCACCCAATGTGGAAGATCGCTCAGATGCAGAGACCTCCGCTTCGCTCCTTTGTGAGGCCTATCGACTCCTTGGCTCGAGAGAAGCATTCAATGGAGGGGAAGCCGTGTCCCTGGGAAACCCTCGGCTTGAAACGCGACAGCGAGGAGTGGCGTTCGGTTTACCGAGCTGCCGGGCTGGTCATCTTCCTCTACCGGTTCGTGCTTCCGTGTTCTGGGGAGGTTATTCGTCCGGGGACCTTCCTCGCAGCTTCCAGGATGGAGAGGGGCGAGCTTTTCAATCTAGCCCCGGCCATACTATGCGCCTTGTACCGGGCTCTCAGCGGGACTTACTGGAACTTGTCTGGCTCAGATAAGGCCAAGGAGGAGCTTGGCCGGTCGACTGCGTTCGGACCCTTGCATTATTTGTTCGGTTGGATAGCTCTGCATTTTCCGAAGGGGATCTTTGCTAGACGCGGGCATCCAGCCGAGCTGCCTTTCCTGCCCGGGATAGGAGGAATTTTAAACGCCTTTATCAGTTGGGAGCGTCCGAAAGAGTATGCTCGCACCCTTTTAAAGAGGATGGGGAGCGTCGATTTTGAATTTCTGTCGGAGCATTCGGTGCTGCCTTTGGAGAGGTCGACTGTGTATGATAACGAGGAGCTCCCGGACAGTCTTTACTGGAACATGGTCAGCTGCCGTCCTGGCTACTTGGTCTGGCGCAAGGGGGATGTGGTGGAAGTAGAGCAGTATTCCCCCCATCGCTTTGCTCGCCAACAGGGGTTTCGATAGGAAGTTCCTTGCATGCCTCAGCAGTTGCAGGGGCGTATCAGTCCGCAGGAGGGTTACCGTCTGTGGGCTTCTCTCTACGCTCGCTTGACCGGCAACAGTTTCTTTCCTGGGGCCAAATCTGGGTTTCGGGACGCCGCCACTCCGGAATACTGCAAGTGGGTTGAAGGGCGAGTTTCCCCTTTACTTGCGAGTTTTTCAGTCGACGTCTTGGCGAGTAGCGGGTTCAGGAATTTCTGCTTCAATCATTCTGCGGGAGTGGAGGACCGCCGCCTCCGACTGGGGCTTCAAAGAGCGCAGAGGAGCTGTAGTCGTCTTTCAAGTGCTCGTCGTATCCCTTCTTCCGTTCCGGTGCTGGATGCCGAGCTTACTAGTGCCCCTGGGGCATCTTGTTTACCGAAGGCCGAAATCGAGGGTGTCCCTCCTAAACGAAGAAAAGTTTGCATTCCTCGCGGGATGGTCTCAAGGGTCCCTTGTCTGGTGGAGGATGCCGAGGAGCCTGGACTTCTGAAGGATGAAGTGATTCCCCTGTCTAGGGCCGCTTCATCTGACCACATAGGTATGGAGTTCTCTTTACTTTGTTTGCCCTCTATGTTCAGGAAGTTTTATCACGCTGAGCATCGGATCTTCCTTTTGACCAGATTCCGTTGTAGTGGTAGAGCGCAAGGCGAACTCTCCAGAGGCGCCTCTTGGGCACTCGTCTACTGGCGCTGCGCAGGAAGTGCCCGAAGCCTGTGGGCTAGATATCCCTCCGGATGATCTGGATCTCCTTGGGCTTTGCGGGGAGAATTTCCCCAGTGGCGACATTGACTTGGACGACATTGACGTTGACGCTTTGTCCTTCCACGAGGAAGCTGAGGTTTCGAGCGTCGACAAGCGGCACTCCCTGGTTACTGTACCCCCGTGCCCGTTGGGGGAGACGGTTGTTGCAGCGGTAGCGACGGTTTCCCCGGTTCCGCCACCCTCGTTGGCGCAGGCGGCTCCTATTACGGCTGCAGTGGGAGGGAAGGTCTTGCCTACTTACTCCGAGGCACCTCGCCCGGATTTGAGGCAGAGGAGCAGAGTCTCAGAGTTCCTTCTCGTGAGCTGCCGGTAGTATATCAAGTCAACGTTGGAGCCTTTCCAAAATGCCGGCTTTGGCGCTCTCCAGGACTGGTGGTCGACGGATGGTGCGGAGTTTTGTGCAAGCCTGGAGGAGTTCAAGGTTGACGGCTCTTCTTTCATCGCTCAGATGACCCTGCTTGTGACCGATAGTACTGAGGCTTATCGATCCCGGCGGGCTTTGCTGGAGGGGAGCTCCCCTTCTGGGTTGGAGGCTGCTGAGGCGAGTCTAAGTCAGTCCGAGCATCAACTTGCGGAGGCTACGTCCAGCCTGTCGAAGGCTCAGAGGAAGATAGAGTCTGTGCGTGCCTCGCTTCGAAAGGCGGAGTCTCGTCTGGAGCGGGCCGAGGCCTCGGAGAGCGCTTTGAAGGCGAGTTTCTTAAAGCAGCAGTCGGACTTGGCGACCCGTCGTGAGCTTCTGACCACTCGTCCCGAGGAGCTTCAGCGGGTGGAGGCGACTAGGGAGGAGTTGCTGCGCCATCTTCAAGCTCTGGACACCTTCTTTTAGTTGTTCCTTGTTTCATCGTGGCTTTCTTTTCGGGACTTATGCAATGTACTGCCTTTTCTTCATTAATAATATCGCCTTGTTTTGTCATATCCTTTTCATGGAACTTTGTTGACTTTTTATTTTGGTCGGACTGAACCTGAAGTAACTTCTCAGGCTGCCTACGTACCCCCCTAAGGGGGATCAAGTCGCACGCAGTTCATGTTTTTTTTTTTTTTTTGAACAAGGGGTGTGGCCTTGCTTTAGGCATAGTACCTCTTTTGAGGTACTTGCCGTTGATAGGGCCGAGTGTCAGCCCTTCTGGCGTGGTGAGGAGATAGGCGCCGTTGGAGTAGACTTCCTTGACGGAATGCGGGCCATCCCACTTGGCATCAAATTTCTTCCCTCCTCGATGCGAGAGAATGATGGGGCGTTTGACCGCCAGCACCAGTTCCCCTATCTGGAATGATCGAGGACGAATCTTCTTGTTGAAGGCGCGAGAGAGCCTGGCCTGATAACACTCCAGACGCTGTTGAGCTTCGAGGCGTCTTTCATCCAGTGCTTCCAATTCTGCTAGGCGGAGCTGGGCGTTGTCGTCGCTGGTGAGGCCTTCCTGGACTGCTATCCTGAGTGACGGGATCTGGAGCTCGAGTGGGAGAACGGCTTCCACACCATAGATGAGGGAATACGGCATTGCTTGCGTCGGCGTGCGGAAGGATGTCCGGTAAGCCCATAGTGCTTCGCCCATGCGTTCGTGCCAATCGATTCTTTCTTTGTCTTCGAGACGGTTTTCTCCAACAGCTTGCACAGAGTCTTGTTGAAGGCTTCTGCTAGACCGTTGGCCGGAGCGTTGTACATCATCGAACAATTCTGCTTAATGTTGTACAATGCGCAAAACTGGCTGACGGCAGCATTTTTGAACTGCTTCCCGTTATCTGTTACGATGTAGCGGGGGACTCCATAGCGGAAGATGATGTCATTCTGGATAAAGCTGATGACGGAGTACTTTGTAACTTCCCGCAACGGTATTGCTTCAGCCCACTTGGAGAAGTAATCCGTTGCCGCCAAAATGTAGAGATGTTGCTTGGATGACTTGGGCAAAGGACCGACGATATCGAGACCCCATCCGTCGAAGGGCCAAGACGCGATTGTTGGGTGTAAAGGCTCCGGAGGTTGACGGATGTAGTCCCCGTGCATCTGGCAAGCTTGACATCTTCTCACGTACTCCAAGCTGTCTTTGATCATGGTAGGCCAGTAGTATCCCATCCTCCTGACGCAGAAGTGAAGCTTCAGACTGTGGGGGGAAATTTCCGAGCCGCCTTGATCGGGAACCCCGCCCCATAGCCTTGATTGAATTGGATTGTTTGCGGAGTTAGAAAGATGGGAGAATAGATAGAGAGAATAAAGAGGGATGACACAAGGATTGGTGACGGAGTTCGGCCTTACGACCTACGTCTCCGGGCGAGAGGTGCCACCTGATCTTCACTATAATTTGAATACAAAGGGTGAGCGTTCTCTCGACAGGCCGAGAGAAGCTTCGTACAGTGGGGTTGCGCGGAGCAACTAGAAGAGAACAAGGTGGGGAGAATAGAGGGCTCTGGCTCTAGATCCTCTCCTCCTCTGATCGAATGACCAACCCCCTTCCTGGATACCTTGGGGGTCCTTTTATAGCGTAGGCACGTGCCCGATATGGCAGTGATGATGTGGCACTGATGATGTGGCACTGGTTCTGGGCCTCCTTGCTGGGCCCTTATTGGGCCGTTGTTCGGGCCCAATAAGGGGTAGGGCTTGATCTGCGAGCCTCGTAGAGTGGGCCCATGTGAGCCCAGGCGGGCTTACCCATTTGGGCCGTTGCGCGGGCCCATGCTGCTCTGATCTGGTCCGGTACAATTTTTGCACCCACAGTTACCCCCTCCCAGTCGGGTCAGGACCCCCAGGGTCGGCTGGGATTCCAAGGTGCAAACGCTTTTGGATCCTGGCGCGGTTGGCGAGGGTTGTCGGTGCCGCGGTTCGTATTAGCAGAGCCTTCTTCCGCCGATGTCGAGACCCTTTTTGGCGCGAGCCAAAAAGTCTCGGTTTTGAGAGGGGGTGTTTCCGAAGAAACAGTGCGTTTTCCGTCCGAGTGGATACCGAGAGGGTACCGAGTGGGTACCGAGACCCTTTTGGTGTAAGTCAAAAAGTCTCGATTTTCCAAGGGGGTGTTTCCGAAAAGACAGTGCGTTTTCCGACCGAGTGGATACCGAGAGGGTACCGAGTGCATACCGAGTGGGTACCGAGAGCATACCGAGTGGGTACCGAGAGCATACCGAGTGGTTACCGAGTCCCTCTCTCTCTCTCTCTTTCCTTTCCCGGTCTTCACTTTCCACTTTAGCTTTTGAATTTCTTTCCATCTTTTGAATTTCTTTCCCTCTCTCTTTTCTCTCTCTCTCTTTCCATTTCAGCTTCCATGCATTCACGTGAGGCTGCAGCCACCCCGCCCTCTCTTTCTTTCTTTGGTTGTGTCCACGTGAGAGAGCAGCCCGATCTTTCTTTCCTCTTTGGCCACGCGAACTGCAGCGTACCCCACCCCGCTCTCTCTTTCCTTTCTCTCTCTCTCTCTCCTTTTCTGCGTTCGGTGAGAGGGCAGCAGCGAGTGGGGGAGATATTCGCGAGAGAGCGGGTGCGAGAGAGAGGGCCTTGCCGCAGGCGGAGGCGGTGGTGACGGCGTGCGGCGCGCGGGTGGAGGTCGTGGTAGCGGCGTGCGGCTTCGGATGCGGGCGGAGGCAGTGGTCAGCGGCTTCGGGCGCGGGTTCCGGCCGGGTTGGAGGTGGGCACGCGCGCTGGACTGCGGGTTGCACCCCGGCGCCTTCTCTTCCGTGAGAGAGAGAGCAGGCGCCTCCCTTTCTCTCCTTCCTTTTTCGGCTATTACGGAATCATGGAACAGTGGAAACTCCCGCATGCCAAAGGATCAGTCAACCAATGCAAACCCTCTCTTGATGTACAGCACCACCCACCCCCACTCCATTGCATGCCACAAGAGTAATGTTGCAGAGCCAAGGAACCGAGACGGTGAAAGCCATCCCAAGATGCTCCTTGTACGCCCTGCAGACCTGCGAAGTGTACTTGCCCATGGGGAGAATGCTTTGGAGATGGGCGCATTCGGTCTCGTCGGTGCCAACAACTTCTGAATCCGAGTGCAGATTAACCACGACGGTCCCGTGGATAGGGTAAAGCTTGCTTCGGATGGATCTGAGTAATGAGGCGTGTGGGTCCCACAGCTTGTGCAGGAAAATGTCATCCCCATCATAAGCATCTACAAAGACCAAGTCGTAGATGTTTGGGTCGTCGGATACAAAATCCTCAGCATCCGATGTATGGAGGAAGAGCCGCTCATAGACACCTTCGTACAATAGTTGATCAGCATCAACTGGTTGCGTGAGGGAGAATCGTTCTGATGGTTCTCTCACAGAAGATGCAGGGAAGCCCATTGCCCGAATCGAGGCTGAGATTACCACGGGGTCGATCTCAACAATGTGCACAATAGCCGTTTGGTTCATCCAACCCCTTGTCCCCGTTCCGACCCGCGCGCTGCTGCCAAGTATCCATGCTCGCGAGGAGAGGTATGAGTCCTTCTCTCAGGCGCAGTGTTTGGCCTGCTGCGAGTTGTCCACATAGGGAACCAGGTTGAAGGCGTCAGTGTGACTGTCGCTGCCGTGTAACTTCTCCGAAGTTGGTCTTCAGGAGAAAATGTCTCAAAAACCTCCGACAATCATAACTTTTCATTCGTGCGTCGGATCGATGCGTATAAGGCGCCACTGCGTCCACGTCGAAAAACTGATCAAGGTAGACGTGAAATATAGTTCACCTTGACGTACAACTTTTCCGATGTCTGTCTTTAAAGAAAAACACCTCAAAAACTTCTGATAGCCGTAACTTTTCATACATAAGCCGGATCGATGCGTATAAGGCGCCATCACGTCGGCACCGAAAAATCGATCAAAGTGGACGTGAAACATCATATACTTTAACGTGTAACATTTTCGATATTCATCTTCGTAAAAAGGTGACTTAAAAAGCAATTAAGCAGGCCAGTTTTTTTTTTGCTCGCATCTCTAAGACGCATTGACTTGCAATAATTCATGTATCACTGGTCGGCACCCAACTGCACCTAGTTACTGTGTTCACTAGGGACTATAGTCAGGCCTCCACGATGACGTGGTGGTTACCGCGGGTCCACCCCCAGATGAGAGAGGAATTTCCAAGCTTCTGAAGTTTGTACAACCAACTTGATAGTTTTATTTGAGATGTTATTCAACCAACTTAATGGAAGATAGCTCTTCGTCTTTGAATGATCATTGTGTGTGGATGACACTTGAATCGGGTTAACTAATAGATTTTGGATGACGTCGAGCACCCTCCCTCTCGGTTTTCTGACGAAACCACGAGGTGGGTTGATATTGATGCCGAACACCCCCCCTCTTGGTTTTCTGTCGAAACCGAGGGGTGGGTTGCTGATGGTGTGCCGTCGCATCCCCCCCCTTACTTGGTTTTTGTGCGAAACCGAGTGGGGGCTGCTTGTTGATGCCGACACACATCCCCTCTCTGTTTTCTGACGAAACCGAGGGGTGTGCTGCTGACGGTGTGCCGTCACCCCTTCCCTACTTGGTTTTTGTGCGAAACCGAGGGGGGGTTGCTTGTTGATGCCGACACACACCCCCTCTCGGTTTTCTGACGAAACCGAGGGGTGTGCTGCTGATGGTGTGCCATCACCCCTTCCTCACTCGGTTTTTGTGCGAAACCGAGGGAGGGTTGCTTGTTGATGCCGACACACACCCCCTCTCGGTTTTCTGACGAAACCGAGAGGTGTGCTGCTGATGGTGTGCCGTCACCCCTTCCCCACTCGGTTTTTGTGCGAAACCGAGGGAGGGTTGCTTGTTGATGCCGACACACACCCCCTCTCGGTTTTCTGACGAAACCGAGGGGTGAGCTGATGGTGTGCCGTCACCCCCTCTCCACTCGGTTTTTTTGCGAAACTGAGGGAGGGTTGCTTGTTGATGCCGACACACACCCCCTCTTGGTTTTCTGATGAAACCGAGGGGTGTGCTGCTGATGGTGTGCCGTCACCCCTTCCCCACTCGGTTTTTGTGCGAAACCGAGGGGGGGTTGCTTGTTGATGCCGACACACACCCCCTCTCGATTTTCTGACGAAACCGAGGGGTGTGCTGATGGTGTGCCGTCACCCCCTCCCCACTCGGTTTTTATGCGAAACCGAGGGGGGGATGCTTGTCGGTGCCGACACACACCCCCTCTTGGTTTTCTGACGAAACCGAGGGGTGTGCTGATGGTGTGCCGTCATCCCCTCCCCACTCGATTTTTGTGTGAAACCGAGGGGGGGTTGCTTGTTGATGCCGACACCCCATTTTTGGGGCTGCTAGAAGAGGCCAAAAAGTGTCGGTATTGAAAATAGTGTGTTTTACGAATTTCAGCCCTATTTGAAACCGACACTTTTTCGGTAAAACGCTGGTGCGCGGGGATGTCGGCGAGGGACAATGCTACATTCGAGGGGGTTTCTTAGAGATAATCTAGGATGACGCCGCATGATGGCCAGCCGGTCTTCACCCAATGTATTACCGTACCTGGTTACTGTATTCACCAGGTACTATGGTCACGCGAGGGTGTTGACTTGGCCAGGATCAAGGAAGCACCATTTTATCCTGTGTTACCCACCGTCGACTGCACCAGTGTGGAGACACGCACTGACAGAGTCAGACCAACCACCCCCTGACCGGCTTGGAACCGTTAGTCGTCGAGAAAAGGTGATGGCCATTGACAATCTAATTAATGCTTGGACCTGAGTGACAAGACTAAGCCTGGACTTTTGATCGAATGCCAATATGTCGGCGACGACATCTCGGACTTTGTCTTCGAATGCCAAGGGCTGGGCCTTGGGCTTGTGGAGAGCCAAGGCGTTGGTCGCCTCGAACTTT
This sequence comes from Chamaelirium japonicum, assembly GCA_947650365.1. Taxonomy (NCBI): domain Eukaryota; kingdom Viridiplantae; phylum Streptophyta; class Magnoliopsida; order Liliales; family Melanthiaceae; genus Chamaelirium; species Chamaelirium japonicum. The sequence goes on from OX393556.1 coordinate 32,624,564, forward strand.
GTCTTCAAGTGCAAGGGCTGGGCCTTGGGCTTGTAGAGTGCCGAGGCGTTGGTCGCCTCGAACATTGTCTTCAAGTGCCAAGGACTGGGCCTTGGGCTCGTAGAGTGCCGAGGCATTGGTCGCCTCGGACTTTGTCTTCAAATGCCAAGGGCTGGGCCTTGGGCTTGTAGAGTGCCGAGGCATTGGTCGCCTCAAGCTTTGTCTTCAAGTGTCAAGGGCTGGGCCTTGGGCTTGTAGAGTGCCGAGGCGTTGGTCGCCTCGAACATTGTCTTCAAGTGCCAAGGACTGGGCCTTGGGCTCGTAGAGTGCCGAGGCATTGGTCGCCTCGGACTTTGTCTTCAAGTGCCAAGGACTGGGCCTTGGGCTCGTAGAGTGCCGAGGCATTGGTCGCCTCGGACTTTGTCTTCAAGTGCTAAGGACTGGGACTTGGGCTTGTAGAGTGCCGAGGCATTGGTCGCCTCGGACTTTTATCTTCGAGTGCCAAGGGCTAGGCCTTGGGCTTGTAGAGTGCCGAGGCATTGGTCGCCTCGGACTTTATCTTCGAGTGCCAAGGGCTACGCCTTGGGCTTGTAGAGTGCCGAGGCATTGGTCGCCTCGGACTTTATCTTCGAGTGCCAAGGGCTACGCCTTGGGCTTGTAGAGTGCCGAGGCATTGATCACCTCGGACTTTGTCTTCAAGTGCCAAGGACTGGGACTTGGGCTTGTAGAGTGCCGAGGCATTGGTCGCCTCGGACTTTGTCTTCAAGTGCCAAGGACTGGGACTTGGGCTTGTAGAGTGCCGAGGCATTGGTCGCCTCGGACTTTTATCTTCGAGTGCCAAGGGCTAGGCCTTGGGCTCGTAGAGTGCCGAGGCATTGGTCGCCTCGGACTTTGTCTTCAAGTGCCAAGGACTGGGACTTAGGCTTGTAGAGTGCCGAGGCATTGGTCGCCTCGGACTTTTGTCTTCGAGTGCCAAGGGCTAGGCCTTGGGCTTGTAGAGTGCCAAGGCATTGGTCGCCTCGGACTTTATCTTCGAGTGCCAAGGGCTACGCCTTGGGCTTGTAGAGTGCCGAGGCATTGATCACCTCGGACTTTGTCTTCAAGTGCCAAGGACTGGGACTTGGGCTTGTAGAGTGCCGAGGCATTGGTCGCCTCGGACTTTGTCTTCAAGTGCCAAGGACTGGAACTTGGGCTTGTAGAGTGCCGAGGCATTGGTCGCCTCGGACTTTTATCTTCGAGTGCCAAGGGCTAGGCCTTGGGCTCGTAGAGTGCCGAGGCATTGGTCGCCTCAGACTTTGTCTTCAAGTGCCAAGGACTGGGACTTGGGCTTGTAGAGTGCCGAGGCATTGGTCGCCTCGGACTTTTGTCTTCGAGTGCCAAGGGCTAGGCCTTGGGCTTGTAGAGTGACGAGGCGTTGGTCGCCTTGGACTTTGTCTTCAAGTGCCAAGGGCTGGGCCTTGGGCTTGTAGAGTGCCGAGGCAATGGTCACCTCGGATAAGTATAGTTGATAGTTTAGCTTGACCTGGATTGTCTGGAGTATTTTTATCTGACTTTCGCCTTGAAAGGGCGTAGCTGAATTGCCTTCGAGCTTCCGACTTGAATGGGCGGAATCGAAGGTCTTTGGTTGACCTGGGTTGCCAGGAGCATTTTTATCGGACTTTCGCCTTGCAAGGGCGTAGCCGAATTGCCTTTGAGCTTCCAACTTGAATGGGCGGAATCGAAGGTCTTTGGTTGACCTGGGTTGCCAGGAGCCTTTTTATCGGACTTTAGCCTCGAGAGGGCGTAGCCGAATTGCCTTCGAGCTTCCGACTTGAATGGGCGGAATCGAAGGTCTTTGGTTGACCTGGGTTGCCAGGAGCCTTTTTATCGGACTTTTGCCTTGAAAGGGCGTAGCCGAATTGCCTTCGAGCTTCCGACTTGAATGGGCGGAATCGAAGGTCTTTGGTTGACCTGGGTTGCCAGGAGCCTTTTTGTCGGACTTTTGCCTTGAAAGGGCGTAGCCGAATTGCCTTCGAGCTTCCGACTTGAATGGGCGGAATCGAAGGTCTTTGGTTGACCTGGGTTGCCAGGAGCCTTTTTGTCGGACTTTAGCCTTGAAAGGGCGTAGCCGAATTGCCTTCGAGCTTCCGACTTGAATGGGCGGAATCGAAGGTCTTTGGTTGACCTGGGTTGCCAGGAGCCTTTTTGTCGGACTTTAGCCTTGAAAGGGCGTAGCCGAATTGCCTTCGAGCTTCCGACTTGAATGGGCGGAATCGAAGGTCTTTGGTTGACCTGGGTTGCCAGGAGCCTTTTTGTCGGACTTTAGCCTTGAAAGGGCGTAGCCGAATTGCCTTCGAGCTTCCGACTTGAATGGGCGGAATCGAAGGTCTTTGATTGACCTGGGTTGCCAGGAGCCTTTCTATCGGTCTTTATCAGTAGCTAGAGAGTTGTGGGCCATAACCCCCGCTCTTTCAGCCGCCTTTCTTAGGGAATCCCTCTCTTGCTCGAGGGCCGCATTCTTCTTGAGGAGATTTAGTAGCTGGAAATCAGCAGTCGAGATCTCGAATGTAGCCTGAGGCTTGCTCCCTTGAATAGCGTATTTTTTGCCAGATCGACGCCTCGGGGATGACGGGTCTCGCCGATCGCTGTGCCCTTCTGGATGGCTGCCTTGCGGCCCCAGCCGCTCCCGAACATTTCTTCGGTTGGTTGCAACCGAGACTTTTTGTTCTTCTTCGATCAGCATATCGTTTGTTCGTTTAGCACCCGCCTTTGGTGGGTTAGTGCTGGCCTTCACCATCGAGCGTGTTAATGTCGGCGTGATGATGGCGTTGATGTTGATTTGGAGAAGGACTTGTGGCTCGTCACCACAAGTTGAATAGGAGTCGGTAGAGGTGTGGGTAAGACCTCTAACGATATCCCACAGACGGCGCCAAAGATTGTGGGGGGAAATTTCTGAGCCGCCTTGATCGGGAACCCCGCCCCACAGCCTTGATTGAATTGGATTGTTTGCGGAGTTAGAGAGATGGGAGAATAGATAGAGAGAATAAAGAGGGATGACACAAGGATTGGTGACGGAGTTCGGCCTTACGACCTACGTCTCCGGGCGAGAGGTGCCACCTGATCTTCACTATAATTTGAATACAAAGGGTGAGCGTTCTCTCGACAGGCCGAGAGAAGCTTCGTACAGTGGGGTTGCGCGGAGCAACTAGAAGAGAACAAGGTGGGGAGAATAGAGGGCTCTGGCTCTGGCTCTGGATCCTCTCCTCCTCTGATCGAATGACCAACCCCCTTCCTGGATGCCTTGGGGGTCCTTTTATAGCGTAGGCACGTGCCCGATATGGCAGTGATGATGTGGCACTGATGATGTGGCACTGGTTCTGGGCCTCCTTGCTGGGCCCTTATTGGGCCGTTGTTCGGGCCCAATAAGGGGTAGGGCTTGATCTGCGAGCCTCGTAGAGTAGGCCCATGTGAGCCCAGGCGGGCTTACCCATTTGGGCCGTTGCGCGGGCCCATGCTGCTCTGATCTGGTCCGGTACAATTTTTGCACCCACACAGACCGGACTGGTGCAATCCACATATTCCAGTGTGTACTTCTTCGAGCGCGGCTTCTGCTTCCTCTTTCGCGAGGCACCTCAGGATTGTGTCGTCATAGCTTTGTCGGTACAGCTCGCCATTGAAGTGGTAGAACCTTAGAGATCGTCGACGGATGTCACTTTTGCGCTTCGGATCTTCGGGGAGTTTACCGTGAACGAGATACTCCACAAACGGTTGCCTCCAGTCTTGTTCTTTAATCTCGAGGACATGCACCGCGTTGGTTTGAACCGGTACTTCGGGCGGACCCTCTTCTTCGGTGATCACGAATCTCCTGCAGACGGGGACGACGAGCGAACGTTCATCTGGAAACGGGAGTGTAGTCGCCAGATTTGCGAGTGCGTCAGCCTGCTGGTTGAGGTTTCGGGAAACGTGCTGAATGGAAGCGGCCTTGAGTCTGCCGAGGAGCTCCACAGCCGGCGCATGCAACGGCACCAGGTCTTCTTTGTTGACTTCGTATGCCCCCAGGACTTGCTGGATCACAAGCTGAGAGTCGCCAAAGATCTCTAGTCCTTGAAGCTTCATTTCGTCGGCCAGCTCGAGACCGATGAGTAGGGCTTGATATTCTGTCATGTTGTTGGAACATGATTCTGAGAGCAGGAATGAGAAGGGGAGTATTTCGTTGTCCGGAGTAACGAAGATGACTCCGGCTCCCGCTATGTCTTGCCTAGCTGCGCCGTCGAAGAATATTTTCCAGAGTGGGGCGACGTCGATGGAGAACACTTCTTTATCTGGGAGATCTTCTGATAACTCCCATTCTGCCGGGAGAGGGTACTCTGCGAGGAAGTCAGCGAGGGCCTGCCCTTTAACTGCTTTCTGTGGCACGAAGGTGATGTCAAATTCAAGTAGCAGCAGGGCCCACTTGGCCAGACGTCCGGAAAGCACTGGTCTCGACATGATGTACTTGAGTGGGTCAGCCTTCGAGACGAGTCTGATGGTGTGAGCGAGCATGTAGTGTCGCAGCTTTTTCATGGCGAAGATAAGCGCTAAGCAGACCTTCTCGATTGGGGAGTAATTCAGCTCTGCGCCGACGAGAGTGCGACTTAAGTAGTAGCAAGCTGTCTCCACGCCAAGTTCATTGTTCTGGGGCAGGAGTGCCCCCAAGGATTGCTCCTGGGCGGCGATGTAGAGGACGAGCGGCCTCCCTTGAACCGGTGCTGATAGGACTGGCGGCTTCAGTAGATATGCTTTGATGTTTTGGAGTGCTTCTTGGCACGCTTCATCCCATTTGAACGGCGCTCCTTTCTTTATGAGGCGACTAAAAGGGTGGCACTTTCTGGCCAGGTTGGCGATGAATCTTCGGATATACGCCAAGTGCCCCTGGAGGCCTCTGAGGTCTCGCACTGTCTTTGGTGCGGGCATATTGATGATAGCATCAATTTTGGATTGATCTATCTCAATGCCACGATGTCGGACGACGAAGCCGAGGAACTTGCCCGAGGAGACTCCGAACGCGTATTTGAGCGGATTCATACGGAGTTGGTACCTTCGAAGTCGTTTGAAGATTAGCTCGAGATCTTTTAGATGTACCGACTTCTTCTTGGATTTCACCACGAGGTCGTCGACATAACACTCCACGTTTTGATGAAGAATGTCGTCGAAGATTTTCTGCATAGCTTGCTGGTAGGTGGCTCCCACGTTCTTCAAGCCGAACGGCATTACCTTATAGCAGTAGATTCCTTTCGGTGTGCGGAATGCCGTGAGCTCCTCGTCCTTGGGTGCCATCCGAATCTGATTGTAGCCCAATGATCCGTCCATGAAAGTGAGCACCTCGTGACCTGTCGTCGTGTCCACCATTAGTTCCGTGATCGGCAAGGGGAAGTCGTCCTTTGGACATGCGTTGTTCAAGTCTCTGAAGTCCACGCACACTCGGATTTGGCCGTTCTTCTTTTTGACGGGGACGACGCTAGAGATCCATGTCGGGTACTTGACCTCTCGAATGAAGCCGGCTTCGATCAATTTGTTGACTTCGCCTTCTATTTGGGGTACCAGTTCTGGCCGGTAGCGCCTTTGTCCTTGCTTGATAGCGCTGGCTCCGTGTTTGACGCTGAGCTGGTGGACTGCGATTTTGGGATCAAGGCCCGGCATCTCCTTGTAGGACCATGCGAAAACATCTCTATACTCTCTAAGCAGTTTAATGTATGCTGCTTCCTCCTCAGGGGTCAAGAGTGTGCCGACGAATGTAGGCCGAGGCTCCGTCTCCGTGCCCAAGTTGATTTCCTTCAAGTCATCAACGGTGGACTGCCCCCCTTCTTCGAGGACTGGCGGGGCGTTGGGCAACTCGTCGTCCGAAGTAGAAGTGTCACCGTTGTCGGGATCCGTAATGGAGATATGATTGACGGCAGCCATGGGTAGGTGGGTGGGTGTTGAGACGAAGTCCTCGATTGGCATCCCGAGACGATCGAACGCCGACTTCTTCTTTGATTGTTTGACTGGCCCGAGCCTCTCGAACACGGATGTGCGTTTTTGATTCGACCAGTCTTTACCACCTCTGGTTTGCTTCCGGAACAAGGCTTGGCATCGAGCCCGTCGTCGTCTTCTCCTGCTGTCTGGATGGCTGAGGTAGGTAGAGAGTGCATCGGAGATTGTCGATCCTTCAGCTGCTTCATCTACCATCCTCGCCTCGATGTAGTTCGAGGTGAAGGTCTTCTTTGCTGCGGTTCTGATGACCAACGGAGCTTGACTGGAGCCGATGCCTCGGCGGTTCGGGGGAATTTGTTCTCCGTTTTGAAACAGCCGAGCTTGAGTTCTCGTCATCCCATGTGGAGCTGCTGCTGGTAGGAGTGTGCCCATAGCGCTTTCCTCGTTGTAGCCGGCTCTGAACAGCAACTGGGCAGCATTTTGCCCCCAACTCCCTTCTGGCTTGAATCCGAGTTGCTCGAGGTCTGCCGATTCGACAGGTCTACTCGGGTTCGGGGCTTGCGTCAGACTGGGTAATGGCACCGTCATTTCTTGCAGAGTGATGACATTGGCCTGAGATAACGACGGGGCCAGCTTCCTTATCGGAGTAGAAGGTGATCACTCGGATTTACTGAGCCACTGCGGCGCGAGACGCAGGACAGGCGCCGTTTGGATTGGCAACGGGGTATGTTGCATTGCTCTTGGCTCAAAGCTGATGCACATCCTTTCCCAGGTTTCGGCGTTCCTTGGACTTTGAGTCTTGCCTCGTCAGAGGGTGGCACCGGATTCGCGGGAAGAGGAGTCTTGTCCTTCTTTACTTCTTCAATTTTCTGGACTCGAGGGGCTTTAGCTGGAAGAACTTCCGTGACTAAGCCCTTTGCTTAGTAGAACTTAGCGTCGGCCAAGTGTGCCTCGGCCTCGTTGAATGGCTTGTCGTCCGTAACTATGCACCTCTCCACGCCTTCTTCGTAGTACTTGAGGCACTGGTGCCAGGTGGATACCACGATGCCGTTCTCGTGCAGCCATGGTTTTCCCAACAGGAGGCGATATGACATCTGGCAATCGATGATGTGGAAGAGGACGGTTGTATCTAGCGGGCCGATTGACAGCTTCAGACGAATGATTCCAATAGTGGACTGTCCGCCCTGGTTGAACCCTTGGATGACCAATTGACTAGGCGAGAGCTGGTCGTTGGTAATGCCGAGTTGCCGCATTGTCTGGATAGGCATGATGTTGACGGCGGAGCCACAGTCCAACAGGATTCGGTTTACTGGCTTCTCCTTGATGTATCCCGAAACGTAAAGAGGTCGGTTGTGCAATCGGGTCCCGAGTTGCAGGTCTTCATCCGAAAAGGTTATCGTTGCATCACACGAGGCCACAGCTTTGTGCCTTTGATCGTCCTTCCTCTTCCTCTTGTAGCTATCCGGATCGGCCAAGGCCGCAGCCATTGCCAGGCGAGCCTTCTTCGGGAGATGCAAAGCCTCTACGAGCGGCATGTGCAAGATTGCTTCGTCGTGAGAGGCGGTGCCCCCTTCGTCGGAATCGTCTCCCTCATCTGTGGAGTCGCCTTCTCCAGAAGTTTCGCTCTTGTTCTTTCCTTCCAATGCCTCATGGACTTCGACCATGCAACAAGACACCTTGATGTGTTGGTCCGCTGGGAGGAAGTGATCCGGGAAGAACTCTTGCAAAGTTGTCGGCTCTGGAAGACTCTGCTGAAGGATATCGTCTTGGCTTGCTGGCGGCACTTTGAACGCCTTCCTCCCCGGAGTCTTGCTTTTCTTCTTGTAGGTCTTCCGCTTGGTGAATCCCCTCATCACACGGTCTTATTTGAGCTTCTTTTCTTGCCATGGCTTTCGCCGCCGCGGTAGCATGACCCATGCTTCTTCGTCGGTGGATTCTCCTCCGCTAAGATGATGATTGGCCGCGGCAACCGGTTCCCTCGAAGGCACTTGTTCTTCTGGAGGCTCTACTAGCTCGTCTTTCGATCCCCAGCCGGTGGGTTTGATTTCGTCGATTGGAACGGACGGAGGCCTAGAGTAGAGGACGTAATAGTCGAACTTCTCCGAAGGCTGGCCCAGCAGACCGACTTCTGGATCTCCTTGCTTGTATCTTTCCCGAAGAGCACGTTGGGACATAGCTTGACTGGAAGGGACTTGCTCTTCTCGAGGTTCCACTGGCTCGTCTCCCGATCCCCAGCCGGTGGGCTTGATTTCGTCGATCGAAACGAACGGAGGCCTTGAGTAGAGGACATAATAGTCGAACTTCCCCGAAGGCTGGCCCAGCAGACCGACTTTTGGATCTCCTTGCTCGTATCTCCTTTGGAGCGCTCGTTGGGATATAGCATTGCTTGGAAGAGGTGCTGGCGTGAGCGACGATTGCCCCCAGGGCAGCGGTGTTTCTTCCTCAGTGAGCGCAGAAGTATGTTGACGTCGCTTTGAGATTTTCGGCTGGGAAGTTGACTTAGCGATTGGCGCTTGACGGTTGATGCGCAATTTGGGCATGCTTCGTCGAGCGACAACGAGTACCGGCGAGATGATGGACGTCATGTTGGCCGTAGCAACCTCCCCGGAGTCGATCTCTATCTTCCCTTGCTTAGCGAGCGCCATGATTCTTTCCTTGAAGACGAAGCATCTTTCGATGGGATGACTTACCACCCGGTGGTATTTGCAGAAGAGAGGGTCGTCGACGCGATGCATCTGCTCGGACCTCTTCGAATGAGGGAGTTCTATCATCTTCTCTTGCAGCAGTTGGTCGAACATATAGGAGACTTCCGAGTCTGGGAAGGGGTATTCCTTGGCTTCGAGCTCTTCTAGAGTCATCCTCTGTCTTGGAGGCGGTGGGACGGCGACGCCCTTCTTCTAATCTGGCTTGCCACCGATCTTGAGCGGCTTGGAGGTTGGAGCGACATCAAAAACGTTGACTTGCTTTGGTTTTGGTGCCGGTGGCTTGTCCTTCTTCTCTACCTTCAAGAAGTCCTTGTTCTTCGAGTCCCCGTGGTTTGCTAGGCTGAGTTCCATGTCATGAGCCCGAGTTGCGAGTTCTTCGAAAGACCGAGGCTTGATACCTTTGAGGATGTAGAGCAGGCCCCAATGCATGCCTTGGGTGCACATCTCGATGGCCGAGTCTTCAGACAAGCGGTCTCGTGAATTCAGCACGAGGTTCCTTCATCTGTCGATGTAGTCGATCACCGGCTCGTCCTTCCTTTGCTTGACGGCGGTAAGCTCGGTCATGCTGACGGTTCGTCTGGTGCTATAGAAGCGATTGAGGAACTCCCTCTCCATCTGATCCCAGCTGTCGATGGTCCCTGCAGGAAGATCAACGTACCAGTCGAACGCGTTGCCTTTGAGGGTGCGAACGAATTGCTTCACCATCTCATCGCCATATGTGTCGGCATTATTGCAGGTCTCGATGAAGTGGGCGACGTGCTGTCTTGGATTTCCCTTTCCGTCGAAGTGCTGGAACTTTGGTGGCTGGAATCTGACTGGGAAGCGTACCTGCTGGATCCTCGTGGTGTATGGCTTCGAGTATGCTGCCGTGATCGGAGGAAGGCTACTGCCGTGGGAACGCATCATATCGGCTATCAACGCTTGGACTTGTTGAGCATTCATCGTTGCTGTTGTCGGAGGTTGTGTGGCCACCGAGGCTGGCGCTGGGGAGACGATTTCCAATGGGACGGGAGCCGAGGAGAGCGCTGGAGTAACTGCTTGAACCGTCGGAGCAACTTCTGCAAGAGCGGGAGTTGAAGACGGAACTGGAGCGGCTACTGGAGAAGCGACGGGTTGGCCGACTGCTGCAGCGTCCTTCGCGCTTAGCTTTTGGAGCAGAGTGTTGATGTGACGATCCTTCTCCTCCATTAGCCGAGTAATCTGCGCCATGTGCTCGTTCATCTGCATGACTTGGAGATGAAGAGCGGACGGAGGGTGGTGACGAAGAACGTCTCGGTGTTGCATGTTCGTATCCTCACCATCATCATCGGAGACGTAGTTACGCCGACTTGCTTCTGGCTGATGATTGATGTTTGCCCCCTGCAGAGGAGGTGCAACGTCTGCTGGAGAACCCGAACGGGTTCGGGGTTGGGGCTGGTCCTCCCCAAACTTCTGGACATGGGCTCCAGGATCGACGCTCATTTCTTCAAGCACCAGGGCCTCGTCGGTGCTTTGGCGAGCATCTTCGGTAGTAGCTTCCGGTACGAAGACTTCCGCAAGAGTCCGAGTACGCCGAGTGTAGACGCGTACCATTGGAGGAGCATCACCCTTCGGATTTACTGGATCACCGTGTCGGAGTAGAGGAGACTCGGCGATTGGTGAGAGGCTTGGAGCAAACGCATCGTTGTTCATTCCGGCCATCGCAAACTTCAAGCAGCTTCTTCAACCGTACGGATGAAAGCAGAAGAGGTCCCACCGGGCGTGCCAGAAATCTGTAGCGTGGGAAAAAGCATGGGTCGTCTTTATTGCGCAAAATCAGATTACAAGTGTGGCCGGGACCCGGGTGGCTCGGGTGTAGCGAGTCCGGGTTGCGGCGAGTTTTGATCAGGGGATTGTGGGAAAGATCTTCTGGGGGATCCCTTTGATCCGCGTCTCCACGTGGTGTTCATGCGAGAGCTCTGAAGGAGTTGCCCAGGACAGGGGTCTTTACAGGGAGAGGGTTTTGGAGAGGCTAAGGAATGTCCACCGTTGCTTTGTCCCTTCTGTGCTTCGCGCTTTCTCGGCTAGGGGGTTTTCGGCTTCGTTCCTCGGTCTTCGCGTCTTCCTCGTTCCTTGCTTGGCCTCGGTGTCCTTGATCGTCGGTTCGCGGCGTCGATCGAGCTTTTGGCGTTGGCTTTGGCTTTGGCTTTTTTGGCTTTGGCTTGGCTCCGGCGTGGCTCTGGCTTTTGCTTTGCTTCGGCGCTTGCACTTGGACGTAGCTGGGAGAGACTTGCGATGCTTTCGTTCTTCCGGACTTCGCGTCGTATCGGCTAGAACGTGCGATGCTTTTGCTCGTGGCCGGCGTAGTCGCTTGGCTTTGGCACTTGCGTTGCTTTGGCGCGGGCTTTACTGGGGCTTTGCTTTGGCTTCTTGCGTTGGCTTTAGCTTCAGCGTCAACTCGATCTTCTTCTTCGAACGACGTGGGCTACTTCTTCGGTGATTCGACGGTTTGCGTATCGACTGGACTTCTCTTCTTCTCCGGGCTTCTTTGGCGTGATCGGAGTCGAAGAATGCTTTCGAAGATAGTGGGGGTAGCACCGATCTCCGTGCGACGGTTGTGGCATCGGCTTTTGTTGATGAAGACGACGAGGGTAGCGACGGTCTCCGTGCGACGGTTGTAGCGTCGGCTTTTGTTGATGAAGACGACGAGGGTAGCGACGGTCTCCGTGCGACGGTTGTAGCGTCGGCTTTTGTTGATGAAGACGACGGGGTAGCGACGCTTCAGACGATCTGCTCCAGCCTTTCTTCTTCGTGGATGGTGCAGACGTTTGTCGAAGACGACGGGGTGATGACGCTTCGTTCCTCTTGTCCGGGCCTTGGAGCTTGATCGGAGTCGAGGGTTTGTTGGAGTCGACGGGGTAGTGCCGCTCCGAGCTTCTTCTCCGGCCTTTGCTTCTGGCGTCTTCGGAGTCGAAGGGTCTTCTCTTCCGAGCTTTCTTCTTCGTGCACGGAGTCGAAGTCTTGATCTTCGTGTGCAAGGGTCTTCACGTTGATGAGGACTTTCAGTAAGCCGATCCCTCGGGACAGGCTTGACTGTGCCTCGTGAAGCCTTGGGTCGGTGAAGAAGCGTCTCCTCTTCTGCAGAGCTCCCGCGCTTTGTCTTCAGTCTTCGACCTCTTCTTCATTCCCCCACCCCCTCTATTTATAGGCAAAGGGGTGGGGAGAGAGATATGGGAACTTTTTAATTTTAAATCCATTTTGTATCTCTCTCATAATTACCCTGGATTTATTCATCCATTGATGAGGGGAATAACGTTTATTTGTTTTCCTTTTCTGGCGAGGCAATTATGGCTGGATTTCGCACACGAAATCGATGGCGATCGGGCGCTTCGTCTTGTGCGTCGGATCGAGGGATCGGCGCAGATCCGCGTGTGTGCAGACGTCATACACAACCCCCCCCCCCCCCCCCCCCCCCCCGCGCATGGCGGTATTTCCTTCCTTTTCTTTCTTTTCTTTCCTTTTCTTTTCTTTCCTTTCCTTTTCTTTCTTTTTTTTTCTTTCCTTTTCTTTTCCTTCCTTGCAGGGCCGGCCGGCCCCCCATGGGGTTCGGGTCCTAGTAGGGCCGGCCCCATGTGGCTCGGGTCCTAGTAGGGGCCGGCCCCATGGGGTTCGGACCCTAGTAGGGGCCGGCCCCCCTTGAAGCATGGGGTCCGCTCCTCTTTGCTAGGTGCGAGTCGAGTCCGGGTCCGCATCGGTGCGCGCGAGTCGGGCCCGCATCGGGTTTGCATCCGCGTCGGCACACGTAAGTCGGGTTCGGGTCCGAGCGAAATTCGTGTGTCTACACTATCAAAATGTGGGCAATAATAAAAATCAAAATCGGACGGGGATGTATGCATGATATTGGAGGAGTTGGTCATTTTGTGGGTTCAAATATCAATACCCTAAATAAAATTTATAACCCAAACCTTGGCCTTTTTAGGTTTTAAAGGGTCTATGCTCCACTGACCCAAGTGGTCTTTGCGAGGCAGGTGGCAACCACACAATGCAAAATCTAGTGTGTACTTCGTTTGTGAGACGTGAACACTAGGATGTAGAGGAGATATCTCCAATCCTAGAAATTAAGTAGTGAAGGGGTCCAGGTCCTTATTTCGAACTCAGTTGCCGGCGATTTGATGAAGTGGGCAAAAAGATAAGAATCATTGCCTGTGAGGATAATATCACGACATAAATAATAAGCACCATAGTTGCAGAGGCTGATTAGAGACACATATTGGAGTTGGCACACATGATTGAGCAGTTGATGATCAATGAATCCTGGTGGTTGAGACATGATAACCGCCTCATGAAGATCGCCATGAAGAAACTATTTTTTTATGCCAAGTTACTTAGGAGGTCATCCGAGTGAAGTGGCGGTTTTAAGAACAATCGAAATAGTGTTAGATTTGACGACAAGACTGAAGTCTCATCATAGTCGAGACCAGGCTGATGAAACCTCTTAGCCACCAGGCGCAGTTTATGATGTTCAATGCTACCATATATTTGTGCTTCAGCTTGAACATCTATTTGCAACCAACAGTGTTATGATGAGGCGACGGTGGAACTAAAGACCAAGACCAAGTGTTGTTTTTTTAGCAAGGCATTAAACTCCTTAGTCATATCATAACGCCACTCCAAAAATTTAGATGTTTTAAGTGTAGTAGGATGGTTATGTGATAGAGGCCGAAAGATAAAAGGAGAAATCCCAAGGGTAAGTAATAGTTCCATTGGTGTATATTGTCGGGGGAAAATTTCGCTGGCAAGGACACTCGACCTGCAAGACAAGGGAAACACGTGAACAGCTGGCTCCGTGAGGAGCGCAGATCCTCCGACGCTCAAGTCAGTGAAGGATCGAACGAGGGGGTAGAGAATCAGGAAAAAAGGATTGATTTTTGAGTTTCGAACCTGTACTTTGGAACCTTGGGTCGTACCTTTATAGCCTTTTTGCAGACCCGCATGAGGCTGACACGTCACCGGTCATTCCCTCACCTTCTACGCCTTCTGTGTCAACCCACATGAGCCCTTAATGGGTCTTATCGTTTAGCCTGTCAGGCAGTGGCAAGGGGCCATGAGGGGAGATGCACCGGTCTTGTCTATGCCAGGTGGGCGTTCTGGAAGGCTCTAGTTGAGGACGCTCTGCATCGACTTCTTGCCGCGAACTGGGCCCACAAATGCCCACGTAGTTCCACAGGGGTGGTAGCGCCTATCGATCTATTGTTGTGGGAAATGCGGGAAATCGGCGAGCTCTTCCGCGGGCGAACTGATTGTGGATAAGGCGAGCTCTCGAGCAAGATCCGAGTGATGGCCGATCGCGGGCAAGTTGATCAGCACGGCAGCTCGGCAACCCAACTATTGTCGTTGCTCCGCACCCTTCTTCCTATTGTCAACAGCACTAGCGCGTGCGGATTAAGCGAGCTCCCAGGCGAACTAAGGGCGATGGTTGACCGCGAGCAAGCTGATCGCGTGTGGATAAGGCGAGCTAAGGGCGATGGTAAATCACGGGCGAGCTGATCGCGTGCGGATAAGGTGAGCTCCTGGGCAAGCTAAGGACGATGGTTGATCGCGAACGAGCTGATTGTGTGCGGATAAGGGCGAGCAAAGGGCAATGGTTGATCACAGGCAAGCTGATCGCATGTGGATAAGAGCAAGCTCTCGAGCAAGCTGTGGGTGCTAAATCTTCTGAAGTGTTCTTTAAGCTCTGTGCAGGGGACGACCTCTTCCGTGGGTGAGCTGATCGCGTGCGATCAGGGTGAGCTCTCAGGCGAGTTGTGGGTGCTGAATCTTCTGAAGTGTTCTTTGAGCTCGATGCAGGGGCGATCTTTTTCGTGGGTGAGCTAATCGCGTGCGATCAGGGCAAGCTCTCGAGCAAATTATGGGTGCTGAATCTCCTGAAGTATTCTTTGAGCTCTATGCAGGGGGTGACCTCTTCCGTGAGCAAGTTGATCGTGTGCGATCAGGGTGAGCTGTGGGTGTTGAATCTCCTTAAGTGTTCTTTGAGCTCTATGCAGGGACGACCTCTTCCGCGGGTGAGCTAATCGTGTGCAATCAGGACGAGCTCTCAGGTGAGCTGTGGGGATTAGCTGTCCACCTCATATCGGGCTTTCCTCCAAGCGAAAGGTGATTTCTCATGGGCGATCCGATCACGCGCGACGTGGACATCCTTCTAAGTTTCCTATAGGCAAAAAGGTGATGTCTTTTGCGAGCGAGCTGATCGCGTGTGATCGAGAGTGACCTCCTATGGGCTAGCCGATCTCGCGGGC